>OY720311.1:8797521-11197521 GCA_963082785.1 Philonthus spinipes
CGGGTGGTTTGTTTCTTCGCTAATGTGTACCATTGTCAATTTAAAGTATTCAACTGATTCGATAGTTAAACTTATATGTCGTATTTAGTAGGGGTAAAATCGCAGCCTAATGTCTCACCAAATGTAGAGTAAAATTATATCTGTTTAAGAGGATTGCCGTAATATTGAAATTTTCCAAACAGATGTGGTTCGACCCCGAGACGAATCTATTAGAATCCACAGTCGATCGAATTCACCATTTGCTAAAGAACTTTGGAAAAGAAGAAAGAAAAAAATGCGAATAACTTCAAATAGAGATAATATAATAGAGATAATTGACAAAAAAAACGGTTTTAAGGGTTTTTTTTTAGACCAGGAGTGCTAGCTATAAATACAGCGACCGGTTTAAATTAAGAAATTTTACATTGTGGTTTCAAATATCTTAGAGAATGTATTTAAAATGGAAATGTCTCTGTAGTTGTTGAAGTCATCCACATTTCCATTTTTATGTACTGAGGTAATAATAGAATATTTTAATTTATCGTGATATATATTCAGTGCTTAATTAGTTATTTTGTTCGAGTTACTAGATTTTATTAGACTGTGCTGCTTTTTATTAGTGATGGGCAAAGTCGATCTTTTATTATTGCTAAATTAAGTATATTATAATTTTAAGAATGTTACGTATTATAAAAATATCAAAAATAACTTCCCATTTATTAATAAACATAAATTTGAAATTACTTTTTCGTTTTAAATACTTAAAATGATACATTTAGTAATACTCGATTACTAATATTATTCGATTTTGCCCAACACTACTTTTTATTATTAGTTCGTACAATATTATTGATAATTTGCGAAGAAAACTTTGATTTGTTGGAGGATTTTTTATTTACTTTCATAATGTGAGCACCATTCTTTTTCTAGAAGATATTTTTATTTGGAAACTTCCTGTTTTAGTATAGGATTATATTCGCGCATATATTGGGAAATTATTTCATAAATATGAATTCGGTTCTTTGACGTCTTTATTTTGTTCTGATTGTAATTAAAATATTTTTTACTATTCTGTTTTAATTTCTTTGGAGGGAAGTAAGGGTAACGTTTCCGAATGGTGTCACGGGATATAGAAAATTTTGAAAACGGAATTATGGGTAAACGTGCGTGAAATGAACGAATCCGAAGTCAGAATCTGCAGGAAACTTACCGTTTGGTCACAATTCGCATTGAAAGTCCCAATTTTGAGGTTATAATTGATCCGATTTCCGACTAAATAAGCACATTGCGAGTATAAATCGTACACATGATGAAATAATCTTCTAATTTATGACGAAATTTAACAAATTTGTTGCAATTTTTTCATTTATTCGGCCAAAATCACGATTTTAATTTTATACAGAAAATTACGTTTTTATGAAAAAATCAATATGTATTTTAGATCCATTTATAAATAGTAGATATTTTAATTTATGATGGCAAAAATAGATGGCGTCACCGCTCCACTAAACCGAATGTATTTTGTACAATATAATAAAAAATAATAGAGAATTATTCATCGACTTTCTTTAATGAAAATATTGGATAGATTGGTACAACTTACGATCTTTTGCACGTTTTGTCAGAATACTTTCCAAACATGTTTGCACACTCACCTAACCTAAACTAACCTAACCTAACTAACCTAACTTAAACTAACATAACCTAAACTAACCTAAATTAACCCAAACTAACCTAACCTAAACTAACCTAACATAACCTAAACTAACCCAAACTAACCTAACCTAAACTAACCTAACCTAAACTAACCCAAACTAACCTAACCTAAACTAACCCAAACTAAACTAACCTAAACTAACCTAACCTAAACTAACCCAAACTAAACTAACCTAACCTAAACTAACCTAACCGAAGTCGACAAAACGTGCAAAAGATCGTAAGTTGTACCAATGTATCCAATATTTTCATTAAAAAATCATTAATTAAATATGTATTTATTATTTATAATAGTCGATGAATAATTCTCTATTATTTTTTATTATATTGTACAAAATACATTCGGTTTAGTGGAGCGGTGACACCATCTATTTTTGCCATCATAAATTAAAATATCTACTATTTGCAAATGGATCTAAAATACATATTGATTTTTTCATAGAAACGTAATTTTCTGTACAAAATTAAAATCGTGATTTTGGCCGAATAAATGAAAAAATCGCAACAAATTTGTTAAATTTCGTCATAAATTAGAAGATTATTTCATCATGTGTACGATTTATACTCGCAATGTGCTTATTTAGTCAGAAATCGGATCAATTATAACCTCAAAATTGGGACTTTCAATGCGAATTGTGACCAAACGGTAAGTTTCCTGCAGATTCTGACTTCGGATTCGTTCATTTCACGCATGTTTACCCATGATTACGTTTTTAAAATTTTAAAAAGCTCGTGACACGATTCGGAAACCTTTCCGAAGTAAGTATTAATTGATACACATTATAAAGGTATTAATAAAATTTGTAAATTTATGTTTGACGTCTGATACTTCGAAAACGTCTCAAAAAGAAAAAATACTTTGTATGTCCAATAAAAAAGCATCCAATGCTTACTTCGAATATACCCTAACTTTACAGTATGATTGTTTCGGTTGAAAAATTATGTTCAAATTTTGTGTTATAGCCCGAGCTTAATGGTCAGAATTAAAAGAATTAATATCTTTTGCTTTTGCATGATAAACGTGACAATTACCATTTACAATAATATTGTTTATACAGGAGGATGTTTCATTATAATGTATACCGGGAGTACCATTTAATCATCGTACGAAAAAATGTTACGAGACCAAAAATTAATGTTTCCTAAGTAGACGCATTCTGTTCTAATTCAGACCGCTGCTGACCCCTCTGTAGGCGGGGTGGGGAACAACTTTGAAATTTCAAATTCGAACCGCCATTTTTTATTCAAGAATTTTATTCTAGGGATAAAAATACGTGAGATTTTATTGAAAAATTATTTTTATTCATTATAGATGGCGCTGTACTCACAAAAAATAAATTTAAAATAAATAGAAGCATTATTTTCTTCGGTTGTACACTTCCATCAGTAGAAAATTGATTAACAACTCTAACGAATGAAGAACCTGATCTTACTTTTTCAAGAAAAAGCTCTTGGTTTCTTTGATTGGTAAAGAGTGTTCTGCTAAAGTAATATTATTTTTTTTAAGATGCTGAGTAGTGACTGACCTTGTGTAGCATGATGAATATAATCAAACAACGTTCGTTTTCTCATTCAAGATCCTAAATTCACTATCCTTTAGGCCATTACATCCACTATGTACTACGCCGTTGCATAATCCGTGGCACTTTATAGTTATACCATTGGATTCGATATCATTGTTGCAATTTGTACTCTTTGCTTCACAACGATCAGCTATATTATAGGTTATGACTATATAATACAAAATCTTAATTGTATTAATATGATTTTCAGTTTAAAGTCGGAAAGAAAGCAGCGACTAGTTTATCTCAACGATATGGCACGAATTACACAGTTGGTAACATTGCCGAAACTATTTGTAAGTATCAAATTAAACCATTAACAAAAATATTATAAGATACTTTTTTTTGCTACAGATGTGGCAACCGGAGGTTCCATGGACTGGGTTAAAAAAGAAACAAACGTCAGGATTGCTTACACTTTTGAATTACGGGACAAAGGAAAGAAAGGATTCATTTTACCACCGGAGGAAATTATTCCAACTGGCGAAGAAACGCTGGATGCCCTTGTTACAATTTTATCTGAATTTAATTAAATTAAATTTAGTAAACTTGCCGCAAATATATTGGAAAACGTCTCTTTTTGCATATATACATACACATATCTTTATTCAGAAAAAAAGATAATACAAAACAATATAACATATAATCTACTAATTAGGGCATTCCGAATAAGATGCTGTGGCGACACGGAATTATCTTCATCAACCGTATCGCTCCAATAGGCCAATAGCATGCATTGTAGAAATTTGTCTTGTATGATAAAAATATAAATATTAAAAATGGCATCTTTAAGTAATTTTATTGCAACGAATGTATAAATAAAACTTAAATAGGTTATATAAGTCTTAAAAATATTCTCATTTAAAACAAATTAATAAAAAAAAACCATTAATTTTAAATTTTAAAGCAATACTATAAATAAATTCACTTTTTATTTACACTAATTGGGTAAAATCGAATAATATTATTAATCGAGTATTTCTAAATAAGGAATTTTCAATATAATTAATGGTTTTAATATTTAGACATTGGTAGTTCATATATCATGAAATAAATATGAATAAAATATTAAAAATCAACCAATAAAACACATATTGGATTGAATAACTTTAAATTCTCGACTAGTTTCGGGTTCTGAGTCCATTTTCAAGAATTTAAATTTTTCAATAAATAATGTCAATAAGTAACAATTAATTAATGTTTTTAATAAATACGGAACATTTACTGATATTAATTAAACATATTGAAGTAATAAAAATGTCATATACTTAATTTTGCATTAACAAAAAATATCGAAAAAAATCGACTTTGTCCATCTCTACTAATTATGTCGATTTTTTTATTGAGTAATATTTCTTCAATAAGTCCTTTCTTAAAATTTTTCCACTAGAAGTTTTCGGAATACTGTCTACAAATTCGATACCACCATATAACTGTTTAGAAGATGATACCATACTAGAAACAAAATTAAGCAGTTCCTCTTTATTGATATCGCTTTCTGGTTCAGGGACAATCAATGCACACGGACGTTCCCCATCCATTTCGTCGGGTAGAGCGAACACAGCCGCATCTTTTACATGTTTGTGCATCATTAAAATACCCTCCAGTTCTGCAGGAGCAACCTGTAAATAAGTGTTCAATTGTGAAATTTATTAAACAAAATTACAATGAAGAATATTCTGAAATACGTGTATTTTAAAATTAATTAATTTTCTGTACATAAATCCTTGATAATGACAACAACTCGAAACTAGTTGAATAAATAAAAAGTATGGTCAAACAAAACCAAGTGTTTAATTTGAAAAGTTAATATTAAGGTAAAAAAAAATAATATAACACTTTGCTTGTATCAACCACTTGATTTTTTATTCCGCAACTAGTTTTGACTTAGTACAGTAATTATTATTAATAATAAACATGTATCACGAAGTAATGGCTTCAACAGCCAATTATAAAGTTTTAAACAATAAAATATGTTCAAAATTATTATGAATTTATTAACATTATATCATTTCACAGTGCACTTCCAAAGTTTCTCTTTTATTTTGCATTTGTTCGAAGTACATTGGAATACGGATCGCTAGTCAGGTATCCACATCAAAAACTCTACAGGGATTTAATCGAGAAAGTGCAAGCTCTTTATTTTCGTAAATTTGGAATATATTCTGAAGGGGGTACTGGGTCTGAATCTTTTTAGTATAGCATCCCTTGAATCTAGGCGAATGCTTGCAGAAATTGTATTTACTTTTAAAGTCATTCGCTCAGACATTATTGATTCCAAATTACTGCATAAACTTAATTTCTTTGTACCTCGCACCCACTCAACAGAAAATTCTTATTCTTATATCTCAAAACATTTCACAACAGTTGATGAGGATTAAAGTTGATTTAATCTAGAGTTTTATCATTATTTGACGTTATTCAGAATATATTAGTGACCTGGTCGTGTCTTTGCAAGTAGCGGGTAGGTGCCAATATTGCACATGCAGCAGTAATGTGTTGAATAGTTTCTGATGTATTCTGGTATAGTCTGCAGCTGTCTACAATATTTGCCTCCTTTAGTATACATTTGCGGTCGTTCTTTGTAGTTATAACTTGGTCTTGGATTGCGATCATAAAGCCGTCCGTTTCAATGAACATGTCCGCCTGAGTCAGCAATTTATTCGAAGCTTTCTGATAAGGTGTAAGGTGGCGGCACCTGCCGATACATTTATTGTATTAATATCTTCTAGATATGTTTGGCGCGCTGAAAGTGTCAATGCAACTGTTACCCGTAAAACCTCATGTTATTCAGTGTGTTGCAAATTCGGTTAACTAGAAGCTAATTTCATAATTGGGTTCACGATAGTAAATACCTTAATTTCAAGAAATTGCCGAATATTTTTGAGGTAAGTGTTTGTTCATAAATATCTAGGAAGGAAAGTGATTATAGTGATTATTATATTTAACCTCTAAAACCACATGGGTTCCACTTGCCCCGGAAAAAAATACTGCAGTGGTAAGTGGAACCAGTACTACAAGGGTAAGAAGAACCAGTGGGTTACATTTACCCCAAATAGTTTTTTGGATAAGTAAGCAAATACTTATTGTGTTGTTTCTGACTTATTACAGTAATACTTGTCTATAAAAAAGCCTTAAATTAGATTACGCCAACAATAGGCCAATATCTATTCTACCATTAATAGACAAAATACTAGAACATTTTGTCGAAAAGAAATTGAGATTATATTTGGATAAATGCAAATTATTATATGAAAAACAATATGTATTTAGACACACATACAGCAATATCTTATAGAGAAAATATCTAATTTAATAAATGACACTAAATAAAAGTCACTACGTATATTGCATTCTCATAGACTTCAGAAAAGCGTTTGATAGGATAAGCCATAGATTATTAGTTGAGATACTAAAAAAATGGCATAAGAGGAAACTGTTCAAATGTTATCTGGACTCTAGAAGATTCCGAGTAAAAATAAATAGAAAATTTAGCAAAGAACAAAAAAATACAACAGGGATACCCCAAATAAATATCCTGAGCCGCTTACTTTATAAAATATATGTAAACGACATGAATAAATGTTTTGTCGATTATGATAATTTCTTATATGCAGACGATACACTTATCATTTTACGAAATGTCAACGAAGAAGCTGCTCGTATATGCCAACAGCATGAATTTAAATAAAACTAATTTAGTTTTATTTTCGTTTTTAAATTCACCCAAGAAGCAAAGAATGTGCAACTCTTCCATTCGTTTTACTTGCCAAGATTGTTTACATTTCAACCAAAACACAACAAATTATGACTGTTCGCTACCAACAATTACTACCTCTCATAATTACCTAGGCATTATTATTGATGGCAGATTTTCCTGGGAGGATCAAATACTCAAACTATTGTAACGAAAGTGAAAGAAGCAACTGGAAAGAACACTCTGGAATGTTCTGCCGAGTGCGCGACGGTAAATGCGGTTTCATCGAAAGTTCTGGAAAGTTCAAGAAACCAGCACGCCATATAAGCGCGCGCTAGTGGCGCAGCAGTCAGTCTGTCACGAACGTCCGAGTGCTCAACATATCGTTGTAAATAAATAGTAACAGTGTGTTGTACCATAAATAAATGTAATAACTCTAAATGAATAAATCGACATTGTTACTTATTTCCGAGTCTGATTAAACCCGATTTCGTAACACTATCAAGAACGTTGAAATTCTTATTATACAAATTCTACTACTTAAAAGAGTTCTTGCCTGAATACATACTAAAAACTATGTATTACTCAATAGTATATTAATTAATAAACTACGGAATAACCATATGGAGACTGGCTTTAGATTACCTCACCAAAAAGGTGTCTTCAAATACAAACTAGAAATGGTAAAAATATTAGTGAATTAATAAAAATACTATCAAAAAGTAAATATTGAATAGTTCATTTATTTATTTCATGAGATAACTATTAACATAACACAATGAATAAACGCAGTTTAAAGTATAGTATATTGATTTAATTGTAATAACAGTAGTAATATGTGAATAAAGTAGTTATTTTATTTAAGTATTATAATTATTTCGCTAAAGTATTCATAAAGACGATATTAGCAGCCCAGATTTTTTTATAGTCATTACTGGGATTTTTATATTTATGAATCCGCATTTTTTCTTTTTAATGTCTAATTACTTCATTTATATAATATGCAGATTTTATTTGCAAGTACTCAAAATTAACCGCGATTTATTTCCAATTTTGTATTTCATAAAATGCTAAAATTCTAATAAAATTAATTGGTTATTTCTTCAATAACTTTCTCACTTATCGCTTGATGAAACATTTTGAATATTAAAAGGTGAATAAAGTAATATTAAAATCACTTGGTTTATTTCACAAAAAGAAACCGACAAGTAATTATATATACACAAACAATCTTAGGTAATAAGGGATTTAAGGATTGGCGAAGGCCAAAGCTCTTCATTGTCATTAACAATGGGTTTTCCAAGTTTTATTGCCTTGTGTATTTCCAGATCTTCTCCCAGATCTAGGTTATTAAATAAAGAAGTTGTCTCAATGAGACCGGTAGCTTCTTATATTTATGCCCCAGCATATAAATTATGCAAATTTTTAAACAGAATATTTCCTATATTCATAAACTGGCAATCGGATTATGCAATAAAGAAACTCAATCAATTGAAAACATTAAAAATTCCCAACAACGCAAAACTAGTGTATTTTGACGTAAAGATTTTGTTTACCTCTATACCAACTATATAATTAAAACAAATTTTAAAAGACTTAAACAAAAATTCAGATAAAAATGAACGATTTTTTTAAATTGTGTTTAAATTGTTGGAAGTTTGCCTGAATCAAAATTACTTTGAGATTAACCAGTCTTATTATACACAAACAGATGGCTTACCCATAGGTCACCACTATCACCCTTATTAGCAGAGATATTCACTTCGAAAAAAAAAACAATGTGTAATTATTCTGTTTAATAAAATATTTTTTTTCGAGTAAATATGTAGACGACATATTCCGTACATGGACTGGCACAAATCGTCAATTAAATCAATTCGAAACATTTAAATTCAATAAATAGCAAAATTCAATTTACCTCAGAACCAGAGATCAACAATGGTTTAAACTTTTTGAATTTAACAATTTACAACGAAAATAATAAACTAAATTTCAAAATTTACAAAAAAGAAACATTTACAGACTGTATAATTCCCAATTCCTCAAATCATCCTATTTAAATTAAACTCAGCACTTTTAATTCATATATTCATCGTTTAATTAATATTCCAATGAACAAGCAAAATTTTAAAAATGAATTAAACTTAATTAATTATAGACAGTGTATTGAGGAAGAAAATGAAACAACATTTGACTTCATATTTTTATATAAAAGAACAAAACAAAGAAATAAAATGGACCAAATTAATTAATTAAGAACTATCAAATAAAATAGTTAACGGTATTAAAAGTAAAGAATTTGGTATCACTACAGTTACTAATAAATAACAAGAGTCTTCTGTCGAAAAAAAAAAAAAAAAAAATGCGGAATATACGAACTGGATAGCAATGATTGTGACTATATATATATAATATATAGCACAGATAGAAAGATCCTTTCAAATGCGACTGGAAGAATACAAAAAAATCCATCTTATATAATAAACAATATACCGGCATCGCGAAATGTTATGTTTCCAATAACCACTCAATAAATGTTAATAATTTTAAAACATTGTATTCAAGTAATAAGGGATTTAACCTAAATCTGCGAGAAGGTCTGGAAATACACAAGGCAATAAAACTTGGAAAACCCATTGTTAATGACAATGAAAAGCTTTGGCCATCGCAGATCCTTAAATCCCTTATTACCTAAGATTGTTTGTGTATATATAATTACTTGTCGGTTTCTTTTGGAAATTACTCTTGATAATGCTGTAAAAGGGGTAACTAGTTAAGTCAATATATATATTTTTGTGAAACAAACCAAGTGATTTTCACTTTATTTACCTTTTAATATTCAAAATGTTTCATCAAGCGATAAGTGAGAAAGTTATTGAAGAAATAACCAACTAATTTTACTAGAACATTAGCATTTTATGAAATATAAAATTAGAAATGGATCGCGATTAATTTTGAGTATGTGCAAATAAAATCTGCATATCATATAAATGAAGTAATTAGACATTAGAAAGAAAAAAAATGCGGATTCACAAATATAAAAATCCCAGTAATGACTATAAAAATTTCTGGGCTGCTAATGTCGTCTTTATAAAATATGTTCTGAAGATTGTGATGCAAGAACCTTTTGAGCACACCCAAAAGAACATAACAAATCCATAATTAAAAACAAAAATACAAGGTTTTGCTTAATATTGTGTTTCAGAAAACCATTTCTTTGACTACAATAAATTTACCCAATTGTTTGAACATGTTTCACCAAGTGCTAAATGAGAAATGAATTCACGAGTTTTGAAATTAATCTTAGAATTGAAAATTGTGTAAATGTATAAGGTATTTAAAAAAACAACCGAAGTTTACGCAATTGTTCTATATAAATTGAACAGTGTATATTTAATATATATATATATGAATATTATATGCTAGAAATCAAAACACTTGGTATTGTTTCACAAATTAATTTTATTTGTTCCGACTAGTTTCATCCATAAGTCATTATCAAATGTTCTTTGATAATATCTTATAAAACTAGTCGGAATAAATAAAATTAATTTGTGATATGTTTCACCAGGAGTTAAGTGAGCAATTAATTACACTTATATTCAAATGATAGTTTGTTTATGTGCATGAAGCTTTAATTTGAAACTTTTTTTGATTGCGTTTGGAGAATTGTTTAGTTGTTCCCGTAATTTCAACCAACCCTATATATTATTGCATTATTACCTGAAATCCTCTGTATTTAATCAATTCCTTTATTCTGTCGACAATGAAAAAGAATCCATCTTCATCATAATAACCAATATCTCCAGTATGGAAAAATCCATCCTCATCTATTGCTGCATTAGTGGCCTCCGCGTTTTTCAAATAGCCCTTCATTAACATTTTCGTCTTAAAACACATTTCGCCAACTTCATAAGGACCGATTTCGGCGTGTGTTGTCGGATCGATTATTTTCCCAACTGTTCCAGAAGTTAAACATCCCGAACTACCGCTTTTATCCAGTGCATTTTTGGTTGGTGTGACTGCTAAAATTCCACATTCCGTCATACCGTAACCTTGCCGGATCACTGTTTTTAATCTAAAAATTATTCAGATTAACAATAAATATTTTCCAAACAACCCAATGGGGTTCTTTGGAAATTAATTTGTTTCTTTTTTTTTGTAAAAAATGAACGACGATTTTATTATAGTAAATTAATTTTGTATTCATGCAGTAGCATGATTCCTTGCTTATAAAATATTTATTCTTTGTTGAGATTTTTTAATTTAGAGGCCAGTGTGCATGTATCAGTACATGGAGAAATAATGTAAAATGTTAAGCGCTCCAAAAAATAAGAAAGCAAATTTTTACATTTAGCTTTCACAAAAACATATTTAATACGCCGCATACGTAAAGGGTCAATAAATAATAATTCAAATTTTCTTTTTTTCCGTCACTGTTTAGCATTTTTAGAATACTTAACGCCACGTCACTTATGAAACTGTTATAAACCTCTCACAATTTATTTCAGTTAGATACACACAGGGCTCTTACCGCCTAACATTTTTTAGAGACTGGAATAAATGGTAATCGGAACGTGCTAGTATGGTGGCTGTGGCAGTATATCCCATCCAAGCTCTAAAATCTTTTGCCGAGTGGTGAAGCTTGTATGTGGTTTCGTATTATCCTACAGTCTTACAGAACATTATACCTTTCCTATTGATCAATTTTGGCCTTCTTTCTTTAATTGATCGTTGTCTTGCTCGCTACAATATCAAAATAAAAAAATCCGTTGAAATCCCAAGAAATAAACAGCATTCATTCGATGAATATTATCTTTTAAAATGCCTTGAGCCGGTTCATCTGTTCAACTCTGTGATCTTTTGCTGTAGACAACCCATTTTTAGTCCCTAGTGAGAAAAACGTCAACGCCACGGACTACTTCTTTCCGTGAGAAGATGGGGAATCCATATGTTGAGCTTTGAGATAAAACCTAACCGTTCAATACATTTCATCGACCCAATGAGTTTTTCTTCGCCGGTTTGCATTAAATGTTGCATTTATTGTGTCTTCATTAACTTCAGCTAGCCTTCCAGAAAGTGGTGCATCTTCGACATCAATATTTCCGGATCGAAATTTTGCAAAAGAGTTTTCGCACTGGTACCTACTTAACACATCTACATACACATCAGATATTATATATATATATATATATATATATATGTTGACGCATTTATTCGGGTTTGATCCCGCATAATTTCTTGGAACTGGTCCATTAAATTTTCTGATCGACGTTATATATATATATATAGACATATAGCTTTTCTACAGACCGTTTAGGCCTAAAGCTTAGTGACTATTCTCTATTCTTTTCTTTCTTTTCTGTTTTTAGATTTTGTCTTCCAGGTCCGCTATTACTGCTTCCTACCATTAATTCCTTGATCTTTCTATATGTTTCTTATAGTTAGGTCTTTTTTAGTGATTCTTTCCTTAGGCATACTTTCAACGCGTCCCACTCACTGTAAAAAAACGTCCACATTGCTTAGGTACCTTGGCAGTTTTCCATGTACAATGGCGGCCGACGAAATGTGAACGGTATTTTGTTGTCTAGAGAAATTGTCTAATTTTGTACAGATTGATCAGAACTCTTAACAGTGGCGTAACTTAGGCTTTAAAGGACTATTATTCAATTGCTAATTACCATTCTAAACATATTTATTCTTAATACAAGTAGAAATTATGAAATTAATATTTTGTAGGACCACCATTTGCTGTGATAACTTTTGCCAAACGTGTACTCATGGATGAAACTAGATTCCTCATATTGTAGCTGTTAGCCAAATCCTCCCATGCATTTTCAACAATTTCGTGAAGTTCATCTACTTTCCTAGGTCTAAAATCTCTTGAGTAGGTATCCCCAAACATTCTCAATTGGATTGAGATCAGGACTCTTCGCAGGCCAAGGCAATACTTGAATGCAGTGGTCATTTAGCCACTGAGTCACAATTCTTGCTGTATGAATAGGACTATTGTCCTGTTGAAATATAAAATTTTCCGGAAATGTTTGTGTTACTGAAAGCAACATTACATATTCTAAAATATCCCTGTATTTAATAGCATTTAAATGGCCATCTACTTTCCAAATTATTCCGGGTCCGTTTACACTGACCCAAGCCCAAAAATTAACAGAAAAACGACCACTATTTGTTATTGGACGGGCGAATCCTTCTTCATACCTTTGGTTTATTGGTCTATAAACTCGTAGGCTCCCATTACTACATGATTGAAATACATTTTCGTCAGAAAAGACGACCGAGTTCCAAAAATCATCCCCGCGATACAGAAATTCGTTGGCAAACTCCAATCTTCGTTGTTTATTGTTTTCTGAGAGAAAAACTTTCTTGACTGCTTGAAAATTGTGTAGACCTGCAGCTTTAATACGTCTCCGAGCAGTTCTAGTAGACCCCGCAAAACCCGTTACTTCTCGAGCATCTAAGGCACTATCAAATGGATTTTCTCTGAGATGATTCACCAATGCAACATCCTGTTCTTCATTAGATACCCTTCCTATTCCAATTCGGGGTGGCCTTCTTAAATCTTGCCATATTTCAAATTGCCTTTTTAAATTATGTATGCAGGTTTTGCTTACATTAAAATCAGCAGCCACTCGGCTAAGAGACTAGTTTTCTTCTAGTTTAGCTCTTCTCGTCTAAAGATAGATGTCTAGGCATATTTTTGGATGACTTTTATAAATCTGTCATTCAAATGTTTGTTTTCGCACAAACGCGACGCTCCTGATTAAAAGTCATATTCACATAGCTAATAAACATCGTTCACATTTCGCCGGCCGCCATTGTACCTGCCACCGTTTGCACCATGGATTGTATGCACTGCGGTCTATACCCTCCTGCTGTGCCTATCTCTCTACTTTCGTCCATTTTTGCTTCACCCACTCTGCCATGTCCACTCCATTTTCGAACCACTCATTCACAAACATTTCTGATATCCCTGTTTTCTCATACATTCTTCGCCTCTCCATTCTCCACCTACTTGCTCCTCTTATACACGTTCACTGCACCTATTTAACTAGCCTTTCAGCACAAAAGTTCACTTACTCTTTTTTTCGTACCTTGACATTCTTTCCATGGCTTTTACATGTTTGATTCGTTTCCTGAAACAGAATATATTTATACAACCGTACACCCCATACCTCCACTCCATATAACAAAATTCACTTTACACAAGCATCCCACAGTTTACACATCATTTGGAAATTCCCCATTTCTCCATCATTATCCTGCTTTAAATTGATTGTACTCACCATTCCCACTTAATAGAAAATCTAGATACTTAAACTTTCTCACTCTTTCAATACATTCACCCTTCCACATAAAATCTTTCCTAATTCCCTCCCTTCCCTTATTCCTGAATCTCATCCACTTAGTTTTTTCTACATTCTCGCTTATCCATGTATTTTTCATCTCTTTGTAACATCTCATTCATTTCTTCCCATTTGTTCGACAGCAGTACCACATCATCTGCCTACGTTAACATTCACACTTTCATTTTTCCTATAACCACTCCGCCCGCCTGTCCATTTCTCAAGATCTTTTCTCTCTCAACCATCCTCGTAGGGGTAAATATCTGATCCTTCGTCCCCCTATCTCTTTCAAAGCCTCCCTGTGTTTCTGGCAGGAGTGCCTTCTATTCAATTTCAATCTTTATCATCCTATTCTTCACCATCATCATAGCTATCTTGTACCCGATACATATTATGTTTATCTCTCTATAGTTTTTCACTTCTTTTTTTTATTTTCACTCTTGTGTATCGCGCACATTAATCACAATCTCCATGAATCTGGATATTCCTTGTTTTCCACATTTGGTTTAGCAGCTCTCTGAATCGTTTGCCCTCTACTCCAATTCTCTTTCATATTTCCGCTTACAGACCATCCACCCCTACCGCTTTCCCATTTTTACTTCTTTAAAACCCTTCTCTACCTCTTCCTCCGAAAAATATCCTACTTCTCCAATCACTCCTTCACCTTCAACCCTTATTGGCTCCCCGCAGTTCTCCACTAATTTCTATTTCCACTCTTCCAGATTAACTTCTATTTTTTCTCTTACTTCTTCTCTCCTTAAAATATTCCACATTTCTCTTTCATATTGTGACTCTCACAATTCTGCTGTAATTTTGTTAATGGTCTTCTTTTGTTTTTCTTAGCATATTTTGTTGTATTTTGTTCTCGCCGCTACGAACCGTCTTTCCATTTCTCCATTTATTTACTGCCTTTCTTATTCCTCATTTTGGAAGAGGGGGAGGTATTCCTCATCCGTCCCCTTTCACGTTCGTACGTTTTCTTATCACCCAAATCACCTTCTTTGCACCCACTTACCAAATCCCATCCCTCGTCTGCCATCAACTCGATCATCATCTTCCCCTCATTATTAATCACTTTATCCTGCGACTGTCTTTCTATTATTTCTCCTATATCCCTTACCACTCCCTTCATTTCACCTATTCTCCCATTGAAGTCTTCACCGATCACACAGCTTTTCCCCTCACCAGTTTTTTTGTTCAGTTCTGTCTTGACTTTCTCCCAGTTATTGTTTATAATACTATGCGTATCTCCAATTATAGTCCTCCCTTCTGATACTCCCATCCACACTATCCTTTCCATTCCTTTTGACCCAACAATAAATCCTTCTTTCGCTCTTCCATTAGTCGCCCCCTTTGTAGCACCTCGTATTGTCTACCTGAACCCTGCTGGTAGCGTTTTTCTCATATTTTCCCACTCTTCAATCACTAATCAAGTATCTGCTAATCCCATTACAACCTTCCCGTACTCCCACTCCTCCAAGTTTCGCTGCCATCCCTTGCATTTCGATTTTATTCGCACTATGTTCCAAAACCCTATCTTTATTTGATCATTTCCTACTTTTATGACGGCTTTGTATATTACTAACATACCCTTATTCCACTAACACCATTCTTTATTAACCTTCAATCTTCGATATGCCACTTTAAACTATTTTCCCTTTCTTCTTTCCTCTCTAACTACTGCCATTATTTTAGTTTGCACTTCTCTCTCCTCCATTGTCATCATTGATAAAAATCCTGCTTCTTTTCACTTTTAGGTTGCATTTCTTTTCCATAATACTCCTCTTAACCTCACAATTTTTACACTTCAGTAAGATTGGCCTCCTTCTACCTATTATTACCTCACTCAATCTCACCCCTTTTTCGAATTATATTGTCTAACTTCTTTACTACCGTCGTGATATTCCTTCTTCTTCCACTTTGTTTATTAAAAAATTACACGTTCTTCTCTCTTTTTTTTTTCGCTTCCTCTTTGTTTCTATTGCCTCTATTTTAATCCTCAGCATACTTATTTGCTCTTCCCATTGCTTTTCCTTCTACATTAGCTCCTTTTCAACTCTTCATTTTACCATTTCATTTGGTTTCCATCTACTCACACTTCTTTAATATTTTGTCTAGTTTCTCCTTCATATTATTTCCTGCACTTACGTCTGCCTTTCTTCTTGCTCGTATTACTATTTCTGTTGTTGGTTCTCTGAACATTTAATTAGATCTTCTTTTATATCCATCATCTGTTCTTCTTACTCCTAATATTCTTCTGAGTAATTTTCTTTCCCATCTCTGTAGCCTTTCTTGCATTGCCATGTTTCGCATGGGTATATTTCAGTGGGTCCCAGCATAGCAGTGTATATTTTAAATGTTGCTATTATTGATAGCTCCTTTGATCTGAGAATATGGTTTACAGCTCCGGCACTTTTATTACTTTTTGTGATCCTTACTTCTTTTTCATTTGCCTCTTCCGAAGTAGTTGTTATGCTAGCATCCAAATAAATGAATTTCGCAACTTCTTCCAATTTCATTTTCCAGTTCAAAAATGTTTTAATAACATTTTCAACCATAATTCTTCAAGCGTATGAATAACTAATGATAGCCATTTTGGTTTTTCGAACCTCATCAGACTAGTTTGTGTTGTGATTAAATACTTATTGCCTAATTTCGTATGGCATCGTCAAAGTGCACATGAAACACACTAGTCTGATGAGGTTAAAAAAGCCTAAAGCCTAAATCGCTAGATTAATGGTGATTAAACATTTTATTAAATGAATTTCATTTCCTGTTCTCATAAACCTTGTAGACTCGAATCGTTGACGATGCCACATGAAATTAGGCAAAAGATTCCATTTATTATGATTCATATCAGATTTCATCAAGGCATTGTACAAACCCAAGCAGACTAGTTTGTTCTAGTCTGCTTGGGTTTGAAAAACAGAAATGGCCATCACTAGTTATCCATATGTTAGACGAATGGTGGTCGAACATTTTATTTTATCAAAATAGATTTGATAATGCGGTTAAATTGTGAAGTGTTTGTAATAAGAAACTAAATTAAAACACAATAATAGTTTTGTCACAAATTTAACATCAGAATTAGTAATATATGCTGATTGGTTATAGTTCGATTAGGTTTAATAAGACGAATTATAAATTATGGTTTCTGAATACTTTATGTTTTCATTATTTCTATTAAATTATCTTACCTTTTTTGCACTAAATTCTGTACGCCTTTACTCAAAGGGGCCGCTCCACAAAATATGTCAGTGACGCTTGATAAATCGTAATCTTCAACCATCGCACTCTTAGCCAAAAATATTACCAACGGTGGAACCACATACAATTTGGTTACTTTGTATTCTTGGATGCACATTAAAAACACTTTTGAATTGAATTTTTCCATTACAATGGTTTTCAGGTGGTAATACATAAGGCCCAAGCTGATGAACACTCCGAAAATGTGGGAATAAGGCAATACACCAACGGTTGTGTCGTCTGGTGAAGTCTCCATTAATTTAAAAACGCTGCATATACAAAAATAAATTAATAAATCTGTTGTGGCGGAAAGGTCGTTAGCCGATTGTTGTTTTATTTGGTTTGAAATTCAATAAAATTTCAATGTTAAGTATTTTTTTACAAATATTGTATGAAAACAGTTATAAGCATAATAATCAGTCGATAACGCAAGCGCGATCTATTGCCCACCTACGCTAGACGAATATTTTATTAAGCAATAAATATGTTTAACAATAATAAATTGTGTTATACCTGATGAAATTAAATAATTTGTAACTTACTTTATATATCCAATTATATTATCTTGAGTCATAACAACACCTTTGGGTAACCCAGTTGTACCGGATGACAACATTATTGCGGCGACTGTTGATGAAGGGTTTACGTCTTCGGGTTGGAAGTGGTTTGTGTTGTATTCGTTTGGAAATTCACCAGTAAACAATACTGATTCTTTATTCAGATCTTCTACGGTTTTTTGAAGTACGGGAAACGTTTTTTCCGAACATACATATAATTTTGGTTCATATAACTTTACAGCATTGTCCAATTCATCTGGAATAAAAGCAGTAATCGTTAAAATGAGCCATATGCATAGTCCAATTATTTTTGTAGCAAAGTCTCACATTTGTTGCCACTTAAGCGTTGCTTGTTCACAATCTGTCTCCTGCAACTTTTCAGTTCTCCTTCCGACTTCAATTTTCGGATACTTTTACCCTCTCCTCCAGAAAGAGTTCAGATAAACCAATTTATGGTATATAAATTAAGAACAATTAATTATCAACAATTAATTGTTTTTGTTAATTGTTAATAAGTATGCTCAATTTTTTTGTGAGTCTACAATAGAATGAAGGAATAAATTCAAGTGCCGAAAGTGAGGGCGCAAAAACGAAGCCATCAAACCAACTAAAACTTCAATAGTCGTCAGAAACGCATATGTCTCATGAGTAAAAGAAGTAACGTTGGCCATCGTCATCACAATGTTCAAGATAACAAAAACGACATACTGATAGACAAAATTATATGGACAAACAATAATACATCTCCAAATGTTGTTATAATTTTATATTATTATTAATTGTATTATCAATAACTCTAGGCCAATGGATGGCATTAATGAGATATCTGTTTGACATTCAATAACTACACACAATGAGATAAAGAAAAAAAAAAACACATTTATATTAAGACAAAAATATATAGACACATATTTTATGATTAATATTTGAATTGAATTTAATAGAAAAAAATGCTTTTGTACAGTAAAGAACTTTAGTGTAGGCTCTTCTTATAATGCTTCGTGGTCGTGAAATTTCCTTTGCTATTAAAAAGCAAATAATTACATTATTTTTGAACGGTTATCGTCAAGTAGAAATTGCAATCAACTTAAATTTAAATTGAAAAACAGTGTGGGAAATTATTAAGAAATGTAATCAAGTAGAGTCACTGTGTGAAGCTGAAAGAAGTGATTGTCAACATTATTGGTTCGCTTTGTCTACTTTAATGGTTATCTATAAATTTATAATGTATAGGTTAGAATCAGTCGTACGTCAACGCTAAGGAACCCTTAGTGCAGTTCAGCCGACAACATCGGCGGCTTAAATTTAAGGAGACCTTAGACGTCGTGCGCGCGCGGTTTAAACCAAATGTCATGAGTTAACGATTACTTAGTACTAAGAAGTACTTAAATAAGGCGGTGCAAACGGGCATGAATGAACTGAATTTATTTGCAAGACGTGCAACTAAAATCTTTTGTCCCGTTTAGAATTTGTCCACCATCATCTGCATTGGACTCTCAATGATTGGAAAAGGGTTTGTTTGAGCGACGTATCCAAGTTTAATATGTTTGGATCTGATGACACACGTTATGTTAGACGTCCTGTTAATCAAAGATTACATCCTAAGTACACATTACCCACAGTTAAACATGGAGATGGATCTGTTATGGTTTGGGGTTGCTTTTCCGGAGTTGGTATGGGTCCATTGTATCAAATTCAAGGCATTTTGGATAGATTTATATCGCGGGATATATTGCTTCCCTATATGAAGGACAATATGCAACTACGATCATCATACGACCCCAAACACACGTCAAAGTTAGTGAAGCAATTTATCTCCGAGGAAAAAATTTCTATTTTAAAATGGCCATCTCAATCCCTTGACCTAAATCCAATCGAGAATGTTTGGAATCACTTATATTATAAAATTAGAAACACAACTTTTACAAAGTAACATTAATTATTGATAGTGCCTACATTAATAAATTTGTTTAATCAAAGCCATGTTTCAAAATAATTAATAATAAGGGAAACCCTACTAAGTACTAAATATATTATTGAAAAGAAATCCTCTATTTTTTTTAATAATTATTATAATAAATATGTTTTGATGTCTATATATTTTTGTCGAAACAATTTATAATTTTTAAATAAAAATAAATTAGTTTATCAATATGTTAAAAAAAAAAAATTAATACATTTTATTAATTTTTTTAAGTTTTAATACTATAAAAAAATAAGAAGAAAATATAATTGTCTACATACTTTTGTACATTACTGCAGATGTATGGATTTCCTATATTAGAAATGTGCATTGTCCTGATATGTAATTATCTTTAATTAAGCAATTTAGCGGTGATTCAATTAACAGAAATGTTTCATGGCTAAAATTAAATGGCCAAATTGACCAATTTTTCTGATTATTTACAGGCATAATTGCCTACCTAAATTTCTGCTTCGTATACCAAACCATTATTGTACCGGGTGTCCGAATATATCTCAGGAACTATGAATGCTAGAGCTTTCAAATAAAAAAAATGTTAATAAAAGTGATCATGAGAAAATGCTGGAAATAAATTTCAAGTTCGTAACTCTTCCGGTAGGGGACGCAATGAACAGCAGAAAAGTAATATTGCGATTACCTCAAAAAAAGGTTTAATAAAGACATCACAAAACTACACTTTTTGAAATCGTGATGAGTTCGTGAAACAAAAATATTACAGACATTTTTTTCTTACTCTTAAAATAAAAGGTGTGGGAAGTCAGAATTTATAAAGAGCAAATGTCAAATAACTCTTTTGTTTTTTAACCATTATTAATGATGTCATACGAAAGAACTTATCATGCTGATTAAAATTATTGACAACAATCAGAAAAATAGCTGACTTTATCGCCGTTAGGAGGGCCAACTTAAAGAATAGATAATTTTTCCATTAAAAAAATGAAATGGAATGATAAATTTTTCTTAATGTTAGTAGAAAGAGGATTAAAAAGTACAAAATTTAGTGAAAACCGGAAATCTATATCTTAATCCAATCACAAGTTATAATTAAAAGAATTTTTAGAATTAAAAATTATTAATGTAAATTTTAAGAATTTTATGTGTTAATCTAAAATAAATGAAATTATAACTAAAATAACAAAATTACACTCGCGAGCGAGACGTCTTAGCGTTAACACGTACTAGTGAGTTATACGAAAAGAAAAAGTGAAGCCACCCATAAGGGTGTTACCGCCGAAAATGGACGGCAACATTGACGACGACAACTGGGAGTCGGTTGCAGAGGATGAATTTAAGCAAGTGCGAACGAAAAAAGGGGACACCCTCCCAAATTTAACACGGCAAAAAAAACGCACCTAGGACACGGATCAGGTAATTTAAATTTACCTAAGACAACAAACAAATCACTACACAATTTTATGATAAACAAAAACGCAAAAGAGCAACAATCCACACAACCCAGACAACAACCAATAACACACATCTCTCATTCAACACCAGCAGCCACTCTTTCACAACCCACTATAATTCAAACACAGACAACAAACATACAACACACGACACCGTCCTTATCACAAAATACAAACACACAACAAACACCACAAATGCCAAATTTCAAACACATACAGCTTCACAACAACGACTGAAATGACAAGAATTTATTTTACACAAATTTGGGTTCAACACGGATACAGTGACAGTGTGTTGATAATTAAAACAAAACATGGCTTTATCCTAAAAAGTAACCTAGACAATGGTCGCGTTCAGGGAATTGTAGCGCTTAAGGGGAATCGGTACAGCTCTTTGGTGTGTTTCTGGCTCAGTAGATGGCACCACTTTATATGGGACTTATAATGTAAAAGTTTTTCCGTTATTTCTCGAAAACTGTAGTTTGTAGGGGAAAATAAAAATCACCATCGTGTTCAGCGCAGTTAGGAGCAGTACGCATGTGAAACCTTTTTTTCCTAAAATTAAGTATTTGTAAGAAAATAATTAAACAAAATATTTAAAGCTAACATTCCCGCCTGTGTTAAATAAGAAAAACGTGAAACGATACCAATACATTTTTGCGAGTGAAGAAAGAGGATAGATAATTGAATCGTCGTCGTAGTTTTTCAACTTGTAATTTATCGCACTCCGTCGCCTCCGATTGGAGATTGACGCCTCGACATGCATTTCTAGTCCACGTGGACTCGTAAGTACAGAATATAAACAAACAAACATAGAAAGAAATTAAATACGCTGATTTTAGAGCCGACAAAAAATCAATGAAAGCATCCAGCGGCATAACACTGATATTTATTTACCGATTTGAATGAATTAAAAAATAAAATCAATGTCGGTTTAACACTATAAAATAATGGTAATTATACATTTTTTCAAAATTAAGTTCACTGCCAAATAATAGTCATGTTTCAATTTTTAAGGGGAAACTCCATAACCGCGTTTATGAATGAAAAGTATTTCCAGCAGATCTCGGACAATGCAAATCGTATCAAAAAAAAAAAAAATAATAATAATAATGCATTGATTTGACAACTCTCAAAGTTATATTTATACGCATTTTGCAATTAGTTAGTGACAACTGTTATATTTAGTGTATTTTTATCTATTACGAATTGAATTTGATTGCAAAAAATATGGCCAAAAGGTACTCAGATACAAAATACCCTAAAAAAGTTAACCGCAATCTGTATCTAGACCAAAACAAAATCTAAATGCTGGTCTATTACAATATTTTAATTCAAGGTAAGTAAATAAAATCAATTGCGTTAGAGGTTTTGGTTATTCACAAATAAAGTTTTACAAAATTAATTTTCGGGAGTTGTATGCTTTATTTTAGTAAATGTGCATTTAGAATTGAGTACTTTTTATACTGAGTGAGTCACCGAAGTGACTGCCTTCGATTTCTCCCTTGTAAAAATTCAGCATTAATTTATTGATAAAATAAATAGAAAAGAGTATTTATTCACTTGGTCATGGTTATTTAAATAAATTAAATAAAAATGATTTGAAAATAATTAATTATTTCCACATTAGCGGCGGGATATTTGCCCGAGAAGTTGTTGTTTTAATTTGCATTTGTTTAACGTACTTACGTAACGTAAGTCAAAATGTTACAGAGCTAAATGTGGAAATAATTTATTAATTATTTCTAAATCATTTTTATTTAATTTATTGATAAAACTTTCTTGAGAATAGAGGGCGGAAATCATATCAACTATGTTATTTAAAATGGAACACCCTAAATATTATGTTTTATTCGTTTCCTCTTTAAATTATCTTAATATTAATATAACATTATTAGTAGTTTTGACTAACCATTACTGCAGAAAAAAAAATTCTAAAAATTCCGACAGTTGCATAATAGTTGGTATACTAATTATATTTTATTGTGTGTTTTGAGATGGAGAAATTAAATTGTTTATATATACTAATATAATAATAACTTTAAATGTGAAATATTTGTATACACTATGCAAATAAATAAAATAATTTTAAATATGTGACTTTTCAAACGGACATATTTATTTAAATGGCACCCTATACTTTTTTTGAATTATCATAAAATGATACAAATATTTCATTAAACATACTAAATGCCTACCTTCCATACTTATTGAAGTATTTCACATTTTGTAGTATTTATATGACATTTTAGCAATGAATTGAATAGTTGGACATGAAAAACAATAGAAACGAAAGTAACCATAAAAAATAAAGGAAATTTAAAACAAATGTCAAATAAATAGTATTTTCTATTTAAATTAGCGTTATTGAAAATCTAAATGTGGGTACGAAATAGAGATTGATCTTATATATGAGTTAAAATATCAGTTTTAATAATAATAAAAAAATTGAGTTGAAAATTAGAGGACAGGCCGATAACGAACAGCATCTAAATTTGGCGTAATCTGTAAAAGGCGACAGAAAACAAAATGGGCTCCTCTCATATACAGTTTACTTTATAAGGAGCTGTTTTCAAATGAAGCCACAGTCTACGGACAAATAAATGAAAAAAAAAAGCCTTATAAAAAGTATGAAGAAACGACCAAAAGTTCCGTAACACCCTGCGGCATTTTTATCAATGAGACGTATGGTTTTTTGGGAGCATCTCCAGATGGACTCATAGAAAATGGTTGCGGAATAATCGAGGTGGAGTGCCCAAAATCGATAGAAAAAATGACCATTAAACAAGCAGCAAATGAAAAAAAAAACTTTCTTTTTGGATACAGATTTAAAATTAAATTATTTAATTTTTTTATTTGTCTGAAATAAATTTATTTTATCGCCAATCGGCACTAAATACATCTATTATTATCGCCATTTGCGGCACTAAACCGTCCCATTATTTTACTACTTTCAACAAGTAACATTATGGGACAATACTAACAAAATCTAAGGAGGTCGAATCCTGTCAGTTTAGTTGTCAAAAAAAAAACATGAGTAGTGAAGAGTTTGAAATACCATGTACTCCACCAGAAATACGAGAAAGAGCGATAGAAACAACGCTCGAAATTCTTCCAAATAAGTCTAGACATATTTATAATCGTCAACACGATTTATTCACAAGTTGGTGTGACAGAAATAACATTAAAAAAATTAGCGAAAACGTTCTCTTGACATATTTTTCTGAAAAATCCAAGGAATATAAAGCAGCAATATTATGGTCATATTATTCTATGTTAAAAGCATCTCTTTCGGTAAAAAACGACGTTGATATAAGCCAATATAAGAAACTTACGGCGTTTTTAAAACAGAAATCAAAAAATTATACGCCAAAAAAATCGAAAGTTCTCACACAAGACGAAATAATACAGTTTCTATTGAATGCACCAAATGAAATATATTTAATGATGAAGGTAAGATAGTAATCAATTATCGAAGCATATTTGTTATTAATGTAGATATTATTTTAGATTTGTGTTATTTTTGGCGTTGCTGGAGCCTGCCGTAATAATGAATTAGTAAATCTTAAAGTTGATGATATAGAAGACAAGGATACTGTATTGATTGTGCATATAAGACACACGAAAACTAATAAACCAAGAGTATTTGTCGTAACATCAGAGTTCGAAGGACACGTTAAACCGATTGAGTTATATAAAAAATATGCCAAACTTCGTCCCGCACAGACCAAACATGATAGATTTTTTATTACATATAGAAAAAGTAAATGCACAGTGCAGCCTGTGGGTATCCACACTTTTGGAAACATACCATGTAAAATTGCGAACTATTTAAATTTGCCAAATCCGTCAGAATATACTGGTCATTGTTTTTGGAGGTCGTCTGCTACTTTGTTTGCTAATGCAGGGGGCAGCAAAGAAAATTTGAAACGTCATGGAGGGTGGAAGAGTGATACCGTTGCTGAGTCCTATGTTGAGGAATCAATATTGAACAAAACGAAGATTGCAAAAACGATTTTGGGTGGTGATCAAATTGCGCACCGTTTTGATATCAATGACAACACTGCCACAACTTTACATCAAAATGAAAATATTCATTTTCTTATTAATAACACCGAATTGCATAAAGATGAAAATACCCTTTTAAATAATATTCCACAAAATTTTTCCGTTGATGGGTCAACATCAGGAATAAATTTAAATATTGCCACAGGATGCACCATCAATTTCAACATATACAACAAATAGAGTGGTTTAATATCTTGATTAATTCGTAGTGTTTGTTTAAATAATAATACATATTTTCTGTTTTTTTTTTAATTTAAATAAAAAATCCTATACTTTTTCATTTATTTTTAAGATTGGCGATAAAATTTTGTATGCACCACGTCAGTAAAATATCTTTATCGAACTCGTCTTTATTCACCTCGCTCGCTCCGCTCGCTCGTCTCATAACCTCAGACTCGTTCGATAAAGTCTTATTTTACTGACTTGGTACATAAATAATTATTACACGTTATATTATAATGTAACGAATTTAATTTTACAAACATTTTGTCTGAAATGAAATTTCGTCACGAAATTATTTCTTGTAAGTATACCTGGTGTTCAATAAAAAAACGCCCAACGTCATAACCGATAAAATATTTATTAACTGAACTATTGATCAAAAAACCAAAGCCAATGGCCGTTCAAATACTAAGAAATACGAATATAACATAAATCACGTAGCGTGGCTCCTTTGTTGCCGAGGAATATGCGTTATTATTTAGGTATTTTTGAAATTTAACATATTGCAAAAAGTACTCCACGTGTATAGTGCTCCCGATTATCTGAAATCAATGCAATTTTTCTTTTTTTTGATACGATTTGCAGTGTCCGAGATCTGCTGGAAATACTTTTCATTCATAAACGCGGTTATGGAGTTTCCCCCTTAAAAATTGAAAGATGACTATTATTTGGCAGTGAACTTAATTTTGAAAAAATGTATAATTGCTATCATTTTTTTTAAACCGACATTGATTTTATTTTTTAATTCATTCAAATCGGTAAATAAATATCAGCTTTATGCCGCTGGATGCTTTCATTGATTTTTTGTCGGCTCCAAAATCAGCGTATTCAATTTTTTTCTATGTTTGTTTGTTTATATTCTGTATTTACGAGTCCACATGGACTAAAAATGCATGTCGAGGCGTCAATCTCCAATCGGAGGCGACGGAGTGCGATAAATTACAAGTTGAAAAACTACGACGATGATTCAATTATCTATCCTCTTTCTTCGCTCGCAAAAATGTATTGGTATCGTTTCACGTTTGTCTTTATTTAACACAGGCGGGAATGTTAGCCTTAAATATTTTGTTTAATTATTTTCTTACAAATACTTAATTTTAGGAAAAAAAGGTTTCACATGCGTACTGCTCCTAACTGCGCTGAACACGATGGTGATTTTCATTTTCCCCTACAAACTACAGTTTTCGAGAAATAACGGAAAAACTTTTACATTATAAGTCCCATATAAAGCGGTGCCATCTACTGAGCCAGAAACACACCAAAGAGCTGTACCGATTCCCCTTAAGCGCTTTACTAAAGCGGTTTCGCTGAACGGTATCGCTTTATGTGTGGCGCTGTACCGCTTTATCAAGCGGTAAAGCATATATTTTTTCCGCTTGATCGCTTTTGAAGCCGTGCAGCTATAAACAAAATCGCCATATTTTCGTGAACGACCTTAACATCGAAAGCGTGTTCAGGGAACATCAAGCGCTTAGCGCTGTAGCGCTACATGTTAAAAATTCCCTGAACGCGACTAATAACATGAATGAAAACTGCATGAGAAGGTCACAAGTTGAATGTGTAGTCCACGAGTTCCGACCGTGGCAGGCGCACGGCGGACATTATAGTTCGGCCCCCTCCACGAACAGCACTCAGCGCGGCGCGCAGGCTCCTTCGTACTCCTGTATAATAAAAGGAGTGGAACACGAAATAAGCAACGATGCAATTAGCGCGCGCTTAAAAACCCTAGGAATAACTCACCGATTCTGTCGAAGGATTGTAGCAAAAAAAGACAACTACAAAACGACTATGGTAAGAATTATTACCGCATGTCTAGAATGGTTTAAAAAAATATTACACGACCAGTTCAACTTTTTATGTAAGGATTACACTGTTGAGGAGAGCAAACCACCCGCGCCGATTCCGGCCATCTGCCACAGATGCAATAAATTTGACCATATCGCCGCCAACTGCAAAGAGAAGATAACATGTGCTAAATGTAACGGGGATCACCCAACAGCAGTCTGCGCCACAACACTCCTTCCGAAATGTAAATCATGTGGAGGGACTGATCATGGAGCGTGGTCCATCAAGTGTCCTCGAAGACCACTACAACCTATCGAGGGCATTCCAAATATGAAGATCCACAACCAAAACAAGAAATCAGCTCAAATTGACAAGAACCTGACAACAAATTCTAGAATCCATTCCCCGATCACAATTCATGATTTCATCATAGACACGTACACGACAAAAATCAACGAACCAACAACGACAGACAGACAAGAACTGATAAAAAAACTGAGAACTCGCTTCATCGATCAATATGAAATAGATACCTACGTCACTTTTTCCGGCAATAAGATGTTTGTGGTCATGTTTGACCTGGAATCCCCCGAAATAATCCCACCAGTTATGCCTGTAGCAGGTATCCACACAGGTTTTACACAGATAAACAAGCATGATATATGTAAAATCAACTTTATGTATACCAATATCAATTCTCTTCCCAGAAAATCCCATATCCTTTCCCATTATCTCACCAATAACCCCATCCACGTAAAGATGCTTGTAGAAACCAAAACCGATATCCCTTTTCCCCTTAAAAATTGGTCATATATCCAAATCCCAGCCTCAGCTCCCATCCAAAATCGGCGCGGTGGTTCTATGGTGGCAACTAGGCCTGAAATCAAATTAGGAAAGGCCAACCCTCCCAGAATTAATCATGCTATGAATGAATGCCTTCATTGTACCATAGACATGCCTGATTTTAAACTACACATCTTCTTAGTATACGTTCATCATTCCTCTGTCATTGAAGATACTATCCTCACTAAAGCCTCCCTTTACGACCATACCATCATAATCGGTGATTTTAATCTAAATAAAATCAAGAGCAAACAGCTCGCCTCTTTTATTTCAAATTCCATTTTTGTCCGTATTAAAACCGACCCCACCTTCATTATGTCCAACCACCAATCATCCACGCCCGACGCATTCCTTTGCACAAGCAATATTGAACATTTAATCCACAACCTCGAATTAATCCCTGACCTAGGATCAGACCACCTATCTATAAAATTCTCTCTCTCCCAATCTCCGCCGATCCCAATCCCATCGAAGATCCTATACAGACACAAGGACTGCGACATTAAGAAAGTGACAAAAGACATGACCGAATTTATTAGAAACCATGAAATCATTAACGAAAACTCAATATCCCTTTTCCTAAACCTTTTATCCACCTCCATCAAAACAAATACCCCGACCTATACCAAAAAACATTTCAAATATCCACTACCCAATTACATACTACGACTGATCAAATACAAACGACAACTGTACCGAGACATACGACTTACGGAAGACTGGACACTTAAACAGACATTTAACAAACTCAACAAGGACATACACAAACTCATCCTACAATATAAATCAGACGTATGGATTACGACATGCAGCAATCTAAACGAGCTTCATGGTAAACAGTTTTGGACAGAAGTAAAAAAACTGAGTAAATACAAAAAAACTAACTTCCTTCAACAAATCCAGGACCCGACAAATCAGACGATCATCACTGACGAACAGACTATTGCAGACATATTTGCGGACTACTTCGAGAAGACATATACAAAGACAGAAGACGATACCTACGACAAAACATTTTTACAAGAAGTTGATTCCTGGTACACCTCCTTTTCTGCGATCCAAACTCCTACCGATCCTCCTGATGACATAAAGGAGGAAAAATACTTTGAACATCTCCATAAGGGTAAAAACACATCACCCGGTTATGATGGTATTCCCAGATCAATCCTCAAATCTCTCCCGAGTTCAATACATAACTACATTATCAGAATTTTGAACTACACCCTCAATAACCAAATAATCCCAAACGAATGGAAACAGGGAATTGTAACGTGTATACATAAAGTTGGTAATGACCCCTTAAATGTCTCCAGTTATCGCCCTATCACACTTCTTCCAGTACTAGGAAAACTCCTAGAATCCATACTCCAATCCAAAATCCTCTCTCTAATAAATAATAAAATTCTACCCTACCAATTCGGATTTATGAAGCACCGTTCAACTTCCCTCCCGCTATTCGTCCTTACCTCCAACACTCAAACAGCACACCTCGAAGGACTAAAAACGGCCATTGCTTTTCTCGACATAAGAAAAGCTTACGACTCTGTATGGCATCGAGGTCTGCTGTTTAAGTGTCATTCACTAAGTATTCCCCTAAAATTAATCAAAACTCTAGATAGTCTCCTTACCAACAGAACCCTAAATGTTAGAATCCACAACTCCCAATCCCGCTCATTTTCCCCACAACAAGGATTACCACCAAGGATCCCCTCTATCCCCCATCCTATATAACATCTATGTTTCCGACATGTATAACACCAACCCCCAATATATCAATCACTCCGCCTACCCACTACTTTACGCTGACGATACAGCGCTAATCACCCATGCATCCACTATCCAGAAAGCATTAAGTACTCTACAGGGGCTGATCGACACCATTCAGACATGGTATGCAAATTGGAGAATTTCTATTATCTAGACAACGACAAGAACGTGACATAGATAGGCTGAAAGACCTCCGGTCGATAGCCGATTCATCATCTACAGAATATAATTCTAATTTTTGTATATTATTGTACATACATATACACATTTGAATAAAGATGGTTAGTTAGTTAACAAAATTAAATTATTTTGTCACCGGCAGGGAACGCTTTGTAATTTTAATAATAATTTTCTCATTTTTTTAAAATAAAGACATATTTCTTACAATACAGGTGAAAAGAGTATTAAAATCAAATGGAAAAACATTTTCAATGCCAAATTTATATCAAAATTTTGTCTTTCAAATTGTCGAATGATTCCACCGCCATATTTAATACAATCACATAATTTTATACAATTAAATAAGCAGCGACATCTACTCTAGCAATAGCAGTATTTCTATTGTTGAAGTTTTTGCATTTCAGATCCAAAAAAATTATTTCTTTTCCCGTTCTGGGCCTGGATTGATAAAAAATATTTTTTAATTTGCCCCAAAAATTAAAATCTGAAAATTTGGCAAATTATGGTGACCAAAAAAATAAGCATCCCCATCTATTCACCTCTCAAGAAAGAGTATATCCAAATAATTTAGCACGCTTTAGAAAATGCCCCCGTGGTGGTGATAAACTAATTCAATTTTGTTGTTTTTGTTATAAATTTTATTAACCTCAAAAAGTTTTCCAATGATATTTGAAATTTTCTTTTATATATAACTTGTGATAGAATAAAGATATTGAGATACGGTTTTCACCAAATTTCTTATATTTTCACACTTTCTATTGATACTAAGAAAAATATACTATTCCATTTGAAACTTGTAAGAAAAGTGGAAATATTATATCCTTTTTAACTTGGCGCCACCTAGCGGCGACTGAATTATTTATTTTTATGATTGTCGCAATTGTATTAATCAGAATGATAAATTCTTTCGTATGAAATTAAAATCATTAAGGTCGAGATTGAGGGTAGTCGTATTAGGCATTGCGTTGAACTAACTGATGTGGGGATTGCATACATTAGAATGTAACAGGGGCCATTTAATGCTCTTCACGAGTAATTTAGCCTTGAACAAATCCTTCGTTTATTTTCGTCACGATCCGTATTTATTCGCGCTTTGACGAAGTGCGGAGTGCAAAAGGGGAACGAATTTAATATTTTCAAGATACATTTTTCCTTTCGAGCCATGCTTGCCGTGCATCTATCTCTTTCTAACGTATTTCGCTGTTCTTTTAATTCCGTATCTGTCAAAATCATATGTTCTGTTATTTCACCTACGATTTCTTCGTTTTGTTGTATTTAAAATTCTGGTTACGATTGAAAATAAAAAATGTGATTTCAATGTTTCAGAATACATATTTGGTTGAACACATTTACAATGCATTTTTTTATTGAAAATAAAATGAATGGGAAGGTTATCTAACATTTATTTTCATTATGATGTTGAATAAAACCTTCTCACACTACCACTTCCTTGAACAGACATTATTTTCTTAACAAATATATAATGATAGAAATTAAAAAAAAACAGTGAACCAAATAAGATAGTGTCTAATGAATTAAAAATGATTTGGAAATCATTAATAAATCATTTCCACATTTAGCTCTGTGACATTTTGACTTACGTACCGTAAGTACTTTCAACAAATGCACATTAAAACAACTACTTCCTGGGCAATAATTTATTAATTATTTTGAAACCATTTTTATTTAATTTATTAAATTACTGTAACCAAGAGAATGAACACTCTTCATAGTGTCTAATACTTTGTTAATGAAATTGGATTTCCGAACATTTCATTTATATTTTATTATTTTAATATTATGTAGTTATACATGAAAATTATATTCATTTTATTCCTCTTTATAGTTTGCCCCCTCAAAGTATATTATAATATATATTTATACTCTCAATTACTTGATAATGAACCGGATAAAAGTGATGGATTTTGACCATTTGAAAGAATAAAGTGTTACAGAAGAAATTAACATGTTTACGAGAGTCAAGCTGTTCAAATAATTCAGGTTGTTCGAATCATTCTAATAATATACACAGTTCAGAAAATTTAAACAAATTGAGGGCTTAGAGTATTTTAAAGAATTTTAAATGCACAAATTAAAAAATTATTTTAACTCCAAAGGGATGTTACACTCTTAATATTACTTTTTATTAGATTCCTCTTTGAATTATCTTCACAGCAATTTAATATAGTTGGTAGTTTTTATTAATTGTTACTGCAGAAAAAAATGTTCTAAAAATTTTGATAATTGTATTGGTGGTTTATTAGTACACATTACATTTTTGGTTTTCAAAATGGATAAATTAAATTTTGTATACTTACTAAGTAACATCATTCTATTCGATGATAATTTTAAATGTGATATATTTGTATATTTAAATGGCACCCTATAGTTTTCCATCTTTTTTTAATTATCACAAAATGATATATAAATATTTCATTAAGCCTATCTTCTGTACTTCCCGAAATATTTCACATTTCATAGTATTTGTAAGGCATTTTAACAATGAATTGATTAGTTTGACATGAAAAACAATTGAAATAACAGTAATCAAGTATATGAAATTAAAGAAATTGAAAACAAATGCCAAATAAACATTATTTTCAATTTAAATTAGTGTTATGGAAAATCTATATGTGAGAATGAAATAATGGTTTATTTTATAAATGAACCAAAATCATCCGAAATTTAAATATATATCACATTTAAAATAATCATTGAATAGAATGGTATCAACTTGGTATGCATACTAAATTTCATATCACCATGTCAACAAAAAAAGACGAACACTTCGGTGACTCAACCTATGTAAAAAATAATGTGCTTTTGGGTTAGAAAAGATGAGTAGGTATATATTTCACAAATTATTATTCAAGTTTTTAAATTTTAACCAAAATCTGGAATTAATCTCCTGCAATTATAAAAAAGTTGAATTAATTATAGTAACTTAGAAAAACCAAGTATTATGTGAAATTGTACAAAAAAAAATACAAAAAGATAAATAAACCAAATAAAACCAAATAAATGAGGGAACCAATATTTGAACACTTTGAAATTTACATGTATTGTATGCAAATTCCTGCTTCCCTATTCATTTTTTAGATAAATTGAGAGAATTAAATTATATTTAGAATCTAAAAATCTATTCAAAAGTCAATTTTAGAATTGATGTATAATATTTTATTAATGAATGAAATTAATATAAAATCCCTTTCATATATAGAAAATCACTACATATTTTTGATCGTATAATAAAATTATTATTCATCATCTTGATTTGTGTGATTTATTTAATAAGTCAATGGTCGCGTTTAGGGAATTGTAGAGAAACCAAAGTCTTGGGTGAAAATATGAATGAATCCAGATTCCCCCATCTATAAATAAGGAAACATTTCATCACTTTTAAATTTTAATGTACTTTCCTAGGTTGCTTTCGATGAATCAATACAGAGTATGGTCATTTTAGATGTAAAAACAATTTTATGCAAATTTCTGCATCACTGTTCATTTTTTGAGACAAACTAAAAGAATAAAATTATATGTAGAATTTAAAAATCCGTAAAAATTATGGTTCAGTCAATTTTAGAATATATGTATAATTAATTAAAAATCAATTAAAAAGTGATAAAATTTGCTAGCTACATTTAGGTACAACTTTCATATAAAAATATCACTTTTGACATGTTTTTATGATTGGAATTGAACATCGATTTTTTATAGGTGATAATATTTACCAGTTAATCACAATTTATTAAATATCTTTTAATTATACGTCGATTTTAAAAGTTAATAAAGCATCGTTTTTATAGATTTTTAAATTCTGAAATTCTCTAAATTAATATAAAATGCGTTTTGGATATAAAAAAATACTACGTATACTAGGTATATAAAAATTTAATAAAATCATGATTTATTATCTTGATTTGTGTGATTTATTTAATTAGTCAATATTTAATATGTGTACATTCGGAAAATACAAATTCCCGTTCATTTTTGAGAAAATTTAAAGAATTAAATTATATTTAGAATCTAAAAATCTGTTCAAAAGTCTATTTAGAATTGATGTATGATTAATTTATAATGAAATAAATTAATATAAAATCGCTTTCGTATATAAAATTACTACATATTTCTGGTCGTATAATTGGTAAATAGAGATTTAATAAAATTGTGATTTACCATCTTGATTTGAGTGATTTATTTAATTAGTCAATATTTCTTATATGTACAAAAAAATCCCTTTCATGAATCACGCATTTACAAAAAAATTAAAAAAACAAAAAACGAAATTGACGACTGCATGTAGAAAAAAATTACCTATTTGATGTAATTTTTAGTTTATTTTTTAAACGCACCGTTTGGATTATTAAACGAAAATACTGACAACCATTTGAAGGTAAAGTAAAATAGGTAATTTTTTTCTACATGCAGTCGTCAATTTCGTTTTTTGTTTTTTTTTTTAATTTTTTTGTAATTATTGTTATTTCATTATATATTCATTTTTATATTTTGTGTTATATTCAATTAAAAAAATATCCACTACATTTGGAAAATACTCTTATTTCGATGTATTGTGAATGAAATGTAAAAATAATGTTTTTTTTAGTTTAATCTCAAAAACATTACCGAAATATATCTATGATTTTTTTTAAATACCGCTTTATTCGAGTAGCATATTTGACCTCTAAAATTGCGTATAAGTTCAGACATTAATTACTAGATGGCTGTAGTTAAAAAATAGGCAACCAGTTATCAACGCGTTGTCGGTGAAGCAGGAGAAGCATTTAATTAATGCGTGATTCATGAAAGGGATTTTTTTTTGTACATATAAGAAATATTGACTAATTAAATAAATCACTCAAGTCAAGATGGTAAATCACAATTTTATTAAATCTCTATTTACCAATTATACGACCAGAAATATGTAGTAATTTTATATACGAAAGGGATTTTATATTAATTTAATTCATTATAAATTATTTATACATCAATTCTAAATAGACTTTTGAACAGATTTTTAGATTCTAAATGTAATTTAATTCTTTAAATTTTCTCAAAAATGAACGGGGAAGCAGGAATTTGTATAAAATTGTGTTACATCTTAAATCGCTATGGGTAATTCGCGAATGTACACATATTAAATATTGACTAACTAAATAAATCACACAAATCAAGATAATAAATCATTATTTTATTAAATTTTTATATACCTAGTATACGTAGTATTTTTTTATATGCAAAACGCATTTTATATTAATTTAGAGAATTTCAGAATTTAAAAATCGATAAACAACGATGCTTTATTAACTTTTAAAATCGACGTATGATTAAAAGATATTTAATAAATTGTGACTAATTGCTAAATATCATCACCTATAAAAAATCGATGTTCAATTCCAATCATAAAAACATGTCAAAAGTGATATTTTTATATGAAAGTTGTGGCTAAATTTAGCTAGCAAATTTTATCACTAATTGATTTTTAATTAATTATACATATATTCTAAAATTGACTGAACCATAATTTTTAACGGATTTTTAAATTCTACATATAATTTTATTCTTCTAGTTTGTCTCAAAAAATGAACGGGGATGCATAAATTTGCATAAAATTGTTTTCACATCTAAAATGACTATACTCTGTATTGATTAATCGAAAGCAACCTAGGAAAGTACATCAAAATTTGAAAGTGCTGAAATGTTTCCTTATTTATAGATGGGGGAATCTGGATTCATTCATATTTTCACCCAAGACTTTGGTTTCTCTACAATTCCCTGAACGCGACCATTGACTTATTAAATAAATCACACAAATCAAGATGATGAATAATAATTTTATTAAATCTATACGTACCAATTATACGATCAAAAATATGCATTAATTTTCTATATACGAAAGGGATTTTATATTAATTTCATTCATTAATAATTAATTATACATCAATTCTAAATTTGACTTTTGAATAGATTTTTAGATTCTAAATATAATTTAACTCTCTCAATTTATCTAAAAAATGAATAGGAAAGCAGGAATTTGCATACAATACATGTAAATTTCAAAATGTTCAAATATTGGTTCCCTTATTTATTTGGTTTATTTATCTTTTTGTATTTTTCTTTTAATTTAAAAACTTGAATAATACTTTGTGAAATATACCTACTCATCTTTTTTAACCCAAAAGCACATTATTTTTTACATAGGTTGAGTCACCGAAGTGTCTGTCTTTTTTTGTTGACATTTTGATATGAAATTTAGTATGCATACCAAGTTGATACCATTCTATTCAATGATTATTTTAAATGTGATATATATTTAAATTTCGAATGATTTTGGTTCATTTATGAAATAAATCATTATTTCATTCTCACATATAGATTTTCCATAACACTAATTTAAATTGAAAATAATGTTTATTTGGCATTTGTTTTCAATTTCTTTAATTTCATATACTTGATTACTGTTATTTCAATTGTTTTTCATATCAAACTAATCAATTCAGTGTTAAAATGCCTTACAAATACTATGAAATGTGAAATATTTCGGGAAGTACAGAAGATAGGCTTAATGAAATATTTATATATCATTTTGTGATAATTAAAAAAAGATGGAAAACTATAGGGTGCCATTTAAATATACAAATATATCACATTTAAAATTATCGTCGAATAGAATGATGTTATCTTAGTAAGTATACAAAATTTAATTTCTCTATTTTGAAAACCAAAAATGTAATGTGTACTAATAAACCACCAATACAACTATCAAAATTGTTAGAACATTTTTTTCTGCAGTAACAATTAATAAAAACTACCAACTATATTAAATTGCTGTAAAGATAATTCAAAGAGGAATCTAATAAAAAATAAAATAAAGAGTGTTACATCCCTTTGGAGTTAAAATAATTTTTTAATTTGTGCATTTAAAATTCTTTAAAATACTCTAAGCCCTCAATTTGTTAAAATTTTCTGAACTGTGTATATTATTAGAATGATTCGAACAACCTGAATTATTTGAACAGCTTGGCTCTCGTAAACATGTTAATTTCTTCTATAACACTTTATTCTTTCAAATGGTCAAAATCCATCACTTTTATCCGGTTCATTATCAAGTAATTTAGAGTATAAACATATATATATATATATATATATATATATATACATACTTTGAGGCGGCAAACTATAAAGAGGAATAAAATGAATATAATTTTCATGTATAACTATATAATATTATAATAATAAAATATAAATGAATTGTTTGAAAATTCAATTTCATTAACAAAGTATTAGACACTATGAATAGAAGAGTGTTCATTCACTCGGTCACAGTAATTTAATAAATTAAATTAAAATGATTTGGAAATAATTAATAAATTATTGCCCGGGAAGTTGTTGTTTTAATGTGCATTTTTTGAAAGTACTTACGGTACGTAAGTCAAAATGTCACAGAGCAAAATGTGGAAATGATTTATTAATGATTTCCAAATTTTTATTTAATTTATTAGACACTATCTTATTTGGTTCACTGTTTTTTTTTTAATTTCTATCATTATATATTTGTTAAGAATATAATGTCTGTTCAAGGAAGTGGTAGTGTGAGAAGGTTTTATTCAACATCATAATGAAAATAAATGTTACATAACCTCCCCATTCATTTTATTTTCAATAAAAAATGCATTGTAAATGTGTTCAACCAAATATGTATTCTGAAACATTGAAATCACATTTTTTATTTTTATTTTCACTTCATTTAAAATCGTAACCAGAATTTTAAATACAACAAAACGAAGAAATCGTAGGTGAAATAACATAACATGTGATTTTGACATATACGGAATTAAAAGAACAGCGAAATACGTTGGAAAGAGATAGATGCACGGCAAGCATGGCTCGAAAGGAAAAATGTATCTTGAAAATATTAAATTCGTTCCCCTTTTGCACCCCGCACTTCGCCAAAGTGCGAATAAATACGGATCGTGACGAAAATAAACGAAGGATTTGTTCAAGGCCAAATTACTCGTGAAGAGCATTAATGGCCCCTGTTATATTCTAATGTATGCAATCCCCACATCAGTTAGTTCAACGCAATGCCTAATACGACTACCCTCAATCTCGACCTTAAAAAATAAAAGAGTTATTTGACATTTGCTCTTTATAAATTCTGACTTCCCCCCCACCCTTTATTTCAACAGTAAGAGTTCTGTAACATTTTTATTTTATAAACTCATCGTGATTTCAAAAAGTGTAGTTTTATGATGCCTTTATTTGAACTTTTTACTATTGGAATAGATACGAACTTGAAATTTATTTCCAACATTTTCTCATGGTCACTTTTATTAACAAATTTTTTATTTGAAAGCTGTAGCACTCATTGTTTCTCAGATATAGCCGGTGACCTTTCTTATCTGGACACCCTGTACATAGTTCAGGTAAATTGCCACCGCAGTTCTTGTTCGAATACTTTGATAATGACACATTGTGTAATTGCTAGCGGCGACAGGTGCAGTTGCAGATGCAAGGGAGACACGAAAAATTAAACAATCTATTAATTCCATCTCATTCTACAAGCATTAAAACCTGGGGTTTTCGGTTATTCAAACGATTAGATAAATAACAACTTTAAAATTAATTCCTAAAGACAAGCAACAACAGGCTTTAGCCTGCCTGAACTTCGCCTGCGCAAAATTTCTGTATGGTTTTCCAATAAGGGCGGGTCAATGTTGACAGGCTGTGGCGGCTATGTTGTTTTGGCGACGTCTGTTGAATCTATTGTTTATTATTCAGTCACTAATTCCAATTTACCATAGCAAGTTGTACAATTGAGCAGCACGTCCAAATGATACAATTCTATTATCAAAACTATTGTTCATTAGCGCAAACGTTGTGTGCAATGCGCCCATTTAACGGCTATCGCAGTGGCTCTTCAAGGTCAAGTGTCCAAAATTTGATGGTTTACCCGTTCGGTAAACAACATCCATACGTCAAAATAATGCCAGATCGGCCGAGAACTTCGCCGCGGTCTGTGAAAATGTTCAAGAGAATCCGATAAAGTCAATTCCGCGCGCACAATACACAAGCACAAGAACTCTTTTCTTTAGACTTCCATTTTGTTTGCATCGTGATTTGGATCTGCACTCGTACAAGACCCAACTGATCTAGGAGCTAAAAGTTAATGACCATAAGTAACGCCGTTTATTCACTGATTAGGCTTAGAAGCGTTTGGAAGAGGATCCCAATTTTGACAAAAATCATCTTTGGCAACGAGACGCATTTTTTGATGAATAACAAATAAAATGTTCATATATGGGGCTATGCCAATTTGCACGAATTTCACCATATAGTAGTGCATCTACAAAAAGTGACGCTTTGGTGTGGATTTTGGGCCAGCGGCATCATTGGTTCGTAATTTATTGATCGATGATGATAATTTCTTTTTGCTCGAATTGAACGATATGGACATTCACGACATGTGATGTCAGTAGAACGTGCCACACACAGAATACCACGATAGATATTTTGCATGAACGATTTGAAGGTGTGCTTATCTCTCGCAATGATGACGTGAATTGACCACGAAGATCATGCGATTTGACCCCGCTTAACATTGTCTTGTACGGTTTTCTAAAACCACTAGACACAACGAAACATAACGTAGGTAAAAGAATAAATTAGCACAATACCGATGGTTGTAGCATTTTAGTATTATGAGGATTTCACAAAAAAATCAACTTTCATCGATTGGCAACCGAGCACTATTGATGCCAAACATTTATCGCCCAAAATCGGCAACAACTTCAAGTTAACTAACTACTTTTTCTATAATTATTGATAAAAATTGTTGCATTGTGTATATTGTCTATATATAAAAATGGTTACATACATGTCGTAAATGCCGAGTTGACGGGACAAACTGTAGCACCAATGAACCAACCAGCCAGTAGGTATGTATAATAATGAATCGAATTTTCCGAAAATATTAATATTTTATCGCCAATTTCAATTCCACATTGTTTATAGTGCAACGATAACTTCATGGCATTTTCCAGGAATTCCCCATATGTGAGGACGGATGAGGTGGCTGCATCAATCTGAAAAAATAAATCATTTTTTTTAAATAAAATTATAATAATATTGCAACAACTCGACCGCACTAAACACACTTTTGGCAATGGAGTTAATTTTTAAGCCACGTTCGCTCCGCGCATCCGATTATCATAAGGATTCTAGTTAACCAACGAGCAACGTATCGAGTATCATGTGTCAACGAAAGCGTATTCTAGTTGGTATCGAGTCGCCGATTTCTGTCATATTCGCACGATACCCTGTCAGGTACATCTTTAATTTATTATGATTAATATCGGGTATATAACCCCAACACAATTTCCGTTCAGCCGCCTTCATCAATGTATTGCACATGGAACACACTAATTTGATGAGGTTCGAAAAACCGAAAATGGATAACTAGCTGAACATTTCATTAAATGTGAATCGTTTTCTATTGTTGAATTACGACACTTTAAATGAGGCGTCTATTTTGAAAGTGACCTAAGTCCATTTATGTTTAAATTGAGATATTTGAAAGTTTGCATTTCATTAATAATTAAAATATACGTACAGGATAGCAATGTTCCACACTGCTTAAATTTATCTAAGAGAGTTAAACTTACAATTCCTATTAAAATAATACCAAAAATTATGTGAATAATATTTGTTTTCTTACCACAAATGGATTTAAGCCACTTTTAAAATTAACACCTATATATGTTATAAAATTTGAAGGAGCTTAAGTCCATTCGACTTATTTTAAATTGCTTCAAATTGAAAAACAATACTCAATTTATTTTATGTATCTTCACAATACTTTAGAAACACAATTTATACTATTCAAGAAATGTTCTAACTATATAAATTACATAAAAATTTACTGTTCATTTACATTTTGTGGTATATATCGAAGTAAGTCTATCATGTCCTTGTACTTCGATGTCGTAATTGGTCTTACATTTTTATAAAGTGGTGTCAATATAATATTTTCATATTTTCTTGGTCTACCCCGACGTAGTAATAAATCCAGGATTTTAAAATCTGCATTCTCATCCATTGATATAGAAAATTTTATATGGTTCATTTCTCAAAAAACGCATCCAGACTGAAACCAATTTATTGCTTCTTCGTTAGAATTTTTCAACCTTTTAAAAACTGCGTCCTCCAATAATCTTGTTGATTTGAAATCCTCTTGTTTCATTTGATTTAGAAGAAAGTTATTACCTTTCCGGCACTTTTTGATAACATTATAATAATCTTGAGGAACAAACATTAAATTATTTTTCTTTAATGACATTTCTACGACGCCAAAATCTCTATCATTCGATAAAAACGAAAGTCCTGATATTAGAAATTTATGATCTATTATTTCTACATTATGTTCAACAGATTGGACAAGTTTTAGCCATGTTAAAGCTACTTTAATGTTCCTATTTTGTCCTGCACACATGTCACTGTAAGCTAAATTTTGAAGATGTTTCAAGATGCATGAAGCTATTTCTTGTGAACCTCTGGATGCAATAGTTTCGTCCCAAACGTACATGTGAACATTATCATCAAAAAATTGTGAATTCCCAAATTTACAACGTACATATTGCGTTTATAGTATGCTACTGAAGTGGTCAACTTTGGGTAAGGTAATGCTTTTTGCAAGTCGAAAGAAAATGCGAAATAATGACCTGGATTACGTAATGCTAGTTCTTGATCTTGTTTTAATGATTTCCTTGCTGATTCTGTTAGTCTTAAATGAACATCATATTCTTTCATAAGTTTATTCTTTTCATTATAATCATCCGATGCTTTAATTTTAAGGTTTAATAGGTCGCATATTTGGCATGTATCTTTGCGGGGTTTGTGGAAATGCAAATTAAAATCCTTTTTAAATATCTTTCTGTAAGTTCACTTTAACTGCTTTTCTATTATTTTCCTTGCAATAAAGCTTGTAGAAATTAAACATTTTTTTAGATAAATAGAAAACAGTATTCATTCACTTGGTCACAGTTATTTAAAAATATTAAGTTGTAAGGAAATCATTAAGCTGTACTGATGAGGGATAGATCCCGAAACACGTGTCTGCAGATGGCCTTATATTATGTAACGTTCCTTTTGTTGTTTTTACATTAAATTTTTCTCGGATCGAAATTTGTTGCATTATGCAATATTTTATTGAAGTGCAACAGCAGGTGTACATTATGTAATTCAATGTCCGGCGTGGGTATTTGCCCGGGAAGTATTTGTTTTAATGTGCATTTGTTTAACGTACTTACGTAACGTAAGTCAAAAGTCACAGAGCTAAATGTGAAAATATATTAATTATTTTCAAATCATTTTTATTTAATATATTTTTTTTTAGAGTTAGATCAGGATGTAAATATTTTCTATTAGGGTTATGAGATCTAGTATAATGGGATTCAAATTTGGAAAAACTTTTAATATGGTTCTGAACATCCTTTTTCTCTTCGTTAGAAATCCTTCTCGATGATCCAGGCATATGTCCATGTAAATCATTCCCTACATTTCCCGAGTTTAATACACTTTTTAATCGTCCTTTAGATATATTAAAGGTATCCAAAAAGAATTTTTTACAGACGGAAACTTTCCCGTTTTTAGAATTTACCTAAAACTATAATTTCTTGGCGAAGTTTTTCCGTTTTTTTGGACGTCTTCGTTTCACAGCATAACGCTCGGTAGCTTCGTATAGCAATACATTTTGCTTATTAAAATCGCCCAAATTTCAAAACTTCTCAAAAGTATTCTTTCTTTCTGTTTCTTCATAATTTTTTATACAAACTTTTCGACAAAGGAAATTTTTGTTTTTAAACACTTTTGCGGGTATAATGTTTCCAGTTTGAGTATAGTATTTTTTCCCGGTATTTCGTTTAATTTTTCGCAATTTTTGAATGTAGGTGTCACCATTCTTTTCTCTAAATCTTGCTCCAGAGGTATTCTCGTGAAAAGCCCCACCTGCATCTTTATCTTCAAATGATGATTATTGTTCTAAAATCTTCATTCTCTTGCGATTCTGGTTAAAATCAATATTTTTCAACTCGTCTTCACTCTCTCAATTAAATAGTCTTGTACTTTTATTCATACTCAAAGGTGTAATAATTTCTATAAATTTAAAATGTTATCTTAAAATTCAATTGTAAGTGTATATTAAGTAAATATTTTCACTGCAATAATTAAACATAATTAATACTGATTAATGATTAAATAAAATTACCTTCATCACTGCCTTCGTAAATTTGAAGATCCGCACTTTCTGACATTATTACTAATTAAGTGGACTTAGGTCACTTTCAAAATAATGTTGTTTTAATAAATAAATGTTTGTGAAAACGTATGTGTTAATAATTATTATATACTTTAAATGTTCTTAATCGCAAATTGTTATTTATGACAGATAACGTCAAATAATAACCGTTTCTACCGTCATCAGAAAAAAATTCAAAAATGGATTTAGGCCACTTTCAAAATAAACGGCTCAAATACAAGTTTACAATTTAAATAAACATTAATTTATTTCATGCTTTAAAATAACGTGAAATTGTGAAAATTTTGAGAATTTTTACATTAAAAAATTAAATAGTTGCAGTTAAATTTTGGTAGTGTAAAACTTTCCTCTTTATAAAATTTGTTTATAAATTAATTATTATTAAAGTAGAGTATATAAAATTAATGTCTTATATATAACCATAATTATTACCTTTTTTTCAGTTCATATTGTAATTATATATAAAAAAAACATAATTTTGTTCTACATAAATATTTTTTTGTTTTTATAAAAAAAAATTAATGTTTTATTAATTCTCATTGCAAACTGATTTTTTAATACAGTTTTTTTATTAAATATATTGGACGGTATGAGATAAACGAATTGACGTCATAAAATTATTGTCGAATAATAAGAATTTTATAGCATTATTTTTTTAAATACCTTCTTTTTTATAAATAGAAAACAGTATTCATTCACTTGGTCACAGTTATTTAAACATATTAAATAAAAATGATTTGAAAATAATTAATAAATTATTTTCACATTTAGCTCTGTGACTATTGACTTACCTACGTAAGTACGTTAAACAAATGCACATTAAAACAACTACTTCCCGGGCAAATACCCACGCCGGACATTGAATTACATAATGTACACCTGCTGTTGCACATCAATAAAATATTGCATAATGCAACAAATTTTGATCCGAGAAAAATTTAATGTAAAAACAACAAAAGGAACGTTACATAATATAAGGCCATCTGCAGACACGTGTTTCGGGATCTATCCCTCGTCAGTACAGCTATGCCTTACATAATTTAAAGATGTTAAAATAAATCAATTAAATTAATTCAAATACAATCAGCACAATTAAATCAGTTATATTAAATCAAATTAAACTAAATCAATTTAAATTAAATTAAACCAAATTAATTCAATTTAAATCAAAACCGAATAAAATTAAACGAAAAGAATTGAATCAAATTAATTAAAAAGAGCGACCCTCACCTGCCGCGCGCTGAGATAGTAATGACCGGCGAAGGAGGACGTGCGCTCGTGTATTGTTGTTATCGCAAATTCACAAAAAACTTCTCTCGGTTCGGATTTGAATAAATGCCTCGCTGGCTATTAATATAAATAGAAAACAGTATTCATTCACTTGGTCACAGTTATTTAAACATATTAAATAAAAATGATTTGAAAATAATTAATAAATTATTTTCACATTTAGCTCTGTGACTATTGACTTACCTACGTAAGTACGTTAAACAAATGCACATTAAAACAACTACTTCCCGGGCAAATACCCACGCCGGACATTGAATTACATAATGTACACCTGCTGTTGCACATCAATAAAATATTGCATAATGCAACAAATTTTGATCCGAGAAAAATTTAATGTAAAAACAACAAAAGGAACGTTACATAATATAAGGCCATCTGCAGACACGTGTTTCGGGATCTATCCCTCGTCAGTACAGCTATGCCTTACATAATTTAAAGATGTTAAAATAAATCAATTAAATTAATTCAAATACAATCAGCACAATTAAATCAGTTATATTAAATCAAATTAAACTAAATCAATTTAAATTAAATTAAACCAAATTAATTCAATTTAAATCAAAACCGAATAAAATTAAACGAAAAGAATTGAATCAAATTAATTAAAAAGAGCGACCCTCACCTGCCGCGCGCTGAGATAGTAATGACCGGCGAAGGAGGACGTGCGCTCGTGTATTGTTGTTATCGCAAATTCACAAATTCACGAACCGAGAGAAGTTTTTTGTGAATTTGCGATAACAACAATACACGAGCGCACGTCCTCCTTCGCCGGTCATTACTATCTCAGCGCGCGGCAGGTGAGGGTCGCTCTTTTTAATTAATTTGATTCAATTCTTTTCGTTTAATTTTATTCGGTTTTGATTTAAATTGAATTAATTTGGTTTAATTTAATTTAAATTGATTTAGTTTAATTTGATTTAATATAACTGATTTAATTGTGCTGATTGTATTTGAATTAATTTAATTGATTTATTTTAACATCTTTAAATTATGTAAGGCATAGCTGTACTGACGAGGGATAGATCCCGAAACACGTGTCTGCAGATGGCCTTATATTATGTAACGTTCCTTTTGTTGTTTTTACATTAAATTTTTCTCGGATCAAAATTTGTTGCATTATGCAATATTTTATTGATGTGCAACAGCAGGTGTACATTATGTAATTCAATGTCCGGCGTGGGTATTTGCCCGGGAAGTAGTTGTTTTAATGTGCATTTGTTTAACGTACTTACGTAGGTAAGTCAATAGTCACAGAGCTAAATGTGAAAATAATTTATTAATTATTTTCAAATCACCTTCTTTTTTAATTTAATATACTGGATGGTATGAAAATATGGTTTATAACTATATAATTTGAAAAATAGTGGCTTTTGCATTATTAAATAATTGCAGTTAAATTATGGTAGAGTAAAACTTTCCTGTTTATAAAATTTGTTTATAAATTAATTATCATTAAAGTAGAATATATAAAATTTGCTACATAATATTTTTTTTTGCGATAAAAACATTTTTTTTTAAATATGGACTTCTATTGAGGATATATCACTAGATGTCTTTTTAATTAAGCCCTTGAATAATGTTCGGTATCATTAGTTTTTCGTTTTTGTCCAAACCATTTGAAAACTTCAATGCAGTAATATTTATTTTAAATAAGGCGGTAATAAGAATATATTCATATTCATTTATGCACTACGAATGGGTACCTGCAAGAAATAGCAGATATACATTGTTGTCTTACTGCACTCACCCGATACTCAATAAGAATACCATTTTAAGGATTTTGCGTAAACTAGAATCCCGGTACAAGTTCTGCCGAATCGCCGCAGCGTTACCAATAATCTTCAGCGGGACTTAGTTCTATTTTAAATATTTATGTGCGTTAAAAATTAACGTCACGGCAGAAATACATCATTTTGATAAATAAAAATGCTACAGCGGTTACTAAAAATGACAAAAAATCGAAAAACGCCCAGGCTCTCGACAATAAACTAGTCTAGTAAAAACTAGTTTATTGTCGAGAGCCTTGGGCAAAATCCAGTAATATTAGTAATCTAATTGAGCAATTTTAAAGAAATGAAGTCAATAAGTAATAATATATATATATATATATCAATAAATAGGGAACAGTTATTGACAATAAAAGAATATGTTGCATTAATAAAATTGTCATATGCTTAATTTTGTAGTAAAAAAAGATTGACTTTGTCCATCTTTAGTTTTTACTAGTAAACGTTTCTAAAAAAATCGACCTCCTGCCACTATTCAAATAGCGCCACCCTCTCATTAACCATAAATAAAATTACATAATATGAAACGTTAAAGCACTTCGTTACTTTCATGTATTTAATATATTTATTATTTTCCAACTTGTTTCCGTCTTTATTTTCAAGTTTTGAATTATATGTCTTTTGGCATTTATTCAGAAAAAAGAAGAAAATAAGCTATATAACATTAACACAAAAAACGAAATATTTTCATATTAGTTGCAAAAAAAATAATTTATTTTAATCGCAACTTACCATTGCAATGCTTTTTGGATCATACGTTTTCATCTTTTCAAACAAAACTCTTCCCAGGGATACTCCATTCGGTATATCATCCTGTGAAATTAGTCCCACCTGTGGCATTGTAATAATATATAACACAACCGAACTGCAAAACAACACGAATACGACTAAAATATAGAAATTAAAAAACAACAACGTCGATCAACCGGTTTTTTGGCCTGTATGTGGTTCAATGTAAATTAATATGTTGAAAACCTGGTCGTATTAAGAAAACGAAATGGTATTGATCTGATTGAAACTAATTAATGTCTTATATATAACCATAATTATTACCTTTTTTTAGTTCATATTGTAACTATATAAAAAAAACATAATTTTGTTCTACATAAATATTTTTTTTTCTTTCTAACAAAATTAATGTTTTATTAATTCTCATACAGTTTTTTATTAAATATATTAGATGGTATGAGATAAGCGAAATGACGTCATAAAATTCTTGTCGCATAATAAGGATTTTATAGCATTATTTTTTGAAATAACTTCTTTTTTAATGTAATATACTGGATGGTATGAGATAAAATATGGTTTATAACTATATTATTTGAAAAATAGCGGCCTTTGTCTTATTCAGAAGTAACAACAATTTCGGTGTAAACGGTTGACAATGGAATCGCTCTTTCATCGACTAAAGGGAAGGTGAACTTATCCTGCAAAAAAATTAATCGCAACGTATCCGCGGAATGCGTGAATTTCTAGAATTTCAGTGTTAGATATTAACTTAGTTCTATCAAGAGTGAAAAGGTATTTAGGCTACATTTATGACAGGGGTACCGATAGGTAACCGGGCTATAAAATTCCACTGTTAAAAATTTCAGACGAATCTTTTGTGCACGCGAGGGCTTGCTCTCGTTGTTGAATTTAACTATTTGACACCAGAACTCGATTAGCCTACGTTGGCAATAATGCCACGCGCCGCGCTTGTCATTACGACAAACTTCGTGATTATCTAAAAAATTCAGTCGCATGTAAAAAGCGACTGCTGAAAAACAAAAACTGCCAGAAAGATAAAATAAAAACATTAACGTAAACATCAAACTTGGTGGTGCAGGCACAGACTAACCAGATGCCCAACTCAATGTTTATTTATTTGGCATATATGGGTAAGACAAAGATACAATGTGGATTATATTCAGCTAAAATGTTATCGTGCCCAATGTAGAGGGCGCTGCATCTATAAAAGTGAAAAATCTTGATGCACAACTTGGCTGCCGGCCAAATAATACGACACCCTGTCACTAATGGCTTCCGGAAAATGAATACAAGCGGACGTAATGGACATCACACTACGAGGAAAACAACATACTAGGAAACGGAAATTTTGATATATACAAACACATAAAATTGTGTGCTAATGTAAATATGTATATAAAGGGGATTTTAGAAAATAAGGCATTTTCCCCTTATTTTCTAAAATAAGGCGAATAAATAATGAAAAGGCTTTACCAGAGTGTTTTATTTAGTATAATATGGGTAATTTTAATACGGGTGGAAATAAATAAATAACAGAAACGGGGAGAAATTATTTAATCTCACGAGATAACCCGAGAGGGTAGATTTAAGTTAGATTTAAGAGATCTGTACTTATGTAATGCAAGTTTTTTTAAGAACAATAAATTCAGAGTCACTTATGGCGCTAGCTTTAGAGGAATTCAGACGAAAAATGTAAAAACAAGCGGAAAAAGTAAAAAATTAAATAAACATATTAGTACATATTTATACTTGAAAACTATTTTATTTAAAGAAACATTTTATGCTGACTTCGAATATGTTATGTAATTTTATTTATCATTTTTAGTTTTTGAGTTATAACCTCAAATTTTGACTTTTTGAATTGCGACTATAGTCAAAAGTGACATTATTGGGTAAAGTTTTTTCGTAGATTCCAAATATATGTAGTTTGTTATAAATTAATTTAATGAAACTATCATAGATTGCCATGGAAAAAATGAAGAAGAAAAAAGGAAAGTATGACACGATATTGTTTACTTATTGTTTTATTTGTTTAATAATGCAATATTTCGCTATATTGTGCCATATTTTTAAGTATGACTTATTCAATTGTACTGTGTAACGAAATCGTAGTGGCATCAGAAAAAGCTCTATGAACACTTATACCCAAGAGGAAGACAACCATTCAGAATATTATTTCCAAATTTTAAGAATAATTTAATTAGTTTTGGAAGATTTTAGAGAGATGTAGCGGATAACTATAAAAAACAAATTATAAAAATTAAGATGTATGCCTATCAGTCAATGTGGAAATCGAAAAATCGATATAATTTCGCATAAAAAAACAGAAATATAGGCATAACAAATTAAATTTGCCAGCAAATTTTTATGAGCGACAACGATAAACGAATGACATTTCGCATATGGTTTTTCACCATTGATGAAGTCATACTTAAAAATATAACACAAAATGGCGAAATATTACACTATTAAATAATAAAACAATATCGTATGGCTTTTTACTTTTTTTCTTCATTTGTTTCCATGACAATCTAAAATATTTTCATTAAATTTGCAAAAATGCAAAAGAACCTAAACAAACTATATATATTTGGAAGTCAATTTCCACTATAGTTACAATTCAAAAAATCATAGTTTGAGGTTATATCTCAAAAACTAAAAACGATAAATAAAATGTCGTAACACATTCGAAGTCAGCATTAAATGTTGCTCTGGGAAAGTTTTCATTATATTTTTCTATACTTAATAATAACGAAGTTACGGGCACCTTCGAAAAATGACTCGTCGTCAACTTCCAGTTATAACTCGGTAACCGTTGCAGATAGATTAGTTTTTTCTTCGCCATTATTTTTATCATTAAAAATTGGCCTAGGGTCGAGAAAACGGTTTTCAATATCTCTTAATTTAAAAAAGTTTTCCATAATTCTTCGCATGCTCTATTGTTAATCTTCTTTTATCTTCTAGCATGTAATTCACCGCGTCTATCACTTCTTGGGAATACTATATGACATTATACCGATCACGGAAGGGTGTTTGTTGTGGAAGCGGTTCTTGTGATGTCTGAAACAAAACATTTTTTAAGATTCATTTTATCGAAGCTATAATTTGTCTTAGTTTAGATTTTTCATATATAACCTTCACTCTCTATTTAATGATAATAATAACAATACCAACGGTAAGTAAGCCTTCTAAAAGAACAAATAGATTTGATTTATAATGATATAGTATAATATATGGTAAAATACAATTATTTATTTATTTAATCAACCAACGGGCAAGGTCCAATTACAGATTTAAATTAAAAAAAAATCCATAATAAACACAATAATCAACAATATATAAAATATTGACAAGAAAACAAAAACAAGACTATAAATTCAAATTACAAGGTAAATAAAAGTAAACTAAGAAAGATACTCAACAATCAAGTTGAAGAATACCTTCACAGATTTAACATTAAAATTATCAACATCCCGATGTTCATTCATAAGCTGATTATATGTGGAGCACGTAGAATATATCAGCGATTTAATCATTACGTTAGTTTTGGGTATTGGAAGCTGAAATTGATGTTTGGATCTTACACTACAGGGTACTAATATATTTAGTTGCTCCAACAATTCAGGGCAATCAATTTAACCATTGAGTATTTTATACAACGTAGTCACTAAATTCGTCTTTCGACGACATTCTAAGGAGTGCATTTCAAATTCATCCAAAAAGGCTTTATAATTATAATTATACTTAACAAACCTTTTTTGTATAGCTTCAATTATCGCGGGGTATTTACAGTAGTGCGAATTCCAAACATACGATGCATACTCAAACTTACTGCGGACAAGTGCAAGATAAAGGGCCTTGATTGCACCAACATTCCCAAAGAACCCAAAGAACGGTTGGCGGTAGAGATAACTTTCTCAATATGATTTATGAAAGATAAATGATCGTCAAATATCACACCTAAATCTTTAAACATAACAACACGGGATAATATTGTACCATTAATACTATAATCATAAGCAACTCTAGATCTGTTCTTAGTATTTGAAATAACTTTGAATTTACCCACATTCAAAGAGATATTGTTATCCTTACACCAATTAACCATTATTTCAAGATTATCTTGCAAATATTGTCATTCTGCGAATATATGGGATTAAACAATTTAAGGTCATCTGCAAATATTGGATGTTATGTAAACTATTTTCAGCTATATCATTTATGAAATAATTAAATAAGACAGGTACCAGGTTAGATCCTTGCGGAATACCAGAAGACGCGATAAATTGATTAGAATGATATCCCTTGTATTCCACAACTATACGTATGTTTTTTTTTGTTTGTTTTTTTTTTTTGGGGGGGGGGGGCTATGGAAGGGGAAATCCAGTGACGAACGAAGTTTGGAACTCCTTCCAGTCTGGTGTTGACTAGAAGTCTACCCACTAAAACCCCTCCCAATTCACCGGCTTCGACTACTGAGATCATTAGCCGATCTCATGTTTGTTAGATACACTGACTTTATTTCGTATTACAATTAATTGATGCGGTTTCAGGCATTGCCCTATTATCCTTAGAAACTAATATCACAGTGTCCCTACTGTGATATTAGTTGCCAGGGTTATAAAAAGACCCTGACACTGGATCCCTACAAACAACAGAACGGCACATATCCTAAGACTAAAATAAATAAACCTAAAACTAACAAAAAATAAAATTAAACCTAAAACTAAAATAGATAAAATAAAACTTAAATGTAAGACAAATTAAAAACCTAACCTAAACAAATTAAAACTTAAGACTAATATCACAGACCGACGGCATAAGGGTTGTAAAAGGACCCCGATGCCGGAACTGCAACCTAAAAACATCTAACCTAAGTGCTCAAGAGTTGTAAACAGACTCTTAAGCAAACGAAACTATATACAAAAAAATAAAAACACTGAAAAGCGGAGTCGGAGTTTTAAAGAGAACAGGAACAGGACAATACAGGACAAAACTATTAATAAATTAGAATAAATGAACACTAAAGACGGCACACATCCTAAATTCGCTTGAGTAAGTACCACCCTGTACACAAGATAGTCAATATTAAGAATTATATGTGAGATTAGTAATTAAAGATATAACAAATAATGCACTTATATTTCTTTGACTATTAAGTACCTTACGATTTTTCTAAGTCTGCAACTTTATACACTCACCCCACCATCACTGCATCCACCTCCATTTTACCGTTTTTTATATCCCTTCCTCTCCCTATATAAGCACGTACACGCCCCCAAAGAAGGAGTTCTGTGGCAGACACGGAACTCTCCTGATCTAGTGACTGACACTGGATTGAAACCAAGCGAGGTGAGTGAGGGAGCACTGAGTCCCTTAAAACTAAGTGCACTAAGGCATCACCGCCGAGGTGAGTCTGGGAGCGCTAAGCCCCTTAGAAATTAAGCGCACCGGGATATCAAAATACACCGGAGGTATCTGCCGAATTAATTATTCTTATTTTATTGTGTTAACTTTATTCTTTTAAAATATTTAGTTGTTATTAATAAATATAATTAAAACAATTCATTGTGTTATCCGTCTACACTTAAGGAGTAGTGGCGCACGAGCAAAACCCACCTCTTATTCCTATTTCCACTGAGTTACCAGAAACTATCACAAATTTGGCGACCGTGACAAAGCACCGTTACAGACTTAAGGCTGGTTAGTGTTTTACCTGTGTTATTGAAAGAATAATTGGAATTGTTTATCTGTAAACATAATATAACCCTCAACACAACCTGGCTTTATGAGTGGTTGTAACACCTATACAGCTCTTTTAAATGTGGTCGATGACATAATTAGACAGACTGAAAAGTATATGTTAACAATATTAGTATTACTTGATTATTCAAATTCCTTCAACGCAATAAATCATAATCTGATGTTAGCTATTTTGAATTACATTGGCTTAAGTTCGTCAGTCATATTATTTAAATAAAAAGTATTTTTATTTAAATAATTAAAGTCTCCACAACCAACAACCAACATAAAGAAGATTAGTCATATTATTTTTAAAAACTATTTGTTAAATCTGTATCAAATGGTAGTAACTAAATATGATATCTCCTTACCATTACCAGTCTGCAGTGATGTACCACAGGGGTCTATTTTGGGCCTTTTGCTATATATATATATATATATTATATATATTTTGCTATTTATACATCAGTTTTACGTAAAGTCCTAACACACTGTTGCAAAATATTACGCTGATGATACACAGGTATTTTTTTTAAAGAAGACTTCGGCCTGGCTTGCGAATGTGTAAATAGAGATCTGCAAGGGTTATACAAAAATTGTTATAACCATTCCTTATTTTTAAATCGGAATAAATCTTGCGCTATTTTGTTTGGAGGAAGAAAAAACAAGAGAATTGATATTCGGCAATGTTAATGGGAAAATTGTTATAAAAATGGAAAATGAAGTGAAAATTCTCGGTATTACCGTAGATGCTGATTTTAAAAATTATATATCAAAATGTTGCCACAGCTTTTTATCAATTAAAATTACAATACAGTTCCAGAAATGTTTTGTCAAAAAATATAAAATAGTTTTGTGTAATTCCCTTGTGCTCTAATTTTTCATATTGTGATACTTTATATGGGCCTTGGTTGGATACCGCAACAGCGAGAAAAATACAAAAAAATCAAAATAGCTGCATTAGATTGATTTGTGGAATACCGAGAAGACTACACGTATGAACAAAAAGAAATTAAATAGGTTTGTTGGACATGTATGAGACGAGAAAGTTGCACCAAGCGGTATTATTTATTAAATTTGTTAGTGCCCAAAATGCTTACACGATAAAATCTCATACAGAGGGGACGTACATAATATTAATATTAGATTTAATTAGATTTAAGTGTACTCTATCACCATCTGCACATAGGCATTCTTTTACGTACGAAATAACGAAAATTTTAAATCAATGCCCACACAATATATTAGGTTTGGCTAAAAAGAAAAGTACAAAGTCGTATAAAGACACTGTTTTGAAGAAAAAAAAAATGATTATATAATTTATATTTTACTAATAACTACAACGAGTTGTAAACAAAATATAAAACTTTTTTATTATTACTTTTAGAATGTTTTTTGCTGTTGTCCCACTTTTTTGTGGGACCTTCAGTTTTCATTTTATAAGCGGAATTCGTCTACCTGATAAACTCTCTTATAAATAAACAATTATTTTTACAAACTTTTTTATGTTGGCAGTGGAGCCTTTAATTATTGAAATAATTATTTTTATGTCAAATAAAACTTGAAAAAAATAATCTAATAATTTTATATAGTGTGGAAAAAATTGTAGTATAAGGCAAATAATAACAAAATAACTTCTAAATATTGGCGTTAACTTTTCATTTGCTAATAAATGTTCATTCAAAAACTCATTTGTCTGAGATCACCGGGCAAAGTACCATGATGGACACATCACCATATTTACTTTCCCGGGACCCCTGTCCAAGGCAAATTATTTTCCGTGTCTGTGTGTGTTTCCGCGATAGCGCATAAACGGCTAAATAGATTAAACCCAAACTTTATAAGCTTTTTATTAGAGTGGAATGATCTGAAAAGCTTTTGCTTAGAATCAAAACTCATTAAGTCAAACTTTATTCTTAGCGATTTTTATTTTTTTAATTCGGATAGAAAAATGTTTGAAATGAAAGTTGTAGATCTTGAAAATATATATATATATTTTGTTATAAAACTTTTATTGTAGGACCTTCAGTTTTCATTTTATAAGCGGAAGAATTTCATCTACGTGATAAATTATCTTAGAAATAAACAATAGTTTTTATAAATTTCTTTATGTTTGCTGTGGAGACTTTAATTATTGAAATAATTAATTTTATGTCAAATAAAACGTCAAAATGCCGTCATATATCAGTATTGGCTTTTACTTTAAAAGATTCAAATTTTCATTTAATAACTTTTCATTTACTATTAAATGTTCATTCAAAAATTAATTTAACCGAATTCACCGGGAAAGTACTATGATGGACACATCACCATTGTTATTAATCGTGACTAGTTTCAATTACGTGCCAATCAAACAACAGTAAATACAATTCGGTGTTTACAAAAATGTATATGTTACTCTAATGGTTTAATTCTTAACGGGAATAAAACTGTCAATTAGATATTCTTATTATAAAAGATTATAACAAGATTCGATTATCTAGATACGGTGAAATTTTTAGGCCTTAATTTTGAAAATAAATTACTATTGGACATAATCGAAATCTGAAAAAAAAAAATTGAACTGAGCAATTCTTTATTAAGAACTTAAGAACTTGTAATAGGAATATATAATTAACAATCGTGAAAACAGCCCATCGTTCACATTTCCATACCCACTTGTTTTACGGGACATTGGCTTGCATGTTCAGCAAAGAGATTGTTTGGGTTACGCTTGACTTACCGGTTGGGTGTTTTTAAATAAATTCAAACTTGTAGCATTTTACCAGCATTTAGTGCTGTTTATCTTTAAACATACCCAGCTCTTCGTCTGTTGTAAATGTATGAAGGTATTGTGATTCTACATTATGTAAATATATGAATGTGATTAGAATTTTTAGATATTATTGTATATGTATATTTAAATGTATTTACAGAAAAATTCATGTAACATTGAAAACAGCTTAAACATGTTTGTAATCATTCTTTTGTAAATTAATTCATAAGTGTATTTTATGAGATATGGTTGGTTAGATTGTTTATTTATATTAAATACAGTTCAGAGCCGCAGTAAAGGAATTGCACCTCCAGGCGTACATTTCGAGGGGTACTATTTATATTAAATTTTTAATCGCTTTTCCTGGTTTGTCGTAAAGAGACGACTGTTTATATTGTTAAACATCCTTAATCATCCATACATAGTAATGAGTGTTTTTGATACATGAAGAAACACATAAGTAATTCTACTTCGCATCATAAATATGATTCTGGGAATACACATTATTTATGTTTTAATAATCTTCGTTTGGAAATATTAAGTTATGGCTCGAATTATCGGGTAATTAAATTGATTAATATGTTACCAGGAATCGTTAAAAATGTTTTATACGTGTGATTTAAAAGTACAGTGAAAATGTTTGTACTAAAACATTCATATAGAGAATGTTTTAGTAGAGAATAATATTGTCAGCACGATTTTAAATTTAGCAATTGTGCATTTGTTTGGTCTATTTTTCTTGTATTAACTTTAATCATAATAAACTAAAGACGACGCAAGCGCCATCTTTCGCCTAATTTCAAGTGGCATCATCAACGATTTGGGTCTACAAGGTAGACAACCGAGAATCATTGTTTCGTCCATTACAGGAAGGCGAGAACTTATCCTGTTTACGAAAACAGGAAATTTCCATTTAAAGAACATTTAAGTAATTGTGTTACCTTGTTTAAAAATCTGATTTTATTAGCATCAATGCAGTTAGGACAGTTGTTTGCACTTTTTGTCTATATGTATGTTGTCGTTATACAACTTAACGTGTTAGTGATGTATTCTGTGTTATATCGAGTGTATAACAAAAACCGACGACGAAATTGGCGTTGGAAGTCTTGAGTCATGTCTACGCTAAGATCACAAGCGTGAAATGCTGGTTCGTTTATATTTCGATATTTGTCAGTACTGTTGTTGCAATTTTTCTGTGCGTATGTTTGCCTTTTCCATTTTTACGTGTTATTCCATCTATTATAATTTACTTTTGGAAATACATTGCATATTGATATATTCTGTGATATAAACTGTTATATTTTATATTATTATATAGTGCATTCTCAATGAAAAGCACAATTTCTTTTAAACTGCTAGTGATTACTTTCGAGAAAAAACGATCATTAATAGAAGTTAATAGAAGTCCGTCAAAAGAGAGGGTGTGGTTCATGATACATCGGGCCACATTTTGAAAATTCAACCGCCCAACATTGCCTAATCAATCAAGACGGGCTACTGCAATTTGTATGTACGCTCCTACGTACCGCCGACGATGCATTGCTATAAATGTCAACGTTTTTACCACACGGCGGTTCGATGCGATAGGGAAGCGATTTGTTTATGCGATAAGGGGTTTCACGAAGAAACGAGCTGTGAAAAACCGTTAGTTTGCATAAATTGTCAGGGGAGGGGACATTCGGATCGTTCCCAAAATTGCCCCAAATATAAGGAGGAGACTGCTGTTGAACAACTCAGGGCAACAGAAAAAATCATATATTGAATCCAAAAGAAGGGTCACTCCTAAGCTGCCAACTACGGGTATATTATTTTTGCATGCAACAGCAAAAGCCAACATTTTCGCTGACTTATTAAAGGAACTGCTACCTCAAATTGTTAGTACAGTTACGGAGGTAGTGAAGTCAAAAATCCGCGATATGCATTCCAAAAAAAAAAACAATGGTCAGCAGAAAATCCCAGACCATGCGACTTAAAGAGCATACGTCTAGCGCTGCCAGTCAGTTACAGCAGCACCCATACAAAATGTACAGTAGGAAACAATAGTTATGCCTCCTGCCATAGGTGAACTACTATCGTTGGCGGCCAAAGCGAATGCTGATAGGTTCGATAACCCACATCAAAATGCTGTGGCAAATATCCTGGCGGCTGCTGCAGCAGTCTCCGCAAGTGATACAAGTATGACTTTACAAGACACAAGAGCAGTTCCACCTATGGCCGGTAGAGTCCTGGCCACTGCAGCAGCAATGGTTGCAAAACCAACACTTTGCGCTGGACCGGCGCACAGTGGATGTGGAGTCTAATCCCTGTCCAAGCAAAAACTCTGTTAAAAGAGGAACCGGTGATGCATCCCTATCCTCCTCGGAGATCAAGGAGGTTAGACTAAATGGAGAAGGGCGCCCGAAGCGCGCTAGAAGAAGAAGGCCAAATTGGTAGAAGAGTGTGCTAAGGAAAAAAATCCTAACCACCTTTCTGGGCAATTATTTTTTATTTTCCTTTTTTTAATATTTAAACTATTTCGTGTTAATTTATTATTAATTTAAATTAGTTTTATGTCGTTTAATTGTTTTAAGAGTATGTATTTCAACTTATCGTATAAATTATTTTAGTTGTTGTAAGTGTCACTAGTTTCAATCCTGAAATTTACTGGAAAATAATAATGAGAACGGCCAATGACCTGGCAGTTGACGCCGGTAAGTGGGAGAGGCTTTAGTGGGTAGGCTTCCAGTCAAGTGTTGACTGACTGGAGTTTCACAGTCCTTCCGTAACTGGATTTCCCCTTCCACAGCACTCAAAAACGTTCGTTTCGAATTTTTAGCTGCGCATCTTTTTTAATAAGAATGTTATACACAAACACCCTATATATTAAAACATATTTAAATTCCACGGAGAATTCTAGACATTTTTTTGTATAATAACTGTTTTCTAAATAATTACATTTATGTTCTACCTTGGGTCTATTTTTAGTCTTTTAAGGAATTTTAGTTCATTTTTATGATTTTTTTATATTTTTTACAATATCACTGGCAACGTACGCGGATTGTAGAAATTCTACTTTCGTCAAATATTGAAAGGCAACATTTTTTCCAAATTACATATTAAAAATTTTACAATAAAAGTGTGACGCACTAAAAACATTACAAAACACATATATATATAAAAGATAAATTACTAATCACAAATTACGACAAAATACATAACAAAAAAAAAATACGCATAAAAATAATTATTTATCAATCCCAGACAGCTCATAGTGAAAACAATTTGCAACCGACTTATTCTTATCATCAATTGATAATAATTAAATAGAGATAATAAAATTCATTTATGTAATATGAATGAGATGGGAAATGTAAATGTGAAAACTGCAAATGAAGAAGTGAAGAGCATAAAGTTATAAATGATAGACAAATCGTTCGCATATCTCATCATACGATCAATAGGGTTATACATACCATATTTTGTGGTATGGAAACTAATGCGAAATATTGGTCGTTATCTGGAATGAATACTCCGAGGTATGTTAAAATCCAACGCTCCCACCAATTCGCTGCAATTCACAAAGCCATTTACTAACTTAAATAAAAAATAAAGATCAAGAAAAGCTGTTCTTCGTTCAAGGAATGTAAATTAAGTATTGCAAGCATCTCGCTATGGCTGAACTCTAACAATCATTTTCCCATGCGAAAAGACATCAACTTCAGAAACTTTCCCTGTACCATATCAATCTGATGTATGGCACTGTTTGTAAAGGAAGACCAGAATAAAGACGCATATTCAACATGTGGCCATACCAGAGACAAATATAATATTTTTACAGTTGAATCTTTGAAGACTTATTGCATTCATGAGAGATGTGTTCTTTAAAATCAAGTTTTGAGGTAAATAAAAATAGTTATTTTATTAAAAACCGTTGATCTAGCCAAGCCTGTGGCCTCTGGTTTCCTCATATTTTGATCTAAACGAACCCAGCCAAAATGCTCCAGCCCTCTCATATCTATTCTAATATTCATCGAATGTTTTATTGTTGCTCCTGGCGAATTGGTATGCCAATTTTAGATGTTATATTAATGTCAACTCAAAATGAAGTTATGTTGCCTTTTTTTGTAGGGAATTAGTAGCTTCTCTTCGTCCGTAAAAACGTGTTTTGCCTTATTCTTTTGGCTGCATAAAAATGTTGTCTTTGCAAACTCTAGCAATCGCTCTACTTGTCTCAGTAGCGTTGTTTAAATTGTTTTAAAGCAGCATAAATCGTCATTGATTTGGTGGTGACGATTTCTACAGCTTTGGTAATGTCATCCCGTCGATCGGCTAATGTTAAAAATAAATACTAATTATCTATAATAATTAAGTTCAAGCTGAACTGGTTCAAAGTGACATTAGAACAATGTCAAGTGCAGTTCAGCCTGAATTTGAGTTGAACTTTTCCGAAAATACGCACGAAATGGACTTATTTCAAAAATATTATATAAAAATATAAAATGAAAGCTGTTGTACCTTGGACTTATGGTAAATCTATATAACTCTAAACTTAAAAATTATAAATTGTGCAAGAAAATTATTCCTAACAAAAATTGTTAAAATTCAGAAATATGGTAATATACAGTGTTCCGCTTGAAAAAAGTTTACTATTTTTTCATTGTAAATTGAACACCCTGTACATTAAAATTTGAATATCTCCAGACTATAAACATTTATTTTTCGAAAACCACATTAATTTATTTCGAAAAATACTGCCCAACAGGTTGTTGCGAAAATAGGGTTCGATATTTAGTTCTTAGAGTTAATTAAATCATTTTTTCATTTTAAAACTTAAAACTAATTAGAATTAATCTTAGAAATAATAAATGTAAAAATATGTATACAGTGTTCCATTAAAAATGAGTAAATTTACCTGATTATATAAATAAATTGAACATCCTGTATATTCAATATATATATAAATTGTAGCTTCTTTATATCCAAAGAACTTAAATTTTTTGACTTTCGTTTCAATTCAAGAATTTCGATAACAAAAAATGTATTTTTTTATTCATTTAACAATATCTTTAATTTATATGAGAATTTATCAGTAACAATTAAATCATTGTATACTCAGATAGAAGATAGAATTAATTAGACAGGTAACACATAAAATTCAGGATGTATAACAAAAAATGGGCAATTGAATGATATGATAAGGCTTCGATAAGGTGATTTAATTAGGGCATTCCGCTCAAGTAATCTATTTAAGTCAACTCCTGTTTACACACAATTGTTAGAATACGAATTGAGTTGAATACAAACGGTAAGTACACATCGGAAAAGTAAAATTTAAGAAATAAATATAATTTGTTAAATTATATATGTTATGGCGGTTTATTCACGCTATAAAAAACAACGTAGTATCGTGGCCAAAATACAGCATTTCTACAAATTTTGATTTCTGGGGTATATAGGGGCTTATAAGGGCTACTTTTAAAATTATGTTCATATTATATTGGGTGTCTAGCGTGTCCCATATACCACAAAAGTTCAAAAACTTGTGTGTTTTTTTAATGGAACACCCTACCTATTATTACATTTATAAATTCTACGTTCAAAATAACTATCGTTTTAATTAAGATTATAAGTACAAAAATCTAATGGTTTTTGTTTTTTTTAAATAATTGGAATTTTTGTTAAAATCTAATCTAATGTTCAAATTTCAACTATTTGAGAAGTATTTAGCTTATGTACAGGAAATTTTCAGTTAAGTTAAGCAATACATCATATTTTCGAATCATTAAAATCGTAAAATATTTAAGTTGTGGCCCAAAAACTAAAAATTATTAAACAATGACTTTAACTGACCCCAATTTGATTTCTTCAAAATGAATGCACGTATTAATTATCTATCAAAAGTATCCTATAACTCGAAGCTCGTAGATATTTGGTTTATGCAAAAAAAAACAGGCCAAAATCTATTTTTGCATGATTTGGGTGGCATTTTGATTAATACTTTAATCATTTTAGTTGGCTATAGAATTTATAAATATCAAAATCACTCCACACTATTTTTTATCTGTCATGTTCTCCAACTTCCTTTAAATTCCAAATAAAACACAATATTTTGAGATAGGACTTTATTACTCGCTAGTCAAATTAACACTGTCCTCTGCGCTCATCGCGCTCCGTTTTATCAACTCAAAAAAAAAAACAGGTACAAAAAAAGGCAATACAAAATCTATTTTAATATACTAATACAAATACACCACAACATCTCTCCCCTTAAAAAATAATATGTCTTACCTAACTAATTAATAGTGTAATACGTTAATCTATTCGGTTGCTTAATTATACGTTTAGGTCTCTCATTAATGTCAACTTTTACTGTAGTATTATCTGACTTAATTTCTGGTACTGGTAAACCACCGCCTAGATTTAATTGTTTGTTTTTAATCATTTGGTTCGCATGGTGCTTCTATGTCACATTTAATTCTGGAACTTTAACAACATAAATACAAGAACAAAATTTTATTTATTACAAGTGCTTTAATCCATGAAGGTTTTTGAAGGTTTTTTCGATAATCTCTTACCCATACATTTTCCCCTTTTGAAAATTCTACATTTCTATAACATTTAAATGACTCTTTGTGCTTATTTTGTTCAACTTGTACCCTATCACGCAAATTTTCTTGTAATAAATCAAATCTGGTTCTAACACATTCTCCAAACATTAATTTCGCTGGTGAAACCTTTGTTGTGCAATGATTTGTATTTCGATAATCGAAAAGAAATGGATTTAATTTTAAATTTAGATCTAAGCAACTACTTTCACCCAATGCCTTTTTTTAGAGCATACTTAACTGTCTTAACAGAGTTCTCTGCTGCACCATTAGATTGTGAATGATAAGGGGCAATTGTAAGATGACGATACCATTGAATTTTAAAAAATATTCAAATTCTTCAGTCTTCTTCAGTCGTCAAAGATTTACCGTTATCGGAAACCAGTAACTTGGGTAAACCAAATCGTGCAAATATGCTACGTAAAGCTTGTATAGTTGCGTCGGTTGTAATATTTTTTAACGGAAATACTTCCAACCACTTCGTATGAGCAGTTACAATGATTAAAAAGTGATTGTGTAAGTAAGGTCTAAATCAGCATCATTTAAAATATTATTATTATTTAAAAGTAAGCGGGATAGACAATCTGCTACATTTTTTCTCAGATTTAATGTATTCTATTTTATATTAATAATTAGAAAGAATGACTGCCCACTGTCTTAACCTGTTTGCTGAAAATATTGTGGGATTCCTCTATTAGGATTAAAAATAGTTACCAATGACTTATGATCGGTCACTAACGTGAACTCTCTTCCATACAAATACTGATTAAATTTTGTTAAACCAAAAATGCTCAATTTGAGAGTAATTCAATTAATTTCATTCATTAAGTAAGGCAGAAGCCTTACTTAACGTGCGTGATGCATACGCAATCGGTTTTTCTGTACCATTCTCCATTATGTGAGATAATACAGCATCGACTCCGTATGCACTCGCGTCAGTTATCAGTCTTAATTTTAATTCGGGGTTATAGTGAACTAACACCTCCGTATTTGTTAATAAAAATTTTATTCTTTCGAATGCATTTTGACATTCTTTATTCCAATTAAATATCACATCTTTTTTTAATAATTTATATAAAGGGTTTAATACCATTGATAAGTTATTTATAAATTTCCCGTAGTAATTCACTAAACCTAAGAATAATTTAACTTAAGTTATATTACTGGGAATAGGGGCATTTGCAATTGCATTTATTTTATCTTCTGCAACATGTAATCCCTCTTTATCTATAATGTAGCCCAAATACTTTATTTTGTCTTGAAAAAAAAAAAAACTATATTTTTGCAGTGATAATTTTAATCCTGCCGACTGTAATCGATCCAAAATTAGATATAATCTTGTTAAATGTTCATTACGATTCTTCCCCGTGATCAAAATATCATCAAGAAAACACGTCACTCCATCAACCCCTTGTATCAAGGTGTCCATAATATACTTAAATTTGCTCGGTGCACAAGCTATACCAAATGGTAGTCGGGTGTATTGAAATAAACCTTTGTGCGTTGATATCGTAACGTATTCTCTCGATTTTTGATCTAAACTAATCTGTTGATAGCCCTGTGAAAGGTCTAATTTTGAAAATTCTACACCCCCTCGTAGTTTACTAAACAACTCCTCAATACGAGGTAATGGATATTTATCCACTTTCAATACCGGATTGACGGTTATTTTAAAGTTACTATAGAGCCTAATAGTACCATCTATTTTTAGTACTGGCACTACTGGAGTGCCCCAGTTACTGAATGCTACTGGAGTAATTATACCTAACTCTAGTAATCTATTTAATTCATTCTCTACTAAGTGTTTCATCGCAAATGGTAATAGTCTATCTCGGAAAAAATTTGGAGTTACATTGTCGTCTTTTAAATATAATGAGATTTTACTCTTAGTAAAGTTACCATACCAAGCCCAGGTGAAAATAATTCTTTAAATTTTAACTGAATTGTATTTAATTCTTGCTTAATATAATTAATTGAGCCAATGCCTAATTTAAAAATTCTCAAAAAATCTCTTCCTAGCAAAGGAGGTCCTCCATTTGTAATTACATAAACATTTAGTTACATTTCTTTATTGTTAAATTTCATTTTTAAATTGTATATACCGGCTGGTAACATTTTCTCTCCGTTGTACAGACATAATTCTTTATCAGACGGTTGAAGACTTTGAGCCACGTGATGTAATCCTGGCTCCATCTTCACCTCTACCGGAACTTCCGTGTTGGATTTCGCTGCCATTTTTGCTGAGGCAATTTCCACCACCTTTAAAAATTTCACTGTTAATTCCTCTTCGAACAGCCTATCTTGGATGTTTCCCTTTTCAAATCCTATGATAAATCTGTATCTTACACCAAATGCTGAAATCTGAGGCTTGAAATGTTCGTCTAATAATTGAATTAAATTGTCATAAACAGTTTCCTCCGGTATGTTCGGCAAGCACAAATCATACACTAACTTGTACGCATTCGGATAATGCATTCAGAAGAATTGCGCGTTTCTTCTCCCCCGTCGTAATTTCATTAGCGGTGAAATAATTATCCATCCTACGCCTGTAAATTGTCCAGTCTGACGTCTTAGGATCATATTCCCGTAGCTATCCCACGAAACTTTCGACATTATTGGTCTCCGCCATTGTACACCGCACACGTGTTTTTCGTAATTTTACACGAATTTCGCCAATATCCTCGTTGCCACTTTGTCGTGTACTCCAACTTCCTTTAAATTCCAAATAAAACACAATATTTTGAGATAGGACTTTATTACTCGCTAGTCAAATTAACACTGTCCTCTGCGCTCATCGCGCTCCGTTTTATCAACTCAAAATCTATTTTAATATACTAATACAAATACACCACATTATCTTTGTGGAAATATAAATCGAATAAAATTGTGACCCTCTATTCCACATCACCCTATAATATATTCATATCTAATGAAACGATCAGTCACCATTCATCTAGCGTATGGATAACTAGTGAACGTTTCATTAAATGTGAATTTCGTTTTCCTTGTTTGCTTAAACAGGACAAGTTTGCCTTCCTTTAGTGGACGAAACAATGATTCTCGGTCGTCTACCTTGTAGACCCAAATCGTTGACGATGCCACTTGAAATTAGGTAAAAGGTGGCGCTTGCGTCGTCTTTAATTTATTATGAACCCTATAATATATGTTGATTACTAGTTACCATTTCTATTAGATTAATGTTAAAGTACTATATATTCAAAATACCATTCTTGTGAAATGACAGATTTTCTAATAAATGAGTTTTTATAACTCTCGTCCACTTTTTATAAATCGTTTTAATAGTCTCTTTAAAATAGCCTATTTAGGGTGACTTCTGCAGCAAAAAATAAATGTATTATTTCAATTAGTTAATAAAGTCTCTTGATGACATTTTCAAAGCATTACAAATATACACTTTTATAATTTGGTTTTTAAATTAAATTCACTTGGTATTGTTTCACTGATATGTATTAATTTTTCAACTAGTTTCTGCTTAATGGCATTATCAAGAATGATGTGCAAATGGATTTGTTCGGGTATATATACATTTTCCAGTTTTAGTAGGTAATAAGGGCGTTTAATATCGGGGAATTTCAAAGGTCTTCGTTGTCACTGACCTCAATTTTACTCGCTTTTAAGGCTTTTGAAATTTCCAAACCCTCCCGGTAGTTAAGTGTTAATCCCTTATTACCTGTATGTAAGATTTTAAAATCATTTGAAAAAAAAAGTGGTGATTAGATTTGATGCAGTGTTTGGAAAACCGGTGGTTTGTGTTTTATTTTCTATATCTTTCTTGTGTTCTTTTAATCTGTTATCAAAATACCTACCGGTTTGTCCAATGTATACTGCATCGCAATCATCACATTGTAATTCATAAATTCATTTACAATTTTCAGTTTTAATTTTATTATTTACTAACAGTTTTCCTAAGTTTATTGAGATAGTCAAAATTATGTTGTTATTCTTTCCTTTTAAAATATTTTTGATTTGTAAAGAAACCGGTTTAATATATTCTAATCTATTCCATGTTGTTTATTGTGTATTCGCCACACTATAAAAATATTTTCGTAAATGTAAGTATTGTTTCTTTCTGATCATATTGTTGATTAAACCTTCAGAATAGCCATTATTTTAATTGTACTTAATTCTATTTCAAAGTCTACTGTACTTAAGGGGATACTGACTAGTCTGTGCAAAAGGAAGTGAAATGTACTATATTTAATTTGGCTGCGTGTGTTAGAAGACTCAGGTATTATGACGTCTGTACAAGTTTGTTTACGATAAATCTTGTATGATAGTTCGTTGTTTTCGAGATTGTGACATAAAAAAATGCGGTTATTATTTTGTTCTTTTTCATGTAAACTGGATTTTTTTGTTTATTTTATTTAAGTAATTAGTAAATATTTCCAGTTGCCTGTTTGTGCCTGTCCATATACAAAATACATCGTCAACATTTCTTGCCCAGAAATATATGTGTTTACTTTCTGTTTTATTCAGTAAATTATTTTCAAAATGGTCCATATATATATCCGATAATAAAGGGAACAGAGGTGATCCCATAGGCAGATCATCTGATGTATATAAAATGTATTGTTAAATTCGAAATAGCATTGATCGGTGCAAATATTTATTAATGATTTGAGTTCAATTTTTTAAATCCGTTTCATTTGACTTATTTAATTCTTTTGTTATAATTAGTCTAATCACCACTTTTCTTCAAATGATTTTAAAATTTTATATGCAGCTAACAAGGGATTAACACTTAACTACCGGGAGGGTTTGTAAATTTCAAAAGCCTTAAAAGCGAGTAAAAATGTGGTCAATGACAACGGAGACCTTTGGAATTCCCCGATATTAAACTCCCTTATTACCCAATAATAGCTGAAAAATGTATATATACTCCAAAAAATCCATTTACACTTCATTCTTCACAATGGCATTAGGCCGAAACTAGTTGAAAAATAAATACATATAAGTGAAACAATATCAAGTAAATTTAATTTAAAAACCAAATTATTTTTGAATATGTTTTACCAAGTGATTAGTGAGAAAAAAGTAACCGATATACCCTTCTATTTTGAGTAAATATTCTGAAGTACTACAGTGCCTACATTCAAATAATAATGACACAAATTCTCACAAATATTCAAAATCATACAATGACAGCAAATGGAAGTGACAGTTTAGATAAATTATTTGGCATTTCATAAATCCACAGCCAGCTAGAAATATAACAATGCACTGAGAGAAAACCTCAAAATGATGGGCAAATACATTTTTTTTTTCATTTTCCGCAAAAAACACCTCGACTTAGATGTTAAAGGTGTAGGAAACATTTGATAGATTATTATAATGTTCATTTAATTTAACCCGCCAACGCCTTAGAAGAGTACATATAAAGAGTCTCATTAGAGTAACGGAGATGGCGCATAATGGCCACTTACACTTTCCTAACCTAACAATTTTCGTTTTCTATATGTCTCCTATTTATTTCGTATACTCTGGAGTGGTGTGTTCAAATAACAGCATGTATGTCAGTGAGCATGCGCCGGTTACTTTGTCGCCGAGGGAGATTCAAACAAATTAATATACTTTGCTCACCAGGAAAGTTATTCGAAAAATGTGTGCAAACTTTCATGTTTAGTACGAGCCGTAACAACTATATATTGGGACAAAATCAAATGCATATAAAATTCAGATATTGGACAGTTTATTTATTTTTCTAGTATTTTTTTTAAATTTTATACTATGTAATTAGTTAATTAGCAATAATTAGGATCAATACCCGACACAAAAAAAAACAAAATTAATATTTTATCACCTATAATTTACAAGAAAAATATTCATTTTGTTTGGCAACTAAATATTGAAACATGCACGAATTTTATTTCTAAAAAGGAGTAACATCGCCTTTATATTTTATGACAGCTAGAAATTCAACTAAGCATTGACTCAACTAAGGATCTGCACGTATGCTCTATTTTGGCTCTAAGTTCAGGTAATCTACGTTGTGGGTTGTTCCTCAATGTTTGTTTCATTGTATGCCATACTGTTTCAATGACATTAAGGTCAGGACTGCTGGAAGGCGAAGAAAAAACATTTACGTTGTGGTCGCCAAACCACTTTTTTATGGTTTTGGCCGTATGACATACCGCACAGTGGTCTGAAACCGAAAAAATGCGACAAAACCCCACGATGTTTTTATTATATGAGATATCAATTTCATCTTTAGAACAGTTATACTGAATTTAGAATTTACGAGTGATTGAAAAACTTTAGTTGCACTTCCGGTTTCACGGGAAGGGACATATACAGTGTGATTTTTTTTATCTATATGGGGATCTCAGAAACTATAAGAGATACAGAAACGGTTAAATGTACAAAGATTTTTTTTTTTTCGAAAATATCAAGGGTAACTAGATATTTAAAAAAATGCCAAACGTATTTTGTTTAGTCGATTTTTTCCGTTTCTTAAGAAAGATAGAAAAAAAAACTCTAAGGGGCAAAGTTCTGAATAATTTTACGCTAAATAATTATATTTTATCAGCTTTTTTCTACCGACATTAGGTTTCGAGATATAATACAAGAGAAAACAAAAAACTCACCTGGTATATTATATAATTGACCCCGGACAGGCATTTTTTATAAAAAATAAAATATGCTAATTACTTTCTAATTTAAAACATTTACGTAAAATTTAAGCATAACTTATTTTCAATAATAAACTTTTCTATGAAATAGTGATGAAATATATCGAATGTTCCCTTAAAAAAATATTTTTGTTAATATCTTGCAAATAAGACGTGCAATTCTTTTTTTGAGTTGACCATTGCAATCGCTATCAGACTTCCTTCTACTTTGCTCATTTAACCGACTTTGTAGCTCAAATAACAACAAAGTTACCAATGATTTACACTTAACTTTGAAGACCCTCTATATCCCTAGAGCTGAATGTCACGAATTTACTTTTGTTTAATCTCAGATTAAGTGTTTATTTATGTTAGAATCCTGCGCCAGTCCGCGCTTTTAAGATACGCTTTATAGAAAACTTATTATTTTAGTATTTATTTTAAAAATTATTATTTTAAAAAAAAAAGTGTATTTCAATTTTCTGACTATATGTTGTCATTTTGTCATATGTTAAGAATCTGAGAAAAATATATTAACAACATTGTCTTCTATAAAACAATATGAAATTGTAAAATGGAAAATTTGTTATTAAAATTCTGAAATACAATTACAGATTTTAAATATTCATAAATATTACAAGAAAAATAATGTTCACGGTTTTGAAACTAAAATACCTTAATTAACTATCATCCTACATCCTAAAACGATTTTTCATTCCAGCATTTTGAAAAAAGTAGGGTTTTGTCGTCGCCCAGGCCACTGTGTGCCGCCCTATTGAAAAATGTAATTTTCGTCAACATTTAACTTGGCGACACTCGGCAGCAGACTGTTTTGCAGTATTTGTTGATATTTCGCAGCATTCGCGGTACCATCAATAAATTCAAAACATCCTAATCCTGAAAATGTCATGCAGCCCCAAATCATCACTCCTTTAGGAAAATTTACGGTACGTTTTAGGAAATCCTTAAGAAGAGCCTCATGTTTTGAGCGAATCACCCGTTTCCGATAATCAAATTACTCTGGACCAGTCCTGTAGCCGACCAAGATAATTTAGAGTTTGCTCATGTGAGTCTGGTTTTCTTTTGGTTTTCCGTCGACAATGTTTTTTTCTTTGCCTATAAGAAACTATGCTTTTAAATGTACTTTTAAATTGCTTGAAATTCAACCTTATAAAGCTTTAGTCCACATTTATGAATCCACCGGCGGCAGCATTCCTTTGACAGATTTAATCAAGCTTCGTGATTCAATTCAGCTGTAATTTGCTTTAAAGTATTTCATCTGCCTTTTTTGCACAGTTTTACTAATAATCTCTTGCTTCTATAAGAAACTAATATTGGATGACCTGAACTTTTGTCTTTTTTGTCTAGGATATTTTCGGTTTCTCTATAATGCTTAATTATATTCCACACTGTTGTTTTGGGAATTTTAAGTTCATCCGTCATTTTACATAATGTTGTATTTCGGCAATAATTTTTAATCACTAACTCACGATTTTTTTTAACTTGTAGTGATAGCACTCAACATTTTGTTACGCAGCGATTCACCCAATACGATAAGAAAGCAACTACCGATTAATCTGACGTTTCGTTCTACATTGTTTTCACAGCTTGCTTGTCTTATTTTGTTTCATTTTTAACAGTTACTTTATACTGTCCCAATATTTAGTTGCCACACAAAATGAACATTTTTCTTGTTAATTAGAGAAGATAGAATAGAAAAGATTAATATATTTTTTTGTGATGCTGCCTGGCCCTAATTATTGTTAATTAATTAACTAATTATATAGAATTAAATAAATAAAAAAATAAACAGTAAATTACCTGAATTATACATGAATTCGATTTTGTCCCAATAAATAGTTGTTAGGGCTCGCATTGAGTAGTTTTTGATTACTTAATGAGAAATGTGTTCACACTACATGAGTAATCAAAAACTATTCAATACTAAACATAAAATTTTGCACACATTTTTCAAATAATTTTCTAAATGAGTAAAGTTTATTCGTTTTTTATCGAATATTTTTATTTAAAAATTTAATGAACAAGATGAAAGCCAAAAAATACTTAATATTTTAACACGCCTGTCTGTCAATATTCACTGGACAGAATCTGAAAAAAAAAATGATTTCCAAGGTATCAATCTTTTTGGACCCTTCGTTCGAGTAATTTTTAAATGAATAAGTATGCAAATGAAGAAAATAGTGTATTGTCATAATTCATTCCTATATTTAGGAATTATGCGGAGAGATTTTTTATCAGTACACATTTTTCCTATGTATATCTGCAAAATACGCGAGTCAAATGCATTAATGTATGTGTGTTTAGATGCCTATTAAACGCATCTAAACATACATATGCCAAATAAACCAATCATGCTAGACTTCAAATTATATGACATATTTCGTCGAAAATATATATAAATGTAGAAAAAATAGAACTTTTAACAATATATTAGAATTCCCACAGCATAATAGGAGTACGAGGTTTTTTTTTTCAATAAACGTTTGATATAATGAAATCACTTGGTTTTGTTTTACTAAAATGTTTGTTATATTTTCGAATAGTTTCGGCAAGATGCCATTTTCAAGAACGAAAACATAAATGGATTTTCAAACTATTATATAAAAATTGTTTTTTTATGATTACTCCGTCAGGAAATAAGAACGCTTAATATCAGGGAATTCCATAGGGCTTCCTTGTCAATTTGTCAATTACTATATTTTCCCACTAAATAATAATAGCATTTGTGATCTCTAACGCCTCCAGATAGTTCGTCGTTAATTCTTTATTACCTGCAAATTTTATTTTTACATTATTTGAGGAAAAATGGTGTTTATGAGTCCCCTAATATATACTGATAAAAAAAAAACACTCTATATAGTAGTTGATGGAAATAAAGCACACCTTGTAAATTATAGCGTCTCTTTTTTAATTTATTAATAAAAATGTGCTTTTACGTGTAATTATGTTTTGAATATTTTAGGCCATGAAATCACTTTTAATTCTATTATTATCATTTACTGCGTGTTTCGGTAAAATACGATATGATGGCTTCAAAGTTTATCGTATAGTTCCCTACAACACAAAACAATTAGATGATTTGAAAACATTGCAAAAATTCAACGGGGGATACACATTCTGGACGGATCCCACAATTATTGGTAAAAGTGTTGATGTTATGGTGCCGCCTCATCTTCAAAATAATTTTGAAAATGAAATGAACTTAAACCACTACGAGTACGAGATCGCGATGCACGACTTACAAGAAAACATCGATTTGGAAATGCGGAAAGAAAAATCGCTCCGTTTCGGTTGGACGGATTATCACACACTAACGGAGGTAATTTTAATTTGTGTTGTGTAAATGACATAATTATGATGAGTGATTCGCGGGGTTTCTTCGAATATTGTTGTTAATTGTAAATTCGAGTAATACAATTTTAATACAATATAAAAAATGTTTAATATTTTATTTAATTTATTATTATAGATTTATAATTGGCTACAAGATTTGGAAATGGAATTTCCTAGCGTTGTTAAAGTTGTCAAAGGTGGGAAAACTTATGAAGGAAGAGAAATACTTGGTGTTCACGTTTCTTTCAAGCCAGAGAATAAAAACCGCACAGTTTTTATTGAAGGAGGAATTCACGCTAGAGAGTGGTTTGTAAACATAATTTTACAGCAGTATGCTGTTTTTTTGTTAATGTGAACCAATAGCAATATACAAAAAAATGTGGTCCAAATTAAAAAAAAAATAAGCTGATACGTTTATTAGAATCGAGGAAATCTATTGGACAATGCAAAAAAGTAATTTCTTAAGGCTATCAAAGTTTGAGAGTTCGTGCGGTAGTAGTTTTCTTTGGGTAATTGAAATTTATAGGAGAAGTTCAACTTTCGATTTGTGGATTTTGGGAAATACAATATTTTTCATAGGAAATACAAACAATGTCGATGTTTTGTTCAACATTAACCAAGTGGATTAATTAAAAAAGGAAATTATTAATTAAAACATTTAATTTTACTAATAATAAGTATATTTTATTTAACAATATGTAAAGATGCATAATGCAATGTAAATAAGTGTTTGTATTGAATTCTACACAGTATAATATTGTGTTCATTAGGATTTCACCAGCAACTGTAACATATATTCTCAATCAAATCCTAAGAAGCAACGATGAAACAATTCATAAAATGGCAACCAGTTACGATTGGTACTTTTTCCCGTCATTTAACCCAGATGGTTACGTCTACACTTTCGAGCATGTAAGTTTTGTTGCAAGTAACTCTATCCAACTAATTTAATTTCAGAAAAAAAAACTCATTGCAATCATATTCTCTTTACTTATTCTATAGAAATAACTGAATATACATTTTAAATGCAATGCAACCGTTGTCAATTGTGCAACCAATTGTATTGCAACCAATATATATAAGAATACAATATTGTTTTATTTAGATTTTTTATCGAAAATGAATCAAGAAATCATACTACCTTAAGATTATCACATCTTTTCTGGTAATCTTGTATTTAACGCCTCATACTACACACCTTAAATTTATCTAAATTTTTAGGATCGACTTTGGAGAAAAACTAGAAGTCCGCAAGGAATATGCCGCGGAGTCGATCCGAATAGGAACTGGGGGAAGTATTGGAACCAAGGTGGCGCGAGCGATAATCCCTGCGATGAAACATATGCCGGTCCAGAAGCTTTTTCGGAAATCGAAACCAAATCCATGAGTGAATTTATTGAAACCTTTGGAAATGACATGTTTGCTTATTTGGCGTTCCACTCTTTCTCGCAACTATTGTTGATACCTTACGGGCAAAATAATGAGCACGTTGAGAATTTTGAAGAGGCGGTAAGGTTTATCTATTTATTTTTATAAAATTTCTCATCTTGATTGAAACCAAGTATGCAGGATAGCTGTATTGGTGTTTTACTGTCCAGGTTATTTTTTCTGAAATATTATAGAATCAAAAATAGGTTTATTAAAATCCGTATAACTAGGAAAATAGAAAAGACGTTCTCAACGTTTACTTCCATCGGGAATCTCAGAAAATACGGTAAAATTAATTAATTTTAATCAATTTAATTAAAAACTTGGCAATTACGTGAGGCACGGCTGTACTGATGAGGGATGAAATCCTGAAACACGTGTCTACAGATAGCCTTATATTACGTAACTTTTATTTTATTTTTGTTTTTTTGCATTAAATATTTTCGATTCAAAAATTGTTGCATTATATAATATGTTATAGTTATACAACAGCGAATATCTATTATTAGACATTTGTTATAGTACTTATGTAACATAAGTAAAATTGTCGCAGTAGCTAAAGAGGAAATAATTTATTAATTATTTTCAAATTATTTTTATTTAATATATTTAAATAACTGTGATCAGGTGAATAAATTCCCTTTTTCTATTATTAAATAACTTTGTTTGTCAGCGATTCGTTTGGATTAAACTACAATGTAACATGGAAATTAACACTATTATTTTTTTGTATACGACTAGGTTTGGCAATTCAACATGTTATTTCTTCTATTGAACGTGGTTAAAAATTAAAAAAAAGCTTAATATCGATATTCTTACTTCAAAACTTTCTTTTAAAATTATACTTAACAACTAAATTTATCTAATTTCGTTTTAAAATATCATTAATATGGTTGGGGTTCTGCCGAATCTTGTCGTATTAGAAAATGAATGTTTTTTTTATAATCGATTGAATCTGTTATCATTATGACAACTTCAATTTGTTTTTATTCATGGCATAAAGATTAAAAAAAAACTGTTTTTAGTCTCGATAAATGGCGTTAAGAAATATGAACGATATGAATAATTGACCTAAGGTTTTTTTGTAGAATCCACTTAATTGAAAAATATGCTTAATTTGGATGTCGCCCATTAATATTTTACGGCCAGATAAAAATTTCACATTTATAAAAATTTAGATGGAGATGAATAAATTATCTGATACAAAAAATTGCGTTGCATTAAGAATTAGTAAATGCTGTCCTATTTTCGGGTGAAAAAAATAGAAAATAAACAATAAGCAAAATCCGAACGATCAACGACTAGAAAGAAATAGTTTAGAATATGAGAAAAAAGCCGCTGTCATATTAAATGAGTGTACGTTGAATTATGGCTGTCACCTATTTTGAAACTGTGATTTTGAAATATAGCATTTAAAGATTTGAGATATGTTTAGTATGGCCTCGACTAAATTATTCGCATAACTTCGTCAATTTGTATCCAATCAATATGAAACTTTTATAAAATAATCTTAAATGTACATACTTTAGAATTCTGCAACAAAAAACTATTTTTTTAAACTATGGAGGTAGGCATCACCCCTTACTAGAAATAACTGCATGAAACTAATATTCTTTCATATTTAATTTAAAGTATTCTGTCGGATTGGAGGCGGCGGAAAGTTTATCAAAGCGTTATGGAACTCAGTATACTGTCGGTAATATGGCGGAAACAATATGTAAGACAATCCAATTAACAGCATATTTTTTCTACAAATTAAATTTATATTATTTCTAGATATAGCCACTGGTGTTTCTCCGGATTGGATCAAAGATAAATTCCACACGAGACTTGTGTACACTTACGAGCTGAGAGACACAGGATCTCATGGATTTATTCTACCTCCAGATCAGATTATTCCAACTGCTGAAGAAACCATGGATTCAGTTGTTACTATGCTGATTAAATATGTTGATAATTAAATATACTGAACTTATGCATCGAAATGATTTTGTGTATTTATTTTTAAACGTATTTGTTAAAGAATAATCAAGTAATAATAAAACACCTCTAAAACAATAAAATCAAAGGGATGGAAAGACCTATACTTAATAGCCCCTTACAGACAACTGATTACATCTATCATTACATGTATATTATTTACAGGGTTTGTCAAAATCACCGATGTTCGGTACATGATTTATAAATATCTCCTAATTTCTTATGATGCCCCTATTGTCCATACATCTCCCTATAAAAAAAAATATTCACCTTATGCGTAAAACCACCGAGAATGGACGTGTTCGAAGGGAAAAACACGTGTGATGCCATATCAAATAATGGTGAGTCCCTACCTCCCATAAACTTTCTAAACGCAGTAAATGAAATACTTGAATAATTCTCAAACTGTAAAGCATTTAAAAGTTTCATACATACCTCTCACAGATTGCAACCAGTGGATATTACGTTCTTCGGGCCTTTGAAAAGAGCGTATGATTTCGAATGGGACTCCTACATGAAGATCAATCCTTACAAAAGAATAGCTAACTGCCATATTGTAGAATTATTTATTAAGGCCTATTTACGAGTTGCAGGTCAGGATAAGGGTGTAAAAGATTTCCAAGCTACAGGAATATTTCCTATAGATAGAAATTTATTTTCGCATCCTGATTTTACAATACCTTGTTGCAATACAAATGTAGCAATTCTCCAGGCCCTTCCAATATCGATAAACCTAAATTTTCTGCACAAAATACTTAGTTACTAAATATATCTTTTGATAAAATTACACCAGAACCTACACTCAATTTAGAGCTGAACACAAAAGGAAAAGGCAAGAAACAAAAAACTCAAATACTGACTTCAACACGAATGAAAGTAATTTATGAAATAGCCGAACAAAAAAAAAAGAAGGAAAATAAAGAAAACGTTCCAGTAAAAATGAAAGACAAAAAACGACTATTGCACAAAAAAAACTTGGGTCAAACTGCTGAAAAAAATTACTAATATTGCAAAACGAAAAATATATGAATTCAGTTCGTCAGAATTTAAATTTAAATTTAGAAAATTTTCAAAGCAAGTGTGAAATATGTCACCAAAACGACAAAAATGAAATATGGTATTCGTGCTATGTGTCTGGATGTAAACAATGAGCCCATAAATTTTGTAGCGGTGTTTATTGTGCTGAGAATTATTTTTGTGATAATTGTATTAACATTTAAATATGAAATGTACACATTTTATAAGTAATAATTGTATTATTGTTGTGTTCGTCACGTTCGGGTTATCCCGGTTTGGTAGAGAATCAGTTGTAATTTTTTTAATTTAGATATAATGAGAAGAATAAAGATTTTAGTTGATAAACGACTAGATTATTTGACAGTTTATAAAGAATAAAAGTTTGAAAACTGCAGCTTTTATATTTTAGAAAATCTCAACAGGGTGGCTTAAGTGTGCACCAATACCCACCGCTCCCCTAATAATTTTGTAATAATAAAAAAGAGTTATTCAAAGTTATTTAAATTGACAATTGAATAACTAATGATTATTTACTAAATGAGTTGTTCAACCACCATTCCAATCTGGTTACTTAAAAAATAGGGAAGAGCTATAATTACAATTTGAACTAACAATTGTATTTACATAAAAATATTTGATTTTTTTAATCAAATTAAATAGACACGTTATACTGGACAATCAGAGGAAATATATATTTTTACAGTTATAACAATCCCGTTTTCCACTCTCCGTTTTTCGTAGAGACAAACGGAGACTAAAATAGTAAAATAAAATAAAAATCGTGAACGACAAACCAACATAGGCAACCCAAGCAACAACAAAAAAGATCGAGTTATGACTGAAATTCGATTTCGATTTTTAGGCTTCGTTGATTGAGATAATATGCACAATACAAATATATTGATCCTGTAAATTATTCATTGTGCAATTCTGTGATTTGCGGATTTAGTTCTAGAGAGATGGTGTTGTTCGAAATGTTGACTGCTGAAGGTGGAGGCTGTTTTATTACTGATCGGGGGTACATCCGTCATTTTTCGACTAGAAGTGATAGGGCAAAATAGTTAATCATTGACATCTTAACAGGATGTCTGCATATCAATGAATATTAAATATTAATTTAAACGCCTCACATTAATAGGTAAGAATCGGTTCAGAGAAAATTTATTAAGTATGCATCGTATAAGTTGAATTGCAGTGACTGCTACCAAGCGAGAGCATGGAAACTTAGTTGGGGTTATTGCCTTTGGATATACGTAGCAGGCGGTTGGATATGTGTTTGCTATATAAAATCTTACTTTAATTAATATCCATGTTCCCGCAAGGACTATAAGAAACATGCAACTAATACATAACGTATATTATAGAACCACTTATGGACAGCATAATCCCTTGTCACGTGTTTCCAATCAGTGCAATAATATGTGCTCTACAGTCGATTTTATTAGTGCGTCTTACAGTCTATTTAAGCGGCAGTTGAATCAATGCTTAACTTAATCCCAATACGGTGATATATCTATGCGTATTAATTGCAATTGTTCAATGGATGTATGTAAGAATACACTTTTAACATTTTTTACAGAGAGTTTACAAAAGTCAATTAATTAATGTATTTAATTTTAATTTTTGTCCGTTTGTAATTATCAAATATTTTCCGTCTTTTTTTACCAATTTTTATATTATTGCTTTAGGAAATTTACCCATCAAAGCTTCTAGTCATTTATATAATTTATAGAATTTTGATTTTTATCCACTTATTATTTGTCTGATGTTTATCTATTCAATCTACGAGGAATGTTTATATTTATTAATATATTTATATTCATTCATACATTCTTTTTCCTTTTTATTTTCAATTCTAGTCATTTTGTGTATTATAGTTTTTTATTCGTTATACTATCAAGCTTTGCTTTTAACTTTTTGGTTGCTGTATCATTTTATTGTATATTCTATTATATTTATATGCGTAATTAATCTATAGTATTTATAATGTTTGTAAGAAACATGCAACCAATTCATAATTCATAAAGTATATCTTCGAACTACTTTTGGCAGCGTAGTTCCCTTGGTATGAGACACCAATCAGTGCAATAATATATGTTCTACAGTCGATTTTGTTATTGTGTCTTACGGTCTATATAAGCTGCAGCTGCATCAAAGCTTAACTTAATCCCAACACGATGATAAATCTGTAAGTGGCTTATTGTATTTATTGTAATTGTTCAATGGATGTATGTATCTTTGTAGATTTGTGTCAAAGGAGATTATTGGGTTTCTCAAATAAGTGATTAAATTAATAATTCACTACATTTTAAATTTACCGCCAATTGTCGCTGGATAAAATGGCGGAACCCCCCGCCGCGTTGACATTCACTATCGGCACAGTATATGTATGCAGTAGGGTCGGTTGGTGTCGGCGCCTTTGAACTATTACGGAATGGAAAATCCTCGCGCAGCTTACAGTACAGCCATAAAGTGCGTGTAGATAATGAAGAAAAACACAGAGCGCATAGTAAAATTAGTTCCACATCCGAACACTAAAGACTTTTTGGCGTTTTATGGCCATCGTACGCATGCCTTGATCACAAAATGGCGCGATAATTAAATTTTCCCACAATAATAAATCATCCATAATACAAATATTCATTATGCACAACAAATTAAAATATGCATATTATGTTGATACAAACCATTTTAATTGAAATAAAATATATTCATCAATAATAAAGCAAACTATTGTTACCGGCGATTAATTTTAATCGTCGTCAACGAAATTAAAATTTTCAATTTTAATTTTTTTTTTTTTTTATAAAATGAGTTTTGGCCAGCACTCTACCTGCCGGCCGCCGCGGATTAACCATCGGGTCAACATTTACCTGACCCGAGGTTGGAAGATCACCGCCCGGCCCTCCGGATTATCGTGCAGCAATTAGGGCCCGAGCAGCAGATTAAGACGCCCAGGGAGAGGACATGGGCCGCCGTTGCAATTTGAAAGAAGAGAGATTACACATTAACGTAATTCTTTCAAATTGCATTTTAACGGTCGGATTTAAGAATTCGCTGGAAATAGTTATCTTGTTTATAATAGTTATTTTCCAGTGAATTCTTTGCCAACGGCCACGTGGAATTCAAAAATCATCCCTACTCCAGACGATTTTCGGTGTTTAAATACGGGATGCATCCACCCAGATCTTCAGTCCACTCTGGTGCTGTACAGGGGGCAGCATGTGGATTCATGAGGAACTTTTGTTCCTCGACATTTAACCTTCTCTCTGAGACAGGAAACTCTGACCGACGCAGACGCCAGATGTTCCAGACGTCGTTCCTGCCAGAAGAAGTCGACTCCAGGACCAGTGCTTCCTGAAGTCCACCAACGCCGAGCTTCACGGTTACTGGTGTAACCGTCTCGACGCCACACCGACGCTACTAGTGTAGTGTCCTTTGCTGTTGCCGGATCCAGTCCAATCCAGGAACCTGCCGACTCCAGGAAACTCAGCCCGACGCCGACGTTAGCTGTTCCGCCGTCGTTCCTGCAGTCAACACCGACGCCAAGCATCTAGGTTGCCAGTACAACCGCTTCGACGTCAACACTACGAGGGTAGTGTTTGTTCCTGTCCCTGGATCCAACCCCGACGCAATAACCCACGGACTCCGACGCCGAATTCCGACGCCGATCACAGGACGCCGAGCTGCCGCCTGAACGCCGCCGCTATTCCGACGCCGACGCTACATCAGGTCTACCTACATGTACACTGTGTGACTGCTCTCTCTGTTTTTTTTTTGCTAATTTTTTTGTAAATAAATTATTTAAAAACCAATTGTGTTTTAAAGGTTAGTTGCTTCGTCTTTAAATCAACCTGAGCTAGTTGATAATCAGCGTGAGGTACCTTCCCTCCCGTTGACAAATGGCGCCCAACCTAGTGGCCGAATAAAGCCCACACCCATGAGAGAGCAACTAACCTTTGAAGGATTAAAACACAAAGAGGAGGAAAAGCACAGATCGTACGGGGCCGACAGCCAGCCGAAACCATGTTCCGAAGATTACCATTTGAAGAAGAATGTGCGGATTTCTACTTCAATTATTTCGATGGCTTCTTCGAGCGGCACAAGAAATTGCCGAATAAAATCAAGCTGGACTACGCCCTGAGCGGACTGGACGGACCGGGTATTATCAAGTGGAAGAAGACGCTGCAGGAGCGCTATACAACGTGGGAAAGTCTTCGGCGAGTGCTGCTACATGTCTTCGCCAATAAAAAGGGCACATATGTGGTCTCACCATGTCCTCTTTGGGAGCGCGTAAATTATGCGAAGATCCATACGGAAGAAGCAGTATGGGAAGTAGCAGAAGACCTGACGCTCGAGGATACCCGCGTTGTGTATCCACACTACATAGCGCAAGAATCCGAGTTGAAAGAAGAAGCTTGGGAAGAAGCTGCCTCGATTCCTGCCGTTGTTTCCGAAGCCGTCATCGTCTTTCAAGTAATGCCCAAGAGATACACGGAAGCAAACATCCATCCCGAGGTCAACAAATACCGGAAACATCACCCACAACAAATCACTTTAAATAGAAGTTGTGAAAAACTCAGGACATCCGCCAACCCCGAATATGATTACACCTTCTCCAGAATCGAGAAGCGTGATTTGCCGATTTCCTTGCTGGAAACACGTCAAAAAGTCCGGCTAATTTCAAGGCCTCGGCGAAAGCCGCCCTGGAAGCGAACGTCACCCAAGAAGGAAACGCTAAAAGCTCATGATGCCGACCATTGCCTTCGATACCGGAACGGATTTCGCTCTGCTAGAGGACTCTGGAAACCGCCCTGGAGAACGGAATCTTCCCTGGACAGGAGACCTGGATTTCACCGTCTCCCACGACCGCAACGGAAGCCCCCTTGGACATTTTAGTGATCGGACACTGTGAAAGTGCATTTACCCCGCGAAAGGACGTTAAATTAGTTTTAGTGAAGTGTATAATAATTAGATAGATAGTGATACCCCCCCGGACGCTTAGTGCGCGTAAACAGGACAGTAGCAGACAACATCTCGAAATCCAGCTGGCAAAACTCATTTTACGGGGCCGTTTGTTACCGGCGATTAATTTTAATCGTCGTCAACGAAATTAAAATTTTCAATTTTAATTTTTTTTTTTTTTATAAAATGAGTTTTGGCCAGCACTCTACCTGCCGGCCGCCGCGGATTAACCATCGGGTCAACATTTACCTGACCCGAGGTTGGAAGATCACCGCCCGGCCCTCCGGATTATCGTGCAGCAATTAGGGCCCGAGCAGCAGATTAAGACGCCCAGGGAGAGGACATGGGCCGCCGTTGCAATTTGAAAGAAGAGAGATTACACATTAACGTAATTCTTTCAAATTGCATTTTAACGGTCGGATTTAAGAATTCGCTGGAAATAGTTATCTTGTTTATAATAGTTATTTTCCAGTGAATTCTTTGCCAACGGCCACGTGGAATTCAAAAATCATCCCTACTCCAGACGATTTTCGGTGTTTAAATACGGGATGCATCCACCCAGATCTTCAGTCCACTCTGGTGCTGTACAGGGGGCAGCATGTGGATTCATGAGGAACTTTTGTTCCTCGACATTTAACCTTCTCTCTGAGACAGGAAACTCTGACCGACGCAGACGCCAGATGTTCCAGACGTCGTTCCTGCCAGAAGAAGTCGACTCCAGGACCAGTGCTTCCTGAAGTCCACCAACGCCGAGCTTCACGGTTACTGGTGTAACCGTCTCGACGCCACACCGACGCTACTAGTGTAGTGTCCTTTGCTGTTGCCGGATCCAGTCCAATCCAGGAACCTGCCGACTCCAGGAAACTCAGCCCGACGCCGACGTTAGCTGTTCCGCCGTCGTTCCTGCAGTCAACACCGACGCCAAGCATCTAGGTTGCCAGTACAACCGCTTCGACGTCAACACTACGAGGGTAGTGTTTGTTCCTGTCCCTGGATCCAACCCCGACGCAATAACCCACGGACTCCGACGCCGAATTCCGACGCCGATCACAGGACGCCGAGCTGCCGCCTGAACGCCGCCGCTATTCCGACGCCGACGCTACATCAGGTCTACCTACATGTACACTGTGTGACTGCTCTCTCTGTTTTTTTTTTTGCTAATTTTTTTGTAAATAAATTATTTAAAAACCAATTGTGTTTTAAAGGTTAGTTGCTTCGTCTTTAAATCAACCTGAGCTAGTTGATAATCAGCGTGAGGTACCTTCCCTCCCGTTGACACTATCATCAATTAGTAAGTATAAAATTTAATATTATTTAATAATACACGACAGTTTATAGTTCATTAATACATCTACAACATAAATTAAATATTTAGTTTATGATGTAGACATAAAATACTTTATATTAATTGAAAAATAATACTCTATATTATTTTTGAGTAAAACATTATTTTTATAGAAAATCTGTGCAATAAAACTATATTTAAATGTTTACCTTCACATAGTTAACCAAAATATTGTTTCCTTTCAAAGAAATAAATGTTAAAATTAAATGTTTCATTAATCCATTGTAAGAAGTGACTTTCTTTAGTAGTATAAACACAATTATTGACTTAAATATTCCATTCATACTGTGAAAATGAACTTATTTTGACTCATTAAAAAAATATTTAATTATATCAGGTATAATTCATATCAAATCTAGAAGTTTTTATTTCTAAACTATATATTTTCAAATTTCAAACTGGTTGGCGCCGCGCGAAACGTGTATGTGTGAGCGTACAGTAAGCGTGTGTGAGTAAGTTCTGTAAGCTGCGCGAGGTAGCCTCTATTCCGAAAATTTTCGGCTGGTGCATCTACTGTGTATACTGTGCTATCGGCACCTTCCCAACGATGTTAGACTTCGTCCAGATAATAATAGGTCCATGCTTTGCCCCACTCAGCTGATACTCAAAGATATCCTTTTACGACCTACTGACTGGGCTGCAATTGTATTATTTAACTCCCAACCGCAGGAGGAGTGAAATTTTCAAGGAATATGCAAAAAAAATATAAAAAGTACTCCATCCGTAGCTTATTATTATTATTAATTTTAATGTTGCGAAGTTTTTTTTTGCATAAAAGCACATATTTTGATCAGTGTCCGTTGTATCAAAAAATTTTACTAAATTCAAAAACACAAATAAAAAAATAATTGAAAATGTAAAAAGTGTTTCATGTAGTATTTTGAGTACTTAACACTATGGGGAGAATTTGAATGTGCTAGTCGAACACTTCCCTGAAAAAATCACGAAGCTGCCCTGCACAAAAATTAAATTATGATTTTTTTTTATTTCCTATTTACATAAAATTATTTCGATATTTTTTAACAGAAAAATTGAAACTCGCGAATTAACTTAAAATTACAACCAAATTATTCATATTCAACGGAATACAGCAGGCGTGTAGCTTTGAAAAACTAACGGAAAAATCTTCCAATTTTACGGGTTTGTAGAAATATTCTTCCTTGTGTTGTAAATCGAAGTAAAGTGACAGAGGAAATTTAAAAAAATAAAACATGAAAAATTATTGCTAGATTTGAGTGAACGTTTTTTTTTTTTTTTTGGTGTAACAGTAAAAGTTGATTATGTGGTTCAATTTTGGTGGGGTAACTGCCCAGGATTTAGTTGTTACAGTGAATGTGTTTTTAATAACTTAGGTTTAATTATTTAAATAAAAAAAGGTTATGCTTTCTCCAACCTATTTTTTTATTGAACTAAATACACTCCTGAACAAAATTAACGCACCACTTTAATTAATTTAAATATTTACAATATAATCACAAAATAAAACTAAGTAACATTGAAATGATAATGTGTACCTGCAAATTAATGGAACACGACCTTAATTTGCCTTATTTTTGCTTAAAAAAATAGTTTTTGCTGGAAATGCATGAATCAGCTAGCATAACTGCAAATTGAAAAAAGAATCAGTAAAACAGAATAAGTGCATCTGGGCCAACTCTAATACCGTGTAGGGCCTTCTCTACTTCTTATCACTGCATTCATGCTTCGAGGTATGCTTGATATCAAATGTTCAACAAATCTTGCAGAATATTCTCCCATTCTTCAATAACGGCCTCTATGAGTTCTAATCTTCCTTTTGAGATAGTCCCATAGATTCTCTATAAGATTCATGTCTGGACAGTTAGCTGGTAACTGTAATAAAGAGATATTAATATCATTTAGGTAGCCAATAACCTGTCTAGCCACGTGGAAACGAGCGTTGTCCTGCATGAATAAAGAATTGGCCCAGCAAATGGAACAAAAGGCATTACATGTTCGACAATAATGTTGTCTAAGTAATATTGAGCACCCATAGACCTCGTGTGTATAGGGACCAACTCCATACGAGCATCGAAGCAAATTCCTCCCCAAAACATTTTAGATCCTCCACCAAAAGGTACTTTAGAAGAGATATTACAGCCGGAAAACCTTCCTCCTCGCCTTCGCCAGACACGCTCACGTCCATCAGGAGCTTTAAGGCTAACTCTAGTTTCATCAGAGAACAAAACCCGTTTCCAATCATTGATAGTCCAATAATGATGTTGTCTTGCAAAATTTAATCTCTAAACTCTGTGTTATTTGGTAAGCAAGGGTTTTTTGTCTGGTCTTTTGTTGCTCAATCCTACTTACATGAAATAGGATTGATCAACAAAACGTCTTCTAACCGTTCGAGACGATATAGCGATTTGCGAACATATGCTAATTCGCTTTTTAGCAGATTGTTGGTGACTTTCCTGTTTCCAAGAACACGTTGTCTAAAAAAAAAAACGATCATCAATTTGATTAGTGTAACGTTTTCGCCCATGTCCTGGTCTTCGATGGCACGAGCCCGTTTCATTACGTCGTCTCACTATGCCACTGGTGCTCGAATGATGTCGTCCTAACAAACCAACAACATATCGCATTGAATATCCTTCATCCAGGAGAGTCGATGTTCGCACTGTTTCCTCCATTGACAAATTTCTTTGGCGGTTATTTTTTTTACTTGATTTACTCTCAAATGAACTTCCAAACATGCATGTGATTGCTTCTCAGAGAAACGTTGCTGTAATCGGCACTTTTTAAGAAAATGTTTACACAGTTTTAGTCTAAAACGAGGTTTAATACGAATTTCTGTCAAAACAAGTTATTATGTGATACTAGCCAGCTTAAATAACAACTTTCGCTGTCAAGCAAGATCCATGGCCTATTTGTACAATAAGTTATCAATAAATAAAGATTATCGAGAAAAATATGAGCGGTGCGTTAATTTTGTCCAGGAGTTTATATTTCGGAAACTTATTATTTATATTTGTTAAAACTTCAACTACTGAAGATTTAAATATAGTTTCCGAAATATATTTAATTCAATTAAAAATAAGTAGGAGCAAGAATAAAATACGTTATGTAAACTGCAGTAGCTATGGGTAATTAACTAACTAATTATTCAATTGATGTAAATTAATTATTATCAATTAAAAAAAAAAAAATTACTGCTTTTTTGGTGTCTAAATTGGTTAAAAATAATAATATTATATGAAGTGTTTATTAATATAAACCAGACAGATTATGCCTATCTGATTGTTTAAATTGAAGTGATTAATTATTGTTCAAATATTGATAAATATAAATCTCGGAGATAACATTTATCGATGAAATAATGATAATTCAATCATTTCCATATAATTTAGGTGACTTTGGTTTGTAGTTTGCAAATGACAAAATGAATTTCTCAATATTATTAGTACTTGTAATTGTAACCAGCGTAAGTACATTTTGTGTTAATTAATAATTTTTATATGTTACAAGTAACACATTTTGTTTTATAATGTTTAAGAGTCGTGATTGTTTCATGTTTCTTATCCGCCATCCTTTCTGTTAGTAGCCCGGTTACTTTTGAATGGAGGGCACAGTAGTTTTTCGTTAGAGAAATACTTTGAATAGTATGTGAATTTATTTTATAAATTATGTAAAAAGAGAGTTAATTTTTAAACCTAACTCCTGTTACATTATTTTCTTTTTTGGAGGCTTCTACTTCGTTATACATGTTTAAGTATGATAATTAAAAACACTTCTAAGCTATTATCAAACGTGAAGTTTGATAATGGCAAGCTGAATTTGCCGAAACTGCAGTCACAAGTAAAAATAAAGTGTCATACAAACAAAGTTCAGAAGTGTTTTTAATTATCTTGTTACATTAGTTAAAAATGTATCACATCATTGATGATTGTTTTATAAAAACAAAATATTGCACAGAACTAATAATTCCAAAATATGCTGTTAAAAATGAATTATTTTCACATTATCAGCTTTTTGCGATACGAAAGAAAACGGAAGAAAAAATGCGATGCTAGACTTGAGATTAAATTAAGAACTTACCTAAATTTTCAATGCATGCAGCTTCACAATTATTCAGAGGGGGTTGATCTTTAAAGATGGTGCACATCTCTTTTTTTTTGTCGGAATCTCCTTGTTCTCTTTAATTGGGCCCAGAATGCAATGTAAGATCTTTTTTTTTCGAATGTCTATTCTATAACTTAAATGAACTTACCGTTAATAAACAATAAACAATAAACAATAAACAATAAATTTTATAAATAGAAAAGAGTATTCATTCACTTGGCTACAGTTATTTAATATACAAACATCTTTATTTAGACAGCAGAATTACAATTATTTGCAAATATTTATATTTACAATACATATCGATTTATTTAATATTTTCGAGTTATTTAATATTTTATTAAATATAAAATAAATATTTTTTTTAATTAAAGCAATAAAAATGTGATCATTAAGTACATTTTACCGAATTTTGTAATAAAAATTGGAAAATTAGTTGGTACTATATAGCCTCCCCCTTTTACTGATTCTTTCTGTAATGTCTCTATCATATTGTCCACTATTTTGTATTGTCACACCCAAGTACTTAAATTCATCTACTTGTTTTATTTGTTTACTTTCTATATATATGTGCAATGTGTCTGTTTCCTTTCCAATCACCAGTACCTTAGTTTTGTTTTCATTTATTTTCATATTGCATTTCGTTAGTGTGATGCTCCAAATATTCAAGTTACTTTGTTGGTCCTTTTCATTTCCAGCTATTAACAACATATGCAAACGCACATTCACTAAATTTTATAGGTTGGAAATTCTTGAATCGTATTGTAACTGGTTTTAAATATTGGAGACATTTTTTTCCTTATCTCATCTATGTATATAAAGAATAGCAATGGACTTAAAACTCCTCCTTGCCTTAATTCCTCCACAGTGTGCAACTTCTCCGATCTTTAGTTTCTGTATATTACCTAATTTGTTGCTAATTTGTAAACACTGTTTATAGTTGTGTAAGCTTTGTATCAGTTCCTCGTTCTTGTAATATGCTCCATAGTCTGGTTTTGTGTACTCAGTCGAAAGCTTTTTCTAGGTCAATAAATGCGAGGTATAATTTTAAGTTCGTGTTATTATATATGTGTTCTGCTATTTGTTTTATCGTAAATATGTGATCTTGAATTATTCTACCTACTCTAAAGCCACTCTTGTATTCTTTTAAAGTTGGTTCTATTTCTCCAAGTGTATTCTCCAGTATCCATTCATATAATTTTAATCCGGTGCATAATAACGTGATTCTTCTATTATTATTTAATCGACCGACGAATGAATAGCGTGTCTCTCGAGCGCCTTAGCCGCGGGTTTTCCACTCGCAATCTCTTTCCATTGTTGGCGATCAGTTGCCACGTTCATCCACGATTGTCCCCCACATGCGTCGCAAGGGGTTCTCGTTCCATGCCTTCTTCAAACTTCTTCTCCCAAAACATTTTACTCTCTTCCATTGCTCTTCCATTTTTTAGCAGTTTTATAGCTTCTTCAACTTCCTGTTGTAAGATTTCTGCTGAGTCATTTCCTTGTATATGTGATGAGTTTGTTTCGTTTCTGTAGGTTCTTGTATGTCGCCCACATTTAATAGTTTTTCAAAGTATTCTATCGGTGGTTAATTTCGTTTCCATCTGTCAACATTTGGTTGTTAGCGTCTTTTATTTTACCATTGTATTATTCCTTTCTGTTTATCATATTTTTAGTGTTTTATATAACGTATGGTCCGAACGTTTTTTGAAAAAAAAAATGTATTGGTTGAATTGAGTGACAAAAATGCATGTAATAAAGCAGGCCATGGAAATGAAATGTCACACGCCATGTAATCTAATTAAACAGTGCAAAAGTTTTTGGTTTCTGCTTCACAAAATGTCTTATAAAATTGATTGTCGACGAGGTATTTATAATCTGGTTGGGTGAATGTCGAAACGAGACAGTGTCAATATTTATCGATTTCAAAACATAAGCAAAACTACAATTTATCGCACAATCAAAGAATGTGAAAAAGGGATACCATGTATAAACTTTTCTAAAAGCGGTCGGCTGCGGGTTTTGAACCGATTAAGAGAGGCTAGATTAATTGAGGCAGCTAACACAAAATTGGAACGTCACAGCGAAAACTGGCCTCAAGATTTAATGTTAGAAAAAGTACGGACTCTATGAAGTAGAGAACATTGTCTTCCGGAAATGGAGCAAAGCTCCGAAAGATACAAAAGCTCGATTCGAGAGAATTCCGAGATGTTGCCGCACGTTGAGACGAGTGCATTTCGATAATAAGTTATTATTAATGTAACATATTTTTCGTCGACCATCATAATCCCACAGTGAAATGATGTATTTTACATGGACGATTACGAGAATGCCCCCTGATGATGTTAAATTAAAAGAAAGTTTGAGGACAAAATTTTGGTATGGTGTGCTATTTCTGAGGCTGACTTTATTACGCAGCCCTACATTGGTAATTTTCAGGGAGAAGTCTTAAACACAGAGTGTTATATCCAGATTTGTCTCTCTAAACAGCATCAGTTTGTGAACACAAATCACGCAGATGATGAAATAATGTTTTGGTCAGATCTTGCTACCTGCCATTATGTTGTATAATTGAAATATTCCTCTATTCTGTTTTGTAAATATTGACACCACCTTTCCTTTTTTTTAATTTTTATTGGTGCTTTAATATCATTATTCCACCAAACAGTCCCTTTAGTGATATTCGTAACCTTAACTGTACCACAAGCTTCTCTATCTGTTCTATTCAAGATGTTTTTGAATGCTTGCCATTGTTCTTCTGTATTTTGATCTTCTGTTCGGTTGTTTTCTGCTTTCCTTCCTACGATTCCTCTATACTCTTTTGCTATGTCTGTATCTACTAGCTTATAGTATTCAATAGTTGTATGTCCTTTGTTATGTTGTCCTTTTTCCGACTACCTACTATTTTTTATTATTATTATTATTATTTGACTTGAGGGGTTGTGGTGGCACTTCGACTTTAAGAACTTTTGTGCCTCCCCTTACGAAAAATAATTTTAATTTAATTTGTTACTTCATAGGATATACCTATCCTTTTGAAGTACCCTAAAAGGTTTTCAATATTGAAATATGTTAGTTCATCAAGAGTGGGGAAGTAGTTCCTCAAGAACCTTTGTATTACACGAGCTAAAGACTCTCATTCTGTTAGGAGATGGATAACTGTCTCCCTTTCCACAAAACGGAACCTACACATTTCATCAGCAACTAATCTCATATTTTTTCAGGTGGCCCCTAACTGGGTCATGTCCTGTTAGAATCCCTGTTAATAGTTTGTTTGAGGTCTTTCTTGTTGAATGGGCAGAAATCCCTATTGGAAATAGAGTATGCTCCTCTATAACAGATATATAAACAGATCGGTTGAGGGCCTATTGGAAAGCCGCCCCTTTTTTTCGGAAGGGCATCATTGCCCTCCATTCCATGCCCTGGAACCCATATTAAGTTTAATCTGTTGCCTTTGCCAGTTGTATCAGAGAGTTATGGCACTCCAGAAGCAGGCTCGAATAAATACAGCCTTGCAGTTACTAGCTATATTGATTGCCCCTTTATGCCCCTTCATTAGGACATGTCTGGAACATAGTAAAATTGCCATGATTTCTGGTTGGAAGATTGTGCAGTCAAATCCCAGCGCCATGTGGCTCTCAGTCCTTGGACCACTGATTCCTGAGTCCGCCATTCTATTTCTTACGGATCCGTCTGTATACCATACCAGTTGATACTTTTGTGTATTCTTAGGGTTTCTTCGGGAGCGACTCTTTGCAGGTGTATGTGTAGAGGCGTTACTTCTAGTATCACCGCCATCGCCACTGTTGGAGTCGTCCTCATAATACACAAACATGCCAATCTTTGAATTTTGTTTAGGATTTGATGCGACTACCTAGCTAGTCCCAACAAATTTACATTAGGCTCACCACATATGTGGATTTTTCATCTAGAATTTTCTGTCACTACATTTAAATCCTCCCAAAGTGTGTCTTTTATTTCTGATTTTTTATTTTCGTTTGGTATATTCCTTTGTATATTAATAGATGATTGCTTTCGAGTTTTACTTCTCCCCTTTTCCTTTTAGCCTCTGTTAATGTTGAGATTTCTATTTCGTGGCTGTTGAATGCACGTAATATTTCTTCCTTCTTTTGTCGAATTTCTCTTACATTCCATGTTGCTAATTCTATTATTATTTTTGTTATTTTTACTTGTTTGGGTAGTCTCGGATAAAGCGCACTGTAAAATTAATGACTGCATGATCAATGGTAAACACTCCTTCTCCGATCATAAGTACATAAAGTTTCAGGTGGATTTGCCAATCCTGTAGAACCCTATAATTATCAACAAAAGATCAACGCACTGGGATACTTTTAAAACCTATAAAACGTAGACCTTCCACTAGAAAGGAAATTGATAGCTTGGTAACTACCCTCATAAGTGCATGCAATAGCGCAATTAACGCAGCTTGTCCTAGAACAATTCCTAGAGGAAAAAAGAAGCCTAAATGGTGGAACCAGGAGATCTCCTCCATTGGAAAGGATTCTAATAAACAGTTCAATAGGACAAAACAAACCAGTGAATGGTCCATGTACAGGTTCTCTGAAACTTTACAAAGGCTGTCAGGCAGGTCCTCTTGGAGATTGAAAAACTTTCTGCAACAAGATTGGGGAAGCCTCCTAGGCCACCCGGAGCTACATGCCCTTCTAAGTCACGTTGAAAACTCCATGGAAAGAGTTCAAGTTGGCGGTATTCCTGGATATTGAAGGAGCCTTAAACTTAGTGTGACCAATGGCGATTTTGGCGGCTCTGGGAAACCTACACTTGGATGAATCGATATGCCTCTTCACAGTGGAGCTGTTCGCGGAGAGGCATTGTTTATAAGCTAAGTGGCTCATACTCAAAAAGAAAGGTCAGTAGAGGCACCTCTCAAGGAGGCGTCCTCTCTCCATTGCTGAATGAACTAGTGAAAGGGCTAGAGTTTACGGGGGTAATAAAATTGCCTATGCTGATGAAGTGACCCTTACGGTTTCTGGCAAGCACGTCGGCATCCTATATGAACTCTCGGAACGGGCACACCCGCTGGTGTGAGGAATATGTGCTGGGGGAAAATACCCTCAAAACTTCAAGGCTCCCATCCTAAACGACACGAGACTGGTGATAAAAGAGCAAGCTAATTATCTGGGCATCTTAGTTGATAAAAAGTTAATCTAGAAGCGCAATATTCAGGAGCGAGTAAAGAAAGCGCTAGTCGCGCTGAACTCGTATAAAAGAGCAATAAGCAAGAACTGGGGACTGAAACCAAGCGTTGTCCACTGGATGTACACAACTATGATAATACCCATTCTGTTCTACGGAGCTATATTATGTGTGTGGATCGCTCTTGTTAATAAAATTCACCAGATGGCACTAGGTAAGGTACAGAGATCAGTAGAACTGCTCATAACGGGCGCGGTTATATCTACTTCTTCCAAAGCGCTAGATGTGATCTCAAATCTAGCTTCTGTTGACCTTTACTGTAGGTGTGTTGCAGCTACTACAGCGATCAGAATCAACTCAGTCGGGAAATGAAATATTAGCAAATAGAGTCAAGGAAGGATTCTGAATGAGCTTGTCGATATCCCACCGAAGACTGGTAGCCATATCTCAGAACTAGTTTTTGGTAATAAATTGGCCATCTCCACCACGGACAAGACGGAAAGGGTAGAGGGTAAGATTGTCAAAGTAAATGACGTCTGACTCTTTACGGATGGTTCCAAGTCTGAAGGCAGAGTAGTATGTGGAATTTTCTCTCATGAGTTCAACCTAAGAAAATTCGTTCGACTCTCGAACCACTGCAGCGTCCTACAGGCGGAGTGACAGTCGACTGGATAGGTAAAACCGATCTTCAGGTTCATCACAGATAGCCAGGCCGCTATTGGGGCTATAATAAGTACCTGCTGCACCTCCAAGGTGGTCAGGGACTGCAGAACAAAACTGCTTTACAAACTAGCGAATAGCTATGACGTTAGACTCATTTTGAGTAGCGGGTTACAGTGATATCAAGGGAAACTCAGAGTATGCCTGGATGAGAAGGATGTAGAAATAGTACTCCACTATCTAGGAGACAATGTCCCTCTCTTGAGGAGAAAAGAAATAAGTAGTCTGCACAATGCAAATGAGCTAGCGGATCTCTCACCTATGAAGGTGAAATATCTGATCAGGTTAATTAGGTGCTCGAATTAGGTTGTATTTAGGTGACGGATATCTATCTCCATGGAATTACAATGGGCCCTGTTGGCCTAAGTGAACAGTCTCAAGGCTCTTGTCTTGTGTTTTTGTTTTTTTATTCTGATCTTTATTTTTTTGGCTTATTTTCGTTGTGCGTTTTCCAACAGGCATGTTTTGTTGGTTTGTCATCTCACTTAAATTTCTGGTCATTTATTTTCAATGTTTTATATCCAATTCTGTTTTTTTTTTTTCACTTTTTCCTGTCCTTCTTTTGCAACATTATTTTTCATTGTATTTCTGTTTTGGTTAGTTCCGTGACTATATAGATTTTTTTGTGCTTATATTTATTAGAATGTTTACCTTATCCGTCATATTATCTGTTTTGATACCACATATGTTTTTATTTATTCTATTGACAGCTTTAGTTTTATGCCCAGTTATTGTTCTGCTTTTATAAAACTTGCTATTTAATCTTTTAAATCACTGTCATTAGTTGTTTTTATTTCCAATCCATTTATTATTAAAATGTTGTTTATCTTTTCCTTTTCTAAAAATTCAACTTTTTTGTTGAAGTTAAGCTTTAAAATATATTAGCAAAATAATAAAACAAAACCTTTTATTTTACAGAATATACCCGATGTCACTCCAGTTGACGAAACCGATTACAATATCTTCAACATCGACGGCATTAAGATTCCGCTGGAAAATATAATAAAATACAACTTTAAGCGAAACGAAGAACCAACCGAAAAAATCGACATCGTATCAATTATCAATGACTTCGTGAATTTCGCCGTGGAACAAGTTTTAATTACTCTATTCAAATACCAACAATTCAAGAAGCAAGTACACAAATTCGAACTTGAAGTCTTGGATAAAACAGCTATAGCCCTTGAAGAAATAACACTCGCAAAAATCGAGGAATTGAATAAAAGAATATCGGATGAATTGAGTCCTTCGCAGAAGGTTTGCGTGGAAAAAAATCGGGATTTAATAACAGAATTAGCGCAAATCCACGGAGAAGACTTGAAAAGATGCACGAAGGAAAAGGTTGATAAAGTGCAGAACGCGGAGGATGTAATTATTAATGAGTTTAATAACATTGGGACGATCGCCAATGATTTTTACATGGATTACAAGAAGTGTTTAGAAGAGCCTGTTACTAATTGTGTAAACTTGGCGTTTAATGATGCTCTGCTGAAGGGAGTTGATGCAGTGTTTGAAATAATATGGGCAATGGCGGGGTCACAGCTGGTGTTTCCAAGGACCTTTTCCGATTTGGAAAGTTGCGGCGTTAGCGAGATTGACAGTACGATTTATGAAGCTGATATTTACATACATGAATGTTTCAAAAGCTCGGGTTTTTCTAGTGGAATTTCCTACACATTACTCGTATCTGCTTCGATAATTTATGTTTTACTGTAAATAAATTTTATTATAACAATATGTATTTTAAGTGACTTTTCGTTAATTAAATATAGAGTAACTTACGAAAAGAATTGATACAGCTCTCTCCTTCAATACAGTAAAATTAATTCCTATACCCGTCCCCGAGCTGTACACTAGTTACATCTTTCCACCCACTTGCAAGTATTAATTAAGTGTTGCCACTCATTCTTCGCTATTTTGAACAATTTATCGCCAAATATTAATGAATTAATCTTTAAGATTAGGTAGAACGTAGACTAATTTAAAAATTGAAATTATAGATAAATAAAATAATTAAGGGCAACACATTTAGCACAATAATTAATATCCATTTATTATGGATTATATTAAGAGAAACTAATACCATGCCTAAATTTCAAACCCATTTGGTGGTAAATACTTCAAATATATTGAAAAAATGTCACTGCTGTATTTCGAATCTTTACAAGAAGCCGCAAGGTTTAGTTTTTTATTTGTTTTATATCAAATAGACATCCTACAATAAGTCATAATTAACGTTAACATGAAAAACAAAGCTTTTAACGCTGATTTTACTTTGATATTACATACAAGTTTTATTTTAATTTAATTTCTAAAATGCGTAATTATCGAATATAATACACATTTGTGAGCTAGACATCGACACAGTCGGACGTACGAAGCAACGAGCGAATTATTAATCCAGTGCTATAAACTTCTACAAAATCACTCTTTTCGGGTGCAACTAACAAGATGGAAGCTGATGACGACTTATTCAGTATAGACTACGAGGAATTCATTCAAGCTCCCCCAAAAAAACATGAACGACCTCCAAAATTTCCTGTGGGAAAGCCCGAAAAAAAAAAACACAAGCTACAAGTAACCTAAACTTCCTAAAAACATTAAACAAAACGCTATTAACGAGTAGGTTGATAGCTCTGGTTAATTCACCCAGAAACTAGCTTAAAAAAGGAAAAATTTAAATAAATTTATTTATACAAAAAATAACAACAATAGCAAACAACAACAAAATTATATATATATATACAAAAAAATGACAAAAAATACATACAAATTAAATAATAATAACAAAAAAATACAAGAAATTAAAAGAAAAGAAGAAACAGAAATATCGGACTTACTCTTGAAGCGGCGAGGTTGATGTCGTTTTTCGTTCTCCGGTGTGGTCGGAGGGGTACGTCTTTTATATCCGAGAATTAATCCTCATCTCCACCGACCGCTTCGGGTACCCACCGTTTCGCGACGATTAAAAAAATAAAATAATGAATTATTTTTAATCTAATTAACTTTTGAAGTAGATCAACATATGTGGATTGGAAATGTGCGTATGTACATGTTTCACATACGTTGATCACTTGCGAAACGGTGAAGTAATTAATAAATATCGAATTATTTCGGGATGAGTAAGTCCGATAATATTGTAACATATATCAATAGATTGGCAATTGAATTTTGCTTCTAGTCATATGTGTCTTGTGGTTGTATTTCTTTTCTTTTCATGCAAATAAAGAAAATGGAAAAATGAGGAGGTGTCATAAATCATTGTGTTTGAATGAATATAGTTGTGTCTTTTAAACAATGGTTCGTTGAAAGTTCATCCAGACACAATGCGGAATATTTTAGTTTGTTCTGTGTATGTTGCAGATGAAAATCTCTTTGGAAAGCGAGAAAATCGCTTTTCACGTGATGACCGCTCATTTTCTCAGGCATCTTAAGCATATTTGTGGTATGCTGTATATCGGTGTGTAGGTTTTTTCTCTCATAAATGATGGCGTCTCCCTCGCGTTGGTTGGAATCGCGGTTTTTCTTTAATCCGCGAAAATCTCTGGGGTTTTTCCTGTCTGGGCGCTTCTTATTGTTTAATGCGCGTGGTTTTCGGCCATAAACGTGACGTCACGGAAAACCCGAGATTAAGCGTTCGGCCTTCGTGCTGACCTTCGCTTGTCGTGCGGTCCTTCGCAGATAGCAGAAATTGGGTGGTACGAATAGTACTTGTGTTCCCAAACAGCTCAGGTACTTTTTATCAAAAACACTTCTCTGAGCTAAGATAAAGTCCCATTTTCTCCACAAGATGCAGCGTAATGACGTGAAGGGTGTGAGATTTCATCTGCAACCATACAAACTAGATTTTGGATTGGGGCGAAGGTCACTCATTTGAAAATATGTATGTGTTGACGGACCTTACAATATGTGCCGGTAACAATGCTACAATCCATTCTGAAATATATGCCAACTCAGTCAGTTACAAAATGGTACACAACAGCCAACAAGACAATTGCACAACACTACCACCCACCAAATACCACAATCTTCATCCACAACATAATCCACAAACACAATCCTCCAATATACAATAAAACAGATCTGAAACATACACAAAATGCGCTCAGTCATCGCAAAGAAAATGAAAAATAAATCGAAGAAACTCTCCTGAAAATTGAAATATTTTTTGCTATTACAACGCCAAAGCCGACTGAATAACCGAACTGACATAAAATTCATCAAAGAAGAAGAATAAATACTCGAGAAAGGCTTGAAACACGCGCTTCCGCCACGTAAATTACTAATGGAGGACATCATCAACATCGTCGCCAATAAATTGCCACCCCCACAAGCAGCAAAGTTCACAGCACTTGCACAGGAAACTCTCGAAAAAGTGAAGAAAAGGACAAAAAGATCCCCAAGATCAAAAACACCGTCAAGGAGCTGAATATCAAGGACTGTTATTGCATAAAGTCAGATAAAGGTAACAGCGTGGTAATCGTAAAGAAACAATATTATATATCTAACGTCAACGAGATTTTAAATTCAGGACCCTATATCACACAATAAAAAAATCCACTCAACAGTTAAATCTGAAAAATCAACAATATTTTAAAAGATTCAAAAAGTTTAACTCATAATAACTTGAGCTCAAAACTAAAAGTCACTAATCCAAAATTACCCCGGCTATATTGCCTACCAAAAACACATAAGCCGGGGAACAAATATAGACCGATAGTTTCTAATATTAACTCTCCTACATATAAATTGGCTAAATGGCTAGTTAAACGTTTTGAAACATTAGAAATAGAGAATATTTTTCTATTCTATTCCATTCTATTGAACTGGCTAAAAGACTTTAACTGGTAAATATTTCGTCTGAAGAAAAACGTATTTCTTTTGATATCGAGTCCCTTTTTCCAAGTATCCCTATACATGACACCATAAACATCCTTAATCATATTCTAATCAAAAATATCATCCCAAATGATCTTATCTAAGAATATTTAACCCTAACAGAACTTGTCACAGAATGCAATACTTTTCAGTTTGATGGCAAATTCTTTAGACAGAACTTCGGTACCGTCATGGGCAATCCTTTATCCCCCTTCTTAGCCAACATTTTTATGAATCATGACAAGAGAACAATTCACAATTTTCCTAACATCTGGTGTATGATAGTGACATTTTTCCGTTGTACCAAATAAATTTAATGTAAATAAATTCATTAAATCTTTAAATAGTATATATGACAGCATCAATTTCACTTTTGAAAGAGAAAAAGGCAATTCCCTCCCATTTTTAGACATTTTAATTATTAAGAGGGATCGGTACAATCATTTGAGTTTCTCAGGGGCATCGGGGACGGGGACGAGGTACAGCGAAGGCAGAACCCTACCGCGAATTCACAGCCAATAAAAACGCATTTAGGATCGTGTGGAAGTCGTCCCTTGCGAGGATAACCGAAAATAATGCACACGCAATAATTTCTTTATTTTTAAAATGCACTGCTGTCCGTACATTTGAGAATTAATACGTTATTGAAAATAAAGTGTGCATTCGGGATATTTTTTGTAATAATATTGACTACATATTATATTTTATAATAACCGAAGATTTGTTCTTCGAAAAGTATTTAAAAGGTAAATTTGTAAATAAATATGAAATTAATTTTCATTATAATAAATATTTCTAATTTTAAAGTTATAGAGAATATTTATCAAGGATTATATTTTTAAAAAAGTATGCAATACTTTATCATCATCCAGCAGTTACGCATTAAATACAAATTTTTATTAATTGTTAAGACATTTTCCTTAAAAATAGACAAAAATAATACAAATAATATGGAAGCTATATTATTTGTTCCGGTATTCATTAAAATAAGGAAAACATACAATTTTAAGTTTCTTTGTCTATTTTTAAGGAAAATATCTTAACAATTATTAAAAATTTGTATTTAATTTTAAACTGCTGGATGATGATAAAGTATTGCATACTTTTCTAAAAACATAATCCTTGATAAATATTCTCTATAACCCCATTTATCGAGAAAGAACTAAATTTGAAATATATTATGTAATTTCGGCATTCATGATAATTTGATCAAATGAGAATAAGCAATTCATATACATATATATTTTAAAGTGATATTTCAAATCAAATTGAACAGAAAATATTTTAAATAATCGACCGAATTTTAAAAATAAGACACACGTTTTAAATTTACTACGATTTGAAATAGAAGTCAACTAATACAGATTAAAATTTATTTAAAACAATTTGTAAAACTTTGTATAAACATAGTTTTAGTTATAACATTAAAAGTATAGAAGCAAAATATTTCTAAAATAAATTACATACTAGAACTATTATTTTTCTAATAGAGAAATTTAGTCAATTTCATTCGAATGTTACATTACTACCTATAACAATATTTTTCCAAATTTGTTTCCATTCGCTTAAGTTTCTTAAATTTTAGGGAAAAATAAATTAATTAGTGTGATAAATCTAAAATTTCAATTTCATGTAATAGCAGACACATATGTTATTACTTTATTTTGTTACTTCAATGTCTATATTTTCATATTTGGTTATATATTTAGATATGATCTATCACCTGAAAGTAATATAGGTCGGATTGAAAAGGTCGATCTTCAATGCTAGAATTTTTTATCGACGTTTATTTCCTTACGATCGTTTCTATTTCTCAAAAATTAATTTAAAAAGGAATATATGTTACCATATATTTTTCTTTGGCTTAAGAAATTAAATTTGGTATTTGTTGTTTATTAATTAGTATAAATACTAATAATAACAGAATTGTTATTACGGTTTGTTTCTTTCAGTTTTTTTAATTAATTTATTAAATTAGATTCCCAGATAGAATATTCATCATGAATACAATTTATTTAAACCAGCAAATCGATATATTTATTATGTGGCATTCTGATCGTAAATTGTAAAAATGCAGTAATTATGAAATACTTATTTGGAGAAATTTATGATTTTATAATAAAGATTTTTTCATTGGTAAATAAATAAACAAACCGACGTTATAGAAACAACGCCGCACGGGTTTCGCGCTCTATCATACGCATGCTAAACGGAAGTACCTAATCGTAGCTGCAAGTGATAGAGGTAGAGAGATTTATAACACGCATATCCGCGATCAAATCAAGCCGAAAAATCGAACTGCAATGATCGACCAGAATAAGACGATTTTACAAGATCGAACGGCCCTACCTTTTAATCTATTTTTCCTATCACTAATTTAAAAATATGGTAAAAAGGTCCACACAACATTGTTATTAATAAGACCGTACTTTTGAATTTATATATTTAACAACGGCGTCGAATAGTTTTATGATTATTAATAAAACCATATTTTTCACTACCTTATAAACACATTATTCATATTCTCCTACCAGAATAACGTTTACTTTCTCTCTTATACCCTCTCTTTCCCTCCTGGGAGCTTAATGTCACATTTCTCGAGCGCTCCACAATCGTGTGTAAAGTGCTACACACACGATTTCTGCATGCCAAGATATCTATATTAATTACTAACCAAAATTCAATATTTTACATATTTGTATTCAGAAAAATCATTACTAAATATATGCTGGATTTACTTTTTTTATATCATTAGAAATACAATTTTCAAAATAGATATTGAGGTTATGTTAGTGATTAAAACAAATCTAAATCCAGGGAAAGTTTCTAATTAATACCTATAATGATTTCCGGAAACAGAATTTAATTATTTTAAACCGTATTTGAGATATTTTGTCACAACGTTACCATGTATTTTCTTATGGAGAATTTTTCGTACGGATCCCTCTTAAAGCTAGCAATAAACTCGAATTTGATATGTATAAAAAAATCGACTCACACTTTCAATCATGATTCTTTTCCATCGTTTAAACATAAAATGTCAACCTCTAACAGCATGATTCACAGAGTGATTCAAATCCCACTTTCAGCGAAAAAAAGAAAAAAAGGACCTCATCTGTATAATTGCTACCAATTTAAATTACAATATCAGAACATTTAACAAATTATTAAATGAACACATGTTTAAACAAAATGTCTCAAGTTCCACTCACTTAAATAAAGACTAAGACACTAAATATGCTAAAATTACTTATTCATCCCACATTTATGACTCAATTTTAAAAACCTTTTTTAAAGAAATGATTTAACCCCAGCTTTTTACGTTAACACGAAACTAAAAACTTTATTAAGCAACACATTTATCAGAGTAAATGATCTAGACTAATCTTGCATTTACTCTATTAAATGTAATAATTGTCCCAATCTATATGTAGGATAGACAAAACCAGATTCAAAGAACTCACAGCTCATATCAGATATAATCGCCCACAAAAATCAGCAGTCGTCCATCCCATCATGCTATTGAAACAGAACACACATTTTCAATAAAGAACGTAAAACTACTTAAGAACTCAACGGATTTTCACCTAAACATGTTGGAAGCAATTCAAATGAAAAAAAAAAAAACAGAATAATTACCTACTCAATTTTGACCTGAGCACGCTAGAACACCCGCTGTTACTTTTAATCGATTCTTAGTGATAAGCTTATCCGCCAAATAACAGATTAGTTAATCCCTTTGCGCAAACACACCTTAATCCCCTTATCACTTATTATATGTATGTAATTCCGCCACAAGATGTAACCATTAATTGTAAACTATTGAAGATGACTACATCGTACTCGAAATACGTATTTAGCAACAATAAATATTTGTGAAGAAAAGTTTTTACAAGTGTTTTTCTATATGTAGGACGATGCTCTTAATTTTTATGCTGAGAGTTTTCTTAAAAGAGTAAGATCATGTTCTTCATTCGTTAGAGTTGTTAATCAATTTTCTACTGACGGGAGTATACAACCGAAGAAAATAATGCGTAAAAAGCCACTAAACTTTTATTTATTTTAAATTTATTTTTTGCGATTACAGTGCCATCGGCAATGAATAAAAATAATGTTTTAATAAAATCGTATGTACTTCCAATTTAAAATGTCAAAGTTGTTCCCCACCCACTGAGGGGGCAGCAGGGGTTTGAATTTAGAACATGATGATGTTCCGTTAGGATACATTAATTTTTGGTCTCGTACATTCTCACTACGTTGTAGTACTTTTTTAATTTCTTGTTGTTCGTAATACATTATTCTGTATTTTAACATCTTAAATTTACTATTTTTTCTTCAAGGATTTTTAACAAAGAACACTTTGAAATTTTCGTAGTTGTAAAACATATATTATGTCGTTTAAACTACATGAAACTTCTTGCTGGATTTATTGATAATATTGACATAATCCCGAGTAAGACAAATGTCATTGTATTTTCTTTTTTTGGATTTCAATGAGCCCAAAGCTGCGGTTGCAGGGCAGGAAGCTGTACCCCGGTTCGGGGTATGTGTGCTGTATTAAAAAAAATGAAAAACTTAGCGAGGACATAGTATTTATTCTGCGAGAAAATGTACAAATCAGTTATATTTGATGCCGAGTGTGTGTTAATAAAATGCAGTAAAACACTATTTTTGTTCAACATGATTAAAAATGCTTCGCGTCTCAAACAGATAGCGTCTTATAAAAGTGTGTCAATTGCATTTGATAGGACCCCCGTCAACTTTCCTATTATAAAAAACTTAAATCTGAATTAGACGCCCGTATTAAAGCTGGTGAAGATAACTTAAAAATTAAATATTTTAATGGTCAACCCAAAATCATCACTTTAAACGCATAACTCCCAACAACAAAACTTTCAATCTATTTTGTTATTATCAAAATACTAGGAGCCTTAATAACAAAATTGATGATTTCAATTGTTTAGTGGCATGTAATAATATTCAAATAATAGGAATTACCGAAAAATGGCTTACAGAATCGGTTCTAAACAATGAATTTTTTCCTAATGCAACCTACACCGTTTATAGGCAAGATCGCTGTCCGCATTTATCTTCTCGTGGTGGAGGTGTCCTTCTAGCAATTGACAACATTTTTCAGTCGCATAAATTTGACACATTCGAACTTTTAAATTTGTTTCCCTTATTTGATATAGTTAGTTCTAAGGTTGTAATAGACAATGTTGTACTTCTTGTATTTGTTATTTATATACCGCGTACGCCCAATGTTCGCGATTTGGAATCCTTTCCTGAACACATTTGTAATTTATGTAATCACGCTGATAATATTTTAATAATGGGCGACTTTAATATCCCTTACTACGTTAAGTATCAAGGCAGCGCTGATAATAATTTATGTAATGTAATAAAAGATTTTTGTTCTTTTCTTAATCTCAAACAAGTCAATAATAATAATTTCGATAAATTATTAGATCTTATTTTCACTAACCTAATGTATTATTGTCTGCCAGTAATGTACAATACATTACTGGCAGACAATAATACATTTATTAAATAAGATCAATACCACCTTGCTTTACTTTTTAATTTAGATATAGTACACTCGCCACTAGGCTATTTTCAAATTAACCAATCTAATAATAGGAATTATAACTTTAGAAAATGTGATTTAGGCAATCTTTATTCTGAATTTAGTTCTTGTGATGGGCCAAAATATAACTCTGAGGGAAGCTTAGATGATATAGTTAAATCCTTTTATGACTCTTTGTATTCTTGTATCGATAAATATGTACCGACGTATAAGCAATCCAAACTCCAGTATCCGTGTTGGTTTACGCCTGACGTTATTCATATTTTAAATTTAAAACATATTAAACGTAAAGCATACGTTTGTACTAAAAGCGCCGAATCACTTAAACAGTTTCGGAATGTTAGATCTCAAAGTAAAAAACTCATTCGTAGCGCATATAGGGAGTATATTGAAAAAGTTTCTGCTAATATTTCTGCAAATCCTAAACAATTTTGGTCTTTTATCAATTCTAAAAAATGCACATCACGCATACCTAAAGTTATGCAATTTAATGACACGTTATTAGACTCACCCGAATGTATCGTTAACGCGTTTGCTGAATTTTTCAGCAGCGTATATACTGACCCTACGCCCATTGCTACAACATTTGATTCGCACAATAACTTTCCATTAATTAATATCTCATATATTACATCTGATGACATCTGCAATGCCATATCACACTTGGGCAATACAATGACTTGCGGCGCAGATGGAATTCCTAGTTTTTTAATTAAAGATATTTCTCTCATTTTAATAAAACCATTGCAGGTTATATTCAAAATTATATTAAAGACTTCTGAGTTTCCGACAGTCTGGAAAGAATCCAGGATATGTCCAGTGCTTAAAAGCGGTGATTCTAAGGTAATCGGCAACTATAGACCAATTACTTTGTTGTCTAACTTTTATAAAATATTTGAAATAGTTGTTTATCGTCATATTTTTCCCAAGATTAGAAGTCTTATATCTCCACGTCAACATGGCTTTATGACAGGAAGATCCACAATGACCAATTTGTGCTGCTTTAGTGAGTGTGTATGCAGTGAACTTGACAGAAAGGGTCAGGTTGATTGCATATACATGGACCTTGCCAAAGCCTTTAATCGTGTTGATCATACTATTTTACTCAACAAACTTAATACTTATGGCTTTCATGTTCACTTAATTAAATTATTTAAATCATATCTTTCGAATCGTAATCTGTATGTTTCGATCAATGGATTTTCATCTGTTAGGTTTATGGCCCGCTCAGGGGTTCCTCAGGGTTCCAACCTAGGGCCATTATTGTTCATTATTTTTATAAATGACCTTAGTTCATTATTAGATTGTAATCACTTACTATTTGCAGACAATCTTAAATTTTTTTCTACTATTGATTCACTTATTGACTGTTTACTTTTGCAAAGTTTACTTGATAGAATCTCCACATGGTGCTCCGTTAACAATCTATCTCTAAATGAAGCTAAATGTAAAGTAGTTACGTATTCACGCAAAAAGCTTCCGATTCCGTTCACGTATACTATCGGTAATAAATCATTAGAAAAACTGTCAACATTTAAGGATCTTGGTATCATTTTCGATTCCAAATTTACTTTTAGAGAACATTATAATTCAATCATTTGCAAAGCTAATAAATCTCTTGGATTCATTATGCGAAATACCAAGGAATTCAAAAATATTTATTCATTAATCTCCTTATTCAATTCATATATACGTTCGATACTTGAATACGGTTCCTTGATATGGAATCCTTTATATCACATACATCTGCGGTCTATTGAGAATATTCAACGTAGATTCTACAAATATCTATGGTCTGTAAAATTTGTTGCTTATCCTCCTCAGGGCTTTAATAATGATTTGCTTTTATGTGAGTTTGGAGCAGTGTCACTGTCAGTACGCAGAGATAACTTAGGTCTTGTTTAAACTTATTCATAATATGATTGACTGCCCGGATTTACTTTCTAGAATCAACTTTAATGTTCCTCGTTTATGTAGTAGGCGTTCCACACAATTTTTCATTTGTAATGCACGTACCAGTATCCTTGAGTTCTCTCCAATTCGTCGTATATGTCTACGTCACAATTTTCTTAATTATGATATATTTTGTTGCAATTTGAGAGAGTTTCAAAACGTTGAGCGAATATTCTGCAGTTTGCATAGAATTAATTATTTTTGTTCATATACTCTATTATTTTTGCTTATATGTTAAATTTAATTATATTATATTGTTTTCCATTATATTTTATTTTTGTTATTGTTAATGTTTATAATGATATTTTGTTAATTACTCTGTAATTGGGCTCTTTGTCTGTTGGGTAATAAAGTTTATTATTATTATTATTATTATTATTAAGTGTGCCCATAAGTCCTGCTAAATTGTAAATCAGTTTATTATAATTTAGCAGGACTTATGGCGATACTTACTTAATCTTAGTAAAAAAATAATGTTTTACTTACGGAAAAATTTACTTAATCTCAGTAAAAAAACAATGTTTTTTTTAAGAAGGCATAATAATTTTTTGTCATTTATTATCGATGTATATGCGAATTTGTCAACATGTTAAATTAGCATCGACAAACCTGGAAAAAACAGCCACAGTGTATTAAGACTAAGCTGTAAGTAAGATACATTATAAAAGTCTAATTACAAAATAAAATCTTATTTAAACTGTTGTAAGTATTTTAATTTTTTGAACAATGAAATATATTTATTTTAATATAAACTTCGTTTTTTTTTTCGAATCAATAAATACCAATAAATAAACAAAAACAAAACCAATTAATTTAAATTTCACAAATAAACACAAAACATTAATTAAATCCCTTATTTTCGTCCAATTTCGTCGAGCGGCCACGAGGTCGTCCTCTTGGTCGTGAACTCGTAATCGATTTCCTCCTTCTTATAAAACGTCTCGTCTTCTCCGTCCAAATAGCCGGTAATCATCGGTAGGTGAAGATGGGTTTGCCCCACATCCTTTGGAGCGGTCACCGGAGCATCAACGGTTTCTTCCTTGACCACAATCGGACCGACGATAATGGACTCCGGTTTCGGCCTGAACGAGTGCTTCTTCTTCGGGGTCTTCACGTCGCGCTCCTCGCGATAATGGAAGATCCTGCGAGACGGCTTGATTGAATTGCGTTCGTAGTTGGTGATCACGTAGTTTTCGTCTTCTAATGGTAGTTTTTCTTAAAAGGAAATAAATAATCACAGTTTAGATATATTGTTTCTATCAATAAAAAAATCTTAATATTTTTTTTCACAATTGTATTTATTGTAATTATGAAAATATTCATATTTATGTAAATGAATTTCCAGTTTAGTTACTCTTAATTGACTATAACTGTTATTATTCAACAAAAAATAGAGAAACAAAATTGAATACTGTATGCTTTCTATATCAATTTTTAGGGAAATAATTGTTTCTTGTTTTCTTAAACTTATGTTTTTCGTATAGAATATTCTGTATATTATTATAAATTTTTATTAATTTTCTTACTATATAAAAGGCTATGGAGGGATGTTATTGTAAGTTTTATGTAGAGATGAGTAAAGTCGACCTTTTCGATCTTTTTTCTTATTACTAAATTAAGTATATTACAATTTTATGAATGCAACACATTATATACACATCAGTAACTATTATCTATTTATTGTAAAACATCAATTTATTATTGACTTTATTTATTTAAAATCGCTCATTTAGAAACACTTCATTACTAAAATTACTTGATTTTGCTGAACACTAGTTTTATGTAAAAAATCAAAAGACCTTACTATAGTAAAAAGTATTGAACGTTACTATTAAAAAGAACAAATAACAAAATAATAATTATTAATTCTATTCCATTAATAATATTTATTTTATTGTTGTTAAATCCTGGGGGATTTCTTTACTACTGAAACTACTGTTTCGAAACATCTCAAAAAATTAAAAGCTAAATTTACTTAAGGGATCGACCTTGTACCTTCGTTTCTTTTAAAGGATTGTTCTTTAACGCTCGCTAAACCGTTAACCTTCATTTACAACTTAATTTTTATGTTTAGGGATTTTTCAAAATGTCTGGAAAAATGTTAGAATATGCCCTGTCTTTAAATCAGGCAATAAAATGAATATTGAGAACTATAGACCAATATCGATACTTTCCAATTTTTCGAAAGTATTTGAAAGTATTTTGTCTGAACATATCACTTGGAATGTACGTAACAAATTGTCAGTACACCAATATGGATTTTTGTCAAAGAGATCTACTGTGTGCAACCTGTTGAACATCACTCAGTATATATCGACTAACTTAGATGATGGTTGCCAAACTGATGTTATTTACACAGATATGTCTAAAGCGTTTGATCGTATGAATCATAATATACTAATTAATAAATTGTGTGAATATAATATTAACAACAACATAACTAATATAATTTCTTCTTATTTAGTTGTAGATTGCAAATAGTAGAGTATGAGCATGTTAAATCCTTTAGCTTTATAGCCAATTCTGGTGTACCGCAAGGCTCCAATCTTGTCCCGCTATTATTTTCACTTTTCGTTAATGATATATGCAACTCAATCAAATCGTCATTCCTACTATATGCTGATGACTTAAAGATTTTCAGAAGAATTGAAAGTGATGCCGATTGTGTTATTCTACAAAATGACTTAGACGCAATATGTAACTGGTGTAATGTTAAAGATCTATGTCTCAACACAAAGAAGTGCTGTGTAATATCGTTTTCCAGAAAACTAAATAAAATCCATCATGATTATATTATTGATAGTGTTTCTTTACAGAGAGTAAATAGTTATAAAGATCTTGGAGTATTATATGATTCCCATCTCACTTTCAATGATCATATAACAAATAACGTCAATGAGTGTTATCGTACTCTTGGTTTTATTATTAGGAATACCAAGTCTTTCACATCTATCGATACATTAAAAGTTCTCTTCAATACTTTTATATGTAGTAAACTGGAATATTGCTCTATTGTTTGGGCACCTCAATACATGAAATACATTGTATTACTTGAGAGTATTCAACGTAAATTTTTAAAATATCTATACTTTACCAAATATAATGTTTATCCTAATAATACGGTCAGTTATTCCAGCTTATTACATGAATTTAAATTTACAACTGTCAGTGACAGACACAAGCGCGTATCTTATTTATATTTATATAAATTAATTAATAATCTTATTGACGATTCATCGCTCACGGAACTAATAAATTTTCATGTACCTAGTTTAACCTTCTCTTACAAAACTCCTCGTACTGTTCACCATAGTAACTCTCCCTTACTTAAGATGTTTAAGGCCTATCACAATGTACAATATAATGCGGATATTTTTTAATTTAAAATTTAAAAAAAATCTGCCTAAGGGAAGTGAACTTGTCCATCTTGCCAAAGCAGAAAACATACACAATTGATTCTTACCGATTAAGAACATACACTAGAATCAAATTATTACTGCCATGAACGCAATGTTTCAAAATCACTTTCAGACATTCTCATATATAATTAAAGGGAATGTTGATGCATGCACTAAAGCCATTTCTTAACTAACCCTACAAATTTCTGAAAATGAAACTCGATATATATATATCACAGTAATATTATTACATGGTTACTTACAAAACGTACTGGATATTATCTCGAACTGGTGCATTGTTAATACACTTAACTTAAATAGAGATAAATGTAAATTCATGCCCTTCACCAAAAAGTTCAAGCCGATTGCATTTTCATATTTAATTAGTAATAAAACGCTTGAGTAAGTCAAAGTCTTTAACGGTTTAGGTGTTATCTTTGATAATAATTTCACATCTAATCCTAATATACAGTCCCTTACTAAGAGCAGTAATTATATTGCCATCCCGAAAAAAAAAAGTGTTTTAAATTTGCTTTCTTATTATTGTGGGCTCCAAATTTCACATATTTTCCCCAATTTAACCAACTCTTTAACTTTTAAAATAACCGATATCTCCGTGCATTTCCACGAAATACAGACACCCTGTTTTTCTAATAAAAAGTTTATATCAAACCAATCAAACGCACTACTAAGGTCGACAAAGATACCGAAAGGGTGATTACCTAATTCAAAAGTTCTATAATTGAGTACAATACAGTGCAGTGTAGCCCAAAATTGATTATCATTATTTGTTATCTCAAATTAATATTAACATGCTGTCACATTATACCCTACATCAATACCATAACATGCACAAAGCGCAAAATATTCACATGTTGCAGAATGCAAATGACTTTTATAAAATATCAAATAAAGATTCTCTTGGGAATTGTAAAGAATCAGTTTATCAATTTATTCCAGTGATAGTATGGTGTAAATAAATATATTAAGTGAACTGTAAATAAATAAATGGGCATTGTTTTACTTATTTCCGAGTCTGATTAAACCCGATTTCGTAACAACTGGTGTCAGAGGTGGGATTACTTGGAATAAGTAAATTAAATAGTGTGCAGTGCTGTGAATAATAATAACAATAATAACAATTATGGCGATCATCGATAAATTAAAAGTGTCCGAGTTGAAAGAAGAGTTAGAGGACCGTGATCTGGATACAGTAGGCAGGAAGAAGGAGCTCAAGAACCGATTGAGATAATTTTTAATTGACAATGGCGAGGACCCTCACACTTATGTCAGCTCACAGAAAATTCCAGAAAGCTAGAAAATAAATTGTGTGAACAATCCCGAAGCCTCGAAAGTAAATTGAGCGAATAAACAGCTGAGTTTATAGAAAATTCTAGAAGCCTCGAAAATAAATTGAGTAAACAAAAAGCTGAGCTCATAGAAAATTCTAGAAGCCTCGAAAATAAACTGAGCGAACAAAAAGCTGAGCTCGTGCAAAATTTCAGAAGCCTTGAAAATAAATCGAGCGAACAAAAAGCTGAGATCATAGAAAATTCCAAAAGCGTCGAAAGTAAGTTGAGTGAATATAGAGCTAAGTTCTTAGAACAATCGAGAAACCTAGAGAATACATTGAGAGAACAATCTATGAGCTTCGAGAATGAATTGAGTGAAAAGCTTATACAAAATTCCAATAAATTAAAAAATGAGCTTCTAGAAATTACCTTTCAACAATGTAGAAGCCTCGAGAATAAATTGAAAGAACAGAGAGCTGAATTCATGGAAAAAATCCAGAAGCCTGGAGAACAAATTAATAGTACATAAGAGAGAAGTAGAGTATAAGTTAAAGATCTTAGAAGGAAAAGTTGCAAAAACAATATTTCATTTGCACCGATTGATGGAAGAATTACAAGATGAAGTAAAGCACACTCCCGAAAAAGGGTTTTCGGCTGCGCTTTATAATCATGAACCAAATGTGACATTAATAACCGGTGTGGGAGAAAATAAATCACATGTAAAGACGCCCGCATTCGACGGAACTACATCATGGGAAACTATCGGAAACAATTTGAAGCTGCTGTTAAGAATAATGGGTGGTCTACGGAGGAGAAAGCTATCGAGTTAACTATGGTTTTAAGATGAAATGCCGTGGATATCCTACAAACCCTCTCAGAAAGTTAACTAACAAATTATTCGAAGCTCTTGCAAGCAACTGAACTGCGATACGAATACACACACCTTGAAGAAGTTTACCAATCGCAGCTTAAATGTAGAAACCAAAAATCGATGGGGACACTCCAAGAGTTTCAAACAGATATCGCCCGACTTGTAGGTATTCCTACTCTACTAGGCCTGAAGAGTTCTTAGACAAATTAGGAGTACAAGCATTCGTAGAAGGAATACGGGATACAAATGTCCAACAGCTCCTTCGGTTATCCCGTCCGAAAACCATAATGGACACTCTAGTAAACGCATTGGAGATTGAGGTTGCAAAAGAAGCTTCTAGAGCACAAATACGCATACGAGAAATTGAGACCGAAGAAATCATTAACCGCACTTTTTCAACTAAGAAGAAAGTTATAAAATGTTGGCACTGTGAAGTAATAGGCCACGTGAGAAGTGAGAAGCAAGTGCAAGAAATACTTGCAGAAATTGACAGGATAGGAACAGGAAAAACTAAAAATAGTTAGTGTGTGGAAGCGAACATCGACTTTGGACAGACAAGCTCCAATGACAGCTAAAGTAGCTAGGTTAAGGCAAACGTTGTCAAGTATGTTCCTTAAGGGAAAAATAAATAAAATAAGAAATATCCAGGATGTGAGCGATAACATTAAGGAACGTTATGCCATTAACGCTACTAAGGAGTATGTGAACCTGGACAGCTTTATGGACGAGTTAGCAAATCGTAAGATACACAATGGTGTGACAAAGGAAGAAAAGAGAGATCTATTCACAATGCCCTGGCATATTGTGTAGGAAAGGATCTACTTATGACGAAAGGGACAGCGGCCGTATTTAGGAGGAAGTTTGGAGGTATGGAATACCTTAGGCAAGAGAATCCTGTGGTCGGAAAAGCAAATTAGAGAGGGATGGTCAGAAGATGTTCTACTTGGTTACAAAAGAAAATTCTTATGAAAAAACATCATACCAGTCGATGCGATTTGAAGATTCGCTTGATGGACCACGGAGTCAATAAACTGGCTATACCCAAGATAGGATGAGGCTTGGATAAACTAAATTAGCGCGTGGTTAAATATTTTGAAAACCATTTTCGATGAATCTGATATTGAAGTCATACTATGCTGTTTTAATCCCTGGGAAAAAGAAAAGCATTCCTTGTTACTTCTACAATAGAGGGACATGCACCAACTGCAAGTACCTTCATCGGGAAACTATGCCGGGACGGAATAGTCTAACGGGAGAAACTAGAAATATCACTCTAGAGTGTTCTACAGAGCGCGCGAAGGTAAACGTGGCGTCATCAAAAGTTCCGGAAAGTTCGAGAAACAAGCACGTTATATAAGCGCGCGCGTTCGACTCGTTGCAGTCCGAGTCAGTCTGTCAGAACGCCCGAGTGCTCAACATCGTGTGTTAAACAAATAGTGACAGTGTGGTGTAAATAAATGTGTTAAGTGTACTCTAAATAAATAAATCGATATTGTGTTACTTATTTCTGAGTCTGATTAAACCCGATTTCGTAACAATATTTATTTTACAGCATCACTAGTTTTGAAGGTGGCTTTAAAAAGGCGCGGTTTATTATTTAAATCTTCAGAATGTCCAAGTCTTACGGTGTTTATATTGCTGAGCATTTCAAGATTGCTTATATTAAAACTTTGAATTAAGTTAAGAGTATTTTTTCTTATCGTTGGGAGACCATGGCAAATTAGATATAATTAAACTGTTCTCTCTTTCCTTTTTTTTTGTTTTTTTCATTAATTTCATCGATGATGATAAGAGTGCTCTGCATTTCCAGAGCAGAAGTAAAAAAAACTGTTTTTCTTTAAAGCATTTATTTTAATTTTCAGGTGTTTGTTTTCTGTTTATAGTACCTATTTTTTGTTCAGATTGCTATTTTCCGTCATTGTTTCTGATCTGAATCGATTTAAATGTTTATCCATCACCGATTGGATGGCATTATTAATAATTAATTTAATATTTACTACTTACGCGGTAAGATTTCGATAATAGTGTTGAGTTATCTGCGCAATTGAAATCTGAATTATCATTCGAAAGACAGTGAACGCATAACTATTTGTCACCACCTCCTTTTGTAATTACTCTTTGAAGTAATTTAATTGCCTTTCATCCATGTCCACGCAATCAATTTTAAAACAGTTAGTGCACTTACTGCATTTAATAATTAAACCCCAACGATAAGTAACATCACAATGTTCATATACATGATTTAAATATTTTTGCAAATATAATTACAATGAAATTAAACGAGGAAAATTTCTGTCAATGATCAATAAAATTCGATCAATCCCTTTTTCCAACTGTAAAACTTACTATCATTATATGTTTTTGACACTAGCAGTAAGCCACTTTTCAGTTATGAAAATTAAGTCATAATTGTTGCACAAAATACTGTTGAAAAAATCCACTAGTTTAGAATTAAAACCCCTAACGATTTAATAACAAGCCTGTAAGCTCTAAATATCATTGATGTGATACATGTTTTATGTAAGAATTGCCATTTCTATTGGATATTTTTAAGTTGGATTCATCGTTAGCTTTCGTGGTTTCGAGTTCATGTTTTAGCTCTATTATAGTATTGAAGTTGGAGTTTCTGAGCAAGAAAAAAAATTCTATCTCTGATAGAATTTGTATTGCTGTGAAGTACTGTCGAAGCTTGTTCCTTAGAATGAAATAACCATTATCCATTTTTAAATGAAAAAAAAAAAATATGAATGAATAGATTTTACTACGAGAGAAAAAGGATGAAACACGAAGGTCACTCGCTTCGCACCTACGAGGCCTATCGTGACGACTAACTAACAGAGAAGGCCACGGATAAAATAAAAAAGTACACTAATATAGGTTCATGGAAAATTTTAAGAAAATTAATAAATCAATGGAGAGTTAGTTAGAAATCAAAAAAATAATTACTACGTTATTTAGCTTCTCTAAATAGTATTTCGGTTCTACATTGATTGGTAGTTGTTTAATAGTTATAAGAAGAAAAAATAATGTATTAAATGTTAAATTTACCAGCTTTAAATACGGTTTAAATGCACACACTTTTCGTTGCAGTCACTACATACACACGTATATTTTAACTCCTTCAGAATCTGTCGACACATTTAATATTACAATAAAATTAAAAAAAGGAAAATTTCAGACAATGATCAATAAAATTCGATTAATCCCTTATTCCAACTGCAAAAATATATTTACACTGTAAGTTTTTGACAAACATCTATTGAAGAAGATTTTACATTGTTTATTTCTAAGAGAATTTATCACGAAATCCTTCTTATTAAATGAAAACTGAAGGTCCTACAATAAAAATTATTTATTTTTCCAACAGCTTCTCGGATGAAAAGCTATGTCAGAGAAGTGATGTACATAATATAAATATTAGAAGTCTAGGGAGGTTTATTATTATTATCCTTCCACTGTTATGTAATGTACCTCTCAATTGTATTTAGATTTAATGCTTTTATATTGTATATAATGGTTATTTTTGTGTAGTTATCGCTTTGTATAGATAACATTGAAAATGGCAGTGATTAGTAAATTAAATATTTTGCACATTCCATTCCAAATCATCTATTGTTATTAATTAAACAAGATTATAATTGTTAATCAATGTTATGCATACAAGCTGGTATGCGCTAAATCAAGAGTAGCGCCACTAAAAACCATATCCTTGCCGCGTTTAGAGTTATGCGCCGCTCAATTATTGGCCGAACTAGTTTCAAAATTGTTGCAAAATTTGGAATCAATATCATTTAAAATCAACAAGGTGTTCTATTGGTCGGATTCAACAATAGCTTTATCCTGGATCAAATCACAATCACACCAATTTAAAACATTTGTGGCCAATAGAATTACTGAAATTAGAAATTTATCTAACCCAGCAGCGTGGAATCATGTTCGAACTAATGAAAATCCAGCAGATTTATTGTCCCGCGGGTTAATGCCAAAGGACATAATAAATAATGATTTTTGGTGGCACGGTCCCGAAGGGCTTAGAAAAAATATAAATTATATACCTAGCACCGACTTCCTGGTAATTAACAATATGCCTGAAATGAAGAAAACATGCGTTGTAGAATAACGTTTAACGTATTCAATAATGTGTCAAGTTTTACTAAATTAATTAGAGCTGCGGTTTATATTCGCAGATTTGTCAATTATTTAAAATTGAAGCAAGTTGTTAATAGAGGGCCGATAACAGCAGCTGAGTATAAATAAGCCGAAATTTTATTAATTAAGTGGGTACAAATTGAAGCCTTCAGCAGCGAAATAAATAATTTAACAAAAGAGCGACATATTGCCAACAATAGCCGAATAATAGCACTTAGTCCGTTTTTAGATAGTGATGGTTTAGTGCGGGTAGGCGGACGTCTTAAACACTCTTTACTTAATTATCGAGAAAAACATCCGATTTTGCTACTGGCTAAACATCAATTTACAATTCTGTTAATTAGCTATTATCATAAATTAAATTTGCATTCAGGAGTACAATCCACATTAGCGGCAATACGAACGCGGTATTGGCCTATCGCAGCAAAAAATGCAGTCAAAAACATAATAAGCAAATGTATTATTTGTTTTAAGGCAAGACCAAAGATACAAAACCCAATTATGGGTGATTTGCCAGCATCACGTACGCAAATAAGTAGACCATTCTCAACTTGTGGTGTTGGTTTTTGCGGTCCATTTTTAATAAAGTCAGGGCCTAGATCAAAGACATCGATTAAGGCGTATGGATCTATATTTATTTGTTTTGTAACTAGAGCAATACACATAGAATTAGTATCAAGTTTAACTACAGAAGCGTTCATCGCCGCGTTACGTCGTTTCGTTGCACGTCGAGGCAACATATTACATATTTATAGCGATAATGCAAAAAAATTTGTAGGAGCAAAAAATGAGCTCAGAGAACTTTATAAATTAGTAAATGACAATAAATTTCAAAATAATGTTACGGAATTCTTGACACCTAAAGAGATCACGTGGCATTTTTCACCTGCAAGGTCGCCGCATTTTGGCGGGCTGTGGGAGGCAAATATTAAACAAGTAAAATATAACTTAAAAAGAGTAGTCGGGCAATGTAAATTAACATTTGAAGAGTTGTATACACTTCTGGCACAAATCAAGGCAATTTTAAATTCCCGTCCTATTAGTCCTGTCTCAAACGATCCTAATGATCCAAGTTTTTTATCCCCTGGTCATTTCCTTATCGGAGACACATTAACATCAGTTCCGGATCCCGAACTCCAAGATATAAGAATAAAAAAATTAAGCAGGTGGCAACACCTGCAAAAAAATGAGACAGGATTTTTGGAAGCGATGGGTTAAGGAATACCTCACTAATCAACAAATTAAATCAAAATGGCAACAAAACGATGCAGTCAATCCTGAGGTCGGTCAACTGGCAGTCATACATGAGGACAACGTATCACCAATGAAATGGTGAAGATGGAATTGTTCGTGTCATCACTATAGACACTACTACCGGCAGGTTCAAACGAGCTACACGCCGTATTTCCATACTGCCGATCGAATAAAGTGCGGGTAGTACGCTAATCGTTAAAATAAAAATAGCGAATGGTGCGGGAAGTGCATTATAACACGTTTAATGCAATTAGTATTTAAAAACAATAGTTTTTCAACGGGGGCGGCATGTTAAGCCTCGCAAGGTCGCTTTCACCGACCTTCCAAGAAGTGCGACCACCCCCATGGTGTTTACCGGATGCGTCCCTATTTTGTAGGGATGATAAATTGCATCCGTCGCCACCCGGGCGAGAGAGAGTTTTTTTTTGTAAATATGTAGTTTGGTTTTCTAGTTTTAACTCACTCTTTGTACAAACGTTGTGGAGAGCAGATCTCGAATATAAAATCAAAAATACTCCGTTGAAATTCATTTTCACCCCGAAAGTGCTTAACTAGACTGCTTACAACAGTCCGCGGTGTAATTGATGGAAATAATCCCATAATTATCCCAACACAAGTTATTAGTCAATCTTATCACTTAATAAATGATTTTGTTCTGGCGTTGAGGAGGACACTTCTATTTCGGCAGTTGAGCAAGACAGTCAACAGTCCTAAGTACAAACACTGAATCTTAAAATTCTAAATTGCTGACCGATTGTATTTTCATATGATTCGTATGATTTAAATTAAATACAAGTCTTTTAACTTTAAACCTCTTCGATTGGACTAAAGTTGAGTAAATCGCGTCTTCGACAACAAACTCAGGAAATACAAAGTACAAAAAGAACCTTAACGACAAATAACACCATCGTACGTTACAGTTATAAAAATAATGATGTGTCCTCGTGGTACTATCCCCGGTGATTCGGTCAAATAAGTTTTTGAAAATTTTATAGGAAAGGAAAAATTATTAATAGAAAAAATGGATTGTTGTCCTTTAAAGTTCAAGCCGAGTATTTGGAAGAATATTATAATTTACTTTGTTATTTCTTACCTTGCAATTGTTTTAAAACATTTCTCCGCACTTTTTGTCATTTTTTGAAGCTGAAGGCGATTGTGAATGATGTATTAATTATTACGGTACTTTAACGTTTTATTTTTCAAAAATAATTATTTCAATAATGAAAGCCTCCACAGCCAGCATAAAGAAGATAATAAAAATAATTGTTTATTTCTAAGGGAATTTATCAGGTGGACGAAATTATTCCGCTTATTAAATGAAAACTGAATGCCTTATAATAAAAGTTTTCTAACAAAAATTATTTATTTTTTCAAGATCTTTAGCTTTTATTTGAATCATTTTTCTATCCGAATTAATTAATTAAAAATCGCTTAGAAAAGTTGCACTTAATGAGTTTTGATTCTAACCAAAAGCTTTTAAGATCATTCCACTGTAATAAAAAGCTTATATATAAAGTTGGGGTTTAATCCATTTAGCCGTTTATGTGCTATCGGGGAAACACACAGACACACACATAGAAATTTTTCAAAACTCGAAGGAATGGACTCAGAGGACCTCAAAACGCGAATATTTGTTGAAATTGGCGATTCAAAAATTTTTACGATCACAATACTTTCTCTTGGACAGGGGTCCGGGGAAAGTAAAAAACTTGGTTATAACGTTTGGGCTTTCGACAGATAGTATAAAAGTGATTGACAACAAAAGAAAACGTTACTTCGCTCAGCACACAAATTGACAGCATCGTCAAAATGTCTCCTACATTCGATATAAATAAAAATCATTTCAATTTTTTCTTGCACGGATACATAATCTATGATGAAAAATTAGATAATGACAGTGACAATATGCGATGTAAAATAATTGTACTACGCTAGTTTGTTAAATAATTAAAATTGTGTTAAATTTACAAATTGAAATTTTAAAAAATAATATAAATTAAATTTTGTTAAGAACAAACATAATGTTTCAATAAAATCTTATGTTAAAATAAATAAAACACTTTAACTTTGTTTGTATAACACAAATTATTTATTATTGTGACTGCAGTTTCGACAAATTAATTTACCATTATCAAACACAGTGGCAAGCTAATTTATCGAACCTCATTTCCATATTTAAATTGTTTGTATGATATATTAGAATTTAAACAAAAAAATAAAAATATATCAAATCTAAAATTAAAAGAATGAAAATTGAAAAAGAAAAAAATATTTGTTGATCAGTATATTTATAGAAATCTTCATAGCTTGCAATAATTGAACTAATAAAAATCAGCACATTTTTTGTTTAGTATCAGTTAATCGCCTTTATTTAATTTCTCATAAAGATTTAGAATTCAATACCATACAAAAAAGGTTTAATTATACAATATTAGGATCGTTATAAGATTAACAATGCAAAAATTATATATTATAGAGTGCGCTTGAAAAGCTAAGCATAAATACCCTTAAATAATATTTCATTGAATCTATGCTTTTTTTGGGAACTTTTTGAAAAGAATCTATAGACAAGTCGGTATAAATTTTTATTTGCTAATTTTGAAACATATATTTTCATTATAAGTTAACTTGTATAACACTTATGATTTCATGGTGGAATTTATAATCTTATATTTTCATACAACACTCATGCTAAGTTAAAATAACAGATTTTTTATTTCAAAGTTGTCATTTAAATGATTTCAAAATCATAAATTAAATAATTTCATTTTAATGTTAAATTTTACAAAGTTAATTTAAAGATTCATTTTAATCTATAGACGAGAAAAATGTTTAATAACTCAGAAATACAATTGAATATATATTTTAATTTAGTCTTACCCTCTAATATTTTTAATTCTATGCCTACTAAAACCAACCCCGAAAAATAAACATTTTTGGAGAATATCAAAATTATTGTATAAGACAGTTTTACATCCCTGTGGGGGTTGATCCAAGGGCGGTGTGAAAAATGTTTTATATGTTAATGAAAGAGCAAGGGATGGTGGATACACATGTAACATTTTTAAATCTACGGGTACTAAAACCAACTCCGAAAGTTAAACATTTTAGAATATCGAATTTCTCGTATAAGGCATGTTTGAACCCTTTTCGGCGTTGATCCAAGGACTGTGTGAAAAATGTTTTTTTAACGGAAATGAAAGAGCAACGGATACTGAATACGACTGTAACATTTTTAAATCTATGGGTGCTAAAACCAACCCTTAAAATTAAAAATGTTTTAACCTCTGTGGGGGTTGATCCAGAGGTGTTGTGAAAATTGTTTTAATGAGATTGAAGGACAAAGGGATACTAAATAAGCATGTAACATTTTTAAATCCATGGCTGCTAAAATCAACCCAGAAAATTAATCACTTTAGTGAAAATTTATTTAGTCGTGAGGGAGAGGCGGTGTCAAACATTTTCTGATTTTTACTTATTGAAGGATGTATGGAGAATACGAATATACATGGTGTTTCAAATTCGAGTCTCACCATGGGTATCTCGCTTATTATAAGAGATATAGGGTGGGTTTAAATTTGGCACTTTTGCAGAATTTCATGCTGATTAATATTCCATTGAGAAAACTGGGCTAAGTTTCTTTGTTTTCAAGAAAAATGAAAAAAAAAACTGAAAAATGTTATTTTCTTTTTTTATTTATATCTTCGTTATTTGAAATAATATTTCAATACATTGAATACATTCTTATATCACTTTTTTTATTGTCTAATCGATGGCGTACTCAATTTACTAATAGCATGTTTCGTTACTTCTTAATCATCATCAACTTTCTTATTTCTTATGGACGCCATATAGAGGATTTTAATCTTATAAAAAAATCCTCAATTTTTTCTGATTACAATGATATATATATCATACCTTTATTGTAATTAGTTATGTTCATATTTGTAATTTTCTGTATTAACACTAAAGAAGTACTCATTTATAGCAACTAAATGGATGTCATTCTGTCATTGATTGTCAAAATTTAAAACTGAATATTACTATTTATTAAATATTTAAATCCTCAATTTTTATTATCAAGAGTGTCTTTTTATAATTCATAAATGTAACCTATTTTATAGGGTTTGGGTAATTTAAAGGCAAACCAAAGCTTGAATATGAGACCCCAATTTTCCTTTAGAATAAATATTTAACCAAATGTGTATAATCAGAACATAAATTAGGAGATTATAAAACATTAATAATACCTATGAATTTCTGTTTCTACTAAGACTGTTCTTTGAATATAAATTAAAGAAATATGTTTTGTGTTAATATTTGTATTAATATTAAAGTTTATATTCCGCATATACATTTTTAAAATAATTTTTAGTTTGTAAAAAAATCGTTATGTAAATTTATGCTCCATTGCAAAACTTCTTTATGAATATTATATTCACAGAGCTACAAGTTACATTATATTTTCTAATAATTACTTTTATTTTCATGGCATGCGTGATTTTTTTAGTATTGTAAAATATTTTGTTAATACTGTGTTTATTTATCAGAATAAATATGTCAAATTTGATATATTTGTTATCAGAAAAAATGAGGATTTTAATCTTATAAAAATGAATATGGCGTCCATAAGAAATAAGAAAGTTGATGATGGTCCAGAAGAAATGAAACATGTTATTAGTAAGAATGAATGTCTTCATTGTATTGAAATATTGCTTCAAATAACGAAGATATTAATAAAAAAAGAAAATCGCTTATTTCCTACCCTCTTGTCTCTTATAATAAGCGAGATCTCCATGGTGAGACTCGAATTTGAAACACCCTGTATAAATATAATTACAAAATCGGAAAAAAAACAATTTTGAAAATTATAACTTAAATTTAAGGTCGCGGTCCTGGACTGCATTTTGTGTGTAATTTTTCGTACTGTATGCGCATTTCATACGCTTGTGCGCGTATGTTGCATACGTTATAATGCGAATTAAAAGTTTTAATTTGTATTACCGAAGATACGAATCGTCCGTACTCACAATCAGTAAACCAAAACCATCGATGTATATAAAAGACGACCGGGAGGCCGAGCGCGCCGAGTGTTTGCGTCCACTAACGAAGTCGTTTTCTCCATTAAAATCCTGCCCTAGCATTCGGAACGAAATTAGGATACGACGGCGAAGCAAATTTATGTTAGGAATTGTTTCGCAAATGTTCTTAAATTTGTATTAATATAGTTTACCAATAAAATCGGCCAAAATAAATAAATAAATATAAATATATAAATAAAAATAAATAAAACGTATTATTATTATTTATAATATTGAACAGAAATAAACATTTCTTAATCAATTTTAATATTATAAAACGGTAATTATTTATTTACTAATGGATAGCAAATAATATTTAGCAAACTTACTTAATAAGTAAGTACTGAATTTTCGCAGATTTATAAATAACTTTATAAATCAACTTTTGAAATTATAGAAACATTTTAACAATATACATTGGTGCGATTGTACCTTATGCTATGCAGAAATTGTAATTTTGAACATTGTAGCGTTCAAACTAAAGCGTATTTAATATTCAATTCTTTGTAACATTAACAAGAAGAAACAATGGAGAAATCATACATACTTTTGCAATATAAAATTGTATGTTCATGATGGAATCAATTAAGAATTGTATAAACAAAAAATATATATTTTTAAAATACAAAGAAAAAACAAGAAACCCTGACATAAAACATTAAATTGCAATAATTACCTGTAACGTGTATTTTAAAGATTATTCAATATACAGCCCACATCAAATATTTTCACAACCTTGTATTAATTTCTGTAAACATAAATAATAGAACTCGTTTCATTTAACTACGAATAAAAGTTCTGACGGAGCAATTTCTTTAACTTACCAAAAGTGAATTAATGTAATCCATAGAGCTAATAAACGTATGTTCGCCTTTCTCGCCTAGTTACATAAAATGGGCCGTATCTATAATAATGTAAATTAATTTTTTTTAAAGAGTGAGTCTATTTTTTTCTGATTCTACGTTCAATTCTAAGAAAAATGGTCTATGGGATCTTAGGTCTACGGTGAATTTCGAGCCGAGATAATTTTAATTGAAAATGTTACTGCAGCTGGTGGTAACATTTATTTCGATTTCAGTTCTGATTGGAAATATTTCCTATTTTTATTTATATGTTAAGGTGTTCATGGCAGGCGCGGAACCACAGGGAGCGGGGAGGGGGTTGTGAATGGGGGAAATTCCTCCTTCCTCCCAAATATCCAGGCAAAAAAATGAAAATAATTGCTGTTTAAATGACTGAAAGTAGTACTATTATATTCAGTGATTTAAATTACGATTTATTGCTATTTGTTCAATACTGACTTAAGCTGAGTTTAAGCTAAACACGACTATTTAATAACTGACTCTTAGTATTTAGAATTTGACAAACGATTATTTAGATAAAGTAGGGTATTTATATTATTTAAATTAAGCTAAGTTTTCAGTTGTAATTATAACGGCATTTTTATTGTTCTTATGATTTTTTTTAATACCACTACTCTATATAGTATTCAAGAAAATCCAATTGGATAAAATGTAATACGATTATAGTAATAGGTAATTTTATCCGTCCATTTGATAAACAGTATAGATTTTTCATTTTTTGATGATTGGAGATTTCGTTTAGGTAATATCAAATTTTTCAAGTTCTAATGTAGAAAATATTGGTAACGCCGTTCTTCTATGTATTCATCAATTTCCACAATTACCACTAATTTTCAATGTTTTTCAATATTATGTTTTGTTTTGTATATCAATTTCTAAGTTTTTAATTAATTAATTTTTCATCAATAAAATAATAATAATTTGTCAATAATAAGTGTTATCTTCATCATTTATTTGAAACATTGCACCATTTTTATATAAAAAACTTAAGTATCCTTTTTCTGATTGTGATAAAATGCTTAATTTTTTTACATTTTTATTAATAGAAATTCAGTATGGACAAAATATGTTGTTTTCCGGTGGTGGAATATTCCTGAAATTTATATTATGTTAATAAAAACAAAATTCAAAGTTTGATTTAAGATATTAAAATCTTGTAAATAAACTGAAACTGTTTTTTGATAATAATTGATCCGCAACATAAACACATTCGGCAAATTGCCTTGTGCACATTATATAAAATATAATAAGTTCTGATTCCATCAAATAAACGTATACTTCTTATAAATATATTCTTATAAAATAAAAAAGGAATGGTTTGCGTTAGTTATTAATAGGTAGTAGTTATATTTAATTTGGAATCGAATGATTTTGCGACAGACTTATATTTTTTGTGCGCTTATCATCAACGGGCCGCTATTACACTCAGAGTGTTTTGGATACGTCTCGACGCATCTACGCATATTTCTGTGTACTTTTGTGCAGTATTTGTGTTTTTATTTTGTGTTTAATTACTTCTGGATATTATGGCAAGAGGAAAAGGAAAGTATACGTATTGCGGTTATCGCGCCAAAACAAAAAGAGCTTTAAAAATGAAGAAGATAATGCTTGAGAGACATCGGTAAGTCCATGTGTATTTTTGAGTATGTAAATCACGGGTTCCCCGACCCCCTCACAACACGTTAAGAGTGCTGTGTGTATTGGACTGAAATGAATTGTGAGAGGTTCGTCACATATTCATCAGTTACGGCGTGAAAAGGCGAAACACCAACGTATATAAAAGTGTATCTTCGTCTAACACGAACCAATATTTAACTTTGTCTCTTACTCTCGTCCATTGGTGTAGAATCGTCTGGGTATATCAGGAAGCTCATGCGCACCGTAGCAGGGCCAGGGTTATCCAAGGCAACCGTCGTTCATCACCCGTCATATAATTACGCGTCTCGTCTCACCCCTCACCCCGCTAAAGTGTAGTTTGACTGTATACTAGACTATTTTATATCTCAAAACGTGTCCTGTCGTTTTCCTCTCAAGCATGCGCGCCAAATTTGAATTGTAGTCGATCCGAACAATTACACACTATTTTCCGCAATAAGACAGTTTGAAAATATAATAACGAACTTAATAATCTTCTTTGATAAATTACAACTATTGCATTTTTGTAGTGCAAAATAGGACAATTTAAATACATCTGTAAATCATATATAAATTGTTTCTTTTCAAGGAGTAATTATTTACATTTCTGAACCTGTAACAAATAAATAATTTCTGTGGGTCGCCGAAAGGTAGACGGCGCCTAACTTGCCTACCCGGGCGAGCCGCGACTGATGAAATGTACAAAAAGGTTTATAAAAATACTGTACATCTTACGAATAGGAAACAATTAAAAATCGACGTGTTCGTGGATTTTAAAAAATTACAAATAATACATGTTTTAACAAATGTATTTCTCACTTTTGTGCGTACAGGATTAAGAGCCTAAATATTTTACGATGAAGTGTAAACACGATACATCAGTAGGCTATTCGCGCCTACCTATTTTTATTGCGGCAGATGGCTTGTAACCGCGTCGCAAGTTTCCGTTATTTATTTTGAGTATAATCCGTATAGTCGTTGGCAGAGCGCGGGGACGACCACTGTGATAGTGGCCGTCATTTGCACACCCGTTTGAGTTTATTTACTTAGTTGTTCTCTTATTTTGTATTCACTATAAAAAAACGTATCGGCATCTATTGGCAATCGGCTGAACTGCTTGGTGGCGAGAACAATAGAAATTGACAGTGGCGCCCTCATTATACGACCAAATGTTTAATTGTATTCGTAATTGAGATAGCACACTTTTATTTTTTATTATATTCAATCTTCTTTATCAGACGTATAAAGTAGAGGTATTTCCTCATTTAACCACATATTTTTCGCCTTATTTAAATGAGTATATCTATACGAAATTAATGTTTGAAAAACATTATTTTTAATTTTTATTTTAAACGAAAAATATATGATCGTGTAGCCCATTAAATGTAGCATTTAATTCCGTAATTGTTTTTAAAAAATATATAATCGGAGGCGACTAACATTACAAATCATAAGACCCATTATCAGGATCGCACCCTTAATCGTAGAGGATCGACAAGGATGTCGTAAGGTGCATGTTTTATTATACAAATTGAATTACTTAGAGTAAGCCAGTGAGGAAAGATTTCGAAATACAAGGATTTTAGAGCATTTTATTCTCTCTTATAGATTTTAGTTAATTTGGGGATGAGGGAGATCCGGTGTGATAAATGTTTTTTCTTTGTATTACTAATAGATGTATGGGGAACACGTGTATATGAAAAATAATTCACATTTCTCAAAAAAAAAAAACAACCCTGAAAATAAAATGTATTTCTATATCTATAGTATAAAGTAAAACGAATGCACCAGTGAAAGAAAATTTCAAAGATTTTTAACCATTGCTGAAATCTATGGGTAACTTCACACCCGTGTATTTTCGATTCATTTTTATTTGTCAGGTTAAATGGTACACTCGGTGGATGTTACTTTAAATCATAATTATAGAATGTGACCTGTTTTTTTTTAACGAATTTCCATGATTGTGATGTAAAATTTGATTTCTTTGTCCTACATTGTATAATAATTTTGTACATTAATTTCATTTATATTCATGTTTGTCTTGCTATTATTATAATGTAAAATTATTTTTTATTATCCTGTAATTGGGCCACTGTTTCCTGTTGGGTAATAAATTTATTATTATTAAATGATATTATTATTCATGATATTAAAGACGACGCAAGCGTCACCTTTTGCCGCTAGATGAATGGTGACATTATTATTATTATACATATTCTGAATAAATTCCTCAAGTGTTTTAATTTTCTCTCATTATTATTATAGATGTTATGATATTATTTAAAAGCGTTATATTAAAAAATAATGTTACTCACCTTCGTATTCAGAAACATATTTCCGACCATCATCCACCTTCATATAATCTTCAGGGCTTTCTTCGACGACCAAAACAATTCCTTTATCAGTTAAATTACCCTTAGTGCCGTTAATCTGAACACCCTGTACGTTAATATCATCTCCCAAAACAATAATTTCCGATTCCTCGATGTGCTCGTTGTTCTTTTGCTGCTTCTCGAAATCGGGCTCGTATTCAATAATGACACTTTCCGGGGCATCAGCGAACTCCTGTTCATAATCAGTTTTATCATACCCCTTATTCTTATTGGCGACTTCATGATCGTACTCAGGGTTTTCAACGATGATTTTCGTACCATTTTTAAAGATTATTATGTTTTCTGTGCTGGGGGAGAGAGGTTCGCTCAGTTCTTCAGGGAGGATTTTGCTTTTATTTTCCTGGTGGATTGTTTCTAGATCCTCGTATTTCTCAGCTTGGATTTCCGAAAAGTTGTTGCGGGAACTTAAATTGTCTTCGGCGTTGATGTAGTTCAAGAACTTTTCCCGGTTTTCACCTTTAAGTACTTCGATGACATTCGCGAAGATTCTGTCGTCTAGTTTCGTGACGGCGATTAGAATTTGCGATTTTTTAGGTTTTCTTTCCTTCTCCAAAATAGCACTGACGTTCTTTTTCACGCTTTCATTGAATCTGTTGGAGAAGGTGATGACGTCTTCGCCGAAAATATTGTAATTCGTTGTTTCGTTTAAGGCTATTATTCCGATAATTTCTTCCGAGCGTTTTTTCTGCTTCAACAAGTTTTTAACAGCATCGATAATCGTCGTGTTGTAACTGTAAGCGTCTTCATCATTACCATGCAGGATTTTATTAGCTGTTTTAATTTCATACTCAATTTCCACGCTCGAGTTATAGTCGCTACTATTTATTAACTCGAATGACTCAATCATTACCATTATCGGAGGTTTGAATTCAGGAAGATCCTCATTAAATAAATGCACCTCATCTGGAGCTAAAGTATACACAGGTTTCTCGTACGTTTGCGGCCTGCTCAAATCTTCGTGCACATACGTCGAGAATTGCGCTTGAATCCTCTGAACAATCAGCTCGAAAATCGGGGGAAATTTACTTACAGTAATCTGCGGGGTGAAACTAAACATCCCCATAATCGTCGGTTTCGGGCTGGTCGTCTCATCAACAGTCGTGTTCTTATTCCTAAACCCCCCGGCCTTAATCGGCAGCTTGAAGGCGGCCGCGCAAGAAATCGCGATTGTTAACACGACGAGTTTCATCTTCGTAGTGCGCTCTGGTTGAACTCGTGTGCCGAACTAACTGTACAGACGCACAACCGTTGCGATCTCCTGGAGATAAACCAGTAATAAAGTGGAACGTGATGGGTTCGTTGGATTGATTTGGATCATTTTTTATTCTCTTCTTCTTCACCTCTTCTTGTGCGCGAAACAAGCCTTTACGAAAATCGTTGGGAAAGTATGCCGGGCTAGAAGAGTCCGAAATGGTCACGCGTTAAGTGAGCTCGCCGAGTTGTAATTATCTTTTTTTTTTGCTTTGACCCATCAGATTCAAGTTTATGTTCTTTTTTATATGTTTTTTTTTACTGAAAATTAATTAGAAGGTTTTTCACACATTCATTTTCTTAATTAGTTTTTTGATGCAACTTAATATATTAAAAAATCTAATGCCCACATAAAATGGGTTTTGTGATGCTCACATCAAGGAAATTTTAAACTTCTCTTTATTCATTACCCATTTTTTATTACGAGTTTTTTAGCGATCCCTGATAAATATATTGTTGGATCCACCCATATCAATAGATTTATTATGTATCATTTTTATTTAAATGTAAAATGCTGCGCAAGCATTAAAATAGTATTTAAGACAATGCGACGCCGATCAAAGAGAGTCTAATTGTAACACGCAACCGAGTCGCATCTCTCACGCTGTCATAACGTGTAATCTATATTTTATAATTATTAAATAATTAATAAAAGTTTGAGTAGTAATTAAAATCTACTTTAAAATTAAATAAACCCCTTAATATATTTAACGTAAATTCGGCTGGGATCCGAATAGAATATAATCACCCTGGTGTCAGAAGTTTTAAATATCAATGGTGTTGTGTTAAATAAAATTAAATAAAAATAAAACCGGTTGAAAGTCCGGGACGCAAAAATATATTAAAGAGCAAAAAGAAATATGGTCGATTGTGTTTATTTTAGAATAAAGAGTTCGTTTTATATTTATTGTTTATTTAAGTTCCGACTAGTTTTGAGGAGTAGTCATTTGTCAGGTTAAATAGTACACCCAGTACGCACATTAAAAGTATATGGACTTTAATAGATTGTATAGAAATTTATACCATTTATATAAGCGAGTATTTTCTTTTTAATGAAAATATCTAATATTTCCTGTTATATTTTGACACTAACTTCCTTATTTTAAATGGAATCCTATATATAAAAAAATGTACGATTTATTTGTTGTTTTGTGCGATGAAAAAAACACCATCGCCCAAAAATCCGTAATATACCTAATTTTCATTTTTCATAAATAACAATTAATAGCACACGCCGAAACAATTTAATACATATATACTTAGCTACGCGCCAGGACCACGAACAACTAATATTCTTATCGCAAGAATGCGTTCGTAGAACGAGCCATCGTTTTTTTTTTTTTTCTTTTTTATGATCAGTGCTCTCGCAGATTTCGATCCAATTGACCGAAAATCCGCAGTGTGTTTACTATTCCGATTTAATTTTTAACGTGTCAATTAATTGATGAATAAGAACACGATATTTTCGTTTGTAAGAAGTGATATTTAGTGCGTTAATATAGGTGTATCTTCCAGGAATTTGATTCACCAGGAATGGATTTTCTGTTGTTATTTTATTAAGGTGAGTTAAACGCTATATTATATTAAAGATTTGCAAAAACTTTATGATATCCTAATTTATCACTACGGCTTCTGTCTGAAGTTAGCAAAGCCACTCAATATTTTAAAAAAAAACTAAATAAATGCGACAAAAATGTTATCTTCGCAATTTATTTAATCGTAAATAAATTACAATAAATTATTAACCAATTAAATTTTCCATAACTTAAATTTATATCAGAGGCTTTGCTATCTTCTGTATGAAGTTAACAAAACAACTCAGTTTTAAAAACTAAAAATACGACGAACGTTTTCTCTTCGCCATATATTTTCGACTAATTTACAATAATTTATTAATAAATTAAATTTTTAATTATCCTTTTTTCACTATTAATCACAGTAGCATCGCTAATAATATCATTCGGAAGTTTGCAAAGTCGGAAAATTTTAAAAAAGAAATAAATATGAAATTGTTTTCTCACCACATCTTGTTAATTTCTTATTTCTGACAAATTCTGTAATATAATTTTTTCATCAGAATCTATGGCTTTGCTTCTGGGATCTGAATTAACCTTCGAAAACAAAAATGTGAAAATTTACAGTGTATATGAAACCGTATATTTTAAATTAAAAAAAAACGAGACTTCATTAAATTATCATTGTAAATAGTGTTCAATTGTAAATTAATAATATATTTAAATGAGACCTTGCTTACATCTAAAAAAACATTTTTACAAAAAACTGTTGGAGAATTAATTAGGTGTGCCGGTTGTTTTGATTAACCACTATAAATAATATGCAATGCAAATGTAAATCAGCCTTTACTCATTGAAGAAATGTAATTTTCAACATTCGTCTTAAAATCAATATCAGGTGGTCTTTGCCGTCGTTGAGTGTGCAAGCAATTAAAATTACAGGATGACCTTTTCTTTTGAACACGATTATCTTCGTTGTACAATGCACTGTTAGTCTCAAGAAACGTGAGTTCAATAGCCTTAATTTTCATGGAAATTGATTGTTTAACATAAGATTTTAAATTAAAAAAATAGAGTATTCTAAATTCAAATAAAATATATTAAAAATTGTAAAAATTAAAATTTAATATTGATAAAGTCAAAACTCATCTTAAGTCATTTTCTCTAAATGTAAGCTCTAAAATTTTTTAGAATCCTAATAGAGGTCGTTTGTTTTGATCAGTTGGAATTAGTAGCAAGTAAAACCAATAAAAATATGACTCAGGTATTAACTAATCATTCAAGCTTTAACTGGTTAATTGAAAGTAATTGAGAATTGAAACTAAGTGTCAATTATATTTTTCATATTTATATACAAATATCTTTATTCAGACAATTTCATTTTTACAAAAATTGAGAATATTCAATGAGATAAATATTTGTCTGTCCTGGGCTATCGGCCGGAAGTCTTTCTGCCCTTTTCATTTTTATTTTCAACTCTTCATTCTTTTTCTGTTTTTTTTGTGGAAATTTGAATATATATATAAGAAATCCATATAAAACTTTAGAATACATACATACATAGCCGCTACAAACTGCTTTGGAGTTGGGCTACCCTTTTTGGGTTTTTTAAATCTCTTAAAAACTGAGGGTAAATCAGTCCCTGATATATTTTTTTATAGTTTCTCGCATATTTTCTTCCATAATTTCCTATCCTTTGTCTTCTCTTTCCAATTGTAGACACTGGCCTTTCTTAGGTCCTCTGTTACTTGTTCCAGTCATCCTATTCTCGGTCCTCCCCGTTTTCTCCTCTATGGCTTCCGCTGAAGACTTCGTATGTGGGTGCTCCTGGTCCTGCTGTCCGAACCAGCTGGCTCTTCTCTGTTTTATTTTTCTTATGATGTCTTCTTCGAGTATACCTTGTATTTTTTTGGTTTGTTCTCTTTCTGTATATACCGTCTTCTATTCTAATCGGTCCTGTTATAGCTCTAATGATCTTTCTTTCTATTAAGAACACATTACAAAACTATTACACCAAATTATAAATTCCAAAAATTGGCTATCAATCTGTGGTATTTTAAGCTATTATATAATATTATTTAATGGCGTCTTTTATTGTGGCATGTGAATGATTTTATTATTATTATTATTATTATTTTCATTTCTCTCTTTAATAAAACAAAATACTTCTCCTCGATTTCCATTCAACTTTGATATAAAAATATATTAAATTAAATACAAAAAGAGCTAAATTTCGAAATAATTTATTAATTATTTTCAAATAATTTTTATTTAATTTATTTAAATAACTGGCACTAAGTAAATGAATACACTTTTCTATTTATAAAAATATATTCTCATATTAAAAAAAAACAATAAAAAAATAATTAATAAAAGCTGAAAACCATTTTAATACAAAGGAAATAAGGGATAATAGGATTTCAACACGGTCAATTTGGTATCCATCGCGGTAAAAAGAACGACGCCGCGTTAGAAAAAATCTTAGTACGGTCAATTTCCCGCTTTGAAAGAAATTTACGTTCTTAATGTGTGAACGCGACAAAACGCAAATTACAAAACACTCCGCCGCTGCTTTACCCTATGAAAGGTTTACGGCGGAAATAAGTTGATTATGGAAACAGATGACTGTCAAAGTGGAAATGCGTCCGCGCGGAAAATCTCCAAAGAGGGCGATTGAGAAAAATTCGCACCGGCACGCATGAAATATCAAAATATATTAATATACACTTCAGTATTTCGTATAAATATAAATAGTCCATATTATTTATTATTTATAATCATTATAAACTTCAAAAGGTACTTTGTTTAATTATTAGTGAATAAGAAAGAGACAGTACCTAAAACATCTTTCAGAACTCTATTTAACAATTAATTTTAATAATAAATCTTTATAGACAAGTTTTTTTTAAGTTTATTTATTTATTTATTTACGAATTATAACTGTACAATGGACACATTCATCTTATGGCTAGTCATTCTAAATAATAAAAATAAAAACACAGAACACATTTCACACAAAAAGCGTTAAAAAGTTAAAATTCAATGAGAATGAAATAATATATATATATATATTTTTAATATGTAAAGGTTACGACTCTAGCTTTGCGACAGGCAATAAAATGTTTGCCGGTACTAACTTGTCACTCGGTAGAGCAATTACCGATTGACAAGTTGTTCCGGCGAACATTTTATTGGTGGTCAAAAAGCTACAGTCGTAACCTTTACATGTTAAAAATATTTTTATCATTCTCATAGAATTTTATTTTTTTAACCCTTTTTGTGAAGTTGTGTTATGTGTTTTGATTTTTATTATTTATAATATTTTAAATATTTTGTCATTGTTTTTTTTGCAAAAACAAATTGTATTTCTTCACAGATGAAATAAATACTCAAATTGAAAGCAAAATGCGAGCAGTTTGATATTTTTATTTAAGATTTCACAGAAATTACTATTTTAAGTAACGCACATATTTATTCATTATTTTTAGGAGATATTTGATTTAAAACTCAATAGAAAATAGTATATAATAAGAATGACTATTAGTATTATTTATGCATTTTAAAACCAGATAGCGGCGCATTGAACGCAAAAAGTTTCCGTCCTACAACCCTGCTTCCTGTTCTTGGCAAATCTTACGAATCCATATTAATAAATAAAATACTAGACTTCGTCATACATAACATGCCGCCTTACGAATTCGTATTCCTGAAAAATGTACCACATCTGTTCCTCTCTTAATCCTAACATCCATTTGTAAAAAATCTCGAATTGAAAACAAAATATCTCACATTTTTTCCTCGATGTCCAAAAGTCCTTTGACTCCGTCTGGTACAAAGGACTCCTATATAAATGCCACTCCCTAAAAATCGGATAATATGATATATTCGATCAATAGACAATTTCTTTAAAAATATATTCCTCAAAATCCGCATCCTATATACATTTTCTCAACAATTTTTACCCCAACAAGACGTCCCACAAGGTTCCCCCCTCTAACTGCTCCTATATAACATTTTTGTTCATATTATTTATAACCCTGACCCACAATATCTAAATCCGTCCGTATACCTTCTCCAGTTTGCCGATGACACCGCCCTTTTCTCCACCAATCCACTTTCCCTTGGGTTTGCTAAATGGAGCATATCCATAAACCCTAACAAATCCCAATTATTTATTCTTTACCATAATCCCCATACATCACACTTTAATGTCAGAATTAACAGCACAATAATCTCCCCGCAATCTACGTGTAAATTTCTTAGTATAACCTTCGACCCTAAACTTTCCTTTAAAACTCATTCCCTGATAACTAAAACCAAAGTCTAGAATAGGGCACGGCATTTCCGATCATTAATATACGCCAATAAAGGCGGTTCAATTAAAACTGCGGTCCACATATACAAAATGATTTGTCGTCTCCCTCTGGACTACAGTTCAATCCTCTTCTTCAACCAACGCTCCTCTACCCTAAACAACATTGCTGTAGCAAAACGATCCGCTCTTTCAATCCACACCAAACTCCGACACCAAATTAATCCATTACATAAACTATTCAACACATTCCTATATGACGAAACTAACATACTCCCAATTTTCCAACGATTAACCCAAATTATGAAAAATTTGATGGGTTAAATTTTTCATCAATCCTACAATCAGAGACATCGAAAACCCATTATTCCCGAAAAGAAACCCTATTATCCGTTCCAAATTGTAATATCCACAATTCAATCTATACATGAATTCATCTTATTTAAACGACTGACATGAGACAAAGACTCCTGACTGAAGGACCTACGGTTGATAGCCATTTAAGCATGAATTAACCATTAATATATTACATTGTACCATATATTATATAAAAAGAAGAAAAATATAGAATTATAAATTATCTCTAAATATTAAAAAAATGCATTCGTATTAATTTAATTTTAGTCATCTAAAACGAACTGTAGAGATAAAAATTCAATATTATTTATTATTATAGATTTTTTTTATAAATTATGGATTTTTTCATTTTTATATATCTTAGCGGTATTTAAAAAAGTCATCTATATATTTCGCTAATGTTTTTTGAAGTGTTAACTATTACATTTCATTCTCAATACAAAGAATGAAGAGTATTTTCCAAATGCAGCTGATATTTTTTTAATTGAAAATAACACAAAATATAAAAATGAAAATATAATTAATAACAACAATAACAAAAAAATTCACGACTGCATGTAGAAAAAAATATCTATTCGATGCATTTTTTCACATCACATCGTTTATGTTGTCAAATCCTGGATACATTAGCTTTACTCAAAGTTATTTTTTTAAATAACATTATATTTTTAGTTTGAGATTTAATTAGATTTATTTTATTAGAAAATATATAACTTGAATAGAAAAAAAGGATTTATTCACGTGGTCACCGTTAATTAAATAAATGAAATAAAAATAATTTGAAAATAATTAATAAAATAACTTCCTCTTTAGCTACTATGACATTCCGACTTTACGTAAGTACTTTAAAACGAATATGCGATAATAGACATTTGCTGTTGTATTACAATAAAGTATTGTATAATGCAACATTTTTTATTCAAATATATTTAATGCAAAGAACAAAAAATAATATAAGGCTATCTGTAGGCACGTGCTTCAGGATTTTATCCTTCCCATATATTACGTATTTTGTTATTCTTCTTTCATTAAATATTTTGAAAACAAAAATTGTTGTATTATACAGTATGTTATTGTTATTCAACAATAACAAAATTACATATACAAAGTAATATATTTTAAATCCGATAAAAATAAATTATTTGAGTTTAATTAAATCAATTAATTCTAATAAATTGTTGTTTAAAAGAGCTATATGAAAATTTGACAGTTTTCCAGAACTGTACCTCTCAATTGCTTCTAACATATTTAACTATAAAAAATTTAACTCTTTTATTTAAATAGAATTAATGCCTAGATGTGATTATAAGTGCATTGTGTTGGGTAAATACCACCTACTTTCTAATTCATTGATGTTGTTAAATATATTTTGTAATTAAAAAAATTGATAATATATAGAAAATGTATAATTAATCAGACAACTAAATTAAAAGAAATTAATGAATTAAATATAAATAAAAATATATTAAAGTTATTCATGGGCCCAAATGATAGCGTAAGAAAATCAATTTCTCATAATATTCTAAGATTAAAAAATCTAAAAGTCAAAATTTCCACAATTAAACATGTTCAGGATTCAAAAATTACAGCAAACTTTTAAATTTTGATTTAACTCCTTTAAACAATAATTTACTAACATTTAAATTCTAATAATTTATCAGATTTTATAATTTTGTTAAAGTTTAAACCACACATAGAGGCCGGAAGATATACACAGTTTAAAATAAAGAAATGAAGAAAATATAAAAAATATTACTAATTAATTTGAATATAAATTTTACTTTAACATGCTATATATATATTCTATATATATATATGATAGAATAAATGGAAGTTTCTTTTATTTTTGTTTAATTTCATTAATATTGTATATTATAATGTTTTAAGTTTGTAAAATTAATTATAATGTAATGTCTATTACCGATGTAGTCATCCAAAATCATTTTGCACATTTTCAGTCTATTGCCTCTATGCGCTGCTTTAGGATTACCCCTATTACTTTTATTAAAAGTAACTTTTTTACGGCATTTATTTGCTCTTCCCAAAGTTGTAAAAACTAACCAAAACACTTTCTCAAAACGCACACACTTCTCTAAATCACAAATAAAAACTGAAACCTTCGCAAAATGTGTTATTTCATAGCGGGTGCGTTCCTCCCCTCGTCGAGTGCTGGGCCATGTGTTATATCAAAAATAAAATCAACATGTTTGGGCAGAATTTGTTTGCCGTTAGTTTTAGGACAATCACGATTTGGATCCTAAAGCCTCCAGCCGCTCACCCTAAGGAGCCCCTTACCCATATCGAATTACATACTGACAAAAAAGAAAATTAATGAATGAAGGATGATGGTGTGTTCGACTACCTGTAATACCATTAAATTTTACGTATTTTGAAATATTAAACAAAAGAAAGTAAGAAATAATTAAATCAGTGTGAAGTCAGCATCATAAAGTTAGCAACAAAATCTCTGACGATACCCGAACGATATAATTTATTTCTGCTCTGTTTAGAAACTAATTGCATCTGTAATTGATAAATATTCAACAATTATATATGAAATCATATTGCATTAAGAAAAATAAATTATTGAAAAGAAATAATTGTTCTATTTAAAAATAATAAAAACATTATTAATGTCTAAAAGAATTTATGATTACCAATTATTAATATTCAATTTTTATGCTAAAAATCTAGTTTAGTTTTTAATTATACTTGCAGAATTCTAAAAATGAAAGCCAACATGACTATATCTGTATTTGTAAAATTATCATTAATATTATTTATAAAATTACAATTTTAAAAATTATAAAAACTAAAATAATGCAGAAATCCTATTTTTAAATTCAAATCTATATATCGAAATGATTTTATGCAGCTTAGCGCGACGCGGAGTGTGTTTCCGAAATTGGATACTTTTCTAAAATAAATAAATAAGCCGAGCGCGCTCGATTATTAATGGTGTTGTTTTAAAAGCAATAAAAATGTCATGCATTCAATATGTTCACTGAATTTTATAATAAAACTGGGAAAATGAGTTGAAAAAGAACGTTTCGTAATAATTTTTTACAACAAAAACGAAAATAATTATAAAATTTTAAATTTATGCAACTAATAGTCAAATAACACAAGATCACGCATAAAAAAAACCCATTTCATTATCTCCATTAATAAACTCTGTGGATGCGTGCACATTTGTTAACAAATCCCATAAGAGAGCTTCAAGGCCAATTCGTGACGAACACTCTTAATGCGGTGGCTGCCACCCGATGCGAATTAATCAGCCATCATAAGCGCAATGCGCAGGCGTTGTTAATGGGTCGGCTAATATGGATGATTTTTTTTGAACAATTTTTAAATGCCCACGTGCGGTATATTAAGAGAGGTTGAAAAATTATTGTTGGTGTGATAGTTATAGTGTTTTTTAAAGTTCGCGTACAGCTACAATACCAGTTATAGACGTCCAGGTGCAACTACAGATCAAGGTAGGTGGCAGTACGTTTATTTATTTGCGCCCCGCATGCCGGCTAGGTTTAATCTGACAATAATCGAATAAAAATCTTGCATACAGTCCATTGCTTGGAGGTCTGTTTTCCGAAAAGGCCTTAACACAATCTTTAACTATGAATTGAAAAGTATTAATCAATTGAACCTAGAAATTCTCCATATTCTTTTAAAATATTGCGAAATATTTGTTGAGGTCAAAGATAGTGTTCGAATTTTACATTTTTTTGTCCATTTTTCATATTTATAATTTTTTCATCAGTGGTCATCGAATATACAAGGTTCGCCACCACGGCAGGCCGCGTTAGTATGAAGGTATGTCCTCTGTCTTATCTTTACGTTTCACATTTTTTATTAATTTTGCCTATATAATGATTAATTCATGTAGTTTATGTGATTATGGAGTCACTCCAAATACTCCTTGTCTAAAGTGCGGGGGTAAATATGGGAAATATGAACATATTAAGTTTGTCCTAAATGATTACCTCAGCCGTCTGATTCTGAAATGTCCTTTATAAATTAATAATTGATCAATTTAACCACTTGCTCGTAAAGTGAACATTAAACCAACAAAGGTTCTTAGGTTAGGTAGATCTAAAACTAGCAGTAGGCCATTAAAAGTTATTCATCAGCAATGAAGATGCAAAACTTGTTCTTAGAAGAATTGCTGTAGCTGAGAATATATTTCGGGCTGATAAGACTGAGAAACAGAGATTACTACAACTCTATAAAATCAAAAATAAATAAATGGCGAATTAAATCTGCGCCTTAAATATAAAAACAACACTCCATATATCGATAAGGAGTATAATCAGGGATTGACTTCCACTACTATAAAAAACTAAATATATATTATCAAAATTGTGGTGTATTTAGAACAAAACTTTTGGATTTTTCTTTAGCTGTTAATACGAATAACTTTGATATTATCATAATTACAAAAACTTGGTTATACGAAAATATCATTAACTGGTAATTGCAATTACCGAATTACATGCTGTGTAGATCCGAACGAACTGTTGATGACTCAAAAAGTGGTATACATAGTGCCATTTATCGTAATATTAAGTCATCTTTAATTAGCTTAGATAACCCACTTGCTCGGATTACTTTTAATTACAAATAAATTATATTTAAATAGAAAAGAGTCCCTAGTAGAAATTACATCTTGTAGCAATGTTGACACATTATTGAATATCAATTCTACAATCTTGTAGCATTTCTACTAGGGGTATTCATTCACTTGGTCACAGTTATTTGAATATATTAAATAAAAATTATTTGAAAATAATTAATAAATTATTTCCACATTTAGCTCTGTGACTTTTGACTTACGTTACGTAAGTACGTTAAACAAATGCACATTATATAATTCAATGTCCGGCGTGGGTATTTGCCCGGCACGTAGTTGTTTTAATTTATTAATTATTTTCAAATAATTTTTATTTAATATATTTAAATTATATTTGGTGGTGTTTATATATATCTTGAATCTTCGTTGGAAAAGACCTCTGTTAATATAGCAGGGCCAAATGAGCAGAATGCACTAAAACTTATACCAGAATTAAGGGCTATTTTAGTGCCATTTTCCTGATTTTAGTGCTGTACCCTCAAGGGTGAAAACCACAACATAGCTATCTTAACGTTAAGATAGCAGGACCATATGAACAGAATGCATTAACAACCCGATATTTTGTTTCTCGAAAACTAGCGAGCAGACTGCAACCAAATTACACCTGAATTAAGGGCTCACCATCCTTGAATTAAGTACCCCATTCGCGATTTAAGGACACTTAATTCATGTGTTATTTCGCTGTAGTCTGTTCGTTGGTTTTCGAGAAGAAAAAAAAATATTGGGGTTGAATTTTTTTTTCGAAGTTACGGGTAGAGCATTTAAACCGGGAATAGGGCATATAATTCAAGGATGGTGAGCATTTAATTCAAGTGTCATTTCGTTGTGGTCAGCTCGCTAGTTTTCGAGAAACAAAATATTGGGTTGGAATTTTTTTTTTCTAAGTTAGTGGTGGAGCATTTAAATCGCGAATAAGGCATTAAAATAGCCCTTTATTTTGGTATAAGTGTTAATTCTGCTAATATTGCCCCGCTATCTTAACGTTAAGATAGTTGTTGGGGTTTTCACCCTTGAGGGTGGAGTACTAAAATTAGGAATAGGGCACTAAAATAGCCCTTAATTCTGGTATAAGTTTTAGAGCATTCTGCTCATTTGGCCCTGCTATCTTAACAGAGGTGCTATAAGTATTCCAAATTCACGGAATGTATACCTTGATTTATGTTTTAGTACCCTACAAAATTTATATGTTGAACAAGTTGAATTTCCATTACTATCAACTAGCATCACAGCCTACAGTTTCAGATTTTCAATAAATGTATCTGAACATCTTCAATCATTTGAAAAAAAAATCTTTACCATTTTGCAGATTTTAATTTAACAAATTGATCCTTTATACTGAATAATAATGACTTTGATAACATTGTTTATAAACTTTATAATATTTTATTTGAAGTGATTGAAGATTTTGTACCATGTAAATATTTAACTTACTCTTCGAATGAATACCCTTTATGGATGTCAAAAGAACCGAAATCTCTAACTCGTGAAAAGAAAAAAAAAGCTCACGCGCATTATAAACAATATGGAAGTAACAATGATTACTAAAAATTGTCTCGCTTAAGAAATGAATGTAATAAGCTAGCTAAATAGTGTCATAAAGACTATATGCTTAAAATTCAAACCCATATTTTTTTTTCATGGAAGTATACTAAGAATCTTAAAGATGAAAACGGTTATCCTAATCTTATGACGAATAGGGATGTAAATGCTGATAGTGACTTGGATATTGTTAATTTATTTTCTGATTATTTCGCTAATTATCCGAATACTTCTTATAGTTCTGACATATGTTCTGGTCTATTAACGCAAAGCAATAAATTTGTTATTAGTGTACAAGACGTATTTAATGAAATATCTAGTTATTTTTTGCAAAATTTTATATATTCTCTCTGTAAGCCTATTTACGATTTATTTAATAAATTCATTTTTCTTGGTATTGAACCATCTAATTGGAAATATAGCTTCATTTTTTGTATACACTCCACAATACCAAAAATATTGGATAAAACCTGGTTAACCTGCTTTTCTAACAAACAACATGGTTTTGCAAACGGTCGATTTGCGATAACTAATTTATTAGAGTATAAATAGTTTGTATCAAATGCTTTGGATAATGGACATCAAATAGGTACAGTCTATAACGACTTCACCAAGGTAATTGCTGATATGCTCTTTCTGCAACATCTAATGTACAGACTCTCCCTCCCTCCTAAGTGCTCCAATACAATATTTTACATGGATGCACATCGAACATCAAGCAAGATGAATTCGTTATCAATCAATGGTATTGGAAATAAGTTAAACAGTGAGCCATTAGTTTGACTTGTTTAATAATAATGGACAAAACTTTAAAGTGTTGTGCAATCGGGAAATTTATTAATGAATTATTTTTTTGTTGTCATTACATTTATATTTAGATTCAGAATTATATTTAGATTTATTATTTTCCGTCTCTCAGGACGTATTTGATATTTAATCTTATGTTAAATTTTATATATAAGTATTATAATCTACATTATTTGTAAAAGGCGATTGCCGTTAATAAATATTATTATTATTATTAAATTAGATAAATATGTCTAACTATGTCTCTTTGCTACAAAATAATTAATTTTAGAACTCAGGGTTACTTCTAAAATTAAATATTTTGTGTGCAACTAAAATTTCAACATAAATAATTTTTTGACTATTTTATGCTCTTACTTTTAGTTTTTATTATTATATATTGTTTTTCATTCCCTATTATTTTTATATGGATACTTTGAAATTGGGCTCTTTGTGTATTGGGTAATAAAATTTATTATTACAATGTATTAAATATTACAAATATTTTTCGAATTCAGGTTATAAATACTATAAAAAAATTTAGTAAATAAAAAAAACATATTTTTAATAATTTTATTAAAAAAAGATCATACAATTATACATCAACTTTACCATTAACCTCTGTTTCTGCCGCGTAATGCTTAATAAACCTCGCCGAAGGATCCGTAGCCTCGCACCACCTCGGCATCCAATAGTACGGAATGAAAGTCTTGGCACAACCAGGATAATCCCTCTCAAACACGTCTCTATAATAAAGCGCTTCTTTCGTTCCGGGAGTACAATGGGGATACTTCTTCATAGCCTCCATGGAATCGAAAACACCCGGCCTCTTCTTCTCAATTATTTCTTGCAAGATTTGAAATAAGCTTTTCGCACGCGACGTAACGCCATCACTGAACGCTTCCTTGTGTCTCCAGAGAATTGAATCTGGAAGAACGTTAGTTCCAGAAAATGCCGATCTGAGCATGTATTTCTCTTTGGTGCCATCTTTGGGCTGGAGGAGTTCTTTGGGCATGCTTAGGTAGTAGTGCGTGAATTGTATATCCAAGAATGGGAGACGTAATTCAAGACTGTAAAATAGGATAAAAAATAACAATCAAGAAATATTAAAATTATGTCAATAATAAGTAATTATAATAGTAATAATAAACAATCATTATTTAAATTTCATGTTCCAAATTGTTATAATTAGGAGGATAAATTTAATTACGCCTGCCATAACAAAACAATGTAATACAATAAGTCATGTATGAACAAAAGAGTGAAACAATAGGGTTTAAAATGAAGACTTTAAAGTTATCATTAATCGAGTGGAATTCGGCTTCAAGCGCAATAGATTAAATAAACATAGATTTATATTATTTCAATTTATTTGTACTGGAATTAATATAAGCGACATAAGAAATGTCAAATTAAATTGTATCCATGAGAAACACTTTTGATTATTATTATCTTTATTTATGGAATTCACCTATTTTATAAATGTAAGAAAACGCAATTAGCTGTACATAAACATATATAGCTTATGCTCATTAAGTATATCTTTACTTAACAAAAAAAATGAAAATATAAAAAAAATATTATTGAAATAATTTTTTGTTGACACTTAAATTGCCTAATATTGACAATAAAGTCACTTTAAGTCACAAGGTCTTTGTAATTTCCTAATTTTGAATGTAAAATCATTTTGAGTCGCTCTCATTTTGCAATTTCACAGTAAAGCCACAAAATTACATGATCCATTGAAAATAACAAAGTTAGTAGCCAGAAGTGATAGAAAGTTGAAATGTTTTCTGTAAGAAGATCGCATTCAACCATGCAATGTAGAATTATTTCAAATTTTTACTTGGTCAAGAACCCGGTAAACTTTTGATGACCATTATTCGTGGCTCACCTTGTATTTTATAACCACAATTAAACTTAATATATTAGCTTATGAAGACTACAAGCTAGTATATTAGGTCGTTGCTCTTGATTTCATATTTCCTAGAGTAATACATTAAAAATAAATAAATATTCACTATTTTCGGATTTCACTTTTATTGAAATCATTAAATCATTCACATATGAAGAAAACAAAAATACTCACCCCTGCGAACTAACTGTTCTGTCCGCTCTAACACCATCAAACAGGTAAATTTCTCTGAGCAACCGAATGCTGTCTTGATAAGCAGCTTCCGCATTTGGAGCAGATTTAAAGTAAATGTAACCCTGTGCCAGCTCATCGGCGCCTTCGCCACTGAATAATACTGTTGTGTTGGTATTTTTCTTGATGTATCTAAATATTTTGGAATTCAGATTAATTTCCCAATAAACAATTCACAATAATATTACTTAATAAGTCATTCCTTACTTAAATCGACTTGAAATAAAATATGAAATGAAGGATATGCTAACTATGCTACACTCTTAATGGAACCAGATATATGATTTTGGGATAGATTATGTATTGTAGATGGATTTTCACAATTTTTCTCCAAATGATAAATGATGAAATTATTCAAGAAATTGGTCTGCTTCATTTTAATTACACTGTAAAATTTTTAATCAGTATTGTTTCCATAAATTTTACTTCTTATTATTAAATTGCAATTAACGGGTGTGCCATTTAACCTGACAAATCAGATTTACTCGAAAAATACACATGGTATGAAAAAACGTTACCAAGGCAAAAATTAATGTTTCCGAATCATCCTGATCTAAATTCAGCCCCCTGCTGCACTCTCAGTGGGCGGGGTGAAGGCAACTTTTGAAATTTCAAATTAAAACATTCTTTTTTTAATAATAGAACAAATTATTTATTCACTTGGTCACAGTTATTTAAATAAATTAAATAAAAAGAATTTGAAAATAATTAATAAATTATTCTCCCTTTTAGCTACTGCGGCATTTCGACTTATGTTACATAAGTACTTAAAACAAATGTTCAATAATGGATATTTGCTGTTGCATAACAATAACATATTGTATAATGCAACATTTCTTCATTAATTTTGCATTAAATATTTTCAAATAAAAAAACTTTGCATTGCACAATATGTCATTATAATACAACAGCAAATTATTGAACATTTGTTTTAAGTACTTATGAAACATAAGTCGAAATGCTGCAGTAGGTAGAAGAGGGAATCATTTATTAATTATTTTCGAATTCTCTTTATTTAATTTGCCACTTTTTATTCTAGACTCAGATTCTAAGTATAAAAATGCATTAGATCCCAACATTATATACCAATTTAAAATTATAGGGAAAGTAAGTAATTATTGAATTATAATTATTTATTGAATAACCTTCTCACTTACTACTTGTGAAACATTGTGAAAATATTAAATAATATTTAATTTTAAAGATGTTCAATTTAAATATATATATATATATATATATATATATATATATATTTGTGATTTGAAATGAAATGATCATACATTGTATAAATAACATACTTTGAAATAAGCAACATTCCAATGGATGCCCGAATTGTTGTAATATCAGGCGTTTCCAAGATGTAAATGACTTCGTCGAGGGCCTCTTCAACATCTTTTTCGGTGAAGATGATTTCGTGGTGTTCCGTTCCAATGTGGTCCGCGACTATTCTTGCGGCTTTCAAATCAGGGCTGTCTCCCATTCCAATTGCAAAAGTCTACAAACATAATAATTAATTATAAAGAAAAATGAGTAATTAATTGTAATTAGAAATATGAAAATTATCAAATATATACTGCTCAATATTTGAACTGGCACACTTATATAACATGCTGTAATAGTAAACAACCGTGTTTCAACTCTGAATTTAATATGACAATTGATACAGTTAAGGGAATTCAGAAAAGAATTAAAATATCTATCTGTACTAGTGAAGCAAACTAAAATGTCATCGATATAACTACTTCATTATTAAATTTAAAGTAATTTTGTCAGAGGCAAACATCAATGAGATTAATAATCTCTGACGGATTATCGAATTAGTACCGTTTGGTGGGATGCTTGGGAAAAGATTACTGACATCGAAGGAGAATAAATGACTGATTTCGGGAATTGATAAGTGGGAAATTTTGTTAATTAAATCAAAAGAATTTTTAATTGAAAAGGATGGTTTTAAATTCAGATATTTAATTAACACGTTAATACGAAATTATGATAAAAACGTCAGATCCAGTGCGAAAAAATTTTTTGGCAGCCTTATATTCATGCAATATTAAATGTATGCAGCTCAGGAAAATTTGCAAATCTCACGATACGTTACATGACAATCTTGCAATATTAGTTCACGTACAACATCAATGTTTTCTGGAACCGCATTCGATTTTGAACGACCTAAACGAAATTCATCACTAAGTGGCTACAATTGACGGAATTCTATTGTAGCCGTGGATATACCATCGATATATTTATAGTGGTTTTTGATAGTGTTTCATCTTAAAAAATATTCGCACAGAAATGTTCATGACTTAATTCTTGGTCGACATCAATCTTTCATATCACCATAAACAACACAAATGATGCATGCCCATCCAAACGTTTTGAGTACTCAACTTAGAAAAGTGGAGCTTTACGTTAGGAACGTCAGTTGCTAGATGGAAGCACCTGATAATCCATTCCCGAAATATAAAATGTAATCCTCGTAATCTCGACATTTATATTCTAAAATATACCAATGAGATTGCTCAACATTCCTGCATAATAAAGAAAAAGATCACAGTTTGGCAAAATATTTATATATATATATATATATATATATATATAAATGTTTATTAACAGACACATAATACAATACATATATCAAAACATTTTATATCTATATATAAACATAAAGTATATAATGACTGCAGTGTTTAATGCCCCATTGTCTAAATGCTAATCATCTGAAATATGTCACCCTTTGTTTGACCTTTGTTTTCAGGATTTTAGTGTGAACCCTGAAGGAGAGATGGATAAAAGGTTACACCTAAATATTTATAAATAGTCGATGGGAAGAGGATGTGATTGTTAATAGTGATATTAAAGGAAGAAGAATTTGGGCGATGGTAAATATCTGAGATTTGTTCGGGTTTATTGAAGTACGCGGTTTGTATGGTATCACTGAGACCTTGAAGCGTGCTGACATATTTGATTCTTCATTAACCCCTCAAAGAGCTATACAAGAACAGGAAAGGAAGTAGTGTTATTGGGTTTGGAATGCATGTTATCCCACTTTTCCATTCTCTTGGAAAGCTCTGCGTGGAGTATATTTGTTTAAATATTTTTATAATGTAATAAATCTGGGAAAATTGTCATATATGGAGGTGGTATTTTTGCCTTTTTGTTATTATATTTTATAAAGTTAGTCTTATATAACATCATTATATGTGCCTCTATACTTCTCAGTGTGAGGTGATTTTATAAATAAATGATTTTTATTTGAAATTGTATGTAAAATATATTAAAGAAAACATTTTATGCATTAAGTTGCATAAATTAAAATTTTACCTATAATTTAAAATGTCACTACTATATATTTGAAATTACCAAAAATAAATTGCAATACAAAATAACTTCATTCTTCAAATGTTTAGACTTTATAATAAATAACAATGTGTTATCAATGTAATGGCAATATTTTTAGTTTTACTCATCAATTATCTTTATATTTCAATTTGTTTTCGAAATCAGAGAATATGACTATAACATAAATACCTGAATTTTATATGGCATATTTTCTTCTCTCGCCACATCAGCCAATATCGACGCCGTCAACGATGAATCCAATCCTCCTGATAACAAACATCCAATTCTTCTGTCCGCCATCAAACGTTTCCTAACAGCATTTGTGAAGAGTTTTCTTATATTTCCAAGATGATCACCAGAAACTAAGTCTATAAATAACCATTTACATCATTACTAAACGAAAAACTATTGATATGACAAACGAGCCATAAGGTCAAAGAGTTAGTAAATCATTCAAGCACCAAAGCACCATTATCTGTCATTTGAATAATAACTGGTGATATCCTAATGGACATTCTAAACTTCATTAGACAAATGCATTACAGGTGTATGCTATTTTACTGACGGATCAAAAATTGTTCAAGGGGCGGGTGCAGCGTTCATCAGCTGAAAATCTAGACTGGAAGGTAGCTACAGTCTAGGTGTGCATGCCACCATCCATCAGGCGGAAATATTTGCCATTGATCAGTGTGTAAGGGAGCTCCAGAAGATCCCACCGACACACGGTCCGATTTATATTCTGATAACAAATCTGCGATATCTGCTCTCCCTTTTATTACATCGCTACATGTCAGAGACTGTAAAGAGGCACTCAGCAATCTGTCTGAGATTATAAAAGTCAACCTAGTGTGGATGCCTGGACATTTCGGAAAAAATGAGAGAAAGAATGCACTGGCCAGGGAAAGGGCATCAAAACTAGTGCTAGGACCCGAACCAGCACTGGGTCTTCCACGTCACCTAATCAAGGCAGCAATACACGGATGGATGAAAGATGATATGCTAAAATGACGCCCCAGGCATGAGAGTAGCTAAAGGGACTCTTCAGGAATCATCCGGGAAGAGAGCCAAAGCTCTACTAGATATGAGCAGAGATGATCTCAGAACTGCAGTGGCCTTACCAACTGGATACTGTTGCCTAAACCACCATCTTAGAATAGGAGTGCGGGATAACACTACATGTAGATTATGTCCAAAAGATGACGAGACACTAGAGAATGTTCTAGGTGTCTGCCCAGCGGGGCGTCAAACCAAACCGTTGGTTCTTGGGTCTACAGAGTTGAACCTGAGTACAATCCACAGGGTCCCTCTGAGGAAGATCATGGGTTACCTAAAAATCATGGATCTGAAAAATGAGATGTAAGGTCTCACATATGAGCCACAATAGACCGTTTGGTTGCGGTGGAGCGACTGTCTGTACTCACTCATAAAGAATATTATTATTAATTCAGGTGAAATGCCTTGATGAATTAAATGAATGTTGTACTGTGTTTATATAGACATCAATTAAATAAATTATAAAACGCATCGTATATATCTTCTTTGGTGGTTCATAAGAAATGTGTAGCTCAAACTTAATTTATACAATTCTTACCAGAGTTTGAAATTGCTGGTGTGAACACCGGTTTATCTCCAGGCGAGTGAAACCGATCCTCCAAAACCAGCTTGACAGTTCCATCTTCCATAATGTCATATTCTGCATATGTTCCGGGCGGGAAAGGCGCTACTGTTGCATTTTGCTCTTTCAAGTCCTCCATGATTGGAATTAAACCTTGAATGACAATTTTAATTTTACTTTTCGATTTATTTTCTACCATATAAAAGGTAGCCATCGATATTTTAAGGACATAAAACATTCGCTCGGTATGCTTCTTGACCGTGTATATTGTCTCAAGGAAACTACTTTGAATAAAAATAAGTAAGTTTTGCAAAAAAATAATTAATTGTTCTTGTACTGTATGTTGTTAGGTTTTTCAATAAGGCACATATATTTTTAAATATAACTAAAACTTTATTCCCGCTAATACTTTTACACACGTGCGTTCGCATAGGGTAACGACATAAGAAGGACGATTCTTGGAAGGAGGATGTATGTTAGTCGCACTTGCGCATACAAGGATAATTGCAATTTACCATATTTCTGGCATGCGCAATTAAATTTATTCATATAATGAATTTGAATTCATCACACTTCTGAATTTGAAAAAAAAAATAAATAAATAAAATTGTTTACTTTGGAATGCAAATAAATAATTAAATATCCATTAAAGTTACTCGAAAACTACTGGATGATATGACAAAATGATTAATGTTAATATTTAATTTTTTGTAAATTACCTTTAGCTTCTGAACAAATAGCCAGAACTCCGCTGTCTGATTGAAGCCTAAACAAAGGACGAACGCCGTAGGGATCTCTGGCCATGACAATCTTCTTGTTTTCTATGTCCACTATGCAGAAAGCAAAAACACCATCTAATCGTTTAGTGCAACCATCGATTCCAAATTTCTTGTACAAGTGCAAAATACATTCCACGTCACACCGCGTTTCATAAGTGAAACCAAATTCACCTTTCAACTAAAATATAATAAAAAATTAAAATTAAAAATAATCACCCGTTTAATAGTAAATCAATTTACTGCTAACATAAGTATTGATTGAATTAAAAATATTTGTGAAATATGTAGTTCGGTTAATTTTCTTAATATTGATAGTGTCTATATTTTTAACAAGAAATTCCAATTTTTATTATTGTATTTAAATCTCTGCTTTCTAAACGAAATTGTAACAAAAACACAATCTTAATTTCAATTCCTTCGATGAAAAATATAAATGTGGTCGTAAAATACTTTTAGAACTATAGATTCCTTCAGAATATTTCTTAATTATAGTCAATAATGTTAATAGTTATTATTTTAAATTCTAATTGTAATAATTTTGCTTACCCTTTTGCAGTTGTAAAGTTCACCATTGCATATTAAGAGATTCAAGGGATATTGCCTTAGTTGCATGGGTTGCATCCCATAAGTGCAATCCACAATTGTCAATCTATGAAATCCAATACATGTGTTCTAAAAAAATTATTTAAAATGTTAAATATGTTAATATTTTTCGTAAACATATGTTCTGATTAATATATAAAAAAATATCTTAATTCCGACAATTAGATACAGTTTTTTAAAAAAATTAAGTATATACACTAAAATTAAAGTTTTTATACTGGACCATCTTCCCTGTCTTGAATTTATAATGATGTACAATAAAAAAATGTCTTTTCTCATTTATTTATATAATTATATTTATACGATTATTTTAGAATGCAAACCATTTTTGTGAGAAATTCATTAAGTAAATCCACGAGTAATGGAAACAATACAATATACTTATTAAACAAGGTGGCCAGAAAAAGTGTAATAATTTTTAGGAAACGTTTTTGAGATTTGATTGAAAATTCCTATACCCCTCTTAATATGCTGATTTAATATTGATTTTAATAGAACGTACACTATTGAATAATTTCAAATTTGGATATTTCAACAATATAATTTATCTTTTTTAAGAAAAAAAAATCAGCTTATAACTGTTTTTCTGATATAGGTTATCATACAGTAAATACATTAAATGTTTGTATAATTAAAAAAAAGTAAGACATACTTTAACTCTTACTCTATAATAATCTTATACTTTACTAGATTTGTTATTATTATTTAAAATAAGTGTTATCTATTGTTGTGAATTTTATATTGAATTTAACTTTGTAACAAGTTACAGCGTTATACCAAATGTAGTACAAAATAATTATTCATGTAAGAAAATATTAATAGGACAATATTGCTTATATTTTTAAGTTTTACACTTTTGATCAAATTTTATATTTAAATTTTTAATATAAAATAAGGTTTTATTTATTTATCCAGTGCAGCCGCCATGGTACCGGTGCCGGGAAACCCGTACGTTAAAAAAATACCACAATTGACAATATTAAATGCCTTAAAATAATCAGTATAAATTGATAACTCTTCTTTAACACATCTGTCACACAGTGAGAATAAACTAGCCGGTAATTGATTGTTGAAAGCGTCTGTCTAAAGTAATATCTTTGCATATTGGTTAATATCCCATCAATATTCTGCAAATAATGGCAAAAACTGGTAATATATAAAATATGTTTATTTTATGTACTACCAGTTTTTCAAATAGCTTGGGAATATGTGCTACATAGTCTATATCCATGGCCGATAGTTGCGAATATTACCGATGTGAAATTAACCACAGATTTCCAGCCACGGATTTGTCCTCCTCCATCATGGTGGAGGAGTGATTCACAAATTATAAACGAATGAAAATAACCGAATTGTATAACAACTGTGATAAGATGTCTCCAACTCAAATAAAATAATTTTTACTTTTAATTATTAGCGCGATAAAGTGAAATAAGACATATACATCAGATTCAAGGTCCAAAACGAAGGTGTTTGTCACAGCTCAGGAACTCGTTTTTGTTCTCAGACTATTGCTAAAGGTCTATAAAATCATTTAAAACAAATCAAAAATAATGTAAACTCACAGCTACGGATTTCCTATAATGAGATTAAAAATGATATTTCTATATGAAATCCGTGGCTGCGCATTAAAAAAGTTACGAAATAAATTCACCTGATTTTATTGTTTTAAATGATTATTTGGAGCTTGAATAATTAATTAATCGATTTCCCTTTAGCCACTGCAATTTTTAGACTTGCGTAATTACTTTGAAAAGAATAAAGAAACAACTACAACAGACATTGAACTACACAATGGACATTTGCCTTTAACCACAAATGATTACATAATAAAACAATAATTAATATATTATTTAGTTATGTAAATTAATTATTTTCATTTTTTATTTGGATGATTACAGTTATTTAATGTAATTAATACAATTTTTACTTCAATTTTCTTATAGAATTTAACGAATGACCATCTAGTCTACCTGAAAACCATCACTTATTTTCTGGCCACCTTATACTGTCTTAAATTACATACTGTTACTTATTTAATTTTATAGAATGCATACGAAATATATTGTGAAAAAAATCTTCAGACTTAACAAATTTGCATTAAACTCGATTTAATATTATTTTTAATTGCAAATTTTATTCTATTGGGTAAATTCATGACTCAAAAAGTAACAAGACTAATTTCTTATTTATTTAAAATACCTTCAATCTGTTGTCATATTCAATTCTCCAAGCATCCGGTCCTCTCGCGGTGATTTTCTTAAACGTGCTCCCACAATGCTGATCCAATCCGCACTTCAGGCCGAAAACTGCCCAAATTCCGCACATGATGGTGTCTGAATAAAAAAATAATGCTTTATAAAAAAACATACATTTTTTAACTAATGAGATTGTTTTTTTAATGATTATTATATACATAATTTTTAGTTATCATTTATTTGTTTGTAAACAATCCGTTTTGGTTGTAGTTGTTATATCCTTTATTTTATTATTTAAAATATTTAATATCTTTAATTTTAGAATTCAAAGAATACGATAGTGAATTAGCGGATCGGAGCTACCACTCGACAGGTGAAACATGAGTGTATGTCGATGCTTTATTTTATTAAATAATTTTGTCAAGTTGAGAAACAGGGCATGACATGAATATTATTACATCTTTCTTTTTTTAAGATTGGCAGGGTATCTGTGAGATAATATGCTGTTGGAAAAAAACCTTCTAAATATACACAACATGTTATAATTATTGGAAAGACGTGATCGTTGAGATTTTGGTCATTACCATTATTATTATTTTTCCATTTATGTGCTGTATTTCTTATATGTATATTCATCCCATATTAATTTTGTATTTATTGTTATACCGTTTAATTTTATTATAGATATTCCTGGGACAGGTGCTCCATTTAGCAGGAAATTTGGTGTAAATAAGTTGAAGTGGGCAATTTAGATGGTAATTTCAGTCCAAAATAAGCGTATTTAAAATTTAAATATAAACATTAATAATAATAATCATTACAGCATGTTGTGCTATTTTTCTAATGCAAAAATATAAATGATCTGTGTAGTTTATTTTTATTTCTGAAAACATTGCATAATGGTGACCTATGACAGAAATTAATCATAATAGTATTAATTCTTATCTTTTTGGAAACAAATCAACTTTATCATGATTTGATAAATAGAAAACATTAATTTATTTTTCAAATTTCAGATGTACTTGATTTAAGAGATGGAATATATAAAAATTAGATATTTTTTAAAAATCCATAATATTTTCAACCACATAGAAAGATAATTTATATAGCATTAAATTAATAAAATAACCCACTAAACAAAATGTTCACAAATAACGTTACATCAGCATTAAAAACAACATTAAACGTTAATGTAACATTGGTGCAACATTATTATGTCCGTTTTGCTCTGTGGGAATTTTCTAAGTTTTGTATGAAGAAAAATGCGAAGCAATTTTCGAGTAAATATGTGCTATATTAGGAAAAAAAGCCTCTTCTCATTAAACAAAATGGTTTTAATTAGCATTATTTGATGATTTTTAGTTTTTATTCATTCAATATTTAATAAAAAAAGAGATAATAAAATAATCACGCAAAAAAACTTTTAAAGCTCATTTTACTTCGATATATAGAATACATATATTCCGCAAGCAAAATACATTTATTTTTTCATCGTGAGAAGAATTAGAAGAACATCAAATCGAATATATTAGAACTCATCGAAATTTCAGTAGATGCAAATAATCTTGAACGACCAAATAGCGGTTACACGTTTCAAATATTTGTAACAATGACATTCCTGTAAATAAATTAAATAAATAAACAGTAGCAAAACAAAGTAATATATTTCATTAAATAAAGAAGATTTTGTTTAGATTTAAATCGTATCAATATTATTAGTTTTTATTAGGGAGGTGTGCGCTTCTCCACAATTTTCTTACATATCACGCAACAATCTCCACTCCGCCATATTTAGCCAGTTCAGCCCTTAAAGTTTACCCGAGATGTGGTCAAATTTATGTATGCCAAAAATAAGTCTAATGCAGGCATTCTGGACCTTCTGTATACGATTCGTTGTTACGGAGCCTGAGCAGTATCACATAGCAGTTGCTTAGTTTTTAGGATTAACACATTACGGTTAGAATAAATCATTTTTAAATTAATATATACACGAGGGATGCATTTATTAATGTGTAATTTGAATCGTAGCTTATCATCGATTACTGGACCTGGGTTTCGTACAGAGTCAACAGAAGGGAGTACTTATTTTTATTTCTGATTTTGCTATTAGAATTATTTTTTGGACCGAAAAGCATAGCTGATGATTTAGATGGATTTATTGTGAGTGAATGACTGTGCGATGTAACGACTAGCTTACTGATATTAGAGTTAATTTTGAGGTTAATAGTGGATATATCATTAATATTAAAAGCGTGTGATAGTTGTGTGTCATCGGCGTATAGATTTACGGAGCAGCAATTTAATATAGATGGTAGAGAGGAAGTATAAATACGGAACAAAACTGGCCCTAAGATGGATCCCTGAGGAACACCCGCCTCCACACTATGTGTAGTTGAGATTGCGTCGTCAATTTGTACAAAGTGGGTGCGATCTTTTAGAAAACAACTGATCAAATTTAAATTTAAGGATATCATGATTGATAGTGTCAAAAGCCTTACTATAATCCAGCAGTACGATACATGTTAGTCAACCATTATCCGTTGAGGAAATGATATCGTCTGTGACAATAAGCAAGGCAGTGGTACAACTATAATTTGGTCTAAATCCGGAGCAGTTGGTGTTTCTCAAGAAAATCCAGTAGATGACTTTTTATGCGCTCTAAAATTTTTGATAGGGTCGGTAGGATACATATTGATCTGATATCAATTATTAGGACAGGTTGTTTTAGGAATGAGTAGCATTTTCCCGTGCTTCCCTATGATTGGAAAGACTGACAGTTCAAGACAGCAATTAACTATATGTGTTATGTATGGGATAATGTATGGACACCATAATCTAATCATGTTAATGTTTATTTCATCAGAACCAGCAGCGTTTGTTTTTATATGGGAAATAATATCTTCAATTGTCTCCTTATTAATTAGTTTTATAGAAAAATGACTTATAATGTTAGGATGGATATTTTGATAGTAGAAATTAATAACATAGTTGTTCGGTTGACTTTACAGAGTTAATGATGTAATTGTTGTGGCCATTAACATCCTTTAGATTACAGTTCGTTTTTTTTTTAAATAACATCACATATTTTTCCTGTTGGTGTTGAAGATGTATTCGAAATAAGCTTTTCTTTATTTCTTAAGTGTTTATAGCAGGCGAAGTCATTTGAGTTTTTAGCTGTCTTAAATTTGCCGTAGCTATTATTGCGTACTTTTATCATATATTTTAAGGTGTCAGCCAAGGAGCTTTCTTTTTTGTTACTCTTAAAGATAACAGATGTGCATGTAAATCAGATAATTTTAAGATGTTTAATTTTCTCATCGATATTTTGTATGTAAACCAAGTTGTCAATTTTAATCAATTCAAGGTCAAATTGAAATGTATTTAAGTCAACTTATTAAATTTTCTGTATTTTATCAAGTTTACTGGCCGCTTAGTATTAAAAAAAGCTTATAATGTATCAAATCATGATCTGCTATGTCATGAACTTCAATAACACCGGAGTGCAGCAGTTTCTGTTAGACAAAATGATTAAGTTGATTAGAGAGCTAGACTGACTAGTTACGCACATTGGATGATTTATTACTTGATATGCATATGCGTTAAGAAGATCAACAAAGTTGGTGGTAGTGATAGAGTCGATATTTAGCAAATTAATATTTAAGTCACCTAAGCATATCATATCATCATATTGTGGTAATACATAACAAAACGAATCTTATAATTTATCCAATAATATGCGGAATTGGCCGATGGGAGGTCTATATAAGACTCCAACACAGTATAACTTGTTTCTAAACTTGCACTTTATCTATAATTGTTCTAACGCGTTTGTAGAATCTAAAGGGAGAGATTCAAAGTTTATATTCGTTGTAATGTAGATGCCAACACTACCACCGCGACCGGTTTCCCAATCCTTATCAAACTCAAGTGTTAAAAAAATATATTAAAAAAAGCAAATGCAAATGTTTAATGATATTTAAATGCGGCATGAATGATGTAAAAGTATACTTAAAGTTAGTAATTTATAAGTGAATTCTTGATCACTTTTTTTTTAAGTTTAACAATCTTTATTCACAGAAAAAAAAATACAGAATATATGTACATATACATAAATACATAGATATAAAATGAATTAATTTTCGGAAAGTGACTATTTTTTAAGGTTCCTTCCTCCTGTCTTCTCCTCAAGAGAGTGGGCCATGAGTTGGTCTGTCTTGGGCTAGGTTTTTTATTTTCAGTTTGAAAGCAGGGTATTTTAGGTTCTGTATGTGTTTATCTATATTGTTATATTGTTGTATCGTATCCGTTGTTAATAAGTGTGCAAATTGTTTTGTTTTGAAAAGTTCTGTTGTTTGATTTTCTTCTTGTTTCATAGTTGTGAATGTCTTTGTTTTGCAACTCTATCTTCAGAATTCATATATAAATTACTCTTCGAGATCAGATGTGTCAAAAATAACTTCTCCGTATTGTTTCCCGGGCGCAAGATATTTAATTTCCAGTCTATCGTCACTTTTTTGAGTAAGCGATATCTTGTAGGAGTCAAATAATTGGTCATCATTATACCAGACTGCTTAAAGTTTTCTATTAAGTATTATTATAATTCCTGAGACCATTTATTGTTACATTTTATTTATCATTGTATTTCATAATTTGTAAAATGTACAATTCTCTGTAAATGAATAAATTAAATTAGACAACAAGAAAACTATAAAGTGGTAGTTGGATAATATGAGAGTATTCATTATGTTATTCAGTATCTGGAGGGGTTTAGACCCGAGAAGTAGTTGTTTTAATATACATTTGATTTAAAACTTACATAACGTAAGTGAAAAGAGAACATGATTGATTAATAATTAATTATTATTTTCAAATTCTGTTTAATTTATTTTAAATAGCTACGACTAAGTGAATAAGTCCTTTTTTTGATATGAGAAACTTTAAAATCAAGATTAGGCAATAGACTGTCAAAATTAGAGAACATAAATAATTTAAAGTGTTTTTAAAATCAAAATGAAACATCACACAAATTTTATAGTCAAGGTTAAACAACAAAAGATACTTTTAAATAAATAAACAACGACAAAAAACTTTAAGTCAAAATGATTCCGAATCAGTATATTCGATCTATTACGACTGAAAAAGAAGTTTCCAAGTAGCACTAGCAATAAAGTTTCATTCGAAATCCCTTAGCTGATCTCCCTATAAGAATCCGCATATACCATACGGAAATTATTTTTCTAAGGCACGCGGGAGTTAGATGAAATTAAGGAAAGAAAAAATGAGCATTTAGTTCCGCTGTCTACGATATTTTAAACAGTTTTTCCTTTGTTACGGTTTAAGAAAAAATGTCCATTTTTTTAATTAATTTCTTCACATTCACAATAAAAATTGAAGAATTTATAGGGTTAAATAAATTAAATTAACGAAAACTATAACTTTAATTTATTTAACACCATAAATTCATAAATTTTCATTATAAATTTGAGGAAATTAATTTAAAACAAAATATTTTTTTCTTAAACCGTAATAAAGGAAAAATAGTAGCTCGTTTCCATTATGTAATCAATATTATCGATAAATATTTTTCAACCGAACAAGATTAATAAGTTTAGTGATGTTTTTATATTCGGTAAAGAGTTATGAATATTAAGTTATCCTTTTATATCCCGTAAATAGTTTGACAAAATTATTTCTTCCTGTTGTTACTGCTAATAATAATGTAATTGAAAATATTGCAAATGTTATTGCAAATATCAATCGGAATAAAAAAATTTGTAAAACTATATACAGAATGTAAATACATCAATAAACTTGAAAAATACGATAAAACTCTAACGAATGTAAAAAAGAAAAAAACATCACTAAATTTATAAAACTGAAATATAAATACGAAATAATTCTCTTCTTTGTTGACATTTCAAGAATTTATTGGTGTGATACGGCGTGTGCATTTTAGTTGATAACAAAATTAATCACATTTTATCTTGAAAAATAATGCTGTTGGTTGAGTGAAGGTAAACGTGACAATGACATTGTTAAGTTTATTGATTGAATTAAATTATCTTTGCATAATAATCGTTGATAAAAATATCGCATAATAATCATTGATAAAGAAGTGCTATAAATTTATTTATTTGGCTATTCTTTAATAATAATTATTTAGCACATTCTAGTACGGATGTGAATATTAAACGCACAGACATTTTTCAAAAATCAATTAAATGAACTCAGGGAAATTAAAAACAAATATAATTGTTGATGTTATAAATTCGAAAATGTTTACGATTACAATATTTTCTCTTGGACAGGGGTCCGGGGGAAGTAAGAATGTGTTTAAGAAAATGACCTCAACAGAGATTCATATTTTCGAAAACAAAAAAATTGATCGCTTAATAAAATTTAACAATATTTGATTGTAAAAATTTAACTATTGCGATTTTTAAATCGTTACTTCATTAACACAATTTTATAAGTAGGAAAGTATTACACTACCATTACAACCCCGAGGATTCTATTACACTTTATAGCAATGTGTAACATGCATATGGATTCTAGTTAACTATCGAGCAGCATATGGTACTGATGGGTAAAATCGATTATCTCAATAATCGAATACGAAATAATCCATTATTTTAGAAAATTTAAAGTTAATTTTATTGTTTTTGCAAAATCTTTGATTCAAAATTTAAAGATTATTATAATTACTGTTTTTATTACTATTTGAAAAATTTTAAAATTAAATTTTCCTTATCATTTGAATTTTTCCAGTAAATTGATTCTTCAAATAATCGATTGTGCCCATCAGTAGCGTATAGTATCGAGTTGATAGTGTGTCAGAAAAAAGCGTATTGTAGTTGGTATCGAGCTCAATTTCGAGATTTTAACCAAATTCGCAGGATACAATGGTATGTAAAGTGAGGGCTTCGAGAATCCTTCTATCATCGCTAATTCCAAACGAATTAGCTGAATATGACAGATGTATATCGATTCTGTTTACACAGGGATGATACAAATACATCAATTTAACAGACTATATTATTTGTATCCCTAACCTATCAACCCTTATTTTTTTTACACACCCCCAAAATGTAGATATATAAATATTTATAATTGTGCGCCTTCTTTGATATAAAATTAATTAATACCATTGGATTCAGCATACTTTAATGCATTGTTTAAACAAATAAAATTCGGAACACCGGATTTTTATGACTTAGAAAAAAAAAATTAAAACTTCCACCGAACCACAGAATTACTCTGAAATTACAAAAAAACGACAAAGTACGCCTTCTCTGATCTAAAATCAAGCAACTCAAATACTTAATAACACTTTTAAATTAAAAAAGACAATAAAGGAACACATGCCAAATTTTTATTTTAACAAATAACCATTGGTGTTTACTCTATGCTAACATTTCCAAAAATATTCTATTGTTTTTCGACCCATTGGCTAGAGATAGTCGCAATGGAAAATCAATTTTCCGAAAATTATCCGAATATTTATATCAGTTAGAGAGAGTTGATGAGTGGATGAGAGAGGATGGAGCTGGCGTAGAGATTCTGAAGAGACTGGAGTGGGAAAGAAGAAACAGAATGATACTAAGTTGATGTAAAGTTTATATGCCAATAAAAGTTTTTTTTATATGAGTTAGGACTGAAGGAAGCAATCTATGATTTGTCTAAAAATAATATAAGTTATTCCTTACAAGATGATAATTTTGACTGGGGCATTTATATATTATTTATAAGTTCTAATAAATAATCATAAGTGGTATGGCACACTGCATCTGGAAGCATCTCGCACTACTCTAAAAAATCTAATCATTAATTCGTCAGAATGATCAAATCAAATGCCAAACCTGTGAATGGTTCTGCTTTTATGAAATTTGTGCGATATCTTTTCAAGACAAGTGACATCTCTTCGACATGCACTTAGCTGTTAATCATTTGGTCATAACAAACTGATGCATTTCCTTATCAGTTATTAACTGAATAAGAATACGTTTTTGTTTTCAGATTTCGATGTTTAATTTTACCCAAAACAAATTTCGTCTCGTACTATTCCAATATATTCAGGGTTATTCATACTATATGAAACGGATTATAGAGCCCAAAGTACACCGCATTTTAAAATTTTGATTACAAGGAATTTTCATTTTATATGTGGGAGTTCCAAATACTACAAAAGGATCAAAGTTGTGTGTGTTTTTTTTTATTATTAAACGGAACATCCAATATTTTATTATATTTTAGAGAAATTCTGTGGTTCGGTGGAAGTTTCAAATTTTTTTATATATGTCCGGTGTTCTCAATTTATTTGTTTTAAATATGGACTAAGGTATGTTGAATCCGATAATATTGATTTCTTTTTGATCAGAGAAGGCGCACTTTGTCGTTTTTCATATTATAAACAAATTTTGTGGTTCGGGGGAAGTTTTAAGTTTGTTCTGTCATAATAGTCCGGTGTTTCGAATTTTATTTGTTTAAAAAATGCACTAAAACATTCTGAATACGATGGTATTAATTTCTTTTAGATCAGAAAAGGCGCACTTTGTCGTTTTTTCAAATTTCAGAGAAATTCTGTGGTTCGGAGGAAGTTTCCAATTTTTCTCCTAGTCATAAATGTCCGGTGCTCCGAATTTTATTTGTTTAAAAAATGGACTAAAGTATGCTGAATCCGATAGTATTAATTTTTTTAGATTAGAAAAGGCACACTTTCTAGTTTTTTTTTTCAAATTTTAGAGAAATTCTGTGGTTTGGTGGAAGTTTTCATTTTCTTTTTCTAAGTCATAAAAGTCCGGTGTTTCGAATTTTATTTGTTTAAACAATGCATTAAAGTATGCTGAATCCAATGGTACTATTTAATTTTAGATCAAAGAATTATTATAAATATCTATATATATATATATATATATATATATATATATTGGGGGTGCGTAATAAGGGTTGATAGGTTAGGGGTGTAATTAATATAGTCTGTTAAATTGATGTATTTGTAACATCTCTGTGTTAACAGAATTGATTTATCTTGTAAATTAAGGAAAATATTAAAGATTGAATAATATGGCTGGAATCTATGGCTATCTTCACATCCGTATGAATATGTGAAATTAACGAGCATTATAATAATAATCTTTATTACCTAACAGGCAATAAAACCCAATTACAGAGCAATAAGTACAATTTTAATATAACATGCTTTTAATTAAGACGTATATAAAAATATAAAGAATGGCATATTTAAATAAAAAATAAAATATGACATTTTTATATTAAAAAATCTAATAGTCACAAAAATTTAGTTATGACTACAGTCATTTACAACTTTTTTTAATGAATTGATTATTATAAAAGTTAATTATATAATTTTTGTTATGAAATATTATTTTTCTTTTAAGCGATTGGCATTGTTTTCAGAAATATTCTAATTTAGCAGTAACAATGCTTGTAAAATAGCATTTTTCAGTATTTTTTAATAAGGCAGTGATAGAAATATAGTCACGAGTTTTTATTTTTACACCACTGTAAAACTCTTACTGCACTAACTAGATATTTAACTAGAATACCAACTTGCCTCGATATCGAGTAAATCTTTCATTGAGTGCCGCCTTGCAAAATGGCGATATTGTAACCTAGGGATTATCCAGTCACAGACATGTAGAAGTTAATTTAAAAAAGTTACGAAATACAGAACACTGATTATTTTAAATCGTTAATTACACCTATAGCAATAATTCGGTATGGAAAACAAGTACCTTAATGGTGACAGACATGAAATGTCTAATGTCCATTTGCACCGATTCGAATAAAATTCTCTTAATAGGTAATGATTTCGATGGCAACAAACGTCGAAAAGTTGAAATAATCTTCAGGTAAAGTGATTCATTCATTAATTTCAAACAGAAAATGTATGTAAAAAAATATTGTCTTCACAAACTTAAATAAATTTAAATTGGGCAACAGTGGACCAAACAAGTGTTTAGTTTAATAATAATCAATAAATCTAAAAAAAAAAACAATATTTGAAGTATACATCAAACATGAAAGATTAAAGTTAATGTTCGAATTGATAACCATCATCTGCATATTTATTGAATGCATACATCTCCAGAAAGTACGATGAACTCACACAAAAAATTATGACAAGTATATGTCAAAGTGAAGTTAAATTTAATAAGGCTACATATAAAAATACATAGTTGTCAGAACTATTTTAATTAAAAAATGCTTCTGAAGAAGTTATTAATTTGTTAAAGTTTCAAATTTATTTAACATCTATGTCTTTTAAATTGTACAAATGTGTAATTTGATTATAAGTTCTATTGATTCTTTCCAAAATATTTAAAAAATGATACTAATTTCCACATTAGTAATATTTAATATTTTTATGGCCTTAGGAGATATTTCGAGGAAGAATACATTTTTTTATTTAGAAAATTAATCACACTACCTGAAGATTATTATCACACCTTGTAGATTGTGCACATTTTCTGGGGATTTTAATTTAATTATGGGGATTTTTGTGTCTGCCCATTTTTTTCGTTAACAAAAAGAATATCATGATATCTGATATTTGAGCTGCAATAGACCGTCTAGTTACGGTGGAGGGACTGATTCTACTCACTCATGTAGAATATTATTATTATTGTAGTTTAAAACCTTATTTTTTTATGCTAAATTTCCCTTGCAAATTGTATCCCAATAAAGTATGAATTATTAAAATTGAGACTTTAAAGTTAATATTATTCAATAATAGTGACTTTAAATTTAAGTTCAGGCATATATTGCGATAATTTTTTATTTGCAAAACAAATTCATTTGTAAGTCTTTAAAGTCAATATTAACCAACAAAATTTCTTAAAACCAAAATTAAACGACAAAAGAAACTTAATGGTCAAAATTAGGCAATATTAAGTGACTTACAATGAATTTAAAGACAAAATCAAACAACAAAAGAGACATTAAAAACTGTTTTACATATTTTATGATTTTTCACTACTAAGCTAGCACTAGATGTATTATATTTTGTTGCTTAATCTTGACTATAAAGTCATAATCGTAATGACTTTACAATTAAATTCAGGCAATAAAATATTTTATATAAAATATATTTACAAAATAAATAATAAATAAATAATGAATTACAGTACAGGAGAGACTTTGAAGTCATGATTAGGCAATAAAAGTGACTTAAAAGTCAAGTGTATGCATATATTGCAGCCCATATTCATTTAAAAAACAATGTTAGATGACAAATTAGTCTTTAAAATCTACATTATGCAATAAGACTTAGTTTTAAATAAAATTTTGGAAGATATTGCCACACTTACTTATTTTTTGTAAAGTCAATATTACATAACAAAAATAATTTAAAATTAAGACTATTTTATCGTCGAAAATCGAAATTGGGCTTTTTAAAGTAATTTAAAATGTATTTAAAATCAAAATCAGACAATAAAATCAAGATTATAGGAACAAAAGTAAAAATTAAGCGACAAACGAGACAAAATTCACTTTTGTGATGATTTATGTAAATGCTTATCATTTTGTAGAAAGGAAATTTCCGTAAAATAAAGTATATTAAATTATAAAATAGAAAATAAATATGAATAGATTATTAAAAATCAACCAATAAAACAATTAAACACTGTAGCGTAATTATTGCGTATTAAAAGGTCAAAGGTCATCGACGATGAATGGGGTGGAAATTAGAGAGAGACAACTGCAGCCACTTCCCATAAGCGAGGCGTTGCATTGTGCAGCGCGAAATTCGAAATAGTGCCCAGGATACGAGTTGTGACGATTCCGCTGATTCGGCATGACTCGTACACTTGTACTCGACAGGCGCTCTCAGCATCGAAGGTAAAGCCGTTGAATGTGATCTTTATATAGAACCCTCTATACGTGTTATGAAAACGTGACCGATCGTTCTGTTGAGAGCTAGGGTGCGCATAGTGGATTTCCCGTTAGGATTATTTAGTCCCGCCCTCGCTACAGGGCCGTCTAGCGCACTTTCAGAACTGTTCACATTCAACGTTTATAACGCACGCGCCGAACTCATTTCATTCGAAGCGGACACCACGACCGACATAAACGCAGCTTATCGCATAGATTATTATAGATGCATAACTCCTATGTTAACGTTTCATACCGCGTTTCGATTAGTTTCAACCCAATCCACCAGTTGTGATTTTGGCGCAATGATCGCTTTTTTAGCGGAATGGTGGGGGTGGGATATCCACATTCAAATTTAAATGAAATTTATTTATAATGAAAGGTTAAATAAAAATACTCATACGCAATTTAACAAATTTATTTAAAAACAATTAATTACACAAAAATTATGTGATATTCTACATTATATGTACATAATTTTAGACAATTAATTAATAATAACAATAGAATTATATATCAGTAGCAATATTTTTAACATTATTTTACATGTAATAAATGATAAAATTACATAATTTCAATAAGTTTTTTTCGATCATTTATGCGAAAAAATACAATGTATTTTAGCTTTTTACAATCTTTGAAAATTACTTTTTGTATAAAATTAAGTTGTCCGCTGTTGTCTCTCAGTAAGGCATTCAACACAAGTGATTTATAAGCTACGAATTCTAAAATAGTTACTTACCTTACTGAAAGTCAATATCTTGCACATTAATTTTTGCCAAAAAGTAATATGTAAGTAATAAATAAAGAATTATGAAAAAAAAAGTATGAATATGTAGAAATACTTAAAGTATAAAATATACTTACTTAATAATAATATACCACAGCGAGACATTTCAGCGGAAAGGAGGAACATACACATGCACACAATGAATTGCTTCGCACATCCAAAGGCGAGAACGTTTATATCGAATCATTATTTATCCCCAGGCCAATCCAAATTTGGTTTAGCAGCACATATCATGATTGCTTTGATGAAAGAACAATCTAACATCTAAAAATCACGAAGCTAAGTATCACATACTACGCTCTGATTAATTTAATGTTAATGTTGATTTAACAAATTTACTTATAACAAAGACACTTACCTCAATTTTTGTGACGATTTGTGTGCATTCAGGGGCCTTCATCCACTTTATCAATTTGGCAATACAATATGTTGTAAAGCCCGTTTTAGCACACAAATTTAAAAAGTAATTCTTCAAAAATGTGTCAATTTTCACTGATTTGTTTATGTCACATTTTTTCAATGCTTAATTAGGTAATTCCCACGATTTAAATATTATCGACATTTGCGCCTTTCGTGGATTGGGTTGAAACTAGTACATCAAATTATAATAATAATAAACGTGAAATAACGTAATCCTATGGAGTTAGCGGGGCCTGGCTTATCTGCTCTTCTGATTTCATTCCCACTTGTAACTCTCACATCTCGTAAACTAAATAATATAATCATATTGGCTTAATTGAATGAAATTTAACATCAACTATGAATCAATATGTGTTTAAACTTAATTTATATAATTTCTAACTGCAATTTACGATTGTAATAAAAATGTATACATTTTAAATTATAGTATGTTTATTTCAGTCAAAAATTACAAGCAGATTTTATATGTAATATTATTATTGAATATTAATGGAATTACAAAATGTTCTTTCAATTTTTTGTTTTTTTTTTTTAATTGTGAAATTCAAAATGTTACTATATGAGATATATTGTTTCTACATATGCTAATTTCATTCGTATTCACTTTACAAAAATTATGCTAATTTGACGTATACTAATATTACATAGAAAGGTGATTTTTGTACTCCTAAAAAGGGTTAAAATATATATGATTTATGAAATAATAAGTAATTAATCATTTTTAAATTATCGTAGTGGTATATTTGCAAATATTTTAACTATTTTATACTTTTACCGTAGTTCATACTAAAAAATGGTGTTTATTATTTAATTTTTGTAGATATAGTAATTGATTTATATGATTTTTTTAACTAAATATTTCATGACAGTAAATTCAAGTGTCTCGCTGTGCGCGTTATATGCGACAAATCGTATTTAATTCTTATGTTTGTGCACCCGTACACCAAATGTGGTGTAGGATCGCATTTACTGGTGCCGCTCGTTATTTCATATCTTGGACGAAATCCGATTATTATCCGAATGTATGCATTCGTAATTATTCTTCTTGGCTCCGTCCACTGCATTTTTTAATGCAATCGGAGAATGCTGGCGCCATCTATTAAGAAAATTCTCGTATTCGAAATGTCTCTCTTGTTTTTCATTTGATTATTATTATTTTTTAATGTTGAATTTACCATCCATCCATAGAATTGTGCTATCATTTTATTTTTGAGATAAACTTATTTATAATATTTTGTTATTACATAAACAAATGAACATAAAAATGATAGCATTTTAGAGAAAATTTAAATAATTTGTCAGTTACCGTTTTTGAGTTGTTTGTCAGAAACGGTGTTTAATACCCTCTTAACATTTTTGAATATTTGCGGTAAAGTAAGTGGCAGCAGATACCGCGCGCCCGCCGTCGCTTTCGTTACATGACTTGCGGAAGAAAAAAAATCATAGCTGTCGACCATGGATCGCTATATACATATTTTTTACACAGCCTTCTAGAGGAAACTGCGGACGATTTCTTGAAGTTTACGTATAATACTGCTCTTTTTTGATAATATTTATTTTGGCCTCTGTAAAATTGAAATTTAATAATAAAAATTGTGTAACTTTAATTAATTATAACTACTATCAAAATTAAAATAATGCACTGAAACATATGTCATTAAATAAAGCAACTCATGTTTATGATTGTGTTATAAAATGGTTGCGACAAAGTATTTGGGGGCCTGTTGGCAAATTATTAAATGTTATACATAATACCGCGTGCTGAACAACTTTTAGAAATGTTCGACTTTGACGATTCATTATATAAGTCGTTGTAAGTTTTAAAGTATTGTTAACAATATGACATTTTTTATTGTTGTCTAATATCAATTTAAGTGTTGCTTAAGGTCGAGATTGAGGGTAGTCGTATTAGGCATTGCGTTGAACTAACTGATGTAGGGATTGATGTAGAGTAATTTGGCCTTGAACAAATCCTTCGTTTATTTTCGTCACGATCCGTATTTATTCGCGCTTTGGCGAAGTGCGGGGTGCGAAAGGGGAACGAATTTAAAATTTTCAAGATACATTTTTCCTTTCCAGCCATGCTTGCCGTGCATCTATCTCTTTCTAACGTATTTCGCTGTTCTTTTAATTCCGTGTCTGTCAAAATCAAATGTTCTGTTATTTCACCTACGATTTCTTCGTTTTGGTGTGTTTAAAATTCTGGTTACGATTTTAAATGAAGTGAAAATGAAAATAAAAAATGTGATTTCAATGTTTCAGAATACATATTTGGTTGAACACATTTACAATGCATTTTTTATTGAAAATGAAATGAATACGGAGGTTATGTAACATTTATTTTCATTATGATGTTGAATAAAATCTTCTCACACTACCACTTCCTTGAACAGACATTATTTTCTTAACAAATATATAATGATAGAAATTAAAAAAAAATCAGTGAACCAAATAAGATAGTGTCTAATAAATTAAATAAAAATGATTTGGAAATCATTAATAAATCATTTCCACATTTTCCTCTGTGACATTTTGACTTACGTACAAAAAATGCACATTAAAACAACTACTTCCCGGGCAATAATTTATTAATTATTTTGAAATCATTTTTATTTAATTTATTAAATTACTGTGCCAAGTGAATGAACACTCTTCTATTCATAGTGTCTAATACTTTGTTAATGAAATTGGATGTCCAAACATTTCATTTATATTTTATTATTATAATATTATGTAGTTATACATGAAAATTATATTCATTTTATTCCTCTTTATAGTTTGCCTCCTCAAAGTATATTATATATATATATATATTTATACTCTCAATTACTTGATAATGAACCGGATAAAAGTGATGACAATTTGAAAGAATAAAGTGTTACAGAAGAAATTAACATGTTTACGAGAGTCAAGCTGTTCAAATAATTCAGGGTGTTCGAATCATTCTAATAATATACACATTTCAGAAAATTTTAACAAATTGAGGGCTTAGAGTATTTTAAAGAATTTTAAATGCACAAATTAGAACATTATTTTAACTCCAAAGGGATGTAACACTCTTTATATTATTTTTTATTAGATTCCTCTTTGAATTATCTTTACAGCAATTTAATATAGTTGGTAGTTTTTATTAATTGTTATTGCAGAAAAAAAAAATGTTCTAACAATTTTGATAGTTGTATTGGTGGTTTATTAGAACACATTACATTTTTGGTTTTCAAAATGGAGAAATTAAATTTTGTATACTTACTAAGATAACATCATTCTATTCGATGATAATTTTAAATGTGATATATTTGTATATTTAAATGGCACCCTATAGTTTTCCATCTTTTTTTAATGATCACAAAATGATATATAAATATTTCATTAAGCCTATCTTCTGTACTTCCCGAAACATTTCACATTTCATAGTATTTGTAAGGCATTTTAACAATGAATTGATTAGTTTGACATGAAAAACAATTGAAATAACAGTAATCGAGTATATGAAATTAAAGAAATTGAAAACAAATGCCAAATAAACATTATTTTCAATTTAAATTAGTGTTATGGAAAATCTATATGTGAGAATGAAATAATGGTTTATTTTATAAATGAACAAAAATCATTCGAAATTTAAATATATATCACATTTAAAATAATCATTGAATAGAATGGGACCAACTTGGTATGCATACTAAATTTCATATCACCATGTCAACAAAAAAGGCGGACACTTCGGTGACTCAACCTATGTAAAAAATAATGTGCTTCTGGGTTAAAAAAGATGAGTAGGTATATTTCGAAAAAGTATTATTCAAGTTTTTAAATTAAAAAAAAATATATATAAAAAAATAAATAAACCAAATAAATAAGGGAACCAATATTTGAACACTTTGAAATTTACATGTATTGTATGCAAATTCCTGCTTTCCTATTAATTTTTTAGATAAATTGAGAGAATTAAATTAAATTCAGAATCTAAAAATCTATTCAAAAGTCAATTTTAGAATTGATGTATAATTAATTATTAATGAATGAAATTAATATAAAATCCCTTTCGTATATAGAAAATTACTGCATATTTTTGATCGTATAATTGGTACGTATAGATTTAATAAAATTATTATTCATCATCTTGATTTGTGTGATTTATTTAATAAGTCAATGGTCGCGATCAGGGAATTGTAGAGAAACCAAAGTCTTGGGTGAAAATATGAATGAATCCAGATTCCCCCATCTATAAATAAGGAAACATTTCAGCACTTTTAAATTTTTTAGGTTGCTTTCGATTAATCAATACAGAGTATAGTCATTTTAGATGTGAAAACAATTTTATGCAAATTTATGCATCCCCGTTCATTTTTTGAGACAAACTAAAAGAATAAAATTATATGTAGAATTTAAAAATCCGTTGAAAATTATGGTTCAGTCAATTTTAGAATATATGTATAATTAATGTTTTTATGATTGGAACTGAACATCGATTTTTATAGGTGATGATATTTAGCAGTTAATCACAATTTATTAAATATCTTTTAATTATACGTCGATATTAAAAGTTAATAAATCATCGTTTTTTATCGATTTTTAAATTCTGAAATTCTCTAAATTAATATAAAATGCGTTTTGCATATAAAAAATACTACGTATACTAGGTATATAAAAATTTAATAAAATTATGATTTATTATCTTGATTTGTGTGATTTATTTAATTAGTCAATATTTAATATGTGTACATTCGCGAATTACCCATAGCAATTTAAGATGTAACACAATTTTATACAAATTCCTGCTTCCCCGTTCATTTTTGAGAAAATTTAAAGAAGTAAATTACATTTAGAATCTAAAAATCTGTTCAAAAGTCTATTTAGAATTGATGTATAATTAATTTAAAATCCCTTTCGTATATAAAATTACTACATATTTCTGGTCGTATAATTGGTTAATAGAGATTTAATAAAATTGTGATTTACCATCTTGATTTGAGTGATTTATTTAATTAGTCAATACTTCTTATATGTACAAAATAAATCCCTTTCATGAATCACGCATTAATTAAATGCTTGTCCTGCTTCACCGACAAAGCGTTGATAACTGGTTGCCTATTTTTTAACTACAGCCATCTAGTAATTAATGTCTGAACTTTTACGCAATTTTAGAGGTCAAATATGCTACTCGAATAAAGCGGTATTTAAAAAAAAAACATAGATATATTTCGCTAATGTTTTTTGAGATTAAACTAAAAAAACATTATTTTCACATTTCATTCGCAATACATCGAAAGAAGAGTATTTTCCAGAAGTAGTTGATATTTTTTTAATTGAATATAACACAAAATATAAAAATGAAAATATAATGAAATAACAACAATTACAAAAACATTAAAAAAACAAAAAAACGAAATTGACGACTGCATGTAGAAAAAAATTACCTATTTGATGTAATTTTTAGTTTATTTTTTAAACACACCGTTTGGATTATTAAACGAAAATACTGACAACCGTTTGAAGGATCCTGCTCTTAACCCCGCCACGCCTGAATCTTCGCGACTCCAAATAACACACAGTGCGGCGTTATTAATAAAATTATGGAAAACGTGGACTCTGTTGATAAGGAAAATCAAGATACCATTGATAACGAGGCGCGATCAGCATCGGCAACGTCCCAGGCCGATGAAACCCGAGGACTTCGAGCACACGAAGACTGAGCAGATGAAACCGCGCGAGGACATCAGAAAAAAGGAAGTAGATTATTTATTTCCCCATGGTGATAAAAGTAATTTATTAATTACCGAGGAAAGCGATTTCTTCAGTTTTACTAAATCAAATGATTGAAAAAAAAAAACTAAATGAAAAATTGAATGATTTTAAAATTAAATCAAATAACCCTAATTTACGAACAAATATTTCTCAATTGCCAAATAATACTAATTATAATGTCAACTTAAATAGTAATAACGATAAGAATGACGACGTAAATGTAATGGATTTAAAAAAAGTTATACCAAACTTTGACGATGCTGGAAGCAGTCATCCAATCGATTTTGGTGGACGATTTTTTTTTAGATTTATACAGCGTATCATTTGCTGGGATTCATGTTGTCATCAAAGATATTTTTTCGGGTTCAGCAAAATATTGGGCGGATGCATTTATTCACACATTTGCTAGTTTTGTTAATTTTAGATCAGCATTTATTAACCAATTCTGGGATCAATCTATGCAATTAGGCGTAAGGTTGGCTTTGGAGTCGGCACGTTATAATGAGGGAGGTGGAAGTTATGCAGATTATTTCAATTATTTGTAGCTATTGCTCGGCATCTTCAACCTCCTATTCCTGATGTTTGTTTAATTGCGATAACAGGCAGGCACTTACCACCGCATGTATCGGCAAATATAATTTCAGTAGTGAGTTTGTAAGAAGCACTAAATCGACTTAAATAAGCCGATTATTATTTTAATAATAAGGTAAACGAAACATATAATAAACTAAAAGGTAATAATAATGCAGACCATTCACAGTATAATAGCAATAACTTACTTAAACATAATTCGTCTTATAATCGTAATCAACCTCATAGACATAACCAACAAAATAATAAGGCAAATGTTTCCACATTGGTGTTTGAAAACGTTGGACAGGATAAATCTTGTCTTGAATCATCGGAAAGCTAATAAGAAATCCTCAAAATAGCTCGATGGGGATTAATGTTGTTAATAGAGCCAAAAATAGTAATAATTATTCTGTAGATAATTTATTAGATGATGATTGTGATTTTAATCATTGATATTTAGACTCTAAACCACCTGTCATTGAAATTAAAATTTGGAAATATGTTTTTCCAGCTATGTTAGATTCTGGTAGTAAGATTTTTTATATATACTGATATTTGGAATCAAATAAATAATCCTCAGTACTATTACCTCTTTTCCAGTTACAGGAATTAAAGTAACCGGAGTTTTTAAAATGTTGTAGACTTGTTTCTCATTTATCACTTGGTAAAACATATTTAATATAAGTGTTGGTTATAGAAAATAAAACTCGTGGTTTATTGTTTTACTAGAATACTACATTCACGACCGGTTTCGGCGTAATGCCATTATCAAGTGGTTTACAAATGGAAAATAACATAGTATTTATACCAGCGGATTAGTTGATGAGGGCGGATAATATGGGGGAACGCTAAACCTGAAATAGTTAAAAGACAAATCTTACTCTCTGTAAATGTAAAGGAGCTCGAATTTGAATATGAATTTCTAGTTATTTCTGGTCTTATGTATCTTATAATAGTAGGTTCAGATTTTAGAAGAAAATATAAAGTCCTTGTGTATTGCAATTTAATAAAGAACCACCTAATTCCTTAAGGATCAACTTATCGTTTCCTTTAGACAATACAGAATTTAGTTCACAACAGAAGTTTATTCTAGCTCGTAACATTTTAAAAAGTAAAGCTTCTAAACGTGCTGAGAAATTTGTTGATCGAGCTTTTAAGAGTTTCAAAACTGGAGATTTAGTATTACTCAGGGTACCTAATATCCCTTTGCTCTCCAACTCTGAAACTTAAAAGTTATTGCTATTGTTTGAAGGGCCTTATAGAATTAAAAAAAAACCTGTTGGTTATGCAACATATGTTTTGGTACATCTTGAAACTGAAAAGGAAAGAGATACTTTTCACGCCAGCCATTTGAAATTGTATTATTGTAATAAATTCCATACCTCTCACTTAGTTGGTGTTAATCCAACTGATTAGAATGTCATTTGGGGGAGGGTAGATGTAGCGTAATTATTGCTCCTTAACATTTTTTAACATTCGCGCTAAATTATTTCGTTATTTTGTGTGCATTTTTTCTTTAACCGACCTCTTAGCAGAGCCCGACCTTTTGCCTCACGACGTTTTTTTGTGATCAGTTGTGCGAATCGTGAATTTTTAAAGCAATTGTCGGCAACCTTTGGCGCGATTGGTAATTGTTTGAGATATTAAACGATTTACCCAACCTGATGTTACACGTGTTATCAAGAAATAAACCAGAGTTCATTTTTATGTTTAAATCAGTCTTTTACTCAAAAATACTGCGTTTCCCGCAACCTTGAGCCTGAGCAAACCGGCGTCCAAAATCATTACGTAGCAACACAGATTAGATTGAATAACTTTACATTCTCGACAGTTTCGTGTTATTAGCCCATTTCTCAACCAGAAACTAGTTAAGAATTTAAAGTTATTCAATCTAATCTGTATTTAATTGTTTTATTGGTTGATTTTTAATAATCTATTCATATTTATTTTATAAAATATGAATTACCAATGTTTAAATATTATAATCAATAATTAAATTAATTATTTTATAGCTTAATTATCTTTTGTTGCTTAATCTTGACTATAATTTCTTATTTTTTGCTGATTTTGACATTAAATGCATTGTAAGCAATAACATCAAAATTGGACAACAAAATTTCTTTTTGTGTCAAAATTAACTGTGAAAAAAAAACGTTCAAGTATGTGACTTTATAGTAAAGATTATACAAATATTTTCATAAATACTAACTTCCAAGTCAACATTAGACTACAGAAAAGACTTTAAAGTTAAGATTAGGCAATAAAAGTAACGATAAAGCCAAGCTTAGTCATACATTGCGACGCATATTAATTTATAAAGGAAAGTTAGGTCTTTAAAATCGATATTAGGCAACAAAATATATTTTAAAGTCGAAATTAGGCAAAATCAAGTAATATGCATAGTTTTTAAAGTTAATCGAATAAGATAACACGCAAGTATGATCAAAATGATCATCTCAAGCTCTGAATGGAATCGGATCAGTTCTGCTCTTTCTCCGAGCGCTGAACCACCCGGCTTCAATTGAGAAGACGATAAAGAATTGGTGTCTCGTTGGATTACACGAAAACATTGCAGTCAGCATTACGGCTCTTAACTGTTTGTGACTAAGTTATTAAATATATTTATAAAATCTAGTGCCATTTTAATTAAGATCATTGGATACAGTGAAAAAAAAATTGTACGGTTGTTTTTCCTACTCCTTACTTAAATTTCTGATCCGCGCACACCTTAGGCCCGCTTCTACAAATGATAGTTACACTATTGGTAATTTAACGCAGGGTTAAACCTTGGACGGTGATTCTACAATTGTGAGGTAACGCGTTATTGGGACGAACGGAGTGGTACCACTCCGGTATTTTCACCCGCAGCCGCGCATCGTCCAGAAATGTCCTTTGCTTTGGTTTTGTTATATCGCGCTCGTATTGTCGATTTTTGCTGTTTTATTGTATTGTTAGTGATTTTAGTATTTTATTAAATTTTATTTTGTTAGTGTACCTCGTGTTTAGAGCTTTTTTAGTATAGGTTTAGTTATTTGTGTTTCATAAAATAGGTTATGTTAGATTGCTAAATATTAGGTTTTATTCGGGGTAATTACGCACGGAAAATGTTAATTACGTTATCATCACAGTCTAAGCAGCTTTTGTAATAGATATGTATTAATAAAATGTGAAATTAATTAATAACGTAACGTAACGTTTTGGTACAGAAAAATTTGCACATCTGTACCAAAACTCTGACATTCCAAATCACCCGAAAAACCCATGCCAGATAATTGCGCGCCGTAATGCTTTGTTCTCGGTTTCGAACCGCATCGCCCTAAAGTACAGACTCGTAACAAGATCAGCTAAAAATCAAAAGTACAGTTTTTCATAAAACAAATAAATTTCGGAATTATTGCACAAATAGCCAACAAGTAAATAAACAATAGCGTGCGCTATTTGTTTACTGGATGCTACAAAAATGCCATGTCAAACTACGGCAAATTCGGCCTGCCAAAAGATTGATTAAAAGCATTTATTTTTATAAGGTATAATCGTTGTGCCGTTCCGTGCAATAATTTCGATACGCGGAATTATTTATTCTTATGCGTACATTTTAATTTAACTTTTTTTTTAATTACCTGATCTTCGTTACAAGTCTGAAAAGATAACATCTGTACATTTCTTCTTTTGTTTTTGTTGTATTAAAAAATGTTTGCCCATCGGAGAGACACTCAGCCGTCCACGCATAATCGGCGACTGAGCGCGTTTTTACCCCCACTTAAGGGATGTTGAGCGCGCCCTTAAATACTGGACGCGTTCAACCCCTAAAATCAGATCAGTTCGTCCATTGGACACGTGCGATTAATCATTCAGTTTTTGGCATTCAGTTTTAACGTGTGTTATACTTCATTTTTCGTCCATCGGACACGTCGTAATGACAATTTAATTATTTGTAAGTTATTGTATTTTTTTTATATTTCACAAAAATATTGTTTCATTTTATTTACTTTTTTTGGCTCTTATTATTGTGTCATTTTAATATATTTTATTCATTTTTTTTTGTCTGCTTGCACTGTTATTCATTTTATTTAAACCCACCATGTTTACATGAAATTAAGCGAGAACCCTAATTAACACCTTGAGTTCTCATGTCGTCGAGCTAGCCCTTATTACCAAAGCCGTCGTGTTTTCACGAGTACAACTTTCCGCAGAAATAGCAGGGACGGTTGTGCTAGGTTAGCATCCCGTGGATCTTAAGTTAATAATTTCTTAATTTAATTCAAATTCGACTGCGTGGATCCCGCTCCCGGTAAAATTATGGTAATATTAGAAATAAATATATAACCAACCAAATTTAAATAATTGTATATTTTTGTTTTGAAGTCAAAATTATTAATTATTTAATGTTGTTACATTAGAAATAGTTGGTTGATAATTTATCTATTTTGTAAATTAAAAATGGTGATGTGTCCATCATGGCACTTTCCCCGGTGAATACGGTCAAATAAGTTTCTGATAGAAAATTTAATAGGGAAGCAAAATGATTAATAGAAAAAATTGATTGTTATCTTTTAAAGTTAAAGCCGAGTATTTAGAAGAATATTGTAATTAAGTGTGTTATTTCTTACCTTACAATAGATTAAAATTATTCCTCCACACTCTTCTTCATTTTTGCAAACTGGAGGCGTTTGCGAATGATAAGTTGAATTTGACGGCACTTTGACGTTTTATTTGTCATTAAAATAATTATTTCAATAATTAAAATCTCTAAGGGAATTTATCAGATAAATGCTTATAAAATGAAAACCGGAGGTCCTACAATAAAAGTTTTATAACAGAAATTATTTATTTTCCAAGATCTAAAACTTTTATTTGAAACATTTTTCTATCCGATTTAAAAAATGAAAAATTGCTAAGAGTAAAGTTGCACTTAATGAGTTTTGATTCTAACCAAAAGCTTTTCAGATCATTCCACTGTTATATAAAGCTTAGATATAAAGTTTGGGCTTAATCCATTTAGCCGTTTAGGCGCTATCGCGGAAACACACAGACACACACACAGACATTTTTCAAAACTCGATGGAATGGACTCAGGGGACCTCAAAACGTGCATATTTGTTGAAATTGGCGGTTCGAAAATTTTCACGATCACAATACTTTCCCTTGGACAGGGGTCCGGGGAAAGTAAAAATTATCTAGTTATTAATATCTATGGTATTCTTCAATTCTTTTATTTTAAACAGCTGTAACCAAGTGAATAAATCTTTTTTTTTACTTTCCCCGGATCCCTGTCCAAGGGAATTTCAACAAATATGTACGTTTTGAGGTCCCCTGAGTCCATTCCATCGAGTTTTGAAAAATGTCTGTGTGTATGTCTGTGTGTTTCCGCGATAGCGCATAAACAGCTAAATGGATTAAGCCCAAACTTTATGTCTAAGCTTTTTATAACAGTGGAATGATCTGAAAAGCTTTTGGTTAGAATCAAAACTCATTAAGTGCAACTTTACTCTTAGCAATTTTTCATTTTTTAATTCAGATAGAAAAATGTTTCAAATAAAAGTTTTATATCTTGGAAAATAAATAATTTCTGTTATAAAACTTTTATTGCAGGGCCTCCGGTTTTATTTTTATAAATTTTTGAAATAATTATTTTAATGACAAATAAAACGTCAAAATGCCGTCATATTCAACACATTCGCAAACGCCTCCAGTTAGAAAAAATGAAGAAGAGTGTGGAGACTTATTTAAACCCATTGTAAGGTAAGAAATAACATACTTAATTATAATATTCTTCTAAATACTCGGTTTTAACTTTGAAAGACAACAATCAATTTTTTCTATTAATTATTTTGCTTTCCTATTAAATTTTCAATCAGAAACTTATTTGACCGTATTCACCGGGGAAAGTACCATGATGGACACATCACCATTTTTTTTATTCTATTTGAAAAGCGTTTTGAAATTTTATTACCGTTTTATATAGTTTTGAAATTAAATTTATATTCTTTATGGTATTTATCAAATTTAACAACTAAAGAAAACTGTATTTTAGAATTCTAGTAGTTGAGCTTCCGACAGCAGTTAGCGCGATAATTTATAGAGTTGTCAACATTCACCATCTCGACTAGGTTTTCTATGGTTTTGACGCCAGCTGACCAGCTGGTCGCGCATACACATTTATGCCAAGTGAGTGGTAAATTTGAAAGGATTGTAGAATCGGAACGCTATTTACCAATCAGTTAAACTAAAATACTCAATACCGAAGGTCTACGCTGCCAAAGCTATTACTATCAATTGTAAAAGTGGCCCTTAGTAGAGTAAATGCCGTGTAGCATATGCGAATTCTTATAGCAAGATAAGGATAAATAAAACTACTGAAACACGCCTCGAGCATTGAAAGTTCGACCATTTATCCACAAGGTGTCATATTAGTACGGGTCATTATTTTATATAATTTCTATCCCATTTTATTTGAAATTTACTCATTTTAGAAAATACAATAATATAAAACTTATATTCAACACCAAATTGAAATGAGCCTTAAAGGCTTAGTTTTTTATGTTTACTTATGACTTATTTTAACTTATTTATTTAATATTAAATACATCTGGTCGCATGCCAAAACGAACTAACACCTGTTAATTAAAGATATATTTATATATAATTTTGTAAATATGTGAAATTTTTACCACCAAAATGGGTTTTAAACAAAACAAAACTTTATTCTAGCGCAATTATTTCTTAAAAAGCATAAAAATTAGTTTTAAGCGTAATTAAAATGTGAAAATATGAAATAAATATCAATTGATTATTAAAAATCAACTAATAAAACACAGATTAGATTGAATAACTTTCAATTCTCGACTAGTTTCGGGTCATTAGCCCATTTTCAAGAGAATTTAAAATTTGTTTTATTAAAATTTAATATTAAAAATATATATATAAATAAAACAATTTTAAATTCTCTTTAAAGTAGGCTAATAACATGAAATTAGTCGAGAATTTAAAGTTATTTAATCTAATCTGTGTTTTATTGGTTGATTTTTAATAATTTATTCATATTTATTTCATACAATATGAACTACCAATGTCTAAATATTAAAACCATTAATTATGTGAAAATATGTTTTTAAAATGTGTCTATATCATTCAACAAATAAGTAATAAAGGAACTAAATTCATAACGGCCGAACAAGAAATTTTCAGAAAGTTCATATTATTTCTCTAGCTATTTTCTCTTATAAATAATATTTTGGGAAATCTATCACATTGAAAATACGTTAAAGTTGGGAAAGGTCCAATATCGAAATTTAGCGAAATTTTTATATGGTGGTTTCCGCAAAATAATAGTTTTAATATACTATGTATTTTATAATTGTGAAAATAGTTTTGAATTTGAATAATATATTCCCCTATGGGTTAAAAAAAAATATTGACTACAAAAAAATATAAATTTAAGTCCCAATATTCAAATTTAACGTATTATTTAATCTGGTAGATTTTCAAAATATTAATTTTAAGAGTAAAGCAATATTTTATAATTGTAAATATAGTTTTGAAAATGAATAATATATTCCCCAATGAACCAATTTCGATATACTGTAACTAAAAAAATCTGTGCTAATTACTATATTTTAAAATTATATTAATATTTAAAACTTTATTTTTTTATATTTCACCGTATTTCAATCTATACAAATATTTATCATAAATAGTTAACAGGTGCGCGAATTATAATATATGAATTTTAAACAGGATGTAGATTAGTGAATATAATTAATTTTTGTAGTTAATTTATTTTTAATTAAAATTGTTATTATTAAATCTGTATTAAATTAAAAGATTAAGTGCACATATTAATTTAATTTTAATTAAGGTTCCAACGCCTCGAACTCGAAACAAATTCATAAAAACCGCATAATTACATAAAGCCCCGATTACACACGTGCCGTGCAAAACTTGACGTTAGCAATACCTCGTAAAACGGTATATATATTTTTCTCTAATCTAAAAAAAGCCGCTGAATTAGCAATTGAAATAGCGATACCGAGTGCGATAAACAGCATGAACTACACTGACCCGTCCGGGGGTCAATCGGAAAAGAATGCCAAACTTACCACTGACAATTTGTTACTCAATTAGTGGTCAATTGAGATAATGCCGCCAATGGGAGATTTGTCGGAATGAGCCACATGTGCACGCGAACCGGTCTTTTTATTAACTGCTGCCAGAACGCGCGCAACTCGCAACGGCTGACGCAATAATTTAAAAATTCCGCTCATCGGACGCGCGTACGGATATTTAATTTAGTTTTAATGGAATTGATCTACATTATTATTATTTTTAGATTAATTGTAATCAATAATTAGTAAATTAAGTACAATTCATGTTTAAAAAGGCTTTTATTTTTTTTCTGACCAAAAAATCTATTTTACTTTCCCCGGATCCCTGTCCAAGAGAAAGTATTGTGATCGTAAAAATTTTCAAATTGCCAATATCAACAAATATGCACGTTTTGAGGTCCGCGGAGTCCATTCCATCGAGTTTTGAAAAATGTCCTTGTGTGTGTGTGTTACACACTTTATATCTAAGCTTTTTATTACAGTGGAATAATCTGAAAAACTTTTGGTTAGAATCAAAACTCATTAAGTGGTTTAGTCTTAGCGATTTTTAATTATTTAATTTGGATAGAAATTTTTTTCAAATAAAAGTTATAGATCTTGAAAAAATAAATATTCGGCCCTATTCCCTATCGAAAACGCTATGTTTGACAGCACGCTATTCTTCAAGGTTACGTTATATGGCTGTTTCGTATTCCGTATCGCGCTAAACCGCTATCTCAGTCAACGCTCAACGCCATCATAGCCGCTAAAATCGTTGAAATTAGCAGGCACCGAAATAGGTCCAGTTATCATAGCGTTTAGCCGCTTTTCGAGGTTACTTTCAATTCAAATTATTTTTTAGAGGCAGTTTAATAAATATTATTGTATTTTTGCTTCATTCTCTTGTAAAATTGAATTTAAACGATCAAAAAATAACATTTTTATACTTCACTCCTTCAGGAATCCATAGAATGTGCATAAAATTGAGGAGCGAGTGTGCCTTTTTATAAATTTTCTCATAATTAGGAACAGGGATTTTTTATATTAAAGATGTAATTTTTAATGTATTTTTTTAATGAGGGCACTGTGGGGGTTCAGAAAACATGGTGATTGTTGTTTTAGGTAGAAAAACGTCAAACCCCTTTACTAATGATGTGAATAGCAAAATTTACATATCAAAACGGCTCGACAGTGCAATAAAAACATTACTGCAATTTAATACAATCATATAACAATTTATAAACTTTAAATCAGAGAAAACCAAAGCACAAATTTATTTTTGTTATGATCGCCTTATGAACATTTCAACTTTACAAGGAAACACAAGTAATTTTCATTTTACAGATGCTTTGAGTACGTTTTTTAATAAAGGACAAAATCGCACTGCTTATGGATGTTTGATGCACTTTGGTTTTCTTCGATTGCATAGTTTACACACATTTTGATAGGTTAGAATTCAACCATTCAACAGCCATTGGATGAGCACTACGTTGAAATTTATCGGCATTGTCTTACCAAGGCGACATATAATAACCTCTCTTTCTATCGACACATCAAAACCACAGATTACTATATAGATCGTCCACTCAATGTTAAATTTTTGGTCCCGGGTTTTACGTTAGTTTCACCCCATAACACCAGAGGCGTGGTAATCGAAAGTCAGCGGGACGTGGGGGGTTTTGGCGGGTATAATCCCATATTCAAATTTAATGTATATAATTATAATAATAATAAAAGGTTATTTAAATGAAAGCATTTACAAATTTATTTAAAGAACAAATGATTTATTTTTTGTCAATGACTAACAATAATTATATATAAATATATTAACATTTACAGTTGACACCTGGTTATTGTTTAAACCTGAAAAAAAAGCCAAATATAGTAAATATCTCAATGAATTGTTTATACAGTTATAAAATTATACGAAGAAATATGTATACAGAAACATAAAATATTGTACAACATATGAAGCTAAATATTACCGAGTAGATAATTGTTATACTTACAGTCTTCCTTTGGTTGGGGACAATGTCTTGTTCACAGTTGGTTTTTTATTTAATGCCTGTTGTTGGTTCAATGCTTGAACAACATCGGTAAATGTACCAGATTGGTTCATGATTGCGGGGTCGTCAATGTCTAGTAACAAAAAAATTTACAAAATGATATCCCAACTGCAAGAAAGTACTAATTACTAAATATTCACTTATACATGCATATACATTCAGTCATTCCTTAGTTTTTTTTTTTATAATTACTAACTCACAACACTGTCAATTGAAATCATATAAATAAAACTAACATCTTTACATAAATTACAAAACATATCTTACCCTATTTCTTGCGATATCTTATGCATCCTTACATTTTAATTTGAATTGTGGCAACATGTAACAAGACAATAATGGCTAATTTTTGTTTATAAACTTATTAAGTATAAATTGAAAAGGAAATACACCACAGCACACACTATCTAACCTCCTTTTTTTTTTCACCCTGAATTTGAAAGTTTCAGCGACTGTGGCTATGACTTTCTATCACAGAACATTGCCATTCTTCGGCATTTGGACGAAGTTGGCGCATCATGGACCTCCTCTGACGAGGGGTAAGAAGAATGAAAGGAAAGCATCTCCGTAGATGATCGCGGCCGTCGATCCTCGCACAGAAGTGCGTTACTTCATTCTCGTCTTGGGGTTTATTACGTTGTTGTAATCATCTTGTTTTAGTTGGGTTTTCAGTCAGTACGCACCACGATGTTGTTTGGCGATGATGTTGTTTGGCCTACTCTGTTCCCCATATCAATTTTCTTCAGAACCACCGGCGTCCGTCGATGATGCTCCGCCGCCAGACATCCGCCGGGTCCGCACCTTTGCGAATCTCGCGACGAATGCCCTCGATGAAACTTCATCCACAAAACGCCATCCTGGAGCCGCCCTCCGAACCCCGAAGTCACGCAGTGCACCTGGACAGACCGCCTTTGGCTGCCTCGCGATGCAGCTGTTCCCTTAACGGGACCCCAATGACGACTTTTTTGAATCTAACCTCCAATACTTACGGATTTGTTTATGTTAGCAAGAATTCACGACATATGCGCCTCTACTGGTATGGGGTGAAACTAACGAAACCGAAATATTTTAAACCGCGCGGAGTGGACAGGCCCTGATCAAAACTATATTCTTTTTAACACTGCAGGAATAACATGTCACTCGATACGGAATACGGAATTATCCAGAAGCGTTGTCACACACGCTATCATAGACTGCTATCCCAACGTAACTGTCAACCATTATGTTTAGCGTTTTCGATAGGGAATAGGGCCGATTTTTTGTTATAAAACTTTTATTTTAAGACCTTCAGTTTTTATTTTATAAGCGGAAGAATTTCGCGTACCTGATAAATTCCCTTAGAAATAAATAATTATTTTTATAACCTTTTTTACATTTTAATTAATGAAATAATCATTTTTGTCAAGTAAAAGTTCAAAGTTCCGTCATAGTTAACACATTATGCGAAAAAAAAAAATGAAAGAGTGTCGAGATATGTTTGGAATTCATTGTAAGGTAAGAAATTAGTATGTTATTTCTTGTAATATTTTTCAAACTACTTGGCTTTAAGTTTAGAAGACAACAATCAATTTTACAATTCATAATTTTCCCTTTCTTATTAAATTCCAAATACTTTTCGTATACACTTCTTCTATACCTATCTTCAACTGTTTATGAAATTTTGTCAATTGTTTAATGATGCTCAGTCAATCATTTGACATTTGTTATATAGCTACTATTCGTATATTATCATTTTGTGTGTGATGTATTACTGTAAATTGTCATCTAAACTTAATTGCGTCCCATTACAACGCTTGCCGTGTACTTCTTCATTTTTTTTTTTTAATCGTTGACAAAGAATTATTTAATAATGCCGTGGTTAGTTCGCAATTAATTGAAAATGGGAGTAAGACATTGTACACAAGTGTTCCATTAAAAAAATATAACTTCGTGTCGGCATTTTTTTAATGGGACAACCTGTATATACAATTTTTAGTCGAGACGATGTTCATCTTATGGTCTAAAAATACTAATCGACGTATTCAACCGTTTACCCAAAAATGTTTACCTAAATACAATTTATTTAAAAAATGAATGTGTTCTTTTCATTATGATTGCACTGTCTAAAGCCCTTTTAATCTGTCAATATTTTGTTAATAGTTGAAGATAGGTAAATGACAATATATACAAAATAATTATAGAATTGCCGACAGATTCAAAATACCTAAAACTTTAGAGATAATCTCCACGGTTATTGTTCATATTTAAGAAATAGACTATATCATTAAAATTCATTAATTGTGTAAGTAATTAATAATATCAAAACTTGAAGAGAAATTCAAGGAAGTATCGTGGAAAATTAAAATTTCAATTTTTAATGAAACGTACGTTGGTTCTTAAAAAGACACATATGTCAAAGAGCCTGTAACATTGAGGTAGTATGGCTAGATAATACGTTTCTTAACATACAATTTACTAAACAAAAAGTAAAAAGAAGACAAATATGTCATTAGTGACTCTATGCTATACAGGGTGATTCAGTTCGGTGTTATAACTTTTTAATTTTGACAGTAAACTATAACAAACCAAATATATTTATAAACGGCAGGAAATTATTTAATTGCCAAATTGATAATACGATGACAACTGTGTTGTGATTAATTAACCTAATATGAACCTAATAATTAAAAATATAACGCAAGCGCCATCTGTTTTCAAGCGGCATCACCTTTGTATTACATACGCGGAAAGTAAAACAGATACCCATTACCCACAAAGCACAAACATGACTGAGGGATACACATTGAATATCCCTTTTGGAATATTGAAATATCCGCGGAGTGTCCAATGGAGTTGCAATGTATATGAAATATCAGGACATTCATATCCATTGGATATTCAGTGGAGATTCATTTTTTAAAATGTACGGAATAAATATTCTATGGATATTTATAGGATATAATAAAATAAATATCCATATTTAATTCATGAAATGATATTCATTGAATATACTTTGATGAATATTCTTTAGAAAATATACATTGAATATCCATTGAATGTTGCCGAACGTATTTGCACATTTATTTATTATGTGCTATGTGGGTATTTAGTTCAGTAATTTTCTATATTGCTATATTGGATCGAAGTAAAATGTTCGTGAAATGTAAAAAATACAATATTGTATTAAATTAAATTTCTCAACAATAACATAATGTTAAACATGCAATATTACCACTTTTAATATTTAGGCAATATAAATTGTACAATATTGTATTAACTTTACATTTTCAACAATTATATAAAGTTAAACATGCAACATTATTATTTTTAATAATTATGCAGTATAAATAATACAATATTGTTTTAATTGTACATTTTCAACAATTATATAATATTAAACATGCAATATTACCATTTTTAATATTTATGCAATATAAATAATGCAACGTTACATCTATATTTTATTTGTAACATTAATCTAATATGAATATATCAACATTACAGAAAGAAACATTCATACAATATTAGTAACATTACTACAATATTGCTGTAATGAATTTAATGCAATATTAAATAAGAAAATATTCAAATCGGTTTATGTTTGTATAAAAAACGAAAATTATAAAAAAATAAACTATTTCATTAATTGTTCAAAATGACCACCACCTACTTCTAAATATAACTCCTCTCTATGCAATCCTCTTTGAATGCAGACACATTTGAAAACATCATGATTTAATTTATGGCATTCAATTCAATTTTATTTCCTTATTTTATTCATATTTTTGTTAGCTAAGCGATAATTGTGATGGATATTCGGGTGCAGGAGAGTACCCGCTATCCGAATTGAACAAAAAATAGATATTTGAAAAAAATGAAAAATAAAAATGACTATCGCTACTCTGACAGTTGTTATCTGATTGTGAATAAAATAGAGAATTTCTAGCCGTTTACAAATATATATGGTTTGTTATAGTTTACTTTCAAAATAAAAAGTTAGAAGGGGTGGAACACAGACTAAATCACCCTGTCACTAATGACATATTTGTCTTCCCTTTACTTTTTGTTTAGTAAATTGAATGTCAAAAATGTATTTCATTTTTTCTTCGAAATATTAATAATACAATGTTTCATAAATATATTCATTAATAATACAATTTTTCTTTAAAACGATTATGGAAATATTATAAACGTAATATGTATAATAATAATCTTTATTTAGTATCTTGCTATATGATAACATAGAATATATACAGAGAGTTTTATGTAACACCGAACATACTAGAAAGTACTCAATGTAAATTTTCCTATGTTCGATTTGTTCAGGAACGCATCATAGCATTGGGTGCGATGTGATTGGCTACGATTTCTAATCGTAATATAGTCAACCCAATTTACACTATTTCCGTCAAAAATAAATTATATTTGTCAACTATTATATCAAGTGCAACATGTATAATTATGGATATTTTACTTAACCGCAATGCATGCCATTAAAATCTTTTCCTTTGTATACACTATTGATACGTAAAGATATCCAACTCTTCGTATATGTCTGCTTTAAGCACCAGAACAGTAAATGTCACTTGCTTGCGATAACTGACAATTGTACTTCATTTTTGACGGAGAAGGGTGTAGTTTGGGTTGACTATATTATTTTTAGAAATAATAGCCAATCACGCCGCACTCAATGCTTTGATGCGTTCCTGAACAAATCAAACATAGGGAAATATACATTGAACACATTCTAGTATGTTCGGTGTTACATAGAACTCTCTGTATGTAATTATAAAAAAAATAAAACATTTTATCTTACTTAACCTATAAATTAAATTTAAATATGCATAATAACTCTATAATGTCTTATATCTAACAATTACTTTAATAAAATCAGTCAGTTATTGGAATATTATACTTACTTTAGCATCCTTGAAAATATGTATGCAATATTTTTAATGTTCCTTGCTTAGTGGATTATAAATTAATAAATGTTTATGCATTGTTGTCATTTTTTATAATAATTTGTACATTTATGCAATTGAGTGTTTTATTGTGTATTTTTAACAACATAATTAATATATACAAACATCTTTATTCAGATAACATTACTAAGCTTGTATATACATTTATATTTACTTAACAAGAATATATATTGTGTTAGTCTGTCTGGGTTATCGACCTGGGGACTTTCTGCCCTTAGTTTAATTAATTAATTTAACTTATTCAAAATTCACTTTATTCATGTAAATTAATCCTTTAAGGTAAAACAATATAGCTAATATGATTTAATAACAGATTGATTTTATTAATTTAAATAATAAGTTAATTTCTTATAGAAAAATGGAATTTATATTAAATATAATTTATAACAGTGCTATATTTAAATTTATTTAATATTACTTCTTATTTTCAATTTCAAATTTGTGTTATTCGCGCACAAATGTCACATGACAATATCCATGACGTTGGCGTACGGAGTCCATTCTTCCCAAAATATTATCTATCTAGTAAATACGTGATTTGAGTTTACCCGAGTTTTTTGTCATTTACTACAACAAAAATATACAATTGTTTATAACATAAAAACATGTTTATTTAATTTTTTTAATAAAATAGCTAATTTATAATAAATTGTATTATAAATGTTATAGAAATTTATGTTAGTTTAATAACAAGAAATTAAAATGTATATACTAATATTTAGTTTTATTCATTTGTTATGTTTCAGTCACGTATGAACATGTTAATAAAGTTGCATATAGTGCGGCCCCATCGCACGACTTTTCCATACGTGAAATGTTAAATTAACATGTACTGATTATTTAGAGTTGTATGCATTTTTAAAATGTTATATTTTAAAATAAAAAAAAACAACTTTTATTTTACAATTATTTTTGTGACTACTTTATACTAAACAGTTATAATTTACACAAAATATATTTCAAACTAAATAGCTAAATACGAATTACATAAGAAATTTATTTTAAAATAGATATTTTTTTCACATATTAATTTATTTAATTACATTATAAAATTATTTTCATATTATACAGGGTGTCCCAAATACCATAAAAATATCAAAGTTGTATTTTTTAATGGAACACCCTATATATTACCATATTTTTAGATTCTACGTTCAAAATAACTATAATTTTAATTACGATTGTTAGTACCTAAACCTAACGGTTTTTGAAATAATTGGAATTTTGTTAAAATCTAACCTAATTTTCAAATATCAACTATTTGAGAAGTATTTAGGTTATGTAAACGAAATTTTCCTGTATATTTAGCAATTGATCATATTTTCATTCTTCAATTACAAAAACCTTAAAAATTGTACAGAGTTGCCTAAAAAATAAAACTTACTTAATAAGAACTTTAAGTTGATCAAACTTGTATTTTTTTTTTTCAAATGGAATGCTATATTTTTTAATATTCTATTAAATGAACATTATAATTATCTATCAAAAGTTTCCTATACCTGTAACTTCTAAGTCGAGGTGTTTTTGCGAAAAATGCAAAAAATCAAATCTTCGCATCATTTGGGTTTTTCTCTAAGTTTATTGATATATTTGTAGCTGACTGTGGATTTACGAAATGTCAAATAATTTATCTTAACTGTCACTTTAATTTTCAAACTCATTTTGTGCTATCACGGTATTATTTTGATTTTTTTTTTTGGAATTTGTAACATTATTATTTGTATCTAGGTAGTATAGTAGTTTTAAAAATATTTATTCAAAATAGAAGGGCTTTGGTATATTTGTAATGTTTGGACAATGTTATCGAGAGACCTTATTAACCTACAAAAATAATACATGCACTTTTTGCTAAAGTAGTAATTCTAAATCGGCCATTTTAACGAGACTATTAAAACGTTGTATAAAAAAGGGAATGTGAGCTATAAAAACTCATATATTGGGAAATCTTTCATAGAATTGTGAATATACAGAACTTCTAACATTATTCTGATAGAAATGGTAATTAGTAATAAAAATAGATTGTTGGGTGATGAGGAATAGAGGGTTTACATTTTATTCGATTTATATTTCCACAAAAGCACAAAATGGCATGGAGTGAATTTGTAAGCTAAAATGTCATATCAACTAAATCATTTGATATTTCTAAATTCCATAGCCAACTAAAATTATTAAAATATTAATCAAAAATGCACCACAAATGACGTAAAAAAACGATTTTAAGCCTTTTTCGCAAAAAATTAAATGTCTAAGAACTTCGAGTTATATGAAATTTTTGATAGATAACTAAAACGTGAATTTAATGGCAAGTTAAAAATATGGCATTCTATTTGAAAAAATAAAGTTTGTACCACTTAAAGTCCTTGTTCAATTAGTTTAATTTTTTAAGCCATCCTGTAAATATTGTACTATTTTAATAATTGGAAAATAAAATATGATACATTGCTGAACTTCACTGGAAATTTCCCGTACATAACTTAAATAGTTCTCAAATAATTACATTTTTTAAAGTAGGTTAAATTTTAAGAAAATTGCAATTATTTCAAAAACCGTTCGGTTTAGGTATTGATAATCTTAATGAAAACGATAGTTATTTTAAACATAGTACATACTTTAGATATGCAATCTGACTTATGATGATAATCTGAGAACATTAAATTTGATCATGGATAATAATTTCATTGAATTCACTCCGTTGTTGATTCACTTATACCAAAAAAGACTCATATGAAAATAATGATTAATAATCAACAGAATTGTCAGGATATATTCCTTTTAGTTTAAATTAGAGAAATTTCAGTTTTTTTTTGTACACGTATTTTTAAAAATAACTGATTCTCTCGTTTATTTTTTACATCTGCGAAGTAAAATATTAAACTAAGGCTGTCGATAATTTTATTAAAACTTCTTTTGTTTGAAAAAGGTTTACCTAACTAACAAAATAAACGAGTTATTGTTGTTTTTCCCGTAATTTTGAGGTTATGTGGTCGCTTCTCGCTTATTGTGACAGCTGTAACAAATGTTTTTGAATAAAAATCGCGCGATTGTTGTCGAACGCTGAACCATTTTAGTTTGAAACAAATTTTTGTAACTGTCAGAATAAAAGAGTTAATTTTACCATAACCCCACTTTTTTGCACACTCATTTATTTCGACAGTTACGGAAAAACGTTTCAAATAAAAGCCGTTCAGAATTCAATTATCTGCGACTTTTGTCTGAAATATTGTTTTGCAACTGCAAACTATTAACTTTACATAACCCCACTTTGTAACTGTCAAAGCTTCTCGCTTATTTTGGCAGATGAAACGAATGTTTTTAAATGAAAATCGCGCGAAATTCAAAGAATTTTTGTTTGAAACAATTTTTACAACTCTAAAAAAAAAAAACAACTTTTTGAAAACTAGCTTAAAAAACGTTTCAAATAAAAGTCGTTCAAAATTCAATGGTCTACGACTTTTGTTTGAAACTCGTTCAAAGTGACATTTATAAATGTCAATGAGCAGATCCTTCGAACATAACCTCGAAATTAATGTTTAAAAAGTCGATATCTCGATTGTTTCAAAATTTGTGAAAAATGAACAAATTAATTGTAAACAATCCCACTTTTTTGTAAACTCTCTCATTTCGACAGTCACAAAAAAAAAACTTTTCAAACGAAAACCGTTCAGAACAGAAAAGTAAACGACTTTCGTAGGTCATTCTATTCCCTACAAGTTTTATTAGAAATATGTTTCCTGAAATCAATTTTTGTATGAACACATATTTCGTAACTGCCAAAACGAACAAGATATCGACGTTTTAAATATTAATTTTATGGTTATGTTCAAACGACTCGCTCATTTTGACAGTTACGAAAAATCATTTCCATCAAAAGTTGTTTACTTTCCTATTCTGAACAATTTTCATTTGAAACGTTTTTTCGTATCTGTCGAAATGAGCGAGTTTGCAAAAAGTGGGGTTATGTAAAATTAATTTGTTTATTTTGATAGTTACAAAATATTGTTTCAAACAAAAATCGCTCGGAATGTAATTGCATGCGATTTTTATTTGGAAAAAAATGTTCGAACTCTTATAATAAGCAAGTTACAATGACATAACCTTGAAATATACGGGAAATCACGGATAACTCGCTTATTTTGACAACTGGGAAAAACTTTTTCAGACAAAATCTACGCAGAATTCAATTGTCAATGACTTTTGTTTTAAATGTTCTTCCCAGCTATTATTATAAACGAGTTGCGACATCTGCCCATTCTTTAATCTTAAGCGATAGTAGAGATTGCTTGGTATAGTAGGAATAAAATATTAAACTGCAGTATTCTAGACAACTACCTACTAACGAAAAATAGAGAATTTTAATCAACTGATGGTCATGGAAATATTTGGACCAAGCATTTTAAAAACAGATGCAGTAATATGATTCATATGTTCATTACATGTAAAAAGTAAAACGTAACTCCAAAGCCCCTGACTGATTAATTTTTACTTAAAATATGATCGCTATTCGAATAATATATCAAGGGTACATATATTATTGTATATGATTAAGTGATACTTTTAATGTGATATAAGAACAATTTATTATTCCATCAGCCACACATATAGTCCAGATGAGACTGAACATGCAGGCACTCTTCTAAATTATTTAATGTAGAGTGTATTTTGATGTCATTCACATTTTATAGGAAATAATAGTAATTAAGTTATTAATAATTTAAATAAAGAGCAAGGGTCCGTGGTTCGATCCCTAAGGGATCCCTGAGTTTGATAAAATCTGGTGTAACTTAAATTCATTAAGAGATACATTTTTTTGTAACATTGGATAGGATGACATAAATTTAATAAAACTATGACACAGTCCAAATGATTGGATTTTATCTAACTTTTAGTTTAGTAAAGTCTGTATAAATTATATTTACTTGTTTATGATTAACTAAAGCTTTGCATAAATGTTGAGTAACAGTTAATAATAATAATCGTTTATTTTCTCAATAAACTATAGTCCATTTACATAGAAAATATCAAGTTTATATAGTCGTGAAAAAACAAAAGTAAAATATAATAAAATATAAAATTAATAATAATACGATTAATTCTAAGAAACTAACATAAATGGTGATCCAAATTAAATTATTAAACACTTACAATTTTTCAAATAAATAATTTGAGATTATTGCATTTCTTCCAATTAGTTTTAAATAGTACATTGGTCATGGCTGAATGGTTAAAGCCTGCAATAAAAAAAATATTTGTTAAATTTTTAAATGTCTCAAATTAATTGAGAAATTGTATTAACTAACAAATTATTAAAATAATCGTCGAGTAATTCATATAATTTAAATATTTTAAATCTTACTCGCCATTCTTCTAGCATACGTATAGAGGGGGTATGAGAACGAGTCGCGTTTGTTAATTCCGGGTTAGTGCCTGGCTAGGGGGTTGGCGGCGGAAGGGGGACGCAATGAAGTATCGTAAGATTGACGGCGGCGCACGGCGAAATTAAATCGGCCAGTTTCCTGGGGGCGGTGGGCCGCTGGGGGTAGGGTGGCGTTGCACACCGCCGCCAACACGGGGCATAGGCACAGGCAAACGGCAACAGACTGTACCGGCTAAATTGGTTTGTGTGTTTTTATGACTGTGTTTTAGTACCGGCCCCGCGCGCGCTCCGGATTGCTATTGGGTTAACAGGACTTACGGGACGGCGTCATCCTCCAAGGAATAGGAAAACAACATATATATACAGGGGATTTATACGGAATATTAAATTTTACAAGAGGAAGAAAAAATCAATTTGTTGACACCTTTTATGATTAATGATCATTTTCAATAAAATATTTTAATTGATAATAATGGACTATTCCGAAAAAAATCGCTTTTTTTTAATGAATGACGATTTTCTTATAGTCATTAATATTTTATTGAATTAAATATTGACCATTCTAATTCAATGCTATCTTTTTGATGGAGAGCAGCGTGATTCCACGCTCATAAAATATTTGTTCTTTGCTGGCAAAAAACTGACTACTTGGGTCATTTTTACATATTCATTTAAATTATACGTTTTACCACTAAATTTTTTATAGAGATTGGAACAAATGATAATCGTATGGTTTCATGAAAGTATGGTGGGATTAGCAGTATATCCCATTCAAGCTCTGAAAGCTTTTGTCGAATGGTCAAACTTGTACATGGTTTCGTATTATCCTGTTAGAACACTGTACCATTTCTATTGACCAATACTTGTTTTTTTTAGCGCACTCCACTGATGGCTTTGACGAGCGAAAAACTTATCAACGAATTCGCCAACGGTAAAACGGCTTTAAGGCATTAAACTACACACTGTCAAGAATCGAAAGATGCGGAATTAAAAAAAAAATAATTGGATCGTCGGAACTATTTTAACACCTTAATACTGAAATAGTTCAACCCCCGGTCTGTTGCAAATATATTGTTCGATTCATACCTACGTTGTGTTTTGTTGTGTGTAGTAACCCAAAATTCTTTACCAGGTTCGATATTTGCGTAAATATGCATTTTCGTACTTACCGTGTTGTTTTACTGTTTATAAAGGATAAATGAAAGGACAACAAATAAAAGACATTGAGTGAGTTTAAATACAAGCAGCACCTGTTTTAATTAATTTAAGGCATAATTTATTTGACAATTATTTTACATTATCATTGAATGTTAACGCCTTATTGTTTTAATAAATTAATTAGAGGGCCACATGCATTTTTATTTTAAACTCAAAAAAAAAATGTATGTGGGGCGTACGCGCTTCTGCTCCGCATTCGCTTCGAGAGGTTGGAAAAAAACCACTAAAAATAACCTACCTCGGAGCATGAATTCATTAAAGTAAATTTATTTTAATATTTTCTTATTTTTTATTTTTATTCTCTTTTCTTTATCGAGATATGGAATTCGATATATTCGTTCGATTGGGTGTATCTTATGTTATACATTTTCCTTTCGTTGTGTAATTCTTTGTTTTGCCGATTAGTTCGGCCCAAGTCCGTCAATTGCGTTTTCAGGCGCAAAAGACTAACGGGTACAAACCTCAAGCATTTACTTTTGAAAATATATGTGATTCAATCATTTCTTGTAATTGTGTGATTCTTTGTTTGCCGATTAGTTCGGCCCAAGTCCGTCAATTGCGATTTCAGGCGCAAAAGACTAACGGGTACAAACCTCAAGCATATACTTTTTGAAAATATTTGTGATTTAATTATTTCTGGTAATTGTGTGATTCTTTGTTTGCCGATTAGTTCGGCCCAAGTCCGTCAATTGCGTTTTCAGGCGCAAAAGACTAACGGGTACAAACCTCAAGCATATACTTTTTGAAAATATTTGTGATTTAATTATTTCTGGTAATTGTGTAATTCTTTGTTTGCCGATTAGTTCGGCCCAAGTCCGTCAATTGCGTTTTCAGGCGCAAAAGACTAACGGGTACAAACCTCAAGCATTTACTTTTGAAAATATATGTGATTCAATCATTTCTTGTAATTGTGTGATTCTTTGTTTGCCGATTAGTTCGGCCCAAGTCCGTCAATTGCGTTTTCAGGCGCAAAAGACTAACGGGTACAAACCTCAAGCATATACTTTTTGAAAATATTTGTGATTTAATTATTTCTGGTAATTGTGTAATTCTTTGTTTGCCGATTAGTTCGGCCCAAGTCCGTCAATTGCGTTTTCAGGCGCAAAAGACTAACGGGTACAAACCTCAAGCATTTACTTTTGAAAATATATGTGATTCAATCATTTCTTGTAATTGTGTGATTCTTTGTTTGCCGATTAGTTCGGCCCAAGTCCGTCAATTGCGTTTTCAGGCGCAAAAGACTAACGGGTACAAACCTCAAGCATATACTTTTTGAAAATATTTGTGATTTAATTATTTCTGGTAATTGTGTAATTCTTTGTTTGCCGATTAGTTCGGCCCAAGTCCGTCAATTGCGTTTTCAGGCGCAAAAGACTAACGGGTACAAACCTCAAGCATTTACTTTTGAAAATATATGTGATTCAATCATTTCTTGTAATTGTGTGATTCTTTGTTTGCCGATTAGTTCGGCCCAAGTCCGTCAATTGCGTTTTCAGGCGCAAAAGACTAACGGGTACAAACCTCAAGCATATACTTTTTGAAAATATTTGTGATTTAATTATTTCTGGTAATTGTGTAATTCTTTGTTTGCCGATTAGTTCGGCCCAAGTCCGTCAATTGCGTTTTTAGGCGCAAAAGACTAACGGGTACAAACCTCAAGCATATACTTTTTAAGAAAACATTATTTCATTCCATATCTCTATAAATCATTCAATCAGTTAATATAAAAAAAAAACAAATTAAATCAATTTTCATTTTGTTTGATTAATTACTTCTTGTTAATATATTTTTTAACTTACTTACATGACTTCCATTTTTTTACGATTATTGCCGATTGCATAACTTTGAAACATGCTACCGCGACCAATTCTCGATTTTTTATTTTATCGATTTAGTTTGATTTATCTAAATTCTATTACACGTCCGCTCAACCCACGATTACTTTGAAATATTTTATTTAATTCCCATCGCACGTCTGTTCACCACCGCAATCAACTTCCCAATCCCAGATTTTTCTTTCCTATTTCTCTTGAAACCCAATTTTGATTATTCGACGATTTATCCCCTCTCCCCAAATATGGTCATAAACGCTCCCACATTTTTGCAAACCCATACTCGTTCTCACGCATAAGATTTTCGCTAATCAGTCGATTTCACATAAATTTGGTTCAAGCGCGTGCGGGATTTCCCCGCCATAATAATAACATTTACGCTATACAAAGTAAAACTATTTTCGCTTATTTTTTTTTTAATTCTATATAATTTCGGGTTCAAACACGTTTGGGACTTCCCCGTCTGAAATCTCAACATTTATCTTGTACAAAATTAAGTTCTCTTTGCATAATGTTGCGTTTACAGAAAATTGAGGCCAAGCGCGTGTGGGACTTCCCCGTCAAAATATGAATCAATTACATTGTACAAAATATAAACAAACAAAAATGCCGCAGTACAGATACAATGTATTGATAATTTCCGTTATTTAATTATTACTTTTTTTTACTTATTCTTTTCAAAAAATAAATTCTGTATACACCCCAGTTGGATTCATTACAATACAATCAGAATTTATTTCCAACAAGTTAAAATTTTGAGATATAATTCTGGAGTCAAATCCTATTTGATTTTCCCAATCCTGCATTTCACGAAGTTATTTATCACATTTGAATGTTAAAAGATGTTTAGGCATTTTTTTTCTTTAAGCGAATTATTCAACAGAAGTGTACTCTCACACCTCAGAATTGATCGTTGTGTTGCTCGAAATAAGCTCAAAACAACTGATTCTTTTGATATCTCACAAAACAGATGGCATAATCTTTCTATGATGAATACTGAATTTCGGAGGGCTTTGATCCGGTTTCTGAATCTATCTTTTGTGCTTAATATTGCAGACAGCCCATTTATCATCACTAGTGACGATACTCTTCAAACATGGATATGTACTGGAATTTGAGTACCAAATCACCAACGTCTTTTTTCTATAAAATGATGAAGAATCCATATGCCGAACTTTGAGAATAAATTTAGCCGTTTAAAATTAAGGTTGAATTCGATAAATTTAATCTCTCGACGATCTCACGAATAGTTACTCGCTGGTTTGTATTAATTAATGTCTGTTTTGTTTTTAAAGTTGCGGAACGTGAAACAATAAAATGTAACATCATTTATGGAGTAAGAAAAAACAGAAACATACATGACCTCCCATCTCTTGAAGACTTGGCTATTTCTCAAAATATATAATTACAGATATATATTATTTAATAAAATTGTTATAAATAAGTGCCCAAAATATTTACACGATTAAACCTCATACAGAGGGGACGTGCATAATTTTAATATTAGATTTAAGGGTACCTCATCACCTTCTGCACATATGACAGCTTTATTCTTGCGTTATTTTACGTACCAAATAACTAAAATTCTTAATCAATGCCCACACAATATTTTACGTTTAGTTAAAAAGAAATTTAGAAAGGCGTATAAAGAGACTGTTTTGAAGAAAAAATGATATAATTTTAATTTTATTAATAACTACAACGAGTTGTAAAGAAAATGTAAGAGGTTTTTTTTATTAGAATATTTTTTTTTGTTTCTGTGGTTAAGTTGAAAAACAGCAAACATTTTATGTTATGTTGAACGCCATATTCAATAATGATAAAATTGTAAATTAAGTGTTGTGTATTTTTGTTAGGAAAATTAAAACATTTGGGGCCATGCGCTTTTCTCATCTTGTTTACAAACTATTCGAGTACAAAAAGTGCTTGTTTAACTTATATGGTCGATGTATAACCATTTCAAAATAGCGACCGAAGAGAGCCATGATCTGCGCATAAGCTTATATGATCGGATAGGTATCAGCACTTTCCGTAATCTTAAACATAAAATTAAGTATGAATTATTAATCTGTATTCAATTCTACGGAAACTGAACCTCGGACTAAACATTTTACCGAAAACTGAAAAAAAAATGGCGGCCATTTGAAGAGAAATTGTGGACTTTTGCCTACTTTTTTTCAAATGAGGCTCTAGAAAAAATATTTTTTTAATATTTCGCAACGAAAGTGGTTCTGTTTGCGTAGAAAAGTTTGAACTAAAAATTTTTGATATTATCATCTACTCAAAAGGTCTTACTTTGAAAAGGCCTCGTCATCTGTGGCCTCTTTCAAGAACATACATTCGTCAGCCAGTCGATTTGCAGTACATTCTCAGCCCGACCGTGCAGTTGCTCGCCTGGAGTCATTTTCAGCGCAGCCCACTGATTGTTTTGACAAGCGAAAAACTGATCAACGAATTCGCCAAGGGTACAATGGCTTTGAGGCATTAAACTACACACTATAAAGTTACGAAAAATGCGAAATTAAAAAAATGGATTCTCGGAACTGTAATACTCCCTTAATATAATCACAATTTATTTCCAACAAGTTAAAATTTTGAGATATAGTTCTGGAGTCAAATTCTATATGATTTTCCCAATCTTGAATTTCGCGATGTAATTTATCACATTTGACTGTTAAAAGTTGTTGAGCCATTTAATGTCTTAAGTGACCATTTCCTTTTTCAATGGTTTCGATTTTTGAAGACAATTGTTTAATTTCATTATAAAAAAAATTAAGCAATCTTTTTTTTTAACTCATAAAAAAACATTTTAAGGATTGCAGAAATAGTTGCTTAGAAAAAGAGTGTTCATTATTAGTGACATTAATTGTTTTAATGTTATCCGGAGGTAAACGTATGGAACAAACCCACATACAACAAGTAAAACACTTATTTTGTATCTGGTAAAAAAATGATCTAAACCGATAATTTCTTTTTGCAGCAGAGAAATGGACAATATAAAACCAAGGTTGTATAGGGTTTTCCAATAAGGGCGGGTCGATGTTGGTAGTCTGTGGCGGCCATGTTGTTTTGGCGGTGTCTGTCAGATCTATTGTTTATTATTCTGTCACTCATGCCAAGTCACCATTACAGGACTGAACAGCACGTCTAAATCATATAACTCTATTATCAATAAAATGTTCATTTGTGCAAACGTTGCGCTCATTTTACAGCAATCGCGGTGGCTCTTCAAGGTAGACTCTCCAGCGTTCAGTCAATTCCTCGCCGTGTACAAGAACACGGCCTCTCTCAGGTTTCTAGTTGGCGAATTATTTTGCATCGATCGGGATTTGGGCCTGCCCTCGTACAAGTTCCAACTGACTCAGGAGTTAAAAGTTAATGACCTCAAACAACGCCGTTTATTCCCTGACTATGCTTTAAACGTTTGAAAGAGAACCCCAATTTTGGCCTAAATATCATCTTTAGCCACGATGCGTATTTTAACAAATCAAATTGCCATATATGGGGCGGCGCCAATCCACATGAGTTTCACTACATGATATTGCATCAACAAAAAGTAAGGGTTTGATGCAGATTTTAGACCGGCGGTATCATTGGTCCGTACTTTTTCAAAAACATTGGTGAGGCCATCACGATTAACGAAGAGCAATACAGATTGATGATAATCAATTTCTTTTCACTCGAATTGAACGATATAGACGTTCACGACATGTGATGTCAGCAAAATTTTCCATGGACGATTTGAAGGTATGGTTATCTCTAGCAAAGGTGCCGTAAATTGGCCACCAAGATCGTGCGATTTCAAAGGCCCATGTATAGCATATGGCATCGTCGTTTAAATGTCCGCCGCGGCTTCTCATGGTGGCACGGATCAAAGATGTTAAATGTTAAATGTTCCAGAATCAAATATTATAGTAATGAAATATTATTTCTTCTTCACTTCAAATTAATAATGCTAAGAATTGTACTTTCAATACTACTATAAAAATAATAAATGCTTTATCAAAATTTCTTTAAATTTACAGACGTAGAACAAACAAAGATAAGTTTAACCTCAAATTAATAATAAATACCCAACACGCTATTTTCAAACAATAAATTTAAGTAAGTACTAAAATTACTAAACATTAGCACAGAATCTTTACAATATTTATAAATTCTGCTGGTTAATTATTTTATATATATATATTTGCAGATTAAATCAAAGAAGAAATAATAAAACTATATAACCATAAAATTGTTAAAAATATTAAATATTTCAATAAAACCGATGAATAATCCTACAATTGAACATGATCTCATTTATACGATCTTGTATATGCTTGTAATGACGTGTAAGTATTTTCAATTAGCAATATAATTATAATTACAATACCTTTAAACATAACATGCCTATCCCTAAACTCATTAATATTAAACAATTTAACTTTTAATAAATTCACAACATATTTAAGAGATACAATATAACACCCATATTTAAAACCTATAATAACATTAAATCTATCTTTTGCAACCAAAAAGATAAAATTGATAAACTCGATAAAAACGGTGTATATTCTCTTACTTGTGACCATTGTGGAGCTACTTATATTGGAGAGACTGGCAGAGCTCTCAAAACACGAATAAAAGAACATACAAATCAAATACACAAATCAAATTTTGGACGACACTTATATATACACAGCCACACATTACAGGATAACAACAATATAAAACTTTTACACAATGCTAAAAAAGGCACTTTATTAACATTATTAGAACAATATGAAATTGACAAATTCAAGAAAAAACATAACGAACTTCAATGTTTAAATGACCAAACACAACTTAACACTACACCAATATACAGATATTTAAAATACCCCTTTTAAATACTGCATATTGTGTTGCATCCGTCTGCATTTAAACATCCGCGCGCTACAAATATATAAGTGTGTGTGTGTGTGTGTGCATGTGAGTGACTACACATGCGTACGCATCACCACCATACATTAACATTGCCAATATATATACATAATTTACTAACCAACAGACAAAAGGCGCCAACAAAGATAGTTTAACCTCAAATTAATAATAAATACCCAACACGCTATTTTCAAACAATAAATTTAAGTAAGTACTAAAATTACTAAACATTAGCACAGAATCTTTACAATACTTATAAATTCTGCTGGTTAATTATTTTATATATATATATTTGCAGATTAAATCAAAGAAGAAATAATAAAACTATATAACCATAAAATTGTTAAAAATATTAAATATTTCAATAAAACCGATGAATAATCCTACAATTGAACATGATCTCATTTATACGATCTTGTATATGCTTGTAATGACGTGTAAGTATTTTCAATTAGCAATATAATTATAATTACAATACCTTTAAACATAACATGCCTATCCCTAAACTCATTAATATTAAACAATTTAACTTTTAATAACATTATAAACACTAATTATTTTATATTTTAACATTATAATAATATTTGTATCCTATTAATAATTGTAGTATTCTGCTGAGGATGATTTTATATCGAAACTAGTCCAGAAAATAAAATAAACAATATCAAGAAGTACTCTCATTACACCCTTTAAGAATACTTGATATAATGGACAACAACCCATTGATTATTGATGTAGAAAAAAATGTTGTTTATTCACTTTTTGCATAAATAACTATTTAATTTGTAGTTGTAATTTATTTGTAAAAATTTAGAAATATCACTTATACAAACAAAGTTGATTTTTTTTAACAATCGCACGCCACTTCTCTAGATTTTTCAAAAAGAATTGATAAAATCGACTAATAAAGTTTTTAAAACAATGTACAATGGCGGCCGACGAAATGTGAAAGATGTTTATTAGCTATGTGAATATTACTTTTAATCTGGAGCGTCGCGTTTGTGCGAAAATAAACATTTGAATGACAGATTTATAAAAGTCATCAAAAATATGCCTAGACATCTATCTTTAGACGAGAAGAGCCGGGCAATAGCTAAACTAGAATAAAACTGGTCTCTTAGCCGAGTGACTGCTGATTTGAATGTAAGCAAAACCTGCATACATAATTTGAAAAGGCGATTTGAAATAAGGCAATATTTAAGAAGGCCACCCTGAATTGGAATAGGAAGGGTATCTAATGAAGAACAGGATGTTGCATTGGTGAATCATCTCAGAGAAAATCCATTTGATAGTGCTCGAGAAGTAACGGGTTTTGCGGGGTCTACTAGAACTGCTCGGAGACGTATTAAAGCTGCAGGTCTACAAAATTTTCAAGCAGCCAAGAAAGTTTTTCAATGAATTTGTGTATCGCGGGGATGATTTTTGGAAAACGGTCGTCTTTTCTGACGAAAAAGTATTTCAATCATGTAGTAATGGGAGCCTACGAGTTTATAGACCAATAAACCAAAGGTGTAAACAAGGATTCACCCGTCCAATAACAAATAGTGGTCGTTTTTCTGTTAATTTTTGGGCTTGGGTCAGTGTAAACGGACCCGGAATAATTTGGAAAATAGATGGCCATTTAAATGCTATTAAATACAGGGATATTTTAGAATATGTAATGTTGCCATACAGCAAGAATTGTGACTCAGTGGCTAAATGTCCACCGCATCCAAGTATTGCCTTCGCCTGCGAAGAGCCCTGATCTCAATCCAATTGAGAATGTTTAGGGATACCTACAAAAAAAGGTTTACTCAAGAGATTTTAGACCTAGGAATGCAGATGAACTTCACGAAATTGTTGAAAATGCATGGGAGGATTTGGCTGACAACTACAATATGAGGAATCTAGTTTCATCCATGAGTACACGTTTGGCAAAAGTTATCACAGCAAATATTAATTTCATAATTTCTACTTGTATTAAGAATAAATATGTTTAGCATTGTAATTAGCAATTGAATAATAGTACTTTAAGACCTAAGTTACGCCACTGTTAAGAGTTCTGATGAATCTGTACAAAATTAGACAATTTCTCTATGACAACAAAATACCGTTCACATTTCATCGGCCGCCATTGTACTCATTTTTTTTAAAAATGTTATTAATTTTGGGGAGGTCGCCTATAAGCCATACGTGCTGCAATGCAAATAAGTACTTCCGGGATATATTCATAGGCGATTGATATACTTAAAAGTATAAAAGCTTAAACTTATATATATATCATTATTCAGACTATATAGATAACTTTAACAATAAAACAATATAAATAATTACAATACATGTAGGTGTTAGTCTGTCTGTGCTATCGACCAGAGGTTTTTCTACCCTGTCGTGAATTTATGATGAAGTTAAAGAAAAATCTATGCTAGCTATCTGAACTGTCCTGATAATTTGCGCAAATGAATTGATTAATGGTGATTGTAGGATGTTTGTATTTAGGAAGAATATTAGGTTTACGGGGAATGCAGAATTTTGTAAGAAGGGGTAGATTATCAGAATTATTGGCATTTTTTTTACTTAAGGCTAATATACGCTGAGATATGGCTGGGATTTGGGTGGATTCATAAAGGTATTCGTTGGAGGGATTGTAAAGTAGGTTGTTGGGATGCCTAACTTAAACTTATTATTCCAATTATTTTCAATTTAGTAATTTAGACTTATTAATTCGCTTCTTTTTTCGTTTATTTGATTTTTTGTATTGGTTCAATTAACATGTTCTTACTTTTTTTATTGCTTTACTTCTGCTGCACAGATCCGGCTGAATTTGAGCGATGGCCTGAGTTATGTTGACTTTGAGGGCATCGGTAGATGACGGCTTTTTGGGACAGAACTGCGACTTCAGAAAATCCCACAAGAAAAAGTCTGTCGAGTTCAAATTACATGACTTCGTGGGCAATTCATGTCACCTTTGCGAGAGATAACCATACCTTCAAATCTTTCATGAAAAATGTGTATCTTGGCGTTCGCTGTGTAGCATATAGCGCCGCCCTACTGACACATGTCATAAATGTCCATATCATTCAATTCGAGCGAAAAGAAATTGACTACCATCGATCTGTAGCGTTCTCAGTTAATCGTGATGATCTCACCAAAGTCGTTTCAGAAAAAGTACGGACCAATGATGCCGCCGGCCCATAAGACGCAAGAAACCGTCACTTTTTGTGAACGCATTACCATCCGGTGAAACTCGTATGGATTGGCGTTTCTCCATTTACGGCAATTTTATTTGTTAACATAGCCATTCCTCCAAAAAATGTGTCTCGTCGTTAAATGACGAGACACATTTTTCATACAAATTGGGGGTCCTCTTCCAAACGTTTCAAAGCCCAGTGAGCAAACAAACGGCGTTACCTATGATCTTTTAGTGCCTGGGTCAGTTGGATATTGTACGGGTGCAGGCCAAGGTCTCTATGTAAAATTCGCACAAGTTGAAGTCTATAAAAGTTCGAGTTCTTATGCACGACTAGGAATTGACTGATTAGGGTTCTCCTGCATACTTTCATGAGTAGCGGCGATGTTCTCGGTCGATCTAGCGTTCTTTTGGTTTACGGGTGTTGGCTAATTGTTTATCGAACTGGTAGTCCGAAATTTGGCTACCAAACGTTGGAAAATTGATCTTGAAGAGCCACCGCCTTTGCTGTAAAATGCTTATTTTGCACATGAACCAATCGACCCGGCTATAAAGAATACAAAATAAAAAACATTTTTCGCTTCAAAATTTGACACCCTTTCAGTTCAATTGTCATTTTGATAACGGGACCATTTTTCTAATTTATTTTGTGATAACTTTATCAGACCCACTTTATTGCACAAATGAACAATCTTTTTGATAATAGAGTTGTATCATTTGGACGTGTTGCTCAGTCGTGAAACATACCATGGTGAGTTGGCATGAGTGAATAATAAAGAAAAGATTTAACAGACGCTACCAAAACAATATGGACGCCACAGACTGTCAATATCGACCCGCCCTTATTGGAAAACCCAGTATGTATTAGAGGATAATTAGTAATGATAAAATGCAAATATACATGTCTTCTACGATTTTTAATTTGTCCATAAGATTATCTTATGCTTTTTTAATAATCTCCACACCCTGATCTCATTAACCAATAAGAATATTTCAATGAGAAACCTTTCTGTGCGGGTAAACAATTTAAATACTATGTTAATATGTAGAAAACGTAATAAAAACAAAAAAATACGTCTGTTATATTTTACTCGACCAACAGTTAACAAAGGTAAATTTGAATATTCTCCTGATAAATTTTAAACTTTACGTGAAAATAATTAAAGAATTTATATCCACTATAAAGAATAATACATTATAAATAAAAATAGACAAAATATTATTATACTCAATTCAATTCAATTCATTTATTTACGGTAAATCACCTTTATACAGAATAATAACAATATTCAAAATGTTTAGATAAATATCATGACTGTAAATCACATATAAACAGAATAATCCAATTTTACATATATAACATATTTTAGTATCAGTAGTGGAAACTGCAAAATAAAAACCCAAGTGGTCGACTCTAGCGATGAAAAAAATTATTGAAATATCAAAAACGGTAATCTCAGTGACATTAAACAAATAAATTATGCCATAAAAATTGAACTAAATAGATAAATTATAAATAAATATTAATAAAATAAATAATAAAATAAAATAATTACTAAATAAACAAATCAATACCTAAATAAATTAAACAAGTATATATAATGATTTAAACAATAATATATCACAGATGAAATCACAGACCAGGTAAAAGTAAACAAATCATATAACCTTATTTAAAAATTTACACAAAGAATTAAAAATTAACAATTAACATTAACACAAAGAAATGACATCGGAAAAGTTGATGCGATGCAAACGAGATTTAAAAGTTGCAAATGAATTAGTGAATAAAACAACAGTGAAGTAGCATTTTCTTTTTTCTTTTTGATTTTAACAAATATTCACTTGGATTTTTGATAAATAATTAAGATCATTACTATTGAAAATTGATTATAAAAAATATTTTTTTATTGATTATTTGAAATGTCATAAATTAATGCAATAAACTCTGGATATGTAAATCGAACTCTGCAGTTTTAATACTTGTCCACTCAAAAATGTCCCGACAAAAATACAAGGAAGCACATTACTTATAATACATATTGACAAAAAACTGATTTAAATCAATTTTCGAAAATTAAAGAATTTAAAGTAATTCAATTAAATGTGTTTATTAAATAAAATAAATAATTGTTTGTATAACTTATTAATATTAAGTTATATTATAAACAAAGCTAAAAGTGTTTTATTTAACTCAAAAATATATAACCAAGTGAAAGACTTTACAGATATTAATATGTGTTTATATTTTGTTTCTTTAATAGATTTTTAATAATTTTATATTTATTGTTATAAAAAGGTTAAAAATTTTAATATTTTTTATAAACATTTGAGGGTGAAATTATAGTAGTATTTATTAGTTAATATTAAACCTAATTTAAGTATATAAAATTATAAATTCCGGACGTCTTTGTGCGTCAAAGTAATCTCGTTAAATTTTTGGCTGGCTGGCGTAACAACTATTTTAGTAGAACGGGATAGGAGGGAAGGGAGAAAGTTAGTTTTTTTTTGACTTATTATTCATGCCGACGACGAAGTTTCCCCGTTTTATGTTTTACGCTACTACCCCCCTCCAGGCCGGCTTCATTTTCGCCACGGCCTACTTTATTTTACTTTCTCCATAAGCGCCCTCCGCGCGTCGCCTTCTTCGTCTTTTTTTATGGCGACGCGTAATCACGGCCTGCGCCGTATTTATCTAATTAAATTAGAAAATATTAAAAGTTTCTTTTTACGGCCGGTTCACGCACCTGGACCGGGAGAGGTTAATTGAAAGAATTCGCAGATTTTTCTGATTAGGTGTTAATACGAGTCGAGAATATTTCGGGTATTATGTTCTTTGCGAATATAATTATCGCTTTATGTAATAATAATATTAATAAATTCCTTTATTAACCGAAAATTAATAACGTACATGATTGATTACAAGAGAATAATATAATAAAATTGTTAGTACTAGCCAATCTCAAGGCAGGATTCAGTTTTGGAGTATACCCCAAACTGTTCTTCCATCCAAACCTTAGTTATTAATTAATGGTTTTAATATTTAGAAATTGGTAGTTCATATTGTATGAAATAAATATGAATAAATTATTAAAAATCAACCAATAAAACACATATTAGATTGAATAACTTTAACAAATTTGAAATTCTCTTGAAAATGGGCTAATAACCCGAAACTAGTCGAGAATTTAAAGTCATTCAATCTAATCTGTGTTTTATTGGTTGATTTTTAATAATTTATTCATATTTATTTCATACTTAGTTATTAAGATTTACAATATGAAATAAAACATAATGTGAAATTTATATCAAATTTAGTGAAAGAAAATATAATAGAAATGTATTTTTATAAAGCATTAATACGCAAGAGAAGAGTAACAGAAGGAAAAAATATTTTTCTATAATCATTGTTTTTTTAACCACTATCTTAAACTTATTTAAGCTACACATTTTGAATTCAGGTTGTATCGAATTTTACATTTTGTAAATTTGAAATGGGAATGACCGTTCGTTTAGAGAAGTGCGGTGTTTCGGAGGGGATACACCTCCTTAAAATCGAATGTTAAGGTTATGCATGTCTTCCCGAAATGTAAATGTATTATACAGGTAGGGTGGTGATTTCGTAATTAATCGTTTATCAAATAAGCACAAAGTCTGGTATTATCTCCTAGCAGACGTGTTAAGCCATCCTGTATCCGCCAATTTATAAGATATTCTATTATGTTTTCGAATGCAATAGATAAAACTCTAGCAAGAGTTCAGGACTCTTTGAATACGATTTGACGTTACTTTGTCAATTGCTGTATTATATCGAGCGTATAACAAAAATCGACGACGAAGTTGGCATTGGAAATCTAAAGTCATGTCTGAACTAAAATCACACGCGCACGCGTAAAGTACAGACATGACTCGAGACTTCCAACGCCAACTTCGTCGTCGATTTTTATTATATGCTCTATATAATGATGCACTGTAAGTAAAATGTGACAAGACAAATGCAATATTTATATTTTAAGTTAAGTATGATCGATGAGGATACGATTTATTTAAGTTAATATAAGCAGCGCGAATAAATCTGTTTATATGTGTTTTATATCGGAATGTATTATCGACATTTACGCCTAAGCTTCTTTGCATCTTTCGCATACGGTATTGAAACTCTTAGTGTTTTCTGCTTACTGCACCAGTGCGCACTAGTGCGCACTTGCTCGGATTTTTGCTTGTACACTTTTTCAGTGCGCACTGTCAACATCGTTTTCTGCTTACATAAAAATGTGCACTTGCCCCGACCGAGTGCAAAAAAAAACGACACTGACTCAGGGAGTGAGTGCACGAGTTCCAGTGCAATATGGCCGACAAACCAACGAGTCATGAGATAGTTTGTGATGAATAGTTAGAATATTTATTACATTTATGTATTTATTATGTAGGAATATGAATTCTCGTCCATTTTTGTAGTAACATTTTTGTCGTATTTATAATGAAATATATTTATCTCGTGTCACCCGGCACAATTGTAGACGGGTAATCATTATCTATTAATTTTCTATGGGGGTTTTGTTTTAAAATCGGCTGTCAATTCATATTTCGCGCATTTTACTTCTCGCTGTCAGTGCTGAATTGCACCTAGTATTTGAAAACCGGAGCAGTGCAATACGTCATAGCTCTCATTCGGTGCGTACTAGTGCGCCCCGGTTCTGTGTAAGCAGAAAACACTATCTGAGTTCATTTGAAAGTTGATTATATATTTGATTTTTTTGTAAAAAAAAAGAAATGTGTAATGAATTTTTAAAACATTGATTACTCTAAATATCTTCGCTTAATAGTGGAAGCCGAGAAATAGAAAGAAAGTTACAACATTTGGAGAATGAGCCGGGCCTCAAAATCCTTAGCTGGAAATCCGTGGCTAACTTCCCAATCTGTGGTACTTTACTATTTGAATTTTTAAAGTTGAGGTTACCACCCCTGAGGGGTGAAGGCGTGGGTTGCTGAATAGTGTATGTTAATATAGTAATTTAAAAATAAAAATCGACATGTCTAAGCATTTTTTTTGAAATATTTTTATTTACAATTTTATATCCGAAGCACACTATAATTAAACATATGGGTGAGTTTCTTGTAAGTATATAATTCAATTGGATGTGAGGTGATCTAAATATTACAAACTATTATTTATTTCTTCTTCAAAAGTGAAGTTAATACTATTATAAACTCTGTTTAATGTATTAATAAAACTTTCAATATCGACGTCGGAATCTACAATTGAAACAATTGGGCATCATTAGAAGAAATTATATTTTCCAAGAAAAAAAAAATAAATAAAATAATTATAATAAAAATCGTCTACAAATTAAAATGGTTTCATGTATTTTAAAATATACTAGAGCATTTTCTGCACGTAATATAGAAAAATTTATAGATTTGGAGAATGAATAATGTTTAAATTTAATTAAGTATATACAAAAATTATATGAAACCGTTTTAAATCTGAATCATTTTTCTTTTAAAAAAAACATTATTTCTTTCCAGATGCTTATTGTTCCAATCCAATATTTATTTAGGATAAATCATGAAGTCGCGACTAATGAATTATTAATTATTTTCTTATACGTTGGCGTATTACTAGTAATTATTAAGATTTACCTACTACATATTTCGTATTTAATATCTCATACATCAAAGAAAGAAAATCCAATCGTAGTATGTCAATCAATAAAAAAAAGAACTTTATTGGCATACCCATTTTATATAAATATATACTACATATATCAAAAACTAAATCATTTTTTTTCTTCTTAACTCCTTCTCCTACCCTAACCTAATCACAATTTTTACACCAGCACCATCGTCTCGCATCCATTCTTCTACCCTTCCATACATTCCTCTCGTACCTCCTTACATTCCCTTCCTAAATGTGTCCACGTATCCCTTCCTTCTCTACTCAGCACACACCTACCATACTCTTCTCCCATCCATATCTTTCTTCCTCTATCGTCCGACCCACACCTCGCCCTGGCTAATGCCAGTTTCTGAACTCTAGTAAGGTCGGATCTTAATAGGTACCCTGGCCATTTCCCATGTACTTGCCAGCTCCTATACATTGGGTTGTACCTATTGTTTTCGATCCTTCCTTATGTTTCCTGTATTTCCACTTCTCCCCATTTCTATTTCATCCACGCAGCTATATTCACACCCCTTCCCAGCCATTCATTTACTAGACTTTCAGATACCCCTCCTCTTTCATACATTTTTTTCCGTTCCACTCTCCTGCTTCAACACATGTTCTCCACACCTCTTTCACCAGTTTTTCATTCCCAAATTCTCTTAGCCTCATCTCATATCTTGCTACTCGTTCCATTCCTTCCCCATTCACTCGCTCTATTCTTTTCCTGCAGCAGTATGTAACTAGGCGTTGACTTCTCAACCTCTATTACCTGCTTCAGGAACGCATATTGCTCTGGCTCAATACATTCATACATTTTCGTTCGCCACACTTCCACCCCATTCATTATTATAGGCTTAACAGATGCATCCCACAAACTGCACATCTTCACATTCCCTCCGAGCCACTTACCCCATTTTTCTTTCATTACATACCAAGCCTTCCTTGTCTTTATTTGCGCTACTCTGACATGCTCCCTGTATCCTCCATTCTCTCTAAACAAAAATCCTAAGTATTTAAACTCTTTCAGCCGTTCTATCGCTTTTCTCTTTCACTTCAAATCATTCATTCTTCCTTCTCTCCCTCTATTCCTAAATCTCATCCACTTCGTCTTCTCTACATTACCACACAGCCCTCGCTTATCCATATAACTCTCAACTCTCTTCAACATCTAATTTTTTTCTCCCCATTCTCTCTCCAATAATACAACGTCATCTGCATATGCTAACATTCACACCTTCGTTTTTCTTATTACCACTCCGCCCGCCTGCCCATTTTTAGTACCTCTTCCATTTCACTAATGTTGAACAATAACGAGCTAAGCCGGCATCCCTGTCTGACTCCCATCCATACTCTCAACACATCCGATAGTTCAGCAAATAAACAAATTCAGGAAGTACAATATGTTTGTCTGAGATTTATTTACGGATTACGAAAGTTTGATAGAATATCCCATAAAATTAGAGATTCTCGTTGGTTATCTATGCAAGAGCATCAAACAATACAAACCGCAAGGCTATATCATATAGTAACATTAACTAAACACTCCCCCCCATATCTATATAATAAAATTTATTTTCGAGAGGACATTCATAATATCAACACCTATTATAAAGGTAGGTTATCACCCTCTAAATGTGGGTCTGTAATTTTTGAACGTTCATTCTTCTATATTATATAATATCGACTATATAATGATATACCACAAGCAACATTCAGGAATCTCTCTCTACTCAAAATTCAAAGACAAATTACTAAAGTCAGTGTTAGCGAATAATCTGGTATCAATGTTTTCAGTTCATAAAAATAACATTTGTAATGAAAACTTGCGAAAAAAGATTATTATGTTTGAACAGAATATGTTGTAAAGGAAACTTGTGGAACACTTAGTTCGGTTGTGAAGGTAGAGAAGTGACAGTTGTTTATTCTAATGCCTTCATTCCGATAATTATGTTTAGGTGTATACATTAAACGCTTTTGTTCCATTCAAGAAACTGCCAAACAAGTGAAAATCCAACTTATTTGGAAATATTTCTTTCAGTGTAGTAAGAAAAATTAATTACAGTAAATATCTGTCTAGGTTCAACTAACTAATTTATAGCGCCACATCTACCAATCTAATAGAAAAGAAATACAAATATTTTAACATCCAAACTAAGTGAATGAGTTTATTGTATCCATTGCAATTAAAATATGTTGGAATGAATACAAGCCATAGTAAACAGAGAGCAATTCACTATCGCAATACCGTTCGTGATCTACTAGCAGATTACCAAAAAAATGACATTAGTCTATACGGCAAAAATTATTGACATATTTAAAATGTAATTAACTTTAATTTCATACTTCACATTTTTCAATATTTTTATTGATGTCGTTGGATGTCCAAATAAACAAATTGTTGGTATCACTTTCAAATAGTTATTATCAGCGACGGAACGTTAATTTACAGAGTTACAAAAGATATTTGTGATAAAAGTCTCTTAGATATTTATTCTGAATTCTGAAATTAATTGTAATTACAATAATTAATGTTGTAAATATATCCAGCGCTATTCCGCACTTGAAATGTTACATTTAACACGCAAATTGTGATAAACGTTTTCGGAAATATTTTTTTCATTTTAAAAAACTATTTCCGAATATTTTTTTGTGGAGAATTAAATTGATTTTTATTATTGATCGATCATTACATTATTCGCGTTTACAATAATACAAAAGAACTGCAAAGAGGTCACAATATGTGTATTTTCTTATGACAACGAAGACGTCGCAAGTGGCCGCTATTATTATTTTTATGGAAAAATATTTTTATTTCGTGTAACATACTCCTATTATTTATAGTCACAATTTATGGGAGTTTCCTTTGATTTGGATGTTAATAATAACGTTTACATTATTTCGTAATATTTTTCCATTTTTAACTTGATTTATACGTCAACCGTTATAATTTTTAATTTATTATAAAAAATTAACCATCCGAATTATTAATGATTATTGAAAATTATACGAATACGAAGGGAGTTTATTTCATAGTTCATCGCATACAAAGAAAACCATAAAATAAATTATGCAATAAACCCGGCTCAGTTCCAATCCAATACAAACACAAGCAAATCCCGTACACAAATTCACAATAAATTCCCGAAAATCACTACCAACTTGCGAATATTAAAACGCGATAAAACGCGGTGCCGATTTAATAACACCCCCCATCCCCCGTCCTCCCGCCGCCCCGTCGATTTCCACCGCACCGAATTTATTATTTCGTTATACCCTCTCCGTGCGTTATTTGCGAGAAGGGGGGCTTAATTAGTTGTGATTCGTTTCGGAAAATGCGTTTTCCGGTAATAGGTGGCACAGGATATTTACGGCCCTACGTTTTCTGTTGGCGCGCGGGGTGGAGGGAGGGGGCTGTTTATAGGAGACGTGGCAGGACTGCAGGACCGCCGAATACGGAATCCGGGAAATCCCCCCGGCCCCGCTAAACGCTGCGTAGGGGCTACTAGATTGAATTTTCTTATTTTATTTTTACACCCTCGCTCCGCCACCCCCTCACACTTTCACCCCACGCGACACACACATCTAAGCGCAAATGTTCCGGACTTAGGTTGGAAGAAAACAGGAATTGGAAGAGAATGTGTATTTTGCTACATGGCGTAACAATACAAAATATATTTAAATATTCTTTAGTATTATATTTTTTCTAAAATATAAGTATAATTCATAAGAACCATTTACTACATATAAAATATTTACGACTATATAAAGTGGTTCCATCCCTTATTCTTTACCACGTAATCCTGAATTAATTTCCGTACGATTTTTTTTATTGAACCATAAACTGTATACATACATATATTTAGGTCAATTAAGTCTAGATACATGTCGTTCACTGTTTATATGTATATTTATAATAAATACATATGTGATACTTATGTACGTTTAACACTTTAATTGTCTCACATATGGTATACAATTCAGTAATATATAAAGCATTACCTTTTAGTATTTCTTTGATTCTAGGCTTGAACGAACTTAATTCCATTTTTTGTTTAAATTTTTGTGGTAAAGTGATATATTGTTTCACGGCATTCTACTTTATAAAAGCTGTGAGAATATTTTTCTTTGGCCTCTTGTTACGTAGTTATGAATATCCATATTTAAGTAAATATGGTGATCTGTGTGGCATTATCAATAGTTCATAAATGTATAATGACGGCAAGGTCATAATTTTATTGTTTTTAAATACATTTTGCATGTTTTCGCAGCTTTTAAATTAAATATTAATCGAACAATTCGTTTTTGAATAATGAAGAATCTTTCAGCTTCTTTACTTTGTCCCATAACTATTATGTTATATCCAAGATGTGAGTGGCATATAGGGTAGTAGATGTTAAGCAAAGCTTATTAACAAGTTTGGATTTTAAAGACAGTAAAATATAATAACTTTTATTCATTTTTTACTGAATAAATTCATGTTTTTATGAAATAATTCGCTTTTGTCTATAATAGTTCGCACAAATTTATTTTCTGAGGATGTTATTATTAAATTTTGCTATATTAAGAAGTTGATTGAATTATTCTTTTATATATACTATTGATTTCCGTTTTTGTTGCGTTTAATAATAATTTGTTGCACAGATCCATGATTCAGACCATCTACATTAATGTACCGATATGCAGATGGCCACGGATATTCCAGCCACGAATTTTCCCGGCGCATCCACCAAGATTACAAAATTGTTATTACTTAATATAATCCACGATGAACAGCAAAGGATTAGTGAATTATTGGAACGTATTAGCAATTTTATTTGCGACATCGTTAAACGTTTGCCTTTGATCAATCAAAATACATTCACAAAAAGTCTACACTTTAATGTGTAAAAAAACGAAATAGTCTAATGATACCATAAATAAAGTCGCTAATCCGTTGCATTTTAATTCATAATAAATATTTGAGGTTCATCGTGGATTATATTAAATAATTAAAATTCTCTTTTTAGTGGTGGAGGCGCTATGGCTGTAATATCTGTGGTCATCTTTACATCAGTATATATAAATAATCTTTATTTGACATTAACATCTACCGTTCTCAATTATAATTATTTAACTAAATTAAAGAAGAAATGGGACTGTTGGTGGATATACCAAAAACAGGTTTCGGAAATACAAATGACGGCAACACGTCACGAAGATGTTTTGATAATCCTGAGACAGCCTCCAAAATCACTGCGATCTATTTAAATTTAATAATGAGGTATAAAATAATACTTGAAACAATTTCTAGTGGTGACAAAATTGACGTGGTGAAATTTGGACAATACTGCAAAATAAAAAAACGCAAAACTTTATGTAGAGTTATATGCATCCGGTGTCACCCACAATAGACAAAAGCCTTGAGCATGGGGCTACAGTTATAGAATATGCACTATTGCCGATCGGTCAATTGTCAGAAGAAGCGGCAGAGGCTCGCAACAAGCTCTTCAGGCTATATCGACAAAATTTGTCATGAAAATTTCACGAGAAAGTTCTAACAGAGAAATTTTACATACCTCCGACCCATTTTTAAGCAGCAGTCGAAAACAACCACAAAAGAAAACCAAGCAATTTTCTTCAGAAACCATTAAACTTTTGCTCCCTGGAATAAATGAATACGAAGAGACAGATATGATAAAGAAGAATTCGACGAATTGGAGAATTCTGATTCTAGTTCTGAATTTTAATAATTGTTCCTGTTTGTTGTTTAAAATATAAAAATTAATTACAAAAATTACTTTTAATTGAATTTTCACTTAGAAAAAATCCTCTAAATAATTTTGGCCAGATTTGTATGCAAAATACTCCTCTGTGCAGCGTCCAAATGTATTTTTGGATAATAACAGATGGCCTTATATTACGTAATGATTTTCTGTTCCTTGCATTGAATTATTTCAAATAAAAAAAAAATGGTGATGGCCATTTCGGTCCATAGGACCTCATCAGGCTATTGTGTTCCATATACCTTAATGAATGTGGTTGAACGAATTAGGCAACTGAAGTCGCTTTATGCTATTGTCACAATTTGTGTTTAATGTTTTTATTGTTTGTTTAAATGACATGATTAGTAGTATTTTATTTCTATGACATGTTTCATGATAGGCATTTTGTAACTTAATTAAACCAATTTTTTAAGTTCTGAGAAGAAAATTCTAAAGTCAAAAATAAAATTCTCAATAATTTGTCCAATCGGCAGAACCTAACCTAAAAGTACAATTAGTTATATTAATTTCACAATACAACACTTATTAATTTGTTTATATATCACTTATATATTTTATGCCATTGCAGTTTCCACAAATTTAGCAAATGAAACATGGAGTTTTATAATGACAAGCTAAATTTCTCGGAACTGCAGTCGCATAAAATATACAAGTTTTATACCAACAAAGCAATAAGTATTTTATTATAACATTTTTTAGAATGTATATATTTTTAAAACATGTTTAATCAAGTAAATGCAACACAAATAACAATAATATTTTTTAATTAAAATACTTGTGACTGTATAATTTTAATAATAAACATTCAGTTTGACCGTTACTTTCACCTGAATAACCATCAAATACACCACCTCCTCCTCTTTTTTCCCTGTGTGGGTGTATTTTGTAGGGTTGCTTTCGGGAGGGGGTGGCGCCGGAGAGCTATTCTCATTTGAATATCAGTACGAGTGGCCGCACATTCTACACAGGAACTTTAATAATATAAGGTGCGTGCTCTCCTGCATTCCTGCGGCCGGCAGGATTCCGCTGCCTCCGCCATTAGGGCCCTGAGGCCTGTGTGTCCGGGGTTCAGGGGGACGAACGTCGGCCCTTTGTCTTAAGCCCTGTCGGTTTAACTAACTTTCAACTTGTACACACATACGTACGCTCCGGATTATTATTAAGGGCGCGAAATTATTAGTTTCGGTAACGAGGCCCACACGGAGGATCCACCGGCGGATTCTAAACACGAGTTTAGCAACACTTGAAAGGTGTCAAGGAATTGTCTGAGGTGGAGTTGCTGTTAATACGTTTTGTGATTAATTTATAATTAGTAGCACAGCGTCTAATTTTTTTTACAAAATCAATTAACCTCAAATATTTTAAAATGACAAACAAAAAATAATAACAATACAAATTTTATCTTTACTGTTATTAAAATTAGATAACAACTAAAACTTATAATTTGGTTTATTCTGTATGGGAAATGTTAAGTATACCGTGTATCTATTACAAAACCTGCTTAGACTGTGATGGTAAAAATTACGTACACCTTAAATACAACATACACAGAATAGCACTAATTATCTTAAAATTATCTCGGATTCACATTTATTTTAATTTTCAAAAATACTCGAAAGGGCACTTTTATATATTTATTTTATCATTTTAATTGTTTTCCAAAACCAACTACACAATTAATTCTTTAAATTGAAAATACTATACGATATGAAATATTTAGACAATTGTTTAAGAATCCTCAGTATGGGAATCTTGAAAATATTATCCCGGAGATCAAACATCGAACAAACATTTGAAGATGATATTTTGTACAGTTTAAAAATTGATACTAACAAAGTATCATTAGTTTTTTAATATCTTTTAAAATAAATACAAAGATAGTAAAAATTAAAAACTGAAAAATTTCACTTTTCTGAAAAATTTCGAAAACTATAAACAATCTGGAATTTTGCGGTCAGCATGTAAACATACTCCAAATAGTGCAACTCTTTCCTAATTTAAGCCGCGCAGTATCATTTACCGTTTTAAAGATTCCTATGATGAGTATTATCATCTTAGACTCAGTGTTTTAGTATTTACATTTATTATTCCAGCAATAACCCGGCACTTGCACCATCTCTTACATGTATTAAATGTAAATTTCCCAGACTAACCCTCCAAGAATTAAATTTAATAGTTTTTTTATTTTCACAGTATAACTGTGAAACATTGCCAGATGATTTTTACACATGTTATCTTACATGTACCGGGTGTCCAAATAAGAAAGGTCACCGGCTATATCTCAGTAACTAAGACTTTTTGCTATTATCTATGAGTCACTTTCATCAAGAAGAGAAATTAGGAATGGTTCTATTAAATTAACTAGAATTCCATCCAATTTGGTCATTTTTAATTCCTCTTTTTTAATCAGAGCCAATCCTACATATCTTTTTTTTTGACGATTTTGTTGGATTTATTTCATATTTGCGACTATGGGCATATTGCATTAACCATTACAATGATGGCATTATTTGGCAAAATGGTTAATAAATTAGAAAAACATTCTTCAAATACTATATCATTCATTCCCTCGTAGTAATCGGTATTTTACCCTCAAATAGCAACAATGCCCCATCAACAAAACCCAGATTAGATTCAACGTGCAGAATTATAAAGCGTTTGCATTTTCTGATGGATTTTTGAGCGCCTTCGATAGCGTTAGTGGATCATCTTTTATCATCTGTTTATACATATTTATTATGCACTATTTTTCGGACAGAGATAAATGCCCCAAATCCAATCTCTTACGCTTTATTAGAGGCGAATGTGATCCTATCGCTAAGTTTGTAAGGGGTTTATAACCATTAATATAATTTTACAAAAAAAGTAAATTATACAGGTAGAATTAACCCAGTGACATTTTATAACAAATTTTCAAAATCCATATTATCGAAATGCTACGAAAGAAATTTAAATGAAGAAAAATAATTATAATGCATGCTCGTCGGTTTGGATAAATCATAACAATAACACGTAATTATTCGAAGAAAGATAATTTATTCATTATCAATGATAACTTATAGTGGCTTCAGATTACAAACAGTTTGTGATTTATTTTGGTATAAATTTTTATTTTACTGTATCTACGCTGAACGGGAAAAGTTAGAGCAAGTACTCATAAAGTTCTCCATTCTGGTGTAAACAATAACCCAATCTGTTATAAAATGACTGATTTACATTGGCCAACTGCCTATCTCTAATTAATCTTTGCTTCGCGCAATGATTCAAATTTTCCAACTATTATGTAAATCAGTATTTAAATATTCGCTCACATTTAAATTATAATGGGACATTCATAATGCTCATTCCATATTTCATAATTTTCACATGCAACTTCTTCTAACGCAGGGTTAATCTGGTTGGTTAAAAAGTCTAAATAAGAATTCGAATTTAGATAGAAAAAAGGATTTATTCATTTGGTCATAGTTATTTAAATAAATTCAATATAAAGAATTTGAAAATAATTAATTAATAAATTATTTTCCCTTCCGCTACTACCTGTCCAGATATGACCTCTGCGCCAATTACATCGAGGATCTCGGAGGTAACAGTGAGTTTTTAATCGGGATCAAATCCCGAAACACGTGTCTGCAGTTAGTTTTTTTGGATTAAATATTTTCGATTCAAAAATTGTTGCATTATGCAATATGTAATTGTTATAGTACTTATGTAACATAAGTCAAATTGTCACAGTAGCTAAAGAAAAAATAATTTATTAATTAATTATTTTCAAATTTTTTTTATTTAATTTATTCGAATTTAAATTTCCATAAATTTCAAATGGCCCAATAATAATGTTCTTAAAAATACTAGCCAAAATATTTATTTTATGGGGGGAACTGGGTTCTAGTTCTTAAGCGTATCCGTGAATTTTCCTGGGTCCACTATAGCGTGTTGGGCTCGTTATTAAATGTGTGTGTGTAAATATGAACGTGCATTCAGTAAAATAGATAGACTGCAAAAAGCTTCGTTCTATGCTTGATCGATCCTGTATTATATTACAGAATACACGCCTCTTTCTTCATCCACTAGTAGTATCTCCTGATGATATTGATGTTTGTAGGGATGATATCCATGCTTTTCAAAAAATTATGTACAGAGAATTTAGACACGTTGTACTCACGAGCATTACATCGTATGCTAGTTGTTGGTTCGGCATTTATCAAACCCAAAACTCTTTCTTCCAATTCATTGGTGCCTGTAATGTTAATGTTTTTAAATTAATATTTGAAATTGGACTATTAAAATAAAACTAAAACTATTCAAACTTTTTCACAAACTTGGTAATTGTTGATACAGATGGAATTGGTCGATTCTTAGAATTAACCGAAATTAAGTCACAAATTCTACGTAACGCCATTGTAAAATGTTGTTGTAATGATAATCTCTTAATCGGAATTACTCAGATTATTATTTATAACAATTATAATGCGTGAAATGATATCTGACTAGCAAAATTATTTTCATTATAACATTAAATTTGTCAAACTCCTGGCAAGGGAAGCTAATAATTATATATATTTAATTTTACATATTAAATTCCTATTTTCGCCCCTTTATCCCAGACACTTGATATAGTTTGCTCAATGAATACTATTAATCATATTTATAAACGAATTGTATACTTAACATCTGGGATTTAAAATTACCATAAACGTTATTCCAAATTCTTTTATATCCCAACACGAAGGATTTTTCCTTAAGAATCAGCCCAATTTTCATCAAACATTTTTTCCGCCTCATAAATGTTTAATCAATTTTCTAAAAAAAATGTCGTCCGTTCTTCCGTCCAGTCTTACGGATTACATATTTATATCTTTCCTCGGGGCGGATAAAAGCAAAGGCTTGTATTGCATACCGAATGCGTGGTATCGGTTTAAACACGTCACCCCGCTGCGGCCCTTATAAATAGATCCGTCACTCCGCAAAAATCAAAGTATCCCTAAATTATTAACATCCCCGCCCCACCCGCTTCACGAATTTATGAAGCCCGGAACGGGGAAAATCTACATCGTACAAAATGCAATCAGCCACCAATTGACGTGCTGTCCATCGAGAGGAGAGAAAGAGTGGGAAAAAAAAATCAGTAAATTGCGATGATTTTTACAGATTAAACGATTATTTTCGGCTGTCTCGCGCTGACAATGATTTTGTAACGGATGGAATTTGAGGCTAAATAATTTGATTGGTAATTGGGTTTGACGTAGAAAATTAATTCAGACAAAATCATAAAGATTAATGTTTCTTTATTAACTATGGATTGTTATTTTCATTTATTTTTTAGCATTTTAATAATGTTACCGGCGTTTTTTTTTTCGACAAAACTTCATAATTGTATGTATTTTATTAATATTTTCCACATCATGAATTTTTTATTTAAAATATTTTAAGTTTATCGCGCATACTAGCGATTCTTACCCATGGACCTATTAATATCTGGACGGAGACTAACGTCGATGGGAAGGTGCCGTAAGTGAATGTCAGTGCAGCGTGAGGTTCCATCATTTTATTCAGCGACAATTCGCGGTAAATTTAAAATGTAGTGAATTTTTAATTTAATCACTTATTTAACAAACCCAGTAAAACACTTTTTGCTTGTCTGAATCAAATATTTTCTACTTTTAAAAGAAATGTCATATAAAAATATTAAACACTTATAAACTAGCGTATTTCATACTACACCTATCATATTTTCTATTTATTATTATACACTATAATCTAAATATGCTAATCCTTTATTATTATGGAAAAATATATATAAAATATTTCAAACTAGTCATACCATAAAACTTATTTACAAATGAGCATGTGATTCATTTGTAGCTTATAAATGATTTTCTGCAGGTTTTGTTGTAACATCCCACAACTAAACATTGCTACATTTTCAATAAAAATGGAAATAAACTTATAAATTGAGCATCCACTCAACGCTCACAATAATATAGTGTGCTATACTATCGCTGGATAAAATGGCCAATTCCCCCTCCTCATTTGGCTTGACCCCCTTCACATTAGATTCCGTACAGATAATAATTGGTCCAAGCGCCTACCCCAATGCGACTAGTAATTGTCTAAATTAATTAGCGGCATTATTTATAGCAGCACACGGCGAATAGTTTAGTTTTAGTTTTTAGTTAGAGTAATTTTGTAAATATTTAGCTTAGGAAAGCCGTGTGCAAAACGAGATGGGATAAAGCGCGGCAAAATCACGACCGTGTCATACCCGTCACACATCTAGTGACCACCCGCATTAGACATACTTTCAACCGAGAGGATCGCACAGCTCTTCTTGCTCCTTTTTCTTCACTCTCTCTTGATCCAATATGTTCGAGTTTTCTCTGCCGCGAGAAAACTGCATAAAGCACAAACTCGAATGAGTATAATATTGCCAATCTTAGAATCACTCAAAAATATTTTTAAAAGTAAAACCTGAAATAGTTCGACCCCCGGTGTTGTTAAATTGTAAAATTACTTATATTGTGTGGTCAGGTTCGTTGTCTGTACCAATATGCATTATCGATACTTACTGTTTCGTTTATTTCTGAAAAGGTGATGCGGGCAGTAAATAAAACTCAATAAGTGAGCTTAATGTATGTAGCATATATTTAAAAATGGCCCATTATATTTAAATATTACAGCTACAATTTTATCACGCTTTCATCCTTTTGTTTGAAAGCAATTAGCTTTCAAACCCCTTACTTATTTTGTTTTTGATACTTTTTGCATATGTCGGTGATTTCAATCCTTCTCAAATGAATCTTTATAAAATAATATTATTGTCCGCCTCGGTGGTACATAGGCTAAGTGACCCCTGACACTTAGCCTACATGCCCTGGTTCGATTTCAGGATTGGGTTGATCATTGTATCAATGGTGTGATTGTCCCCCAAATTTAAAATTACAAAAATATTAAGGTTACTGGCTTATATGGTTAACCAACCGATAACCATGTGTGAGTCGTGCATTTTTTTAATTTGTAAATGTGGTATGTAGGAGCTCTACGCTACAGTACTTGTTTCGAAGCCTACGCGTCAATGGCCAATTAATTAGCGGAAACACTTCCTAATTTTCTTGCATGGTGCTATCCCACACGTGATTCCTTCGATAATTTTATTAGTAAGGACGCTACCCTGTAGTACTAAGTCACGACGACCCTATACGTTAGTGTAAATGATTAGCGGGAATACTCCTTCCTTTTTTTCACATGACATGACCATATGCGTTAATACTCCGCGTTTGATAGGTTTACTAGCGGGAACACTAGCCTCTAGTACTAAGTGTGGACGACCCTAGTCGTCAGTGTGAATGACTGGCGGAAACATTCCTTCCTTTTTCTAACATGACACGACCCTACACGTAACTATGACGCGATTGATTGATTTACCAGTAGGAGGTCTACCCTGTAGTACTAAGTCAGGACGACCCTACATGTCAGTATGTATTATTAGTGGGAACACTCCTTCCTTTTCTCACATGGTACTAGCCTACACGTAAATACAGTGCGTTCGATAAATTTACTAGCGAGAACACTTCCCTGTACTCGTCACTGTGAATGACTAAAGGAAACACTCCTTCCTTTTCTAACATGGAATGACCCTACACGTTAATACAGTGCGTTCGATTGCGTGTTTAATTGTATTTATTTACCTTTTAAATTACCTTTAACCTATCATCTAAAAGAGTGTGTGTGAAAACCAGGAACACCGACCTCACTCATCCATCCGGGTGACGACAAGTCTCTCTCTTTGAATCATCATTTTCTTACTTTATATATTCTCCTTTTTTTATTCTTCGTATTTAAAACTAACATTACCATATTTAGACAAGCTACCAATTCGTTTAATATTGTTACACCGTTTCGTTCCCATCAGTTTTTGTAGAATTTAGGACGCGCACGAGTGCGAGTTATGTTTGTTTTTCTTTGGTTTTTATTGAATTGTGTGTTTTATTGAAAGAAAACTATTTTGAATTAGTTTCTTTTGATTCCTTTTAATTGAATATTGTAATAATTAATTTAATTTTCTAAATTTACTCATGACCCCATTTTAACTATTACAAACTTAAATTAAGAAAATGACTTACACATTGTTGAAAAACTATAATAATGACAATGATTCAAAAATTATTTATTTTCCAAGATCTAAAACTTTTATTTGAAACATTTTTCTATCCGAATTAAAAAATGAAAAATTGCTAAGAGTAAAATTGCACTTAATGAATTTTGATTTTGACCAAAAGTTTTTCAGATCATTCCACTGTTATAAAAAGCTTAGATATAAAGTTTCGGCTTAATCCATATAGCCGCGGAAACACACAGACACACACACAGACATTTTTCAAAACTCGATGGAATGGACTCGGGGGACCTCAAAACGTGCATATTTGTTGAAATTTTATAACAGAAATTATTTATTTTCCAAGATCTAAAACTTTTATTTGAAACATTTTTCTATCCGAATTAAAAAATGAAAAATTGCTAAGAGTAAAGTTGCACTTAATGAGTTTTGATTCTAACCAAAAGCTTTTCAGATCATTCCACTGTTATATAAAGCTTAGATATAAAGTTTGGGCTTAATCCATTTAGCCGTTTAGGCGCTATCGCGGAAACACACAGACACACAGACACACACACAGACATTTTTAAAAACTCGATGGAATGGACTCAGGGGACTTCAAAACGTGCATATTTGTTGAAATTGGCGGTTCGAAAATTTTCACGATCACAATACTTTCCCTTGGACAGGGGTCCGGGGAAAGTAAAAAAATACATTGCACGTTTGAATGCGGCCACCTTATTGAAAATATTTTGACACAATCGAGTAATTCCTGTTCGATTCACCCGTGCACCATAGTAAGCTACTGTCAATATTTATTGCATCGAATATGGAAAAAGTTATTACCAATATGTAAATATTTTTGAACGCTTCGTTTGAGTATTATTAAAATATATTGAAATGAACAATCACATGTGGTTAATTGTAAATCCACATGCAATACGTGTACATAAATACCAATACAAATTTATTTTATTAACCGCATGTTACTTTTTATTTGTACCACGGAAGATTAAAGACTGGCATCATTTCGAAAAATTGTTATAATTTCTCCGTTCTTGTGCTGAATTATTAGTTTGAAAATTACTTTATTTCAATCTTTTTACTTTTTATGTCGTAATTTTAAACAAGCTATTCTATGTGACAGAATTTGTTTGGCCGCGTAAATTAAATTATTATTTGACGTTTTAGTTAACAATAATAATAATAATAATAATAATAATTATTATTATTATTTACGAAAATCTCTAATATACAGTGCATTCCGGACCAATGATACGAATATTGAACGCACTGCATATTAGAGATTTCCATAAATAAATACATTTATTATTATTTTTAATTAAAACATCAAATAAAAAAATACATAATAACGGGGAACGAATTATTTCAAAAATAATACTTTCATTCATAAAATAGCCGTGCATCAATAATAGGATGTGCCGCCCAATAGATAAGATAATTATAACGCACCCATGATCTACTCCAAGTTGTTAAAAAATATTTTAATAAAAAAACTTTAATCTCACATATTTAAGAAAATAATCTGTAAAATCTTAGTCGTTAACAAAAATTGAAGCCGGTATATTATAGAGTTTTTTTTTTCAGTTTTCTCAACTTAATATAAAAATACAAACAAAAAAATACATTTGTGCGATATACCTACAATAATATAAAACTATAAACGATATTTCATTATTAACATATTTTGATTCCATTTTATACTGTAAAATTCAGAAATAACATGTTTTTATGGTTGAATATTACGGTGTTTATAAAAATATTAATGATTTTGTAAATTATTAAAGGTTTAGAAAAATATAAAACTTATTTGTTTTATTTTTTGTGAACTTGTGGAATCCTTAAGCCGTTTAGTTCAGCGTTTGTCCAATAGAGGTCGGTAAACGCGAGTCTCCGGAGGCAGCCCTGGTAAGTGGGTGTCCCGCGGGACCGTATCACGGCCCCACTCACTTTGCAGTATATCGCACTAATAGCCCTTCTGCCAGCACGTGCATAAGCCTCCGTTTCCTTCCCGCCACCCAACCCCATTTAGCCCCCTACCGAAATTACATGCCCCATAAACATATAACACACACCATAGCCTAATATAAATTACGACCGCGGCGGATTTTTTCGCCCGCCTTAATTAAAAATCGATTTTTTTTTTCACAATTCGCGCGCGCGAAAAAGAAACGGAATAAAAAAGGTGGAAGAAGAAGGAAGGGGTGATTTTAATTAAGCCGGCCCCGGGGGTTAATACGCGCGGCCCTTTTCTCCTCAGGTGTCGGTTTTCGAACGGATCGTGTCCTTATAACCGTTCCATTATCCCTTAACGAGTTCACTAACTTTGACCCAGATATGGACTTTCTGAAGAAACAGATAAAATCGTCTGTCTGGGGCGGCCTTCTCCTGTTTTCTATCCCTTTTTCGGCCGGATAATATCATATTTCCAACTTCAACTTTTCCAAGCGGCCGCAAAGGTCGGATGCGCGCACTTTTACACTTTTCCTTTCCGACAATTTTCACATTTTTCACGCAGACAGGATGGGGTGGGCAGGGATGTTTATATTTACATCAACGTGTTGCTACACAACTTTTTTTATAAGCTCACCTAATTCGACGGAAACACTTGTTTGCAAGTAATGTTATTACCGCGATAACATTTATTAAAACAATATATGGTTTTATTTCTTACTTTTAATAATATAATATATAATATTTTCATAATGTAAACTTCATATAGACAAACCCAAATAAACTCTAAATTATAATTAATCTCGGTTTTGTATTTAGTGTTAATACATTGATAATGTGTCTGAAATATACATTTGGCAATACAAATAAAAGTGTGAAAAAAGGTTATTAGTGCTTTATTCGTCAAATTACAATAATAATACAGGGTTATTATAAATGATGGACCGATTTTTAAAAATTCGTATTTATCAAAGTGCAGATCTAAAATTAACAAATGTTGTAGCCATGAAAAAAGGAAGTTTCAGAGCAATTTTGTATTTGATTTATTACTGAATCTCTCTTTTTAACATTACTCTAAATATCAATAATATATATATATATATACTTATTATTATATTTAAAGTAACACTAAACCAAACGATTAATTTAATTAACAATAACAGAAATATGAGCTGACCAGGTCGACCAAGATTCATTTAAATAGTATTATGGTACCATTAAATATTAATGTTTACTAACATCGAACAGACCAAGACTTTATAAACATGTTTTATAATAAGAAGATGATAAATAAAATAATATTTTAATATCACCGTCCTCTAAATTATCACACAAACGCATAATTCCTGATAACGGATAGTACCGGGTGCCCAAATAAGAAAGGTCACCGGCTATATCTCAGGAACTAGAAGTCCTAAAATTTTATCAACATTGATCATGAAAAATTACTCGAAATAATTTTCAAGTTCCTAACTTTTATGACAGGGGGCGCAATGAACAATCAACAATATAAAACTGCGATTATCTCAAAAAAATCGAATTAAGGCATCATAAAACTACACTTTTTGAAATTATGATGAGTTCATGAAACAAAAATGTTATAAACTTTTTTATCTTATTCATGAAATAAAGCGTGGTAAAAGGAAGGTCAGAATTTGTAATGAGCAAATATAAAATAACTTTTTTTAACTGATCTTAATTATTTTATTTTTTTAATCTCTCTCTTTTTTAACCCACCCCTAGAGAGCGCGCTCTCTAAGCCATCCTCGCAATCGTCGGAGGGTTTTCTTATACCCTTCCGCGAACCAAAAAGGTAAGGAGGGAGTGAAGCGAATATAAGAAGCTTTGGCCTTGTCATGGTTTCTCTAGCCTCTCCTCCCTCAAGACCGGTATGTCTGGGGAAGAGTCACTCCCGTGGCTGTCATGTGCAAACACATGCCGGATCTAGAGGAGTAAACCTCGATAAGCGAATCCGTAATCTCCGGTGTCAACCGAACCATGTCGATAGGATGATTGGCGGTCTCTGGATCGTGGCGATATTCAGTTACAAGGTAGTCTTCCACTACTATGAGAGCACTGCCAGTGGTGACTATTTAATCCTGCCTGTCTCGTGGCAATACAATTAAGTCTCTTCCTACAAAAAATATAAAACTAAACGGGGGAATCGTTCCTCCGGTTTTTGCAACATTTTTTTACAAAAATCTAAGGAAACATTGATAAAGTAAGTCCTTTTTTGATTGAACGCACAATTTGATTGTGCGTTCAATCAAAAAAGGTCACAGTCACTCCTCACGGCAGTCTAAACTACTGTCCTATTTCATAGGGATCTCCTGAACTGCTCTGTTGAGGAGATTCAGGAAAACCTATCAAGTTAGGGAGTTATTGATGTGAACAGGATAACTGTTAGGCGAGAGGGTGTGGTCCAGGATAATCCGGACCACATTCTTAAGTTTAACAGATCTTCGTTGCCTATTTATTAATCTCTCAGTGCGACCATGGATACTGGCTCCTCTCCGCTGTTTCAAGTGTTAGCGTTTCGGACAAACTGCGATTCGATACGCGAAGGAACTTATATGTACTTGCGGGAATATTATTCACGAGAGAACAAGATGCGAAGACCCGATTATTTGCGTAAACAGACAAGGGCTACATTCGGCTCATTCCCGAAATTGTCCCAAGTACAAGGAAGAATTCGCAATACAGGAAATATGAACAAAAGAAAAATTGTCGTACTTGGAAGCAAAAAAAAAGTGTGTCCGAAGCTGCCATCTGCTGGAGGCAGACAGCGACTAGCGTAACTAGCGTTGAGCAAATTTTAAAAGAAATTCTGCCTGAAATTAAAACAGCCATAACAGAATTTATGAGCTCACAAGTCCGCGAAATAACTCAGACTTCAAAAAGTCCGATGGTCAGCATTAAATCGCAGACCGTCCTACAGGGCGAGGACGTACCTTGCGTTGTCAATCAGATGGGTGCTACTGCGGCACCCAAATAAAATACTCAACAGGAGCGAATTGTATTGCCTCCTGCTATCTGAGAACTTCTCTCGGCTGCGGCGAAAGCCAACGCCGAGAACAGAAACAGCCCTCACCAAAAAACAGTAGCAAACATCCTGGCGGCTGCAACAGTAGTCTCCGCTAAAAGGACAAGTGTCACTCAGCAGGAGACAAATGTTTTGTATCCTATTGTAGGAAGAGTCCTGCCTACTGCATCAGCCATGGTGTCAAAGCCACCTGATGTAGGATCAACTCAATACAATAGGGAATTAGAGCCACAAGATATATGGATTCTAATTCGGGCACAAGTGAGACGTTCATTAAAAGAGGAGCCGATGAAGCGTTCCTGTCTGCCTCGGACGTAGAGGAGGTGTAAATGGATAAGAAAGGGCGTCCAAAATGTGTAAAGAATAGAATGCCAGGTTGACAGACGGCTGAGCCAAGGAGAAGCAACTGACTTCTGGGCACCCTTCTGTCTGTTTTGCATTATTAATTTAATTCATTGTTGTTCTTTTAAGGTTTATTTATTTTTAATTTATTACATTTTATTCGTGTCAGTCGTGTCTTGTGCTTTTGTTCTGTAGATTGGTGTTTAATGTACGTTTAGCTCGGAGTCTTTTACAATTCCGATGCAGCCCTGTGCGATATTAGATTTAACTTTATTTGTTTGTTATGTGCGTACATTTAATTAATTAATTTATTTATTACATAATTATTGTATGTATCCTAACTTATACTTAGTATTTAGTAATAAGTCATGAGACAGACCACTGACCCTGGCAGTCGACGCCGGTAAGTGTGAGCGGTTTTCAGTCGGTACTTTCTTGGTCAAAACGCAAGAGGAGTCCGACGCTCCGTCCGTAAATGGATTTTCCCTTGCCACAACACAAAACATTTAATATCATACAGAAGACTTAAAATTATTGACATTCTAAAAAATAAGTAATTCAATCATCACAATGTAGCGTCAAGTTAAAAAGTAGATAATTTTCTTAGTATTTTTAGAAAATGCATAGTGGTAAAGTAAGAAATTAAGTGAAATCCGCAAGTTTATACCTAAATCCAGTCACAAGTTATAATTAAAAGATTTTTCCTTGGAAGAAATTATATATAGTAACTAGATAAAAAAAGATGTATTACAATATATAGTATGTTAAATTAAAAACAAAAACTCAAAAGTGTAATTTTTTCTTTATTTTAAAAAATTTAAGTTGGTACACATATTATAAATTGACGTATATCTACGCTAGTCATAGCTCTGTGGTTATGTTACTTTTCAAACGTAAAATATTAATAAATTAAAGTCAATTTATTAATAATTATATTTAACGTTTCACAACCAAATTTCAATAAATGTTGTATGTGCCTTCCTTCTTCACGAACATAAGCCTGACATCTTCGTCATATACCTTCCAGTACGTTCCGCAACAACTCTAGATTAATGTTTATTTCTTCACATTTATCTTCATATATAATTGGAATGTTGCGAAATACTTCCTGAAACTCTCTCGAAGCTGCGCCCAATTAATAATTTCCGTCAACTTTAGTACCATTTCGGAAATAACTATCAACTCTAAACATTTTTTGCTGATTGCTGTAAACCAATGAGACTTTTAAACAGATCTGACGTTTTGTAAATCAATTGTTAACAGGTGCGCCAACTTATTATTAGATTTTTAATAATAGTTTAAGTTTTTTTTAATTGAACATGCAATAGTTACTACATAGCGATGTGATCATTTCTGTATACAGGGTGGTGAATTTTTCGATGCTCACCATTGATATCACAGAAACAATAAGATACACAAACAAGGTCACTGAAATTAGAGAAAAGTAGCTCATTTTAATGGTGATTAAGAAACTGCAAAAAAATGATTAATTTTATAGGTTCCTGATTTATCGCGAAAAACTGAAAATTGTCAATTCAGAAAAATAAAATCTTCCCTGCTATGGGTGGTATTTTCATGAAACTGAGAAGGCAAAGTCGCAAAAACTGATAATTACTCAGATAATGGTGCTTCGGATGTATTCCTATTGAACCGAGTGATGGAAGAATTACAAGATAGAGTGAAGCACACTTCGGAAAAGGGTTTCCGACTTCGCCTTATAATCTCGAACCAAATGTGATATTAATAAGTAGTATGAGGGGATATAAATTATAAGAAATAATTTAAAGCTGCTGCTAAGAGTAATGGATGGTCTACGGAGGAGAAAGCTAAAGTTAACTATAGCTTTAAGAGGAAACGTCATGGTTATCTTACAAAGCCTCCTAGAGAGTGAACTACTGAATTTTTCAGAGCTCTTGAAAGCAATCAAACTGCAATACGGACACGTACACCTTGAAGAAGTTTACCGATTGTAGCTTACAGCTAGGAAACAAAAATCGATGGAGACACTCCAAGAATCTCAGACGTACATCCCACTACTAGTCAAGTATTCCTACCCTACTGAAGGAATAAGGCATACAAATATCCAACAGTTCATTCGGTTATTCCGTCCGAAAGCCATGATACTCGCCTTAGTAAACGCATTGAAGATTTAGGCTGCTAAAGAAAGCATAGAAAAAAAGTTATAAAATGTTGGCACAGGAGGATTAGGCCATGTAAGGAGCAAGTGCGAAAAATGCTTGCAGAAAGTGGCAGGAGAGAAACAGGAAAAACTAAAGAGAGTTAGTGTGGGTGGGCGAACATCGGCTCTGGATACACAAGCCCCAATTACAGCTAAGTCATAGGGGAGGAGTACCCCTTATGTACTTCCAGCTAGCTCAGGGGATTGATTGTGAGGAGCAAAAGCAACTAACTTTTTTTTGTAAACACTAATCCAGGAAAACAAATATTTATTTACACCAACATTTAGAGTATAAAAAAAACGAGCGCAAATAAAAATCAATAAAAACAGCATAAGAGTCAATATGAAATAACCGGATGAAGAATAAACGTAGCACAAACACCTAAGGTAACAAAGTACAAAAACAACTAAGGCAGTGTCAGTGGCGGCGTCAAAATCAGGTGATGTCCATGTCCGGAAAAGGAACAGCAACAAGTCCGGAACAAATAATAAACACCGAATTGTTAGGAAGAGCAGCAAAAGTCCGGACAATAAAAAAAAAAAAACACCGTAGAAAAATAAAAACATACAGTGGAAAAAAACTGACCACTTTAAATGCTGGTTTCCCACTGCCTCCTGAGACGCCGTCCTCAAGTACCCGAAAAGTGAGTGAAGTGGCGTTGGCTCCGTGGTGGACGTGGCCAGCTGGCGGAGATTCGTCGAACCCATCGCAATTACTTCATCTGCACTTAATTCGTTCATCGAAGAAATACAATGGAAAAGATTATATAATTTTTTTTTTCCGAAAAGTGCTCAGCTGTGGGTCGTAATCTTCCCTCCAGGTTGACATGGGTACCGTCCAAAATGGCGGGGCATAATCCGTCGACGAGGTAATTAGTTTATTTCGAAGTACGAACTCATTTTATTGATGTAAATGTAATTTTCGATTCTTCTTGTCGGCAAATTAAATAATCGCCGGTAACACTTTGAGGCAATCGTTTGATGGCGGAAAAATAAATAAAAGAAGAAATATCCAGGATGCGAGCGATAGAATGAAGGATGTGACATTAAAGCTACTAAAGGATGATATCAGGCTGGAAACTTAGTATGGTTACATAACCCACGAAGGAAGAAAGGGCTAACTCCGAAACTACAACGGAATTGGGAAGGACCTTACGAAGTTTTAAAGCGTTTAAATGATGTCATATTTCGCATCAAGAAGCATCCATTCAGAAAACCGATTCTCGCCCATTTCAAATATGAAAATAAAGATGATATAGACGAACAACAGGTGTGCCAAATGACTAAGGAGTATGCGAACCAGGACAACTTTATGTACGAATTGGAAGGAAATCGGAAGATCTGCAATGACGTGACCAAAGAAGAAAAGAGTGATCTGTTTACAATGACTTCTGAATTTGCTCTGGCACATTGCGTAGAAAGAGATTTACTTATGACGAAAGGGATAGCGGCCGTATTTACGACGAAGTTTGGAGGTATAGAATACCTTAGGCAACAGAATCCTGTGGTCGGAAAAGTACTGGAATTAGAGAGCGATGATCAGAAGATGTTCTACTTCGTTACAAAAGAAACATCCTACGAAAAACCGCCATACCAGTCGATGTGGCATGCGTTGTGCCATTTGAAGATTAGCTTGATAGACCACGGAGTCAACAAAATGGCCATACCAAATATAAGACGTAGCCTGGATATGCTAAATTGGCGAGTGGTTAGAAATATTTTCGAAACCATTTTCGACGAATCTGGTATTGAACTCGTAGTATGCTGTTTCAATCTCTGGACAAAACCCGCTACCAAAAGCATTCATTGTTAATTCTACAATAGAGTGAAATGCACCAAAAGTGCCAACAGCAAGTACTTTCATTGAGACAGAATAATCTAAGGAGATGGCAGTGAAAAGAAAGTGAAAGAAGCAACTTTAAAAAATTAAACACTCTAAAATGTTCCACCGAGCGCGTGACGGTAAACATGATGTCATGGAAACTTCTTGAATATTCGAGAAACAAGCGTCTACACGCTATATAATCGCGCGTTAGGGGCGAGGCGGGGAGTCTATCACGGACGTCTGAGTACTCAACATTAAGTGTACTGTAAATAAATAAATGGACATTGTTCAACTTATTTTCGAGCCTGATTTTACCCTATTTCGTAGCAGTACGTTAGCATTGTTGGATGCTGTTGTAGAAATTAAATCTGGTTCGTTCGGATACGCGTTAGCTCCGTTCCTACGAACTGTAGGAACGGAGCTGTTCAGTGGGGTAGATTTTCCAGTCACGTAGAAAGGAGTCACATGACAAGTTCAATGGCATAATAAAAAATGATAAGTTTTTGAATTGTTATTTATGTTTATTGTGCTATTTTTTATGGTAAATTTAACATAATTTATATTTTTTATGAACTTGTAAATTATTATATTTGATAATTTTGTAAAACAGCGTAGTTATAGAGCAACAATTATACAATTTTGATTAATACGTAACGCATTTGGTTTGTCGATACGGTACCATTAAAGCTAACGGTATTCGGTATACGATTTAATAATATCGGTTTTGCGTTTGATAAACAATAACTTTGATTTTTGAGTTATAACAGGTATTATAATTGCAAGTTATAGTATTCTTTTGTATGTTTAATTAATTTCAAAATGTATTGGATCATTTTACATTTAAATACTTTATTACATTTTAATAATTGTTAATTAATGTTATTTTATGAAGAGTTGAGTTTTTTTGAGGAATTATAATTTATATTGGTTTTTGGAATATTCTGAATATTATAATATTTTTATGGATACCCTCACAATTTTCGTTTATAGATTTGCTACGTTGGTTTTCTTTGTTAAGTAAATATTTTTGTCATTTAAATTAATGTCCTGTCATAATCGTCGTTGAACTTTTAAATGACATTAAATCACACCCACTGAGTTACTGGGTCGACGATTATCAAATATTTCGGACAAGGCATGTAAGTGCGCTTTAACATATTAAAATGTTTTTGTAGTGGTACTAATGTATTCTGTACTTAATATTGATTGATGGTGGTCATATTAACACTAATGATGTATTATACTATTATAAAAAAACTATGGTAAATTTGATAAAAATCGAATGAATGATTCAATTGTTATTAATAAAAGAAATAATATTTTAAATTATTAATAATAGAGGCATCTATTTCGTTACACATTCTTTTAAGTTTCAATAAAAAACTCTGATTCATTATGTTTATATAACTGTATTTAATTTATTTACTGTGCCCAAGTGAATAAATCCTTTTTTATTTTTATTTTAGTGATAATAATTATAACATTTTTAACTTATCATTATTAAACTAAGAGTCTCTTAGTTAAAATTGTTGAAACTATAGTCACTAAATTAAAAAAAATAAAGTTATACAATGATAGTGAATCAATGTTTTTAAATAAAAAAATAATATTTTCTTTGGTTCATCATATTTTTTTGTCAGGAACTTGAGTTTAAGACATTTCCCAACATTAAAACCCTGTATAAATAAATAATAGCTTTCATGAAAGCTTGTTGTCTATTAACAATAAGTTATCATGAAAGTTATCCCTCATGTTATTAACCCCCCGAATATTCCATGCTATCTTATGATTTAAACAAATTTTGGATTTGTTAATGCAACGAAGATTACGTAGCAAAAAAAGTTCATGGTGGACGATTTTTATTCGTTATCACTATACCCATCACTTATTCAAATGATTCAAATATATAAATACAGATGGTGTTCGTATCGTTCCGTTTTATGGGCGCGTCCAGGATAAAACGTCAATTTTGGGAGAAAATAAAAGCGGAATAAACCCCGATAATTGATACGTCCGGGCCCGGGGGGCTTTTATTATTCATACGGAATACACCATTTGATCGACACCACTGACGCCGCCGCGCAGTATTGTATGTCATGGCGAAATATATATATAAAAAATACGGGGAGGAAAACATAAACGTTCCGTTTATCATATATTATAAATATATCGTATATCGATGGAAGTGTACTGTATCAGTTACGTAAAGTACTTAGCACGGCGGAGAGGTGGTCGTCCCTGTGGTTGCCGACCCTCTGGAAGCTGGGGGGACAGAAGAGGCGGTTTTGCGGTGGAGCTGGAGAGCGATTGTGAAGGGTGCCATCCGCGCGAATTTCTGGTGTTAGATTGGATTTTTTGTTGGTTACATTTTATTTAAAATACGGTTTAAATATACGAATAGAAATGCTACTACCAGAAAATAAAAAAAAATTGCGTATTATTTCTGAATGTTTGTAGCATCCTTACACCCCAGAAAAAAAAGTAATGGGAGTGTTATTTTAACCTCGCATTTATTGGGGATAAGATTAATTATCTAGGTTATTCATTCACAAATTTAAATGAAATTGTATTAAATAAAATCTATAATTTTCGAAAAGACCGTTCTGTGCGGATTTATCACTTTTCCGATAAATTTAGAATCGGTGTGTATTTATCGCTGTGGATATTTAACAAGTATTCAATAAAGTAATGATTAAACTATTTATCGGATTACATATATTCCACCGTCTTCTGACATAACTTAGCGCAGGAAAAATTAATACAATTTTCAACGACAATAACATTTGGGAATACATCTTTCAAATACGAAATATTTTTGTCGCCACCTATTTAATTAGTATTTTAAGTGTTGAGCCCAGTGATACACGACAATTGTACCCTATAGACATAGGGTATAATTATCATGAATTAAATTAAATACATATAATAATAATAAATGCGAAGATTATTTTATATTGAATTTAGTCTGTCTTTTTTGGTAGATTACAATGGTTTGTTAATATTTATTATTGTAATATAAACCACGTGAGCTACATGTACAGTTCACTAATCGCGATTAACTAATTGGTACTAAATAAATTACGTACGATTTTCAATGGTATTGAATTTAGTAAATCATATTAGTGGCGATTAGCACACTTTGCATATAGGCGCTAATATTTAAATATTATCCACAAATAAATCAATTATAATAAAATATCTAATTAAATTTAAATATACCCGGCGCTTCCATCATTTTTACTTTCCCCTGACCCCTGCCCAAGGGAAAGTATTGTGATCGTAAAAAAATTAGGATCGCTAATTTCAACAAATATGCACGTTTTGAGGTTTCCTGAGTCCATTCCATCGAATTTTGAAAAATGTCTGTGTGTATGCTGTGTGTTTCCGCGATATAACCCAAACTTTATATCTAACCTTTCTATAACTGAAAAGCTAGTTACGTCTTTCGCACGAGCGGTGGCTTTTTTAAAAAGACGTTTATTTTCGACACACGATGTGTCTCAATTCAAGTACAATTAACAACTCTTCTTTTACAATTATGCAAGATGGTTTTGTTCACAAAGAACGCTTACAGGGCGTCTGGGTAATCTGAGCTTATCTCTAATGATAAATACATTGTTGGAATCGTAACTAGCTTTTGGTTACAATCAAAACTCATTTTTTAATTCGAATAGAAAAATATTTCATGATCTTAAAAAAATATATAATTTTTGTTAGAAAAGTTTTATTGTGGAACCTTTAGTTTTTATTTTATGGTATAAGCGGAAGAATTTCACCTACCTGATAAATGCCCTTAGAAATAAAAAAAATATTTTTATAATATTTTTTTATGTTGACTATGGAGACTTTGATTATTTAAATAATTATTTTTATGTCAAATAAAACATCAAAGTGCTTTAAAAAACAACAATCAATTTTTTCAATTCATATTTTTTTCTTTCCTATAAAATTTTCATTCAAAATGTATTTTACCGAATTCACCGGGGAAATTACCATGATAGACACATCAGCATTTTTTAAATAATTTAGAAAATAATTTTTATAGCAAATCAGCGACTAAAGGTAAATATTTTATAACCATTTATGTAAAACGAACAAAATCTATAAAACGTGATACGACACAATTTTATAATTGCATCCTAACTAAATTAATGTTGAATTAAATAATCCCAAAAGTAAAATTTTTAAAATGTTTTTTCTTCCAAGTTCATTAATTTAGATTCAATTTTATTTCGCCAAATGTTTATACAATTATTATACAATACATTTTCAATGTTAAAATGTTTACATTCTTATTAGTTTATTTTCTATAGGGCTCATTGCTAGCTCCGATATTTTCTTCTTTCGAAAATTGATATTTTAAATTCAATTACCTTAATAAGTTCTTTAAATTATTTTTAATGAACAAATATCACTTGTCAGAGACTTTACTTTATTCGTTCTTAAATTGTTTTTTTTTTGTTGACTGGAAGCCTACCCACTAAAACCCCTCCCACTTCACCGGTGTCGACTGCCAGGGTCATTGGCCGGTCTCATTTTTACTTTCAGGTAAATTTCAGGCTTAAGACTCTAGGTACATTTACAACAATTAAAATAAATTATATAATAAGTTAAAATACATACACCTAAAGCAATTAAACGACATAAAGCAAATTTAGACAAATACATAGGTAATAGATTAATAATAAATTAACACAAAAACAATAAAAATGGTTTAAATAAGTTAAAAAAAATGTCCGATAGGTGCCTAGGATTTCTTTCCTTGGTACACCGTTCTGCCAACCTGGCCTTCTAGTGCGCTTCGGGCGCCCTTCTCCATCCAGTCTAACCTCCTCGATCTCCGAGGAGGATAGGGATGCATCACCGGCTCCTCTTTTAACAGAGTTGTCACTTGGACAGATATTAGATTCCACTTCTACTGTGGTTCTAACCCCTGAGCAAGCCGGTCCAGTGCGAGGTGTTGGTTTTGCAACCATTGCTGCTGTAGCCAGAATTCTGCCGACCACAGGTGGAACAGCAGTGTCTTGTAATGATACATTGGTCTTGTTTGCGGAGACTGCTGCAGCCGCCGCCAGGATATTTGTTACAGTCTTTTGATGCGGGTTATCGGTTCTATCGGCATTGGCTTTGGCCGCCGCCGATAGTAGTTCTCCTATAGCAGGAGGCATAACCATTGTCTCCTGCTGTATATTTTGTATAGGTGCTGCTGAAGCCGCTACCTAAATCTCCTCGATGGAGCAGTTCAAGAAATCCTTACAATACACACTACCATAACAGTAATTTAAAGTACTGTGTGGTGTCACACTAACTTCAAACTCGCCATTTTTTTGTTTTTAGCAATTTCTTCGACTGTGCGTTACTGGTTGTTTCCACTAACAGTCCTTCTTTGTTCTTTGTAATGTTTCGAAATTCCCTATTCTTAAATTGTTATTACAGATTTTGTTGGGTTTCGCCAACCACCTTAAAGGTGTAATTTTCAACATGGTATATTTCAAAAAGGCGATAATTTAAATTCAATTGTCTTGGAAAATGTAGTAATGTAATCCCTAGGTATCATATATCAACTGTCAGAATGTTTACTTTCGTATTGGTTAATATGTTATTACACATATTGCTAACAAACGCACTGCCACCATCATGGATAGTATAGTTTTCTTAACAATTTGTTGTAGCCAATCATCCAATGGTTAACATCACGTAGAAATAATCTACCGGGGAAACCTAGCTATTGTCAATTTTTGACTCGATACTTAGATATTTCGATAACTTGAATAACAATTCTTACTTCACTTTTATTCTTTATTGAACCCGATGTACATTTCAAGTACCAGGTACTCACATTATGTACACATAATTCTCCATTGAGAATGAGTACTTGGTACTCGAAATGTACATCGGAATAAAAAATAAAAGTAAAAAAATAATTGTATTCTAGCTATCCAATTGCATAAAACTTCATATTACTTAACCCAATCAATCTTGTCGATAATTAGATTTTTTTCACAATTTGGTCATCAATAGAAAAAATCGAAGTTGCTGGCCTTTTAAGCGGTACTATGTTTTTTAAGCCAACCCAGCAAACCAAATCATATAATATACATAATATTAATATAATATCTTAAATATATTATATAATATCTGGAGCAAATCCAGAGCAAATTGATGTATAAATGTCCGCGACTTTTTGATATAGAATGTATGTATATACTAGGTAATATATACATTGTTCCTGTATTATAACAATGGTTATTCTCTAATTTATCGATACTTGTTCTGTAATGTATCCATAATTAATTAATTTATTTATATATATACAGGGTGTAGAATTGATTCATGCACCATAGGGATTTCCATGTTAAATTCTTATTGGCTCCCCTAATTATTTTAGAGAAAAAGTGTAAATATGTTTCTTGTATAGAAGAAAAATTTGTGTAAAACCATAACAGTACTTATTTTCTTACTTTCCATACAAAAATGGGTGGTGCCTTGAAATTGTTAAAACAAACAACCGTTGATCGTTAGCTGTCATGTTAGCATTTGAATCGAAGTATTTAAATAATTTTAAGATACTATTATGTATTTGTTGAATGAAAAGATCCAAATGCTAAAATGAAATCTATTGCAATAATAGTGCCGTACCGAATGTGATATGTATGTGATATGTTTTGTGTAGAATATCCGAATCGGACTTTTTCAAATCACATTAACGTTGCCAGACAATTCCAAGACTCCATCCATTTTTGCTAAAATAGTAATTTTCATTTCCATGATTTTTCCTTTGTATAGAAAGAAAATAAAAAAAAAAACAAGTAATGATATGGTTTCATACAGTATTTTTTTTTTTCTCTACAAGAAAAATATTTACGCTTTTTCTCTAAAATAGTTATGAATTCCCAATGGTCTGTGAATTAATTCTACACCCGCTATATATATATATATATATATATATATATATATATGTATATATATATATATATATATAAGAATAATTACAATAAAAACACATACTTAATATTTTTTCTTTATTTAAAACAAAAAAATATACAAAAAAAACATACAAATATATAAAAAATCAAATTTAATATCAGTAAATAAGTAATCCTAAAATACAAAGTATATACAAAATAATAGGCAATGAACAAAATGTTTCTGGAATGAAAAAAAAAAAAAATTAGAATTTATTTTTCAAAAGTTGTAATGTAATATAAAAAGTTATGAAAACGTATAAATACATTTTTATTTTGGACCTCATTTAGTTCTGTTTCAAATTCCTAGAAGTTTCAATACTTCGAATTGGCAACATTCCTTTGAGTTCGTCATTTGTCGGTACTGTTTGTAGATGTTGACTCATCTATTGTTTTTAATTGTCTTTCTATACTTTTTATTATAGAATAAAGTTATTTTCAAAATTTAGTCTTAGAATGTTATCTGAAATTAAACAAACAATTATAATATTTATACGTGTATCAATATCAAATCTGTACTTAAAACATTATAATATGATTGACTAAGTGGTTCATTGAATGATTGACTGAGTGGTTATCCAATCATATCTGACACCTCAATGGTTGGAATTTCTTGTGGTGAAAAAGTGGGCGGTGGAGTAAAAGTTCCTGAAAATAAATATAAATTATTCAAATTGTTTCATTAGTTAATATTTTTAGTAGTTCTAATGTAAATCGAGTACATGTAACTTCTAAATGAAATATGTCACTTATTGAATATTGCATGTTTATGATAAGTGCAGAATATTTTATTCAACTTTATGATTATGATTATTTCGAACAGTGATGAAGGTATACATCACTGTTCGAACTGATTTCAATATTAAAACAAACATATACATTATAAATATACCGTATGTTCTTTTCATCGCCGGCCATAGGATTTTACGTGCTAAAAATTATACCTTATTTTGCATCGTAGGGAATAGCCCCGAATATAGGATTATATACACTTACTTTGTGTTGTTTAAAATGGCTGAGGTTCTAACAAAATTTTAACTTGATACACGTGCTTTAACTCCAATGTAATAACCAACCTATTTGACTAGGTGGAATTCCCGTTCACTTCACTTTTACGATATCTCAACCTTTTTCGATATTGTAAGATTGGCAAGAAAATCAGTCGAACGTCAAATAACAAACTTGCAAAAGATTAATTAATAAAGTGTTCCGTGATTAATTGCAAATGGCGAAAAATGACATGTAGGCATAAATGGCAAATAGAAATATGTAGGGATCTTTAGTGCATTTTCCTAAACTAGATTACAGTTTTCCTTAAAATTTCCTAATGACGCCTCCGGAATGAATAATAATATTATAATTAATTATATCTTATTTATATTAAAATAATTACATATACATTATATTAGGATATTATATAATATTTATGTCAAAATATATCTCTTAAGGCTGAAAGACCTCTGGTCGATAGCCAGTTTGTCAATTTTGTTTTATTGTAACAGACAGTATTATAACATATATTAAAATGTAAACACACACCTCTTGTAATTAGAAAATAATAATATGTAATATTATTATTTTCTAATTACGGAAAATTTTGAAAAAATCTAAGTTGCACGGTTGAATGCGACCACCTCATGGTATATATTTTGACTTTCTTTCACTTCCGGTTGTATCGGAAATGGCTACCAACTTTGTTATTTTAAATGGAACACTCTATATATATATATTTTAGATTCCCCGTTCAATTACCAAACATATGAATTAAAACACAACCATAAGTGAAAAAAATATTTACCATGAGGTGGCCGCATTCAACCGTGCAATTTAGATTTTTCAAAATTTTCCGCGGTTAGGAACCCTGGAAACTTTTAATGGCCGTAATTCGTGGCCCACCCTATATATGGATTAAATATTATGTATATATTATATAATTAAATTTATTTAATTTATATTACATAATATCTTTACATGTATATTAAATATATATGTTTATATATATTTTACATATATAATATATCTGCGTTTGCTGGGAAATATTTAGTGGTATCAAGTATAAATTATCTACATTGGAAAATGTAACACTTGCCGATATTTGACCCGACTCTTAGAAGATTGGTCGCTAATTTACAATATTTATTTTTTTACCAGACTTGAAGACAAGACAAATTACAATTTCTTTCCTTGCTGTTAGGAAACACCATCACTGGTTTTATTAGTATTAGTGCACAATCTTTTAATAAAAATAACGGTATAAGATATAAACTAATTCGGATATAAATCTTTTCGTATGTTTCATATTACTCTCCAGGCTCCCATTTTGAAGTCTCAAATATACAGGGAAATATTTTTAACTGCCAATTCAGGTTTACAGGTCGGTAGAGTCGGATTGGAAGTGATGTGTAAATTCATTAACGATTAAATGCTAATTATTTAGCACTGTATCTTTATACTTCCTAATAGCAGAAATTTTCTTGGATGATTTAATTGTGTATTTAAGACGGGTGAGCAGTTTATAATTTCTTCGGAGATTTTAATATAATTGTCACATGCATAATATTGTGTAAATTAAAAAAACATGTTTTTTTAATACTCTATTTATTGTTTATGTATTTATTCTTAAGTTTACACTTAAGACGAAGATCAGCTTTGACTCAATATATTGAAAGTTTTACTATAACACTTAAAATACGGTAAAACTCTTTGGAATTTATAATATTAAATATTTTAATATCTAAAGATTGGTAATTCATATTATATTAAAATATATTTTAACAATTTGCGAATGTATATTGAAACATATATTTGACTAATTAATATCTATTTTTCGCTTTCAATTTTAATTTTAATTAAATGAAATGAAGTGAAATATATGATTTACTTATGCAACGTTAGTTAGCTCTTATTTATTTACAGGCATTAATGTTATCATAACTTCACATTTATTGCTTTTGATTATTGTTTTTTTTTTATTTAAATGCTAAGACGGATATGTGGAAATAAAGTTTTTTTAATACCAATTCGATAATAACCCACATCACATAAATTCCATTATAAATTTCGATTAGTCTTCGAACTTGAAGTTACCTTAATTAAAATATTCAAGAAGATTTTGGTTAGTATTATTATTATTATTCATGTAAAATCCCTATGTATACCTGGTTTGGTCAACATCCGCCACATACAACATATAAAAAGATGCATTATTTCGCTATAAGTAGCGAGAATATTTACTGTGAAATAAGTTTTCAGAGAAACATTTTTTTTTCAATCTGCAATTTGCTAAAGTTAGCCGGCCTTAGGTTAACACTGACATATATAATTTTTGTCTGCTATAAATCCTGTATAGCATTTCACATCACGCCTTTTATAATTCAATTACCAATTTAGACGGGGTACTCATATCTAAGAGACTTTTGCATCCTAATTTCTTCTTGAAATAGAACAATCTTTTGGTTATAGAGTGAGTCCCAAGTAAAAAGTAACGACATGTTCATATATCATTTTAAGTATTATTTTATCAATAGTGTTTGATTAATTACTGATTAACCAAGATTTTATTTAAATCATTTTTTTGTAATAAAAGTGTTATAAAGTATTAGTAAAATAGCCTGCGTAATTCTTATGTATTCCATATTATTCATTCTAATTAATAATTCTAATTTTTGAATTATCAACCATAATAAACAATATGGAATACATAAGAATTGTGGAATCTACTTTAAAATCATTCAAATAGGCACACAAAAACATGGCTTGTTGGACCGGTTTGCATGTTTACCGGAAATGAATCCAATAGAAAATGTGTATGCTTCTACTAAATATTTACACTAATAACAAGGAATAGAGTAACATAACTAATCCGAAAGAATCGATATATTGTTGACGTATTAATTATCCATTTAATAAAATTAATAAACCTGATAACCTTAAAAATGTTTTTTGGTGGTATTTTAAAAGTTAAAAATATGTACCAATTTTTATTTTTTTCTTGACATAATTAAACTTGAAATCAACATCTGATTTATCTATATTGAAGTCACATATATTACCAAAATTTTCTGTTTGTGTTTTTCGTCTTTACTACCAAAAGTAGTAAAGGTATTGACAAGGAACAAAGATAATTAAGTTTTTTTTTTAAATTATGCTCGCAAGTTTTAGAAGACTTTAGATAAATTTGAAAACTGGACGGGATATTTTATTTTTATTTCCTAAGAGTAAAGTACCATTTATCAGTATAGTGTTATTCATTATTATCGAGTTTACCAATAAAAAAAAAACATTTCAATTGAAAGCTGACGTAAAGAAAATAATGTGTTTAAAATCATAGTAGTAATTGAAACAAGAAAAATCTAGGTATAATTGAAGATATAATTATTTGTCGCCTCCGATTTTATTAGTAATGGTATAATTAGATACACGATGTGTAGATAAGGTAAAATTATTATGGATTAAATGAAATAAATTTCACAACAATAAATAGGAAGATAATTTAAAATGTAATTTTAAATTGATTTTAATATTTTCTTTTTCTTTCTTTAATGAACTATAATATACAGTAAACAAGGACATACTTATAATTATGTCATTTAAAACTAAATATAAATTTAACTTAGAATAATACCATGGATATATCTCTATAAATTCATATGTACTATATATTGCAGTATTTCTTAAAACAATTCTTTTTCTTTTCACATTTTGTAAAATATAATAATATTAAAATCTGTTTTATTGGTGGATTTTCAATAATTCATTCATTATTATTACTATATAATAAACTACCAATGTTTAAATATTAGAAATATTATGAAATATATAACTTTAATTCATTTTAAATATAAATAAAGAATGTTTACTGAATTACAGGATACATTTTACGAGGCAATGAATCCAGTTTATTTCTTTCAATTTCATTTTTAATCGCACATTCCAACTTCGATTGACTTTAAACCAATATTATCTCTGCCCAAAACAAAACTCTATTCGGGCAAAATTGAAAATCGACAACTTTAAAGAAACGCGAAAATGGGATACAGTTATTTCCTTTATATAAGAGAAATGCCGGTTTGTAGTAAGTTGATTGTCCGAGTTTGATTTCTACTGGGGGCGGCGGGAGCATAATCTATTTTTTGCTGTTCATTTTTTTCCTTCACTCATCCCCCAAATCCCCACCTGACCACCGACGGAATTCCTCTATGCATACTTATAGCTCCCCCGTGCGACTCAAGAGTTCCGTTTTTTTTGCTTTTGTGTTGGACGGGGCCGGTAAATTGAAACATAACACTATGTCCGAGCATGTAAAAAATGGGTTGCGCTGAAAAATGGCTATGAATATTAAAATAAAGCTAGGTGTGTAAGAATGAAACTCAATATATTGAAAAGTTTTAATATAAAATTTGAAATGCCGTAAAACATATAAGAATTAATAATATTAAATATTTTTTTTTATTTATAGATTGGTGGTTCATAATATAATACAGGATATTCAACTATTATAACTCTTAGGTCGGATGAATATAAAGTTTAGAACATATATTTTACTAATTAATATCTATTCATGGCTGTCAAGAGTATGATGTCAGCTGTTAAACTTTTCAAGATACGACAAATTGACTTAAAAAGGGAAAAGGTACTTAAAATAACGCTCATTTGACAGCTTGTAATTTTCATCTATATAACATTTGTTTGAAAATATTACCATATAATAGCTAAATAACCCAAATAATTCCTAAACATCTTGTATATGAATACATTTTTACATCTACTAATGAAATAAAAATAAACATATTTTGTATTTGTGTACATTTATCAACAAATAAATTGGTGAGATGAGATCCGATAGATTGAAATCGCCATCATAAAACGCTAAATGAATGGTGATTGAATAATTTATTTAAAATTATATTAAATTTATAATTTAAAAATTATACTAAATTTATGATTTAATATAATTTAAACTAAAATAAAATAAAATTGAAATTTGTAACCTTATACGAGTTTTCGAAAATATTCCATTCATTTTTCTATATTGTTGAATTTATATTTAAAATTGGCAAAGCATAGCAACTGTTTTAATCTTGACTAGAAAATAAAACGTGGTAATTTTCATGCTAGAGTAATAACGGATGGTTTTGGTAGCAGAATGAAGAGATAAACGGCCTGTATTTATCACCAATAATTTTAACAACTGATTCTCTGAAAAGAAAAGCAAAATATAATCTGTCATATTTTTAATTTCATTTTTGTGTTTTCACATTTTTTAAAACATTTGACTTATCCAGTAAATGCGAAAAATTGACAGCTTACTTCAAAATATTGTTGCATTATATGTTAACAGAAAAAAATGTTTCAATCGATGACTATAAAACAAATTAATATTTTTTCGTGGAATATATATCAAAGGTGTACAATGAAAACACTTGTTTCTTTATAACAGAAAAAGGATTAAGTCACTTGGTCACAGTTATTTAAATAAACTAAATAAAAAGAATTACTTTCTATTTCTTTATTTAAGAATCATCATTATCAAATCAGCTGTAATTTACAAAAACTATTAACAGGTGACTCCCGTATCTCCTTGTCGTGGTGAAGGGGCTTGAGTTTCTTAGTGATCCCGAAAGTTATGTCGGCGGTGGTAGTGACACCGGTAGGGGTCTCCCGTGCCAAACAGGTCAAAGGCAAAAGGGCAGACGAAGAGATATACAACACCTGCCGGGTTGTAGATTCGTAGCTAAGGGATTGCACAAGGTGGAACGACAACGGTGCAGTGACCGATTACTTCCTTAGCCATTCGTGGCACTAAAATGAGACCAAGAATACCAAAAACCAAAGAAAAGGGTGACTCTTCAAGTTCACCCAAACAAACCGAAAGCCCAACCAAAAGTGCTTAAACGCCTATAGAAGTTGGACTGACGGAACCAAATAAGGAATAACTCCTAATGAGTAGCGAAGGAAAGCTTGAAGGTCTTGGTTCTAAAGACCAAAAGAAAGGCATGAACGGTGCCGCTAGAAAAAGAAGTTCCTTTTAAAGACAGGCATATCAGAGAAAGAGTCTATTTAATATTTAAAGCCCAGAGATCCGATGGAAGCATACCGGATAAAGTCCATCCCAAAATGGCTAAAAGGCAAGAAAGGCCTAAGACTAGTGGAAAGTAGCCAGAGTAGACCGAAGGGCGCCAGAAAACTGAGGCCCACTTAAGGATGACTTCATGACATTGAGGATCCTTAGGAGAAATCAGGTGGGATCAATATTGAATATGAACATAGATTCAAGGTAGCTGGGTCCAAAACCAAACATGGTTTTAACAGCTCTCGCTAAGGGAGAGGAAGAGGGGTCAAGGGATAGAACAACAGCCCAGCACTTCCACCGCCAGGGACAACAACGCCCAAAGTAACAGTGGAGAATGGGCAACAGGCGGCAGCTCAAAGTTCGAATCAGAAGCGCATGAAATCGAGGATGAGAAACTCGAAACGCCGGTCTAGACAAAGACCACCCAGGATGATGATGAGGTGCCAATAACTAAATCTCCACTCGATGCCGCCTTTGAGTGATAAAGGCGGCATCGAGTGGCTTGTACAGGTCCTTAGGTATTGGACTCCTGCAGGAGCCATGGGTTAACCAAGGTAAAATAAGGGGTCTTTCCATGGATATATCTAACCTTATTTATGACAGAAACTGTTCAAAACCAAGAGCAGCACTAATGCTCAAGAAAAATATTAAGTTTGTTTTTGTTCCAGAATTCACCACGGGAGACAAGTTAGTGGAGATCCCGAAGAAAGGAGGCAAACAAGGAGCCTTGTGGAGCGCTTTAATAGGGACAATCAGCATTATATTCTGAGCTGCTATGCCACGGACATCATTGGCGAATACTTGATGGGCCATAAATATCAGACCTCCAAATTATTGAGTTTCACTTAGGGTATGGTAGCATTGAAATCATACTGGGGAGGAACCCAAGGCAGACCGACTGGGACCAGTACAGGGACCATCTCAGGAGCGAAACCGAGGACCTCTACCTCAATATTAACAGTATGGACTGATTATAAGCAGCGGCGTCCCATCTCGAAAGCATATTAATAACTGCCTACGAAGCCAGCTGCCCTCTTAAAAAGAAATATTTTGCTTAAAATGTCCCTTACTGGAACAAAGAACTTGGAAAGATGAGGAACGCGACCAGGAAGTCTTCCAAGAGTGCAAAAAGGACAGGCAACAGGGATGCCTACAGAGTAGCAATGTCAGATTACAATAGGGAATTTAAAAAGTCGAAAAGACAAACGTGGAGAAAATTCTGCAAGGGGATCGACCAATGCGCTCCAGCAGCAAGGAAACAAAAAGTTCTTTCCAAAGATCACTCGAATGAAATCGAATTGCTGAGGAACCCGGATGGCACGTATACTAAAGATTCTGAAGAACGCTATTACACACGCACTTTCCGGAATCCAAGGTAAGCGAAGAGCTCGGGGCGAGTCGGCAGACGAGGTCAACCAGAGCTACTAGTAGGAAGTTAACTAACATCAACTTCACCATTCAAAGGGCTGTGAATAGTTCCAAACCATTTAAGTCGGCAGGACTAGATGGTATTTCTCCGGCGTTGTTACAAAAGGGTATTAAGGTATAGTCCGCTGCGCAGTGGAAATATTTAGGGCCAGCTTCAAATTGACGTATGTTCCCAATAAATGGAGAGAGGCTACATTAATATTCATCCCTAAGGAAGGGACGTAGACACCAAGGCCTTGTGAAGTCATATCGGCCCATCAGCCACACTTCATTCCTCCTTAAGACGATGAAAAAGATTGTGGAGAACCACATACGGTACGGATCTTTAAAAAGGTGTCCGCTTCAAAGGCAGCAGTATGCCTATCAACTAGGTAAGTCTACAGTGGACGCTCTACACGAACTGACAGCCACGGTGGCCTTGCTAGACACTGGAGAAACATTCCAGGGCTAAGGCAATCAAACATACTCATAAAGTAATCGGCAGAGTGAACTAAAAAGGTCCTGTGCCTCTCTAAAAGAGATATTAAAACATTGTTAGGAGTATATACTGGGCACTGTCCGGTAAGGTATCACCTTCACAGGATGGGCAAGGTAGCGGAAACCCCCTGCCGGTTATGTAACTCAGCGGAGGAAATCATTGAGCATATAACATGTAAGTGTGCGGCATTAGCATGCAGTAGATGTTTGAGGTTTGGAAAGGCAATTTAAAATTCTCAGGAACTACGAACCAAGCCTCTCAAGGATATCATGGACTTTACTTAAGAGGTAGGATTTCTTGAAGAATAAAGACAGAAGGGTAGGCACAATAGACCTCTTTGGTCGCGGTACAGGAATGTTGAACTGCCAATCGACTCCAGTCATAAAAAAAAACAGGTGAGTCCAGGAAGTGCATATTTTAACCCTTTTCGGCAAAGTGTATTACCGAGAGTACAATTTTGAAAAGGATGACTTGTCTGATAAATTATGCCGTAAAGATCTGACATATATCTGGAGTCTAATTAAATCTGGCCAGATTGACCTGATTTACAAAAATTATATGTTGTGACGTTCGTCTTCACAAGTGCTTGCGGCTAGCTTTAGTTATTGCGGCGCTGGGTCGTAGCTCTTTATTATTTACTTCACCATCAATTGGGCGCCAGCCACAAATGTGACAGAAAAGGGGTAGACACTGTTAATTCAAGGAGATTGGTTAGTAAATATCTAAGTCACAATTCAACAATAACAATTTAATAAAAAACTATGTAATAATATAAATTATAGTAAATGAAAGGGAAGCTAAATGATTAATTACAATAATCAGTAGCCACAATTAAAAAAATAATGAATGATTCGAAGACTGCCCTCGTCTCGTTGGTTTCAGATTTGAATTGGCCCGTTCGCAAAAGAAATACAAAATGGAATCTTCTCACTGATTTTTGAAGGGAGTTTCCTTGTTTAGCAAGCGGGTTTAAAGCAGTTCAAGCGCATGCGGGGTGTTGCCTGTCTGAGCAGATAAGGGTGGTAATAGCTGCATGAACTTTCTCAGACGAATTTCGGTGGAACACCTCCCTCGCTCAAATTTCCCTGTTTGCTGGATTCTCTTCCCTTCTATAAATCCTCTTACTTTGGAACAGGGCCCTGATCGGCTGGAGAAGCTACGGTGAAAATACTGGCAGTAACTTGTATATATAATGAAGGCCCTACGTGGCTACTAAGCGTAACAGAACGCGGAACTTACGCACAGCGCAATTAAACAAAAAAAAATAAAAAAAAGGGTAAAGGGAACGGGTTATCACAAAGACACAACTCTTAACAAAACGAGAAAATTGAAGGCAGTAAGATATATGTCAAATAGTATATTCAGTTAATTTGAAAGCACTTAATTGGGTTTTTTCAATCTGTAAATTAAGCCGGCTCACCTCGCACACACATCCGTCCTCGCCGCGCACCCAATATGCAATCCCCTCCAAAACAAACCCGCTCAGCCTAACCGTCGCGGAGCGTTCTCGATTTATAGAAACCCCAACATTAATAATTTTGCAAAACTCAGAGCCGTAACAATTAATTGGGCATTTAAATAAATATCATAACGAAAAATGAAAAACGGAACGTTACAATGTAAGCTTATAAACCGTGGCCTGCGATTTTGCGAGTTTTTTTGTGAACGGTATTAAAGTTATATTTTTCTGTAATGTACTTGGTTGTACTTGATAATGATATTTTGTGTATATTTTTTTTTTAATTGTAAATTTTTAAATTAATGTATCTCTTGAATATGCTATGTAACCGTTTGGATTAGCTATGGCTTTAATTATGTTTAGTTCTTGATTTAGGGATTTTGTTGAGGAGGCATATTAATTATTCGATAGATAACAAAGAATTTAAAAATTATTAATAAATTATTTCCTCTTTAGCTACTGCGACATTTTGACTTATGTTACATAAGTACTTTGAATAAATGTTCAATAATGGACTTTTGCAGTTGCATAACAATAAAGTATTGTATAATTTAGCTATTTAAGGGGACATAGTACATTTTTAAATGAAAGTGTAGTCCATTTTCATTATTTTTTCTTGATAACGGGAAGGCGTAAATTGAAGCTTTTTGAATAATGTAGATCTTTTATTGAATAATACGTCATACATTTTTCATCCTTCCGCCCCATACATTTTGTTATAATAGAGTAATTTCAGGATTTTTTTTAATCTTTTCAACAAGCTGAATATACCGCTAAGATGAGATCTATACTCTAATTTTGAACGAACGTATGCAAAATATATTGATTTTAAGACTTTTCGTATTGCTGAACATGGAAAAATCCCAGCATCTTGAGACTCCGCATAAATAATTTATATGTGGAACGAATGTTAACTCTTTATCAAATATGATGCCAAGATCTTTTATGTCCGTACACCTATCAAGTATCAAGGCTTTCAGACAGTAATTAAGAAATTATTTGACTTCGTTTACGCATGTAACTAATGGATTTACACTTAGATGTATTCAGCTGTAAGTTATTTGATTACACCATTCTTCGATTTTAAGTAAGTCTTCTTGCAAGTATGTACAACAATGAGAACTTGTTATGCGCCTATAAATATTTTCATGTCATCTGCATACAAGAGAACTTCTGAAGAGATAGTGTCAACTATGTCATTAATGAACACAACAACGAGTAAAGGTCCCAGATTTGAACCCTGTGGTACCCCATTAGTTAGTATGTAAGGCACTCAGCGATAACCATTATAGTGTATAAGGTTGACTCTGTCTTTTAAATATGAGGTAATCAATTGCACGGTTGAGTATTGCACACCCAGTCTTCCCAGCTTTGAAATAATTATTTTATGATCAATTGAATCAAAAGCTATACACCACATCAACCTGCAATCTGCGATACTTTGATAAATTGCGTAAAATTTAAGAGATTTCTAACTGTGGAACGTTTTTTTACGAATTCGTGTTGTTTAATTGTAATGTGTTTATGTAGATGGGATTACAACTTGTCAGCAATTATTGTCACAAAGATCTTCGCGTAATTATTTATAATAGAAATAAGACGGTAGTTGGAGATTTGATGTTTGTTGCCTGACTTAATCACTGGCGTAACACGACATGTTTTCCAAATATACGGAAATACTGAATTCTTTAAAGATAAATGTGCACAAGCACATGGCTTAAACAGGGCTTATAATCTTTTACAAAAAATGCAGGAACATTATCTGGACCGGATGTCAAGTTGCCTCTAAGGTTTCTGCAGGCAGAGATGACATCATCCTCAGATATGTTCTCAAAATTGAAGTTATAAAGTTATAAAGAAGGGGTGTGTTTCGTAAACACACTGGCGAAAAAATCAGCAAATTCATTTATTATGTCCATGGGTTTATGATATACAATTTCATTATAATGCATTAAACCAGGGATTCTAGAACATCTTTTCTCTTCTTTTTGTTAAGAAATGATCATATTTTCTTATGATCGTTGATTATGTGATCTTCGGCAGTTTTTATGAAATCTGAATAAACAACTTTCAGTGCATTCCTTATTAGATTACGTAATGAACTAATTTTAGTTTTATAATAGCTTATTTTATATTTTTAATTCATTTTCACCCTCTAAAAAATGGTTATTTTTGGCACCCCTAACAATTTCTTTGCTTTTAATGTTATGAAAACTGGAAAATAATTATTTATATGGAATTTTCCAAAAAATCCAAAGGCGTTCTTACCTTTTTAAATAAATTATAAACTTTTCTTATTGTTGACAAAAGTTAGTTTTTTTTTTCGTAATTTTGAGACGAAAGAAATTTCGAAATAACTAAACAAACTACTTGCTCTAGATATTGGGATGCAACACTTTTATATAAAATATTGGTGACACTTTTGAAATACCTACTGTCAAAATTGACATTTGTTAATTTTTTTGCCTGTAGATGAATCTATTACTAACAATTCAAGATATCGTTGGTCTATCTATCTTGTTCCTACTAGAATTTATACGTATTTTTCAAAACGTCAATTTGAGGCTAAAATTTGACAAATAAATTTTTATCTCAAAAACTGTAAGAGTTATGTAGACATTAATGGATAAGAGTGATTAGGCAATTGAACGGGGAATCTGAATATATATATATATATATATATATAGAGGGTATTTCGTTTAAAATAACATAGTTGATGGCCATTTCCGGTATAAACGGAAGTGAAAGAAAGTCAAAATATTTACCGTGGTCGCATTCAACCGTACAATGTAGAAATTTTTGAAAATTTTACGCGGTCAGGAATCCTGAAAACTTTTAATGGCCGTTATTATTGGCCCACCCTGAATATTAACTTTATAATTACTTAAATGCCACAGAGTTGACCCTGTGACGGTCGACACAAAACAAATCAAGAAATACGTTACGACACATATTACTATTATAGATATTAGATTATAGTATTCATTTTTTTATTTAAATATTTCACTATTACAATGCTTTCTGATTAATGTCCATACGAGGAAAGTTAGTATATTTTCATTTATAAAAAAATAATAATTATTATTGAAGAACTTACAGAGCTAAATATGCAAGAAAATATTAATTCGATGGAATATCATAAAAACTGTAGTCTCAAATAAAAATTTCTGTTAGAAATAATAAAAGTTAAATAATTACAACCCAAGTAGGTTATCTGGGATGTCTACCAGAGTTAAGTGTTTTAGCTTATATTTTGTTTAATAATCGATATATAATAAAATAGAAGAATTAACAATTGGCAAAATATAATATATTTCTGTTTATTGACTCATGTAATTTGATATGAATGTTTTTTTTTTTATAAATATTCAATACCATTGTCTCTCTTTGTACACAATACAGCTTGTGTATTCTTCTGAAACTCCTCTCGTGTGTTAGCTAAGAGATGAAGTCCTTGAAAAAACAAACACATAGATATCGACGTCGACATCCACCCTATTCCCAAAAGCGCAACGCTGCTTATCAAGCGTCGGACCGTCCTGCGAATTCAATTTCAATACGAGCTCTCAATCATGCATGGGGATCGGATCGGGGGTGCGGGGGCGCGGCGGACATCAAAGTCTCCAAGACGTGTACCGGGCCGCCCTCTTCGTCCCCCTTTCGCCGGTCCACTCCGCCGCCTCCTTCACTGCCACCCACCGCCCTTTACTCCCCACCTTCCCCTTGTCGATCCCCCCGTCACTCTCAGGCAGCCCAGCACTATGATTGACTGCCCACGCACCATTGATTTATGCAAAGCCCCGAGTGTACGGGATGAAATTTAAGTGGATGTTTGTTTTAAGTTTCTAATAATAGAACGTGTTGATGAATTTTGCATATACAAAAAAGGAGTAACGAGTTATTAATAAATCTAGATTTAATTAAATTACAAAGAAAGAAAAAAAAAACAAGGTTAACTTACAATTTATTCCTGTGAACCCTTAAAAGGCATAAGCTGATACACTTGTCATTGAGCGCTTTCTATAATTAAAATGAAATTAAACAAGAAAAATAACCAATAAAATTCGATCAATCTCTTTTTCCAACTGCAAAAAATTACTTACACTGTAAGTTATACAAACATCCATTGAAACAATTACTTCCCGAGCGTTTACTCCGCCGGACATTGGATTACACAATAAATATTTGTTTGTTTTTGCATAGCAGTACTACTGCGAATTGTAACGGTTGATCATTGTCAGAATTTTTCCTTGTTTAATTTCATTGTAATTTAAATAACTGAAAATGTGTGAATCATCTTTGTTTCATTTTATTTAGCTTTATGTTATATTCTCAATTATTGAAAACCCTAAAACCATATCAATCAATATTTTGCAACAGTCATAACTGTTCATTACTTCTTATTGACTGTTTTAGATATGCAGGTTTAAGCTAATTTATTTATTTATTTATTAAGGGGGTACCCCATTTACAACAAAATACATAGAAATAATTATCTTACAAATAACGATAATCCTAATTACAATAAATGGTGAACATGAGTAAATTAATTGATGCACAATTAATAACAAAAATAATGCGGATAATTACAAAAGAGAAAAAATAAAATTAAGCTGTATATTTTTTTTCTACCGGTATAAAATATATGTCAATATGAAACATATCAAAATCGTATCTAAGAGAATAAATCTGCAATTAAATATATAAAAAAATGGAAATGCTATATAATTAAAATGAGTATAATATTCGAGAAGAACGTTAATATAATAATATTTCTATTTTACTAGTGTTCCAATGTTTACTGTTACGTGTATCCCTAGCCGTCGCTCACTATTATTTGTTTTTATTACTACTACGAGCGCAGTAGTTGTGAAGTGATCGTGTCCCTGTTTTTTTATTCCTTTCCTATTATATCTCACATATTTTTATAAAATGATTCTAATTTGCTTTATATGCAAATTAAATATGAGTCCACGATCTGATTCGCCCAAATGTCACGGTGGATGTAATAAATGTTTACATGCGGATTGTATTGGCTCGACATTAGATGTAATCGAATATTACTTAAGTGAACATAAGAAACGTAGCAGCGGCAATTACTGGACATGTTCAACATGCTTACCTGTCGACCCAACCCCTACCACTAAGCCAAAAACTACATATTCTAATTCTATAACTGATACTATTAAATCAGTGCTTAAACAAGAACTATCAATTTTGTTTAAAGCCGAATTTCAAACAATAATGCTTGATCTACTTAGATAAATTAATGATATTAAAGATAGGCTCATTAAAATAGAGAATACAGTGATATCCAATAAACAGTCGAACGTTATTTCTCAAATTAACATTGTTGCAGAGGTGGAAGAGCGTCAGTTACAGGCCCATAATGTTATGGTACATAATCTTTCCGAATCCACCAGCTCAATTGAAAATAAAATAAAAAAGTATACCATTATAGCAATGGTATAGTAAAGTCAATGGAAAAACATCAAATTTTAATCCTCGTAAAATAATTCGACTAGAATTCAATAAAGTAAGACCTGTTAAAATGATATTTAAGGATAAAGAATCAGCTACAAATTTGATGAAAATATTTACAGGGCTGAATACAGGGTCTGTTAAATTTTCAAATGACATGACAAAATTACAACGTGACCATTTGAACGAATCAAGAAGCGAATTTGTTTTTTTTTTTTTCTATCCGAAAGTATACATATGCTAATTTTTTTATAAAAAAAACATTCATATCAAATTACATGAGTCAATAAACAAAAATATATTATATTTTGCTAATTGTTAGCTCTTCTATTTTATTATATATCCATTATTATACAAAACATAAGCTGAAGTACTTAACTCTGGTCGACAACCCAGATAACTTATTTGGGTTGTAATTATTTAACTTTTATTATTGCTAACAGAATTTTTTATTTGATACTACAGTTTTTATGATATTCCATCGAATTAATATTTTCTTGCATATTTAGCTGTGTAAGTTCTTCAATAATAATTATTATATTATTATGAATGAAAATATACTAACTTTCCTCGTAAGGATATTAATCTGAAAGCATTGTAATAGTGAAATATTTAAATAAAAAAATCAATACTCTAATCTAATATCCATAATAGTAATATGTGTCGTGGCGTATTTCTTGATTTGTTTTGTGTCGTCCGTCACAGGGCCAAATCTGGAGCATTTAAGTTAAGTTTTTTACAATCTCGGTGTCGTCTGTGATATCAGACTTAACGTTTATTTACCTTATTTGTAAGTTTTGTTTATATACTAAGTGCAATAGAAATGTAATCACCAAGAACAAGTGATTATATTTCGATACATTTTCGTACATATGTTCGTAATAATAAAGTTAATATAAAGGATGGGCCACGAATAACGGCCATTAAAAGTTTTCAGGGTTCCTGGCCGCGTAAAATTTTGAAAAAAATTCTACATTGTACAGTTGAATGCGACCACCTAATGATAAATGTTTTGACTTTCTTTCACTTTCGCTTGTACCGGAAATGGCTACCAACTTTGTTATTAAAACAAATAAGTAAAAGCAGCAAACAAATCGAACGGAATTAAAATTGAAAACGTAATATATTTTTTACTATCCAATATAACATATTTTAACCTGCATTTATATCATATTCACAATATCCTCTTTTATAACTACTCGCATTTTTCTGCCATGTAAGAAAACGACGTAACGTCTCGTTTTTATTGCAAGGTGGAAAACGGAGCGCTTTCTGCAGATTCAGCTGGAGTGAGGGTGAATTTTATGCTAGGGGAAATGAAACCGGACAAATGAGTGATACCCCAATGCTTTTAACACCATTAACGCACTGATATTTTATTAATTACATTTTTTCAGTTCGAATTTTTAGCTCGCTCTCTCCAGTGAGCGGTGTCAGTTAATTTGGCGACAGGCGACACAAACAAACTCAAATAGCCGTTTTAAATATTGAAATTGGGGCCGAGGGAAGGGGGAAAAGTGATGATTTTAATTGCTGTTTATGCAAAGAAGGTTTAATGTAAAATATGATATCGATATTATTTTAATTAATTTTAAAATCCTGTTGCTATTTTTTGCGAAATAAGTTCTTTATCTACAAATATTTCTAACACAATACTTATATTATATAAATAAATACTTGTAGAAGTCGCCTTTCCTATATATACAAAGTGGCCAGAATAGGTGTGTTAATCTAAAGGTAGATAATTAGTTGATTATATGTGGATAACAAATTAAATAAAAAATATATATATTGGATTCTTCTACGTCGCGCCTTAATCAGGTTGTTGAAATATTAAATATATGGTTTGAAATTCGTAAACTATTTTTTAGGAAGCATGCTTTCCATAAAAATGTATCTAAATCTCTAATCTGGAAATCTGCAGCCAGGGAATTGGAAATCTGACTGACGAGGAGTGCCTGGTCGGTTGGTGGTGCTGTTGTTTACCGACCGGCTAAAATCCTTTCCCCTCTCTTCGCTTGATAGATTCGTACCTGGCATCGCCATCAGGCTTTCCATTTGTTACAGAGCGGTGGGGGTCCACACAAAAAGATTGGAGCATGGATGTCTGAATAGGGCAGATATCCAAGTCGGAATTGTAGGTCTTCTCGTGGCACCTCCGTGTCCCTATTTGGATAGAGCTAATTGCATGCGGCGGGGTCAACTCAGCTCTGGTGATTGTCGCCAATAAATGAGGAGTCAGGGGTGGGCCGTTAAAATCCCGAGGGTGTCTATCGCCCTCCCGGTTCATACGTGAGATGGCCTCTGATGGGCAGCGGCTTCGAGGATATAATATTGATGCTGCACATGGTCGACACCCAAAGGTATATGGCCAGAGCAGGATATGGCCTAGCAATAGTCATGTCCGCGTGCGTGCGTGTTCCGGAGCGGTATCTCACTGCTATGTAGCTCTATTTTCCTCGTCCTTCTTTAACAGGACTGTTCTACCATATCGGCATACCACATCCCAATACTCTTCTAACAGTAGCATTCTCGGCACTAAGGACAATTCGTCAAGGGTACCGTCATAGTCCCTAAGCTCCTGCTTCTCTTCTTTCCAAAGGAGTCATACCCTGTCATTATCTGCGTGAGATGATACGCCAGGCCTCCGTGACTCCTGTCAATCCAGGGTTTGATATCAGGGATCAGGGTCCTGTTCGACCTCTCCATCCAACGCTCTAGTACTCTAGCCTCCGCACGCCTCTTTGCTTCAGCCTTATCCATGAACTCCGCCTGCTCGAACGCTTCGAGACTGGACTTCCATATTGGGTAATATGCGGGCTATCGCAGTCATAGACTAGGTTCTGTCCTAAGACCAATCCTGTGTCTTAGGACCGAACCTTGTGGGATTCTGAGATTTATAGGTCTCGGCTTCTTGGCGTTCTGCGTAATGTGGATTAATATTCTCTCACTGAGGTAAATGCCGACCAGATTGGGTGTTAATCTCTTACTGCCGCATTGACCATAACAATCTCTGCTACTACTTGCTCTCAGATTCAGGATAACGGTACTAACTGCGCTTGTTGAGACTTCGGAGAATTTGAAGCTCAACCCACAACCACCAGCCGCATTAATACTCGCACATCATTTTTATAGGATCATATTTAGGTGTAGTTAATGAGTGTATTATTTTGAAAGAGATGCTAGAGAAAAAGTGATTAAATTCATCAGCTGATATAGTGCAGTTATTATTTATTCCAGATGGCGTTTGACTTAAAATCATTGTCCCTTAAGTATGACATGTTGTGTTTAGATTTACAGAAGGCAATTTCTTGATTCTATGCATACCAATAGTTATTTCTAATTTTTCTAAGTTCTGCATCACCAGTTTTAAAATAGGCCTCTGATAGTAGACTTGCTGTACTTCTCATATTTTTTAGATTGTTATTGAACCAGGTAATATTTTTGACTTTATTATTATTATTTATTATTACGTTTTCATAAAATGCACTATAAAAGTGAGAAGTTGAAATAAATTTATGGAAGCATTCATTCATATTATCGCTTTTATTAATAAAATTCCATGACTCAGAATCCAAAAGATGAAAAATTATATTTACCAAATTCAGTAATTGGTCTTATAGTTTTACGAGCATACTCGTTTTTTGGATTAGTCATACACCTTACTGATAATGCCTATATAATCGGAGAGGCCAATATCGAGAGTTGTTTGAATTATTCGTACATCATCATCAATACACATTGTATCGGAGCAGTTGTATTAGAAGGTGATAAAATTGCTTGCTAATAATGTAGTGATTCTTTTAAATGGTGAATTTCATCACTTAAATCATTATTTTGTCTGACAGCGTTCATATATTCCGCATTTAAGTGATTTAATGATGATTGTAATTCGGAGATATATTTTTTTGTAAATTCTTCTTCTACTTCTATTGCTTTTGTTTCAATGGTTTGTAAACCAAGCATAAGTTTTTCGATGTATTTAGATTTATTATATAGTTTGGCATTTAAATCGTCAATTATTGCCTGCTTAGTAGACTCTATGTTCCATGATGAATTATTTAAACTTTTTGAGCAACATATTATTTTATGTGCACAAATGCACCAACGTACACCAATGCACCTCCACAATTGACAAAACTGTAGTCTTAATGGTTAATCGCCTACTTGGATGTAATATTTTATGTATTCCTAATCGTGTTTGTAGAATTTCGAATTGGATTGCAATACGCCTTATACTTATACCTGGATTATTTTCTACAACATTCAAAATATCTTCTTCGAGTTCCAAACTGAGCTCTTGCTGTTTTTAAATAACAATACCTTCACTACTAGTTTGGTAGCATGGGTAAAAACATTTTATAATACTGGCCTATTAAGAATTATTAGATTCGGAAAACGGCGTGGTATATTCTTCTACTGAACGAACAGAATTATCATTACAAAATCCATAAACAAATACTATATGTGAATATTCTCTATGACTGAAAATATGAGACACTTTTTTAATCTTGTAAAATAACTACAGCTCTCACTTTTGTAACATTTATCTATTTAATATTTTATTTCAAATTGGGATTTAGGACAACGCTGTCAAATTTTAGTTGATTAACTTTTTTAAAAAGAAAAGCCCTATCTCTGAAAGAAATGAAAATGAAACTTTAACATATGAACTTATTTTGTTTATATTTGTTTCCTGGAAATGTATTGAAAATATTTCCATTTCCTCCCGAATCACCTTGTATACTATATGAAAAGGGGGTTTAGAATAAATGATAGTTATTATTGTTTCATCTATCGATAATGGAATAGTTAATGTCAAAATCTCCCTCCCTCTCTCATTTTCTCTATAATATTCATATTTTATATGTAGTGTAGGGCATACGTAAGAGAGAAGAAGCAGCGGCGTCCGTCGTCGCGGTCGGTGCGCTAGGAGGTGGTATTGATTGAACCGGGCGATGTCCATTCCACTCGGCGAGCGTCTAAATTATGCGTGAGTATGCGTGAGCGTCAAGCAAGCACTGACTTTGCACATCGGAGATCGCAACTCACTTATCGATAAGGAATTTACAAAACGAAAGAGCCCCGGCCGCCCACGTCGCCCCCTCCTCCGCCGCCGCCGACCCCTTTCCACGTGCGAGCAAGAGGCTGCAGGGAGAAGGAGACGGAAAGGCCGGAGGCGGATGGACAATGGTCGGCCGCATCGATCACCCGCCAGCCGCCACCAGCTGCCGCATCATTTCACTGGAATTCTACAAGAACTCGAAATTTTCACTCGTATAATGCATATTTAAGGAAAGCGGGCCGAAATGAAAAAGTTTCTGCAAATTTGTGTTTCTTTTAAATTGAAAAATTCAATGAAAACTAAATTACTCTTAACAAAAAAAAAATACGTAAAACTATCGATATTCGGAAATTTTTACATATTTGTTGAAATAATGTATTAATGTGTGGTGAAACCATATTTGTTGATGAATTTCAGTTCAGTTAAGACTAATTCTCTCATTTTTGGGAGTTTTCATGAAAAATTAAAAAGTATACTCTTCTTAGAATTCTAAGAATTTAGATCATCAAACCACATTACTAGGGGGTGCAAATATTGAAAATTTAATAAAATGTTCATGAACCATTCACCTGCCTATAACTGGTGATGATTATTTCGTTTTTTCGAACCTCATAAGACTATGTTCCATGTGTAATGCCTTCATGACGGCGATTGCACGGATCTTGTGTTGCATGAATTATAATAAATGGAAGACCACCCAAGCCAGTTATTGGCTGCTTCTTCCTTTTTGGTGTAGTTTAAATGACCCTATTAGTTTTGCTCTGTTGGCCACTACTATTTTAGAGACTTGAGTTGTAGCGCCTCCATGGCGATGCCACATGAAATTAGACAAAATGTGGCACTTGCGTCGTCTTCCATTTATTATTTAAAATTTTAATTTCCCGAAAATTCTTAATTTCTCTTGCCAAGAAAACGCTGTTGAATCCAAAATAATTAATCTGTGTCTAATGTTTGCGTTTTTAATGCATCGAAAATGGATCCAACATAAAGAGAAGATAAATTGAATACATCAAAATCGTAAATAATGGAAAAATTTTAATACTTTGAATCGTGTTCTCATTGAACATATGGTGAAACACGTGTAAGGATATTTTAAAATAAAAAACACTATTTCACAATATAACACTTTTTTCCTGACTAGTTTCGGTTCCTTCGGCCATTTTCAAAGGAATGCTACAGATTACATTTAATTGCAGGTATATATACGATGTTTTTGTCGCAATCGATAATAAGCAATTTTAGAATTGAGAAATTCCAAATCTCTCTAGACTTTCCTTGAAATTTAAAATATTTCCTTACAAGATTTTAAAATCATCCAATTTAAAGAAATGAATGTGATGCAATATTTGCAAAAGTCCGGTTGATGTTTTTTTTTTTACTTTCCCCGGACCCCTGTCCAAGGGAAAGTATTGTGATGGTGAAAATTTTCGAACCGCCAATTTCAACAAATGTGCACGTTTTGAGGTCCCCTGAGTCCATTCCATCGAGTTTTGAAAAATGTCTGTGTGTGTGTCTGTGTGTCTGTGTGTTTCCGCGATAGCGCATAAACGGCTGAATGGATTAAGCCCAAACTTTATATCTAAGCTTTATATAACAGTGGAATGATCTGAAAAGCTTTTGGTTAGAATCAAAACTCATTAAGTGCAACTTTACTCTTAGCAATTTTTCATTTTTTAATTCGGATAGAAAAATGTTTCAAATAAAAGTTTTAGATCTTGGAAAATAAATAATTTCTGTTATAAAACTTTTATTGTAGGACCTCCGGTTTTCATTTTATAAGCATTTATCTGATAAATTCCCTTAGAGATTTTAATTATTGAAATAATTATTTTAATGACAAATAAAACGTCAAAGTCCCGTCAAATTCAACTTATCATTCGCAAACGCCTCCAGTTTGCAAAAATGAAGAAGAGTGTGGAGGGATGATTTTAACCTATTGTAAGGTAAGAAATAACACACTTAATTACAATATTCTTCTAAATACTCGGCTTTAACTTTAAAAGATAACAATCAATTTTTTGTATTAATCATTTTGCTTCCCTATTAAATTTTCTATCAGAAACTTATTTGACCGTTTTCACCGGGGAAAGTGCCATGATGGACACATCACCATTTTTTTTATCTAAAATGGATTTTTTATGTTCTTTCATTCTAGTTTTGAATGATCTGTCAGTTTGACCAAAATATATTGCTGTGTTTATATAATAAGTTATAAAAAGTTAAAAAGTGTTTTATTTAATAAACTCAAAATATATAACGAAGTTAAAGCCTTAATAATCAACAAAATACATTGAATCAAATTCCTCACATTTTATTTCATAAATGCCGTATTTCTCCATTTATTTGTTTTTTCCTTATTGTTCTTTAACAATATTCCTAGATTTAATGGGTTAGAACATGTTATGTTAAAATCATTATTTTAAATTAGTTCGTATTAATTTTGTGGTCTCCTCATTAATAGTGGGTTCATTGTTGTTGCCTCTCCAAGAATATCATCGCTTTAGTAACACGAGCAATGTCCATTAATTTAATAGTAATTGCAGTCAAAATTGATTCATGTACAAAGATTTATTAGAGGAAGAATTAAGCTTGAAATGTGATTGAATTCGTTTTTTTATTAACTATTCAACTTCTATATTTAGATGGTTAAATATGAATCGATATTTCGTATCGTTTTTTTTTTTTTTCAATGATTGTAGTTTTTCTCTAAAATGAACAGGGAAGAAGGAATTTGCATAAAATAGTTTTTACATATATATAGAGAATATAACATGTTCGCATGAACATTCCTATATAAAAATCAAAGAAATTTTAAGTTAGCTAATTATTATTCACATTATTTGTTATAAAATTGTATTATATTTTTTTGACAATTGAAGAACTTACAACAATAAATAAAACTTATAATTAGAAAGAACCAGGAATAGACCAGGCATATTTTTTAAGGATAACATACATTAAACCAAAAGATTATGACACTGAAAATCCTGCCAATTACTGACCCATAACATATTAATCTACAATTTACAAAATTATAACGTCTATTGTATACATAAAAATAGGACCACATTTATCTACTAATGCCACATAATAACAAAGGAACAACAAGGATTAAAGAAAAACAATCTTGCACGTAAAAAATCAGTTAGTAATAGACGCTGCTATGATAAAGCTACTAGAAAAACCACAAAGAAAATTACTGCTTTAAAAATATACAAAATTGATCCAAAAATTTATAGTTTCCTTAAGTTTGTTGTGAAATATTACAATACAAAAATATGAATACCGAATATAAAATATGTAAATATTATTAGGAAAATATTACGTCTTTTATGGTTCTATTTCGTACTCAATCCTTTATCAAATGCCCTAAATGCAACCAATTCAGAATTTAATACCAATCACACAACAATAAAAAAAAATTGTTATACCATATAATCTAGAATTGTTTTCCTCTAGAGTGCTTTGATTCAATATACTTTATTTCACATTTTGGTGACGCCAGTGAAAAAAACAAACAAACAAATAAAACACCATATATGTCATTGTTCTTCAAATCAATAAAAATGTTTACTAACAAAGATAAAGTGTTCCTTGTCAAAATCTGCTTCCAAAATGAGATAAAGTGAGAAATTTAAGAATAGGTGTATTGCACCCACACGGTTGGGTTTCCCTTGCAGTTTCCTACGACAAATTGTGGCATACTATTCAAGAATGTGTCCTAAAGTTTCGATACACGGGACCTGTAAATAAAAGACGATGCAAACAAACGAAATGGCTGAATACGTCGCAAATATAGACAAGCGAATAAATCATTTGCACAAAAAAAATTCGAAGGCTTTCACAGCAAATAGACCCTCCATATAGAACATTCCAACAAATTAATAAATTTCCGTAGAAGCTTCGTTGTGTGCAAGAACTGCGGCCTCTCGTTTGCCAAAACCCTTAGTATGGTTTTGTAAATTGTACTTCCTATTATAATTAAATTCATTATTGTTAGTTTTCAATTTGTTAGAATTCTCTAATCTAGAGCTTGTGATATATGAATAATGTTATACTTCATGCTTCTGCAACACAACAAATGAAATCTCTCTTTAAATATAGAGAAACAGAAACAATTGTATGTGCATGAAATTTCTAATAACAAAAAGCAAAAATCTGCGCATTTAAATAGGAAAGTGGAAGGAAAATAATTCAGAAGATAAATTAAATAATGAAATAATAATTTGATATATAGGTAGAAATAATGGGCTATCCAGTAAGGTAAATGGTAAGTTTAACGTGTACGTTATTTTTATCATTACAGTCTAAACAACTTTTGTGATAGAAATGTTTTCATAGAATGTGAATTTTATTAATAGCGTGCACGTTAAACAAAACATTTTAGATAGGGAATAATACTGATAATTTATATAAATATTTTAGTTTTAAAGAAAATACAAAAATAGACTACAAAACAAAGAACGATTTACAAATGCAATAAGTTAATCCCTTATACATACACAATTTATATTTTAACTTTCGGTTTTGCTATCATTTAATGGTAAAGAACGGATATAAATTTCAATAGTTTAACGCGACGACTCTAATATAAAAATATAATTTACCATAGACATGTCTGTACTGAAAAATTATATTTACAACAAAATTTGGTAGGGAGATATTTAATGGGCATTAAACAGCCCTATAATATACAAATAAAAAATATGTGAAAAATATCATTCAATAATTAACAGCATCTTGCACTCAGCAGTTTCTTCTACAATTAACGATTGCATACTATTATCTCTCGGTAAAGAAATGTTAGACCAAGAATTCTATGCAAATGAACAGTAATCTGAAAAAAGGATATCGAAACCTCTACACGGAAATCACATAAATTTGGCCACTGATCTAGAAATTGATAAAATATCTACGTATAAATGGTTGGCGAATAGATAGTTATGTAAATTAAATAAAAATGACTTAAAAATAATTAGTAAATTAATGGTTATAATATTTAGACATTAGTAGTTCATATTGTATGAAATAAATATGAATAAATTATTAAAACAAATCAACGAATAAAACACAGATTAGATTGAATAACTTATTAGCCCATTTTCAAGAGATTTTAAATTATCTTGAAAATGGGCTAATAACTCGAAACTAGTCGAGAATTTAAAGTTATTCAATCTAATCTGTGTTTTATTGGTTGATTTTTTTTAAATAATTTATTCATATTTATTTCATACAATTAGTAAATTGTTTGCACATTATTATTTTCTGTTTATAGATACTTATGTAGTATTTTCTTGAATCTCTTCCTTGCAAAAAAAAAACTAAATTAAGCAAGAATTTATTTATAACAATAATAAATTCCAATATAGATAAAATTTTATTAAGTTTTTTTATTACATAAATATTTCATGGTAAGTATTTCCAAGGAATTGATTCCAATTCGAGACGTAGGAAGGAAGTCCATCAAGGAAATTCATGAACGCCGTATGTGTTTTTTATGCCCCTGACGTTTGAGTCTCGCGTTATTTTACGAGCAATCTCTCGGACAAGTCCCACACCCCCGCAGCTTTAAACAACGGAACAAGTCGCGAATTTTGTTTACGGCCTCCCCCAAAATGAAATATGGTAAATTGCATTTTCCGGCTTATCGGGGCGATAGTGCTGCGTGGCTATTATTAGTTCAGCAACATCAGAAACGAGCACAGCCAGCAGGAAGCAAACCGAGAGGAGAAAGAAAGGATAATAATGCCGCACGTGTGTGTGTGTATGTGTGCGTACGTGAAGGAAAAGGATGGGGCATCCGGTGTTTGCCTGTGCGAGAGCGAGGGCGCAGAGTGAGCACATAGAGTCCGGAATATCTAATCCGGTGATGTAGCGCGGTGTCAAGTCCAAGTAAACCGAGCTGGACTAGTCGAGGTATTGATCTTTGAGAAGCGAAAGTTTACAGCCCCCCGTCTCCTGCCTCTACACCCCTACACAGCGTTTCTGAGGCCCCCCGCAGCCCGCGCGCACCCCTTCGCGAGTTTAGAAGCGGACGCTGGTCATTCCGCTCTCGGGGCGCGCGGCGGCGGGCGGAGGGAGGAGGGGAGCCTGCCCCGGACGCCCCCCGCGTCCGCCGCCTTTTCTCCTCGCATCCACCTCGTTTACATATTCCCTATCCTGCAGGAACTCTCCTCGCACACTCCTATCAACCTCCCCGTTTTCGCAGGACAAGGGGTTAACTGAAGTAAGTTTACACAGAGGTATATTTTTAGAATGTAAATATTCAATGATAACAATGATTTTTAATAATGTAAACAGAACACAATTATCTCATTACGGTGTATAATTAAAAATATCTACAAAAAATTAAAACAAAATTATAAATATAAAAATTATACAAATTCGAAATTATTGCATCAATTCTACTCTAGATTACGTTAATTAAGGGGGGACCTCTACTAAGCAGGCCAAAATTAAGGTGTTTTTTGATATATATATATATATATATATATATATCGACAGTAGGATTGTAGGAATTGGTTATTTAACAAAATTTTCAGCTCAAAAAACTTATTTTATTACCGTTGGCACTTCTAAGAAAAATTGGATGCAAGCGATGCTTTTATCACTTGCAGGACAGCGCGTTCAGTGCTGAAACAACCGACAGAAAAAGACCTATACTAAATAATCTCAAAGGTACCATAGGATTTTTTCGAACTTTCCAAAATTACCAAAATGGTGGCTCTCGAAAAAAAGTTAGATTTTTAGATTTTTCGCAAAAATGCGCATAAAAAAACGAAAGATTGGAGTGTCCAAAAAATCCTATGTTACCTTTTATACAAATTATTTTTCCACAAAAACCACAAAGAATAATCAAAATTAGTCTAAAAGTTTGAAATATATCTGTCTCGAGAGGTTAAAAAATGTCGTTTCGAGAAAAAAAAACGCGTTTAAAGGTATTTAAATACTTTTAAAGGAAGAATAACATTTTTGCTGTATCTTTGTAATGACTTGGGATAAAGAATTGGCATTTTGCCACAATGTATTAGAAAGTATAAGGATACCGATAATACAAAAAAAAAATCGATATTTTTAAATTTCAAAGTAATAATTATTACATTTCAATAATGTATAATAAAAATTAACCATATAATTACCATCAAAATTTTATAAATCAGATTTTATTGTGTAATGTCGACACAATATTATTTAAACAATTATTTTAATGATTAATATACTTCGAACATTTGAAGTATATTAATCATTAATATAATATTTTTAACTTCACTGTTTTATTTTGATATAAAATAAACAGGTCGAACATTATGTGTTCATTTTCAATAGATAAATAATCAGTAAGATTTGTGAAGGAAAATAACTGTATTTTGCTACTTTCTATAGCTAATTAAATTTACATTTCTTACGCCTGATCAGCTTAGAATGTTCACCACTAAAAATCATTCTCGTTGAGTTCCTTCTGTTTATCCAATCGTCTTGTGTTGACGATCAATCTAATTATATCCAAATTTTGCTAACTTAATGCGAATTTGGAGTTATTTATTTATAGCTTTATTAAATATTACTTTCTAAAATTATACTCCCAGTGTACACATTAAATCATAAGGAACTCTAAAGTGCTTTTTTATGAAATTTATATATGTAGTAGTTCTCTAAGGCAAGTTTAAAAACTTTAAGTAATTTATAATAAAGTAATAAAGCCACCCCTAGTAGAACTTACACCTTTAGCAATGTTGGTATGTGAACACGAAACAAGGTTGACACAATATTTAAATACAACATTAAAATAAATATTTATACATGATTGACACATTATTGTGTCAAGTTGATACAATATTGTAGATACAATCTTAACTGAACAATGTTCGTAAATACTAAAACAATAATTAACATTATTATAACACTGATGTAAGATTTTTTATATCCATTTGCTCATTAAATAATTATTGTAATGGGTAACTTAAACCATTAAAAATAATTTAGTAGAACAAAATAATATATTGAGAAAATATAGGTAAAATAAGAAATTGTCGCTGATGGAAAAAAACTCCACTACGAAATGCTACGATAATAAGTCAACTTAAAGAAAATATTTATTTCTTTTACACATATAAATTGGTTTTAGCTTTCACTTTTCACAGCTTTCAAATCATTTGAGTATACGTACATAGTGATCAACAATACTTGCACATAAGTTAAATTTCTTGTCGAAAGATCTGGTGAGTTTTGTCACTCCAAGTTCATGCCAAGGAAAAATGAAAAATATTTGACTCTAACAACGTCGTGCGTCGTATTTTGGCCATTTCGTTTTTAAAAATCTAATGCATACCCTAAACAAATTTAAAGCAGCAATCGAAAAAGTGATAAGGAACATAAGTCCAGACCAGCTTTAACATGTACGAGTTAATAACTCTACGTTTATGACTTACTTTAATTTATAAATATACTTTAATGTATATTTAATTAAATTTGTAAACATTAAATACATATTTAAGTATAACTAAATATTTACTTTATTTAAAAAAAGGCAATATAGGGGATTTTTTTTTCATATGATCAGCTATACCAACCTGTCTACTTGGTTGCCCACCTATCAAAATTCGTTTAGCCATTTTTGCTCTAAACAAAAAAAACACAGAGATAAAAAAAAAACACAACCCTAGTAGAAATTACAACTTGTAGTAATGTTGATACAGTATTGAATTTCAATTCTAAAACCTTGTAGCAATGTTGGGATGTGAATACGACACTAGGTTGACACAATATTTAAATACAACTTGAAAATTTATATTTATACAAGATTCACACATTATTGTGTCAAGTTGATGCAATATCTTGAGTCAATGATGAATTTCTAGATTGTTTCAACTTAATACAATAATGTTTATTTACAGGTTGCATGAATTGGTAAATTGTACAAGAAAAACTGGACTATGTACTACATTACATATATTCTAGTTTACCAACGCAGTTTATTCAGACAAACCTGATAAATATAATGTAACATTACTTCTGTTTAAAGTAACTACCTAATTATTTATAATAAAACTAAAAAAACATTATCATAATAAACATTTTATTATATTAAATTAAGCAATTATTTGTAACCATCTTCATGAATTTGTTCCCACAGGTTTGTGTCTGCTTTAACTGATCAGTCTTCGATCACCATCGATCAGGTTTTTTTAAACACTCATTAAAAAAAACTGCACGTAACCACAAAATAACAAAAGTAAGGAAAGTAAATCAATATAAACTAAATATTGGGCTTAATACCTTGAAATGATTCAAACGTAACGCCAAATATTATTTTGTCACAAATTGTTACAAAAAATATTTTACCTGTGAAACTATTTCCCAGCTGTGGATTATAATTAATTTGAAATCAGGGTTCTACAAACCATGAATTACTCCTGTACTCGATAGATATAATTACACAAAATGAAAACACAACACGCACAAATTATTACATATTAATCATGAAAAATGTATCCCACAAATTCCTCCACCGCCTATTTTCTACTTAGAAGACGGAATGGAAATTTCGTGTGGGTTCCGCCCAGCTATTTCTTTTGCTGTATTTGGTTAAACTCGGACATAGCCCCCATGTCCGAGTTTTACTAAATTTTCCCCGGAAAGTTGTCAGTCCACGCCTGTCGTAGGCTGATGGTGAAATACATCCAATAGCACATATTTATTAGAGCTGATTTTAAATTGCAGCAGAGTGTAATCTGAAAAATGATTGAATTTTGAGGTTATGGTAGAACGTCATCGCTATTTTACACGATAAATCTTATTATTCTAACTAATAAAATTAATTTCGTACAAGCACACAATTATATTTATATTTTATAAGTACTCACCTCAGAAATAAACAAACTATCCAATTGATCACAAATAACCACACTTGTGAACGCAAATCGGGTGTTCGGTCTGTCATTAAGAATCAACGAGTTCCCGACACAGATGCATAAACTATTGTTATTCAGGGCATAAACAATACTGTGCCTATATTGTACACAGTTTGAATATTCATTAATTTTATTCTGGTTGAATTTTATTATTGTATCATTCTTCTTGTATCTATTTTGAATGCACTTTGAATAACAGTTTCAATGTATAAACATATCACGGGTGAATATTACGGTATTGGCTACTGAGAGTCAATTACCCCGATTTTTTTAGAAAGAAAAAAAAACAATAAAGAATGGCCTGAGAAAAAAAATCGGATCACCCTGATTTCTTGCTAGCTCAAAATATACCACATTCACTTAAAAAAACAAACAAAAGAGTACTTACTCCTATCCTGATAAACAGCTTGATTACGGGAACCACTTTGTATACTCAGTATGTATATGTATATAGTTTAAAACCTTTTTTTGTTTTGTTAAAAAAATAACAATTAAAAAAATTACTTTGATTTAAAAAAAACAAACAAACAAACAAACAAAAATACTACTAAAATTACACGATAGATTTTATTTAGCAGTATATACATATATATACAGAGAGGTTTTTTTATCAGTATACATTAGGCGAACTGTATACCTGCAAAAAAGCCAAGTCAAACGCATTGAACCGATGTTATAGTTGCCTATAACACACAACTAAACGTCAAACGCTAAACTTCAAATTGTGTGAATTATTTGATCGAAAATGTATACAAACGAATAAAAAGTCGAATTTCAAGCGTGTATTACAATTCTAACAGTACTACAGGAGGATAAAAACATGTTTTCAATGAATCCAAAGTGGCCGAATACCTCGGTTAAGATGATTCTAAAAATAATGAAACTAAAACATTTTCTTTGGAAGGTTGTATGTTTCGTTCTGTTTATTCTATTGAAAAACGCAACGAAATAAATCATGACTAACACTGCATGCGTTACCGCCACAAGCAATTTCCTTTTTTTATTAAAAATATTATGGAGAAATTACAGATAAAAATATTTAGAGATTTTATTAAGACAATTTGAAAGAAAAGTAAGTGCGAAGAACAGTAAACTTGATATAAATAAAATTGTTTAATTGTTTTTTGAATTATACTAGTTGAAAGAATCGATCGTTCGGGTTGCGTATTATAGGCAACTAAACACATGCATCAATGCGTTTGACTTGTGTATTTTACATGTATACATAGGGGATATGTATACTGTTAAAAAAACCTCTCTGTATATGCGAATATTGAAAATAAAATAAAAAAAAAATACACAACTTACGACTTAACACACACACTTTTAAATACTTTTCGACGAACTGCCTTCATTTCGAACATTCCGTTTTATTCGACCGATTCATCCCTTCTTCTCTATTATCAATAGGAGGGATGCTGATGCGTCGTTGGTTGAATTCTTGGCTCGTGATTCGTGCTTCCTTAGGGTTGTAATGCGCAAGTATAGCTGCGCCGTACCATTTGTCTTAAACATATAGCGAAGCATATAAAAAAAAGACAGCGCACGGCAGCTATTTATTCCGAATAAATATTAGCCTTAATATGTTTTTAATATATACATTCTTGGCTATACTTATGTTGATTGATTTTGCTTCTAAGACAGAGTTTGATTCGTATATATGTTTTATTCACAAGCTGTATACTTTATACTCTGAGAATATATTTGAAGAAATAATGAATATATATTATATATATTTATCAGTATACATTTCTCCTATGTATACCTGCAAAATACGCGAGTCAAATGCATTAATGTATGTGTGTTTAGTTGCCTATAACACGCAACTGAACACACATATTCCAAATAGGCAACAACTAAACGTACACACATTAATCGGTTCAATGCGTTTAACACGCGATTTTTGCAGGTATACATTTCCCCTAATGTATACTGATAAAGAAACATCTCTGTATATATATATATATATATATATATATATACAATAAATTATTATATATGGTACAATTTAATAACGTGCTAATCTAATTTAGAAAGATATATACAAATGAATGACTATACAAACTCGTACTTCTTAGAAATTCGCAAGGCTGTACATATTAGGTAACGAGCAGCAGGGTATCCATTGTGTACCCGTAAACGTTGTTAATGTTGGATTTTTCCGGATTATAATCGGTTTCTACGCTTAATATTTTGCTATACATTTCCAAGATAATTTTGCACTTTAAAAGAGAGATTACCCAATTATACTTTTCCTAATCCGATTTGCACAAATATTTACAAGATTCATCAAGGTGGCCAAACGAACTTAATGCATCCTTATAAAATATTATGAGGGAGTAATAAGTGAATAAACAAAGAGGGAAATCGTTGTTATCGCGAAACATATATTCTAATTATAACGCACGATTATTATTGGCACGACGTTTTCGGTATAACGCCGGTAACAAACACGATAAAATATTGATACAATATTGCTACAACATACATTTCTACTTGGGAACGTTCAAGATTAAAAACGAATATATTTTATGAAAACTGTGATTAATTTATACAATCACTATAATTTCACCGGGAACATAAAAATAGATAATTGTTTTAATAAATTGTTTTGTCAGTTAATACTTCGTGAAATATTTTGATATACTTAAATATACAACTTAATCTTTTGATTATGCTGGTAAAAGTTAAATTAGTTGAGATATTAAATTTTAGAATTTTTTTACCAAAGTAGGTATTTGCAGAACTATAGCTTTGCTTAGAAATTTAAATAGAAAGAATTGTTATCACTTTAAGTTATCAACTACTTTACACGTAATTGAAAATAATTAAAATAGTTTCCATTAAAAATTATCAACCATAGATGCTTAATACTGGGCTTTACACAACATTTTTATTATACAGGGTGTCTCAGCGTGCGCGCCGAATAGCTTTACGGCTAAATGGTTTATTTTTTTCAAAATCGGTTTTTGCAAGCCTATGTAGGTCTATTAGGACCACATTTTAAAAGCATGGCGTATCATAGTTATATTTTTTCTAATGGAATGACCCATATATTATATTTTTTTCAGATTCTACATCAAAAATAAAGTTAACTTTCATGATATGTTCATATGCCTAAACCTAATAACTTTTGAAATATTTAAACATTTTAACTTTCAAATGGGTTTCATTCACCCATTTGAAAGTTATGATTTTTTTTCGAAATGTCAAATTTTCCAAAAATGTTTAAAAATTTCAAAAGTTATTAGGTTTAGGCATATGAACATATCATGAAAGTTAACTTTATTGTTGATAGAATCTGAAAAAAAAAAAAATGTGTTAGTATATCTGACTAATGGGTGAATATTTCAGACTATTAAGAGGAATTTAAAATCTTAAGATGTTTTGATAGTTCAACATATCTCCAGAAGCACATTCAAGGTCAAATTTCATGCTTATTTTAAATGGCACACCCTTTATCTAATAGACCTATCTTGTAGGAAATTTTATTGTCTTTCAGAAAGTATAAAAGTATTCTACACCTAAACCTAGTAGTTTTCAAGATATATCCATTTTTGTTAATTTTCGTCATTATCATTATTATTTTAATATGGCAATGTAATATAAAGCGCCATCTATTGCTTAATTTAATAATCATTAAATTATTCTAATAGGCTTCTGTTTATAAGCAAATTGACACATTCGTATTATTACTAACAATTGAAAAGATAATGTTTCCCTTAAATGAAAGAATTAACATGATTCTAATAATAATGTAACGTTATTAAGATTGCCTCTTAGTGTACAAAATGTTCTCTGATGGAAGACATCCTAATAAGAAGACTGCAGAGGAAGTTTGAAATACATTCAAAACTGTAGGCAGTATGAAGTATTTGAAAAAAACTACCTTGAATACAGTAACTAATAATGAGGAGACACAATTACAAGTTTAATTCCATTGAATATTTGTCAAAATAGGTGGTTTAATAAGCAATAAATTGGAAGCACGTAGCATGGTCACCTAGATCCTCTAATTGAATCCCCGTGGCTTTATTTCTGTAAAATCAAATATACAGCAGTCCTCACACAACAATTAAACATATGGAAGGCAGTATTAAAAATACATTTAGATCAGTTACACCTAATATGCCGAGAAATATCAAAATATCATTTAAAATAAAATCGAATTATGTATTCGATGGTAGTATTTTTGAAAATGTATTATAAATTACTATTAATACTATTTTGTCAATTTATTTGATGTATTTCGTTATATTTGTTTTACAATTCTAACAATTTTTTATCAAATAATTTACACATGTGTAAATAAATAATGCAATTAGTATATTCACAATTCATAAAATTAGTGTATTAATTTAGGAAATATCTCGAAAAAACATTTGTTGGGTCAACTGTCTTGATTTATAAACAATACCTAAACACTTGCATTTATGGAATAATAATAATAAATATTAAATTGAACAATAGATGGCGCTTTGTATCGACTTTCCATATTATGAATAATAAATATTATGTCAAAAGTTAACGAAAATGCATATATCTTGAAAACTATTAGGTTTAGGTAAAAAATACCTTTATACTTTTTGAAAGACAATAAAATTCCCTACAAGACAGGGCTATTAGATATAAGGTGTGCCATTTAAAATAAGCAAGAAATTTGACCTTGAATGTGTTTCTGGTGTTACGTTAAATTATCAAAATATCTTAAGATTTTAAATTCCTGTAAATAGCCTAAAATATTTACCCATTAGTCTAATATACTGGAACAAAATTTCATTTGTTTTCAAATGTCAAATTTTCCAAAATTTTTTAAATTTTTCAAAAATTATTAGGTTTAGGCGTATGAATATATTATAAAAGTTTACTTTATTTTTAATGTAGAATCTGAAAAAAAAATATAAAATATGGGTCATGCCATTAGAAAAATTATAACAATGATACGCCATGCATTTATGGGACACCCTGTATATTTGAAACTAATTTTAAAATGTGGTCCTAATAGACATACATAGGCCTGCGAAAGCCGATTTTGAAAAAAAAAACCATTTAGCCGTAAAGCTACTCGGCGCGCACGCTGAGACACCCTGTATATGCTTAATTAATTTCTCACTTAATTCGTGGTGAAACATTTTTGAATTAATTGACGATAATTTAATTAAAATTAACACTTGATTTGTTTCACTTATTTATATTCTCTCCGACTAGTTTCGACCATTGGTTAACTTCAGGGAGGAATGTACATTGTTTTTTTATTTTAAAAAACTAAATATAGATACAAATTTATACTTCGTGGATTTGGGAATTATAACGGCACAATTTATTAAACCATAAATTGTTATTTAATTTAGCGAACTTGATTAGATTTCTTTTGTACATTGTTATGACATTTGCTGCACTGGCCTCCTGAAAATGACCAATGATCGAAACTAGTCAGAGAAAATATAGATAAGTGAAACAAACCAAGTGTTATAATTAAATTATCCTGAATTAATTCAAACAAATTAATTCATTAAGTGCCAGTGCAGCAACTCTCATAACAATGTACAGAAGAAACCTAATCAAGTTCGCTAAATTAAATAACCTTACCCTTACTTTCGCTCTGGTTCCCCTCAAAAAAAAAGCCATAGTGAAAATAACAAATGCAAAAACATTGCAATAGTTTTAGTTGCAACCATGATCGATTATTTAATCCGTCTGCTTTAACAAAAATGTAATTATAATTTTTCTGAAAATGGGCATCAATGATACAATAAACAAACAATAGAATTATAAATAACAAATAAAAATCTTGAAAGCGATCACGATTAAAATATTACATAAATATTAATTATATCATCTTAAAATAAAAAATATTTATTTAATATTTCAGTTTTATTGAATGCATCAATGATATATCTGTTTTAAAAATTCTTTGTAGCACGAGCACAACTCTCATGGCATGAATTTTAATATTAATGGATGCCTTCTTTTGTTACAATAATCAAGAATAACAGTGAGTAAATTTCACTTTGATTCAGTCTAAAAATAGCTTTAGTTTAGTAACCCATGTTGTCCATGACAAACATAACTTGTGCAATAGATTAAGTTTTGGCTAAATTGTGGCATTAGTTTCATCGAGTTTTTTTTTTTTTCACTTGTAAAAATAATATTAACTCAGTTGTTTTTGTTTTAGATATACCAAATGCTAAACCGTACTGAAGAGGAAAATAATTCATTCTAATAATGTGAAAATCACTTAATTTTATGTCATATTTCAAACATTAAAATCAATAAAAATATTTCAAATAATATAATAATTCCTCGTAAAAATATCTGAAAATGACTGATAGACCTACAGCCGGTCGATAGCTGATACATCTGCAGGATATAATTTTAATTTTATATATTTTTTGTACATACATATACATATTTGAATAAAGATGTTTAGTTAGTTAGTTAGCCATCCGAAACTTTGCTTTGTAATGTTTTTTCTATCTTTTTTAAAAACCGAAAAAATATAATTTCAAGAAAATGTCAATTTTGACATTTTTTAAAATATATAAAAGGCCTTGGCATTTTTTTAAAATTATCTAAATGTCATTTTAATTTTTACAAAACTGGACTTTATTATCTATTTAAAATTCCCTATATTTTATATTTTCAGAAATCCCCATAGAGAATACGAAAAATAACTCATTATATATAAATAAAAACTAAGGGCTGTTGGTAATATATAAATTAAAAATTAAAAAAATATTAAATAAAAAATGATTTGAAAATAATTAATAAATTATTTCCACATTTAGCTTTGTGACTATTGACTTACTTACGTAAGTACGTTAATCAAATGCACATTAAAACAACTACTTCCCGGGTAAATACCCACGCCGGGAAGTAGTTGTTTTAATGTGCATTTGATTAATGTACTTACGTAAGTAAGTCAATAGTCACAAAGCTAAATGTGGAAATAATTTATTAATTATTTTCAAATCATTTTTTATTTAATATATTTAAATAATTGTGACCAAGTGGAATAAATACTGTTTTCTATTTAAATTAAAAAAATAATAGGAAAAGGATTTATTCACTTGGTCACTGTTATTTAAATAAATTAAATAAAAGAATTTGAAAATAATCAATTAATAAATTATTTACTCTTTTGCTACTGTGACTTATGTTACATTTAATTTAAGTAATTTGTAGAAACGATTATAATATTTAAAATTTGTAAATTACAAAAAGCTAAATCGTTTATTTTTTCTGTTAAATGTATAAAACCACCCCCTTTGAGCAATGTTTAGTTACATCAGTGATATGGAATAAAAAAATCCTCATCTTATTTCCTCCACATCCCTCCGGACTAAATTTATAATCAAGCGTCCACCCACTGGTCATTTCACTCATAACGAAATTCCTTCCCCTCACACTCTCCACCCTCACCCTCACACCCCCTCGTTTACATATTCCCCCGACCATCTCCTCGCACCGCCCTCCCTCCTTCCCTCACACCCCTCAACCCCTTCGGACACATAATCACGGAGCGTTCATTGAATCCTCGATTCCGCATTCATGGTGCCCGGAGGCGGCTCGCGATTCCTCTAATCGTCAATTTTCGGACCGCGATATTTTTATTTGGCGCGCCCTCTTCCGGGCAAGGAGTTCGATAATTCAAGCGGCCGACACACGCACGCACAGAGGAGAGGGTGCGAGGGAGGGCGAGGGTGGCCCGGCAGCGCCTCATCAATTTGGCATCTTATTCAAAAGCCCCCGTCGCGGATTGAGCGGTCCGACCATGTCCGGCAAGAATCGATTTTCAACATTTGAAACTCTCCCCCCGAGCGGGCGGGCGGGTGCGTTCGCTGGAGAGAATTCAAAGATGCGGGGAGTCGATTTTACACTGGACGTATTTCCACGAAACAAAGGAACTTTCGTGTAGTTGTTATCTATAATACACGGCCGAATAATATGTTCCAATTTATTTACATTTTAATAAAAGAAATACAATTATTTAACAGATTTAGAAAATAAATATTTTCTTTGGATTAATCAAATTCTTTCTAAGGAATTTTATATTGAAAAGAAACTTCATTGAAACAGCTATTTACTAGCTTAAAATTTATATTGAACATTCAATTGGATTCCAAAATGAGCTTTACCTGAAGAGGTTTTAAATTTTCTATTAATTTAAACGGCACACAGTATGTGTGCTATTTACAATATACAATGAGGAAAATTCAGGTAAGAGGTAATGCTCTTCTTTGATATCAAACAGGTAACTATATATACATATCTGTTTTTTTTATCGGTAAACAATACCAAATTTAATAATTTTTATTGTCGTATTGTAATGCTACACAAAAAATATATTTTACAATTATTGTAAGAGATAATGATCTCATTTTTTAGTTGCATGAGTATGTACATTGATTGTACTTTAAAAGATTTTCTAAAGTATCTTTTAAAGTGATGGCAATATATTTTTTTTGTAATTATCAATTTTATAAATGATTTTTCAACTTTGGAAAGGTTCAAATCTTTTTTTGGGGGAGTGGCTCAAAATTTAATTGACACCATTATTTTTGTCAAGGTCGATCCAATTAAGGGAGATGTAACGTTTTTAATTCCAAATGCCTGTAATTTAACACGAAAGCGTGTGAAATTGCATTCACTGATTTACCGAAACTCTTGCGCGAACCAACACTCAACACGCCCGATCCGGCAAAATGTATTTTAAATCTTGAAAAGAACAAAAAAATAGTTGTATTTGCTGTTTATAAGGTTACAGATTCGTATCATTCTACAAATAGGCTTAAATTTATCATAATAGGGTAAAACGGTATTTCACAGGGGTTTACCTTTAGTGCAGTATCATTTAGCTTAGCAGTGAATTGCCTTGCAGAAGCAAAAACGATAATGGTGTAATACTCTATGTTAACGACTTAACTTTTTTCCACGATGGAGATTCCGTTGCACTATAAGAGCAATTAAATGCTGTACATGATGCAGCAAAACGTTGAGGATTATGCATATCCCCTGAAAAATCAGTCAGCGTATATTTCTGTCGCCTACGACATGAACATCTATCCGTGTTGATAATAGGAAATCATCTTGTAGCGATCAAAGATCACGCAAAATTCCTCGGTGTTACCTTTGATGAGCATCTTAGGTGGAAAACACATATCAAAGATATCGTTGGAAAATGTCAGCGCTACCTGAACCTTCTTAGATATCTTGGAAATATGAGTTGGGGCTCGAGTAGAGTAGCCTTACTTAAAATCTACTGCTCCCTAATCCTGCCGAGACTTGAGTATGGAGCTATAGTGCTTGCCTGAGCTAAAAGATCCACTATCAAAGAGTTAAATAAAATCCATCTCCTCGTCTTGCAGTTGGCCACTGGAGCTTTCCGTACAAGCCCAACACTATCTGTATTATGCGAAGCGGGTGTAGTGCCGCTAGATATGAGACGAAAACAAAAATTATTTTCGTACGGAATGCGTATGCGAACAATGCCAAAACATCTCAACGCTTTTGCATTTAATACTGCAACTACTATAATGCATATTTTAATAGACCAACTGTCACCAGATATGCAGCTGTAGTATTAAGGGAATTACCTTAGACTGGACGATACTAGATAGACTCATATGAAGTGCCAGACTGGATAATACACCCACCAAGTATAAATCCATTTTTATGCCGTTTTCGTAAAGATAGTATTCCTAACAGTATATACATACAACAATGTATAGTGAACTAGACCGATACCCATAATATAGACACATACATACAGATGAATCTAAATCCGAAAATGGAGTTAGATCAGCATTTTTCGTCGACGGCGAAGCACACTCCTGGAGCTTGCCAGGGCATACGTTAGTTTTTTCAGTTGAATTATATGCAATATAGCAGGCCCTATTATTTATATCAACGCAACAACAAAACAAATTTATTATAATTAAAGATTCACTAAGTTCCTTAGAACATAATAGATCTATATTTAAAGCAGATGGTTGGGCAAGACATTGTTGCATTATCTAACTTTCAAAGTAGCATTCTTATGGTGCTCAAGGCATATTGGAATTACCGGCAATGAAGCAGCAGACAAAGCAGCTAGTAGACCGGAGAATAATGAAGTAGATGAAGGAATCTGTACTTCCCTCAGCGACATAAAATTGCACATAAAGAATATAACTAAATCAATATGACAAGAACTATGGGAAACGTCAAATTCACAACTAATAACTTTAAAACCAAGTGTAAATTAGGGAATTCAGTACTTCGAGAAACCAAGATGGCAACAAGTCCTAACCACAAGACTTAGAATTGGACACACAAACGCAACCCATTCGTACTTGTTAAGTGGAAGTAGAAGCCCGCAATTTCAGTTCTGCGGAGAAATATTAACAACGCAACATCTACTGTAAGATTGCAGTTTTATAAAGGTAACGGCTGCAAAGATGGGATTCAGTTGGGGAATGTTTGAACTAAATAGAGTACTACCGACATCTTTTTTCGAATTCATACGGGATTTGGGATTTCGATTATAATTTATGTTTATTTATTTATTTTGTCCGAATCAGTTAATTTACCTACATTTGTGATATTAGTCGTAATACGTTGTGTTTATTTATTTATTTACTTTGTAAATCTGTTTACTTATCTTTTAGTATGTGGGTCCTTTACAACCCTGATAATTACCAACATGCAAGAGCAATCCTCTTGTTGTTAGTGAACGTTCACTGCCGCTAACAGCCTCTTTATTACTCATTAAATTACATTAGAAAAGAGTATTCATTCTCTTGGTCACAGTTATTTAAATAAAGTCAATAAGAATTATTTGAAAATAATTAAGAAATTATTTCCATATTTAGCTCTGTGACATTTTGACTTACGTTACTTAAGTACTTTAAACAAATGCACATTAAAACAACTACTTCCAGGGCAAATACGTCCCGCGTGGGTATATTGAATTACATGATGTACACCTGCTATTGCATATCAATAAAATATTGCATAATGCAACAAATTTTGATCCGAGAAAAATTTAATGCAAAAACAAACAAAAGGAACGTTACTTAATATAAGACCATCTGCAGACACGTGTTTCGGGATATATCCCTCGTCAGTACAGCTATGCCATACGTTTCTCGGATCAAAATTTGTTTCATTATGTAATATTTTATTGATATGCAACAACAGGTGTACATTATATAATTCAATCTCCGGCGTGGATATTTGCCCGGGAAGTAGTTGTTTTAGTGTGCATTTGTTTAACGTACTTACGTAACGTAAGTCAAAAGTCACAGAGCTAAATGTGGAAATAATCTATTAATTATTTTCAAATCATTTTTATTTAATTCATTAAATTAGTCAGCCAATGACCCTAGCTGTTGATGCTGAGGAAGAAAAAAATAGGTGATGTGTATCCGATTGAAATACAGTGTTTTTTTCCCTATACATACCTTTTTGATAACTTTCCGATAAGAAGTGGACAATCAATTTATCCATTTAATAATTTATACAAAAAAGTCAATTCTTCTTCCAACTACCCTAGACCCAATGAATTTAGCATCCCACTACGAATAAAATGTTGCTATTATTTACAAGCCTAGAGGATGCGAGCGTCAATAATCTGTCTTTGACTATTTGATATGCCATATCATATTTAAGAGGGAAGAAATATCTTCCTAATGATCCATAAATAAGCATTTTTCCGCTAATCATTTATTTATCAGTGTATAAACTCTACTATTCTTTGATTTTCAACAAAAATTTCATGAAAATAATATTAACTTTAATAAAAGCTTTTATTGTTCCAAATTCAAATTCCAAATTCAAATTATAAAACTATATTAGCTGAAAAAAAAAAAAAAGAATAATATTTGTAACTATTGAACTCTCAAGCGGTGTGAACATACAGAATCTCCTTTCGATCTATTATTTTTCAAAGAATATGAACTTAAATAAATACAAATCATTTCGAAGACGGGATGAACTTAGGTTTACCGAGACTCCAAATAGTATTTTCTTTTACATATTCTCCTATTCGCAGGTTTAAATGATAAAAATTGTAACCATAATTCTGGTAATGGCATGTTTGTTTAACGGAAACAATTATTAAATGTGATCTATCAACTAGCGCAATTAATATATGTAGTAAATTATATTGGAGTGCATATATATTATTGGTCAGGTACAGATATTCTTCTAACATATCGCTTGAATGCACGTTTATTTAAGGCAAAAATATCACATGAATTATAATAACTATTATATGTCTTCATCATACGAGAAATAGGTGAATTAGATCTAGACCCAGTATTTTATTTATTTTCGAAAAAAGTTACCATGGAACGAGTATTACATCCTGGAACATATTAGTTAATTTGAGATAGAAGATTTGGCAAATCGATATATGAATTTATTATTCGATGAAGGTATACATCAGACATTCGACGGTGATTGATGAGTCGTATAAAATTTAACGTTTTACAAGTAATTGCCAGCCGCCACGTTAAACTTCATTTTCACAAATCTGACAAATCTTTTTTGAATGGTTTTAACTGTTAATATAAAACGCCATACTGAGGATTCAATATAACAGTGCAAACATTTAAGACACTGTACGAAAGCATAATAAACACGTTTTATAGAATCTAGATATCTAAAATATCTTGATGTAATAATCAGGAACTCAAGTATTTTAAAGCATTTGGTGCAAACTGTATCAAATAATAGTTTGCTATCCAATACAATGCCAAGATCTTTTATATCGACAACACTGCGCAATAAAAAATTACAGTGCATAGTTATAGTTAAAAACATTTTTGTTTCTGGAAAATGTAATTGTACAGCACTTAATTGGATTCAAGTAAAGCTTACTTTCGGAGCAGTATAGTTCTAAACGTAGATCATCTTGCTTACGTTGGAAATCTGTGAAAGAATTAATTTCTGCGAAAACCTTAAAATCATCAGCATTCAACAAAAAATTTCTGTATCTGAATCATGCGCTAATGTCGTTTATATGTATAATAAAAAAAGTGGACCAAGGTGACTACCCTGTGGAACCACTGAAGTCAGAATTACTTTAGATGAGTAATGTCCACTGATATTGACGATTTGCTATCTATTAAAAATATAAGATGACACCAAGCGCAAAATGTCCCCATCTATTTCTTTCTGAATTAAGATATTGTGGTCAATTCTGTCGAATGCCTTACTAAAGTCTGTGTAAATTGAATCAAATTGAGTTTTGCAGTCCATTGATTTCGATATGAGTTCATGATATGATGCCAAGTTTGATTCAACTAATCGTCCAGGAAAGAACCCATGGTGTTCCTCAGTTATGATATTTTTCACTTTATTAAATATAATTTTATGCGTAACGGATTCAAAAACTTTAGGAATGCAAGAAAGAATTGACACAAGTCGATAATTGGTCACTACACTTTTATCTCCAGACTTGAAAATCGGGACGAAATTTGCTGTTTTCCAGAAAAATTCCCTCACATATAGAACTATTGAAAATAATAGTTAGGGGTTCAGCTAAAGTCGAACACCATTGTTTTAAGAAAAATGATAGAATACTATCAGGCCCAACTCTGAATGAATCTAATTTATTTGGTGCCTCTAAAGTATCACTCTCCAAAATATATTTTCGGCACATATTTAACTGTTGACCCGTATAAGGTCTAATAGGACTACTGTTTGTAAAAACCGATCTGAAATACTGTGAAAAATGCTTTGAAATATCGCCACCTTTACATGCCGTTCTTCCATCAAATGTCATTATATTAGGTATACTAGAATTAACACGTTTATAACGAACGAATGACCAAAAGTGCTTAGAATGTTGTTAAATGTTATTTTCAACGTTGTCAATATATTTCTTATAATTATAATCACGCTCAATATTTTATTTGGAAATACGCCCAAGGTTACTAAAAGTTAAATAATCCACATTATTTGAGGATTTTTTCCATTTTTTTGTGATATTTCTGTTTATCCTTAATAGATTTAATGGTATCTTTAGAGAACTATGACAGAAACCTCTAATTAAATCGACGTTACGGAGTATGTCTCTTAATAACATCGAATATAATAGTGTAAAAGTGCTAACTGAATCACAACAGATTTATTAAACAAGGCAGTCGAGTCAGTTTGTCTAAAAATATCATTAATAGTATCCAAAGTCAGATTTATTGTATTGATTCGAGTTACTACCAAAATGTTTAAAACAAAGAGTCACTGTAAACGAAACGAAAAAATCTAAAGGTGGATGGTGATTATCTAGTAGTAATGGAAGTGAACATACTGACAAATTTGAAATTAAATTACTGTTACATAGTATTAAATCTAAGATATGATTATTAGAGTTTCAAATGTCATTAAATTGATTAAGACCGCAGTATGACATTGTATCTACAAACGGAGCACTCTTATTATTATATTGTATTGGTCGCAACGATCAATCTCTTGAATAGACTACTGCACATCCGCAAAGTTAAGGTCACCAATAACAAAAAACAATTCATCACTATATGACTCAATATCACACAAACGCTCAAAAATAAAGCTGGGTCGTAGTCAGATGGTAAATACACACAACACAAATTTATTTGTTCAATGAATAAAACACTGACTATGGTTTTTTACCACAAGTTATTTATTGTATATATATTACACAATACAAAATTTCACTACTAAAGTTTCGACGTTTGACGGTCATTATCAAGTGAAACAAATTACAAAAAAGGTTAAATTTATACAGGTAGAAACATTTAGAGTGAGGGTAGCAAAATAGATTAGGGCGAACAAGTAAATATATTTACAACTTAAAGAATTTCTAAAAGCCGCGTGTACACTAAATCTGATTGCTCGTTCAACAGATTAACGAGGGGATTATTTATCCGTTTGAAAATTTCGGCGGATTTGAGTAGGTTGAGCTTTGTACCTTTGGTATAGTTATGTAATATTTTTATTTGTTTTATTTGCGGAAATGAATGTTTACATTCTAAAACGTGGTTAGAAACGCAACTGGAGTTTTGGTTCAACCTAAATGCGCGAAAATGTTCTAAATATATTTTTTCGAAACTACGACCGGTTTGGCCTACATATACGCTATTGCATTCGGAACAAGGATTTTCATACACGCCTAATTTTTTAAGGGCTTAATTTTATCTTTTGAATTAAATAAGATGTTGGACAATTTGCAATTTGGTCTGAACGCGATTTGATGGTTTTGTTTCCGAAGAATGTGAGCTATTTTTTCGGTAATCTCACCATAGTAACTGAGGGTAATGTATGGGTTTTTGTTTAAGTTTTTCTGTCTCTGATAGATATGGGTCATCGTAATTTGGTAATGTTTCTTGCTAATTAAACTTTGAATAAGATTGACTGAAAAAAACATTATTTTTTGCAATTTCTAAAATTTTATTTAGTTCTGTGGCTCGGTCATAATGTGATAAAGGAATTAAAAAGGCCCGCTGTATCATTGAATGATACGCGACTAATTTATCTGACAATGGGTGATTAGAATTATATGGGATAGTGGAATTTACGTTGGTAGGTTTTCTATAGATGTCAAAGTCAATTTTATTGTGATTGTGGACCAAGATCAAATCTAGAAAGTTAATTTTGTTATTTTTTTAAATTTTGGGGTGTATGTTATTGATTAGGTTTAAAAATTGATTTATTTGGCGTGAAGTATCATTGAAACAAGCGATTATGGGGATGAAGATGTCCGAGTTATCCAAATTTTATTTTTTTATATGTATGCCTTAAAGAATCAAATAGCGTATAATTTAAAAACATAAAAAATACCTTTTGGAGTAATTTAATTTTAATATTTATCATGGGCATGCGATAAGGGGATGAAGATGTCCTAGTTATCCATTTTTTTTATATGTTAGGCAGTGCCTTTAAGAACCAAATAACGTATCATTTAAAAATATAAAAATAACTTTTGGAGATATTTTAATTTGAATTTTTAACATTGGGGTGCGATTAGGGGATGAATATACCCGAGTTATCCAAATTTTATTTTTTTTATATGTTAGGTAGTGGCTTTAGGAACAAAACTACGTATTATTTAAAAATTTAAAAAAATACATTTTGGAGATACATTTTTTTAATATTCAATTTCGTTCAGGGGTATCTGAAAGGGGTTGAATATTTTTGTATTTTCAAAATTGTGTATTTTATTGATAAATACTGCCTTTCAGAACACAATAAAATAATTTATAGTGAAAATAAAGCATTTGTTTTTAAGATATTTATTATAATTAAATTTATGAAATCTAGTGCTGAAATCTATTGCTAACTTCACACCCGTAAAATTCTTTGGATAAAATCGAAGAATTAAGACATGATTCTATTAGGCGTATAATATCGTAATCTGTGTTAAACGGGTTTTTGTAAATGTGTTGTGTTTTTCAACGCATACCGCGTACATTTTGATAGTATATTGAAATTGGATTCACCATTTTGATTGACTGATCAGAGTTAATTCTGCAATGAATCTAAACTATATTTAAAAATATAATAATTCATCTAGATCAGCTTCACTTGATATCCGAATAGCCAAATCATTGGGTTCCTTTCAAATAAATATTTTACCATTTCTATGCCATACAAATTTATAACCATTTTTCTTTAGATCCAGTGACTTTTTAAAGAGTGTTAATGTGTTTTTATTTAAATCTTCATTTATATAAATATTTTTTACGGTGGCGGATTGAATTTTACATAGAGTGGTATCAATTTTACCTTTATTTTTCCTCTTAGTCATTATTTTATTTACCAGTATCATGCAACTTATGTAATATTAGTGGTTTTAGTGGTTGCTGTTTTGTTTTAATTTTTGATATGATGGCAATATCATCCTCAGATATGCTAGCCTCATTTTTCTTTATTTTGAGATGAATCAGCAATATTCTTCAATCGCGTGATTTCAGTCATTTTATTTATATATTTTTTTTTATGCTCTTTGATAACTTTAAAAAAAATGGTTTTCTAATTTTTCTTCTTCGCACATACTAGTAATAAATTCTATAGACTATTTCATTCTTGAAACCTCAAGTTTAATTTCATATGTGAATTCTTTTGGTTCATTTTTAATATAATTTTTCATTTCAATAATGTACTTCTTTATAAATTGATTGATTGAGTTACTTTATAATTAATGAAATATTCTCTTCTATTTTTTCCTTGCCTCTAGTACACACTTGTTGCAGTTCCACCCATTTTTTGATTTAAGTAACGTTGCCAGTTCATCTTCAGCTAATTTTATTAGGCAGTCGGGATGACTAAAATATTTACAATGCCCATATTGAAGTTTCTCCGCTGTTTTGTTAATCGTTTCCACACCATACATTTATATTTTGTGAATTTTGATTGTGACATAATTAAAGCAAAATATGTCTTATAAAATAAAATAACAAAACATTTTAAGAAAGATATAGCACAATAATAACAGAGAGGATAAGGACAAGGGCACACATCCAGCGGGCTACCAGTGTGAATTAATAATAAACAAATACGGGTAGCCCACGGCAGGGTAAAAAGTAGATAACAGAGGAAAATGCAGTTTTAATTGTTTTATTTGATTGATTAGTTAATAATTCTTAGATAAAAGTTCTTCCTAGGTGAGGAAGCAAACCTGCGACTACTATGTGAAAGTCGAATAATTTAATAGTTAATTTATTGATAAGATTCCGAATGTGTCATTGAACGCAGATAATTGATAAATCGAGCATGGCGATGAATATTTTTTGCTCCGGTCAGCGTCCAGCTGTCGATGTGGAAAAATACAAAAATACAAAATATTGTATAAATGTATCAAATTAAATGCGTAATAGAAGATAATGGTATATTAATTATAATTTTTGTGCTAAGCATTTATAATTAATAAACAATTATTTTCTTTTACGTACTTTAATTTGTACGTTTAAACAATATTATATCATGTGTATTTCTTTCATAAAAGACGAATGGATTTATGTAATTAAAAAAAAAAATAAGTCGAGGGAATGAAATTAGATTTCGCCGTTTACCGCGATAACGTAAATCCTGCTGTCGTCCGTGGGATTATCCGCCCCGATTTTTTTTTCTCCTCGCCGTCTCTGGATATTCCCGCGTCGGTTTCGCTGTTCATTTCCGCGTCATATTTTGATTGAGGAATCAAAACAGAGCGGAAACGTGCGAGAAAACGCGCACGAGAGCGAAACTGGAATGTTCCCTTCCTCTCATTTTTTTACGCGGCCTTGCAAAATACACATTGTATTATTTCATTTGAGAGAATAATGAGCTATATTTGATCTCTTGATTTATCAGAAAAATATCAAAGTTCGTTTTTTTTTGTAAAACAGAACACTATACATATAAATACATATTTTGATTCCGATGAGATTTCTGTATATAGTACTTGTATGAATTCTAATGTCCTACACCTATCTTCAACTGTTACGAGATATTGTTGATCGTTTAATATTTATCTCAGCTATTAAAAAAACGAAAAATACATGGCAACAGTTGTAAAGAAACGTAGTTACGTTTTAACGATAATTTATAGCCAAACATCACACAACAAATACTATATAACAATAATTGCTATATGACAAATATTCTATATCCAACTTAACATCATTAAATAATTGACAATATTTTGCAAACAGTTGAAGACAGTTATATGACAGTATATATGAAAAGTATCTAGAATTCTGAATTCTTTGAGGAACCCAAATATATCATAATACAGGGTGCGGCAAAACAGACTATCCCTACGACACATAAAAACTCTGCGATTAAGGGGAGGTTCTGGACCAAAAAAAAAAAAATGGGTCAGCTTAATTGTCGAAGTCGCGTCCCGCGCAGAATTAAAAACGGCGCGCATGCGTCCGGTTGAAGACTAGAGCTGTGATTTTTTTTTCTATAAACTAAAAATTTGTATTTGTTGTATAGCCAATACAACTGACAAAACTGCATTTCAAAATATTCATTAGACTTCGAGAAAAAAAAAATCAAAATTAAACCCATTTTTCTGGCGTCAGGTCCAGAACCATCCTTTAAAAAGTAACCAAAAGATTATAAGATAAAATAGGAACAAGATTAATAGGAGGAAATGGACGAGAACAGACAATAAAAGAACAATGGTGAGAATTAACAGCGGCAATGACGAACGCCACAAAAATCTGATCAGGAAAAACTGAATGGAATAGAAAAGAGGAACATTGTAAAAAAGCTATACAGGACAGAAACAGCAAAAAAAATAAATAGAACGAACGAAACAGTAAGAAATTTCGAAGAAAGGGGAACGATTGTTAACGTATTTGTAGACACAAAAAAGATAACAAACGGCGCAATTTAAAGAAATTGAGTTAATTTTATCTTCATCGGTACATCATGCTGTTTTATGCAAGAAGTCCTGAAGATGACATCAGAAAGATGATGATCCCCAGAAGCGATAGATTAATGAAGACGATTTCTGAAATTTTCGGCTACATTTCTGCACATCTCGATGGGTATAGCGGCGATGTCCTTCCAAATTAGATCCATGAATTCTTCCAAGTTGCGAGGTCGATGCCTAAAAAACTTTTCCTTCAGGTAGCCCCACAGAAAGAAGTCGCAAATTCTCAGATTAGGGGAGCGAGCGGGCCACTCTACATCACCTCTCAGAGAAACAAGGCACGCAGCGAACACCTGTCGCAGTTTCGTCATTGAAACTGAAGCAGTATGGGCCGTAGCCGTAGTACCACACGGGGTGTACTGGGCGTTCCAAACTGCACTGTCTGTTTTGCCGCACTCTCTACATAGAATGTTCCTTTTTTTCGACGTTTATGTAAGGCCGCGGTGCTCTGTCTTGAAAAGGTTAAGACAATTTTTGTGTCGGCATCTCTTAACGAAACCTTGTATTTATAATTTTTAATGCAAAAGATGAGCAGTTAAAAATACTAATCAACCTGTCAGAGCGTTCAATTTTTTTTCTGACTAGAAAATAATCACCATCAGTTTAATTGTAATGAGCAATATGGAGACCTACATTATTTTGGTTGAAAAGCACGTCTGGTGGCAATAAAGTTAGTTGTATAACTTATCAATAATGGACGAATTGATAAGAAAACTCAATAATCAAGGATTCCATTCCCATATAGTGGAAAATTGGTACAACATGAAAGCACTCACAGTTTACCCAACTAAAACAGAGGTGGTGAATATATATATCAGGAAACATAAAACTGTCACTTTTAATATAAGACCTGACTAAAGAAATACCTCGATGTACTCAAAGCTGAACTAGGAAATACATATAAAGCAGAAGACTGTGAAAGCAAGCATAGCCTTTGGAAATACAAGACAGCCATAGGCAGAATCTGGGCGCTCTCCCCCTAAATAACTCTATAGATATGCACCGGCAATAAGGCCAATTATTGTTGTTTACAAAAATACGGCAGCGGCCAAATGTAACCATATCCAGTGACTGGCCTGTATGTGCACATTAGGAGCTTTCTGGACAACACCGACGGAGGTTATGGAAACACTAATTTGCTTACCACCAATTGATCCACATATTAGCTAAGGGGACAGTAGATGGACTTTGAGCCTTGGACACATGGTCAAGACTGAATCTAACGGAGAGACACATGCGGATCCTGACTTGGGGTCTTAAGATGGAGGTCAAGTTGTACCAAAACAAACCAACATATGACTTTAAAAAGAAATTCTCATTAATCTAGAATAAATGCACGACCTAAACTAACTTAATCGATACGGATGGTTCAAAGCCATCCTCGAGTTGTGGAGTTGGTGTATTTTCAAATGCGATGAGCTCAGTGAAATTTTGGCAATTGTGGAAAGCGCCAATTCAATCAGAAAAACTGACTGCTGCTTTTGCAGCACTGAAAAAAACAAAACAAATATAACCTCTACACTGATATGGAAGGGTGTAGAAAAGCAGGTGGAAACAACGCAATAGTATCAAAACCCACAACAAGGATAATAAAGTCAATACTATTGCCGACACATTAGCTACAAATGCATTAAAATTAATGGGCGTGAATAAAATACAGACAAAGCTCATGCCCAGAGCCTTATAAAAACTAATGCGAGCATTTTTCTTAATGAAACATTAGAACAGATGGAGAAACCTAACAACATGAAGTAAAATTAAAACGCATCTCTCAAAATCAGACTGAAAATAAACAGGAAGTATTTTTAGTAACATTTTCGACGAGCACGTCATATTTCTCACCTTTTTTTATCCGAATACTTAGTCCTTGCTCTTAACGTTCTATAGGACCAGAAGTTCTCAGTAGACTTCGATGAAATCTAAAATTAACTTATCATTTAATTTTTTTAATCTAACACAAGGGAGGACATAAAAAATAAAACACAAAATTGAAACAATCTCTTGAAACAATCATACATTAAAACCTAGGATCCTAGATTGAAACAATTAGATAGATAACAACCCCACAATTAATTGCGCTACACAAAAAACTAAATATTACACTTACTACAAGAGATAATGATCACATTTTTTTTTATTTGAATGAGTATGTAAATTTTACTTTAAAATGCCGCAGATTTTTCAAAGTATCGTTTAAAGTGATAGCTATATTATTTTTTTCTGTAATTCTCCGCCATGGTGTGTCTTCATCGCGATCGAATTTTATTATTAATTTTCTGTAATTATTCCTTATTAAATTTTTAATTTAAAAAAGTACAATAGTGTGAACCAACTCCGTTTCTACATTTGATTTTTTTCTAAAACCTTTAAATGTATTAACTTTAGAAGATTCTCTTTAACGACATTGCGTTAATATTTTTGTTTATCAATAATATCTTTATTGTATATTTTAGTTATTGAACAGTCAAATTTTCAGTTAAATTCATAAAGATGTGTACATATGATAATAAAAATAATAATAGCCAACGTTTTGGCCACACAGCGGCTCAATGCGAGAGGGAAGCAATTTGTTCATGCAATAAGGGGCTTCACGAAGGAACGAGGTGTGAAGAACCGATTGCCTGTATAAATTGTCAGGATTCATTCGGCTCGTTCCGGAAATTGCCCCAAATATAGGGAGGAGACTACTATTCAACAACTCTGGGTAACAGAAAAAAAAAAATCTTATATTGAAGCCAAAAGGAGGCAACAGCAAAAACAAACATTGTCGCTGATCTATTAAAGGAACTTCTACCTCAAATTATTAGTACCGTTACGGAGGTAGTAATGTCAGAAATCCGTGATATATCTCTACATTCCAAAAAACCAATGATCAGCACAAAATCTCAGACCATTCGACTTAGAAAGAATACGCCCTGCGCTGTCAGTGAGGCAGCACTCATAAAAAATACACAGTAGGAGACAATAGTTATGCCTCATGCCATAGGAGAACTACTAACGACGGCTGTCAAAGCCAATGCCGATAGGACGGATAACCGATATAAAAAAAAAGATGTGGCAAAATGTCAAGGCGGCTGGTGCAGCAGTCTCAGCAAATAAGAAGAACATGTCATCACAAGACACAAGTGCAGTTCCACCTGTGGTCGGTAGAGTCCTGGCTACTGCAGCAGCAATGGTTGCAAAACCAACACCTTGCGCTGGACCGGCTCGCCCAGGGGTTAGAACCACAGTAGATGTGGAGTCTAATCTCTGTCCATGGAAATCGAAGTTAGACTGGATGGAGAAGGGCGCTCTAAGCACGCTAGAAAAGAAGGCCAGGTTGGCAGAAGGGTGTGCCAAGAAAAAAAAAATCCTAGGCATCTTTCTGGACAATTTGTTTGTTTGTTTGTTTAAGTTATTTAAACTATTTCTTATTGCTTTTTGTGTTAATTTATGATCTATGTGTTTCTTTAAATTTGTTTTATGTCGTTTAATTGTTTTAGGTATATGTTTTTTAACTTATTATATAATTGATTTTAATTGTTGTAAGTGTCCCTAGTTTCAAGCTTGAAATTTACTGAAAAGTAAAAATGAGTCTCGCCAATAATCCTGGCAGTCGACGCCGGTAAGTGGGAGAGGTTTTAGTAGGTAGGCTTCCAGTCAATACTTGACTAGAAGGAGTCCCACAATTCGTCCGTAACTGGATTTCCCCTTCCACAACCCAAAAAATAATAATAGGGAAACGAAAAAATAATAATGGTTAAAAAAACATTTTATTTTACAGGATTTAAAAAAATATTAATCACGTTTATTTTGTTTTTATATATGTTTTTATTAATCGGTTTAAAAAATCCACCCTATAACATAATTTCTCGATTTGATGAGAGTCTTTCAAAATATTTGACTACCCTAGCGCTCTTTACACGCAGGATAATTAAAACGCTCCCCATTTTAATTTTTTATTCACAGATTAGAATGACGATTTTTTTTTAAACAGGCAACACCAGTATGACATTTAAAGAATACTTTTGGATCAACATAATTTTCTTTCAAACTCTTTGTAGAATGTTTTATTATGGAAAGAATTATTGATAAGATTGAAAGACTTCCGGCCAATAGGCGTTTTGTATTTCAATATCAGGATATAATTTTGTAAAATTTAAATTGTAAATTATTCTACATATGTTCAATTTATATGAATAAAAATGTTGAGTTAAGATTTGTAAATAGATGATGGTAATGTTTCACATTAAAATCTAAATTCAATTAAAAAAAAATATTTTTTTAATTATTTTCTTTCTAGTTTGTCTGCAATTAAATACTACTATTACTTCTTGGGCAAATGCCTACACCGGACTTTGTATTACATAATAGATATTGGCCGTTGCATCTCACCAAAGCCAATAGCGTAACGTTTTTTTTTCCAATTTCCGGCGAGGGTATTTGCCCGGGAAGTAGTTGTTTCAATAGATATTTGTATTTTTGTATACTTACATTTTAAGTATTTAATTACAGAGGAACTAGAAAGCAAATACTTAATTATTTTCCTTATTTCTCTTTTAATTTTTCTTTTAATTACACACTGGCATCTTTTTTCATTTTTTTTTCTGTGATCATTGTTTTAATAAGATTTGGTTTACAAATGGAATGTTCAATAGATTTTTTACAATTTGTGTTGGAGATAAAATTGTTTTAATTATAAGTTTTAGATAAATCTATAAAACTCTTGATGTATTTCTGTTTTAATGTAAAGAATGAATCATTCGTACGCTTTAGGCTGAAGATGATGTATGCCTGGGGGTGTAAAGGGGTTCGGGAAAATATACACGTGGGGGATGTTGGCTGGTGTGAGCGAGCGAGACGGCGAGAGAGAGTGTAGCCGGTGTAAGGTGGCGGTGTATGAATAGCTAAGCAAGTGGCCGAGTGTCCGTAGCAGGAAGGATCGATAGAGCCACCCCACACCGCGCGCCACCCCCGCGGCCCTTGGTCCCTCTCTTGCCACCCACCCTCCGGCCACCCTGTCCCTGTGTATCTGGCCCCCCTCCTCGTCCCCGCGCGCCCCTTTACATCTCGTAGCCACCCACCGGCAGAGCCGCCTCCTTTATACATTCCCCCGTCCCGCTCGCCGCCACCCCCCGGCCGCACTTTACACTTCCCACAGGACTTTCACTCTCCGTCCGGACTTTCTCTCTTCCTACAGGATACGCTCCAGGGGCGTCCACCCATCCATACATACACACACACGTATACACATACGAGTATATGGTTTAAAATTACACACTTTCACTACTCTATATAAATAAACACCAGGAAATCATTATTATAACAAACTTTACACAAAAATTACTTTAACGCAACATTTTTATTTTTTATGCAACTCTAAAATATATTTAATAAATTTGTGTGTAATGTCACAATAATCAACGGATAAATTAAATATTAAAGACAGTAAATGCTCCGTTTAGATATTTTAGTTTCACATACATTTTTGGGTTTTTCTTTCTGTGTTGTTTGATTTGGAATTGTTGAAGAAGATTTAATTTTTACTTTTACCACTAATATGTATTATCTTAATATTGTTAATGAAATTATGCTTAAAAAATGATTAAATGTTCTGCGTAAGTACAATGAGTAGTCCTTTTCTAGAAAAGGTTTGTTCTGTTCTTTCAATCTGTATTTAAAATAACTTCCCGTCTAACCGACATACATATCACAATCCTTATAGGTGAGACCGTATATTCTTAATTGCCTATTGTACATTTTTCTTGAATGCAGACGAGATGTTCAGTTTTCTTAATTGTGATAATCTAATGGATGGTTTTCCTGTGAAATTGAAAAAAGTAATCTGTTTTTATCAGTTTTGTTACTATTCTTAAAGGGATATATGATTGAGAATGTTTTTTGTTTTTTTTTTTATGTAAAATTTGTAGTATTATTTCTAACTTGAATCCATTATTGTTAGCAATTATAAAAATACTGAGTTAAACAAAAGCTTTTAAAAGTTTTTAAGAGATATAGGGGTGTTAAGTACTCTATAGATCATAAATAGAAAAGAGTATTCATTCACTTGGTCACAGTTGTTTAAATATATTAAATAAAAATGATTTGAAAATAATTAATAAATTATTTCCACATTTAGCTCTGTGACTTTTGACTTACGCTACGTAAGTACGTTAAACAAATGCACATTAAAACAACTACTTCCCGGGCAAATACCCACGCCGTATATTGAATTACATAATGTACACTTGCTGTTGCATATCAATAAAATATTGTATAATGCAATAAATTTTTATCCGAGAAAAATTTTCAATGTAAAAACAACAAAAGGAACGTTACTTAATATAAGGCCACCTGCAGACATGTGTTTCAGGATCTATCCCTCGTTATGCGTCGCTATGCCTTACGTAATTTAAAGATGTTAAAATAAATCAATTAAATACAATCAGCGAAGATTTAATTTCGCTGATTGTATTTAATTGATTTAAATTGAATTAAACTAAATCAATTTAAATTAAATTAAACGAAATTAATTCAATTTAAATCAAAACCAAATAAAATTAAACGAAAATAATTGAATATGAATATTATTTTTTCAACAATTTAATGCTTTTGATGATTTTGAGCTATATAACTCAAAATTAATAACGGATATATTGAACTTTTGGTTGGGTTTTATTTTTATCATGTTTATATTTTCCTACAACTTTTTATATTTATTTTTTCTTCTAAGATTGTTTGAATATACGCATACGTTTGTAAATGTATAATTTTTGCAATTAAGTTTCACTTTAATTTATAATTCCTTGAATGTATTTTTTATTTTCTTAAGGAACTTTAAATTGAATTTTAATTATTATAAAAATTCAATGGTTAAGGTTGTCACTTGATGAAACTGCATATTCACAATTAAATAAAGACACAGTAGTATTTTAGTTTCACTGCTACAATTGGTTTGCCAACACAGTGGCATCATCAGGCATATGATTAATGGTTTTTACAAAAAGAAAATGGTATTTATATTCTAAAACTGGTAAAAAAAGAGGGGCTGTTGGTTTTAGTTGAAACAGTACAGTTAATACAAAAAAATATATACAGAAAATTATGCTTAATTTTTAAATAGATAAAAATAACATTTATCGAGTGAAATAATAAACTAAGAAGGGAATTATATATATAAATATATATATATATATATATATATATATATATATATATATATATATACATATATATAAATGTAATGAAGGCATAAAACTTAATCTCCTTGAGTTTTATGCCTTCATTACACTTATGAAGAATCATAAACATATCGCTAAACTCGTGATTGTAATCAAATAAATGTACGGCAAATGTGGAGTGGCGTTCTTAAACACATTTTTTATGTTCTTTGATTCTAGTTTTAAAGCCACGTCCAGATTGCCCAACGTACACCACATCACAATTGTTGTTGTTTACGTAAATACCTGATATATTGTTACGAGGGGTTTATTGTTACAGTTGTTGAATTTGTATATTGAGCTATTTGTTTTGAAAGCTGATTTGATTTTAAGTTTTAAAAGGTGTTTCGAAAATTTTTATCAGGGCTCACTTAGAAAGGCAAAGGAAGAATAAATAGTTTTATCTTTAGAGATGGGGTGGAATAAGTTTAAGGATTTTATGTTTTTTTTTTCTTTTCTTATAGCATGTTGAGGATGGTTATATATTTGAACCCATTATTATTGGCTATAATTAAAATTCTGTCTATCTCTTTATTAAAGTCGCTTGCGGACAATAATTAATTTCTGTAACATTGAGTGGTAAGCTGTTTATTTATGTGGTAAGGGGTGGGCCGATTTCCAATGGATGGTAGTGTCTGTGTGGGTAGATTTATGGAATATATTGATATTATGAATATTATTTGGATGGGAAATGATAAGGTCTAAACAGTTGATAAATTTATTATTTTCTTTCTCTGTTGTAAACTTAATGTTTCTATTCAAGGAGTTTAGTGTGTTTAATAATGTGGATAACTGTCTATCCGTGCTTGTGAAGCAGACTAATATGTCGTCAACATAACAGAACCAGTATAATCATTATTTTAAAGATGTCAAATTTACAATTTTTTGTTTCTAGATTATCCATAAAAAAATATGCTAATAAAAGACTAAGGAGGTTTTCCATTGCAAGCCCTTTAATTATTATATTTAATTGTGTTAAACAAAGATTTAATTTGAAAATAGACAAACTAAAAATATATTTATTTATTGTTTGCTCTGTTTCTACGAAATATTATCATTCCTTGATTATTTTTTGAATTGCCAGCATCTTAGGGTACTACATGAATAAATTCAAGTTAAAACATCGAAATTCACATTTAATGAAACGTTCAGCCACCATTCATGGATAACTACTGATGACCATTTCGGTTTTTCGAACCTCATCAGTGTGTTCCATGTGCAATGCAACGACGCAAGCGCCACCTTTTTAACGGTGCCACTTGAAATTAGGCAAAAGGTGGCGCTTGCGTCGTCTTTAATTTATTATGATTAAAACATCGAGGCAAGTTTCATAGGAGATAAAAATCTCGGGTTGAAATAATATAAAGTAAAATTATTCTGTATATATTTAAGATATTTATTACTGCTCTGATTAATAGAATAATATAAAACGTTTCAAATTTATGAATTTTGAAAACGAATAAAACAGCAATCAACCAACGATCACGAGTCTTTGAGTCAAATTATTCTATATTTTTACCATAATTTAATTTTCGTGAATGTGTACATAATTTTATTGTATATGCATTATTCTTCAATACGTTGTTATGTTGTGTAAAAAAGTTGATTGTTGTAATGCATAAAAAAAGATAATGAATACTTAAAATGAAATGCAGAAATAAGATTATTAAAGTAACTGTAATATTTTATAATTACAACATGATTTATTAAATAGTACATTAATTAAAAGTGTAATTACTTCTCCCGAAAAAGAAACATAAAACTGATTTAAAAATTAAGCGATTTATTAGCGTATGCAAAACACCAACTTTAAAATTACACATGAATATTACCGAGCGAATCCGTTTCCCCGGCGCATTCACCATATATCATTACGCACGCACAGCATAATCCTTCCTTACATACATCGCCAGGCGCGTTTATTAAAGCGGAAAAGGGAGGAGGAATACGCACACTGATAGTGGAACGCTCGAGGGGGGTGCGAGGGACAAAACTGGTCCAGGATTTTAAAAGGGACGGCGCGCAATAAAACTCCCTGTCGCGGAAACTCCCATTTGCATATTCCTGCCGGACACTGGCCGCGTTCTCAGCTTTCCAGATATGAACACACGCACATCTGGAGAGGATATTCACTCTCGGTGCGGCACAAAAGAACGGACCAACGGCCCACGAAAATTACGCAAGAATAACGTGTATATAAAGAGGAATTTACGTGATTTACATGTGCGTTTATATTAAAACGAAAGCGATTTAAAAAAAGGCGCTCGTATTAAAATGGAAATCATTGCAATATATTTATCAGCGGAATTAATAACGGTGTAATGATAAAGTTATATTGATAAACGACTCCGCGTGAATTTCGCTTTCTGTGTAACTTTTGTAATATTGAATATGAGATTTGTAATAATATATGTGCGCGTCCAGAATGGCGGAAGCAATATATCAATTATACTGCGGCAGTTTGCGTGCGTCGGGCTATCTGGAAGCCAACATTCGGAACTATAACGCACACACACACTCACATATACACTCACACACGCTTACTGTCAGCTTACAAACAAACTACCCTCATTTATAATACTAACTTTGAGCATATACTCAATGAAATATGTTAGGGTTTTTTTTATTCTTTATAAAATTGCGACCTTTTTTGTAAGAGGTCTTAAAAATAATATTATAATACGGCATTTATAATTGTTGAGTGATGATAATAATTTTTCAAGATCGTTATCTGTTTTTAACCTGAACTTTTAACCATAACTAACTAATTGCTAACAAGGCGAGATATTTATTTTGAAGTAGTTTTGAAACAGTTTAAATTATGCGCCTACACCAAATTGTAGATATATAATCGATTTCAAAAAAATCTGTGTGAAATCTTAGATTATGCAATGACCAATTATTATTATTATTAAATAAAAATGATTTGAAAATAATTAATAAATTATGCTCTGTGACTTTTGACTTACGTTACGTAAGTACGTTAAACAAATGCACATTAAAACAACTACTTCCCGGGCAAATACCCACGCCGGACATTGAATTACATAATGTACACCTGCTGCTGCACATCAATAAAATATTGCATAATGCAACAAATTTTAATCCGAGAAAAATTTTCCTTAATGCGAAAACAACAAAAGGAACGTTACTTAATTTAGGGCCATCTACAGATACGTGTTTCGGGATCTATCCCGTTTTTTGTGAATTTGCGATAACAACACAAGAACACACGACCTCTCTGCCCGTCATTACTATCTGAGCGCACGGCAGGTGAGGGTCGCTCTTTTTAATTAATTTGATTCAATTATTTTCGTTTAATTTTATTCGGTTTTGATTTAAATTGAATTAATTTGGTTTAATTTAATTTAAATTGATTTAGTTTAATTTGATTTAATATGATTGATTTAATTTTGCTGATTGTATTTGAATTAATTTAATTAATTTATTTTAACATCTTTAAATTATGTAAGGCATAGCTGTACTGACGAGGGATAGATCCCGAAACACGTGTCTGCAGATGGCCTTAAATTAAGTAACGTTCCTTTTGTTGTTTTCGCATTAAGGAACATTTTTCTCGGATCAAAATTTGTTGCATTATGCAATATTTTATTGATGTGCAGCAGCAGGTGTACATTATGTAATTCAATGTCCGGCGTGGGTGTTTGCCCGGGAGGTAGTTGTTTTAATGTGCATTTGTTTAACGTACTTACGTAACGTAAGTCAAAAGTCACAGAGCTAAATGTGAAAATAATTTATTAATTATTTTCAAATCATTTTTATTTAATATATTTAAATAACTGTGACCAAGTGAATTAATAATACTCTTTTCTATTTATATTATTATTATTTTATTTTCATCAAAGTTGAACTCTTAATGAATTTTGAAAAAAAATCAAGTTTTGATTTTGTGGCACCCCCGCGTCCCTTCCTAGGATAGGGTTAACTGCACGCGGCGGGGTCGACTCAGCACTGGTGCTTGTCGCCATTAAATGAGGAGTCAGGGATGGGCCGTTAATAGCCCGAGGGTGTCTATCGCCCTCCTGGTCCACAAGTCGGTTGGCAGCTACTTTCGATCATATTATGTTGATGCTGCACTTGTGCGGTGTTCCACATGGTATACACCGAAAGGTGGTCGGAGCGGGGCATGGCCTAGCAATATGTCATGTCCGCGTGCGTGCGTGTTCCTATCTACTATTCAGCGGTACCACTGCTAAGGGAGCGGCCTTGAAAAAAATAACGGGGAAAGAAGACCCTATTGTGCTTGACTCTTGTCTGGCTATGTATAGAGACCTGAGGGTTGTAGCATACGTGGAAGAGGGCGGCAACGCCGTTGAATCTGAAATAGCACTACTTTCATCGTTTCTTTACTTACACGGTTGACCCAAGACCCAAGAGGGTTATGTGAGGAGAAGGATATATCTGTGGTCTTAGTCTCCGAAAAGTCATCTCCCGGGGTTTCACTGCGTTCGAAAGGATAGAGAATGGTTGGTCATCAAGGAAATTGTCTTTTAGCACTGAATTAATAGAAGCGGTTGGAATTGAGGTAGATATTTAAGGAAAACTGAAACGGTTTGTTGCTGCTTATAAAGCACCGAATGATGAACTGCGGATGAGTGACAGTAATAATTTACTTGTCGGGAACAATTTGATAATTGGTGGAGATTTTAATGCAAAGAGCCCGGCATGGGGCATTAATGTTCGAATGCTGCTGGGGTGTATTAAAAAATATATTAAGGACACAGAGAGCTCTGACGGGTTGGATTGGAGCTACGGTTAACTCCAGGAAGGTAATAATGTCCCTCTGGTGAATCGCTTCAACTAAAAACTACTAATGTGGAGTTCTATCGCCACTTATGTGGCCGCTGTTAGTTGATGACCTGCTGGCAATAATTGATTCTCTGGATGTTGAAGTACAGGCATACACTGACGAATTGTCTTACTGGTCATAGGCAACGATGACCAGGTTGTTTGTGAAAAAAATCAGGAAGCACTGAACACCACCTGTAAATAGTCGTCGGAGGAAAGTCTCAGCGTTAATCCAAATAAAACTTTAATAGTTGCATTTACTCTCACAAGAGTAACCGGGCTAATCGAACCGGTCATGCGAGCGGTAACCATCAATCAATTTATCATTATCGATGTCAACTTGCATAGTCTCTTTTCGCTTTATTCCCGGGTTACTCGTCGGGAATGCAAAAAAAACATCTTCCACTTGTTTATTGTTCCGTATCTGGACAGCGGCGGTTTTGTATTTATAATGGAATTCTTTGACTAGGCGCTTTCTCTTCATTCGCCGGAAACCCACTAGAACAATTTGTTGTCCTATTTTCGGAAACGCGTACTCACCTTCGAAAAGGTATACTTAATTATTTTTTTGCCCAATTTGGGCTAGGTAGTCGCAGCGTTCGTCAACTGCAAATCTAGACTGAAATGTAACTACAGTCTAGGTATGCATCCATCCTTCGGGCAGAAATATTCGCCATTGACCGGTGCGCTAGAGAGCTCTACATGTATCCTCTGGCACACGGGCCAATTAATATATGCTCCGACAGAAAATCTGCGATATCCACTCTTGCTTCTGCCAGATATACATCGCTGCAGGTCCATGATTGTAAAGAGGCACTCCGCAATTTGTCTGAGATTATGAAAGTCGACTCGGTTTGGGTGTCTTGGCACTACGGAATACCAAGGAATGATAAAATGGACACACTGGCCATGGAAGGGGCGTTGAAGCCAATGCTGAGATTAAAAAAACGACACTGTTCCTTCTCCTACACCCAGCTAAGGCAGCGATACACGGATGTATGAAAGAAGAGATGCTGTAATGCTGGAGGAACGTTCCAGACATGAAAATAGCTAAAGCCAACCTCCAGGGACCATCCGGAAGAGTTAAAGCTCTATTAGATATGTGCAAAGACGACCTCATAGCTGCAGTGGCCAGTGGTGGTTAAGGCGACAGTGTCCAGTTGCCTTAACCACCACCTCGCCAAAATGAGAGTGTGGGACAACCTAATATGTAGACTATGTCTAGATGATAATGAGAGCATGTACTGTGTGTCTGCCCAGGGGCGTCAAATCAGACAAATTGTTCTTGGGACTACTGAGCTGGACCTGAATGCGATCCACAGGATTCCTCTGTGTAATACTTAGAAACCATGAGCCTTTAATTAGTCTTTACTAAAGAAACAAAAATATTTTTCTAAACAAATTGACAGATTGAAAAATTTACACAAAAAAAAACATTTCTTAAATAAATGGATAAATAAAATATTTTTGATTTTCAAAAAAATTGGCAACACTGTAACATAATAAAAAACTAAATGGACAACAATGTAGAGGTTGAAAAATAAATACAGTGTGTTCCATTAAAAAAAACAAATATTTTTGTTATACTGCAAAATTGGGACACCCTGTATATTTGAAAATAATTTTACGCCATAAAGATTTTTAAATCAATAATTTTTTGTACGAAACATTTTTTTTTCACGGGAATGGCGCTAGGAAAGCCCGACACACTGTTGCAGGACGCTGTATATAGATATATATATATATACATAATGTAAAATCTCTCTAAAAATTATTATTAACATTCTTCACCTAAAAAAGCTACAACGTAGCGAAACAATTGTAGTGAAATGTCTTCTGCCGGGATAACGTGTCGCGTAAATTCTAGCCGCCAATAAACAATTTCTATCAGTCTCCCCTAATACAAAAATCATATCGACTCGTTCGTCTTTTTCGAAATTCATCGTAATTATATGCTGTCTACTTTTACCACGAAACGAAGAATCACTTTACAAATCACAAATTAACGTTTCGAATTTCGACATAATCAAATGTCACACTGACACTTACATTACATTTTGACAGTTGTTCGTCTCAGCATGGCCTACTAGAGTGCATAGAAATGTAATTAAATGGATACTTTTGTGAAAAATATTGAATATCTCAACAACTATGGGGTTTAGACATAAGATATGCCCCATCAAATTGAAGAGAAGAAAAAGACCTATCGAATAATTACATAAAATAGGGAGCATTCCATTAAAAAAAATGGGTTATATAAAATCCACAGTGCTGCTGACCTTTTTCATTCTTATCTCTACTGTTCTTTATTATTTTTGACAGATTATTATTGGATCTAGAGGCAATTTTAATGTCTGGCTTTTTAAAATATTTACAAATGTTTTGGCTTAACTTAAATTAAATAAAAATGATTTGAAAATAATTAATAAATTATTTTCACATTTAGCTCTGTGAGTTTTGTGAAAAATTATTTAGAATCTTGGTTTACTGAAGGAAACATTTCAGATAACTAATTATTTGTTTTTACTTTATTTTCTATTAATTTATTTATTGAAAAAAATATTTTTATGTGCAATATGATTTATTAGGTTTATTTCTTTATTGAAATTTTCATCTTTTATGATACCGATTATAGAAGCTGAATGAATCATTGACCGATATGCAGATAATTTTTGTTAGATTGGATGAAATGAACTATTGTTTATTGTCGTATCTGTGTGTGCTGGTTTGCGGAAAATAGAAAAATTATGTATGTTTTTTTGGGCTGTGAGAGGGGAAATCCAGTTACGGACGGAGTGTGGGACTCCTTTCAGTCAGATGTTAACTGGAAGCCTACCCACTAAAACCCCTCCCACTTTAACGGCTTTGACTGCTAAGGTCACTAGCCTGTCTAAAGTTGGAAACTATGCTCTGACTTATTTTCTTGTATGAAACCCATTTAAATTATGCCAGACATTGCCCATAAGTCTAAAAACTATTATCACAGTAGGAACAGTGCCGGCGTTGTAAAAGATCATGATACTGGAGCCCTACAATTTAAATTATGCCAGACATTGCCCATAAGTCTAAAAACTATTATCACAGTAGGAACAGTGCCGGCGTTGTAAAAGATCATGATACTGGAGCCCTACAAAGAGTACAATTACATAAAACTTAAAATAAAATAAATAAATAAAAGCTACAAATTAATAAAATTGAATTTAAAACCTAATCCTAAATTATATTAAAATCTAAACCTAATATCATAAAGGAGACGGCAGTCAGGTTGTAAATGGACCTCAAATCGTGTCTGTTATTAATATTCTTAATTGTTAAATCTAAAAAAATTATATTATTATTTTCTTCCATTTCTCTTGTAAATTTAATGTTTTTGTGTTGTTCATTTATTTAAAATTCTGTCTGTGCCATTGAATAAAATCAATACATCGTGAATAACCAATAGAGGTAATTCTTGAACTGCGGTAATTTGTTTTATTTATTTATTTTTTATTACGCAAAAAACATGTACAATTTTCACAAGTATTGCATTTGTCATACAAAATTATAAAATATAAAATAAATAAAGGTAAAACTAAAAGTAAAAATAAAAATTATATAATAATAATACACATTGAATACAAAAAATAGCTCATTTTATTTCTCATATTTTAATATGTCGAACGATAAATTAATTAAATAATATCCTGCAGAAATTCCGCGACCGAATAATACGCTCTCTCAACAAGCAGTTCCTTTAGCTAAGCGTAAGCTAAAGGAACTGCTAGTATTCGTAGTTTCGTATTTTTAATATCTTTTATTATTTTTGGTAATTTATTGTACAGAGAGACACATATAATATGGGCTTCGCCTAAACAATGTCGTGTGATGTAAAGGTACGGATATATTATCTAGGTGTCTAGTAGCGGATGATGTATTAAATACTCTATCTGTAAAAAAACTTACTTTTATGTTGATACACATAAAGATAGCAGCAATATATATATATATATATATATATATATATATATATAATCTAAAATCCCCATCTACCATAATGGTGGTGTAGGGGTGAGCAATATATGTACAACGAGTAAAATGTTAGAATTTTCAAGTTTTTAAAAAGGGCGCGACAGGGTCTTTTGGAGCAAGAAAAAGTTATCTTCCTTATGAGTTGCTTTTGCAATCTCAAAAGTCACATTGTTTCAGAAGAACTCCCCCCTAGATAATTAACCCGTACCTGAGATGGCTACCAACACAATCATAGTAAAATGCTAATAAGCCGCGCCTATCAACCGCATCTCTCATTGATAGCACAGCGAAACTTGCTGACCTGATTTTACTACTTATTTTGTTTATGTGCTCACTCCAGTTAAGTGTTGGTGTTATGAGGACACCTAAGAAGTTTTCAATTTCCAATGCTTTTATTTCTATGTCATTAGTAGCTAAGTTTAAAATTTGTTCGTAATTATGACTCCTTGGGTTTCTAAAAGGAATAAAACTCGACTTGTCGCAATTTATCGACTTGTCGCAATTTAACACGAGCTTATTTTTGCTGCACCACGAATGAAAACTTTTGATTGATTGACAAGATGTATTATGGGAGGTATTAATGGAGTTTTCGCTAATTAATAGTGACATATCATCAGCACATTTATATAATGTAACATTTGGCAGATTACTAAATGCAGAATCTAAATCATTCATGAAAATAACAAATAAAAAGGGTGCTAAAATTGACCCCTGAGGCGTTCCTTGTTTGAATACTTTGCTTCTTGAGTAATATTCATGATTAATAATATTACCTCGATTTGATCGTAACACAACCCTTTGCGTCCGCTTATCCAAAAAGGACTTAATTATATTATGTGCATTGCCTGTTATCCCATAAGCATACAATTTCTCTAGGAACAGATCGTGATTAATTAGATCAAATGCTCTTGAAAGGTCAAAATAAATTCCGAACGTTACCTTTCCTTGGTCCAGGCTTCTGTATACTGCTGTAAGCGAGTCAAATAATGAATCAGTCGTAGATTTACCTTGCAGGAAGCCTGACTGTGAGTTATGTAACAGGTTAAATTTCTTAAAATAAGAAGATAAGCGAATTAGTAAAGCTTTTTCGAATATTTTAGAGAAATGTGATAAAACTGAAATAGGTCTATAGTTATGTATATCACATCTTTCTTTCTTTTTATATATCGGCCGAATATTTGCAAATTTAAGTCGGCTTGAAAAAATGCCTTGCTCGAAGAATTGGTTAATAATATAAGTGAGCGGCTTAACAATTAATAGAGAAATATCTTTAATAATAAATCCTGGGACATGATCGTATCCAGGCGATTTATTTGAAGGTAAGTTGTTTATGATTGATAATATTTCCGCTTCGTGTACCGGTTGTAGAAAGAAAGATGCAGAAGCAACTCTGTTGAGATGATCTGTTTTTCCTGGATTTTCGATATTATTCGAATCCTTATAATGTTTACTAAATAAATTACATATTTTATGAGGATCTTTGATAGTAACATTATCATGAATTAAGGTAATGTGCTTAGATAATTTATCATCCTGTTTGTGTGAATCTAATATATTCTAAAGAGCCTTACTTGGATTTTTAGAGTTAATTATAATAGAGGAGAAGTACTCTTTTTAGTAGATTGTATTAAATTTCGATGGGCTTTTGTCGCCGATTTGTACCTTAAGATGCTTGTTTCATTATTTAATAGTTTATGGGCCCAATGCAGTTCTTTAAACTTTTTTGAACTGGCTTTAATTTTATCATTTACTCATGATTGTTTATTTGTTTTCAGTTTTGTTTTACGGAGTGGAAAAAAGTTATTAAATTCTGACAAGAAGGTATTCAAAAATATTGTAAAATATATTTTCTCTAAGCTGTCCATAAAAAGTTCGGCCACAACTTTAATGTATTAAGTACAAAAATTGTTGAATATCAAAAATATTTTATTTATTAAAGTAATCATGATTTTTCAAAATTGTAGCGCCTTTTTCAACATGGAGGAATATATTTTACTAAGAAAATTCCGTTAAATTTAATGGTAATAATAATAAATAATTATAATAATAAATATATTATAAATTTATTTACAGGAAACTAAATCCCAGTAACAAGAATGATAAGATTAATAATAAGACAAATTGTCTCACCATCATCCGGTAACGCAAAACAAAAACATTACTTTCATCTGGGTGTCGTCACACGTGGCTATTGAAGGTAATTAGTTGGCAGATTTGGTCGCACATCAAGCAGACGATGAGGATCATATAGACTACAAATACTGCCGACCAGAAGATTTGAAGTATCTTCTCACATCTGCGGTCGGCGTAGCATGGCAAAGAGACTGGTCGAGACTTGAGAGCAAGCTGAGTGTTGTTAAGCAGACTGTGACTGCATGGAGGTCATCGGTACCACTAACAAGGAGACAGGAGGTGGCACTTGTTCGCCTCAGATTGGGTCATACTAACTTGATCAACTCATATCTACTTGCAGGTGATCCAGCACATACATGCAACATATGTCACAGCCCCTTAACTGCAAGGCATATTTTGGAGGAATGTCTACTTTATACGGCCCACAGAAATAGACTGATGCTTTCAAATAAGTACGAGAGATTTTTTGAACAGCATTTCATTAGACGAATAATCAATTTCCTATAAGAGACAGGACTGTTCAGGCGAATTTAGGTGGTTCATATTCGTAATTGTCCTTTTAATGACTGGCCATTTACACCAGTATTTTATTTATTTATTAGTTCAAGTTTTTTTTCGTATTGTCTGAATGATCGGGCTCTTTACAACCGGTCATTATGTTATCTCCTTATTTATTATTAGATCTAGGTTAAGTTAAATTAGGTTAGGTGTTACAATTAGCCGAGATATTTGATTTAGGAATTATTGTGATAGTAGGTTTGAGATAAGAACACCAATGACCTTAGTCGTCGACGCCGGTCAAATGGGAGGGGTTTTTAGTCGGTAGTATCGCGGACAAAATCTGGGAGTCCGACATTCCGTCCGTAAATGGATTTTCCACAATCACAAAAAAGACAAAAAGAATGCAAGGACAAATATGTACATGAAAACAATAACAAATACAAACAAAAATTAAAAAGTTGTAAAAAGAATTAATATTGAGATAAAAATGATGCTAGCCTATTACCGAAAATATCACAATCATAAAACCGCTGTTTAAAATCAGATACATTCTACTAATAGGAGAACGTAAACCATACATAGTTTGATTAAAGTGCAAACTAAATTGAACAGTTTCCGAAACGGATTTTTAAAAATAGTTTTTTTTATGAAAACGACGTATATTTCTTTTAATGCTAAATTACAAGGTTCAGATAAGACCTAAACTAGATTAACATAACATGTACGAAATAATTTAAGGATTGAGCGCAAAACGTGACAATATGCGGATTCCGTAATCGCAACGCGGACGCCGCAGGTGACCGTGATCTAATGTTTTTATGTAAACCACATAACATGCACATAGAATGTTGGTTACTGCCGACCGTTAAATTCTGAAGGATGAAAGTTTATCTGACTTATTATATCACTTCTATCGATATTGTTATGTAAATAAATAAATCTTTAATAAAAAATAAATGTTAGTTATATGTGACTTATGTATGACTCAATAGTGACAATTTTGAGAAGCGAAGTGTGATCAAAACTTTGTGGAGGGTAGTGCCCAAGTAGTTTAGAATGCAGAAATTGTGCAAATTTTCTTTGAACCCTTTCAACTAGTAAAATTTATTGTTGAGTGTGAGGAAACCAAATCGTAGAACCATACTTTGGATGTATGCGCGAAATACAGTGTATAAAACCTAGAGTCTTAAAAGAGCTTGCCGCCAGTGTTTGGACATGGTAATTAAATGTATATTTATCATCGAACCTATCGATGGAGTAATTAAATGTAATGTGTTGACTTTTTTGTAATTTTCATAGATTTGAATTTGTCCGAATTTAATAGTAATTTATTAGATATACACTAATCTGAAGCAATATTAAGCTTCCACTCCATACAACATAATCGACTGTACACATGCATCCCATAAGTTGCAGGCCATCACTAGATTCCCATGAATCGATTTTCCCCATCTCACTCGCACCATACTCCATGCTTTCCTCGCTTTAGCTGTCGTCCATTTGACCTGTTCTTCATACCCGCCTGTACTTCGGCATATGAAACCCAGATACTTAAATCAATCGACCCTTTCAATCGTTTGGCCCTTCTACTCCAATTCACCCATTTTTCTCTTTCTTCCTTTATTCCTAAATCGCATCCACTTAGTCTTACCTACATTTATACATAACCCTCTTTTATCCATATATCCTTCCACCCTGGCCAACATCTCTTTCATTTCTTTCATCTCCCTCGCCAATAACACTATATCATCCGCATATGTTAGCATCCATACCTTGGCTTTCCTAATCAATACCCCACCCGCTTGCCCATTCCTCAGTACCTCCTCCAACTCACTCAAGTATAAATTAAATAGCAATGGGCTCAGCGGGCACCCCTGCTTCACACCGCTCCACACTCTGAATTGCTCAAACACATTCTCTCCCACTTTTGCTCTTAACCAGGTTTCTTCATACTCTTCTTATACATTCAATTACCGCCCCACTCACACCTCTTCTTCTCAAGCACTGTAGCAACTTAACCCTCGGGATCGTGTCATATGCAGACTTGAGATCCACAAACACAGCATACATCTCTTTTTCCTTTCATCTAACACTCTCTCGCTCATTCTTGCTAGAGTAAAAATCTGGTGCCTGGTCCCCCTCCCCTTCCTGAATCCTCCCTGACTCTGCGACAACATCCCCTAGCTTCTATCTCAGCCTCTAACCATGTCCTCACTGCTGTCATTGCTATCTTGTATCCGTTACACATTAACGATATCCCCCTATAATTGTCCACATTTGTAGCCTCTTCACCTTTGTGCACCGGATATATTACTTCCACCCTCCATGCTCTCGGTATCCCCGCCTTTCTCTCCCACATCTGGTTCAATAGTTCTGTGAATCTCTTTATACCATTCCTTCCTATCCGCTTCCACATTTCTGCTTTAATTCCATCCATTCCGGCTGCTTTTCCAACCGTCACCCCTTCGAACGCTTTTTCAACCTCTTCCAATGTGAACTCCACTACTTCCTCTACCTGCTGTTTTCCTCACACGCCACTCTGTTCTCCGCACATTCCTCTATATATTCCTGTCCATTCCTCTAGTGATACCCCTACCCCTCTTCCCATCTCTCCTCTTTTCAACACTCTCCACATTTCCCTTTCGTTTCTACACTCCCTTAGCTCTTGAGCTACTCTTTCTACCTCCCTTAACTTCTTCTCCATGCATATTTCGTTTTATGACGAAATATGCATGGAGAATAATCTATTTATTATATTTGCATATAATAGATATTCACACTTAATTACACTCGAGAGGTCGTTAACGAAAAGATTGAAGAGAAACGGCCCTAGGACAGATATTAGCGGAACTACAGAACTAGGAAAGTAAGAATCTGATTTAAAGCTATTAAAAGTAACGTAGGTTTCACGATAGGAAAGATATCGGGAAATAAGTATTTATGATAATAGAAAAAGTATTTATTCACTTGGTCACAGTTATTTAATTAAATTAAATAAAATGATTGTGAAAATGATTAATTAACAAATTATTATCATATGAGTCATAATGTCACAGTAGCTAAAGGTAAAACAATTTATTGATTAATTATTTTCAAATTCTTTTTGTTTAATTTAAGAATTTATGAATTAGAGGAGAACCCGAATTTTTTGACTTTATTTATTAGGAGATCACATCAACGTACCACGATTAATAGGAAGATCTGACAATGTCATAATAGTAAGATTTGTTGTTGTAGAATTTCTAGGAACAAAACCACGTTGATGATGCAAGATTATAAAATTGATCATAAAGTGATTTTAAATTTGCTCGTAGATAGAAGAATATTTTTTTATTTATAAAAATTATTCATTTACTCGAAGAAGCCTTTTTTTAAAAACTTTTATGTATTGTTTATCTTAATTTTTGTATTAATAAAAATCATTTGTCGACTAATGAAGCTATTGTAAATAATTAATTTAGTTTACATTTCAAGTTTTGTTTTTATGCTAGTTAGTTTTTCTTTATTTATAATTATTTTATCGACTGATAAAGCTCTACTGTAAACATTTGATTTAGTACAACCAAAATGAATTATATGAACTAATGCATACCTTTATAAATTCTGCACACACCACAATGTAAATTTTATTTGAGCGATGTTTTAAATTTGCACTCAGTGCAACATACAAATGAATAAGCTTAATATTTCAACATTTGTCTTGTTTTTCTTATTCGACTATTACGATTCTTGATTACAGCGTTTTCTAGAGTCTTGATTTTTATATCATTTTCAAGATTTTTAGTATTCGCAAAATCTAAATTATTGGCAATATGAGAGAGTAAAGCAATGGGACGATAATTCTCAATATTACCACGATTGAGAGATATTTTAGGGATAGGCCAAATAAAGATAATATTTAATGTATTGAGAAGTGTGAAAGTATTAATTGATATGTTAAAGATAATTGAAAGGGTTGACAGAACGCAGATGCACAATCTTTAAGTAAAAATGCAGATATTTGTTTCAAGCGGTTTGTTTTATTAGAAATATTCTTTAAGACCATACACTGTTTCGGAGAAGCTGTAATTAGAAATATTATTGTAGGATGACAGATTAACAGGACAAAAATTAAATATTCTCGAAAGTATAGAAATTAATAAACAAAAATCAAGGGATTTTTTTAAGTAAGATGGAATTAGAGTTTACAGAGAAGCTGAAATTAAAAATTTACTCTAGGGTGAGAAATTATTGATTAGAAAAGATTGTGAATGTGGGAGATGCAGAGATTGAAAATATTCTTTAAATCCTTTAGCAATATCAATAGGCGTTTCAAATATTTCATCGTTTAATGAAAGTTCAGTGGCAAATCCAGGAAGACATGATATTTTTTTTTCGATTTTATGTATATCCAAAATTGTTTATAAGTAAGTTAATTTTCAATTTTAGTAATGTAACTGCTATAAGCGGCTCAGATTTTAAATTTAAGTAATGAGTTTTTTTTTTTAATTTTAGATGTACAGATCTGCTGGAAAATATATTCCTCCGATAATAATTTTTAAAATAAATTAGTACAACAATTTTGTCGGCAAACCAGGATATTCGTTTATAACGCAAGCAGGTTTAAGTAGGTATTTATGAATGTAATGATCCATGCCAACATAAATTATATTATAAATCTCGTTAAATGTAGAAGCGGTATCAGAGCAGTCCTGAAGAAAGTCGTAATAAACAGAGGACAGATAATGAATTTAGTAATGCTGGTGTTAAAGACGGACGATAAAGTGTTAATTTGAAAAGCCCATGTAAGAGCAGGATTCAGGATCCTTATGTAATACAATCAATTTTCAAAAAACTAGATAATATTAAATGTCCATTTTAACATTTTTTAATTGTAATAAACGATTTATTTTATTTATTTTAATTATATACATCTTTATTCGGACAATAACTTTAAATTTAATATACAGTTATATAGTACAATTACAAATATGCATGAATGTGTTAGTCTGTAATGAGGTCTTTCTGTCCTATTTTTATTTATATTTTCAACTTTTCATTTTCTGTTTATTTTGTCGTAGTATATTTAGGTTTAAGTTACATAATACATTCATTAATTATTTCACTAGAAAATGACTTTTATTTTCTACTTTAATTTCTTTGATTACAAATGTATGGGCTAACTCTTTGCTCTTAAAATTGTGTGAGTGAAAGTAAAAAAAATATTAAATCGAGGGGTAGAGAAAATGAGATAGCGCATATCTTCTCGCGCATCCTGCGATCCTGATCCTTTAGTCCTGCGAGAGTTCCTGCAGGACTCGTCGGCGGCCAGTAGGGATAACACCGGGAACAGACTCCCCCACCGAAACAACTCCCTAAACCCTATCGAATATTCAAAAGAAAGCAATTTGAATAAAAAACCCGATCTCGGAACATCGGCGCTAGTTGATTTATTTTTAATTATCCGGAACCGCATCGCGCGAACACGAAAGGAATCCAGGTCGGACCCGCCGTTATCCCTTAATAATCCCGCAACGGAGGGATCCTCAGCCCCGTCCTTGAAAAGAAGAAGAAAATAAGGAAACATATCTCATTTCTCAAAGTTTTCATGTTTTCCCGCGGCGTGCCATGACCTACCCTCACTAATATCCCTCCCCAGACGCCGCCGCCGCCGCCGACGACGACGACGAGGGTTTCCCTTTTCCCGTTTTCCCCCGGCTGCGAACTTAAGGAATATCCCACCGCACACCCATCCCGCTCGCCCGACCCCCCACGTGGCTGTCATTCATTTATTTTCGGGACGGGACGGGACAAACGCGGGAAAAAGCCCGTCCGGGGAATGGGAAAAAGGGTGGCACGCGCGCGTTTTACTGGGACGCGCACGTTTCGTCCATTAGCGTCATCATCGTGGATTAAACAAATGGCAATCAATCCGCCAGCGTCGAACTAACTAAAGGGAAATCCGCGTTTTCATGCACGATTCATTCCGCTCTCCCCTTTTTTTAAAGCTCGCTTTCGCTAATAATGTATCAAATCGAATCACAAATCATTCGTCGAATAATTGATTCAAATTAAAATTATAAATTACACTGACATTATAATTTATATTCACACATAAATCGTTACAAATTATACTGATATCTGCGTAAAAATATTTTCTACAGGATTATAACTAAAATATTTTAAATTAATTTAGATTTTTTATATAAACAAAAATAAATACAGAATAATGAAAACACATTTTAACTTTGTATAACTGAAATTTATTTAGTATTGTCACTCTCGACGTAAACAAAGTTAAAAAGTGTTTGCATAAATAAATGAATAATGATGAATAAAAAAGTAGAAGCCATAACAATTAAAATACAGAATAATCTATAGAAATGAATAAACATATTGACAAACTTTTAAATATTGATACTAGTCCGATAAATAGTCATTAGATCTCATCATTTCATAAATTCTAATATACATTATATATATATATATATATATATATATATATTAATTGTTTTTAGTTAGCATTAAAATCAACTGACATAGACAAGTCATTGACTAAAAACTCTCGCGTCCATAACTCATTTACACTACATGATTTTAAGCTACACACTTACGCCACGGAAATAAATAAAACACCGAACACAGGTAGAAACGAATTACTGTAAAAACTTCATCGCCGTTTTGCAGAGTTTTACAACATGGACACTGATGCTTCATTTTCAGGCAATCGTGTATTAATAGTCATGTTTGACCTAAAATTCTCAGATTAGTTCCCACAGTAGTTCTTACAGATGGAGTATACACAGCTCTTGTCCCGTTTACCCTTCGCTAGTATACGATTCTTTTATTCCCTCGACTCCCTTCTCATCTCCTTTTCCGTTACCTTTCTAATAACCGTATCCACGTGAGCCTCCTCGTTGAAACCAAAACTAAGAATGTATTTCCATTTAATGGTTGGAGAAGTGTATAGACACCTTCATCAGTTATTAATCGCAATTATCGAGGAGGTTCCATAGCAGCCTTTCATTCCTCGATACTTTTGATAAATCAAATCCTCCCCGTATCAACAATCCCTTAAACGAATGTCTCCATTTCACCCTTCCCTTTAATAATATAACCATTTACATATTTTTAGTCAATATCCATCCCCCTACTATTGATGACAGAATTTTCACGAAAACATCAATATACGATCACGCCCTTATAATTAGAGACTTTAACGCCAATAATAGAAAATTCCGCCATATCCAAAATTTTTGTTCCAATTCCAATTTTATCAAAATTTCTACGCCTTCCATATTCATTATGAACGAAAATCAACCTACCACTCCTGACCTTATCTTATGCACCTCCAACATTCGCACTATTATCCACTCTCTAAAACTAATTTCAGACCTCTGCACCGATCAGCTCACAATCAAATTTGAGCTTAATACCCTCTCACCTCCTACTCAACCACTTCCCGAGTATATCCTTAATTACCAGAACTGTAATGTAGAAAAAGTTGCTGAGGACATTCTGAGAATTTTTAATAACGATAAAGACATAAATCCTACTCTTACTTCTTGTTTTAATAAAATATTATCTGAAGCTATTTCCTGACATACTTCTAAAATTAAAAAAACAATTTTACAAATATGCTCTCCCAAAATTTATCCTCAGACTGTTAAAATATAAAAGACAATTTATAGAGACATTTAATTCAATGATGACAGTTTTATGTTGTAGGCGTTCACTTGGTGGTACATTTTAATGCTCTTGTAAATAAAAACACTTTTTTAACTTTTAAAAATACAGTGGTAAAACAAAGTTAAAAAGTGTTTTCATTTTCAATGATGACAGTTCAATTAGACAACGATTTAAGCAACTGAACAGACAGATCACATCTTTAATTTTAGAGTTTAGGCAAACTGGACAATAACTTGTATCAATATAAATGAAATGCAAGGAAAGAATTACTGAAGGGAAATTAAAAAAAAATATCGATAGAAAAAGTCTGACAAGTTAAATAATATTAAAGACGTGACGGACGATTCTATACTGACCGACAATTTTCTGTAGCGGAAGCTTTTGCAGGATAATTAGCGAATACGTTTAAACCGAAGAAAGACGACTATGACGTTTTTTTTACATTTTATAAACAATTGGTACGACACTTTCGACAATCACCTTCCCCACCAGACGATTCAATAAGCGAGACGGATTACTACACAATATTATACTCTGGTAAAAATTCCTCTCCCAGCTTGGATAAAATCCCCAGATTCGTCATTAAAAAGCTCACAGACGAAATCCATCAATTCATTCACAAAATTTTCAATTACTGTTACTTTCAATACTACTTCCCTCCCTAGTGGAAAAAAGAAACAATTGTTTGCATCCCGAAATCCGATGATCCCACACTAGTTTCCAACTACCGTCCTATTATTCTTCTCCCTGTCATCGGAAAACTTTTTGAGTCCCTCATTAAACAAAAACTCATCAACTGTTCGTTTGATTCTATCCCATAATACCAATTCGGCTTCTTTCCCAAATAATCCACAATAATTGCCTTATCCATCCTTCAATATTATCAAGCGCTTTCAATATTCTTTCCATATAATATACTTCCAATATGTAATGTTCGGTACTCATGCGCGCGTGGTATCCGTTTATTTTTTACCATACCCCCTCTCCTATCACTTATAGACTAAGTAGATTTGAGTGTGAGAAGTGGAAGGAAGGGCACGCGCCTTTTTGTTTTGGATAATCGCAATCACGGATTTCCACGATACTTTTCGTAGCCGATAACCAATAGCAAGAACCGCATCGCATATTGGCCCTACCGACGATTAAAAAGAGTGAACAAAGCATCGTAGACTGGCCTACAGGTAAGTGTCGACCCATTCTCTATTATCACTTGCCTGGGGAAAATCGGACATATTACTTTACACGGGAGGCCACAAAAAATTACAGTCTCACGTTCCTCCCGAATTTCTCTCTCAAACAGGCAAACTAAACAATTGGAAGGTTAACAATCGGCCGTATTTTTTGACGTACAAAGAACGTTCGATACAGTTTGGCATGTTGGACTCCTTTACCAATGCTTCCTACCACACAATCCGCGTCACTTAATTATTTTTAATACAAAACTTCCTCTCCAACATATCCTGCCAAGTGAGAATGCGTCAAAGTCTCTCCCAATCATTTCCAATCTTACAAGTTGTCCCTCAAGGTTCTCTTTGACCCCCATTTCTATATAACATATTTTTCCATGATATAAATACAATCCAGAGCCCACATATTTTAACACATCCCAGTATTCGTTACTTCATCACCCATGCCCCCACTCTTCAAGCTGTCCAACGATTACTACAAACTTTCTTCGACTCGGTGCTCAAAATGGCGCATTAAAATTACTAAATCAAAACTCCGTATTCCATTCCACAAAATTACACCACAGTCCCCGAGAATTTTCATCAATAACACCCAAGTTTCTCCTTAAAACAGCTGCATATATATAGGCATCCTATTCGACTTCAAACTCTCCTTCAAATCGCATATTCTTTCATATAAAATCAAAATTCAAGACACTTCACTCAACTCATTCCTTCTACTATGTAATACCTCCAAGTCGCCGAAAGATCTTCCCTAAGAATTCTTACCAAACTCAGGCATCCCAACAATCCTTCCAATGAATACCTTTATGAATTCACCCAAATTCCGACCCATATCCCAAGGTATATTAGACTTAAGTAAAAAAATTGTCAATAATTCTGATAACCTACCCCTTCTTACAAAATTCTCTATTCTCCGTAACGCTAATATACAAACATTTACAATGACCACTTATCAATTCATTTGCGCTAATCATCAGAACATTTCGACGAGCCAGCATAGATTTTTCTTCAAATTCACGACAGTGCAGAAAGATCTCTGGTCGATAGCTGAGACAGATAAACAACTACATGTATTGTAATTATTTATTTTGTTAAAATTATCTGTATAGTCTATATATACCGTACAACAATTTATTCACGCAACATAGCAAAATCCATAGGTTAATACAGTACAATAGGATTTTCTGAAGTGAGAGAAAGATAAAATATATAGCAGACGAATCGTAATAGTTGTTGTTACCATGACGACGTATTATCCTGTTTTACAAATTTTGCTTCAAATGTGGAATTGTCAAGTGCCGCGATGTCTGGAAGAGAGAATACAAATGATTTAATGGGTATACGATGGCAATTCGATGAGGGATAACGTTCATTTATTTGTAGCAAATTTTGAGAAGCGTCCAATTCCACACGTTTCAACAATTTCAAGAATTGTTCGTGGTTTTGAACAGAATGGATGTGTGGCCAGCAGGAAATGCCATAGAAGAGAACAAAACGCAGCAGAAGATTCGTCAAAATCCAGCCTTCGGATTGCTACAGAAGTGGATTCTAACAGGGAAACGGTTCGAAAAGTTCTGAAACGAAATGGATACAAATCTTACAAAATTTCAACAGGTCATCAGATATTTCCTAAAGATAAGATTGATAGAATGGTGTTCTGTGAAGCGATGATGGAACGTACAAATGAAATTCCTAATTTTTTTAAGAATATTTGTTTTACGGATGAATCAACCTTTCCACTATTAGGAAGGCACAATCCTAACGTTACTAGGTTTTGGAGTAGGGAAAATCCACATCACCGAATGGATTTCCGAACTCAATACCCACAAAAATTGAATGTATGGGCTGGTGTCATCGGAAATCATATTGTTGGACCCTTCTTCATTGATTGGAGTTAAGTATTTGAATCTTCTCCGTGATCAAATAATTCCAGCAATGAGGCAACTTCCAGGAGTAGAATTTAACCAAATATGGTATCAGAATGATGGATGTCCTGCACACGACATGCTTAATGTGCGTGAATTTCTAAACACTTCTTTTCCGAATCGTTTAATTGGCAGAAGAGGTGATATCAGGTGGGCAGCCAGGTCTCCCGATTTAGCTGTAATTGACTTTTTCGTTTGGCCATACGTGAAGCAGAATGTGCGTAATCATGTAAGACCTGCAAATTTAGAACAGCTTCGTCAAAGGATTATCAATGTGTTTGGAACCATTACACCTCTAATGCTTCATAACGTGAGAAGGAACTTCTATGACAGATTAGGGCACAGTTTAGCGGTGCAAGGATCTGTATTTGAACATTTATTGTAAATTAACTTATCCATGTATTCATTTGTATTGTTTGTTGGTTCAAAAACCAGTTATTATATAATATGTTAATTTTACTCATGCTAGTTTCGAATGTGCTGTTAAAATCTTGCAATAATTAATACAATATATATATATATATATATATAGTTTTTTTTATCAGTATACATTTCCCTTATGTATACCTGCAAAATACGCGAGTCAAATGCATTATTGTATGTGTGTTTAGTTGCCTATAACACGCAACTGAACATACATATGGCAAATAGTCGACTAAACATACACAAATTAATCGGTTCAAAGCGTTTGACTCGCGTTTCTTTCAGGTACACACTTCCCCTAATGTATACTGATAAAAAAAACCTCTCTGTATATATATACCGATATATATATATATATATATATTTATATATATATATATATATATATATATGAGTGGAAGAAAGTATGAAAATTATATTTAAATAATTAAACAATTATTGAATCCTATTGAATAAATGGGCGTTCAATAAAAAAATAATTTCGTGTATTTCGACACTTTTTGTATGTGTCAGTGTTATCTATCTATCAGCTGATACTTACAATTGGAAATATTGTTTTAAAAAATAATAAAACTAAATCAGTGACAAATATGAAAACAATTCCATGTGTATCTAGGAATTGAACCTCTCTGCAACTACGTTTTAGTGAATTTTACAGAACATTAGTCTCTGTACGCCTCAATTAATACTGATCGTTTGAAGTGCTAAAGACAAATTAATTAGTACATTTAATATAAGTAGATAAAAAATAATGTCTTATAAATAGAAAATAGTATTAATTAAGTGAATTAATACTATTTTCTATTTATTTCACAGATATTTAATAAATTAAATAAAAATGATTTGAAAATAATTGAAAAAGATTTAGCTCTGTGACATTTTGAGTACTTCTCGGGCAAATACCACATCAGACAAATCAGTTTTATATATTAAATAAAAATTATTTGAAAATAATTAATAAATTATTTCCACATTCAGCTCTGTGACTTTTGACTTACGCTACGTAAGTACATTAAACAAATGCACATTAAAACAACTACTTCCCGGGCAAATACATAAACATTTTCTCGGATCAAAATTTGTTGCATTATGCAATATTTTATTGGTGTGCAACAGCAGGTGTATTCAATGTCCGGCGTGGGTATTTGCCCGGGAAGTAGTTGTTTTAATGTACATTTGTTTAACGTACTTACGTAGCGTAGGTCAAAATGTCACAAAGCTAAATGTGGAAATAATTTATTAATTATTAACTGTGACCATGTAAATGAATACTCTTTTCTATTTAAAATCATTTTTATTTAATTTAAATAATTTATTATATATTTTACTGTTTAAGTTTGATTTTAGTTGAGTTGATGAGTGAATATGTCTGAAATATTTGATTTAACATAGAAAAAAAAAAAGATTTTAATTCACATTGTTTATTTTATAACCTTAGAAATGTTTCAATCGTGCGTTTCTGTATTTAGCAAAAAACACACAGTGTATTAAAATCTTATTTTTTTCTATTTTAAAATTTGAGACATATTCACTCATAAATTCAACTAAAATCAAACTTTACCAGTAAAATAAGTATTTAAAATATTTTACAGTAATTTTCTCTAGGTAAGACAAATTATGGTTGAACAATCATCAAGTGGAAGCTTTCCAAAAACCACCGCTCGTCCCCGATTTTAATGGGCCCTTTATATTCTTAAATAAGAGAGACACGGCGGCCGGACGCAGGAAGGGCCTAATTCGTTTATCAAATAAAAAGGGCGCCGCCACTGTCGCCCGCCCCCTCCCTTTCTCCCCGCATTATCTCCGCAGGACGACAACAAAGGAGGCCCGCATTTCCCGAGGCCGACGCGCACACACAACAACAACAAAAAAATATAACCGACACACAAAAACACCCGCGATTTCGACCATTAACCAATTTACGCACCTACCTAATGAAATTTCTCAATAAAGAGAAATATTACTCTTAGCGAGTTTGATAATTAGATTTTTTTGAAGTAATTTCATTATTTTTTATGGCCGTAAAGTGGATGCTTAATTGTGCATTGTTTTAAAATTTATGACAATCTAAATTACCAAATATTCAAAATATTCGAGGAGTACTAATATTTTATGAAACAAAACGCTATTTTAACACTGTGTCTGTCATGATACTTTCCCCTGTGAATTTGGTCAGTAATTCGTTATTAAAAAAAATAGATTAAATATAGATTGTTATTGTTTAAAGTTAAAGCCATGTATTTGGAAGAATGTTACAATTTAACGGGTGTTAATTTAGCAATAGATTCCAGCAATACATTTTAAAAATTAAAAAAAAATCATTTTTAAACGTTTTATCAAAATGTTTACTCTAAAATACTAACAATTTACTCAATTATGGGTAAAAAATATGGGTTTAAAATTGAGATTGGGAGTACAAATCTCAATTTTCAACCCTTGTTTTTTAACACCCCTCCACCACCCCCCAAAAAATTTAAAACGCATTGTTCCCAAAGTCAAACGACTAAAATGGGCAGACCATTGGAAAGCACAGATCATGAACTATAATATAAAACAATAAAAACAGGGTCATCGCCCTTAGAAGTAAGAAAACATTTTTTTTCCTAAGTCGAAATATTTAATTTTGAAATTGAAATAAATCAATGTTCCCTCAGTCCCATATTATGAACTATGATATGAAATAATAAAAATAGGGTCACCACCCCTAGAAGAAAAAAAATATTTTATTAAGTCGACAAACTCATTTTTAAAATCGAATGAAAGTGTTCCCAAAGTCCCATAACTAAAGAAAGGTTACCGTTGTTTGAAGTAAAATAATATTATTTGTTATGTCGAAATACTCATTTAGCTTAATTATTGATTTTAAAATTGACATAATAGACTAAGGGATCCTTAAAAATGGTAATGCGTTGTCATTTTCATAATATATGTATTGAGTCAAGTACTGTAATTGTAAAGAAATAATTTGGAAAAATAATTGTCGTCCTCGCAGCAAAAACAACGAGAGAGATTGATAGGAATCTAAGATAAAATGAAAATGAAAGACTGACTAAAGATAACAAAAACGAAATATTATTTAATGAAAAGGAATTGTTGGTCTGCTTTTAAATTAGTAGTGACAGATATGAGTCCATCTCATCTGAGGGATGGAATGAGATGGACTTGACAACGTATTTAAATAATATATTTAAAATACTAGATAAAGAAAAGACAACAGATTATCTCGTAATTCTGAAACTGTGTTATGCACACATGATAAAATTGATAACACGGGATATAAACAAAATGTATAGCGATAAATACATTAGGACCATAATGAAAGAAATAATCGCATCATTTTTTAACATTGATGTTTTTATTGATTTAAAGCAATTATTATATAGTTTCTTTTATATAATATTAGTTGAAAGCAATTCATTTAATATTCATTTTCATAAATAAATTTCAACTAAAGTACCTTGTGATGAAGAGTGTAATGACGCACCAATGGAACTTAATACAAACTCACAAACATTTTACGAAAACAACTTATTTTACCAATATTTTAAAGATGTATATACAAGAATAACTAATAAACAAAATTATAAAGTAGAAAACATAAATAAATATTATTGTGAACGTTTTGCTCAACTATTTTTAAAGCATTATGTTCCTTTTATTCCTATGTGGACTAGTTTAGTTAAAAAAAAAAAACATAATTCGTTTATTGAAAATTAGTTCGGTATCACTAAACATAGAATTATGGAAGTCCAATTGCATGAGAAGACATCCAGATTGGTTAGATAAATTAAAGACTATACATTAAATGAATGCAGAGAATTAGGAAATAATATAAACAGAAACAGATGTGCTAGCAAAAGAAAGAACCCCAAATCTGAGGTTGAAGAAACATGGTGTAAAAGAAAAAAAGTTAAACATAATTATTTTAAAGCGAATACTTTGAAAAGTTAAATAATGAAAATCTTGTATTAAATATATTTCTGTAGAATCGAGAATTCCAAAATTGAGTAAAAATTATGTTGTAGCTAAACGTGGTAAAACTAATTATATTATGAGAGCTATGCAACACTAAATTATCATGAAAATCACAATCACATGTGGCTGGATAATTTTGTAATTGATTACATTTTACATTTATTTGAAGAAAATAATATAAAAATCTTTATGAAATATGAAGTTTCTCGGCTATTACAAAAGTATTATTTTAATTATGACACTGAAAACAAAACAATATTTTTATTTCCAATATTAATTCTAAATCATTGGACATTAGGTAGATACGCTAAAAACAAAATACAATATTTTGATCCTCTTTCAAACGAAAACCGACGCGGTAAAAGAATATTTAAAAAATTATCTCCATTTTTATATAAAATTGGACTAGATAAATCAATTACCGACATAGAAAAATCTATTAACAAATTCCCAACACAGAAGGATACATGGAATTGTGGTGTTTGTATAATTTATTATGCTCATGTCTTACTGAATGATTACAAATGGGATATTACATTAAATGAAATGGCATATCGCAAAACCTTACAAAATATAATATTACAAAATTCTAAGGACTTATCAAAAGTATGCATTTATTGTGCAGAAATGAATAATGACATTCGATGCCACCTATGTAATAGGTACTGTTGCAAAGTATGTGTAACAAATGAACAATTTTTAATAATTTGTGAATTATGTTCTTAAAATAAGTAACTTTTATTTTTTATTTTCAATTCATATATATTTATTTCATCAGCAATAATTAAAGAAATGATATATAATGAAGATAAATGAGTATTTCGACTTAGGAAAAAAATATATATTTGTTACTTCCAAGAGCGGTGACCCTGTTTTTATTGTTTTATATTATAGTTCATGATATGTGCTTTCCAATGGTGTACTCATTTTACTTATGGGACTGTGGGAACATTGATTTATTTCAATTTCAAAAATGAATATTTTGACTTAAAAAAATATATATTTAAAAAAAGGGTTGAAAATTGAGATTTGGTGTAGATATACCCATAATTGAGTAAATTGTTAGTATTTTAGAGTAAACATTTTGATAAAACCTTTTAAAATGATTTTTTTAAATTTTAAAATCTATTGCTGGAATCTGTTGCTAACTTCACACCCGTTACTTTCTGCTACTGGTAGATCAATCCTCCGGCTTTATACCCCGATTTCTTCGCAGGGCGTATTGCACGATTCCGATTTGCACTTTTCATGAAAAACGATTAACAAAAGATTATCCTTTCTCCCGACACAGTCCGGCCGTTAATGGATTTTGTTAATCCGGTTGATGCTTTTCAGGTACGGTCGGTAAACGTCCGTTTGGAGTTTATCCCAAACGGACGTTTATGAATTTTAATAATTTTTGAAACTTAAAATTGAAAATTTTATTTTTGTGGCCGGAGATCAAATGTTCGCTGGTAACAAACTTACTTATTTTGCTGAAATTTCTATAAAATATCAACCATTGAAATTATGGTCACTTTATTCCATGCAATTTTCAAAATTAATAAAACAGATAAGAATGAGTCGTATCAATAACAAAAATCCAACATATTTTCACACAAGGAAGTTAAAGCATTTATTAAAGAGGCTCCAGATGATTCATTTTTAATGACGAAGGTCAGAAAATTATTTATATGTATAATATTAATAAATTAAAATTTATATATATTGTTGCAATATTTGCAATTTCTGGAGCTTGTCGACGCCAGGAATACGCCACATGCAGATGAATGATATTCAAAAAGCAGGAACAGTTTTAATTATAAAGATCTCGGAAGCCAAAAATGAAATTCATAAATCATATACTGTCATTGAAGATAGATTTATCAAGCTGTATTTAAAATATTGAGGCGACCACCGTGGTGCAATTTCTACGCAGAAGCCCTACTTCACCTACTAGTCATATAAATTATTTGTTAACTGTAATAAAAATTAACAATAGTCTTGGTATTAGTGCATATTTTTCATAATTTAATTGTTGCTTTAATCGCAGAAAACAAATCAATAATGTTTACAAACTTTCTGACAATACGTCTGCCATATACTTCCTTAATTTCAATGAGTTTTGATTTGACACGCACCAGCTTTCACAGAAACTACAATTTTAAAGATATTAAACGCATTATTTCATTCGTTTATTTTTCAAATGATATTTTTATATAAAACTAAACAGGAACTGTTTAAATGGCAATTTTCCATGATACAACTTCAAGGGTAGAGTTACAGTTTGGTTTTTATATTGTTAAAATGGTCGTTTAACTGTTTTATTTCTGTATTTCTTTTATACACACCTGCAGCCAATGACATCAGCAATGAATCCCGGCGGAGGCACCATTAGTAGTTTTCAAAGTGGGGCTATTAATTTTCCATTTTCATTCAGTAATTATTTAATTGAAGCTTATTGATGAAAATTAAACAAACTAAAACATCTCCTTTATTTTATTTTATTTTATTTTATTTTATTTTATTTTATTTTATTTTATTTTATTTTATTTTATTTTATTTTATTTTATTTTATTTTATTTTATTTTATTTTATTTTATTTTATTTTATTTTATTTTATTTTATTTTATTTTATTTTATTTTATTTTATTTTATTTTATTTTATTTTATTTTATTTTATTTTATTTTATTTTATTTTATTTTATTTTATTTCATTTTATTTTATATATATATATATATCTTTATTCAGACTATAGATAATTTTAACAATATAACAATATAAATAATAACAATACATGTAAGTGTTGGTCTGTCTGGGCTATCGACCAAAGGTCTTTCTGCCCTGTCGTGAATTTATGATGAAGTTAAAGAAAAAACTATGCTAGCTAGCTGAACTGTCCAGATTTGCGCAAATGAATTGATGAATGGTGATTGTAGGATGTTTGTATTTAGGAAGGATATTAGGGTTACGGGGAATACAGAATTTTGTAAGATATTTTATTTTATTAAAGTAATACATTTGTTAATCACTTTTAACCATATACTTTTTCAAACGTGTTTATATAAAAAAAAAAAAAGACCTTTATTGGCATAAAATAAACATAAACATAATTTCTAAACTCTACTACCACCCTCCCTTCTCCTTTCCCTTTCCCTCCCCAGCTTCTCCAACGTCCTTACCCCGACCCCATCCTCTCTCATCCACTCTATCACCCTCCTACTCCCTTTCGCTCCCACCCATTCCTTCTTCACCCCCTCGCATTCCTCCGCTAAGTGCCCCCACGTATCCTTTCCGTGCTCACACAGAACACACCTTCCATATTCTTCCCCCATCCATACTTTCCTTCCTCTCTCCTCCGATCCACACCTCGCTCTTGCCACAATCACCCTATCCTCTCTACTCCATCCCCTCTCTATCAAATATCTCGGTACCCTTCCATGCACCTGCCACCTCCCATACATATCATTGTACCCACTTCTCTCTATACTCCCTTGCCTTTCCTGCCCTTCCACCTCCTTCCCTCTCCCCTTCACCCACTCATCTACCTTCACCCCATTCCCTATCCATTCCATTACTTTCGTCTCTGACAACCCTACCCTCTCATACATTTTCCTCCTCTCACCCCTCCATCTACCCTCACCCCCACACACGCTCGTCATCCATTCATCCTTCACCAATCTCTCTTCCTCCAGTTCCCACAATCTCATCTCATACCTCACCACTCTCACCATTGCCTCGTACTCTAGCCTCTGTCTATTCGTCTCCTGAAGCACTATGTAGCTGGGCGTGGACCTTTCCACCCCCAACATGTGCTTCAGGAACCACATCTGTTCTCTCTCCATGCACTCATACCCTCTCGTCCCCCACACTTCCACTCCATACATCAGCACCGATCTCACACACGCATCCCATATCTTACACGTCACTCTCACATTATTCCTCATCCATTTCCCCCACGCCTTCCTCGCTTTACTCTGCACCCACCTCACATGCTCCTCATACCCTCCTGTCCCTTTGAATATGAACCCTAAATACTTAAAGCTTTTAACCCTCTCAATTACCACCCCTTTCCACTTCAATTCTCTCACCTTCCCCTCCCTTCCTTTGTTCCTAAATCTCACCCACTTTGTTTTTTCCACATTCACACTCATCCCCCTCCTATCCATGAACCTCTCTGCTCTTTCTAACATTTCTTTCATTCCTTCATACTCTCTAGCCATCAACACCACATCATCCGCATACGCTAACATCCACACTTTCCTCTTACCCATCACCACCCCTCCCGCCTGCCCTTTCCTCATCACATCCTCAAACTCACTCATATATATATTAAACAATATCGGGCTCAGCGGGCACCCTTGCCTCAGCCCCTCCCAAGTCCTAAAACACTCCGACACATCCGTCCCCACTTTCGCCACCACCCATGTCTCCTCATACACTCTCCTCACCCACTCAACCATCCCCTCACTCACCCCTCTCCTCCTCAAACACTCTATCAAACTCACCCTCGGTACCGAGTCATACGCTGCCTTTAAATCCACAAACACCGCATACATACATCCTTTTTCTTCCATAACTCTCTCGACCATTCTCGCCAGGGTAAAGACCTGCTCCCTCGTCCCCCTTCCCCTTCTAAACCCCCCCTGCGTCTCAGGCAGTATCCCCTTCTCCTCCACCTCCACCTCCATCCGATTCCTCACTACCATCATTGCCAGCTTATAACCAATACTAGTTATCGTTACCCCCCTATAACTCCTCGCATCCTTCTCGTCCCCTCCTTTGTACACCGGGCACATCATCCCCACCCTCCAAGCCTCCGGTAAGTTCACCTCCCCCCTCCACATCTGATTCAATAACTCTCTGAATTTCAAACGTGTTTATATTTAATTTTCTTAAACTAGTTGTTAAAAAAAATCATCTGGATTAATATAAATAAATATCACTTTCACATCCTTTATTTATTCAATAAATAAAAACACTGTATACTTTTCATCGCAATATTTATTTAAAAATGTATTTACTATTTTTACAAGACGATACGATCTGATCACATCATCAACTCGATTTTCATAATTTTCCAGGATGATTTATTTCTGATTTTCTAAAATTTGTTTAAAATAAGTATTTACATTAATTAATAATAATAAAGTCACTTTCACAACCTTTACTTATTTATTTTGTTATCAATTTTTTTTTAGATCGCATTGTCTTGTAAAATTAATAAAAAATAAGGTTGTGAACGATACTTTATAATTTTGTATTAATGACAAATATTAATCGCAATATTCACACGACGTTGACAATATATGTACTAATATTTTTATTCGGACAATTGTATACATTTTTACCAATACTAAGTACAAATAATAAAATAAATGTATTTGTTTGTCCTGGATTAATTTTGACAATGATAATACAAAAACAATTGAATATTTTTAATGAAATTGTTTATTTTGAAATTGAACCACTCGGATACAATTGAATCGATTTTTGATTAATAAATGATATTGTGAATTTTAAATTTACACATTTTACATTCATATATTAGATTGGATTTTTTTTTGCGTATTACTGCAAACAAAGTGGTCTTTTCTTTGTCAGTTTGTGCAAATATGTACATCACTTGTATTCTCGGAGACGCCACAATATAGATATGCTCTTTTTATATTTTATGATGTATTTATAATCAAGTATTATAAATATTTTCTATAATTAATCGGACAAAATGCATTCAAATATTGTTTGTTTACAATATTGTGTGAATAAAACAAAATCTATATTCTACAATTCCAAGAATCTTATTTCAACACATTACAATATTTTAAAGTAATTGTCTCTTCCAACACTTGCCTCTTTCTAGAGGCAACCTGTTCTTCGTCAACCCAAAAAAAAAATGGGAAAGGAATTTAAACACATGTCTTCGGACACTTACTACTTCCGTCCAACAAATATTTACTTAAATATAACAAAAGACGATCCTATAAATATAATTTGAGTTGATAGATTTATATCTTAATTGCGAAAGGAACCTAAGAAAATAATTGATATATTCCTTCGTATATTTAATTTTCATGTTGACCTGAATATCTATGAAAATCTTCAAGTAGTGTAATCGGTTTATTAATATTCGATTATTAAGTTAAAATATGTGCTGAATTTTTCTTATTGATTTCAAAATATAGACTTCTTCTTAGAAATAACTTCCGAATGATAGATAAAGGATTTATTTACTTGATCGCAGTTATTTTAATACACTAAATAAAAATATTTTAGAAATAATTAATTGATAAATTATTTTCCCTTTAGGTACTGTGACATCGTGTCTTATGTTACATAAGTACTTTAACAAATGTCCAATAATATACATTTACTGTTGCATAACAATAATATATTGTATAATGCAAAATTTTTAAATGGAAAATATTTAATACAAAAAAAAAATGTAGAAATTATGTAATATACGGCTAATCTGCAGACATACGTGTACTTATGTAACATAAGTCATAATGTCACAGTAGCTAAAAGGAAAATGTTGTGTTAATTACTTATTTTCAAATTCTTTTTATTTTATTTATTTTAATAACTGTGATCAAGTGATTAAATGCTTTTTCTATTTTATATTATATTAGTATTAATAGCCAGCGTGGCTTTATTAAAATCCCAGTCAAAACGATTTCTTGCACAAAACAATTTATCGAGATCGCGCATGGCAATCTGCCCAGATCGTTCACTTATATCAAGTATCTCAGAGGTGACAGTGCATTTTTAATTAATTTAATTAACAACTTTGTACTGACGAGGGATCAAATTCCGAAACATGTGTGTGCAGATGGCCTTATCTTGCGTAACTTATATTTTTTGTGTTTATGTTTTTTGAATTAAATATTATCGATTCAAAAATTGTTGCATTATACAATATGTTATTGTTATGCAACAGCAAATATCTAATATAGGACATTTGTTTAAGGAATTATGTAATATAAGTCTTAATGTCACAGTAGCTGAAGGTAAAATGATTTGATAATTATTTCCAAATGTTTTATTATTTAATTTATATAATTTTTAAACTTTTATATAATGATTGTTAAAAAAAAAACAGGTGTTCTTACAATTCTCCTAGCCGTTTTACAATTATCCATTCCATTACTACATATGGGATACAAACAAATTACTAAAACAATGAAAAACAAAATTATAAAAGCATCCATTTTATGTCTTTAAGTTGGTTAATGGACAAAGGCCCTAAACATAAATTCTCAAAAAAGCATTTACTCATTCATTATCATGCATGGATTTATCGCTGTTTCAATTTAAAAAAAAATATTGATAAAAAAATTACGCTAAAATTAACATAACATTCCTGTATTATTTACTCAATTTTATCATTGCTGCCAGAAAAATTATATATGAAATTCATTGATTATATTTTGGTTACGGATTATTTTTCAAGACTTATTAGTACTTTTGATGTGTGGAAACGGCGTGACTTCAAATTTTAAAAATTATATGTATTGAGTTGATGGATGGTCTTTTTATGTTTCCATATGTACATAGAGTTTCTATTTACATAAGTAGGCAATTTATATACTTTTCCCAATTGGTACGTTTTTATTTACTGTGACCTATAATAAAGCTTCGTATACCTAATTCCACCATAAAAAATAATTTGCTTTACTCCGCTCCGAACTATTGACTGCATGCGAGCGCCAGCATTAAGTCTGATAACAACTAAACAATTATTGGTGACACATTTTTGACCGTTGATAATTATTGTTTATTGGCCGTTTAAACATTTTATGAAATAAAAATTAAAAAGAGTAGACTTTCTTAGTTATGATTAATTAATTAATTTTGATCATATTGAATGTGTATAGCAATAAGTATGATAATAATTTAATAATAGTTGTCAACAAACAACATTTTGGCAGTTATTATTTGTTGTTTATTGGTCGTTTAAATATATTATAAAAGAAAATCAAAAAAAAAATGATCGACTCACTGAGTTATGATTTTTTAATTTATTTTCGCAAAATTGAACAAATGGGCGAGCTCGCAATAAGCTGATAACAAATTAACTATTATAGGTGACTCATTTCTCAAAGTTTATAATTGTTGTTTATTGACTATTTAAGCAAAATATCAAAGAAGAACAAAAATAAATTGCATATTTCGGAAAATATGTACATTTTAATTTTGTTTTTAATTTTTAAAAATATTAAAGTTGTTAGAGAAGATATATATTAACACAACTTATCGTATTTTGTGGGCAATGTTAGTTGTAAACAGTGAGTGTGCAAACGTTATTAATTCATTATGTAATTGTTGTCAAAATAATTATTTGAATAATAATTGGTTTTGGTGAAGGTGTCGGTTTATTGCGCGAGTTCACACACATTCAATATTGATGAACTAATATTTTGACTAGATTCAATAAATTACTCTGAGATGGTTATTTTGATTGGTCTTTTGCAATCTCTCGTGTAGCAAAATCGCGTAGTCATACACATGTTTTTAGATTAATTGAAATACACATGGCTTTAAATTAATACGAAAAAATGACAATAGAATAATAATTCTTTAATGTTATAATTTATTGATATATACGCTGCATTTATTAAACTCAATTAATGCCTAATATTTGTGTACTGACGAGGGCTAAATCCCGATTCACTTTTCTGCAGATGGCTTTATGTTACGTAACGTTTTTTAATTCTTTCCATTGAATACTCTCATATATTTTTTTGCATTATGCAATCATTTGTTGTAGCAACAATGACAACAAATGAAAGTACCGATAATGCATGTACACATTAAAAATGGTCTAATAATTTAGGATTATTCCACAAAAAAAAAATAAAACAAACGTAGCAAAATTTCAAATGTAAATTTTAATAATACCGAAGGTTGCACTATTTAAATATATTTGTATTTAGTTTAAATAACAGATTATTTTTTAGTATTTTTAATAGTAAATGTAAGTAGTAAATAACGATAAACAGCATTAAAACCAATTAAATAAAAATTATTTGAAAATGATTAATAAATTATTTCCACATTTAGCTCTTTAATGTGCATTTGTTTAACGTACTTACGTAACGTTAATAAAAAGTCACAGAGCTAAATGTGGAAATAATTTATTAATTATTTTCAAATAATTTATATTTAATTTATTTAAATTACTGTGATCAAGTGAGTAAATACTCTTTTCTATTTAGTATTAAAACACTTTGCCAACTACTCGTTTATAAAGATATTCAATTTTATGTAAAATATACCTCTCCAGGAAACTAGAAACGCAAAGATCAATATCAAGTTATTTATTTGCAACATACATCATAGCTCCTTAAATATTCACCCCATTCCCCTCCCCCAAAAACGGCAGACTTCAGCTTAAACATACCCTCACTCCTCCACCTGTGGTAATAATTCAACCGGGGCGAAAAACGTTAGAACGCAAATTAGACGTTTAAAAGAGCTAATTGCCATTTTCGGAAAAGGGGTGGCTTTTAAACGCATTAACCGGCCATCTTATCATATCCACGACTGTTTCCCTAAATTCACAATGCCCGCCCTTTATCGAATTAGAATTACCCACCTAGGCGCTGGCTGCCCGAAAATGGAAAGGGCAATTTCCATTTTCCGCATAGATTTATAAATTATTCGCCGGCGCGGAAACGAATTAAATTAGGTTATTAAATATGGAGAGGCAACAATGCGCCCTTGCGGCCGGCTCTGTGTGGCGTGGCGTGGCGCTACGAATCGCGGAATCGAAAGGACGAGAGGGAGGCACTGCGAGTGATAGTTTATGAAATGCTGAAATATTGAGGAAACGGCAAAGGCGTGCGAGCATTTATGGCGTCAATAAATATCATTTTTTATGGTATCGCGCCCCACGACGCACACACAATGCGACTTATATCGTCGCTCTTATGGCACATACTTTCTTTTCCTCTTTTTTTTTATTTTTCTGAACTACCAAAACTCATACAAGTATTTACTAAATAATAATAAGTTGGATATAAAATACAATAATTAAACGAACTTAATAAAATATCATATACTTCTTACTTTCTCTTTACGTGATATAAAAAAAATATTTTGTAACTGTCCCCAAACAGTTTAAATAAAAAATTACAATAGAAATATCTCCTGAGTATATTTATGGATATATACTGAGGACATTAGATATCCATTTTTGAGTATACATTTAAAAATCCTCATATTTTGCGCCGCTTAATTAAAACCATGCCTCATCTGTGAAAAAAGTTTTGTCAAGGAGATCGTCATCAAAGTTTTGAAGGAACCATCGGAAAAATGTAACTCTTCTAGGATAATAAATTCTATGTTGTTCTTGTACGCAAGTTAATCGATAAGGGAACAAATGCATATCCTTTTTCAAAATTTTCTAGCAGGTACCAATTAATACTTTAGTTAATTGTGAAAGCACACGAAGTGAAGTTTTAGGTGAATCTCCTATTATTTGTCGCACATTTTCAATTAACTCTGGAGTACGCTTTGTTGCCAATCCAGTGCCTTCCTTCCTACCAACACTTCCAATATCACGAAAGACTTGTACAGCACGCCGAAGAGTACATCAAAAAACAGTTATCATCAACGGCAAGATTGGGAAATTGATTTTGAAATTCGTCCAAACAATCGAGAACAGAATACTGCCACTCTCTACCAACTTTTCGCCCATTACAAAAATAAGATTTAATCATGAAAGTTTTATGTACCTTAGAAAACAAGTTTACGATAATTAAGGGTTATTGACAACAGGTTTGTCGATATGACAACCAGTACTTTACGCGTGTGCGTGTGATTTTAGTTCAGATATGACTTTAGATTTCCAATGCCAACTTCGTCGTCGATTTTTGTTATACGCTCGGTACAAAAACATTTCAAACATTTTTCTTTCTGCATGTTGTATTACTTTTGAACTCTAGTGTATATTGCTTGTAATAAAAAGTGTATATATTTATTTTCGGAGATTATTTTATTTCCAATAATATATTCGAAACAACATTAAAATGAAATTAAAATGTTACATTAACATGTTTCTTGACTTATTTAATCCTTATGTCCATTATTTTTAACCTGGTAGAAAATAAAAACTTTCAGAATACCCTAATCAATTATTTTTAAGAATTCACTTATTTTAGTTTTTAAAAGAACAAACCAGAGAGATGCAGAAAATAAAAGAAAATATGAGAATAAAAAAAATCACAAGTAATGTCAGCAAGTAAAAAAAAACAAGTTAGAGTGAAATTGAAGGGTTATATTATTATATTTACATTTAGTTACCACTTAGTACAGTAGGAGTTTTCCTAGTTTGCTAAATGAAAATGGGAATGCATAATCCAAAGGCCGCTTGTTGTTTGAATCAATGGAATAATTATTTGCAATATTGTTAGAGGAAATGAATCGAATGGACATGACAAACGAGTTTAATCATAGGAAAATTGGTTAAGTGGGATGTTACACGAAAGATTATATTTTTACACTACATTAAATTGTCCCAAAACCTGCTTGAGACTAGTTTAAACCGAGTCTTACAAATCCATAATCTCGAGTCAAGCGCCACAACAAAATCCACTTGACGACGTTCAATAATCCGCTTAATTAACGATCTTTGTTGTGTAACGTCATTTCTCCGTTCTGGTTTATAATCATGGAAACCTAGATCTTCAGTAAGTATACGATCTACAAAGATTCTTGAAATATGCCATTCTTGTCCTAAACAACGAATTGATGTTCCTGGCCTTTTGCAAACATTGGAAGTTTTAATTTACGAAAATTATTCAATAATTTTATGATGTGAAATAATTTTGACTTATAAATATTAGTGTTGGGCAAAATTAAATAATATTAATAATCAAGTATTTTTAAATAAGCAATTTTTAATAAATGAAGCCAATAACAATAAATTGAATTTTTCAATAAATAGGGAACAGTTACTAATTGCAATAGAATATGTTGCATTAATAAAATTATTATATAGTTAATTTTTCAGTAACAAAAAAGATCGACTTTGCCCATCTCTAATAAATATTAAAAGTAAGTGGAAATACCAGTTTAAATTAAGGTTTTATAAAATTACAGTACCTTAGTGGGGCGGACTAAGTAAAAATATAACATAGGTTTTAATAATATATTAGAAATATACACATAATGATAAAATGATAATGCAGTTATAATTGTAATAGAATATTTAGAAAGCATTTAAGCGTATTTAAAATAATTTTATATAATGATTGATGATTTTAAGAAAATTGAAATCATTGAAATTTATTTTCATGTCGAATTTTTGTTCATACTGGATCAGATTCAGCGATTTTCGAAATACAAATTTTAATGTAATATTAGAAATCACACCATTTTATTGTAATGCCTTCCCAAAGGTAAATAAATTTCAATATTAATCCCACCTCGTTATGCGGAACACAATACCTTGTCTAATAAAACGGGTATCCCGAACGAGAGCAACTTTAGATGGAAACACACATATACGCACACACACAACAAGAAACCAAATATACGTGTTTAGCAGTAATCCAATCGGATTGTCTGTTGAATAATGTGAGAGGTGCGTTTTGTTGGCGAAAGGAAATGAATTGCGGGCCGTGTTTATTTTGTAATTTACCGTTTAATTTGTTCGTACTGGGCTCACCTCGTGAGTGCCCAGTTAATTCCTGGCCTAATCAAAATCCTGGGAGAGAGAGGGATGATTTTCTGTGGCCGTGTGCTCGCTGTTCGTTCCGCACGCAGAATTATCCGTCAATTTTGCTAACTTGATGTTTCGTGTTACGCACAAACGCTCTCGCTTGATACTCCCGAAACGAAACAAACGAACAAAAAAAAAATAAAGAGAAAATTACATTAATTTATTTTAATTGCAAACCGCGTAAACTAAAAAAATATATAGTAACAAATTATATCTGCGATATTAAAGGTGCTAAATTAGTTCTTCTTATATCATTAAAAACGATAATAATGAAGAACTCGTGAAATTGTAAGTAAGGTTTTTAAATGGAACAATACCATTTAAAAACAGTACAATTCACGATAACACGCTACTATATAATGCAAGAATCACGGCGGTAAAGCTACGCCAGTTGGGATGGGACGGTCTCCCACAACCTGCATATTCTTTGGATATTGCCCCATCCAATTACAATTTGTTTCTTTCCTTGTAAAATGTTCTTTCAAAATATACCAATAATGAAAAGTGCCTCAATAAGGCCTTAACCATTTTTTTCTTAATCAAAATTCCAAGAATTTTACAATAGAGTGATTAAGATTCTACCTGAGCATTGGGCACAAGTAGTTAAAAACTACAAAACAAGTTAATTACCGATATATTTGTAATTAAATTGTTTTGTTTAGTTAAATAAATTAGTTTTAAAAATATATTTGGAAAGGTCATTAATAGACCTGATATTTATAAGATTACTAAATTATTTAAGTTTTAAGTCAGAAAGCTATTCAAGGAAAAAAATCTAGAATCTAGTTAAAAAGAAAAATAGATCCCTCAATACATCGCATCGGTTTGTAGCTTAACATTTTCCCGGCACCTCCACAATTTTTGTTTGGCCACGGATCTCGAAAAAAATAATATTTATTTACTTAACGGAAGCCCTTTCATATAGTAACATACATACATAATAAAATGAGAATAGTTATAACAATAAAATAATACAATTAACAAAATGCATTTTAAAACAAACTACTTTGCACTAAGTGTACGGCGCAAAGAACTTACAGATATTGTAAACAAGTCAAAGTCAGATACTTGTATAAATTATATTGTACTTTTATAGAATTATTTACATTATACCATTATTATAAAGGGTGTCGAGAAATCACATTAAAAATATATGGATTTCCTATTGTTGGATTGTAATGGATTTTTTTCCATTTATGTAAACCAGTATATTCTTTCTAATGAATATATTTTCAAGATTCCAGCGCTTCGGGTTATACCAAAAATCGATACAAACATCCTTATTTTAAATGGAACTTTAAACTTTTTTATTTCAAACTTGGATTATACATTTTAATACAATCTGTTAATTGGAAGTCCATTTACTTTTAATGTGATTTCTCGGTGGGACACCCTGCATATAAAATATGTTTATGGAATTGAGTAATTTATTTGAGGTTTGCAAAGTTTTATTAAAATAATCCAAATAAAAGTTTATACAAAAGTAACGAAATAGTCCTCTTTTTATTTTTCCTTCTCATTTTTTTCCCTCGCATTTATATGTGTGTGGTATGCCGTTCGTGCCACCTAGGAAAACTTCATTTATCAACCTTTTACTGCCGACTATCGACCGGGGGCCACTCGTAAAAAGTTTTATGACTAGAACAGGAAATTAAAAACGTTCCCTTTTTGTAATTGCGAGTGCTCCCGGAATAGTGTACGTGTACGTGCGCGTGGGTTGTTTGTGTGTAAATGTGTGTGTGTGTTTGCTTGGAACACGGCCATTAATTAAACTTCGGATTCAATCATTTTTCAGGCGTTCAGCATGCAACAATAACGGAAACAATGGCCCGGCTGGAATAACGCCAAAAAAATCCTCATTGAAATGGTTGTTTTTTGAGACCTGACGGTTTTCATGCTTGTTAATTGCGTTCGGCGCTTTATTCGATTTCATTCATTACGTGCTGGAAATTGAATTAATCCTTTATAATTCAAATGTTTAATTTGTACGGGTTAGAATTAAATGTAATTATTATAAATGATTATAATATATTTTAAAACGTAAATATCTTTTTAGTCTAGTTTTTTTTAGTTCTAGCGTAAGCTTGGTTTAATTAAACTTGTTTTTTTTTTTAATATATTCATTTATGGATTATTTTAAAATCAAACAATATAATTAATATATACACAAACATCTTTATTCAGACAGCAGAATTACAATTAATTACAAATATTTATATTTACAATACATATCGATGGGTTAGCGGTCTGTCATGGGCTATCGACTGGAGGTCTTTCTGCCAATAATTAATATTTATATATATTCGTTTAAAAAGAGAAAGAAACTCAAATTTCGTCTTGTATTAATTCAATAAATATTTTACTTCTTCAACATTGATGAATATAAGTTAAGACATAATTTAAAAACTGGGCTTTAAAGTCAACACCCAAAATTTATTTGTGAATAATTTCATAAGTTCAACGAACTGGTTACGTTATTTTTTAATTCCCATATTTAATAATAAAAAAAGACAGAGTTCTAAAACTTTGGGATACACCAATGACAATCGTATTTGTGTGTGTGTATTGACTTCGCAGTAATCATGTTTCACAAGTCTATTTTAACAGCTTTATTTTATATAAATTTAATTCCTCTTCTGGTGTTTCCGAAGAGTGTAATTTGGGCACATTACCATTTAATATGACAAGAACATACCAAAAATTGATTAATTGTTAAGTGACAATGGACTATAGGTATTTCTGTCTGCTATGTAATACTTGCATAAACGATCTGATATAATCCGTAAATTGTTAAATTTTTGCTTATACCTATGATTGGAGAGCCAATAAAAAAACTTAAAAAATATGTAAAAAAAGCATTAAAACAGAAAATAAGCATTTAAAAAACTTAAAATGCTACAATATTTTATATTTATCATCATTTTTACATATAAGTTGTACAAGTAATAGCTTAAAATTAAAAAAAAACATAACATTAAAAATAAAAGTGTTTCTTTTTATGAAATTGAAAGTGACTACAATTTATTCATGAAAACAATTGACCACTAAATATTGTTCTAAGTGTTCGATTGTAAAATTATGCTATCACTCAATTTTTTTTTTAAGGCGGAAAAGCTCTCTATATCTGCATTTGATATTGACGCATTTTTAAATTTATTTATTATATCCATGGATCCATTTGAAAGCCGGAAACATTTTTTCCGCTCAAAATCAAATTTATTTTATCTTAAATTGAAAATCTGTTTTTTTTACAAAATGCTTGATCTGATTTTAATGGCCAATTGTTTTAAATTTGTCTACATTCTGTAGATTCATACAACGACATTCCCTGCTCTTCTAAAGATGTTGTTGTGGAGCTCTCAAAATGTAAGTGGGATTTTATGAACGTTAAATTGTTTTGAAGCTCTTTAGAACAGTTTTTCAGTGATTTGCTTGCCGTCTCGGGAAATTCGAATATTACGTTTTTAAACCCTACAAAGTTATTAGCGTAGTACATAGCAGCATCTAGCCAAGTATCCCTTCTTGTTAACACTGGTTCAGGGGTTAAGGTAATCTCTCCTTGAATAATTGTATCAGCAATAGAGCTTTATTTACAGGGAGGTTTTTTTTTATCAGTATACATTAGGGGAAGTGTATATCTGCAAAAATGCGAGTCAAACGCATTGAACCAATTAATGTGTGTATGTTTAGTTGATTATTTGGCATATGTGTGTTCAGTTGCGTGTTATAGGCAACCAAACATACATACATCAATGCGTTTGACTCGCCTATTTTGCAGGTATACATAGGGGAAATGTATACCGATAAAAAAAGCTATATATATATATATATATATATCATATATATATATATATATATATATATATATATATATATATATATAATAAGGACATTATAAAACTATACTTTTTGAAATCATGATGAGTTCATAAAACAAAAAACGGCCGGCGGGGGAAGGCCGAATTTGTAACGAGCAAATGTCAAAAAAAATTGTTTTCTAACCGATCTTAACAATTTTAATGTCATATGAAAGAAATTATCATACTGATTAAAATAATTGACAACAATCACAAAAATAATTAACTTTATAGCCCCTACGTGGCGCCAACTTAGAATTTAGATTTCTCATTTTTCTCACAAGTTATAATTAAAATTTTCAAACGAATAAATAAATACACAACTACAAAACAAGATATACGAACTGACAAATACAACATCGAAAAATATATGCAACACCTGGCAACAGACATAGTACAAATATACAACAAATTATCGAAACACACAAAAACACTGAAACTATCTAAAACCAAACACGTATCCTTTAATACCGCTAGCCCGAGATCGGAATTAATCCATGTATATCACAAGGTTAGGACAGAGGGATTGGAACAAGGAAGATGGCTACAGCAATTAAAAATAATAATAATATATACAGGGTGTCTCAGCGTGCGCGCCGAGTAGCTTTACGACTAAATGGTTTATTTTTTTCAAAATCGGCTTTCGCAGGTGTATGTAGGTCTATTAGGACCACATTTTAAAATTAGTTTCAAATATACAGGGTGTCCCATAAAAGCATGGCGTATCATAGTTATATTTTTTCTAATGGAATGACCTATATTTTATATTTTTCTCAAATTCTACATCAAAAACAAAGTTAACTTTTATAATATGTTCATATGCCTAAACCTAATAACTTTTGAAATATTTAAATATTTTTGGAAAAATTGACGTTTCGAAAAAAAATCATAACTTTCAAATGGATGAATGAAAACAAATGAAATTTTGTGTCAGTATATCTGACTAATGGGTGAATATTTCAGACTATTAAGAGGAATTTAAAATCTTAAGATGTTTTGATAATTCAACATATCTCCAGAAGCACATTCAAGGTTAAATTTCGTGCTTATTTTAAATGGCACACCCTATATCTAATAGGCCTATCATGTAGGAAATTGTATTGTCTTTCAGAAAGTATAAAGGTATTCTACACCTAAACCTAATAGTTTTCAAGATATATCCATTTTTGTTAATTTTCGTCATTATCATTATTATTTTAATATGACAATGTAACATAAAGTGCCATCTATTGCTTAATTTAATAATTATTATTGCCAATTATTTTAATAGGCTTTTGTTTATAAGCAAATTTAATTGACACATTCGTATAATTACTAACAATTGAAAAAATAATGTTCCCTTAAATGAAAGAATTAACATGATTCTAATAATAATGTAATGTTATTAAGATTGTCTCTTAGTGTACAAAATGTTCTCTGATGGAAGACATCCTAATAAGAAGACTGTAGAGGAAGTTTTAAATACATTCAAAACTGTAGGCAGTATGAAGTATTTGAAAAAAAAAAACTACCTTGAATACAGTAACTAATAATGAGGAGACACAATTACAAGTTTAATTCCATTGAATATTCGTCAAAAAAGGGGGTTTAATAAGCAATGAATTGGAAGAATACATGGAAAGCAGTATTAATAATACATTTAGATCAATTATACCTAATATGCTGAGAACTGTCAAAATATCATTTAAAATAAAATTGAATTATGTATTCGATGGTAGTATTTTTGAAAATTTATTATAAATTACTTTTAATTCTATTTCGTCAATTTATTTGATGTATTTCGTTATATTTGTTTTACAATTCTAACAAGTTTTTATCAAATAATTTACACATGTGTAAATAAATAATGCAATTAGTATATTCACAGTTAATAAAATTAGTGTATTAATTTAGGAAATATCTCGAAAATCATTTGTTGGGTCAACTGACTTTATTTATAAACAATAACTAAACTCTTGCCTTTATGGAATAATAATAATAATAAATATTATATTGAACAATAGATGGCGCTTTGTATCGACTTTCCATGTTATGAATAATAAATATTATGTCAAAAGTTAACGAAAATGCATATATCTTGAAAACTATTAGGTTTAGGTCAAAAATATTTTTATACTTTTTGAAAGACAATACAATTTCCTACAAGATAGGGCTATTAGATATAGGGCCTGCCATTTAAAATAAGCATGAAATTTGACCTTGAATGTGTTTCTGGAGTTACGTTAAATTATCAAAACATCTTAAGATTTTAAATTCCTGTAAATAGCCTAAAATATTTACCCATTAGTCTAATATACTGTTACAAAATTTCATCTGTTTTCATTCGTCCATTTGAGAGTTATGATTTTTTTTCGAAACGTCAATTTTTCAAAAAATATTTAAATATTTAAAAAATTGTTAGTTTTAGGCATATGAATATATTATAAAAGTTAACTTTATTTTTGATGTAGAATCTGAAAAAAATATAAAATATTGGTCATTCCATTAAAAAAAATATAACTATGATACGCCATGGTTTTATGGGACACCCTGTATATTTGAAACTAATTTTAAAATGTGGTCCTAATGCAACTACATACGCCTGCGAAAGCCGATTTTGAAAAAAATAAACCATTTAGCCGTAAAGCTACTCGGCGCGCACGCTGAGACACCCTGTATATATTTTGTATACGTAATGTAATCACAAAATTTAGCAATCAAAATAAATAAAGTTTAAAATAAATTGAATTATAACATTAATAAAAAATATTTTGTCACTGTTAGGGGTCGCTTTTTAATTTTAAGAATAATTTGCTCATTATTTTAATACTGAAATATTTCTTATAATATAGGTGGGAATAATATTAAAACCAAATGGTAGAACATTGAAAACACCCAATTTTTTTTTTTTAAATTCTGCCTTTAAAATTGTCCAATATGTCCACCGTGATATTTAATACAATTGACGAATTTTATACAATTAAATAAACGGCGACTTCCACTCCAGCAATAGCAGCATATCTATTGCTGAAGTTTTTGCATTTCAGATCGATAAGATTACATCTTCCGTCGTTGTGAGACTGGCTTAATAAAAAATATCCTTTACATACATAAACATCTTTATTTCTGAGATTGGAATATACAATATCTAACAATACACTAACGTTCACAATATATTTCCAACTCTGAAACTGGCTATCGACCAGTGGTCTTTGAGCCAATATCCTTTATTTTGCCCGAAAAATAAAAATCTAAACAGTCGGTAAATCGTGGTGGCCAAGGAAATAAGCATCCTCATATAGGTGAATATATGAGGATGCTTATTTCAGGAAAGACTCGCAATGGAAAACGTCCCCAAGTGGTGACAAAATAATTCATTTTTTGTTTTTGTTATACATTTTTTTAACTTTAAAACGTTTTCAAATGACATTGCAATTATTAATTTGAAATATTCTTTTATTTATAACTTGTGATAGAATGAAGGTATTGACTTTTGGTTTTCACCATATTTCTTACATTTTAACCCTCTTTCAATTGAGAGTGAGAAAAATATTTCATTCCATGTGATATTTCTATACTTTTTAACTTGGCGCCACCTAACGGCTTATTTTTGTGATTGTCAATAATTTTAATCAGTATAATAAGTTCCTTCGTATGACATTAAAATCGATTAAAAAACAAAAGAGTTATTTGACATTTGTTCGTTACAAATTCGGACCTTCTCATAACGTTTATTTCAGGAGTAAGACAAAAAAGTCTGTAACATTTTTGTTTCATTAACTCATCATGATTCAAAAAGTTTCGATTTAGGATGCCTTTATTAGAACTTCTTGATATTTAATGCATTAAATAAAGAATTTAATTCCTGCCAACACAATAAATCAGACTGACAATATTGTATGGCATACTAAGAGGAGAAATTTGACTTGAATTATAAAATTGCGGTAATCTACTGATCGTAGTAAAATAGCTAAAGAATTTTTATTTTTGGGAAACTAATTTACTAATTATGAAATGGAAAATGAGCCTCGAATACTCGAAGAATTTAAAACTTTTATTGGTGCTTAAATTAATAATTGCAAGGTTTATATTAAAAAAATGTCTTAAATCAGCTGCCAGTCTTGATGGTATTATTGGGAATATAACCTTAATAGAGATTGAATGACCATTTTCCCCGAAATTTCTAAAAACAGTAGAAACCACAACAACCAAGAAAGTAAAGTTCGCACTAATAATTAATTATAACGTAATAATGTAATTATATATATTCAAACAGTCTTTTTGCGTAACATAGCTTGTATTTGTTCCGATTGATTGCATTCAAATTTATGAGGCGCATGCTTCGGAGAAACATCGAGTGTATAGAAATTCCAAGCGGGGGTGAAGCGAGACGCTCGCGAGATCGGTCCATGATGAATAACACCAGCACTATTACGGTGCGCATGAGTCTCTTGATATACCCAGATGATCCTACGCCAATAGTTAGAGAGCGAGAGACAAGTCAAATATTAGTTCGTGTTAGGCGAAGATACATATTTATACACGTTAGTATAATGAATATATCATGAACCTCTCACAATCCAATTCAGTCCGATACACATATTGCAATAAAGGAAAGGATAAGGAACCATTGCATGAAAGAGTGTAGATGATTCAGAGAGATATTGGATGAAAGAGAGAGAGAGAGAGAGAGAGAAGGGACTGGCAAAAGAGTTAGGTTTAACTGAAAATGGAAACGGTATTGAGTTGCGCGAAAGATTGATTGGATGGAGGCTGGGACAAAGTAGCTAATGTAAGGACGTCTTTTAACATTTTAAAGATAATTATTAGAGTCCTTTAATGGTTTGTTATTAAGACACAGGTAATATAAATATTAGTATGCCAAATAAACTCATTTTTTGCCATACCGGAAGAGTTACGAAATTTAAACTTATTTCAAGAATTTTGTCTTTTTCACTTTTATTTACATTTTTTTTATTTGGAAGCTCTAGCACTCATTATTTGGACACTCAAGTCTAAAATAATGCCCATAACGTACGCCCCTTTGTAACGTTTTGGTATAAAATGGCATAAATAGACTATATAGAACCCTGTAATTCTCTCAAACTTAAATTCAAAAGCGTCAAATAGAGGAGACAACCTCGATAAAAAACCGAAATCCAAGGTGTTATTCGAACCGTGCCGAGGGATGAATGGCCATGCGTTAGTTGGTCGCGAACAGTGTCCACCGGAAACCAGGCGCCCTCCGGTGGTTTATAGCCTTGCTGCGGTATGGCGGCTTTGTCGTGGTCGACCTATACTTCCGACCTACTCGTGGGAACTATATGAGTCATAGTAATTTCCAAACAATAAACCTTACTGAGGAATCAACCTCACAAAAAAATGATGCGACGGGTGAGAACACGAGACGTTCTCAATTAATAAAGATGAACCCGGAAAAGATGGTTTATCCTCGGTTCCTGGTCATTAAAAGAAAAGATGGAGAAGACTTTTCCAAAGTTAATCCTTTCTTATTACAAAAAGCGTTATTTGGTTTAATAGGTGTTTTGAAAAGTATTAAGAAAACAAAAGCTGGACTTTTAATAGAAACAAGTAGTGGTGCTCAAGCCAGAAGGTGTATGACATTAAAACAATTGCTAAATATGGAAGTAGACATTACACCGCATATGACTCTAAACACATGTCATGGTGTAATATTCTGTAGAGATTTACTGAATTTTAGTGAAAGTGAAATACTAGAAGAATTAAAAATTCAAGGAGTAATTGCAGTGAGGCGAATTAAATCAACAAGACAAGGTGTAGTTATAGAATCACCTTTACACATTTTGACATTTAATACACCGTCCCTACCAAAAAGGATAACTGCTTCATTCTACTCAGATGCTTTCGTTGTCATAAGTTTGGACATACAGCTGAGCGTTGTAACTTAGAACCTTTATGTGAAAGTGGGAAAAATATCCATGAGGGATCTCCGTGTGAACCTCCTCCCAAATGCGTAAACTGCCTTGGACCACATACGGCACGATCCAGAGAATGCCCGAGTTATAAAACGGAAATGGCAATTCAGAAAATAAGAGTTTTAGAAAAAATATCATACAATGAAGCAAAGAAAAAAATAATTATAGAGACTCCTATGCCAAAATTGTACAAGAACTCAAACAGACCCTAAACATAGATGAATTGGTAAAGAAAATTGTTCCCGAACTATTAAAAATTATTGAGGATAGACAAGTGATTAGTGTCCCTAAGACACAATCGATTAATACACCCGAACAAAATGTTCTGAAAATTGTCCCACAAATCTCAAATGCGGATATAGAAAAACTACGTAATGTACAAACTCGGGTATATTCGCGCGCAGAGGGACACCCTCACATAGGAAATACCCCTAAACCATATTGGCAAGAGACAGAAAAAAGAAAATTTTCAGAAGATGAAGAGGAGGATGAGAGCCAAACATCGAATAGAGACAAAAAGAAAAAAGGAGGGCCCAAAGGAAAGTCTCGAAAGTCATCGATATAACTTTTCTGAAGATGTATATATAACTTTTCTATAAGATATATTATTATATATATATTTATTTGTCTTTTGTTTATTTATATATTTATTTATTATTTTAAAGCATCTGTTAATAAATTATTATTTATTTCATATTAAACCCAATGACCAGTAAAGGAATTTTACAATGGAAGTGTAATGGATTATTAAAAAAGTTACCATATTTAAAGCTGATGCTTAAGGAATTTGACCCTTTCTGTATTGTCCTACAAGAAACTCACCTAAAAACAGACAATGTAATTTCAATACCAGGTTTATCGTGTATTAGATGTGACGATGCTTATGACCGCAGAGCAAAAGGTGGTGTAGCCACCTTCATAAGGAATGATTGTGGCTCTCAAATAATTACGTTAAACAGCAGATTCAAATATCATTTCCATCTAGATTTACAATATGCAACATTTATTTACCACCAAATCGATCTTTCAATTCTACTGAAATGGAAGATCTTATTAGTCAATTACCTCGACCGTTTATGATTTTTGGGGACTTTAATGCACATTCTCCAATGTGGGGATGTTCCAGAATGGATAGAAGAGGCCAAGAACTAGAGAATATAATTGAAGAACTGAATTGTGTTTTGCTAAATACAGGAGATAAGACACATCTAAATATAGCTACAAACACTGAATCGGCCATAGATTTAGGTATAGCATCTCCGGCAATGCCATTAAAATGCAATTGGAAAACGCATCCCCACCTCTCTTTTAGTGACCACTACCCTATAACAATCAGTACAGAATACAGTAGCTCGAAAGTTGAATACAGAAAAAGATGGAAAATGGAAGATGCAGACTGGAATAAATACACAAAATTATTCAAAGACCCCTTAGTAACAGACGATATAAATGAAACAGTTACCTGCTTCTGCGATTCTATCAAAAAAGCCGCACAAGCTAGTGTACCAATATTAAAATCGAGAACTTCATTCACCAAAACTGTTCTTTGGTGGGACAAAGAGGTAAAAGAGGCAATTCAAATTAAAAAGAGGCATTACAATCATTTTAAACAAAATCCCACATTGGAAAATTTAATTACCTTCAAAAAAAGTAGAGCATATGGAAAGAAATGTATTCTAAATAAAAAACGTAAATCATGGCAAAATTACGTATCAACCATAAATTCCATAACACCACCTGCACAGGTTTGGCAAAAAGTGAAAGCTATATCGGGACATAAAGAAAAAATACCCACAACACACATAGTTGAAAACGGATACCCAAGATATTCTGGAAATATTTGCAGACCATTTTGAAAATATTAGTTCTTCGAGGAATTACGATCATGAATTTCAACTTCTTAAATCCCAAAAAGAAGCAATCGAATTAAATTTTGAAACTGAAGATGAATTCGATTATAATAGTTCATTCACAATGATAGAACTAAATAATGTACTATCAGATGTGAAACGGTGCTCCGCAGGATCCGATATGATCCATTATGAATTTCTAAAGTACCTCCCTCAAGAAGGTAAAGATAAACTATTATTAATATATAATAATATATGGTCATCAGGAACATTCCCAAATCAGTGGCGCAGAGCAACGATAATACCTATTTTAAAACCTCAGAAAGAGCCCACTTGTCCAAAAAATTACCGACCAATTTCTTTGACCTCCTGCATAAGTAAAGTATTCGAGAGAATGATTGCAAAAAGACTAGCTTGGACCCTTTAATACAGGAAATTAATTAGTCCATTTCAAACAGGGTTTCGCAGGAATTATAGTACAGAGGACGCATTAATCTACTTTGAAAGAGCTTTACAAAACGCTTTCTATGAAAGAAGCCATACAAATGCCGTATTTCTAGATATCGAGAAAGCATATGATATGACATGGAGATACGGCATACTAGAACAGTTACATGACTGGGGATTTCGTGGCAAACTTCCACTAATGATAAAAGATTTTGTTTCTAATAGATCATTCCGCGTGCAGTTTAATGGAATGATGTCCTCAGAAAGACCTCTAGAAAACGGAATACCTCAGGGATCGTCATTAAGTGTGACGCTATTCCTAGTTGCAATCAACTGTCTAGCCGATACACTTAAGGACAGGAATGGAGGTCTCCTATATGTAGATGATCTGACGGTTTTTCGTAGCGGAGACACGCAAGAACTAAAAAACAAGAGGTTACGGCATATCAGCAGAAAAATCAAAATGCATGCACTTTTGTCGCCTTAGATCACCACATATAGTCCCGGACTTAATAATGGACAATAGGAAAATAGACAGGGTAAATGAGACAATATTATTAGGCATAACATTCGACAAAGAACTGAGGTGGAAATCCCATATACAAAGGATCAGTATGGAATGTAAACCGCGGTTAAATGTATTACGGTACCTAGGAAATACAAAATGGGGATCCTGTAGAGAAAGTTTATTACATATATACAAGGCGTTGATCTTGTCAAAAATAGAATACGGATCCTTAGTATTCAATTCAGCAAGGCCATCAACATTAAAAAAAATAAATAAAATTCATTTAAGCGGAATCCGTACCGCAATAGGTGCTCTCCGCACTAGTCCGTCGGATGCAGTATATTGTGAAGCAAATATAATGCCATTGGAAATTAGAAGAAAGCAGAAACTAGTAATTTATATTACGAAGATACACAGGATGCCTTGGCATTTAAATGCACATGCTTTCAAGGAACTAAGCGACAATCCCTTCTCAAATCGTCCTACCGTCACCCGTCCAGCTAACATCGTTGAAAACGAAATCCTGGTATTCTTAAATCTTAATTTACCAAATATTATCATAGACGATCCATATGAAGTACCGTATTGGAAAATGAGTAGTCCAAGTATTAATTTATCTTTAAATCAGGACAAACAATGCGAAACATCCAGCAGATTATTGCTACGAAAATTCAAGTGTGAAATAAACAGATATAAAGATTATATTCAGATCTACATTGATGGTTCGCGATCCGCGAACGGTGTAGGAACTGCCTTCACTGTAAACGAAAGAACGTATTCCTGGACCCTCCCGCCATACGCATCAATTAACACAGCCGAGTTATATGCAATATGGCAAGCCATGTTGTATATCAACTCAAAAGAGAAAGTAAAAGCACTGATTATAACAAATTTCCTGGGCTCCCTTAAAATAATAAATAAGCTATATTATGCAACAGGGTGGGCACTAGCAATACTACAACAAATTCAGCACGCAAAACATGTAGGAAATAATGTCGAATTCATGTGGTGCCCTTCTCACATAGGAATAACCGGTAACGAGTTAGCAGATAAAGCCGCCGTTAGAAATAGGGACCAAAAAATGGACTGCGGTATATAAAACAACAAATCTCTAACGAGTGGCAAACACAATGGGACCGAAGTAGCACTCATTTGAAATCAATAAAACCAAAGGTGACTGAACATCTAGATTACAAAACGCTACCAAGACATATTCAAGTCAAAATTTGCCGTCTTCGGATAGGACACACCATTGCAACACATGTTTATTTGTTAACTGGAGGGGGCCGTCCTCACTGTCAATGGTGTGGAGAGATTATATATGACACATATATTTGATGAGTGTAGAGAAATTAAAAGAATTGTGAATGATAACGATTGCTGTCTCGACGTAATCAAAAAACATCCCAAATTGGCAATTGAAATTTTAAATATATTAAACATACAAATTTAAATACACTTCACTTCGTAGTATTGTAGTGTAAAATATGTAATTAACAAATTTAGGAAGATATCTCAGCGGCTAATAACCAATAATAAAAAAAAGCGTCAAATTACATTTACTGCATTATAAGTATTAACCCATTTGGACCCTGTACGAGGAAAATTTTCTTATAATGTAATAAATGTAATTTAACGCTTTTAAATTTAAGTTTAAGAGAATTACAGGGTTCTACATGGTCCAGTTATACCATGCCATGCTACAAAGGGGCGCATGTTATGGGCATCATTTCGGATAATTTCAGTGTGTTTACTTTTTTGTGATATTTATAGTTTAGTAAGTATTTATTTAGTTTTTATTAACTAACAATAAATATCATTCAAAAAATAACAAATTTTATAAAAATAAATTGTTTTGATGTGGGGACAATGTACACAAGTAAATACATCTGAAAATTATTGTGACTTATTATTTTAGCGTTATTACAATGGAAACTAAACTAGCTATGCTACGTTTGATGGGATACGGTACGAGACATTAGGACAAGCCATTGATATCATAAATACTACGGACGGCGATACATTAGTAAATATTGTGTTTATTCCACCTGAAGTAGACATTCAAACTGATGAAGAAGATGTGACGATGAGGTGAGGTGGAAGTTGTAAATGAGATTGACGAAGAGGACGATAACATTCCATTATCTTTACTCCGAGACATACTTCGTATGAGAGAAGAAAATATAATAAATATACATCAATCTGGACTAATGATATAGAACAGGATGAAGGAATGCAAGGAACATTAACTCAAGAAAATGTTATAAATTTACAAAATGCGTTACAAAATATAAGGTACAACATTTTGAAAAACTGTGGGACGATACAATTTGCAATTTTATTGTGAGCCAATCTAGTTTGTATACAAGGCAAAAAAATGACCATGCATTTATTGTAACTGCTGACGATATAAAAAATATTTATAGACATCTTGTTATTTAGTGGGTATCACAAGTTGCCCCGAGAAAGATGTTACTGGAGTTTGGATGAGGATTTCAACACGGTAATTGTTTATAATAGAAAGTAAAATGACAACTAGTGTTAAGAGAGATACATTTTTATGTTTAACATTTATGAAATGAGACGCTTTACGCTTTATTGAGAACTTACTGTGAGATTATGAGAGACTGTCAAGCCAGTTGTGGCAGTCATTTGAATAATGTACATCAAGTCGTATTTTATAGCTTTTTCGGTCACTCATAGAAGAAGAAGAAGAACAGTAATTCTGAAATTTGATACTTGACTTTGTCTCTCTTAAAAAATTATAAATCTTTCTAATAAACTAACAATATTCGAAAAATATTCATTAGTTTTTTAATTTGAAATTTGTCTAAGAATAGGTTCTGTGAAATAAAAAAATATATACATTTTGCTGACAACAAAATGACAAAACTTCGACCACTTTATGAAATTAGTAAGCGGAAATATTCCGCAATGGGGAATATTTTCGGAAAAACTGTCCTTCGATGAGGAAATGGTTAAGTATTTTGGACATCATAGCTGCAAACAATTTTTAATAAAAAAAGACCTGTCCGATTTGGATATAAAAAGCTCTACGGGCTATTGTTTTGCATTCGACACATACTGCGGTGCAAAAAGAAAATAAATTACCACTTGGATCTATTGTAGTACTAGATTTACTAAAAGTTGTGTAAAAACCTTCTAACCATATAGTTTTTTTTTGATATTTTATTTTACCCGTTAGGATCTAATGGCTGATCAACGAAAGAAAGCTTTTCTAGCAACAAGGACGGTGCGAGACAACAGAACAAATAAAAAATGTCCTCTCACCACGCATGGTGTCCAGAAAAAGAAAGAACGCGGTGATTATGAATACAAGTATGATACGGAGGGAAATATTCTACTTGTCCGATTGAGAGATAATAGCGTAGTTACCATGGCTACTAACTACTACAAAGTATTTCCTCTGCAAAGCGTAAAAAGGTGGTCATCAACAGAAAATAAGAAAAATGATGTTCCTCAGTCAAAACTGTTTGCCAGTTATAATGCTGGATCAAACCGTTAATAATTATCGAGTGGCAATATTTGGAAAAAATGGTGGTGGCCACTCTTTACGAATACACTAAATATGTCGATGGTAAATGCATGGCCAACCAAAATGAAAGTCTCTATTTATTAGGCTTCACAAGGTAAGTCGCAAGATTTCATCAACGATGTTTCCAAAAGTAAAACAAAATAGACTGTCAGGCTCAGTTCCCGAAAGTATAAAATCAAGCGAAGGAGGGCATTTTCCAAGGAAAATTCAGAATCAGCAGCGGTGTAAATGTGAATATATGTTAGAAAGGGAATGTTTTTTTACAATTTCATTCATAATTGCATGTTTATACAAAATAAAAAAATGGTGATGTGTCCATCATGGTACTTTCCCCAGTAAATACGTTTAAATAAGTTTCTGATTGAAAATTTAATAGGAAAGCAAAATGATTAATAGAAAAATTTGATTGTTATCTTTCAAAGTTAAAACCGAGTATTTAGAAGAATATTATGATAAAGTGTGTTATTTCTTACCTTGCAATGTGTTGAAATGATTTATCCACACTCTTCTTCATTGGCGGTTCGAAAATTTTCACCATCACAATACTTTCCCTTGGACATGGGTCCGGGGAAAGTAAAAAATAGTCTTAAAAAATGTTTTTCTCAATTACTCTAGTATGTGTCAATTATCACTTTACGGGACACCTTTCTTTTCTGTAACTAAATAAAAAAATAAGAATGTATCTTTGATTTATTGTTTTTTAGCATATTTTTTACATACATTAAAAAAACACCCGTGGGTCCAAATGGGTTAAATTTTCGTAAAAAATCTTGAATTTAGAGGCACCTTTATCATATAAGGTGATTCGTCAGAGAACATACGTAAAATGTTACGGCTTGGTACTGGCTCTGGCAAATAAAGCTAGTCAGTCACCATTACTGAATTTTTATATACTAAGATGGTACCTACTAATGGCATTTTCGTAATTTATACAAAATAATATGCAATATAAGAGACTACAAATTATAAAAAATTACATTGTCAAAAGACATCAAACAAATAGCTCATACAAAAATAATCTATAAATGGTTCGCTACAAAATTTCATGAACATTCTCTAAATTAAAATAAAATTGTTATTTCAAATATTTAAGCTTAAAATTTGCATCGATATAGAAAATTTTAAAATAAAAAAAATCTTTGAATAAGCATAATAAGCTTAAAAATTAAAAATAAGAAAAAACAAAGCAAACATTCTTAGTGTCAAATTATCAAATTTTTCATGATTCGTAAACATTTTTGGAATTTATGTCGATGCTATAAATATTAAGCAAATCATATTGGCTAGAAATTAGTTCTCTACTTATGATGTTAATATTTTCTAAATTCTCTAAAAAAGATAATTACGTTTACTTGCAGAATAACTTGGGTATTTGGTTATTTCCAGAATAAAATTAATAGTTTGTATTTCAAACTTGGTAAGTATATAAACGAATTTCAAGGAAAATAGAGTATCCTATTCATTATGCCTGTTTAATAAATTAGAACGTTCTGTAAGGGCATTAGCTAGCCTCTCTAAAACATTTTAATTAATTCATTTATGCAAGGATGACTTTTGATCATAAACTGTCAATCGGTAGTCATTTTGATAACAACACCTCATCAATATGCGAATTGTTGCGATTCATAATTCGGCTTTTGAAAAATTTTACAGAACTAATTCGATAAAAGTCGGTTCAGTAATTTTCCACTACAATATACACACTCCATACGTAAATATTAATTAATTGGGGTAAATAATATCCGTTAGCCCATGACAGGCTATTAACCCACCAATATGTATTGTAAATATAAATATTTGTAAAGAATGGTAATTCTGCCATCTTAATAAAGATGTTTGTATAATATCCAAAAACAATCAGTTTTTTTTTCTGCCTATTAGAATATTTCAGTTTTCTAGTCATCAGTAGACTAGAAAACTTAATTAAAATATAATTATGGAACTTTTACGCATACTAATGGGTTTTGAGTCAATATCATAGAATCTCTATATTTTTTATTCTATACATATATTTTGTTGTGTTTTTTGTTTACGGAAATGTATCACAAAATCGTTCGAATTAAATCTAAAAATTATGAAAATTGTAGAAAGTTGTATAAGCCAAATTTTTATAAAATATTATTTTTATAATAATAGTAGAAACCGATTTGTCTTCATATTTGAATAAAATATTTTAAAACTTATTCTTTTAAATATTTGAGTAACAATCTAAGTAATTCAGATAATTCTAGAGTAATTTCATGCAATGCAGTGATAAAATAATAACATGTAATAAACCTATATATATATAGGCACGTATATCCTTCATTATTAGCAAAATTGGCTTCTAATGGAATTTCGCTCATCAATCAAGCGAAAACTCGGAGGGGGCCCGCGCGCGCAAATAGAGAAATCTCAAAACCGATAAAGGGCGTTAATTTACAGGTCGACGGGGATGATTTATGCACCCTGGGTGTATTTAAAGGTTTCAGTATTTACACCGCAGCCAACACAACATTCGGCCCGCTGGCCAGCTGCATTTTCCCACTGAAACAACAATGGGTAACAGCCCGACCCGGCGCCTCCGCCATTTGCGTCCGTCCGAATTGAATATTTGGCTATAATTAGAATTAATTGTCCGTGATGGAATAATTATTCTGGATTAAAGGCAAAAGTGCTAATATTTCACCAATTACGCTTATCATGATGATTATAACGATAACTAAATTATTTAAACTATTAGATTAAAATATATTAATAATAGCCAATTTCAGAGTTGGAAATATATTGTGAACGTTAGTATATTGTTAGATATTGTATTGTTATTGTATATTCCAATCTCAGAAATAACGATGTTTATGTATGTATATTTATAATATTTAATTTTGAATTATTGTAGCATTAAAGATTATCTTTAAAGCAAAATTTCAAAATTGAAAAATGAATTCAAATTTCTGTAAACGCAATGTAATTGAAAAAAATGCTTAATAATCTAAAAAATAGATTTAATTTCATTTAATTTAACATCTTCCAATTATGTAAAGCAGAGCTGTACTGAATAGGTATGATTCCGAAACACGTATCTGCAGATAGCCTTATATTAAGTAAGGTATTTTGCTCTTTACATTAAATATTTTTAGATCAAACAATTGTTGGATGATGCAATATGTTATTGATGTGCTGCAGCAGGTGTAATTATGTAATCCAATGTCTGGTGGGGTATTTGCTTGAGAAGTAGTTTTTTTTTTAATATACATTAGTATGAAGTACTTGCGTAATGTAAAACAAAATGTCATAGAGCTAAATGTGGAAATGAATAATTAATTATTTTCTATAATTTTCATTTAATTTAAGAAATCTAGAAAAAAGAAAAAATCAAAGCAAGCACTCTAAAGAAAAAAATTTCTCGATAATATAGTATTAATGCAATTTAATATTGTTCGAAAATATATTTTTGTTTTATTGGTATTTCAAGTTTTGTTCATATTCATTCAAATAATTCTGATCGTCAATTTTTGTTTTCTGATTATTAGCTAATTAGTATAGACGTTATTTTCTTTGTAATTCTATTTAAATTGTGAGGAAGATGAGAATTTTTTACTTTTAACCATCTGTGTTTTACATTCATATCTGACTGTAATCTTTAATTTAAATTAGAAGGAATTTCTGAATTTAATTAATTAATCTATAGAAGCGCTTCATAACGAGGTCCGGGAAGAACCATTTGTTAAGGCGTTCAGTTTTATTTGGTTAGCGATAGAGTCTAATGGTTTATAATAAATGAAATAAAATAATGTATTAATTGTGATTTTTATTTTAAATTCTGAAATTACTTGATCCAAACACCACACTGACTAATTTGTTTTTTTTTTGTTTCGGCTAATTTTATTACAAACTAAATTTAATCCACAAATAGAATTTATCACCGTCTGGGTTCGTTTGTTCCGTGACTCCGTTAATTTCGCGTGATGCGATAATTAATGCAGACATTAAAGATTCGCGTGTTTGTGCATTATATTTTAAGCCAATAATTAGCGCGATTTGAGCGAATTAGATGGGTAGATTTCTCGAAGACACTGCAAATCGTTCTCGGAATAATAATTTCCTTTAATATTGTAATTAGGGCTTTCATAAACACGACCATTATTTATTTACGCTGTAATTTACTTGGCAAAATGTATAATTTCATTAAATCATTGCTGTTTTTAGAGAATTTTAAAATTTATGTGTATTAATGGGTACTAAAGTTTTCCGTGTTTGTATTTGTTGTGTACTAAATGCCTTGATGATGAATGGTACAAAGAGAGTAGCTAGATATGTTTGATGTGGCAGTCACGTTGCAATTTAAGTTATCAATGTTAAAACTGCGTTGTAACTTATTTCGTTTAACATTTAAAAAGCAGATTTTACACATGACTGTCGATTTGTGAGCAAAATGTGGCGAAAAATATAAATACTTTTTTAAATAATTCTACTATACATTTTTTGTGCGTTTCTGTATAGTCAGTTGTTTGATTGGATTTGATTGACTTGTTTAGAGTATACGAATCTTTCTAAACTTTTGTTACAGATCCTTAAAAATTTACTAAAAGCAGTCAGAAAACTAATTTTGGGGGTTTTTATTATAGTTTTTCTTTGTGCATACAAAATGTGGTCAAATGGTATTAGAAGCTCAATTATTTGGTTTAATTTTCCTCGTAATATATACAGGGTGAGTTTTTTTCTATGTTCTCAATGGGGATCTCGGAAACTATAAGAGATAGAAAAACGGTTAAATGCGGAAAGAAGTGTAGTTTTATAAGACGAATAAAATGACACTTTCAAAATATTTGAAAAAGTCAAGGGTAACTAGATATTTTGAAAAAAGTAAAATATGTCAATTTTTTGAAATCAATATATCTGTATTATTATCATTGATAGAATAAAACTATAAAGGACAAAGTTGTAGAAAATTTTACACAGATTAATAACAAAAGATCAAAAAAAAATTTCGCCCATATTTTGGGAGATATGATACAAACTTTCTTTTTTAAATGGAAACGATAGTTGGCTATGACTTTATTAAAAGGGCTATATTTTCCCCTTTAATCCGATATAACATGTGCCATAGTTATTTTTAAAATAAAATAAGTTACAGTCGTTTTTAATTTTACCATACACCAAAAAATAGTTTGCCACGAAAAAGACAAAAGTAAAACAATTGCGGTTGTTTATGGCAACGAAATCAATATTTAATTTATTGTCTTTCTTTAGATTTGTCAAAAGCAACATAAAGTTAAATAATTCCGAAATTATCAAAATAATAATAGAAGAAAATTTTAAATATTACATAAGATGCTCAAAAAGTCCACCATTATTATTATGGCATAGACTACATCTTTTTAAAATCGATTTTGTGGCTTTTTTGACTTTTCTTCTGTCAATAGAATAAAATGTTTCAAGTATAGCTAGTCTAAGATCCTCCACGGATTGATATGATTGTTGATATACTTTGTTCTTCACTTAACCCCACAGAAAAAAGTCTAAAACTGATAGGACGGGTGATCTAGGTAGCCATAGGGTTGGTCCATTTCTTCTCATCCATGAATTAGGAAAAGCATTATTTAAATAGTTTCGCACAGCCAACGTGCTATGAGGTGGAGCTTCATCGTGTTGAAACCACTTCAATCTTGCCCGTACTGATAAATTTAAATCATCGAGCATATCTTCAAATGTTTATTGAAGAAACATTCAATGTGTTGTCAAAAATATATGGGCCAAGAATTCTCGATCCGAACACACCGCACCATACATTAAATCCAAATTTAATTTGTGGTCTACATTGTGCAACTTCTCGTGGATTCTCCTGACTCCAAACATGTTCATTGTGCCGGTTAAAAATCCCACAATTAGTAAATCGCGTTTCATCTGTCCAAATTATTTTTGTAGGGAACGTATTATCTTGCCTCTTGGCACATGTTTTTGTACCACATACAGAAGACCATTCTCTTATTGGTATCACCGTCATGTAAATTTTGTGAAATTGATACCTTATATGGGTGATATTTATGTTTTTTTTTTTTTTTTTCAAAACGCGTACTACAGTCCGTTGAGATATGCTTGCTTCTGTTGCAATTTGTCTGGTCGATGTGGATGGATCTATTATCACCAATGCTAATACGTTTATTTCCGAATCATCATTAATTTCGTTTTTTTTTTTTTTTTCAAGTTTCGGCTTTGTAAAGGATCCGTACTCACCCAAATTGTGGTAAATTCTTCTGAATGTTGGTAAAGATGACTGCCGACGATCGATATATTGATTATAATATTGTTCTGCAGCATCCGTAGCGTTTTTATTACACTGAATTTAACAAACAAGCATATCACGCTTTTCTTCGTTGGAAAAATTCATTACCACATTATCACTGTGTGTTTAGAATAAACAACTGCAATTGTTTTACTTTTGTCTTTTTCATGGCTAACTATTTTTTGGTGTATGGTAAAATTAAAAACGACTGTAACTTATTTTATTTTAAAAATAACTATGGCATTTGTTAATATGTTATATCGGATTAAAGAGAAAAAAATAGCCCTTTTAATAAAGTCATAGCCAACTATTGTTTCCATTTAAAAAAAGGTAAGTTTGTGTCATATCTCCCAAAATATGGGCGATTTTTTTTTTTATTTTTTGCTATTAATCTGTGTACAATTTTCTACAACTTTGTCCTTTACAGTTTTTTTCTATCTATGATAATAATACAGATATATTGATTTCAAAAAAAATGACACATTTTACTTTTTTTTAAATATCTAGTTACCCTTGACTTTTTCAAATATTTTGAAAGTGTCATTTTATTCGTCTTATAAAACTACACTTCTTTCCCCATTTAACCGTTTTTCTATCTCTTATAGTTTTCGTGATCCCCATAGAGAACATCGAAAAAAACTCACCCTGTATATATATATATATATATATATATATATAAGACGTTCGAAGACGGATCCTATCAAGGTTTTCAACGAAATAAGACAGTAAAAATGCTACTGGTGTGTCTACTTTATAGCTCAACAAAGGTTTCAGGTCTCAATTTGTTCCTTCTTCGGGGTTACACTACAAAACAATGAAACAATTACCACAAAATTAAATAATTTTAAAAATTCAAAAATATTTCTTACATGTGAGAATTTTGATCAAACAGTTAATGATGTACCAAAGGCATTTCCTAGTACTGAATTCCATTACGTAGACATTTTTTATTAAGATTGAAACAAAAATATATGAGGCACATGCACGCGATCGGCTAAGAAATATCGCCGATCGCACATTGAAGTTAAATTTTACTTGAATATTGTTTTCTTAGTAAATGTTATGTGATTAAAAATTGTTAAATTTTGCCTTAAAATTGACAATTACTGTTACACTTTTCACATTCAATAACACTATCGTTTAATTCGGAACATATTTAAACTATAAGAACCGACACTAAGAAGTGACGTGGAGTTTGTTTTCATTGAAGCTTCCCTCGCTCCCCTCTATCCTGGCAGAGGAAACTTTTAAAAAATTCTACATTGCACGATTGAATGCCATCTCCTCATTGAAAATATTTCGACTTTCTATCAATTCCTGGCAATGATCAATAAAATTCGATCAATCCATTTTTCCAACTGCAAAAATTACTTACACTGTATGTTTTACAAATATCCATTGAAACAACTACTTCCAGAGCATATTCCCCGCCGAACATTGGATTACACGATAGATATTTGTTTCTTGCATAGTACTACTGCAAAATGCACCGGTTTGCATCGACAATATTTAATGAGAGGAAACGACGATTAATTATTATAAAGCTATCTGTAGACACGTACTTCGGGATTCATCCCTCAACAGTACAGCTCTGCACTGTAAGCCCTCAGTTGTTAAACAATTTTTATGAGCCGTCTTCACCGGAATCTCAGATGAAACTGATCGCTGTCGGTAATGGATTCGTGCAATGTGCATATTTATCTATTCCGAACAAATATATCGACTCGGCGTACAAAAAATTGTTTTCAATTAAATAAATAAAATGAAACATCGATTAAAGATCGACCTAAAGATATTTTGTGCCTCCCCGTATTCAAAATAATTTAATTTGTTACCTCACAGGATATCCTATCCTTTTGAAGTACCCTAAAAGGTTTTTAATCTTTAAATATTTTAGTTCGTCAAGAGTGGAGAAGTAGTTCCCCAAAAACCTTTGTCTTACACGAGCTAAAGTCTCGCGTTTTGTTAGGAGATGGATAGCTCTCTCCCTTTCCATAAAACAGAATCTACACGTTTCATCAGCGACTAATACCATGTTTTTCACGAAGACTGAGACATGTCCTGTTAGAGTTGCTGTTAGTAGTTTGAGGCATTTCCTGTTGAGTAGCCAGAAATCCCTATTGGTAGTGGAGTATGACCACCCTTTGAGGATTTTTGCTGTCTCAGCTCCTCTATACCCCTCCCAGTAGCTTTCTTTCTCTCTAGCCTCAATCTCCATTATTTTTTCCATTAGATAGAAACTGTTTAACAAGGGGTCACATCGGTTCAGGGTCTATTGGAACTTGCCCAGCCCTTTTTCTTGTAAGGGCATCTGCAATTTCATTGCACGCTATTCCCTCATGCCCTAGCACCCATATTAGGCTTAATCTGTCGCCTTTTGCCAGTTACATGAGTGAGTTATGGCACTCCAGAACCAGGCTCGAGTTCTTTGTCGGATTCTGGAGAGCCATAGGTGCAGCCTTGCTGTGATTAGCTATATTGATGTTTACCCCTTTATGTCCCTTCGTCAGGACATTTCTGGAATATAATAAAATTGCCATGATTTCTGCTTGGAAGATGGAGTAGCCAGATCCCAAAATCATGTGGATGTCAGTCCTTGATCCAATGATTCCCGAACCCACCATTCCACTTCTTAGGGACCCATCTGCATACCATTCCAGAGATCCCCTTACTTGTGTGGGAATATAGAATCCGGACCATTCATCCATTTAAGGCATCATGATCTTGTACCAATTTTCTTCAAATGTGTAGATGACATCAGTGTCATCGCTGGAAAGCTCAATTAATTGAGGAGCTTTATTTAGGATGCTTAAGTGACCTATAGGTTTTTCTTTTCTCAAATTTCTTAGGATTTCTTCGAGAGCGACTCTTTGCAGGTATATGTGTAGAGAGAGGTGTTACGTAAAGTATCACCTCCATCGCCACTGTTGGAGTCGTCCTCATTGCCCCCGTAATACACAAACATGCCAATTTCTGAATTCTGTTTTGGATTTGAGTGTATGTTTTTTCTGAGTTTTCGTTCACGAGATGGACGCTACATAAGTGATAGTGGGTCTCACTATCGTCTCATGCATCCACCTGGTCATTTTAGGATTGAGCTCCCAGGTCTTTTCTAGCAGTTTCCTACAGGAGTATAAGCCTGTAAGAGCTTTCTCCTTGACGTGCAGCAAATGTCAAGTAGGTTTATGATCTAGATAAATTCCCAGATACTTACCTTCCTTCAATAGTTCTATCCCTACCAGGTTAGGATTTTTAATATCTAGCTTCTTCTTCCGAGTAACGGGAACTACGATCGATTTGTGGGGATTTATGTCCAGGTTTTTGTTCTTACACCATTTAGCAACGGTATCAAGACCATATTTGATTATCTCCACCACAGTTCTCTCTAACTTACCAGTTACTATCACCACTTCGTCATCTAATAGCAAGGATACCTTCCTTTTGTAGGGTAGATAGTAGAACCACCAAAGACCACAAAAGTCGTAAGAGTATTCCCCCCTGAGGACAGCCTCTATTGATTAAGTTGGTTTTGGAATCGTTGCTTTGAAGCATGGATTTGATGTTAATCCTATTACTACAGGATTTATATCCTTATGGCACAATTCACTATTTATGGCCTCAAATTTGGTGTTATCAAAAGCCCCCTCAATGCCCAGGAATAATTCGAAATATGGTTACATATATCTTTCGAGAAAGTGAAGATATTAACACTAAAACCCTACTAATTCAGATATTAACTATTTTGAGAATAATAGTTTTAATTGATGGATTTCATAGACTTTTAATTCTTGGCTAAGGCTTAATATAAGTCCCTCCCAGCGTGAAACTTTTGCGAGGGTACATACCGTACTTATAATAGAAAAGACAATGATGAGATAACGATAGTGTTTTTCTATTTATTTGTATAGATCTTATGAATGAAAGTGAGAGTTCTCTTAATTTCAAATAAAGTGTTTCATAGAATACAACGAAAGAAAACTGGAATCCCTTTTACAAGGAATATAATTAACAGAATATGTGCTATTTCGGGTAATATCTATCCAATGAAAGAAATATAAATGTTCTTCGGTGAAAGGACTTTGGTCACTCAAGCGTTTGAGTTAATAGATAAAAGATAACATAGAGCGCTGAATGGAAAGTTACGTTCAGGTTGTTTTGATTATTGAATAAATTATATTAAATATAAGTTCCCGCTGTTTTTAAAGTGATGGCTTCCAGTAGTAAGTGCTGGTCGATTGTAACATAACCAAAACATCATGAACCAAGCTTAGACATATGGTAAATAAAATCACTAATGTGTCAAACATTGGTGATTTTGTTGTTGCGTCATATACTTTTGGTTGTGAGAAAATGTCTGATTTTGTGGCAAATAATCGTAATTTCCGGGAAGTGTTTTACTTCTTTGATTCGAAGAAAAGAGCGGCTGAAGCGAATCGAGAATTCCTAAAACTTTACAGAGAAGAATGTACCATGATTATTTCTGTCGCTTCAAAGACGGTGATTTCAATGTTGACAACCGTTCGCGTCAAAGAACTAAAAACTTTCGAGGGCGTTGAAATAGAGGAATTGCTCGATGAAAATCCATGCCAAATGCAAAAAGAGCTTGTTTAGGCATTAAGAGTTACCCGCTAAGCCATTTTCAAGAGATTTCATGCGTTGGGAATGATTCAAAACAAAGAACTTGGGTTCCTTATGATTTGAAGCCTAGATACATTAAGCGTCCTTTTCTGCCTGTGAACAACTGCTACAGCGGCAAAAAGGAAGGATATTACTCATTGCATCGTTAGATGTGATGAAAAATGGATTCATTAGAGCAACACATAGAGAACAAAATTATAGGGACTGTCAGGTAATGCTTCTACATCGCGTCGTTGGATCGGCCGAATATTGACGCTGCGAAGGCGTATTTGGTGGGATCAAGGCGGTGTTATTTATTATGAGTTATTGAAACCAAACGAAACCATCACTGGAAAACGGAATAGAACTCTATTGATGCGATTGAGCCGAGCATTGTGCGCAAAAAAAAACATGATAACGCTCGACCAAACGTTGCCAATCCCGTTAAAACCTACTTAGAAATGGGAAGTCCTACTCTACACGCCATATTCTCCAGATATTTTACCGTCCGATTATTACTTGTTTCGTTCGATGGCACATGGTTTGGTAAATTAGTAGTTCCGCTCATATGAAGACATCTCAAAATGGCTTGATTCGTGGATAACCTTAAAAGGCAAACACTTCCACCATGACGGTATTCGAGTTCTGCCAGAAAGACAGAAAGATTGGAAAAAGTTGTCGCTAGCGATGGGAAATATTATAAATTATTCATTTGTTACCATTTTTTTTTTTCACAATAAAGTTGCAGTTTTATCAGACAAACATCGAAAACTTAGTTGTGCTCCTAATAAATATGGGGAATTTTAGAGGTGTTGATGAAATTATTTCTAAATAATCCTGACCAACTGTGAATTTAAGTCTAACTTACATTCATAGTGTGACATTGTATATAAATCCACGAAATAATCTTAATTTTGTATTACTGCTTTATAATATTCAGTTTAATCAAAAAAACAGTGAGAACTTAGTTCACTTTACAACAACAGATCTTAAGTGATCTTCCTTTGCTAATTTAAAGCGTAGTCTTTTTATATCTTTTTACTTTACGATTTATACACATGACTTTAAATAATTTTTTGATTTTATGATTTACTTAACATAAATTTAACATTACTTCAATTTATTAGGCTCCAAAAATGAACCATTAATAAATCGTCTTATATGAGATAGAACTTTTGATTCATTTATATAAAATTTATTTCAGGTTTGAGCGATACCTATGCATGACTGCAATTATTTTACCCATTTTCAAAATTATGTTATTTTATTAATTAATCACACGTGTCCACAACCAGTTTCCGACTTTTTATTTTATTATCACTCGCGATTTTTAATGTACGTTTACGACCGCGATTACTTTCCGCATCCCTTCTGTCCTTGATTACGATTCCGTTTTCCAAAAACCCGATTGCTTAATTTCACGTCCGCCGCCATTCGCGAATCCCATTAGACTCCCCTATTTTCTCTCACAAATTTCCTTTCACACCAATTTTGATTCTTTTGCGACTATTTTCACCTGACCATATATGTTCACTAACGCTCTTTCATTCTTAAAAAGGTCACACCAGTTCTCACGCGTCCGCTTTCGCTTATTTTTCGATTTTGCATGATTTTGGGTTCAAATACGTGCGGGACTTCTCCGTCAAAAATCTCAGCATTTAAATTGTACAAAAGTAAGTTCTTTCTGTTTAATGTTGGTTTTCATAAATTTAAGGCCATGAGCGTGCAGGACTTCCCCGTCAGAATATTAACAATTTAAATTGTACAAAAGTAAACAGTTTTAGCTTAATTATTGATTTCAGCTAAATTTCAGATCAAGCGCATGGGGGATTCAGAATATGAACCAATTAAATTGTACGAAAATAGAGACACACAAAAATGAGCGAAGTTACATAGTTTGGATGAATTCCATTATTTAATTTAATTATTTCTAATTAATAGTTTTTGTCGAAAAAATCTGCTAGTCACTACGATAAGATAAGGGCCAGTTTGTGTCTGGCCAGTGAGTACGAGGGGGACATTTGTGCCTATAGAGTGCATAAGGCGGTACAAATTTTGCTGAGATTATTGGAAGTGAGTCGTAATTACGTGCACTGAGTAAATTTATGTATCAAATCAAAATGTCACATTGTGAAAGAGTGGGCCCGAATAACAAAGATGTGCTTATCTTCGCTACAAAAGAAGATCATACAATCCACAGCACTGTAAAATTGCCAAAGCTCGAACCTCAACCCGGATTAATATTGCCAAATGGTGATATCAACTGGAATTGTCCGTGTTTAGGTAGTATTGAATTCAGAAACGTCTTCAGCTGCTTCTACTACTCCGAGACGGAGTCGAAAGGCACCGATTGCTACGATAAGTTCAAGGAAATGCAGAAGTCCATGCAGAACTACCCGACGCTGTATAACAAGAAGGTAGAAGACGACAAGGAACTCGCCGAGGCCATTGAAGAGTCAGAGAAGAGATGTGAGTGAAAATGTTATAGTAAGAGAAAAACAGGATAAAGAGGACGAGAATTAACATATTTTTTACTTTCCCCGGACCCCTGTCCAAGGGAAAGTATTGTGATCGTGAACATTTTCGAACCGCCAATTTTAACAAATATGCACGTTTTGAGGTCCCCTGAGTCCATTCCATCGAGTTTTGAAAAATGTCTGTGCTAAATGGATTAAGACCAAAGTTTATATCTAAGCTTTATATAACAGTGGAATGATCTGAAAAGCTTTTGGTTAGAATCAAAACTCATTAAGTGCAACTTTACTCTTAGCAATTTTTCATTTTTTAATTCGGATAGAAAAATGTTTCAAATAAAAGTTTTAAATCGTGGAAAATAAATAATTTCTGTTATAAAACTTTTATTGTAGGATCTCCGGTTTTCATTTTATAAGCGGAAGAATTTTGTTTACTTGATAAATTCCCTTAGAGATTTTAATTTTTGAAATAATTATTTTAATGACAAATAAAACGTCAAGGTGCCGTCATATTGTACACATTCGCAAACGCCTCCAGTTTTAAAAAATGAAGAAGAATGTGGAGAATTTATTGTAACCCATTGTAAGGTAAGAAATGACACACTTAATTATAATATTCTTCTAAATACTCGGCTTTAACTTTAAAAGACAACAATCAATTTTTTCTATTAATCATTTTGCTTTCCTATTAAATTTTCAATCAGAAACTTATTTGACCGTATTCACCGGGGAAAGTACCATGATGGACACATCACCATTTTTTACTGTATTATAGTTATAGTAGTTTATATTAAATCAAAGTTGCGGATGTAATATTGTTGTAGGTTTCCTTGACTGAATTAAATATAAACAATTTCATTCCTTAAAAAAATGTTAAACGAAAAGTATTTGATATACCAAACTCAAATAAAAAATATTGTTATATTTGATACATAGATGACTTATTTATTGAAGAGGTTGTATTGGAATGTCAAATAAACAACTAATTTCGATTTACAAGACGTGTCATTTATGGTGGATGCGCCGGACATTAAAGGGTAATTTTTCCTTGATACGAGTTCCGTCATAAGCACAAAGACAATAAGATTTTATGCCTCCTAAAAATCATATGTTTCCGTTTCTCTTAAACTACCTTCAAACAGCTTAAGGCTGATGTATGCTCTACCATACGACCATGTGTCCATAACAGATACATAGAGCATGTATCACCCTGTACCTGTTTGAGGGTAGCTCTAGAGAAACCGATACATAGGATTTTTAGGAGGTATAAAATCAAGGAACTCATATCAATGAGAGAGAATTGACGCTGACCACTGACGCCAGGCGTATCCACCATAACGGATACGCCCTATAGATTAAATAAACAAATTAATTGCTTATTGAAGAAATAACAAACTCAATATTTTTTAATGTCGAATAGTAAATGAATATTGTTTAATTATACTACCAAATTAAAAAATCTTTAACATTCATATAATATTAGACCGAACACCCAGCAACGACTTCTTTTAAGCAAAAAGATCCTAAGTCCACTCTGACGATAGATATTTTTAATTTTTTGGAAAGAAATTAAAGAAGAGAGACTAGTAAACAAATTGATATCATTTTGCAAAATTCACCAACACACACCTTCGTTATTGTTGAAGTCATTATTAAAAAAAATCTATGATTTTTTATATAATATTTAATAGTTCAATGTTTTCGAACTACAACAGCACTGATGCAGAAATAGATTTCAAACAAATATTATTGATTATTTGATTTTAAATAATGTATCTTCCCAAATATAATTTACTTTATTTCAAAATTTAGCATTATTTTTTTTTATTTGGAATAAATTGGTTTAGTGACTTAAAATTAAACTACCAAATATACATTTGCTAATTTTAAATTAATTTGTAAAAAAAATATTGAAAATAGGTAGAATACAATACAAATTAATGTATACATATTTCAATCATGTTTCACCATATGATCAATGAGATCTAAATCAAAGATATTGCCAATTTTGTTTTCTTCATTATTTATAAGCCGGCATGGCGATCTCTGGCTCCTTTACAAAGCCCAAGGTTTTTTGCAATATATTAAGTTATATATAAATAAATTGGAATTATTCATAAATTATTCTATTTTAATACCCTGTTGAAATGTCTCTCAAAATAATAATAACAATCCAAAAATACAACATTGCAAACTTTATTACAATCTTTTGCATATTTCCCTTTAATATCCTCTAAAAAAAGTATAAGACATTCATCACATTTTTTCCGTTATTATAATATTCCACACAATGAATTCTTGACGTATTCGTGCCGTTGGGTTCGCGTGTGCGGGTGAATAAAGAAGGCGCCGAGTGTCAGTATCGTCAGTGTGTATCTGATATCCGCACTCGAGCACCGTGCACGGCGCGTTTCAGCTCCGTTTTCAGGAGTGCGCTGAAAACGGCGCGCGCTTTTTTTTTTTCTCATTCGGGACTGAAACGCGGCGTTCGAGTCATTTCCGCACGAACGCCAAACCAAACCGCACTTGCAGAACAATTTCACGAGCAATATTGAGCATTGGCGAATTTTGTAATGTGGCAATAATGGTTACAACTGAAAATGGATAACAAAAAAAGGGTTTCAAGGAATCAACTGAAAATTAACTAGTGTTCTCTCTATAAAAGGCAGTTGTAGAATAATTAATTATTTGATATGTTCTACTGGAATAATCATGATTAATGAATATAAGAAGTTTTTAAGACATACTTAAATAATGAAAATTATTTAAAATATTCTAAAACAACGTTTTAATTTTAAATGCATGACTACAATCAAATATACCTATTAGGAAATATATTAATTAAAGGTAAGATTATTACAAATATATGAAAATCACAATTTTATTATTCTCTTGCACTACATAAATCACGTATTTTTAATAACTCTTGAAATAAAATTGCATTATTATAAATAAGATATTATTCAACAAGCGTAACATTAATAATTATTCATCTACGACTCGTTTCACAAACTGCATTAGATGAATAGCCATTATACGGGAGTAGAATACTATACTTTATCCGCAATAGAAAAGTTCTTTCTATTCAATAAAAGACAATACTATTCCATGAATCATTTTAGTTATTGGCAAAAATTTAATTAAAAATGGCTATCGCTTATGATTAATATTGTAACATTAGTACATTAATTATACCAATTACACATTAATTAGTAATATTTAGGATTAATATTAATTAAAATTCGAATAATAGAGGGCATTGAAGAATATACATATAGATTTAGATGTTTGGATATGAACGTTGAAGTGTGTGTTGGATGCAGTAGCTGTTTTATTTGTGATTGACGATTCTACTGAGCACACAATTTTTCTGGATGTTTCTTTTTTTATTTTTAACAAAACATTTATATTATTTCAACCTCCATAACCTATTATTTCAGCGATACCTCCACTAACTAAAAGGTGATATCGGTTCTCCTAAAACTGGGGTTTCTATATTGCTCAGGATTTGGTGGTTTCGATAAACTGGTAATATCCATTTCCATTATTGTAAATTTGTTAATACCAATTCGTTGCTTAGTACACTTTCCATTTTGAAAATTTAATGGCAAAAATATACGCAATTAAATTCCCGCTGTTTTTTTTTTTCAAGAGATGGCTCCAGTAGTAAGTGCTGGTCGATTGTGACTTTTCCAAAACATCATGAACCAAGCTTAGAAACTTAGATATATGGTAAATAAACCGCTTTGACACATTGGTGACTTTGTTGTCGCGTCATATTATTTTGGTTGTGTGAAAATGTTTGATTTTGTGGCAAATAATTGTCATTTGCGGAAGGGTTGCTTTTCTTCTTTCGAAGAAAACGGTGGCTGAAGCGCATCGAGTACTCCAAAAAGTTTACGGATATGCTGTTCTAAGTGAAATAACATGCCGTGGTTGGTTTTGTCGCTTCAAAGATGGTGATTTTGATGTTGACGACCGTTCGAATGAAGAAAGGCGAAAAACCTTCGAAAACGCTGAATTGGAGGCATTGCTCGATGAGGATCCATGCCAAATGTAAAAAGAGCTTGCTTCAATATTGAGAGCTACCCGCCAAGCCATTTCAAAGCAATTGCATGCATTATGAATGATTCAAAAGCAAGGAACTAGGGTTTATTATGATTTGAAGCCAAGAGACGTTCAGTATCGTTTTTTTCGTCTGTGAATGAAACCATCACTAGGGAACGATATCAAACTCAATTGATGCGATTGAGCCGAGTACTGAGCGCAAAGCGATCACAATATGAGCAGAAGCATGAAAAAGTGATTACTTAGAAACGCTTAAATTGGAAGTCCTACCCAAACCGCCAAAATCCACAGATATTGAGCCGTCTCATTATTACTTGTTCGGTTCGATGGCACATGATTAATCAGCAGTTTCTCTCATATGAAGACATCTTAAAATGGCTTGATTCGTGAATAGCCTCAAAAAACAAACACTTCTACCGGTATTCGACCTCTGCTAGAAAGAAGGGAAAAATTGTCGCTAGCGATGGGCAACATTTTAGTGATTCATTTGTAACAATGTTTTCACAACAAAGTTGCGGTTTCATAAAAAAAAACTTAATTGTGCACCTAATAGTAATTATCAAATAAAAATAATATGAAAATAATGAATTTACTCAATTGATTAATTAATTGATAAAAAAAATTATCACAATTAGAATGTCTACCCAACAATGATTTAAAAATACCAATTAAGTGGTTGCCAGAAAACCACTTAACCATAATTTAATCTAAGACAACATATATGCTTGTAGCAGAAAAATAAAACCCTTCAAAACTTAAACAATACAATCGAAAACACTGACAAATTAAAAACAAAGGAATCGAATTACCTAGGACTAACGATAACTGATAACTCTAAATGGAGCGAACACTTAGAATATCTTCCAAAGAGACTTGTGCAGTAACGGGCGCAGTATAAAAAGCCAGTAATTTAATATCAAAGCATTGTATTTTCCTTTTATATAATCTAACATAATATGCCTATAGCATATGGGGCAGAATAAGCGAACAAAACATTAATGCATTACAAAGACAGCAAAATAGAATTAAAAAAAAAATGTTTATAACTTAACAGATTTACTCCCACAAAATATTTATATAAATTAATCCGAGAATTAACAATAAAACTTAAATTTGAACGGTGCTAAGTAATACATAAAACAATGAATAATAATAATTAACACATTCAACTAAAAAAAATCATGCTCACAGAAAAGTATGAGATATAATATGGTAATTAAACAGAACTGATGTCTTAAAAAAAATAGTATTTTCGTATCACGAGTGAAATGTTACAATAACTTACCGGTATAACACATTTCTAACATTCATAAATTTAAAACCAGTCTAAAACAACATTTTATTCAAAACCAATAATTGATCAAATTTAAAAATCTAATTTGAAAATTAAAAAAATATATACAGGGTGAGTCAACGAAGTGCCCGTCTTCGATATCTGCCTTGTCGTTAGAAATTCAGCATTAATTTATTAACAAAACTTGCTTGGCTTCTGAAGGCACATAATATAAATTTATTTTCATATGTACGGGGTGATCTATTTTCAATTGAAATCAATTTTGTTAGTTTAAATAGAACATCCCATAAATTTTATTTTTATTCGATTCCTATTTAAATTGTCCTTACAGCAATATAACATAGTTAGTAGTTTTGACTAGCCATTACTGCAGAAAAATATTTTATAAAAATGTTGACAGTTGGAGAGTTGTACTAATAAAATCATGACTTTTTTGTTTTTTTGAGATAGAGAAATGAAATTGTATATGCATTCTAAGATAATACTATTCTATGGAATGATAATTTTAAATGTGAAATATTTTTATACAGTGTTTGAATAATGTTAAATCTGTGACATTTCAAACCAGTGTAATTTCATTTTTTTTTAATTTTGTCATAAAAACAGGAGCATTTTTTATATAGCATGATGTATGCTTATCTTTCTCTTTAAAGAAATCACATTATGTACTGTTTTTAAAACTTAAGAATTAATTAAATAGTTGGCCGTGGAAACGGAGAAATGACAGTAAAGAAACAAATAGTAATGTTTTATATTATTGTGACAATTAAAATTTTGCATGATTTTGCCTCATTTATAGGATCAACCATTATTTCCTACTCACATATACATTTCCCATAACGCTAATTTAAATAGAAAATACTATTTATTTGGCATTTGTTTTCAATTTTCTTTATTTTTGATGTTTGATTACTGTCATTTCTATTGTTTTTCATGTCCAACTTTTCAATTCATTTCTAAAATATCATATAAATACTATAGAAAATAAAATATTTGGATAAGTACAGAAGATGGTCATATAGTATGCTTAATGAAATATTAGTATTTTTAATTATAATTCAAGAAAAAAATTGAAAAGTATAGGGTGCCATTTTAAAAATAAATTACGTTCGTTTGAAAAGTCACATATTTAAAATTATTTTTGAAGCGCGCTGTATCTAAATTACTAACTATGTTATATTGATGTAAAGATAATTTAAAGGGTAATCGGCTAAAAAAATAATATGTAAGATGTTTCATTTGAAATAAAAAAATGATTTGAATTCAGGGATAATGAGACACCCTGTATATATGGAAATAATTTTATATCATGCGCCTTCAGTAGTCAAGCAAGTTTTGTTAATAAATTAATGCTGATTTTCTAACAACAAGGGAGATACAGAGACGGGCATTTCGGAGACTCACCCAGTATATGATTCGCAACACTAACCTTCAGCAACTATTGCCCAAGAAAAATAAATTCTGTAGTACTAAAATTGATTTAAGTAATTTCAGTTGGAGGTAACTTTCTATAGTAAATTTGTTATAAATAAACAAACAAACACAAAGAAAATATATAATTTTCTGCAACTTTTTACTTACTAACGTAAGTACATTAAAAAGAACATTCATTGAATCAACTATTTCTCTGGCAAATACCGCCCCAGGCATTGAACTACACAATTAATAGTTGCTGTTGCGTAATAAATAATTGTAAAATGCAACTTTGTTTATTCGAAAATATTTAATATAAACAACAATAAAAAACGATCCGTAATGTAAGGCCATCAGAAGCCAACTCGGGATATATTAGTTGTTTCAGACAATGTTCTTTTCAAAGTAACGTAAACGTAGAATCAAGAATTTGTAATAGCTAAAGAGAAAAAAAAAATCAGTTGAGTAAATTAATTATTTTGAAATTCTTTTCATTTTATAAATAGAAAAGAGTATGTAGTTTAATGTCCGTCGGGGTATTTTCCTGCGAAGTAGTTGTTTTAATGTGCATTTGCTTAAAGAAATTACGTTACGTAAGTCAAAATGTCACAGAGCTAAATTTGGAAATAATTAATTAATTATTTTCAAATAATTTTTATTTAATTTATCTTTTCATTTCATTTAATCTAATTTAAAAGAAACCACTGTGATTACACGAATAAATACTCTTTTCTCTTAATATTATTAGATAGTACTCAATTACATTCGTAATAGACGCCAACACTGCAAAATGATAGTAAAGGTTTATATAAGTTTATATAAAAAAAAACAATAGTGGAGCCAATGTGGAGCCCTGGGTAAGTCCCTATATAACGTTAATGAAATTTAAATTTAATTATAACGTATTGTTAACCATTTGTAAAATAGGAGTTCAAATGCGTTGTAAATATAGCCAGTATAGTGTAATTTTTAAATCAAATGATCCTTCCTGCAGTCGAGTAGTATTAAACAGGTTACACAACCTTTAATATTCGCTACTAAAATATCCTTGAAAACATTAGTTAGTACAGTGATATAACTGTATTTTTTTTTTTCTAATAATAAAGACAAATTCGCTACGTAACCTAAATATTCCTGAAAAATATGAACATTAACCTCTCACAATTCCTTATTACTAACAATTACGATAATTTTGTTAGCAATCGCATATATTTTTATTGCAAATCACCATAAATTCAAAACTGGACCTAAAAACCTCTGGTCAATTTATATTAACAAAGGAAAAATTTGGAAAAATAACATAAATACATCAAAAACAAAAGCAATGAAGAATGCTCTTTTTTTGTTGCATTTTTTATTTTTGTCAATATTTTTCTGTTATTAATCTGCGTCCACTATATTATTTATCCCACGAATATCATGGTCATCCCATATTACCTTCGCCCTTCCACCAACAACTGTCATTATTTGATTCCACAGGATCCATTCTATTTACGTGTCCCATCCATCTTAATCTTTCCACTTTCTGCATAAAAATAGTCTAGTTTTCTTTAAATTTTACTTTCTAATTAAATGAAATTTCAAACAGATGTAGTTCTGCAAATAAACAAAATTCGACAAATCTTCATATAAGATTGTATTTTAGTTACTTCCCAAACTCGATGTCAAGTTGTTGGGAAGTAATTTTAAGAGAGAAAAAAAGTTATATGAAGATTTTTCGAATTATATCTATTTCCAGAACTACATCTCTTTGACATTTTGTTTAGATAAAAAGTAAAACTTGAAAAATGGATAAAAACAAAAATAAATGACGCTGCAAGTAAAATATTCTCCAAAAGAAGGACAAGCTGACGCAGCACGTCTCGTTAAAACCTTGCGTGTTCGTACTGCCTTGCTTAACACCTTCACGCTGCCAGTGCAGTAGATTTCTTGGCCGTATGTTGCTATGAGGAATGGCACTAATTCCAGAATTCTTTTTTGAAGTACTGCACTCAGCTCTTTGTTAGCAAACAGCGCAAACAGCTGGTTGGCTCTCTTATTGACTAGGGCGACCCTGTGACTTGTATATGGAATTGAAGTTTCCTGTTGATGTGCAATCATATTTTGTTGAATTGTGAAGATTTATGTTGTATATTCTTCTGGACCCCTCTTAGCAGATCACATATTTTCTGGGAGGTTCCTTTCTTTCAATATATATTGCCTAGGTTTTCTTGACATTTATTTTAAGCTTCAAGTGCCTCGCGTAGTCCAGTAACCCTTTGAGAGCGTTGGACATTTTCTTCTCTGTGGAATCGAATTCGCAGCCCTGTACAACGAGTGCCGTATCGTCGGCGAAATTGAAAATGTTTCTATCCTTCTCTCCTCGGAAAATCGGGATGTCTGTCACGAAAGAGTTGCACAGCGCTGGGGAAATCGATGAGCCCTGCGGTAGACCCTCTTTGGCTTGTCTACATTGAGATGCTTTGTCTTGGATCTGGACCCTGAATGATCTGTTCTGAAGCCAGCTGTGGACGACGTTCGTGATCCAAGAGGAAAATTTCATCCGTTGGAGTTTGTACACTAGTCCCTCTCTCCACACTTTATCATACGCTTTCTCGATGTCTAAAAGCGTAATGATGATTAAACGTTGTCTTCCTGATATTTTCCTCGCTGTTTCTACCAGATTTTATGCTTGTTGTATCGCTGACAGCCTGGCCCGAAAACCGAACTGGTTGCTCGAGATCGCTTGGTTTGCCTCTAGTACGTGAATGATATCCGATTGTATTGTCTTTTCGGTGAGCTTAGCGAGGATTGGCAGTAAGCTTATCGGTATCTTTTTATCGGCCTTTTTCAAAATATTCGGAAAAATTCCGTGGCTTCAGATCCCGTTCACGATCTGGGTGAACCACTCGACCGTCGGATCGTTCAGAAGTTTAATTTATTCTTAATTTGATTAAATCTGGGGGCTTTCTTTATTATGAGGCGTTGTATAATTTTCTTCATCTCTTCTTTTCCAGCGGCGGTGTTTTTTCGTCCTTATTGTTTTTAGGATTTCAATTGTTCGCTCTACTCTCCTATTAGTGTTTGGATCCATGTCGTCTTCGTTTGTGAATTGGTTCTCGAAGAGTTCAGCAAAAAAATCGACCTTCTGTTGGGTATCGAAGATGAAATTGCCAAATTTTTGTAGCGATGCGTTTGGCTAGGGCCATCTGCCGCACTGTTTCAGCAGCGGCTAGATATGCCTGGTATCTTTATTCGCTACATTTATAGCTTCTGTCCAGCGATTTTCTTTTTTATTGGCGAGCATTATATTGACTCTTTTCTGTAGCTGGTCAAGTTTCCGCTAATCCTCCGGTTGGTGGTATTTCCCGTAGCAACTCTTCAGCAGATTTTTTGTATCTGACTTGTGCTTTTTCTACGTGATTGAGCCCCAGTCTATTCGTCATTACCATCCGCTCTTCGATTTTATATCCGTTTAGGACCGCCTGAAATTCCTCTGTAAACTTCACCGCCCCCTTCTCGATATTATATCTATTGATAAGGCTGTTCCAATATCTTATAGATTCGCTTTCACATGCAAATCTCGCTCGATTGATTGTAGTTCTCGTTCATTTTGCTTCATTCGATTAAAACGGGGAAATAGTCTCAATTTAATCCTTCGATTGTTTGGATGTTGCGCGATTCTCTGGCTTTGTAGCTCATAAATATATCCAGAACATCCCCCAAAATATGCTGTGGACATTTGGTGGAAAGCGTGGCATGTGCCCCGCCACAGTTCTCACATTTTTTCTTCTATCTTCTTCTTGGTGCATTCGAAGGAAGGGTGTTTGCCCGCGCAGTAAGCGCAGTTTACTTCCGCGGTACAACAGTATTTGACATGGATAAATTTTTGGCACTTAAGGCCAGTGTCGATCTTCTTTTCAGGTCAACTATCAGGCGGTGATCGAGCAGTCCTCTCAAGTTGAATATTTTCTTCGATTCCTCATTTTTAGAAGGGAGCAATTGCCTGCCGTTTTTCATGCGGGCCACAGATTTCGCATTGGTTCCATTGTTTTTGAGTCCCTGCTGTATTTCCTCGTTTGTGTGGTCGATTGAAATTTTCTTGATGACTACTTTCAGTTTCTTTTTCTCTGAAAGCAAAGAGTCGTGGGCTGGAACCTCAATTTATTTCATCAATTCTAAGCGTTCCTGTAGTTGTATGAGTTTTCGGTGAACACGCTGACTCCGTCCCTGTGTACGTTGAAACGGGCGTGACTTCATTTCTGGAAAGGTAATCCCTGACTTTTTTATTCTTTCTTTGTCGCGGACTACAAGGGGAGGTGGTCGTCTTTTCCTAGGTTCGGCGCTTTTTTCACCTTGGTGGTGGGCTGGTTGGTCGTAGGGGTCCTCGAATCAATTGTCTTTTCCCCTCTGGACTCGAGGTATTCGCTTGGGTTGATTCTTAGACTTTGGAGGCCTTATCCGTGGCTGGCTCTTCTTGGTGTTCGTGGAATTTGTGGCGAATTTGTGCTCTTAGCAGTTACATCATCTGTGATCGCTTTCGGTGGGACAGCTGGAAATTCATCCTGGGCTCTCATTTTCCTCCTTCGTCGGTCTAACACGGAGTGCTCCTCTTAATCGTCATCGTATTGAATATACTCTGTTTCTCGTAAGATTGCAATAACCTGAACACTGATTTATACCATTAAAATAGGTGAATCTGGTAACAAATATTGACGCGAAATTCAAATCTAGTGGAATATAACACCGCACGGGAAAATAATAGAATAATTGACAATCATTTTTTAAATGCGGATTTTTAATAACTTCACTTGATGGATCCACGATTTTACTCATTGTATAATTATAAAATTAAAGAATCTTTAAGACAGAATTAAACTGCAGCACGTGAACGGCGTAACTGTAATGGCACAGCTGGCCTTCTGACGCATGTCACATTTGTTAACTCTACACTCTGCAATACAATATTTAAATTCATATTTTCTAGGAATTTAACAATCCAGTTAAGTGGTACAGTTTAATTTATTATCACTCATGTTATTTAAATATAGTACTCCTACGTTAAACTTTATAATGCTACGCTTATGCCGATGAGCAAAATGACAGAGACCACTGGACAAAATAAATCCAGTGTGAGTTTTCCCGCAATTTCAACCAATCATTGAATAACGTCAAATTTGCCTTATCCTTCCCTACTTGTAATCTTAAAAAATAGACTATAGTTCATTTGCCCGCAAAAGGCTCGTTCTGGACGATTCGTTGATCGATTTAAGGGTCGTGGAGTTGTTTCCCAGGTATTCTTCGCTGTTAACCACCTCCCCTCCTGGGGGACTTTTATGGGAGGAAGGTCGCCGTAGATGATCTCGCTCATTTGGACGTCGCCTTCCTGGATTTTGTCCTACTCCATAGTGTTTTGAAATTTTAATATAGTCAGCGGGGTCATCGGATATAAAAACGGTGTGATAATTGCTGCTCTCTATCATCGAAACACTAAAATGTACACATCACTTTGGTGTCTCGATCTGTACTAACTAAATGCCTGATATGAATCATAATAAATGAGAGATGACGCAAGCACCATCTATTGCCTAAATCGTTGACCCTGCTACATGAAATTAGACAATAGATGGCGCTTGCGTTATCTTCCATTTCTTAGGATTAGTTTCTATTATCCTGCTTTTCTACTATTTAAATATATAATTAGGTATTTGAAATACTTAATTACTTCGCATTTCATTTCATCAACTCGGATTACTTTACTTGCAAGAATTTAACTTCGTCACTAACATTTTAACCACATAGGTTTGTATGCATTATTTCCATTTAGACGATATCCTCATTCCATGAATTCCATGGAAGATTTCCCAGACAACGTTCAAACATTTTGTTCTGATAGAATTAATGTATTTTGGCTTTTCTAAAGTTATCTAATCCCTTCAGTTCTGCTTCCAGTTTCAATTTTTATGTTAGTCTTTCTAGTGCCTTTAGGTCTCTTGTTATTTTCGGTGGGTTATATGGACACACAACTATTAATAACCAATAATAATAAGTGGTCTAGGTCTTTTTTTTTTTTTCGCAAAAGCCTTATTTCTGTACTGTTGTGTTTAATTAGATTAGATCTGATTAGTTAAAAATTAAATACATATTATTATAAAATTGCACCATGAGTAATAATAATGTATATTATTCTTCTTATTATAAAATACACTGGCCGTTCATTTAAAAACTTGACTATAACGCGTTTGACAATTTTATACAAATATGTCCATTTATTAATCCTAAATAAGATACGATTGAAAAGTATACAATTTATTAATTTTATATAAATGTCTCCCCATATTCATCATAACTAAGAGAATTTTATGACTTGTAAGTCCCATTAAAAATTAACTTTTTTAATTCATGATCAATCTAATTTTTGTGGCACTTCATATCAACATATTTAAAAATATTCCTATTTTCTCTATTTATATGCAGTTAATTTTAGACGACCCTGTATTCTAGCATTAAAAATGAATTAAAAAATACCAAAAAGCTTTTTTTAATGGAAACTTCGAAGACTTACATTTATTGCTATGCAATAGCTAGTGTTTATTATTGTACCGGGTGTCCAGATAAGAAAGGTCACCGGCTATATCTCAGGAACTAAGACGCCTAGAGCTTTCAAATAAAAAATATGTTAATAAAAGTGACCATGAGAAAATGTTGGAAATATATTTGAAGTTCGTATCTCTTCCAGTAGGGGGCGCAATGAACTTTTCTCATGATCACTTTTATCAACATTTTTTTTTTATTTGAAAGGTCTAGCACTCATAGTTCCTGAGATATAGCCGGTCACCTTTCTTATCTGGACACCTGGTACAGTTGTTTTAAAGTATTTTCGTAACCTAAGTCAAAAATGTCACAGTAGTTACAGGGAATAATTTGTTAATTGTTTTGCAAATTCTTTTTATTTAATTTACCTATTTATGTCTTATTTATGATTAAAAATACGTACACATTTGTTTGAAATTAATAAATTTTAAATATTTGAATTAATTGAATTTTATTATTACAAATTTCAAATTACATGGGAAAACACTTTTCAAAAGTGATATTGAGAACTGTCATCTTTCAGCACTCATATTATATTTATTTTTAAAATAATTTTGTTCGATAAGAAAACAGATAAAGTAAATTCGACGAATAAAGCACCTTTCTTCACACTTTTATTTTGATTACCACCAAATGATTAAATCACGTAATGAACATTTTCTGTTGCATAATAAATAATTATATAATGCAATAATTTTTTATTCGAGAATATTTAATTCAAAAACAAACAAAAAATGAATTGATTTGTCTTTTGAGTGCATCAACGTATACATAAAATGTTTTATTCTGTATATATTTATAGAACGGCACAAACCCAAACTTGAGTTTACAATTAATAAAAGAACCAGTTCCAACATCAAATTAAATTTTTGTAATGTCAACAACCACTTAGCACCGTGAGAAGGTGGTTGAACGCATTCGAAATCACCAATACAACTCCCGACTTTTTTTTATTTATTTAGCTCCTTTTTTTGTGGCAAGAAAGCGAGTTAATTATTAGTTGCAGATGGAACAACATCACGCTGCGCGCGCGATTTTTGCAGTTTTGTTTATGCAAAAGGATCACGTTCGGTGTTCGTCCATCCGATCCGTCTCGTAATGAAGTATTCGCGGAGCCGCGGCGGAGAAGAAAGCGCCGAAAATTGAACCGGACCCCAGACGGACAGAGTCAAAAAATAAATCGGCGAAAAATAAAGAAAAGGGAAGCGAGCGAAAACGAGGCGAAGATGATTTATGGCCCCGCGGCCTAGACCCAATGACCTCCAAAAAAGTAATTTGCGGATCGTTCATAGAGGGCGCGGGAACAACAATGGGTGTTCATTAATTGCGTTTTAGGTTGTTAAAAACACATTATTTGTATTAAGAAAATAAAAAAAAAAACGGAATGAATTAATATCGGCTGTTAATGATGTTGTGTTACAAGCGTTATAATCGACATGACAAATAATTTGATAAAAGTAAAATGGATCGAATTAGTTGGATTACATCTGATATGATTAAAAAAAAAATGTTATCACAAGGCAATGATACAAATTATATCAGATTCCATTTAACTAATTGCGAAGTAAATCAACTAATACAATGAATACAAAAATGCAAAAGAAAGCGCTATTATCATTTGATTTTATTTTGTACATCATATCAATCAGTAATATAAAATTAAGTGTGTTTCGTAAACATGTATATAATGTAACTTACTTTCATTAAACACTCCCTAATCCTGAAAACTAGTATAAAGAACAGGGCGAGATATTTTAAAGCATTAACTTACAAGAATCAAGGTATCTCGACGGCCACTGCGGTACATATTTATATTATATCTGTTTCGCAATCCACGTTCTAATGTCCTGAGAAATCTCCAGGTCGCTGAAAGGTCAGCCCTTAAAGTGTTAACAAAAATCAGACACCCGAATTACCCACCCAATACCCTTCTGTATTAAATCTACCAAATCCCAACCATTGACGAAGGACTAGAAATGCTCTCCCTAAAATTTGCCATTAATCTCCACATTGCCCTCATGATCCAACACTTATGTATCCCTCGAGACTCAAACATGATTCCAAAATTTAAGCACCCAGTACTAACTATTTATCAATCCATTTTATCAAATTTAGCAGGACGAAACATTGGCAGTTAGTAATCATTACGCTTTAATAAACAACAGGAACTAGACAAAGACAGGTCGAAAGACAGGTCGATAGCCGTTTCTCTTAAGAATATATATTTATTTCATGTATTGTATATTATATTAATTATGTATGTATTCTTTGGGAATAAAGGTGTTTGTATACATATATATAGATATATATATAATTTTAATACAATAAACGCACTAAATCTAATTTTTTTAAAAATCTGTCGTTTAATATGTCATGAAGAAACATTAATCTTTGAATATTTTATTTAGATAATAACAAACAAAATTTAAAACTACAATAATTTTTAATATGCATGAATAAAAGGAGAAAAATACTGTATCGTATATGATGATACAAAATAAATAAATAAATAAACGCTAAAATGAGCATGCATGACACAACAAAATAGCCTTATATCAATTTTAAACAATAAATTGATTTCAGTTTCCGAAGATCCTTCGTTTCACTTCCTCTCCATTTCGTTTGATGTTTCCGTATATTTGGCCATTGTAAGACCACGCATTTCGATTTCTAAGTTTTCCACAATATTTCAGTAATTGATATGGTTGCGGTGTTAAGTAGTCTGCGATTTTATTTGATTTTTTTAACAAGATACACCGGTTGGTTGTTATAAATATTTGCTTTTCATTTATTTATTTCTTATTTCACTGTATACTTTCTGCATGGAGCAACAATGCAAACACTTTTCATTGAAATTTTCTATTAGAAATTAAACAATAAACCACTCTACCTGAAAATTACCACACCTTTCTCAAAACATTTTAATTATTATCATATAGTGTCAAATTGATTAATATTCATTATATTCTTAGGGTTAAATGTTAAAATATATTCAAATTAAAGGTAGCTTTGGATCGCTAACATTTTTACACTTGACACATTATCTCTCAAATTATGAACTTTAAATTAATATTTATTTATATTAAATAAAAATGATTTGAAAATAATTAATAAATTATTTTCACATTTAGCTCTGTGACTTTTGACTTACGTTATGTAAGTACCTTAAATAAATGTACATTAAAACAACTACTTGTTGCATTATGCAATTTTTTATTGATGTGCAACAGCAGGTGTACATTATTTAATTCAATGTCCGGCGTGGGTATTTGCCCGGGAAGTAGTTGTTTTAATGTCCATTTGTTTAACGTACTTACGTAACGTAAGTCAAAAGTCACAGAGCTAAATGTGAAAATAATTTATTAATTATTTTCAAATCATTTTTATTTAATATATTTAAATAACTGTGACCAAGTGAATGAATAATACTTTTTTCTATTTATAATATTTATTTCATACGAAATAAAAAAAGATGTATCGTTTTTAGTTTAGTACGAAAAATCATTAATTATGTTAACTGTAAATTGTTTTAAATTTGGCTAATGTTTATTAAACGGAAAAATCATAACCACTAGGATTTTTTTCTCCGTGTAATTCCAAATTAGGCGTGGTAAAAAAATGGCAATGCAAATTTATTATTAGTCATTTTTCTTTTTCAAAATATCAAATAATTCCTAAGAACACTATTAGCAGATAAATTTCGTTGAATGCCGAAAAAAAAAACAATCTATAATATTTAGTAATTTTCCCGTCAATCAAAACAGCATCAACATCTGCACCTTTGTGCTGTTGTTGTCCTTCTTCATCTTAGCCACGATGTTTGCACCGCCCGCCGTGCGCGCATTATAAGAAATGGAAAAACACGAACTCAAAATAAGACACGTCAAGGTAATTTCGGGAAAGAAAGGGGATGGGCGCCAGAGGGCCCCCCGAAAGAAACTAAGACCTGTCCGGGGATGAAAGTGACAGGTTGACGGTGACAGCCTTTGTGCGTCCGGTAAAAATCGAATTCGACGCATTCTCGCTTTTTCCCACGCGGGTTTCTACCCCGTTCTTTCTTTTTTTCTCTCTTCGCCTCGACAAAATCGGTATTCTATTTAGTTCAATTTGCGATAACGTCTCACTATATTAAATCGAAAATTCGCTTTAATTTTTTTTAAACTTACTATAATAAACAAAAAATATGTTAAATAAGTAGTGAAATAAATTTAATACATATGACACTTTTTTATTGAACACTTAATTATTTTAAAAATATTTTACCAAATGACTCATAAAAAAGTAAACAGAAATAAATAATCATAAAACAACAACTACACTGTATGAGTAATTGTTATTTAGTTGTTATCAAGAATAAGTTAGATATTAACAAGACAGAATAACAAACAAATTCTATTTTAAAATTTATGTACCAAAAGTGATTAAATATCTAATGGAATTAAACATTTGTTGTATTACATTAAAAATAAATTGAACAAAAATTCATAATATTCATAAATGAGATATTCTTATGTTATATTTAACATTCTAAATCGACTTAAATTAAATTCAAGATAATTTGGAGGAACAGTTTTTACAATATCTCTTCCTTTGTTATTGATATCTCTTTAAAGGATATTGTTTATATTTAGTAATTGTTCGATATTCAGTGGTGTCCCGACTTAACCGCCGGTTAAGTCGAGGCAGAGCAAGCAACACTGGTTAAGGCGAACAATATATTTTTTGAAACCTGTAAAATATTCAGCGATAGGTGTTAAAAATAAATTATATAGTTTTCAAATACCACTGTTTTGATTAAGTGAGTGAGGATAAGTCAAGAAAAAAGGCTCGTACTTAAAAATTAACAAAAGTAATTTATTTCCCCAAAAAAAATATAAATTAAAACAAAACAAAGTTCATATAAAACTTTCGGATTTATAATTGATTAACAACAAACAAAAAGAGCAAAAAACTATTCATTTAAATTTCCAAGAAAATAACAAAGAATAAAGCTAAACAAAAAATCTAATTTCTAACTGTTCGTTCAAAGTAAAGAAAAAAAAAAAAACAATGCGTTAATTGAGCCAACGTTTAAAGTGTATATAAAGAACTCGAAGTTAAACAACAAAATGCAAATATTAATAAAAAAAAAACGTTAATAATTGATTGTGCCAGCTACAGCAACAAAAAAAATGTAATGAAATGATTAGCCGACGTAGGAGTGAGCCATACGAAATTGTCTTGCAATTAACAATACAAAAAATAGCTTAATTTTACAATATTATGTTAAACCAAATTCAAAGCGCGTATTGAGTGCGTCTTAGTAGTGTTGTAAAATTTCCATTAAAATATTCAAGTGAAATATTCGCAAAAAATGAAAGAGAAATAAAAACATTGATACTTAATTTAATTATTGAAAGCGGACTCAAAACATTAACAATTATTGCAATTACAAAGATTCTGAACACGGTTACGCAATCGGTGCGTCAAATTACAAAAGATTAATTACTTACAACGCCAAAAATTGATGAAGAATGCACCGATTGCACCGCAGTGCTACAACACTAAGAGCACACTGCCTTCTTAGCGCGTAAATACGCCTCACACCTGGCGATCGCAAAAAAAAAAAACGCGTACGCCGAGTGCGCGTTATCAGTAAACATTTTAATTCAATTAAATGGGCTGTTTTAAATTCACAATAAAAATACACTTTTAAATATTGGCTCAATATTTTACAGTAATAATTATAACGTTGGTTATCCGACAGAACAACATCAATTAAGAACTTTAGTTAGTTATTAAACTAAGGTTTCATAAGGCGTATGATTAAACAATTGAGAATATATAAACAATTTTATAATTGTAATACGAAAACGAAGACAATTATTAGAAACAAAATAATGAAGTAACAATAACATAAAAATTGTAACAATTACACCATCTATTGTGCAATTTCTAAGTATCATCGTCGACGAATGTAAATGGATTGTATAAAGTAGAAAACAAACAAACGTTGTCTTGTCAACTGAAGGAGGGCGAACTTGTTCCTTGATTTTATAAGGAAATAAACTCATTTAGTTAATAGTGAAACATATTTTAAATCAAAACATAAATAATGATAGAAACAATGATTTATTCATTTGGTCGCAGTTATTTAAAAAATTAAGTAAAAGGAAGTAGAAAATAATTACAAATTTTTTTCCTGTTTAGCATCTGTGACATTTTGACTTATGTTTTCGCCCAGGCGAGACAAACTTTCTCATTTTATTGTGTACACTTAATGTTAATTTCTGGAAGAAAATGTAATTGTCTGAATATAGATACCGATACATACTAAGTGCAATAGAAATGTAATCACCAAGAACGAGTGATTATATATCAATAAATTTTCGTTCACATGTTCATAATCATAAAGTTAATAATTGATTAAAATTTCAAAGTAATCGGTTCAACAGAACATGTACAAATGTTAATAATGTTTAGGTCATCCAAGATATGTTACACATTCACGAATACTCCTAGGCATACTTCTAATGAAGTGATCGATATCCTTATCCCAAGCAACTTGTACTTTACGACAAAGGGTCGTGAAAGTCTCTCGTGGGCGAGTTAAAGGGGTTAGTCTCCTACCGCTAAAATCGCACACATGTTCTATCGGAGAAAGATCTGGAGATCTTGGTAGCCAGGGTAAAAGATTGATTTTGTGTCGTTCAAAGTAGTTCAATTTAGCTCTAGCAACATGTGGCCACGCATTATATTGTTGAAAAAGTGGATTTCGTAATGTTGCAAGGTAGGTATAATATGGGGTGGTACAATTTCTTTTATGTTGCGGAGAGATTTTCTTGGTGCTTTTAATAAACACTAATAAGGACCTTCTACCATACGCAATAGCTTATACCATAACTCCAACTGTTCAAATGATATGCCTTCCAGTATCGTAGTGTAAATATTGTCGTTCACCTTTTTTTCTTACCCTTTCTCGACCATTCAAACAATGAGGAATGGAAAACAGTTGTCTTTAGCTTTTGTTTGGGCATGAATGATAGTCGATAAATGGTGAAATGACGACGCGGTGAACGACACGATTTACAATACGATGTTGGAAGGCATATTCATCGAACAATTGGAGTTATGGAAAGGGGACCTATTGCGTATGGTAGCAGGTCCTCATTAGTGTTTATTAGAGGCACCATGATCTCTCCGCTACGTACAAGAAATTGTGCGACCCCACCTTGCAACACTACGAAATCCACCTTTTCAACAAGATAATGCCCGGCTACGTGTTGCTACAGCTACATTGGACTACTTTGAACGATACCAAATCAATCTTTTACCCTGGTCACCAAGATCTCCAGATCTTTCTCCGATTGAACATGTGTGGGATATTAACATTTGTACACGTTCTGGTGAACAGATTACTTTGAAATTTTAATCAATTATTAACTTTATAATTACGAACATGTGCACTAAAAAGTGCACATTACACATTACACATTACATTTCTATTGCACTTAGTATATATATGTATATATAATTCAATTCTTTCAAATACTAAACATAATTGCATTTTAAACTTTACGTTTTTTTCAGGTATACATGGAAGGAGTTAAAATCGAGCTAGTGGACAGAAAAGTGCAACGATTTAATCGAATCAGAAGGGACGAGGAGGAAAAACGGTTTTTCTACAAAGATGGGTAAGGAAAATAATTGAAAACCACATTTCCAAACTAGAGATTGAATCTTTCATAATACGGGAATGGAGCTTTATTTCGGTATTTCCAATTATTTCCGTTATGCTAAATATGAAAGGAAATATACATGTAATAAATCGTACAAACCGCAATCAATTGCCTAATTTTTAAGTGAAATCATCAACAATTTCTTCAAGGTAGACACAAAAAAAATGTTTAATAAAAGGAAGGCAAACTTACACTGTCAATTAGAAGCAGGAAAGCCAAGCAAACATATTTCAAATAAATGATTTTTTTTTTGTTATTTAAATTTACTTTTCATTTATTTGATAATGAAAAGTAAATTACTTTAAAATTGCTGTATAATTATTTACACTATTTATATAACTAAAACTGATGTCAACACACTAATATGATAATTAAAGAAGTGAGAACTAAATACTATAAAATCAATTCAGGATGATTTAATTGAAATTAAAACACTTGGTTTGTTTCACTTATTTATATTTTCTCCAACTAGTTTCGACCATTGGTCATCTTCAGGTCAAAAATGTTTCACCACGGGTTAAGTGAGAAATTAATTAAACATACTATAAAATTATATTCGAAAAAAAAAAAAAAAATACAAACGGTCCAAAAAAACTTTGGAGAACATTAAATAAACAAATCAATAAAAATAAAAGTTATCACCGATGAAAATAGAAACTATACCAACAACAACAAATAAAAAGCAATGAATACCTGCTTCGCTCAAATAGGCAAATACCTTGCAGAAAACTTATGAAGAAACAACAAAAGAAACTACAATAACAACAAAACCTCCACTAGAACTCATTACAGTATTCAAACCAACAAATGAAAAAAAAAAAATGTAATCAATAACCTTAAAAACCACACTTCTCCCGGATTTGTAATTACAAATCTCAATCTAACTCATATACTAACAAAAACCATAAACAAAATTCTAACTGAAGGAAGGATCCAAATTAAATAAAAACCTCCATCATAGCACCAATATTAAAAAATGAACCTGAAAATTAAAGACTAATAACACTTCTGTCCACAATTAATAAAATACTTGAAAATATAATACAAATACGCCTAGCGGACCATTTAAAGAAAAGCAATACAATAAACAACAATATTCTTTCCAAAAATAAACATGCAGAATATCTTCGTATGATTTTATAAACAACGTTAAAGAATCCCCGAGTAAAAAAGAAACGACAATAGCAATTCATCGATACGAAAAATGCTTTCAATACTGTATCCAAATCAAAGTTAATTAAAAATTAAAAGCAGAAATAAGAGAGAAGGTATTACATATATTTATTAAACCATATATTTGTAACAATCCCTAAACAATAAGAGTGAACAACGTCATGAGCATACCAGAAGGAAGGAATATGGGATATTAGAAGGAAGAATACTGCCACCAACGCTTTATATACTATACACCCCCCAAAAAATAATAATAATGGCATTAAACATTAAACGCTATTTTTATTTTGATGAAACATTACATGTATGTCATTTGTATTACATTATTAACATTGTAAATGAAATGTATATTGTAAAATGGAGATTCCGTAAAAAAATAACTAAACTAAACAGTAAGAAGTAATACTCGATTGTGCAAAAAATTCGAAAAAGCTCAAAAACTACTTGCTTTAGATATTGGAAAGCATAATACTTTTTTGTTGCAAATTGTCTTGTCAATATTCCTATAAGATAAAATATTGGTCATTCCATTTGAGAAAATTTAGTTACGATGTTTTTAAGATAGCATGGAAATGTTGACACTTTTGAAATACCCACTGTTAAAATTGAAAGATGTTAATTTTTTTGATTGTAGACGGATCTATTACTAACAAGTCAAGATATCGCTGGTCCCTCCATCTTGTTCCTACTGGAAGTTAGAGGCATTTTTTAAACGTAAATTTCAGGCTAAAAATTGACAAATAAATGTTTATCTTAAAAATTGTAAGAGTTATGTTAACTTAAATCCATATGGGTGGTTAGGCAATTGAACGAGAAATCCAAAAAAAAAAAATTGGGTGTTCCACTTAAAGTAACAAAGTTGATAGCCATTTCTGGTACAACCAGAAGTGATAGCAGGTCAAAATATTTTTCATTAGGTAGTTGCATTCAACCGTCAATGTCGTCAATTTTTGATTTTTTTTCCGCGTTTAGGAACCCTGAAAACTTTTAATGGCCATTATATAAAGTGTAAGGCAAAAAGACCTATGGTCGATAGCCATTTAACAATTAAATAATTTGTGTGTAATATACTTAATCAATTATTTATATGTTCTTGTAAACTTAATAAAGATTGTTATATACATTTATATACAGTGTTTCACGTAAATGGATTAACCTCAAGTTCCAGAGATCAAATTGTGATGATTTAGCCAAATGTATCTATATACAAAAGATAACCGTTAAGCCAGAAATCATATTCAAACTTCAACAAAATATCATTTGTTTTATTAATAACAATTGAATGCTTTATTCGATTTTTATGACATTTACCATGGTTTAATGTAATAGTATAATACATCATTTTTGTTAATATTACCATCATCAATTAATAAAGAATACAGTAGTAGCATCACATAAACATTTAGATATCTTTTTATTTTGACACACAATTTAATAATAAAAAAATCTTGAAAGATTCGTTAATTTGAAACATTTTTGTATCTTAATCATTTTATAGTTACAGCCCTATAATGTTAAGGATACAAAATGTTTTTGTTTCATATATCTACTAAAGAACAATTAAGAAGAATTAAATTTAGCATACAACGGTTCTTCATGAAATGGCACTTTTTTACCTTAAAATATTATTACAAGGGGGTGGCAAAATCAACCCCAATAACAAAAAAGATCTGATGCACTTTTAATGCGTCTACATTTTGTTATTTTAAAATTTGAGTTAAATGGAGGGATTCCGTCTGGAACTTTTCAGTCTCTTTATATTTTCTCCTAAAATATATAATATTAGTGATGGGTAAGAGATCGATCATAAGAGATCGACTGCTCAACCCTTGCAAGTAATCGAAACGCTTGATTTCTCTAATCAGCACGATCGGCTCAATCTTTTTGATTAGCTGGATATGTTTAATCGATTCGATCTTTCTGATCAGAATGATGCTACAACTGATCTATCATTGATTAGCAGATCTGTAAGATGATCGTCTATATATATATATAGACGATCATCTATATATCATCTATATATATATGTTGACGCATTTATTCAATTTTCAATTTCAATTGAAATTGAAAAGAGGCCAAATAGTTTAAACAAAAGGGATGATGCCAAAAGACTACCACCAATTTGGAAAACATGTTTAAATTACAGTCAAAATTCAGGATCTTCACAAAATCAAGACATTCAGAACCAGTTCCCTTCAGATAATAATGTCGAAATTGAAACAGAGGGCACGAACACATCTTCAAGATCAGAAAATAGAAGAATCAGCAGAAGCCAAACAAGAAACACGAATATCTAGTTGCAATGCGTAAAAATCTAACAAGTGGTTGCTAGAGCAATATAATCTAATAGTTTACTCCTGACGAAGATGACTGCGACGTCATCGAAACGTCGATCAGAAAATTCAATGGACCAGTTCCAAGAAAACACGCGGGATCAAACCCGAATAAATGCGTCAACATGTTACGCCCGCGAAAATTTACGTTATAACATATATATATATATATATATATATATATATATATATATATATATACCCTATATAATTTTTTTAAAGAAAAAAAAGTTCAATAACGCAAAAACTATGTAATTCGTTAAAAAAACTGAGCAAGTCTTTTAATTCTAAAGAAAACTTTACATTGCTAATATTTTTCCTCTTTTTATAATGTTGCTTGTAAATACACTCTTTAGTGCTCCTTACGCACATCCCCTATTGAGCTTATTGCCTGACCCCCTTCCTAAATGTACGCCATTAGCATATAGTCGGCAAATAGTACGGCCTCTGGCAAATAGTATGGCCTCCGACATATAGTAAGGCCTCCAGCGTATAGAACAGCCCCCGGCAGATAGCGTGCCCTCCGGTCCAGTCCACAATGCAGATAAAAATTTTAGGGAGAAGGAAGTGGTAAGTACATCCATCTTAACCACGTTTTTTCCTCCTGCCTAAAAAGTGCGGTGACACAACCAAGTTGGTCATCCAACAAATAACTTCAAAAGAAAATAAATTACGAACATTTAATAAAAAACGACAATTTTATAAAATCACCGAACCAGAAAAAAAAATGAAATTCACCATAAATTGTGCATGCACTGAAAAAGAATTTGCTAACCAATATTTAAATCTCATTCTCAATACAGAAACATTAAAAATTACAAACAGAATAACAAGTTAAAGGATGAAAATAGAAACCATTAGTCTTGTTTATTTTATATAAAATAGTTAATGGTAATATTGATTGCTGCTGTTTATTATCATGATTAAAATTCTTTATTTCTTGTATTTAAAGAAACATTCTAGAAAACTAATTACCGTCAAAATAAACAATTATGTCGTACAAACGTACTAAAAATAATCGCGATATGGTCAAAAAAGTGCAATGTTTGAGGACCGTGGTCACGACGACAAGCCAATATTTCTTTTTCCACTACACAAACAATTTTCTGTTAGAATGGAAATGAAATATGGGTTCATCAAAAATCATCAGTGGAATGAGAATTGATGTGGAAACCATTAGCAAGGATCTTGTGGTTGTAACGGTGGAAATAATATGTGGGATAAACTAATTTCGATAAATTAAATAAAAATGATTTGAAAATAATTAATAAATTATTTTCACATTTATCTCTGTGACTATAGACTTACCTACGTAAGTACGTTAAACAAATGCACATTAAAACAACTACTTCCCGGGCAAATACCCACGCCGGACATTGAATTACATAATGTACACCTGCTGCTGCATATCAAATATTGAATAATGCAACAAAATTTTTGATCCGAGAAAAATTTTATGTAAAAACAACAAAAGGAACGTTACATAATATAAGGCCATCTGCAGACACGTGTTTCGGGATCTATCCCTCGTCAGTACAGCTATGCCTTACATAATTTAAAGATGTTAAAATAAATCAATTAAATTAATTCAAATACAATCAGCATAATTAAATCAGTTATATTAAATCAAATTAAACTAAATCAATTTAAATTAAATTAAACCAAATTAATTCAATTTAAATCAAAACCGAATAAAATTAAACGAAAAGAATTGAATCAAATTAATTAAAAAGAGCGACCCTCACCTTAATAATTTATTAATTATTTTCAAATCATTTTTATTTAATATATTTAAATAACTGTGACCAAGTGAATGAATACTGTTTTCTATTTATAATTTCGATAAATCAAATAAGTAGAATTTGTAAATAATAATTTACTCAACTGAATATTTAATTAATTTATCTTTATCTACTGCAACTTTTCTTACTTACATTACATAAGTACTTTAAAATGAATAGATATCCATTGAAACAACAACTTCTCGGGCAAATGATTTTGTACCCGTTTTTATTTTCCGGAAATTTTGTCATTAATTTGCTTTTTTTTAAAAAAAAATACATTTTCCTTGTCAGTCTAAAAACAAGTATTCCTCTTATTCTTCATTCCCACTCATACGTCTGCACTCGTTGACTCGTCAAATTATATTAAAAATCACGGTACTAAATTGAAAACTGGTGAAAGCGCCGGATCTTCGAAAATAATAACAGGAAATAGCAGCAAGGATAACACTATGGATAGCATATTATTAGTTTGAAATGTTGATTATTTACTTATTTACTTTATATATATGTATATATATAGATATAACAATATTTATTAACAATTAAGTTTACAATAACGTAACAAACATTGATTTTATATATCGCACAAAAATAATTAATTATTAAATAGCTTTCGACCATAGGTCTTTCTGCCTGATTTTTAAATAAACTCTCTTTGTATTAATATGTGAAAAACGGGTCATGATTTATAATGTCGACGTATAAGTTCGTATGAAGAGGTGATTTAATTGTTATGAATGCTACTGTTATAGTGGATAGGATTAGAAGCGAATTTTGTTGCAAGGGATTGTAAACAAAGTTGGATAGGGGTAATTTGGGTGAAGTGATATAACCAGATGTCTGATGGGTTGTTTAGAGGGTTTTGCGGGTGACGGATTTTAGTAAGCACAATTAAAACCGATCTTTCTGTTATTTCTAAATTAGATGGAGTTATAGGGTGGGGATTATGAAAAAGAACTGATGCGTAGTCAAGCAAAGGACGAGAGATCGTTTTATAATATGTACAGCAGTATGCGTGTTAATACCTTTGTTTTTAAATGTCAGGCTTCTGAATAATGCCATCCTTTTCTTGACTTTAGTTTTTAGGATCGTAGAGTGAGCTTTAAATGTGAATTTTGAATAAAAATGGATACCTAGGTATTTACAAACATCTGAGGGATTGATAGTGTAGTTATTGATGGAGACAGAAAAGGGTGAATTAGATGAACGATGAAAAGGAATAAGGATTTGTTAGGATTTATAGTGTTTTGTATATTTTTCTGTATATGTCTGTTAACAAAGATTATTGTTATTATAATTAAATAATTTTAGATAACTACAAACTTGAGAGCATCCTTTACGTGAAAATGGACTAAAAGAACTCAATCTTGAACTCCTCTACAATTTCCACTTCAATGTCCATCTTTTTTTTCAATACCTTGTTGACTTAATTAGCTAAAAATTAAACAGGTTTGATTAACAATTAATTTAAATTATTTTATTTAGACTAGTCTCGATTTTTACAATCGTTTTCAAAAAAAAAAAAATAACTAAATGAAAATAATTAGAATAAAATATTATTTTAAATTTATTGTTAAAAAACCACGTGTTTCATTTTTACAAAATTGTTTAAACATATTTCACGAAGTATTAAGTGAGTTCAAGAGTTCATTGACTTATCTCCCAACGCTCTTTCCTAGTATAATTGCGTTTCTGATAACAATACTGTTACGAATTTTTTAATGCTCTCTCTTTTTCTCATTTTGTTGTAAATTTTGGAGCTAGATGGTTCGATATTTTTGTGTGGTGTTCGGTTCTTTGAAGTCATGTTTTTACAATTTTCATACACATTATATTTGACATTAGGTTTCGTGAGTTTCAAATTTAATAGTATGCCTAATAAATGCGCTTTTCAGTTTTTGTTAAAGAGTAATAATATATAATAGAAAAAGGATTTATTCACTTGGTTACATAATTTATTAATTATTTTCAAATTTTTATTTTTTATTTGTTAAAGAATCTAGAAATTTTAGTTTTAAATTATTATTATCAAAATAACTGATATTACGTATGATAATTTTCTCCAAGAAAACATAATTAATAAAAACGTTATTAATTCAGTTGCAGATATTCATTTCGTTTCGATAAACCCTACAAAAAAGAAATCAAAGACACCGTCCTGAAAATAAAAACTTTAGAACTACCAGAAAACGTCCAGACCTTCAACACCGGAACTTCCTTGGACCGTTGGACCAAGAAACGACCCCGTTTAAAATCCTCAAACCGACCGCGCAAACCCACTCGCGAAGAAACCCACTCCTCCGACGACGAGGATCACCTAGAAATAATCCCCGAGGAAACCTACCTAAACGAAGACGAATTCTTCGAAGATGACAACAACAACCCTTACGAAATCGACGACCACGTCCAGAAATTAATCGAGCAGGCGGCCGAGTGTGATGAGAATTATGAATTGTTGAAAAAAAGAGATGATAAGCGGGGGAGGAGGAAGAGGAGCAAAAGGAAGGTTTCGATTCTGCTGTCGAAGCCGCCGAGTCCTGAGACTGTGCAGGTCATCAGAGTTGATGTGACTTCGAATTATTCGTTGGAGAATGGGGATTCAAGCGAGGATGGGGATTATTGCGAGAGGTTTCAAAATATCGTTGATGAGAACGAGGAGGATAAGTCGATTGAGCAGGATTTTATGGTTATGTGTAGGAGGTTGACGTTATCGGCTAGGGAACGTAAAATGGAAAATGCGAAAAAATAGGAATTAGAAGGAAAATCCACTAATCGGTAGCCAATTAATAGATATAAATTTTATATTCGATTCTGTAATTTTTACTATTTTTGTTTGTAAGATAGAATTTATGAACATTAAGAAACATTTGTTTGTCTTCACATAAGGGCAGGAGTGCTCAAATGCCTTTCATTAGGGTCAGATTTACTCTTAAACCGTTTATTTGTTAATAAAGAGAAAAGCGCCGCCTAATACATGTCCTTTTTTGCGATCCTACGATATGTAAAAATCTAAAATATATTTTATTAATAACAAAAAAAAAACATAACAAATCTAAAACATTAATTAGAAACGAAACATTATTTTAACTATATACCTAGTGTTGTATTAAATATTTCTTAATATACTCAAATTATTTGTTAGAATATTTTAAAAATAAATAATTTTTTTCTTCATTTTATCCGAAGACAGAAACTTTATATATATATATATATATATATACTGCATTCATGTTTGGCAAAATTAATGAATACATCGTAACTATGAAATTTTAAAGATAATTTTACATTAGTTTATGTCTTTTTTATATACATTAAATAGTTATTATAAATGAAAAGTATAAATGTTGAACAATTCTATAAATTCTTAAAAAAATTTTGTTGATTTAGGTATTGAAATATTTTCGCCTAACATATATCATAACTAATGTATTATCTGTAAAATTATGTATTTTTAGTAAAATCAACAATAATTGAAAGGAATTTTAGCTTTTAATCAAATTTCGGTCTTCTCAAATGTCCATTTGTTTTCTAGTATATATTTTAATTATTGTTGATAATTGTGTTTATTATGGATTTTTTTTTGTAATTTCAATCTGTAATTGGACATTGCCTGTTGGTTTATTACATAAATAAATAATTAAAAAAAACTTATTAAACTTGACGATGAACCGTTCTTTTCTCTCTTTCATTTAAAATTAATTAAAGTATTACGTTATTCAACATTATCCACCTATTCTCTCAATAAATTAATATTAATATGATGGAAATTAAATTTACCACTGCAGATATTTAAATTGAATTAAATTAACAGAGTTTATTTGAAAAAGACACGATATGATGTCAACAGTTAAATTATCAAACTTTATCTTTTTCGGCGCCCTCATGAATACTCAATTGAATTTTCTTTCCATTCAAACATGTTAGATGCCTTTTACGTAGTAACATATCATATCCGCTAACATATCTTCAGTGGGTACATGCGACAACTTCAGAATTCGTGTGCTAAACATATCTCTCAATATTTAAATCTAATGCGCTTACTTCGATTACGAAAAACAAGGTTTTTAGGTAACTTAATACTTCCAACGTTGTCACAATAAAGAACTTGCACTTACTGAATTGGCGAGTCTTTCGAAACCGAGTTCTGTCAAAAATATTCTCAAATAAAATCTGTTACTGATAGAATCAATATTATGAATTCAGCTTCTGTGAGTGAGAGAGCCACCGTTTTCTGTTTTTGTAATCCTACTATGTGTGCTTTTATGTTTGGTCTAAAACATTTCGTCGATCTGGCAATTTCCATAAAAATAAATTATTGTTTCCATTATGTAATTATATACCCGTAGATGTTAGTTTGTGAAGTCATAAGCAACACTGAATCAATTCTTTGAACCGTTTGGGAATGCACTTATCTTACTTATTAATTATTAATAGTTTAGGAATACTTACCTGATTATATACAAATATGTAAATTATTGTATAATGTAATCAATTATAATGGAGAATTCCGTAAAATAAAGTTAAAGTTAAAGTTAAATCTCTCAAGAAATGCTGGTTCCTGGTGTACATAATGCCATTTTCTACGGTACTTTTTAATTAACATTGTACTTGTCTCATTCATGGAACCATCAAGCAACTGAAGCTAATGGGTAAAACACTTGGACACATCATAAATTGCAAGTTGTCAAATGTAGCCATACCAGAGACTAAAATAGTGTCAGAGGAAACTCAGGTAGGAATTTTATAAAGCCATTGTACGGTAAGAAATAACAAAGATAATCCATTTTTTCAATTAATGATTTACTATGATGTTAAATGTTCATTCAAAAACGTATTTGACCAAAATCACCAGAGAAAGTGTCATGATGGACACATCACATTTTTTTTATTTGAAAACTCTAGGTTTCATTTCCTCGGATATAGTCGGAGGGCTCTCTTGTGTGGACACCCGGTAGGGCTGATCCCTTTTTCATCCGTTACAAAGTAAACTGTATCAGTAATTTTGCCTTCCTTTAGGCCTCACTAACTGATATTTGTTTTGTAATTTCAGGCAAATGTCATGAGAAGTCTCGCAGCATTTAAATGTTTCAACTGTGACTTGTACTTAAAATTATGTTTTACTTTATTTTTCTGTCTTTTAAATCCAGATGATTTTATTATCAGTCGGTTCTTTGGATTCACTTTTTTAATAAAAAAATGTTTATATCTGCAGCTTCCAAGTATCGCCATTGTCTTCGGTTAACACTTCGATTCGCTACATGGTTATAAGAGTTAAAATTCCCAACGAAACACTGCAGAAAGGAATAGCTACTATAGGGGCTCACTTACGTATTTTTCGCCTTCTGGATACTTTCTGCTTTTATTTGCAGACGATTATAACGAAAGCCGATGCACTGTCAATGGTTTTATTTAATAAAGTATTTAATTTTTTTCTCACAAAAATAACCATTCCGTTGTTTAAACAAATTAACTAAAGAAAATGTTTTAAAAGTAATAACTGAAAATTTGTTTTTCTCTATTTTCCATACTTATTCACGGTAAATACAAAAACAAATATTCATTGAAATAACTACTTCGCTGGCAAATATATTGTGTAATTCAATGTCCGGTGTTTAAATTTACCTGGAATGTAGTTGTTTTAATTTATATTTGTTTATGTTTACTTCGTAAGCAATAGCAAAAGATAAAAAAATACGTCTGAATCTATTCTTTTTATTAATTCAAAGTAAAATTATTTATTTATATAGTACAAGTAAAATAAAATATCTTTTAGTAAAAGTTTGCAAATTAATGTTGTTAATTTAATAAAGTGTATATATAGTGTTTAAATGTGTTTTTATTTTTTATTTCATAAAATTTGGCTACACAAAATAAAAATGGTGATGCATCCATAATGGTACTTTCCCCGGTGGATTCGGTAAAATGCGTTTTTGAATGAAAATTGAATAGGAAAGGTAAAAATATTAATTCAAAAAAAAACGGATTTTTGCTGTTTAAAGCATTTTGACGTTTTATTTCACATAAAAATAATTATTTAAATAATTAAAGTCTCCACAGATAACATAAAGAAGATTATAAAAATAATTGTTTATTTCTAAGGGAATTTATCAATTCTAATTTATTATTATTTCTGTAGGTTTTAAGTGGGTACGTTGATGATGTTTTTGCCATTATTAAGAATGATTTTAACATTGATTCCTTTATTACATCCCTCAATAGTTTCCACACTAGCATTAATTTTAATAAATCCTTACCAATTTTAGATCTACTCATTCCTAGAAATAATAATAAATTAGAATTCCAAATATTTAGAAAACCTACACACACCTTTAATTACCTCCACGCTGACTCGTATGCCCCAATGAAATACAAACTAGCATCAATCAATTACCTCATCCACAGAGCCCTCAGCATACCATTATCCACAGAAAGTAGGGAAAAGGAATTCAACATCATCCACAGCATCGCAAGAAATCTCAAATATAACCCCCAAACCATTTACAAATTAATTAACAATCACAAATTCAAAATTAAACTTCATAATACCACGTCTCTTACACCCATCGACCCCAACACAGATAAAAAATTCATTAGATTAATATATTCCCCCAATTCAGAAAACCATTTTAACGAACTATACAAAAAATTTAACCTAATCCCGCGTTTTATGTAAATTCAGAATTGCGGCAAGTCTTATGGAACACATTCAACAAACCAGATGAACTTGACCAATCTGGTATTTATTAAATAGATTGTTGTAATTGTGATAAACTTTATATTGGTCAAATACAGAGCAACCTTAATACCCGATTTAAAGAATATTTAGCACACGCCAAACACCTTAATTACGATAAATCCGCAGTGGCTAACCATTTACTAGAAACTGGTCATAAAATCAAAATAAAGAACATCAAATTACCGATTAAACATTCTAGAAACCATTGAAATCAAGAAAATACCTGAAAATATGGGGCAGAAAGACTTATGGTCGATAGCCCTTGTGAAAAGGAAACATTTTTATTGGTTTTGTTAAAGAATGTATCAAGTTTATTTATTGTATTCCTTTTTCAATAAAGATATTATAGTAGTAGTACCTGAAAATAAATTATTGAATTTTTGATTTAAGTCCACTGCATAATACTTTGTTACATTTAATTGCATCACCATAATTTATGTTTTCCCTAATCCTCCCTTTTACCTGGGTTGTACCGCCACCCTCATTCCTTTGGCTCATTTCCTAATTTACGTTTTTCCCGTTTTCCAACCCCACCGCTGTTGTTTTATAATCGTTTAAAATATATGTTTTGTATTTAGTGTTAATCCATTGATAATGGTCACTTTGTGTCCGAAATGTACATTTGGTAATCCAAATAGAAGTGTGAAGAAAGGTTATTAGTGCTTTATTCGTCGAATTAATTTGATCTTTACGTAACTAAATCAATCAATTTATATACAAGGTGTTTTAAAAGTAACGGATAAATTCTATAAAATCGCAAATAAACATATTTTAGAAAAATGCTCTGACACGTCGATTTTTATTTTTAAAATGCCGTTACTGGGCTCCACAAAATCCGCATTGGATGATTGAAGCGAACACACAATATTCTCAAAAGCTTAATGTGTGGGCTGGTATGGTGGGTTTAAGAATTATTGGACCATCTTTTTTCGACACAAAACTGAATAGTGAACGTTACCTGAACTTTCTCCGAAATGAAGTACTACTTACTTTAGCGGTATTGTTTCCCAACGCAGAATATCCTGATAGACCCGATGACAGAATTTGGTTACAGCAAGACGGTGCGCCTCCACATTATGCACGACCAGTTCGGGAATACCTCGATCAAGTATTTCCTAATCGGTGGCTTGGTAGACGATGTCATATTGAATGGCCAGCAAGATCGCCAGATTTAACCCCACTAGATTATTTTCTTTCGGGTGATTTAAAAAGTAAAGTTTATTTGAATAAACCTGCAAATATTGATGAGTTAAAGGAAAGAATTCGTGCAGAAATTCACTTAATTACTGCAGATATGTTAGATAATGTTCAACAAGCTTTTGTAGATAGATTAGGGCATTGTCTCTGCGTTAACGGGCAGCACTTTGAACATCTAATTAAGAATGTATGTCGGGATAGCATTTTAAAAATTAAAATCTACGTGTCAGAGCATTTTTTCTAAAATATGTTTATTTACGATGTTACTAACTCAAAGACTTCAGCATTTTTGTCTATAAGTTGCTATCTTGTAAGTCTCTGTACTTGAGAGTTGCATGCGTTTAGTCTAACTACGTATATTTGAGAACAAAAATTTAACAAAAAAAAACACTGAAGAAATATAACAACATAATTTAATGGAAATGGATGGTAAACAATTGAAGGGCACAGGGGAAGAAAGATGAATTTTACAAAATTCTAATTGTGAGTAAAATGACTTGCCAACTTCAAAACGTTATAGAATCTAAGAATTAAATACTTTAACAACCGTTAATACAGCTTGGAATCCATGATCAATTGATAACATGTGACATATAAAAAAGATCTTAGTGATATTATGAACAAGAAAATTTTAATAAAAACATTTGAGAAATATATATTTTTTAAAATACACAAAAGTAGCGTATGAAAGACATATTTTTTAGTTTAAAATTAATTCGCCGTCTGTAACATAATGATTTCAAAATAAATTCTTGCTTCGTTTTCACAAAATCTTTTTAACTCTTGCATATTCTAAAACTTTTCATCAGATATAGGAATTTGTTTGTGATATTTTAAATTTGGAAGCAGAAAGTGTCTATCTGGCAAGTTTTTTAAAGTTCTGTTGTTCCATTTAGTTGGTATGACGGCAGTTGAAATTAGTTCCCCACTATAGGCATCTCGATGGTGTATAAATAGCGGGGTATCTTTTATTACTTTAAATTCTTTTAGAGGTCTCATTTAAAAGGGGCCCTTGTTTACAAAGTAGGAAGAAATATGATTTTTCCAAGAACGGAACTTGGTTTGATCTTCGCAACTAATTACTTTGAACGGACTTGACTTTGATCTGGCATTCTTAATTTCTTCATCGCATCCAGAAGGTTGTTGTATGGTAGCTTTTTGATTAATAAGGCCTATGTTTCGGTCACATTTTAAGTAGCTGTGGGAAAAGTTACTTTTATAACTCATAGACGATATAATTTATGGACAATGTACTGCAAAAGATGAAAAGTGTATAATTTTTATTTTGACCACAGCACGAGTTGCAAAAGATTTCTAATTCTTCCACATTCCGGTCTAAATGGTTAAATATAAAATCAAATAGGAGCGAGGCAACTTCATCAGCAGCTTTCTTTTCAGCTAGTTCTGTGTAAATATAAAACAGTGCTTCTCCTGTTGCCAAGACGTGAATGTTAAATGAATAAAAAGATAGTTGCCTCTTGTAATAAACGTTATTAGTGCTTATATTCGGGACCGGCATTTTTTTTTTTTCATAGCAATAGCTTCTTTCTTTTTATCTTTCTGCGCTGATACTCGTGCTGTGCGTTTTCGTGTATTAAAGGTGTCGGCTTTCCAAAGATGTGGCTCGTTCTCAGTCTTCATTTTTTCCAGTTCCTTAATTGCTCTTGCTTCTGATTCTTTCTCCAGCCCTGCTTTCTTAGCTTTATATTCGTCACATGTGCTGCATGTGTCCGACATCGGGTACCCAAAACTAATATTGAATTTTGTAACAAAAATATTTCTGTATGTTTCGCAGGAAACTTTGTTATGTGGGTGGATTTCCACGAAAATTGTATGCATCTTCTTGACATTAATCTCTCCTGGCAAGTATGTTTTTTTCGAATCATGAAGGCTGTAATGGGTTTGTTTTCCTTTAAAAGATTTGATGATCTCAAGAATAGCGTTGTAAGTTTCTACTTTAAGCTTTAAAGGTCTGTTAAGGTGGCGGCCCCTCTGATCCTTTTTAATATATCCAGTCCTAATCAATTGAACTTGAATATTCTGCAGAAGTTTAGCTGATATTCCATGAAGTGCGAGCATTGCTTTATAACAGATTGGGATATCAACCGATTCTTTGTTGCTTGCAACTCGAATCTTTAATGTGTACGAATATGAGTGGTATTCCACTTCGTCGTTTAAACGTCGTTTAATTACACAGGTTTATGTGTAATTTAGCATTCGTTGTTCATCGTGTGGCGGTAAATTGTTAAATTGTTTGATAATAACAGCTCTTTCTTATACATTTATGACATCAAAGCATTTTAACTTAGAGCAGTTGCAACTACTTCCAGTTTTATGACTTACAAGCTTTAATTTCTTTTCTACCTCAGTCAATCGACCATATTTTACATTTCCTTTAGTGGACGAAACAATGATTCTTGGTCGTCAACCTTGTAGACCAAAATCGTTGACGATGCCACTTGAAATTAGGCAAAATGTGGCGCTTGCGTCGTCTTTAATTTATTACGACCATGTTCAATTCTTTTCTTTGAAATTGAATCCAGTGTCACTCTCACTCATTGGAACTATGAAAACTGCACTGCAATAACAAACTGACTGACTGAAACTGACAGAACACTAGCGGTATTTTTTATGCACATGCGTTGTTACTAGACTCTCATCTTTCTTAGCAAACAGCGATGTGACATTCATCCTTCTTCCACTGTGTACTATATTTTAAACGCATATTATACAGCGATCCTCATTTTTCTTTGATTGGACAGTAAATCAACATATACCACTAACTTTACACTCTCCATACCAACAATAATCCAAATATAAAAAAAAAATGGACTTTCATATTTTTCCCTTGTACCCTCCAATTATCTTATTAAATTAAATTATAAAATATATTAGATAATATATTATATGTAAATAAATTATATACTTAGTATTCTCTGCAATTGACTGTCAACCGCTGGTCTTTCAGCCTGAAGATGTTTTATCAATTTTGATTATTATATATGTACACCCTGTACATAAAATTCGGTGGTTTTAAGGTCTTTATCGAAAACGGATAACGATTATCTGTATGAAATGAGATAATGTGCTATTGTACAATGCTGATGTGTGATTTGAACTTTAAGATATTATTGGGATTGCCAGGACAACATGGACTATTTGATTCAAAATATAAATAAAATATAATGTTTTATTATAAAATATATATTAATAATTATCACAATATTTACACTTTACTTCTACATTATATACGATAATAATCTCAATAAAACATCACACCCTCGCTGCAATAAATCTTCTTCGGTCGCTTTTTTTATAGCCAGATAAACATTGGAGGCATCGGGGGCATGCATCAAAACTCCTCGAAGAATTCCCCATGGCGGCCATTAAAAATCAATGGCGGTAATTTACGAGGATGGCACACAATTTCGCCGCGGATTACACGCACGCAATGCATCTAATCGACTTAATAAGGTAATCCGATCAACGTATCAGGTTGCGAGGCGGCGAGTGTTAATCGCTTTCAGACATGAACGTTTCTCGTTTTCCCCGACGATGAAACAAAACGTTAATCACGTTAACAACCATTATTTAACGGCGAAATTAGGTGGAAAGGGATGTTTAATCATGCGGGGATAATTGGTTTTGTATAAAAAATTACTGATTTATAAAAATGGACACAAGTGCTATCAATGATGTCACTTTAAACTTATCGTAGTATGGTTATTAAAAAAAATGCTACATATTTCATATACGGAATATATTAAGAAATATGTAGCAAAATTCTATGAATAACGATAAGTTTAAAGTGACATCATGGATAGTCATTTTTATTACCAACGTTATAATATTAAATATTCTAGAACGAAAATGTTTTTTTTTATTTTTGCAAATTCTAAGTTAGCGACAATTTTCATAATTGACTTGTTCTTTCAAAATTGTTTGTACTTTGTTTGAAACCTATCAAATTCAGATTTTTTTTAATCTGAAATTCATAAACACTAGAAAATTCCGATATAACAACACTTAACATTTCCTATACCGCATAGGAGAATCAAGGAGAAACAGGACAACCAAAAAATAATGGTTTTCAAAAAATGTACTTCTTGTAATGTTATTTTTGAATAATACGAAAGTTCAAACGAAAGCCGCGTCCAATTCTCTCGTTCGTTTACCATTATTCCACTTGGCCTGGAAATTAAAAAAAAAAAAAACAGTCACGGAATTATCAATCAATCTCCCGCGTAATGTCATCATTATCAAAGAAAATTACATGCATTGATACTCGTGTAAATTACATTTATTTTTATTGTTTTTATAACATTCCTGATATCACATAAGATTAATATAATAATAAATAACAAAATTAAACCCCTACAACCTAATAGCAAATTACGAGGATTGATCTAATGAAACCCATCTTTGGTGCAGAAAAAATGTATTGGCAAATATATTATAAATAATTACCACTACAATTAAGGCACATTACCCATTATTTCACAAACCTATGTATACCATGCTTAAAGAATTTTTGTACTTCTGCGTCCGACCGAAAACGATTACCTTTTAACGCTCTTTTTAGTGGCCCAAACATATTAAAATCGCAAGGTGATAAATCGGGACTATAGGGTCGATACTCCAATATCCTCTATTTCTTTCGTTGTCGATTTTTTTTCAATACTATGGTAACATGAGGCCACACATTGTCGTGCAGCAAATTCTAATTCGAAGTATAATTATACAGATTTGCGTTGATATGCACTCTAGATTCTGTAAAGTATATGAGCAATGGTCGAAAAAAACAAGTTAATATGACCTTGCCTGCAGAAGGTTAAACTTTAAACTTTTTTGGTTGCGAAGAATTTGCGAGTTTCTATTGCATTGATGACAACTTACTGGTTGGCTCAAAATAATTACACAAAGATTCGTCGTCTATAATTAATTGACAATAAAAAGTTATTATCAGTTTGCCTGTATTCCGTGACATATTACAAAGATAAGCCCATTTGCAAGCCTCTCATTTTCTCAGAGGACCAAAAATATTCAGACAAAAGGCGAGGAACCCATTGAGTACAAACCTTCCTGTAATCCAGTTTGTGTACGATTGTATGGACAGATTCTATACTCACACCAACATTTTCTGAAATTGCTCTGATTGAAATTCGATTGGCCTTCCACACATGTCATATTCCTATCTGTTCCTATCTCCGCTCTTCCACTCTGAAATTTCCGACACTATTCCTTGGCAGTTGGATACGCAAAACATGCATTCCCATACACTGCTTGCATTCGCGTATGAATTCAAGCAGTGTTGCAAACCTTGAGCAAACAAAAATTGAATGAATGACGCTTATTATATTTGGACTATTTTAAACATATTTGGATTGTTTACAAAAAACGCCATTTCAAAGTCACAATACGTAAAATCGCTACAAATGATGTGAATTGATCAGTGTATCGTTTATAAACACAACTAACATTACAAAACATCAGTTAAGTCATTACAAATGTTTCCAAATTTTACCTAAACAAAGATAGGCTTTGATTGAACAAGCCTCGTAGTATAGATCCGCATGGTCATTTTTTGATTTATGCCCCATGTCTTTCCCAGATTACAGTTTTTGTTGCTCTGTTTCCTATGTATTTAAATTGCTTGTTTAAATTGAATTCTGAGTCTGTGTATATTCTTACAAATTTAGCCTTATTGGTAATTTACAGTCTTTATCAAAAAAAGTTGGGCCTTTATTTGGTGAACGGAATAACGGCAGTGCGATTAGGGTTTACGTATAACCCTACTTTCCGACACCATTTACCAGGCGGACTGAAGAGAGTGCTGTGTGTTTGGTGGGATTAGCTGGATGTGATCAATTATAAGCCGCTAGTACCTTTCGGAACCAAATTTACTGAACATTGCCGATAGCAAATGCTAGATTTGAGTAAAGCATGAGAATCATTAATCATTAAGCCAAATAATTTTGTGTTGTCTTTTTTGATGTTGTAGTCGTCATTCAATAAAAACCGATCATTTGTTATCGGTAGCGGTCAAGTAGTAATGGCTTCGCTGGTTTTCTTACACGCATTACCTAAGCAATGCTTCACTCTTTACAAAAATATAAAAAATGTGCTCTTTTGAGGCAAACCAATCATCGGTTTGGTTATCTATGGAGAAGGTCCACAGGACACCTTTGGAGTCCGGAATATTTCCCCACACCGTCCAGAGGCGGGTCATGAGGCCCCTGTTTCCTATCCTCAACCTGTTGAGTATCCCCTCTGCTCCCAGTCTTTCTTCCCCTTCATTAGATACGTAGACTGTACATACCTAAGGCTTTGGAATTTCCTCCCCCTTTAACTCCTTCAGGGTGGCTCCCTCCAAGGGTTTCAGGGTTTGGATAGTCTTCCTCAACCATTGGGCGCTATCAGTATCGGCATAGGTCACTATAAGGTAACCTGGTCTGTACGTACATCTACTGAAACGGACCTGTGGTCCTATTTCCGGTATTTGTTCATACGCCGGCAGTATGGAGTTTTGGAGTGCCTTAAGCTTCTCCTGCTCCAGTTGAACTTCAGGTCTACTTCCTCCGCTGCGCTGATCCTCAACGCTTTGCGGTGTTGATGTGCCTTGCCCCTTGGCTTCGGCAACTTCTTTTGTGGCCTCGGTCATCCTTGGCTCACTAGTCTTAGGAGTTTCCTGGCCCTCTGGTTTTATTTTATTTTATTTTTTGTTTGTTGGGTCCATTTTTAGTCCCACGAGCAGCTAGGGAATTAAACTGTCCGCCTGGTCAGAGCCCCGCATGACCAAATAAGGCTAAATACTAGGGGGTTTCGCCCGGTGCCCCCAAGGGATCACTTGCGACACTACTACCCTAATAACAAATATCTCATTGTCTACCACTAATTCGATTTTTCTTCTTTCACGATTCTCCTAATTTGTCTTTGTACATTTCTCTCTTCAAATGTTAAATCATGATTGATGTAAATTTGAGTGTTGGGTAGTTTGTTTTTAGCGTCTATTACTTCTTGTTTTATTTTTTATCCATCTATTCAATGCCACCTTTACTACTTTCCTTTCTTTGTTTACCGTCTGCACTTCCAGGTTTACAGCTTCTACATTTAGAGTCTCTTTGAATAGCTCCTTTACCTTCTTCTCTGGGTTCGATGAGTGTAGCCCCGTTATTATAATTTTCTTTTTTCTTTTTAACTTCTCCTTTCTTTCTGCCTTATCTTTTAGCGCACAAATTCTCTTTAGCATTGCTTTCCGTTCTTTTTTCCAAATCCACTCTTTGTTTTTCAGTTTCTCTAACATTTTTAAATAAATATTTTAAAAAAAAAAATTGTATTTGTTTTATGTTGCTATATAATATAATTGTAAATACAAAATTAATCCTTTATGAACGTAATAAATAAATGCATATCCATAGGTTACTGTATTATGATATGTATACCAATGTGATACTGCTGTAATACTGACGAAAGGTTGTACTGTTGTACAACTGATCCTATGATCTAAATAAGATGTTTTATAGGCTCTTACCCTACAAGACATCTTATTTAAGTGATCAGGTACAATTGCACAGCAGTACAATCTTTTATCAGTATTACCGCAGTATTACAATTTAAATTAGTAAAATTATAATTTAACAATATGCTCGTTAAATAAATTTTATCCTTTTTAGAGGTAATAACGTTTACGATATCAATAGAAACGTTCATAAGACTTAAAACTTTCCTCATTTTTCCATATTTACTCTCATATTTAACCTAGCTGAAGTTATTGTATTATATCGTGATGTACAAATTTTAAAACTCCGTCAAATCACCGCAGATTTTTTTAAAGGTGAATATTTAAATCGGTCTACCAGAAATGGCCGGGCATAAAAAGGAAAACAAACAACCTGCCGGAAACGCGACACGAAACCGTCAATTTGTTGGTCCTGCGGTGACTGTCGCGTGCATACGGCGATCATTACCTCGATTTTTCCACGCGGCTTTTTTCCTCCTTTTTCCGTGTCGGGGTTCCCTTTGTGTGCACGCGAAAATCCCGATGGAACGCGAACCGGTTGCACTTGTTACACGCAATCATTTGAACTTGAAATCCCTTGATATCGACACGATGATATAAAAATTGCATTTTTTAAAATCAAACTCAATATTTCCAATTAAAAAATATACTACAATATCTGCATTATTATATAATTATTTCTGTAGTTGTTTAACACATCATATTTTTTTTAATAATCATTTATTTAAGTGGTTTCAAAAATGATTTCTTTCTTCATTGTTTTCGCAACTTACTTGGGTTATCTTCTATCATTTGTAATAATCACTTTTTGCCCTCCCAACCATTAGCTACCACACAAAATTGGCATTTTTCTTGTTCCCCGAAGATGATAGTGATATAATGGGTATCAATTTATATATAATTATTAATTGTTATGAATTAATTATTATTTGAATGTATTATCATTATTGTTGTTGACGTTGTTTCTTGGTTGTTGAGTTAATTTCTGAATATTTGGTATTTTCCAAATATGAATCATTTTAAATCAATTTAAATATCTCTTCGAACTATTGGTGTTGATTGCGATGTTTGCAAATTCCATTCATTTTTGATACATTGAGAACGGCAAACAGTAGTTTCCGTTGCATTGCCGATTGTCTCATTGACTCATCCTGATGCGCCTATTGATTGTAACTTTATGTAATATTTAGTTTTATGTATAGCTGTAAGATTTTATAACGTGGAACATGCATTATTATGATTGTAACTGTTGAAGAATAAACTACGGATTTCTTCTCAAAAAAGTACAAATTTATTTTTTTAAAAGCAAACTACTTCAGAATGAAATTTTCAACACACAACAAATTGGCGACAGCAGCTCACTACAATAGAATAAGTATTTTTTTTTTGTGTTGCTAACTGGCCTTAGTTAGTGTTACTTAAGTAATTACTTAGTAATAGTAAAATACAAAATAAACTGTCAAACACCTGAATTGTATAAGTATATTAATTTGTCCCAATATATAGTTGTAAAAGTTCGGATATTTAATTATTTAAATGAAATTAATCAGAATTAAAGAGCAGAATAAAAAAAAAAACATTTATTGTATAGTAATATTCAGTAAAATTAATTGATTTGTTCAAAATTAATATTAAATATCATAAATATATCGTTTTTAAAGATAAAGATATATTAATAATATCTAACCAAAATATATTGTTGCACTCAATGAATCAAATCCGCAGAAAAAATAATTTATTGTTTTATTTTATCACCTATATGTGTATTTAATGGTGATATTATTGGTGTTTGGAGATGTCGTCTTGTATAAATGTGTATTTTTATTGTTGTCTTCGCATCCCGCCGTGATTTATCGTCGCCGGCGTTGCTCCTCTTTCCTTGGGATATGAATGAATGGGATAGGCATAGACGGTGAATGGGTGAACTGGGTGAGTGGGTGACCCACTTCATCACTTCATTCCGTGCTCTCGTATTTATTTATCCCGGCATTTTAACGAGTCCTTTTTACTAACAAACTGCATTTTTTGAGATTATATTTATGTATTCGTAAAATGTAAATTGCTATAAATTTAAAAATGTATAAATAGAAAAGTGTATTTACTCACTTAGTCACAATTATTTAAATAATTTAAATAAAACTGATTTGAAAATAATTAATAAATTATTTCCACATTTAGCTCTGTGACATTTTAACTTACGTTACATAAGTACTTTAAACAAATGCACATTAAAACAAGTACTTCCCGGACAAATACCCCGCCGGACATTGAATTACATAATGTACACCTGCTGTTGCATATCAATAAAATATTGCATCATGCAGCACATTTCTACAAATACTTTAAAATGAAATGGTTGTGGTTGAGTAATAAAATGTAGCATTATACGGTGTGATAATCTTTATTATTTTTTTTAGTTAATGAATAAAATATTTTGATAATTAATAATTTTATTATTTAAAGATTGGCGGTTCATATTGTAATAATAAATAATAATGGATTACTAAATTTCTAAAATGAAAAACTACATTTTAAATTATCTTGAAAATGGACTGATAACCCGAAACTAGTCGGGAACTTATTCATTTTAACCTATGTTTTTTTATTTATTTTATTAGTAGATTTTTTTAAACTATTCATATTTATTATTGGAATATTTGGAATATACAAGCTTATTTTAAAAATTGTATAACTTCATTCATTTCCATCACTTTATAATCCGACATTTATATTTTAAAACAGGTTGAGAGTTGGATGGAATATAAAATCCAATTTAATTTTAATCCCGATAATCAATATTCAGTGATTTCACACAGAACTTCACTTAAGTCCATAATAATTTAAGTCAAACAAAAAACAGATCAAATAGTTTCAGCGATTTTTTTTTGCTTATTAAAGCTAAAAAGAAGGCTAGTTTTGTCTTATTGTTCATTTTCAAAATCTATTAGAGTTGATACATTCGGGTTTTCTATGTTTAATTAAACACTCTTTTGGCTATATTTTAAGATTTTTTATTAAAAAATATCAACTGGTCCCCATAGCGAGTCCGGGACGGAGAGGCATTCAAGGCGTGCAGGCAGCCTGCAGCAGCCCGAACAGTTCAATTGAAATGAAAAACAAAATTATTGTTCAAAAGTACAACAAATTTTTGGGAGCTTGACGTAGAATAAAATTGAAAAAAGTTTATTTTTTTAAAGGAATTGACGATCTGGGAAATTATTTATTTACGTTTGGTGCGTTATAAAAAATACTAAAAATGAACTTCTTTGAAATGTTTCTGCGTTAAGCTCCCAAGAAAAGGGTTTTCTGTGGCCGAGTTTAAATGGCAATATTCTCCGTTAATTAGATCGCCGGTAATCGTGCACGCCAGCTTGAAAAATATGGTTTCAAGAAAAATGCGTTTAAAGCTTTCGATGTACTAGTCAACTGACAAACGAATAACCTAAGTTGGCAGTTAGTGGAGCCCGACAATGATGGCATCAAGCGTGTTTCATTACCCCAAACATCATTAGTTTCCCGATAAAACCAGTTTTACAGGCTTCCAAAGTGGTCGGTATACCTGCGCTCCAGAAGCTTCAAATCCCGTGTGTGAATTTTTCATTCAAGATGCAATTTCACTCAGAAAGTATTGGACCTGCGGCTATCCAGGGAAAACTTAAAACGTATCACGACTGTTCTGTCTGAACACTGCAGATTTAGAGTACACCTCCACAGATTAGGGATTTTTGAATCACCAGACTGTAGAGGGCGCTGTTTAGAGCAAGAAACCGCGGAGCATATCTTTGTATGTTGTCTAGCGCTAAAGTACAGCAAAAAAGCCATACTGGGCGAGGAATGGCCAGAAAAGGCAAAAAAACAGGGATTTACCTCGGCACTGCTAACCTATCTTGATAATGTAGGCTATCTGTGTCCCAGGGAGGAAGCATTAGGGACCTAATGAGGCCTTTGTGTACCTGTGCTAAAAGCGCACCTCCCACAAAACCGTAACCATAGTATTGGAATTATGAAAAACCGTTTCACAGGCATATTTTATAGACATCAAGGATTACGAAAAGCAAAACAATTTTTTTGTGTTAGAATAGAATATTACTATAAAATCTTGAAATTAATTTTTAAAACACTCAAATACACTTAATTTCATATCAATCTGCCAACCTCGCTTTTCTTTTCTCATTCGCATTGGGTGTTTTCGTCCAGTTTTACCTCCTTGATGTTCTATCATGAAAGGGGCGCTTCACCAGCTCTCACTTGTGCATGGATTTGAGGCTACTTCTATTCTAGTAATCCTACAATAGAAGTAGCATCTTGAATGAAAAATGCACACACGGGATTTGAAGCTTCTGGAGCGCAGTTATACCGACCACTTTGGAAGCCGGTAACGTCCGATTTTGCAGCAGTCAGGATTTTCCTTGAAAGAGGGGATACTATAGTTTTCTCCCGACTCAAAGTCATTTCTATAGAATTAAATTTAAATTGTTATTAATTAAAAAAAAATCAATATAAATGTATTAAAACAAATGATTTTTATATTAGGTGCGCAACTAAGTTCTCGCTGTTTTTTTTTTTAATGAATCATTCAAAATAGTGCTCACCGCTAGCGACACATTTTCCCATCTTTCTGGCAGAGCTCGAACACCATTACGGTAGAAGTGTTCGACTTCTGAGGCTATCCACGAATCAAGCAATTTTGAGATGTCTTCATATGAATAGAACTGCTGATTAACCAGACCGTGTGTCATCAAATGGAATAAGTAATAATCGGACAGCACAATATCTGGGGAATATGGCGGGTGCGGTGGCACTTACCTTTTCAGCGTTTCTAAGTAGGTTTTAACGGGTTTGGCAACGTGATGTTGCAGAATCGATTTTTCGTACCTCTGCTCTTATTGTGGACGCTTTGCGCGCAGTGATCGGCTCAATCGCATCAATTGATGATGGTTTCCTTCGGTTTACACAGCTCATAATAAATAACACCGCCCTGGTCGCTCCCAATACACAGCAAAACTTTCGCAGCGTGAATATTCGGCCGAGCCGACGACATATGACCGGGCAGACCCCATGATTTTGTTCTATTCCATATTTTATCACCCGTAACAATGCAATGAAGAAAACCCTTCATTTTTGCCGCTGAAGCTGTTGTTCACAGAAGAAAAAACGACGTTAAACGTCTCTTGGGTTCTAATGATAAGGAATTCAAGTTTATTGTTTTTGATTCAATCGATTGGAAATGGCGGGTAAATCATAATGCTGAAGCTAGCTCTTTTTGCTTCATCGAGCCTCCAATTTAGCGTCTCGTCTTCGATGGTTTTTGGCCTCCCTTCACGCGAACGGTCGTCAACATCGAAATCACCGTCTTTGAAGCAACGGAACCAATAACTGCACGTTGTTTCACTTAGAGCAGCATCTCCGAAAACTTTTTGGAGTTACCGATGCGCTTCAGCCGCCGTTTTCTTCGAATGATATAAAAAAAGCAACACTTCCCACAAATGTCAATTATTTGGCACAAAATCAGACATTTTCACACAACCAAAAGTATATGACGCAACAACAAAATCACTAATGCGTCAAAGCGGTTTGTTTACTATATGTGTAAGCATGGTTTATGACGTTTTGATTATACCACAATAGAACAGCATATACTACCAATAATTACTTACATTTTTATGGCCTGTTCTTTTGAGGTTAACTTCCGTATTCTGTTGAGGACTAGATGGCCTTGCAACGTTAGCTTTTTTTACGGTCAATAGCATTCTTTGTACAGCAGGAGATAATACATTTGCCGATATATATTAAAGGATCATCCACATCCTTGTGGTAAGGCTTGTTCTGGATATAAATTACGAAAAAGGTAGTTATGGACTTTTGACTGCAAGGGATTTTATTCACATCTTGAGGATGTAAATTAGATGGACGGTATAATTGAGAAAGTTGCATTTGTAGAGAAGATCATTATGCTATACAGAATCGAATGCTCTCTGTATACAAAAAAGGGCTGCAGATAATTTCCTTCAAGGTGACCAGTTTGGATATTTGAATCAAGGGTAAACACTGCCGAGAAGTAGTCCTGTTATGGAGGAAGCCGAATTGGTAATTTAGGTTTAGCTGCAGGTCGTGGGATTACTTTTATTTCTAATTTAAAGTTTTCCTATGACGGAAAGAAAAATAATTGTCCTGTAACTGGAAACTAGAAAGGAATCTAGGTGACGTTTTTAAATACCTGGTATCACTTTCAATTATGATGGAAATAAAGTGCTCAGTAACAAAGGTTTATTATTTTTCGAATATATTGATGGATTTGTAGGTTTAATCAAATTTTCCTTATTCTGATAACATAAGAATTATGTCAAGTCTCGAGACTTGGCTATTCTATAAAATTTTATTATTAATAATAACTTTTTTAACGATGCAAAATAAAATTGTTACAAACATTATCAATTTTCTTAAGTATGGTGTAATAAAGAACCCGAAACAAAGTTCTATTTATATATGAAAATCGTAACCCTCTTGGGCAATACAATCGGTACAACGATTCTCCAGTATTTAATTGCTTTTTCTGAAGTATAAAATATACAAACCTTCGAAATAAGAAAATTATTACAACAGTACTGATATTTCGTGGTATCAAAACACGAATTATATTTTAAAATTCTAACCTAAAATGACCTAAGACGAAATATTCAGTAGATACTACAATAATGCTTATAAGCGAATATATAGCTTATATAAATCCGAACATCAATAAAAACTCAGAGGTAATCGATCCCTACCCCAAATAATTATTTTCTAATAGTTGTGAAACGAATAATCGAGTCATTAGAATCTATACCATAAACATTGAACATGCATTCAATTAAATAATAAATGATTATTGGTCGAATCGACATCCAAGTATTGGATTGTTCGGAAAGTAATTTCGTTACAAAGAGGACTTAATTGTATTTTTTATAACCAACTTCACACTTAAGCCACATGACCGTATGAATTTTTACAGCTGACAATGCAACGTTTGCTTGTGAACAAAAAATAATTCGGTCGATTTTAATTGTTATTACTTTAAATAAGAATAGTAACAAACAGAATTTTTTGCATATTTTATTTTTTTTACACAAAAGTAGTAAAAATGCCGTTAAGCATGAAAAAAATTATCCGATGTGTATGGAAAACTTGCATTCATGAGCGCCAATGCCAAAACTGGTTTTCAAAATTTCAATTTTAATTTTAATATTGAAAGTGCACCATATTCTAGAAGGCCAGTTGAAGCTGATGAAGATTTAATAAAAGCTCTGATTGATGCAAACCGGCGAAAAACAACTCGTGAAACCTCTGAGAGATTGAATTTGTCGAATTCGACCATTCATGATCATTTGAAACGGCGAGGTTTAATCTCGAAGCTCTACATATGCCTTCCTCATCTTCTTACGGACAAAATTGTACCGTATTGATATTTGTGTTTTGTTTCTCAAATTCCAAGCAAATGAACTATTTTTGAAACGTATTATCACAAGAGACGATAAATGAATTGTCTACAACAATATTAGGCGCTAAAATCTTGGAGTAGAAAAGATGAACCGGCGGGACTTCAAAAGTAACGTTTATTTTGAACTTCTATAAGCAACACAATGATAAATTCTGAAGTATAAGGTCATTACTTGGATAAATTCAATAACTCATTTAAAGAAAATAAGTCAGAATTGGTCAATAGGAAAGGTATAGTGATAACGCGAAACCTCATACATACTACCACCGGTGCGTATCGAGGTCATGTTTGGTTAGTATCATCTCTTGAATGAACGCACACTCAGTTTCAATCATATTGGTTTATTTCTTCGTTCGTGGCATTCATGTAAATCAAGGAAGTCGAGTGATTTTTAGGAAATGGACGAAACAGAATTTAGTGTGGTAATTCAACATTACTTTATGGAAGGCAAAACGCCTCAGGAGACTAAAGATAAGCTTGAAAAATATTATGGTGACTCTTCACCTTCGATTAGAACCGTTTATAAGTGGTTTCAAAACTTTCGGTCTGGCCATATAGGCACAAGTGACGCGGAACGTTCTGGACGGCCTGTAGAGGTTACGACTCCAGGAATCATTGATAAAATCCATGATATGGTGATAGATGACAGAAGAGTTGAGATGCGTGAGATTGCTAATGTTGTGGGCATCTAGACTGAACGGGTACACAATATTAAAAAAAAAAAAAACATTTGGACATGAGAAAGCTATCCTCAAGATGGGTGCCGCGATTGCTTACGCTTGACGAAAAACAGAATCGTGTGAAGTGTTGCCAGGATGGTTTGCAGCTGATCTAGAAGAATCCGGGGGACTTTAAGCGTCGTTTTGTCACTGTGGATGAAACATGGATACATTATTATACTTCTGAGACGAAACAACAATCTAAACAATAGGTTACCAAGGGGGGATCTGCACCAAAAGAGGCGAAGACCGTTCCTTCGGCCGGAAAGGTTATGGCGACTGTATTTTGGGTTTCGCAAGGGATAATCCGCATCGACTCTCTGGAAAATAGTAAAACTATTACAGGTAAATATTATTCATCGTTATTGGACCATTTTAAAACCGAGCTGCAAGAAAAACGCCCGCGATTGGCCCACAAGAAAGTCCTTTTCCATCACGACAACACACCAGCACACACCTCAGCAGTTGTGGCCGCAAAATTAATGAAAATAGGATTCCAACTCGTTTCACACCCCCCCCCCCCCCTATTCTCCAGACTTGGCTCCCTTGGACTACTATTTGTTCCCCAATTTAAAGAAATGGCTGGCGAGACAAAAATTTCATTCAAACGAGGAGGTGATTGCAGACACTAATGGATATTTTGCAGACATGGACAAATCTTATTATTCGGAAGATATAAACAAGCTGGAACATCGTTGGATGAAGTGTATAAACCTAAAAGGTTTACCCCAAATAAGTAGTTTTAATTTTTGCACGGATTTTTCAAACGCCCCTCGTATTTCACCATTCGAAAAAAGCTAACCAAAATTAGCGAAAATCTTTTATAAGATAACTTTAAAAAAGCAATTATCCTGCGCTATATAAATTTTAGCAATAATAAATATAAATATTATATATAATCTATTCCATCTAATGTAACACTTTTCTAATTCAATATTTATAACATTTCAAATTAATAATATTGCATGCAGGATTGAAAATCGAAGTCTAATCCTGCTGATTATTCAAGATAATCAAAACATCCCAAATAGCACTCAATTCCCTTTACGCAATCTATATAGCATCAATTCAAGCCCCATCATCAGAGATAACACCCTTAACTGCACACAGCCCATGCCCATCGGCGGTATGTTAATGATTTTTAGATTTGCATCCGAGATTTACGAGCGACGACGTCGGTGGCGCGGGATTGTTTTGCGGTTTTGCGCGCCGCGAAATAAATTACAAGTTTCGGTTTCGCCGGCCGAAATGAGTCACGGACGTACGTTTCGGCGCAATGATCCTGGGAACGGCCTTGGAGGTGGCGAGAGGAATGCGCGCCGGAAATCAATCCGCGCCCGCTGCACCGGAAATTCCGCCATCGGATCCACTCCTGGCCCGTGATTGCAGGGGGTGGAGGCCCGTTCCGCGAAACTGGCACCCCCTTGGGCAGGTGCAAGAAAGGAAAATGATTTACAACTGGATACGTGCAGTTAATTCGAGACTGATTGGTTAATAATGAAGGCTTGTGCGGGCTTTTTGATTGCAGTTGTTGGGGATGACCGGAAACGTAATCAAAGAGAAAAATTGATGTTAGGATTGTACTTACTTTAAATATAATTATTGAAATTGGTTTTATTTTTACTTAACTTACTACAAATGTAATAATAATTAAAATAATTGAAAGTGTTTGTTACCTTTGGTAATAAAGATGTTTATATTTTTTTTTCTTCTATTATAATATATATATATAGAAGTTTTTTTAACAGTATACATATCCCCTATGTATACAAGTAAAATACCCAAGTCAAACGCATTAATGTATGTGTTTAGTTGCCTATAATACGCAACACGAACGATCGATTCATTCAACTAGGATAATTCAAAAAACAATTAAATAATTTTCTATTTCTGTTTATGAAAATATCGAAACGCACAATATGGAAGAATTTTCGCGATCATTTGAGTTACTGTCTTGCAGTTTCTGGTGGTCATTTCTAGCACTTATTCTAATTATTTATTTCAAGTTTATTGTTCTTCACTGTTACTTTTCTTTCAAATTGTCTTAATAAAATCTCTTAATATTTTTTACCTGTAAATTCTCCATAATAATAAGTGATCTATTTTTGATAAAAAAGGAAATTGCTTGTGACGGTAACGCATGCAGTGTTAGTCATGATTTACATTTCCAAACAAAATGTTTTAGTTTAATTATTTTTAGAATCATTCTAACCGAGGTATCCGGCTACTTTGAATTCATTGAAAACATGTCTTATCCTCCTCTAGTACTGTTGGACACGCTTGAAATTCGACTTTTTCTTCATTTGTATACATTTTCGATCAAATATTTTACACAATTTGAAGTTTAGCGTTTCACGTTTAGTTGTGTGTTATAGGCAACTAAAAATACACACATTAATGCGTTTGACTTGGTTTTTTTGCAGGTATACAGTTCGCCTAATGTATACTGATAAAAAAACCTATATATATATATATATATATATATATATATAAAGACAATAGGAACTATTCCGTACAAAATGTTTGATTTTAGGTATACGTTAATAAAATTATCACAATCGAAGAATACAATTGCAATACACAGTTTGGCTGTGATGACAAAGAAAAACGTATAAGGAAATTTTACATTCCATGTACGAAATATCAATATTAAACACAAGTTTTAAGAAAAACTAATTAATTATAGATTAATTAACTATTATCAGACAACATTAATGCAGAAATGATAAAATGTGGAGGTGAAATTGTAAATGAGGAAATAGGAAAACTAATTATAGAAATATGGAAAATGAGACTATGCCGGATAAATGGAACAACGGAACAATAGTACCAATACATAAAAAAGGCGACAGAAACCAATGTAAAAATTATAGAGGAATTACCCTACTATGTACAACGTACAAAATATTAACAACAATAATTCAAAAAAGACTGAATGAATACGCAAACAAAGTTGTCGAAGAATGCCAATTCGGCTTTGTACAAGACAAATCGACTGTGGATGCAATTCATATAGTAAAACAATTAATAGAAAAAGCACTAGAACAGAAAGTTAAATTAGAATTATTATTTATAGATTTTAGGCAAGCTTTTGGCGCAATGAACAGAACACAAATAATCAAAGTACTAGTAAAGTTTAAAATTCCGAAAAAATCATAAAATTAATAAAAATGACAATAAATAACACAAAAGCGGCAGTACAAACGAAAAACGGAAAAACAAATAAGTTTACAATAAATAATGGATTAAGGCAAGGAGATGCACTTTCAGCAGACACAAAGGGAACTCTCAAGACGAAAGGGAGCCAAATAATTGCATACGCAGATGATATAGTCATAGCCACAAAACAAAGAGCACTAATGGAAAACATCTTAAAGAAAATGAATGACAATAAACGAATAAAAAACAAAATTCATGATAATCGGAAACACAGGCAAAGAAGAAAAATAAAAAAATAGGCCAGCACGAATTTCAGAAAATCAAGAAAATAAAGTACTTAGGTGTATAATTAGTAACAACAACGAAGATAAAACTGAAATTGAAGAAAAAAATACAAAAACCGATAATAACGTATGCAGCGGAAACTATGACAATGACATAAAAAGAACAACACAAATTAAGAGTAGCAGAAAGATCAATAATTAGAAAGATATTAGGACCAAGACAAACAGAAAGTGAAATGAAAAGAAGAAATAACACAGAAATATTAGAAATACTGAAAGGAAAAGGTGTTGTTAACATAATCAAGACAGCCCGTATAAAATGGTTGGGGCGTGTATGGAGATCGGGAAGACACACCAACATAAAAGCAATAACGGAATGGAAATCGAACGCAAAGAAGAGAAGAGGAAGACCAAAAAGCAGATGGTAAGACGAGGTGGAAGTAGATATCAAAAGTATAGGAATTACCAACTGGAAGAATAAGGCAGAAGACAGGAAGAAATGGAGGGAAATAGTGATGGACATATTTAACACTGAGGCAGCACAATGAGAGAAGAATTACGGGGATTAATCCACCCCAATATAAACGGATTGTAAGGGCTTCAATCAGAAGCCGCGAAACTTCACAAGGAGTGTAGTAACATATATAAAATAATTAATTATACAAAGTAACTTTTATTCGTAAACAATGGAAAAGTCTCCACCTCATCAATATTTCAATTATTAAATTAAGCATTTTTTTATAATACAAGTAATTATAGTTGTACATAAATATGCAGAACACAACTGTATACGGTGACATACGATTTATATTTATGAGGTAGAAACTAGTCTAATTAGTAATTTTATAGTTATTTTTTATTGTTTTTTGTGTATATAAATAATTATTTTTTATACAAGCACGTTTGTGAATAAAATTTGTAAATAATGCTTGGATTTCGCAGAATCCTCTCGAATGACCGATTTATTTAAAAATTAAAAAAAAAACAGTGGTTTTATAATAATTCTGTTTGTTGAGTGAATATAAAAATAATTGTTTATTTCCTATTATATTTTTAAAATAATTCATTTTGGTCATCACTAATATAAATTAACTTTACCAGTCCACAGTTTATTTTTTTAAAGTAATTTATTTAATTTCAACGATGTTAATAGTTCGGGCTCCATTTCATAATAACTATTACAATAGTAAATTTTCCATAATAAGATAGAATAAGCATATGTCAACAATAAAGCGAGTGCGTTTAAACGGATTTTCATAAATGAATAATATGTTGGCGTCTAATAACTTATACATACATATAAATATGTACATAGGGTTGCCTATACAATGATACTTGAGAATGGTTCACAAACATCTATTGAAACAACTACTTCCCGAGCATTTACCCCGTCGGACATTGGATTACACAATAGATATTTGTTGTTGCATCGCAGCACTGCTGAGAAATATCTATTGTGTAATCCAATGACCGGCGGGGTAAATGCTCGGGAAGTAGTTGTTTCAATATTTGTTGTTGCATCGCAGCACTGCTGAGAAATATCTATTGTGTAATCCAATGACCGGCGGGGTAAATGCTCGGGAAGTAGTTGTTTCAATAGATGTTTGTAAAACTTACACTGTAAGTATTTTTTGCAGTTGGAAAAAGGGTTTGATCGAATTTTATTGATCATTGCCAGAAATTTTCCTCGTTTAATTTCATTGTAATTTCATGAATTAAATGTAGACAATGTTTTGTGAAAACTAATTGTAATGTTGTGCTGCGGATTTGTTGCGCTCGCAGCGATCGCTGGGTTTGCTGGGGAGTGCCCGTCACCGGAATAATATTACTTAAGTCCTTCGGTTTACTGGATTTTATTCAGTAAATGGGAATAATTAAAATTAACAATGTTTACAATTAAAAGGTATTTGTCGAACTGACTTACAATATTACAAAAGGTGCTTCGAGTGGTGTGAGCGATGTCGCACGTGACATCGTACGATGTGAATTGTCCAATAAAAATGATACAAGCGACATCACCCCATCTTACTCAGCCAAATAATTAATGTGTAAGAATGCATGTAGCAACAAGGTATGCATGTTGCTAAGTGCATTAAATGTCGATATTGCAAAAGCATGCATGTGCTTTTGCAATATGAGAAATTAACGTTTCACAATGCAAAAAAAAAGAATGATTATTATTTAAAAAAACAAAAATTAACAAATGAATTATTATTAAATTAAGATATGGTTAGAATATCACAACAGTAAATATTATTTTTTTAATTGCGTTGTAAATATTTTACTGTAATTATTATTTATAATATATAGTTTATACTTTAATTATGTTGTTATAGTTTTTCACATCGCGCGGTTATTCATATACCGTCTCCGAAGGTCCTCTGCTGACTATATTTCGGTTTTCAGTTGTAACAAGAAGTGTATAATTCATGTTAGTTGCTTCGTCTTTACGTCTCTTTTGTACATTTTGTCACAAAAATCTCCTACAGTTTTGACACAACGAGTATCTTGTAATTGTCAGACAAATTAACATTTCTTAATTGACGCATACGTAAACTCTGAACCGTTTTCAAACATGGCCACCTAATACGCCATTGTCATATATAATAAACTTGTCATTTGAAAGAAGTCAGTTTCCTAGAAATTTAAAGCAATATACAGTCACTCCAATATTTAAGAAGGGTAATAAAGAGGACATAAAGAATTATAGACCGGTAACGCAAGTAATGGCTATCTCGAAAATATTTGAATACTGTATGCTTGATATCAGCATGGTTTTCGAGAAGGCAAATCAACAAAAACTGCTATAAACGAGTTCTATTAATTGATCACAGAATACTTGGATAAAGGAGAGTACCCAGTAGCAATATTTCTTGATTTAAGTCGTGCATTTGACTGTGTAAATATTAATTATTTAATGGATAAATTATATGGTTATGGCATCCGCTGTATGGCATACAATTGGTTCTTATCTTATATGAAAGGTCGCCGGCAAAGAGTTAAAATGGTTACAGGAAAATCTGAAGAATATGTATACCTATCTAATGAAATAACTGTTAACATTGGGGTCCCACAAGGATCAATTTAAGGTCCTCTTCTATTTATATTACATATTAATGATTTATATAACTTAATTCCATATCACCTAATAACATATGCTGATGACATTGCTATAATAATTTCGGATGAATCAAATGTGGGGTATCACTGTAATGAAGCTTTAAAACTAACCTTAAACTGGCTAAATCAAAATAAATTATTCTTAAATAAAGATAAAACAGTGTTCAGCAGGTTCCATACCAGACAATGTAAAAGTAATCTTCAAATTGAAATAAATTTTTACAGTAATCATATCGAGTATGTAGATAGCACAAACTTCTTGGGAATAAAGTTTAATCTTAATTGGTATAATAAAATTGAAGATCTAAAAAAGATGATAAACAAATACTGCTATGTGATTAGATGCGTAAAAGATATTCTCGATAAACGCCAGACAGTCATGATATATAAATCCATTATCGAGTCTCGACTACGATATAGTATATGCCAATGGGGATCATTAAATTTGATAGGTGAATTATTTATCCTACAAAAAAGAATGATCCGCTGTATTGTGGGAGTACCAAGTTGGGTCTCATTACGTAATACGTTCCGTACGTTAAGTATTATGACTCTACCTTGTCTATATATCTATGAAATAAGTCTATACATATTTAATAATAAACACAGTTTTAGCTCTACAAGTGATATACATGACTACAAAACAAAAAGTCGTAATGCTCTATATAGACAAAATAGCCGTCTTGATTTATTTTATTATTTTTAAAAATAGGCTTAAGTCCTATTTAACAGAGCAATCGTTTTATAGTGTTAATGAATATTTAGCGTAATTTCAAATTTAATTATATTTATTTCCGAATGGAAATTAATGTATCCGATTTTCTGTTGACTTATCCTATGTACATATTGTGTATAGTTGGGACTAATAAATATTATTATTATACTTTATTAGAAACACCGCATGTAGATTATATCAAGCGTATAACAAAAATCGACGACGAAGTTGGCATTGGAAATATAAAGTCATGTCTGAACTAAAATCACACGCGCACATTTTAACCAGCATTCCATGCGTGTTATCTTAGTACAGACATGACGAGACTTCCAACGCCAACTTCGTCGTCGATTTTTGTTATACGCTCGATATTAAATGAATAGAAACTCGTCAATTGTGCAAACTTTCTTTAGTCCTTAAAGTTTAGAAAAATGTATAATTTGAGACAGAGGGAGCAATAAATATATAAAGATGGATTTACTGGAAGCACTGAAAATCCACAAGACTAAAATTAGTCCTGGAATTCCCCTAATTAACGAACAGTTTGATTTGATGTATATCCCTCTTTTTAAAGTTTTCTAAATAGGAATATAAAAACAATTTTGTCCATATTGTTATTAAAATTAAAAAATAAAAATAGGAATCATAAATTAAATATAATATACGAAAATTAGTTATTTTTAATAGTTAAACGCTAGAGAATACAAATTTTAAAAGCTAATAACTAATTAAAGGCAAAATCGATTATTCGAATAATAAAAACTTGCATTCGATTGATATGAATAACGATTAAAAAATAATCCATTATTTATATCAGTCGAATTTAAGTTTTTATTATTCAAATAATAGATTTTGCCTTTCATTACTTACTACCTTTTATATTTTGTATTCCCTAGCCTTTAACAATTAAAAATAATTATTTTTCATATATATTAATGAAAACACTTCTAAACTTCGATTTGTATAAAACTTTATTTTCATTTTTTCTACAGTTTCAACAGTTTAGTCTTTCATTATCAAACATGAACTGTGTGTTCGTGTTTGAAGTGTTGTACGAAACAATGTTGAGAAGTGTTTTCAACAATACATTTAAATATGTATGACGAAGTACAAGTCTCTATAATAGAAAACCTTTTTTTTTGTTGTTCGAGCCATTTCTATTTAATAGTTTTCTGGAATATCGTGTAGCTCAGAAATCAAGCCAGCTGTGAATATTCCAAATGTACTATAAATTAATAATCAACTTCTCACTTAACCCGTGATGAAACATTTTAAACTTAATTAATTAAACTTTAATTAATACAAACCAAGTGTTTTATTTAAAATATACCTTAATTAGTACTATTAATTGTTTCTTGAAAAAGTAACAAAGGTTTGAGAAAACCGCAACTCACTACGATTAGCCGTTTTCTAAAAACATCCGAAAACTATCTAATTCTGGACACATTGAGCATTTTTAATGTACAAGTATTAATATAATTATTGCTTTAAATCGAATAAAAGTCATAAAAAGTATATAAAAAATCGTAACGAAAAATCCAACCGAGAAAAACTAGCGACAATAAATCAAAGGTTTTTTTCTTGCGGATTGTATTCATTCAGTGGGTGTTTACATTAAAGTCAGTCGCGTGAGGTCATTAATTCGACTCGGAATGCGCGTAACAGGTTGCGGTGCCCTTCTTCACCCTTTGAGACTCCTCGAATCCGTCTTGGAAGATCTCTCCTCCCACTTCCTGCTATTCATATGTAAAAGTGGCGCATAACCAGCCGTCCCACCGCCGCCAGCCCTTTCGCCGCCCACCCTCCGTTTTCATGGACTCCGATTTTCCGGAACTTCCGGCACACGTATTCATATGTAAATATCCGCAACACCTGAAACCATCAGATTTAGAAAATAAATATACAGGGTTAGTTAAAATTACAGGAACATCTAAACAATTCTTCAAACAGACATAAACATGTTGTTTTAATATATTTTTAATATACAGAGTATTCAATTTACTTAAACAATTGTTTAAACTTTCGTTTTTTTTTAATTGCATTTCATTGACAAAAAAAATTACAAAAAGTTTTTAAAATTAATCTTAAAATTAAAAAAAAGAAAATATAGAGAGTGTATATTTTCATTTATTTTATTTTAAGTTTAATTTAAAATAAATATTTGTAGATCAATGAAATGCATTTGTTTTATCATTTACTTTAATTCTCTTTAATTATTTTATCACTGATTTTTCATTTTGTGCATTTTTTAGTCGCTTGATTGAATTAAATCTCTTTGTATGTAAGTGTGATAACAGTAATGTAAGAAGTAGGCAGACAATAATAACCCACACATCCATTATATTTATTTAGACATTATTTATTTCTTCCGGTCTAACAAATTAATTGTTTGATAAATAATAATATAAATAAAATTATATACGAGTTGTTCCCAGTAGATGCTTAATTCCTCTTCATATCCTTGAATAGTTTTCCGGAGTTGTACTTCTCGAAGAAGATCTCCAAGCAGAGATAGAACGTCTCTTCGAAGAAGAACACGCTGGCCACGGCCCCCAGCACGAAGTTGGACGTCTTCTTGAACACAAAGTTCTAGATTTGATAAGACATCTTTCGCTTCAGCAATAAATTTGCTCGGGAAAAAGTTCTTTCGAACAGCTGAGGTACAACAATAAAAGAGGGACAAAATTCTTAAGTTCGAGAATCTGTATAACTTAAAATTTAAAAATTATGAATTGCATAAAAAAATAATTCCTAACAAAAGTTCTTCTTAATGTGTTAAAATGCATGTTTCAATTGAAAAGGGGAAATCTTCAAAATTTTCATTGTAAATAGGACACCCTGTATTTTCAAATTTGAAGATATTCGTAAGATGTGCTTTCATTTTTTTGAAAAACACATTATTTTTATTTTTCAAACGCATTTCCGAAGAAATTTGTTTCGAAAATTGTATTCGATATTTAATTCTTAGAATTAATTAAATAAATTATTTATTTATACATTTTATAAAAAATATATATATTCGTACAAAATATTCTAAGAATTAATCTCAGAATTTAAAAACGTAAAAATTAATAATAAATGTTTCATAAAAAAAAAAAAAAAAAAAAAAAAAAACGCAAGAAGATTGCCCAATTATCCATGTAAATTGTATATTTAAAACGTATTTAAATCATGGCGTGTTTATATCGAAGAAACTTTTATTTGAAACATTTTTTGAAATTTGCTACTGTTTGGTGTTCTGGTAATTTTGACTAAACCTTTATATAAAGTAGATTATTTATTGTTATTTAAATTGATTATTAAATCGAATTTTATTACAGTACTTAATCTGATTGGAGATGAAATAAAACCTGTTAATAACAGAGATGAACATGTTGATACAAAAAACAAATTGTATGTAAACAATAATCCCGCAGATAATCTAATCAAACCACCCCCCGTTGGTGACAATTAACACAGCGGGGTGGAATCGCGCTCGCGTCGCCGTTTATTTTTCACTGGCTCGTCTCGACGATTTGAATATAACAAAGTGGAGAGATTATCAGCGGCAATCCGTGCACAATCACGCCGTGTGATTTATGAGCGTGTCGTGTCCGGACGTGCGAGGAAAGAGAGTGGAAAAAAATCCGGAGGGTGTGCGTAGGTGTTTATTTGTGGGTAAAAGTTGCGATACAAAAATAAGCGGGATGAGGTCAATTTTGGGGTCAGAGCGGCGAAAGGGGATGTTGCGCAAGGTCGGGTTCAGAGCCGGCGGGGCGGCGACCGCCCCCCGATAGGTCGCGTGCCGTATTTATACAATACAAACACACACACGCAGACACAGATGTGAAAAATCTAATTTCTATAAATATTTTAATGTTTTTAAATTATATTTATTATTTCTATATTAATTAATTTATTATGTTCATTTGTTCTCATAATATTTTAATAATAAAAGTTGCTTCATTTATACGCATTAAAAAAAAATACAGGGCGTCCAAAGAATAAAAAAAGAAAATTATACATTAAAGAGTGGTGCTGTTTGAAATACAGGAGCTACTCTACAGCTCCTGAAAGAGCGGAAATCTAAATTAGCACCAAAATCGTTTTTTATCATTTTTTATATCAAATTATGTAGCCTACTGACAAATTTCATGAAATACAAACCTTTCTTAAGATACAGACTTTTACTGATATTACTAAATAAATTAAATTGAAAGAAAAAAGTCAATAATTTTACTATTTACTGAACAGTTTCTTGCTCTGAGATTAGCAGTCCATAACATTGTACAGCCGTTTTCCTGATTTTTTTGTTCCTTCTTATAATTATTTCCAGGCCCGGCGCTAAGGTTTTTGCGCTACAGACGGACTAGATTTCGCTGCCCCAATCTAAATATTTTGTTAAAATACAAGTTTTCTTATTTATAGATTGTGAATAGTAGGAGTGTATATGGGACATTCATTCAACATTTATTGTTTATACTTCATTTTATTAAAACTCGATAACAAAAAGAAATGCAAAATATAAATAAATAATAAATACACTTCATAAAATTTGCAATAAAAATTAAACAATACTTAACGATTACATTTTTCTTCTATCTTTAATAATTGCAAAATCCCGGATTATATCATCTTTATTGTTTATTGTTTATTTATCTATGGATCTAGCTATATAATTTTTAATAGATAATAGCGCTAGTTCTGACAATAAGCTCTGCGTCATTGTTGATAAGTTTTAATTAACGCAAGACGACAAAAACTTTTATCTCCACTGGCTACACTAATAGGTAGTGTTAGAAGAGTTTTTAAAGCAATGTATACGTTTGAGCATATTACTATTAATCTTCTTTATGTTGGTGGTTGGTCGTGGAGACTTTAATTATTTAAATAAAAATACTTGTCCTTTCTCCTACTTATTTTTTATTTGATATATTTCGGAAACTATGTTTCCATCATCAGTAGTTGAAGTTTTATAAATATAAAAAGATGGAAACATAGTTTGCGAAATATATCAAATAAAAAATAAGTAGGAGAAAGGACAAGTATTTTTATTTAAATATTACTATTAATTAATTATTTAAAATATATTTTAAAACGCCGTTAGTGGAGACTGTTAGTTTTACAATTTTTGAAATAAATATTAATTCTTCTGAATTAGTCAAGTTCTATACACGATATTATGTCCTCCTGTTTCAAAATTTATAATTCTGAGAAGTTGTGTTAAAGTCAAAAAATTTTATTATAAGATAAATAAATATCCAATAAATTTAAATAATCTTCAAACTTGAATTTTTGTTATGAATCTTCAAAAATGGCTTCATCCTTTCCTTCATAATCAAAATTCCTTATTTGCTTCAGTACTTGTGATAAATAATTTTCGGTACTCTTCATTTTTTCTCTCATTTTTTTTAAGTTTTTAACTACATCTCCAATTGTTGCTAAAGAAATTGAACATTTCAGGCTTTGTATCAACAATACGTTGCACATAAAAAAAGCTGGCAAAAGTGAAAATTGCCAAGTCGTAGCTGTAAACAAATTATTATTTGAGAACCTTAAACGATTGAGGAATATTGAATTATATACATTACTTCCTTCCCGTGCATTGGAAGTCGCTCAGCTCAGTCGAAAGTTGACTAGCATAGACGTTTCCTTTAAATCGCAGTTTTTGTATAGTGGTATTTAAGAAAATAGGAAACTCGTGTAATATGGAGCCAAGTATATACTAAATATTTTAAATATTTTATTGCTTATTAAGTAATATTTCACTAAGGTATAATATTCTTACCAAAGCATGAATGTTTGCAGCTTTAAGTTTGTATATATAATCATATAACCCTTATACCCCTTCGAGTATCGGGTGTATTTATCTAATGAATGTTTTGACTAGGTCTGTGTGTTGTAAACTATTTTTCTCCATTTTTTTCTTATCCATTGCTGTCTTCTTGGCTTCCTCTATTGTTAATCCTTTTTCCTTCAGTATGTTGGCTATCCTTTCGTTCCACGTTTTTCTTGGTCGTCCCTGTTTTCTTTCGTTGTTGTCCGCGCTTGTCATACTTTTTTCGCTATTCTATTGTCTTTCATTCGTTGCAGATGTCCCCACCAACTCAGCTGCCTTCTTCTTATAAATTTGTGTATGTCTTCTATCTCTAGTTCTTCTCTTATCTGTGTATTTCTTATTCTATCCAGTCTTGTTACTCCTTTATACATCTCAAGTATTTCATTTCGGCCACCTGTATCTTGCTTTTCTGTTCATTGTTCATTATCCAAGTCTCACATCCGAAGGTAAGTATTGGCCTATATATAGCTTTAAACACTTTTAGTTTTGTTTCCGCAGTTATTTCTTTTTTGTTTAGAAATTTATTTTTCATGGCATGGTACATCTTTATTGTTTTCTCAACCCTTTTGTTTATTTCTGTATCATTTTTCCCATTAGCATCTATATTGACTCCGACATATTTATAGCAATCTACTTTTCCCACTTGTTTTCCATCTATTCTTACATTTACGTTCTCACTTTCCCCTATTGTCATTACTTTGGTTTTCTCCTGGTTAATTTTCATTCCGTAATTATCTAATGTGTTTTTCCATATCAGCAGATTATGTTCTAGGTCTTCACTGTTTTTACTGAATAACACTATATCATCAGCAAACACTCCCTCGGATATATTTACTTGATTCGGTTTGTAGTGTCCAACGTACATTTGTTTGCATTGTGTGTTACTGGTTTTTATTATTTCATCCATATATATGATGAATAGCTAAGGGCTGAGTCCCCCACCTTGTCTTAATCCTTCGTTGGTTTTAAATGAATCCGATGTTCTGCTGTTGTTGATTATGTACGTTATGTTGTTGTTATAAATCGTTTTGATTAGTCTTATAAGTTTATGGTCTATTTCATGTTTGTCTAATATACTCCATATTTTTTCTCTGTTTACTGTATCAAATGCTTTTTGTATATCTACGAAGGCCAAATATATACTTTTTTGTTGTTGGTGCATTTTCTCTGTGATTTGTCTAATCGTGAAGATATGGTCTTGAATACTTCTGCCTTTCCTAAATCCACATTGTGTATCTTGCAGTTTGTGTTCCATTTTAATTCTTATCCGCGTTTCAATAATTAGTTCCAGTAATTTATTTCATGATGGTGTTTATTAGATTAATTCCTCTATAATTGTTACATTTCTGTTTGTCTTCACTTTTGTATATAGGTACCAATAACGTTTCTGTCCATTCTGTTGGTATAGTTTCCTCTGTCCACACTTTATTAATTATCTTTGTTGCTATTTTTAATCCTTTTTCATCTATTTGTTTAAATATTTCTGCAGTTATTCTGTCACGTCCAGGTGCTTTTCCATTTTTTAATTTTCTAATAGCTTGTCTTAATTCTTCTCTGCTTATTACTGGTTCCGTACTTTCTTTATTGTAATTCATCATTATTGTGCTTCCATTATCCTGTTCCATTGTCAATAGTTCCATTCCACCTCGCCATAACTTCCTCCTCATTTGTCAATTTTATGCCTTTCTTATCTTTTATGTGTATTACTTCACTTCTGTTTTTAGGATTCCTCATTGATTTTAATGCACCATAGAATAATTTTGCATTTGTTTTGCTGTCCGTTTCCATTTTCCTACCAAACTAATTCCACATTTCAATCTTTTCTCTTTTTATAAGTGACTGTTACTGTTTGTCTACTCTTTTTGTATATACTGTAGCTTTCATCATTTTTATTTGTGATGTATTTATTCCAAAGTTGTTTTTTCTTTTTCACCTCTGTTTTAATTTCTTCGGTCCACCATGTTGTCTGTTTTTTATTGCTACTTATTTTACGTATTCCACACACTTCTGATGCAGTCTTTAGTATGTTATGCTTGAAGTAATTCCATAGTTCTGTAATTTCACAATTAGTTTCTATTTCCTTCCATTTCTTATTTAGTTGTTTTTTGTAATTATTCGCTACACCTGCTTCATTCAATTTGTATGTTCGTATGTTTTCATATTTTAGTATAGTTTTGTTTTCTATTATTTTTGTTTTCATTTCCATCGCCTGTGTTTGTATTGTTAATAAATAGTGGTCACTACAAATTTCTGCCCCTCTTCTTACTCTTGCATCTTTTATCAGTTTTAGATTATTTCTTCTAATTAATATATAGTCAATAATGGATCGTTCATTTCTGTTAGCCATCTCCCTTGTATATGAATGTATATCTTTATGTTTGAACCATGTGTTTGTTATTATTAAATCATTTAATGTACAGAAATTTAATAATCCCCATTATTGTTTCTGATGTTCTCTCCATTATTTCCAATCACTCGTTTGTACATGTCATCATGTTTACCCACTCTCGCATTAAAGTCTCCCAATATCATAATATCTTCTTTGCAATCATCAGTTATTTCATTCATTTTGTTCCAGAATTCATCTTTTTTATCCGTTGTGGCATCATCATTTGGTGCATATGCTAGAATTATGTTATTAATAAATAATTTATTGTGTTTTATATTTATGAGTAGTATTCTCTCCGATATGTATCTGTGATCTTTTATATCATTTACTAGAGTTTCATTAATTATACACCGCACTCCACAAACTGCTCTTTCATTCTCATTTACACCGCTATATACTATTAGATGTCCCTTGTTTGTTTTAATAACCTCTTTCGCCTTTATTTTTGTTTCTGTTAATGCTAATATGTCTAGTCCTATCTTCTCGAATTCTTCTTCTAATTCTCTTTCTTTATTTTTTATCCCTCTGATGTTCCATATGCCTATTAACCATTTGTGTTTCTTTCTTTCTTTTCTTATTTCTTCATTATCAGTGTTTAGTATGTTTACTTTGCGTTTATCTTGCTTCCTAGCTGATACTTGTTCTCTTATCTTTCTTTTTTTTTATTTCCTTTATCTTTGCCGGGTTCGTCTCCTTAATCATTGTTGTTTTATTGGGTATATGATTTAGTTTTTTTGATTTCGTTGTACCTCCATCTTAACTGTAGCTCTTTCTTTTTTATTCCATCTATACTCCTCTCCGTTTATTATCATTTTTCCATACTTTACTTGTACTTTTGCCTCATTGTTTTTTTTTGTTGCCTTGCTATGCTCCTTATTTCTGCTTGCATTTTCTGTTCTTCATTTTGTTCTTCATTATATCAATCTTTGTGTCTATATTATCTAGTTCTACCCTTACTATATCATCTTTAATAGTCCTAGCCGATATTATTTGGACTTTAATATTCATTTGCCTTTCAATAAACTCTTTCACTTTTTTTTCTTTCCTTTTTCTACCTGTATGCTCTTAATAACAATATTTTTTTTCTTTGCGTGCCCTCTCCTCCCTTTCTAATCTAAGTTCCAGATTTTCTATACGCTCGTTTAGTTCGTTTTTTTCCTCACTCCATTTTTCTTATCTTTATTTTATTTCTTCTCTCATTCCTTTTATTTCATTCTGGAGTTTTTGATTCCTCTCCTGTATTTGTACCATTGTTGCCTGCATTTTTTTAACATCTTTTTTACTTCTTCCATATTTTTTTCGCTCTTGTCTTTGTTATTGCTGTAAGTTTTATCTTCTATGGTAAATTTTCTGTTTTCTCTTGCTTGCCTTTGTTGTGTGGACCTTATTATTTTCTTGCTTATATTAAATGCTTGCTTCTCCTCCTCTTCTCTTTCTTTTTTAAAGAATTCTGACATGAGTATTCAATTAATAGTACTTTATTTAGTTTTTTTTTCTCTTGTCCTATTATATATTGAGTTATATTTAAGTTTGTATTTCTATAAAACTATAACAAATCTGTTATACTTCCAGATGCTTCCGGGTATTAGTTTTTATATCACAAAAAAGGGGAAGGGAAGTTGACTTCAACACAAAAACAGAGTCCGGAACGATCCGGATGACCGAGTAATTTGCCTTTATTGTAAATACATTCAATTTCGATTTTTTCATAAAGTAAGGTTTTTATTTTGTAATTCATTTTAGGTTGTTCAGATGTTAAAATAATGACTCGAAAGAGATTCTTCATCATGCAGCAATGTGATAGTAAAGATATTAACAAAAAATGGAATATGTCGAAGAATGTCTTCTAAATTCCGATAAATATTCAGAAGAATAACAAACAGAGTTTATACATAAAATTCCACACCTAAAAACAGATATTGGGCGAAGATGGGCATCTTCACATTACGAAGAAAACATTTTCTTAAAAAAAATAATGGCTGCAAGGGCATATTGAATTACCCCAAGCAAATCAACGAGCAGGACAACCAAGCAAATAATTCAAGTGAACGAAGTATAAGGCGAAAGATTCAAGATCTTCGTACCATTACAGACACGGAAGAATTAACGTTTGCTACATAGATGAAGTTACGAGCTGAAAAAAAGTAGATGCATTTCAAATTCCGCAAGAGACTACTAAATTACCTAATCGAGCAACGAAATATATAAATATTTATTAAATAAAACAATTTTTCACTTTGTTTGCATACCTTGTTATACAAATAAAGTGAAACGTGTTTTATTTAATAAACTCAAAATCTATAACCAACAATCAACAATATAAATATTTATTCTGGTAATCTATAAACAGCACAAATAACACCATTGCAAGCATTGTCGATGTTCGTGGAAGCTGATTTTTTGCGAAGACAGTACGAGGTCGTCAGACGCTTTACCAAATACCTGTATCCTTCTTATACTATATTGAAACAGGAAAAACAAAATTGCTATACCAAAACTGAATCATATCGAGTAACAGACAGTTGTGTATAAATATTACTCTTACATATAAGCGGGGAAGCGATGGATCTTAACAGGTTCAACTCAAGCAAAAATTTAATAGTGATTCTGATTCCGATGCCAGTATTATTTTAATGTTTTTGTGTGCCAGACTAACTTGTGGCCGAAACAATAAAAAACTAATCTGGCAAAATCCAACACATTACTGCGGGCCCAAACGCATTAGATTCATAAAAGAGTCTATCTATCGCTGTTTCATCCACTAAAAGAAGGCGAACTTTTCTTGTTTATTAGATGAATAGTTGTTGAACAAATTTTTCATTTAGTGGACGAAACAGCAATTCTCGGTCGTCTACTTTGTAGATCCAAATCGTTGACGATGCCAATATGAAATGAAGCAATAACTTGTGTTATCTTGCATTTATTATGATTCATTAATCACAATATAAAATCCCGTTAAACCTAGGCAATAGATGACGCTGGTATTATATTCCATTTATTAAGTCTAAGCTTGTTCTGGACTCTGAGGTTAACTAAGGAGAGTAATTTTTATAACAGGTCTTCTATTTTTTTGTTTACTGTCTCAGCTTCTTCTACACTTTTATATTCCCCTTTATTTGGTGCAAACAGCTCACCATTTCTTTTTCTGTATTCCACTAACATGACCAGCTTCCTGTTTTTAAATTTATTTTCTTCCTCTTTTCAGTCCCATTTGATAAAAACTGGAAAATGGTCTGACTTCAGCCCATTAATTGTTTTGATGTTTTCTGGTAATAAGTTGGTTCTGCTTATGAAATTGTTTATTACAACACCCAGTTTCTTCTTTTTTTTTTTTTTCATTTGTGCGTTCCCATATTTTACTTACTCTCGTCCTCTTAGTAATTCATTATTCCTTCTTCTTGATATTGATTCAAAATTTTTGAACTCCGTTGTGAAGGATGGTTGTCCATCTCCACGGTTGCTAATTTCTTATTGTTTAACCTGTTATTTTTTAAGCTCTCGAAAGTTTCGTAATTGCTGGCGCACCTGCACATATCCATGACATTTACATATGTAACACTGCCAGCTCCTCCTAAGTTTTTTCTTTGGTTCTATTCTTAGCCTTCAATCGAACATAAATTCGATGTCGAAAATTTAATTCGATTTTTCTCTTATTGAAAGGTTCACAAAACCTGCGAGAAGAATTAGAATCTGCTGTACATCGTATTAACTGAACTAGGTAGAAAATCAATTTCACCCAGTCTCTTTTTGATTTCCCAATAACAAAGAGGAATATTTTGAATCACTAATTTGAACTCCATTTTCTTGTCTGATAGTGAAACTTAACGGCTTCCAGCTGTTTCGTGAGTTTTACTTAGACTCGATATGAGGCGTATTACATCATCTAATAGATGTTGAAACAGTAGCTTTCATCTTGTTCAGAGTACCTACTCAAATCTGAATTGTTCCGGGTTCCTGGTGAAGATTTTGATACCCTCAGTGGAAACCCGAGCGCCACGCGAATACGCCCGCCGCGCAAAAACATCTACCACCAGAATGACATCATTTCCACCGAGAAATGGCGCAACAAGAAACGTAAAGCACATACGGTCCTAAAAGCATATAAAAAAGCAAAATAAATTCAGTAATGACAGTCTCATAATGGACTCACCCAGTGGGCTCTCCATATTCAACCAAAACCCGTTAAGCTCGCCACAGCCAGCCAACTCTGAAAGCTCACCACAGTTTTCCTGGTAACATAAAAAAACAGCTCCTCAAAGGATACGACGTCGCAGTTTCCACTAATGTCAAAGAAGAAAATCAGTCTCCTGGACCTGACCAGGAAGTCATAGACTTTAATCCATACCAGTACAGCACCAAGCCAGCCATCACAACACATCGTCGCCAGACTGTTTTACGAAAAGTTACACCGCACCGCCGAAAATCCACGCACATCATTCCAAAACCCTCCTTGGAGTTCGATCATTTATTAAGAATGTTTGATTCTTTCATAACGGAATGTTTTGATATTTTCTACATCTACCAGTGTGATGAGCGTTGGCGGTAATTGATTATTTACTGTGATCTTCTCTATCGATTTGTTGTCATCTTTTTGAACTGGTTGATTTTGTCTACTTCTATTCTTTAGCCACCCTAATCCCCGGATACACTTATCTTCTGTGTCCCTGGATTGCTTTTTATTTACATCTTCAGTATAGTTCATTGGCTCACTGCTTACTCCTTTCGCGGGGACATCCACAATTTCTGTGATCTTTTTCTTCTGTTTTAAGGCAACTTCTCTACATTCCATCTCCTCAATAAGCTCTCTTTTTATCCGTTCCTGTTGACTTATTTCTGTCTGTTCCTTGATGGTGGCCGTGGGCATCATCTCCAGAGGAGTAGCAATGTTATCTTTGTGGCATAATTACTCCTGGATATCGCCTACGTATTCATTTTAAACTCTTCATAATTCTTCATGATGGCATCAAATGTTTGGAGATTCCTTGGTGGTATATAGTTCTCGTATAAATTCACTGTGATTAACTTAACAGCATGCATTAATAAAGTTACACTTAAATCCAAAAAAACTGCTCAAATTGGTACACGCGTTTGGATAGACTCCAGTTACAAGTATCCTATTGCTGATGAACGTTAAAAGTTTACATAAATTAGGTGCCATTTCTTTTATAAAAAAATTGTTAGGTGATCAAAATAGGCAATTATTTTAAATCTCTAGGTTTTCACTTTTTCCAGAAAATGACGTATATTTTCAAAAGCAACATTTAACATGATGAATAGAGGAATGATTTTAAACATTAACATTTCCTTAGATTTTATAATTATAATTCATGCCTGGCATACGCGTGGATTTCCGTTTGTCACTTCCAATATTCCGAAAATATTTCAGTCTCTTCTTAATGGATGCAATATCATCTTCGAGCAGTTTGAAGCCCTTGTGGGAAATTTTATTTCATCACAAAGAAGCGAATAACAACTTTCTAACTTACTGGAAAAGACTGTAATTAATATAATTAAAAAGTTAATAACCTTTATAATCTTTTCAATGTTGTTGAATTCTGAGGCGTAACAATATATAAATTTATTGTAGGCGCTATACTTTTTTATTTAAGTCCTATTCAATACTTCTCATTATTAAATATATGTTTAACTCTAAATAAAACTATTAAGTTTTTGATTTTCACTTTTATTTATTGTTTGCGACATTTGTTTCGCTACACTGTAGCTTTAGGCGAAGAAATATAATAATAATATTTACAGAGTAAGTACAATATATAATAATTATATATAATTTCATATGTGCGTTGATATTTGGCTTAAATATCCGTTATATATTTTAAAACGTCCAATACATTAGATATTTTGTAAAAAAAAAAACAGTAAAGACAAAACAAAAAGGTTCAACGCTGTGGGGTTTATCAGCTAAATTTTAAAGACAGCCCTAAGAAATACATAGGCCAAAACGGAAGAATTTTCGAAGAGAGGATTAAGGAACATTACAAAGCCTATATAAAGAGAAAGGACACCTCAACTTATTCAAATCACCTGCTAGAAGGCCACCACTTCAAACATACAAAGTGCTTCATATGTACAACAAAGGAACAAAACTAAACATCCTCAAAGTGTAGAAATTATCAAACACTATCCCTATCAATAGGGAATTTGTTAAGGTTACTATCGCCAATACGTTTTTTGTTTTAGGGGATTAACAATTTTATACACTCATAAAATATAAACATTAAATACAGGCCGATAGCTTATTTACTGATGAACGATATGAGATAATTTTTATTTTTTAAAAACAAAAAAAAAAGTGAAAAAAAAAAATAATTTACATAAATACATTTAATCTATATTAAATTTATCTGATTATACGTGGAAAGTGTTCCTGTTAATATCCATATTTAATACTTTCATAATATTATTATTTGTATACTCTTTAATCCTATAAAATAGTCAATGAGAAGAAATTTAGTTCGACGCCATTATTTCTATTGTGGAACAGTATCTAGTAGTTCAGATGTTTGCCGCTAGGTTGAAAAATCAAAGTTGCAATAAAATAAACACAAACATTTGGTAAAAACCACTGCACGCTCTGTCGTTAATCGCATAGTTTATTAGGCGTAAAATCGCAGCCTTAAATGAACAAATAGAACTATCGAACTCCACTTTCCTCAAATTAAATACCCACCCCACCACCCTCACCACGTAAAAAACTTGTATATATTGTACTTACTCGGTAAATATTATTATTATATTTCTTCGCCTGAAGAAACTACTGTGTGGCAAAAGAATTGTCGAGAACAATAAATAAATGTGAAAAACAAAAACTTAATAGTTTCATTTAAAGTTATCGTGGATTTTTTAAAGAGTTAATGCCTTCACAATCAATAATATGTTTAACATTTTTTTTATATTCTAGTCGCTTTCTGGTTTTAATTTTTACTCAATTTCTTATACTCTCCTGAGTTTATGACCTATGATAAACTCAATGTTTATTTTCAAATAAAATTTACTATAAATCTAGATTTTCATTCGGAATTAACTAATAAGATATACATAGTTAATGCTGTATAGCCCCTCACAATGTGGAAGAACATATTTACGAAAAAAATAAATACTATCATCGACATCAATGAATGTTCTAGATGTACTAAATTAAAAAAAAGCATACCATTATTTAAATGTTTGCCTTAAACATTTCAAACCTAATTTATTCGAATAAATGCATAATTACACGATTTCTTTCTCAGAAAATAATAAAACAACGAAATAGTCATTTTCTTCACTTTTTCTTTCTTTTATTTTGGCGAAAAGCCGAAATAAATTACACGCGCCGCAAATATCAAGACATTAATTCAAGGTGCACACACGCTCGCCTATTTAATGGTCAATGACTCCCCGGCCGAGTCTAGAGTCTCGTCTGCAGTTTTATGCTCTATTAAGGAGTCATTCATGCCGCCGTGTGTGTGTGCGCGCCGGCCTTTTCGCGGAATTGCGGTCCCCGCGAGCTGGCTAATTACGGCCCTGGACCGGGCGCGCTCGCGTTATTTTTCATTAGATGGAAACCGGCCGCAGTTAATTAAAATTCGATTGGGATAATCACACCGTTCGGGTTGGTTCGGATTTAAAGGAGATTGGGCATTTTTGGAGTGATTAATACTCGTGTTGGATGGTTGATATTTCTTGTGGGCTATTAAAGCAATGGCTTTGATCTTAATGGTTGTGGTTATGTTGTTGTCTTAGAGAAGATATCAGAACACATACAAAGACATTTTGTTTAGACAATTACATACACAGACTATAACAGACAGCCAGCTCTGTGTTCATTTTTAAACGCTAAAAGTAGCTCTTTCTCTCTCCCACATAACTATCCCTTACACTCTAGATAGCGTTTCCGTGTTCCAGGTGGCGCTATGCAAAGTAAAACATAGATGTGGTGATATACAGAGAGGTTTTTTTAACAGTATACATATCCCCTATGTATACGTGTAAAATACACAAGTCAAACGCATTGATGTATGTGTTTAGTTGCCTATAATACTCAACCCGATCGATTCCTTCAACTAGGATAATTCAAAAAACAATTAAACAATTTTGTATTTCTGTTTATAACAATATCGAAATGCACGATCGTTTGAGTTACTGTCTTACAGTTTCTGGTGGTCATTTCAAGCACTTATTCTAATTATTTATTTCAAGTTTATTGTTCTTCACTGTTACTTTTCTTTCAAATTGTCTTAATAAAATCTCTTTTTTTACCTGTAATTTCTCCATAATAATAAGTATTTTTGTTAAAAAAAGGAAATTGTTTGTGACGGTAACGCATGCAGTGTTAGTAATGATTTATTTTGTTGCGTTTTTCAATAGAATAAAGAGAACGCAACACACAACCTTCCAAAGAAAATGTTTTAGTTTAATTATTTTTAGAATCATCCTAACTGCGGTATTCGGCAACTTTGGATTAATTGAAATGTCTTATCCTCCTATAATACTGTTGGAATTGTAATACACGCTTGAAATTCGACTTTTTCGTCATTTGTATACATTTTCGATCAAATATTTCACACATTTTGAAGTTTAGCGTTTGACGTTTAGTTGTGTGTTATAGGCAACCAAATATATACATATCAATGCGTTTGACTTGTTTTTTTTTTGCAGGTATACAGTTCGCCTAATGTATACTGATAAAAAAACATCTCTGTATACTACATGTATGAAGTATAATAACTTGTATATGCAATCCAAAATACACAAAGCATTCCTATTCGGTATGCAACCTACCAATAGTTTTTGTTATAATAGATTTCAAAATGTTAATCAAATTACACAAAACCAATAATTGTAACATATTCTGTAACACATTAGATATCTTCTACGTATCATAATGTACTACATTAGAAAATACATCCATTTATATGGATTGTGGTAGGATTTTAATAAAAACAATTTATAAGAAAGAAAATGTAGTATATATTTACAACTATTAACAAAATTATTATATTTCTAAAATAATTTATTATACCCTTTATAAAAATTAACATTTTGAAGAAAATATCATACGATCCCACATTATTTGTTGATTTTGTTCATTAAGTTAAAATTAATATTTTGTCGTGGTCATATAACATATGTAGGATATTATGGGACAGTCTTTAGTCCACTTAGCACCATTTTTCATTGGCTATTAAAACTAATCCTATAATTAATCAATAAATCCAGATAAAATGGAATATATTATTAAAAATCAACCAATAAAACACAGATTAGATTGAATAACTTTAAATTCTCGACTAGTTTCGGGTTATTAGCCCATTTTCAAGAGAATTTAAAATTTGTTTTATTAAAATTTCTGTGGATATTTACATGAATAGATATATTGATTTTTTATTTTTTATTTTAATTTAATTGGGGGCAGGCAAAATTTTGGTCCCAGCATTTGCTTCATTTGAAAATTGAAAATTAAAAATTCGTTGTCGTCTTGAGAACCGTACAAGAGAAACTCCAAGTGCTTCTTCCCATAAACGAAGTTTATTCTGTTTTTTTTGGCAAAGAGAATAATTTTCTTACAAATTACTCACGAATTAGCCATAATTTTAAATTAATTTTAGAAAATGGCGAAACGAACAAATATCAAAAAATTAATAAATTAGCAATCACAGACTATATGATTTTTCCTAATACAATAAATTGTATGTTTCAATGTTGGTAAAAAAAAAAACAAAATAATACAAAAGCAGATGTGTAATCTTTGTTTCAACTATTAATGCTAACGCCACCTAGGGCATGGGTACGATGAAAATGTATAGCGTATATTATCAATGAGAAAGATAAAGAAAGACAAATGTCTGAAAGGGACAGATTTTAGCGGACAGATTTCATATAAAGCTAGCCCGGCCTCATTACATAGTTCAATTAGAATAATATTTATATACCGTATACATATGATCGAAAACTTTTATCTTCTGAAGAGCTTTGATTTTTTTTTATTAAAAAGTATTGTTGGAAATAAAAATAACTACACGATATAGCTTGTCATTCTAACAAATTATATAATTATTATTATGAAAATAAAGATAATGATAGAAACTAATTTATCGAATTCTTTATATTTATCAAAAATATAAAGAATCCTCTTAAGGGGAAAGGTGTTATGTTATCACTTATCAATAACACTATTATAATATTATATGCATATTATTGCATTATTAATAAATGAATACTTGCATTTCTTTCACATATAAATAGCTGTTCAAGGCTCGAACGTGAGAGATTGGAGATTAGAAATGTCTTCTTTCGGGTTAACTTATTATTAAATTAGAAACAACTTCTTTTAAGTTATTGTTATATAAATTATAAAATTAAAAGGATTATAAATAAATTTACTTCAGTTAAGTCATCATCGTGTAACAAATTATTAAAAATAAAATAAAAACGTTTTTAAAAATCCCACCGCTCGGGTGAAAACGTTAATTGAGTGTGCCTTTTTACAAATTTTCCCATAATTCGCAACAGCGATTTTTTACATTAAAAACGTAATTTTTAATGAATTCTTTTAATGAGGACATTGTATGGGTAGGGGTGAATATCGAAATTTATATATAAAAACAGTGCAATAAACATTACTGTAATTTATTACAATCATATAACAATTTACAAACATTAAATCAAAGAAAACTAAAGCACAGATTGATTTTTTTTTGTGATCGCCTTATGGACATTTCAACCCCAGACGGAAATACACAGAAATAAATAAAGTCATTTGCATTTTACAGATGCTTTAAGTACGTTTTTCTAATAAAGGAGAAAATCGCACTGTTTATGGCTTTTCGATGAATTTGATGCACTTTGGTTTTCTTCGATTGTATAGTTTACACACACACACATTTTGCTACGTTAAAATTCAACTGCCTTTCAATGAGCATAACGTTGAAATTTATCGGCTTTGTCTTATTAATTCGACATATGTTAAACTCTCTTCAACACATCAAAACTATATTCATTTTTAACACTGGAAGAGTAACATGTCACTCGATATAGAATACGGAGTTATGCAGAAATGTTGCCGCTCACGCTATCGTAGACCGTTATTCTAACATAACTGTCAACCTTTAATTTTAGCGTTTTCGATAGGGAATAGGGCCGATTAGAATACAGAAGAATGGCTTTGACTCTTTTCATTTGTGACTACAAAGGTATCACATTATATATTTCAGTAATGTTAACCACAGATATATCTTTCGACGATTTACTTTAGGACTTCTAAGAGAATGTTCTTTATTTGCAGTACTTACAAGTTATTAGTGGGTGATATAAAATAAAATTGGTAATATAAAGCATTAACCATGAAGCCACTTTAAACTTTTTGTGAATAGAATAAATAAAATGCCTTTAGGCTTGCGTTATTAAATTGCATTTAGTTGTAATTATACAATAATATTTTTTTATTTTTGATGGACATATTACTACATTTTTTTATATGAAATTGTATAGAGAGCTATATTTAGCCGAGTGTATCAATTAACAGGACTTGTTTTTAATTTCACGAAACTGTAATATTAACCGTAACCTCTCATGAAAGTGAAATAAAAGTGAAACCCCGCGGTAAACCACACGACGTGCATACCTACCCAACTTCACTCTCGTTGAGGCCTCCACAGTCCGCTGTGTTTATCTGATTTTAATGAGCCAGTTTCTTGTACGGCACATTTACATCGCATCGCGTCCTCCCCGTCCCTTCTCATCTCCTCTTCTCTTCTCTCCTTTCCTTTCGTTTCGTTTCGTTTCAATTCAGTCCGCTGCATTCTTCACTCTTCGAAGGTCACTTTTGGCCCACAGCCGCAGGTGATTTTAAGACCAGTCTTCTTCATATATATACATGATTCATCTTAATACAATCTTTATTCAATCCCGAATAACACCGCCACGCCGCGCTCCTTCCACCCCTCGCTTCCCGCGACTTCTCCCGGGAAATAAGTTGGGCTTAAAACAAAGGCCGCCGAGCGCGAGATGAGCATTCGCGGTTTGACCTTCACGATTGAAAAAGTAAATGAAGAAGAGTCTGTATCGCCATATAAGAGTTAAACAAATATAAGCATTCTTGTTCTTCGCGAAACCATGCATGATATAAGTTGTTGTTTTTTTAATATTACATCAATACATATTTTTTGCGTATTTGACATATTATTATATTGTAACGTAACGTTTGGATTCACCAATATATCTTTGGTGGCAGCGTGTAGTTGTTTATTTTAATTCCCTTTGCTTTTAATCAACTTAGCACGAATTCAAAGTTTGTTGTTTATACGTAAGATAACAATGTATACACTTTTTTATTCTTCTATAGTAGAGGCTATCACTTCGTGAAACTTCATATTAACGAATTAATAAAATACAAAACTGTTTTTAGTTTCACAATTTATTGTAGAATACTGCTATAAAAATGTTTCACTAGACAGTAGCTTCATCAGGCAGATGATAATGGCTTAATAAAAAAGAATCAGGTAGGAGAGCAGTGGTGGCGTCACAAAGTTTTAAATAATAATAATTATAATAATATTACCCAACAGACAAAAAACCAAATAACAGAACAATAAGTACAAACTTAATATAACATGCTATTAAATAAGATATTTATAAAAGTATAAAGAATGACATATTTAAATAAAATAAAAATACGAAGATGAAACAAATACAAAAAAATTAACTTATAAACCTAATAATAAGAAGAAGAATATTCAATTTATAGAAATAATCCCACTTATTATTTCTGTTAATGGGGGTTACACGAAAAATTTTACAAAAAAAATACAGAACGCATTGAATTACCGTACCCCCTGTACAATATTATACAAAAAAAGTCTTATTCTCAAAACTTGCCACATAACAAGAAAGTTTTTGGAATAGAAGACACAATACCAGAATATATAATCGGTTTAAATGGGATATGATGAACTTCATCTGCATCCACCGAGCCGAACTCAAAAGTCGCAATTGTAGGTTTGGTTAATTTGTTCAAGCTTCGAATGAAAAAGTGTTCGCTTTGAATAATAATAATTTATAAACAATATGTATGAACAAATTCAACACAAACACACATACAATACATACGCAACAACATATACATCTATATGCACACACATAACAAATATCAATGAATAAATTCCTGTATACTATTTATACCTCTAAATTTATTATAAAAAAATAAATTCTCTTGAATCTAATCTGTGTATTATTGATTGATTTTTAATAATATATTCATATTTAGTTTATACAATATGAACTACCAAGGTCTAAATTTTAAAATTCCCTTATAAACTAAAAACAAAATAACACTTGTAATAAATCTTAGAAAATACGCATCTAATTTAATAATTATTAAAATTTATAATGTAGTGATGTACTGCGCTATATAATTAAACTTAGATAAATATATCTTCAAATCTCGAGTTGGCATTAAATGACATATGATAAACGGGCACGGGACATCGATTTTATCATGTAATAATTCATAAATAAATATAATACAAGTTAAATTACGTCTACCGGGTGTACCATTTAACCTGAAAAATCAACATAAGTCGAAAAATATACATCATACGAAAATAAAAACGAGACCAAAAGAGATAAGATTTTATTAAAACATCATTTGTTTTCATTGCAGGTGGCGCTGTAATCACAAAAGTTTACATTTTAAAATAAATAAAAGGTTAGTGGCTTTTTTTTTTCTTCAGTTCAACACTTCCATCAGTATAAAATTGATTAAGAACTCTAACGAATGAAGAACTTTCTCTTATTTTTTCAAGAAAACGCTCAGCATAAAAATTAACAGCATCATCGAAATTTCTCCTAAATTCACTATAAATAAAAATCATTTCATTTTTTCTCACACGGATACTTCATCTATGATAAAAACTTAGAAGAGAATTATATTAACAATATGCGACGTACAATAATTGTACTAAAATAGAATGCTAACCACAATTATGTTAAATTTACAAAATTAAATAAAAAATAATTAATTTTTAAATTTCTATTTATAAATTTATCATAATTGTGGGTTGCTTAGTACAATTATTTGTTATTCTCTTTTAACTTTTCATCATGGAGATATACTGCAAGAACAAAATGAAGTGACTTTTATTTATGGCGAATGTAGGAGAGATTTCGACGATGCTGTTAATATGTATAATGAGCGTTTTTTTTTTTTTTGAAAAAGTAAAATCATTTTCTTCATTCGTTAGATTTTCTTCTAACGGTAGTGTACAATCTAAGAAAATAATGCATTAAAAGAAACCAACCTTTTATTTATTTTTAATTTAATTTTTGCGATTACACCGCTATCTGCAATGAATAAAAATAATGTTTGAATAAAATTTATATATTTTTATCCCTAGAATCCTATTCTTGAATAAAAAAATGGGGGTTCCTATTTGAAATGTCAAAGTTGTTCCCCATTCCGCCCATAGAGGGGGCAGCAGGGGTTTGAATTTAGAACAGAATGATGTCCCCTTAGAAAACATTAATTTTTGGTTTCGTAACATTTTTTCACACTATGCGTATTTTTCTTATTATTTTGATTTGTCAGGTTAAATGGTACATCCGGTATATGACAAAAATTTAATATTGTGTAATAGTAGTATAGACGCATATTCAAAAAAATGATCTAGATAAATAGCAGTTAGCTTCAAACTCAAAAACTTCAAAAATCGTTTTTATACACGTTCTACAGAGATAGACAAATTTGTATAATTTGGGTTAGAAAACAGTATTCCAAACGACTTTTAGCAAGTGTGCTAATCGATATCAGTAAAATATTTCGAAGTACGAGTTACAAATCCCAGCATTTTGTATGCTGATGAAGTGATGTTATCAAAATGATTACTGGATGACAATTTTTGTATACATGTTTTGAGGTTCTCTGAGTCTATTCCATCGAGTTTTGAAAAAAGTCTCTGAATCTATGTGTGTCTGTGTGTTTCCGCGATAGCGTATAAACGGCTAAATGGATTAAGCCCAAACTTTATATCCAAGCTTTTTATAACTGTGGACTAATTTGAAAAGCTTTTAGTTAGAATCAAAACCCATCAATTGCAACTTTACTCTTAGCGATTTTGCAATTTTTAATTCGGATAAAAAATTATTTCAAATAAAAGTTGTAGATCATGAAAAAATTAATAGTTTTTCTTAAAAAAAACATTTTATTGTAGGATCTTTAGTTTTCATTTTATAAGCGGAAGAATTTCGTCTACTTTATAAATTCCCTTAGAAATTAACAATTATTTTTTTTATGTTGGCTGTGGAGACTTTAATTATTTAAATAATTATTTTAATGACAAATAAAACGTTAAAATGATTTCAAATTGCAATAACACAGAATATGTTTTCCGAATTAATAAAAATGGTCCAGCGTATATTAGCCTTAAGTAAGAAATTTGCCAATAATTCTGATAATCTACCCCTTCTTACAAAATTCTGTATTCCCCGTAACCCTAATATCCTTCCTAAATACAAACATCCTACAATCACCATTCATCAATTCATTTGCACAAATCATCAGGACAGTTCAGCTAGCTAGCATAGATTTTTCTTTAACTTCATCATAAATTCACGACAAGACAGAAAGACGATAGCCCAGACAGACTAACACCTACATGTATTGTTATTATTTATATTGTTAAATTGTTAAAATATTCTATATAGTCTGAATAAGTTAAGATAAGAAATTATATATTTTTGAAGATATGTATGGAAATTTTATCATGCCATTGTGAGGTATTAAATAACAAACTAAATTATAATATTCTTACAAATACTCGACTTTAATAACAATCCATTTTTTCATTTATTTTTTTTTATTTACTGTTAAATGTTCATTAAAAAAACGTATTTTGCCGAATTCGTCGGGAAAAGTACCATTATAGGCACATCACCATTTTCTTTTTTGTATATTAAGCTGTAACACACTTACTAACGTTAAGAGATAAACCAACTCTACTAGAATCTTTAATTATATTCAAATTATTCTGCAAGTAAACACAATCATCTTGATTTTGATAATATAAAAAAATCACATCATTAGAATAATAGAATAAAAAAGAAAATAATTAATTACTTAAACACTTTATTTTTTATTTTTTATTCTATTAATTAAACTGCAATTTGAAACATTACCTCCATCTTTATAAATCATTAGTACAAGCTAAAATTGGACAATTTACAGATTCAGATCATTTATCCAGATATTAAACAGTAATAGACCTAGATTAGACCCTCGTGGAACACCAGAAGGGGAATAAAATTCATAAGTTTTAGAACTATTAAAATATACATAATTCGTTCATATTGTAAAATATGATGATAAAAACTGAACATCGAATGGCCCAAAATTGTCCAATTAATTTAGCAAAATTATGCGGTTGCTTTCAAATGCGCTAGAAAAGTCCATATGTATCACATCCATTGCTCGCGATTGTCTAACAACTCGGTTAAGTATTGTGTGATTATAGCCAAGTTTGTCGTTGTAGAACGTTCAGACATAAATCCGTCTTGAAATGGATAAAGGAATGCCTCGACATATAAATAGATAACAGTGTAAAGTATTTGTTAAAAAATTTGGACAGAATTGAAATTGGTCTAGAATTAAAAATGAGATCCGAATCACCACAAAAATATGATTTTGACAGATACGAAATTAAAAGAACAACGGAATACGTTAGAAAGAGATAAATGTACACTAAGTTTGGAAAGGAAAAATGTATCCTGATCATGGAACTATTAATATCTGGAAGGGGTCTAATATGAGAGAGGTGGAGCTAAACGGAGAGGGGAAATCCGCCGTTTTATCCAGCGACGGTATAGCACTATATTGCTGTATGCATTATGTACAAGCTCGATTTATAAGTTTATTTGCATTTCTATTATAAATGCCGCAATGTGTGGGATGTTACAATAAAACCTGCACAAACTCATTTATAACCTACAAATGAACATGTGATTTCATTTGTGAATAAGTTTTATGGTATTCTGACTCGTTAGAAATATTTTATAACTTTTCCGTAATAGTAGGACTACCCAATTTAGATCATAATAATAGATTATAATAAGCAGAAAATATGTCGTATAGGTTGGGTGGACCATTTATTGGTACGTTTTTTTAAATTTTGTATTATGGTAACACTAAACGACCCACAGACCGCAAATTTTGACAGTTTCAGACAGTGAGTGTTGTGCGGGCCAAACAAACAGTGCCAATTTTGAAAAGAAAAATGGGCCGTAATAAAGTGCCCACCGAAAATGCTGGTGGATAACAAAAGTGATTACAGAACTCTGACAGTATGTACACCCGAGAATATTGAGGCTGTGCCCATAATGTGGCAGAAAACCCAACGACCTCAACTCGGCGACCTTCGCAGCAACTGGACATCGGCCAAACCATCCTGTGGAGAATATTGCATAAAGACCTCGGATTATTCGCCTAAAAGGTCCAGATGAGTCACGAGTTGAAAGCAAATGACCATCTGCTTCTACATCAGTTCGGTGTATGGGCCTTAGACCAATTTAATAATGACGACGATTTTGCTCGGAAAATCATTTTTTCGGACGAAACGCATTTCCACCTCATCGGATATGTAAACAAACAGATTTGCCGGATTTGGGGCTCAGAACGGCCACACGCAATCATACAGAGTCCAAATCATCCATCAAGAGTCACAGTTTGGTGTGGATTTTGGAGAGGTGGCATAATTGGCCCATTTTTCTTCGAAAATGATGTTGGAAAAGCCGTCACCGTCAATGGCGACCACTACAGAGCTATATTTGAGGAGATAGGAGCCGGGGTGATCGAAAATGTCATCAATAATTTTGCTTACCGAATGGCATACTGTAAGGCCAGCAGAGGAAGTCACTTTAACGAAATCGTTTCCCATTCATAAATGGGAGTTTCAGCTTGACAATGTAAAAAATAAAAAATATGAATACATGCTCATTTTATCGCATTTTTAAAATTGTACTAATTAATATAAAATACACCAGTTTACGAATGTTTAATAAAAAATAAACAAAGGATTTTTTCTATAAAAAATATCATTGAAATCATATAGATGAGCAAAAAGTATAAACCAAATTAGTAATAACATAATTGAAGAAATAATTGAAAATGACTGGCACATTGTTTCTACTCTACATCATAGCGCAGTCAAGATTGAAATTCGACTTTTAGATTTTCCGGAATCATTATCAAATTTCTTTACTCTTATGAGAATTTTTTAAATTTTTAAATTCATCTTTTTTTTTCTGGTTTCGATGATGTATCACATGCTAAGTTTCGGACTTGCAGTTTTGAGGAAATATGAAAAATACTTTTTGCGACGAGTGCCTTGTAAATGACATACATGCCTTTGTTTTGATAAACAAATTTTTGATGTTCCGATTAGATGTCATTTAACGTCACCTACATCTACAAATTTGGTGTAATGTTATTAGTAAGGGGAACGAATATGTTTATCTCACTAATTGCCTGTGTGTCGCCTCCTCTTAAAAAAAACACGAGTTGTGCTAAAAATAATTTATTACGCATAGCATAGAAATGTACAAATTATTTCTGAAACATATCTATAGCGGTATCCAGAAAAGCAAAAACCTTCTCAAAATTACTTTATATCAGTGTGATTTTTGCAAAATAATACCCAATGACCCGTTTTTATTTGCACATAAGTGCATAAAGAGCATACTGATACACATAAACGGTAAAAATATCATTAAGAGGAAAACCAAAAACTTTCAATGTGCGTCCACAGCGGGGCACCCTGTATAAACGAATCTTTCGCACTCGAAAATTAAAAATCACCAAGCGCACCTATTGAATTCATTTCCCCCGAAGAAATATTTATCTGTATTTATAACATCTCCCCGGGGTGGAATTGGCGTCAGTGACGCAATAATGGCCGTCTGCAAGTAAAATAAATAACGTGCGGGGCCGAGGATCATAATAAATGATGATGATGTCGACAATGGAAAAGAGAGAACAAGGAGACGAAGAAGAAGCAGTTCCTGGAATCGGTTCAAATCGCTTGAATTGTGAAAGAGGGTGAAGACTGAATGGGCGGGAGTGAAACGAAAAAAAGAAAGAGTGAGAACGGGAGAGAGCGAGAAAGGGTGGTTTCGTAAATAGTCGGAACCGAACCACCTGTATAAAGTGATTTACATTAATGCCGATAAAGGAAAAGAGTCACATCAATAGATGGTCTATTACTGGATATTGACAGAAAAAAATGGTGTTTAATCTTTTTCTTATTTTCCCGAAGTTTTTCGTTTTTTTACAAATATTAAAAATGCATTGTTAATTTTTACATAATTTTTTTAATACTAATAAAAATATCACGTTAAATTCTACCTGTATTTTTTTCAGTTTTCGACAAAAAAAAAACTTCGAGAATAAAAAGAAAAAGAAGGCAGAAAGACTGATTGCCATTTTCTGAGGTTTAACAATTTGTAAACGACTGTAATGATGTAAATATTGTGATGTACTTTAATTTTTCTCTCAGAAATATTTTTTTTCTAAATTGTTGAATTGTAAAGCGGGCCATTGAGATTTACATGTAAAATTGAAATGTGTTAATATTGGCTCCCCTAATTATTTGACAATATCGTTCTAATTGGATTATTTTTAAAGCTTATTAAGCTGAATGATTTGGTTTCTCGATAATTTTTGAAAAGTATTAACTGAGAAAATTGAATAAAAAAAACTTTACAATTATTTTGGATTAAAAAAGGTTTGCCATGAAATCATTATGACAGATTTATAAGGGAAAAACCTATTATTTCCTTACTTTTTTTTTGAAATATTAAAAATATAACGTCAAAATGGGGATGTGAATAATAATCGTTATTTTTAAATTATAATTAGAATGTGGCTTAATTTAGACACACAATAGTTATCAAGATAAAAACGTGAAGTACAAATGATAAAATCGATAACAATTGTTTTTCAAAAAATTCAAATTAACATTATTTCATGCTAGTTTTTCTAAAATAAATAAAAAAAAAACAAAGTAAGATAAAGGAAAGATTATCCGTGTAGTTGCCGATATACAGATAATACAAGTTTAATAAACAAAGATGCTTGGATATAAACGCGTAATATTTCCAATTAGAATTCAATTAAACTAAGAAAATATTTATTTAATAGGGCAGAAAGACATATGGTCGATAGCCCATGACAGAGTACTAACACAATTGTACATATTGTTATAATAATTTTTGTAAAATTTTGTTGTCATATTGTTTGAATAAAGATGTTTGTATATATATTTATTTAATGATAGAAAGACTTATGGTTGACGATTCAGGACAGATTAACACTAAAATGTATTGTAAACAATAAAAAAGCAACAATAAATGTTTGTGATCGAAACTGTGATTAAACCAAAAGACTTTCTGTCACTAAATAATAATAATAATAACGTTTATTGTCCAACAGGATAGCATTCCTAATTACAAGACAATTGTGTAAGTCATATATAGATTATTGACAATTAATATAAAGAATAGAGAATAACAATAGCAAGCGACTTAACCTAATGAAGATACAAATTTAACTTATAATTAGATAAATTAACAATATGCTCTTAAGGATGATAAAGGATCCGCAAAAATATCACACGCTGAAGGTATTTCATTGAAAATATTACATGCTATACTAATAGGTGATTTTAAGCCATACCATATTCGATTGGAAACAACATAAAATGAGGTTTTGTTTTGACTGTTAAAAGTTGGAATTCGTATATTAACTAATTTTGAAATTTCTGGACAATCAATCCTGCCATGAAGTACTTTGTACAAGAAAGACATGTCAGACTTCCTTCTCCGTTTTTCAAGAGAGTCCATATTGAATATTTCCAGTAAAAACTGTTGGCTGAAACCTTTAATTGCATACGTTTTATTACTTTAAAATATAAATATTTAAGAAATTTTCGCTGGACATTTTCTATTAGAGTAATTTGTTGTTGAGTTAGAGGGTGCGAAACCAAAGAGGCGTATTCCAGCTTTGACCTAACAAAGGAACTAAACAAAGATTTCAGCGCTGTGATATTTCCAAGATCCAAAGAGTTTCTTATTACAAAACCTAAGGCTTAAAGGACACGTTGACAGTTTCTTGAACATGCATATTAAATGTAAAAGTATCATCAAACCAAATCCCTAGGTCTTTAAATACACTAACTTGTTCTAAGAAATTACATACACTGTAATTGAATTTAATACTATTAATCTTTCTAGTGAATGACATAAACTTGCACTTGTTGTTATTTGGAGTTAAGTTATTTAAGATACACCAATTAGATACTATATCTAGCTGATCTTGCAACTGCTGACAGTCGTCAAGTGATGCGATAGATGCATATATTTTCAAATCATCAGAATATAAAAGGTGTTTACAATTAAGTGATGCTGAAAGATCATTGATAAATAGATTAAAAAAACAAAGAGCCCAAGATAGATCCTTGTGGAATCCCTCAGGTATAGAAATGGGATTCTGATTTAAAATTGTTAACAGAGACATAAGTTTCGCGATTCTGAAGATATGATTGTAAAAGCAGTAAAGCACTAGTGTTAAACCCATACTATCCCAATTTAGCTAATAGTAAATTCTGATCGACTCTATCAAATGCCTTAGACATATCAGTATAAATGACATCAACCTTACAGAAAGAATCCAATACTTTAGAAATATCATGTGCAATAAGTGTTAAATTCGTAACAGTGGAGTGACCTGGAATGAATCCATATTGCTGCAAAGATATATATGGAGCCACATGCACGTACATTTTATTATAGAGTGCTTTTTCAAAGACTTTTGCTATATGCGAAATGATAGCTACTGGACGATATTCCGGGTATTTACTGAGGTCTTAGGCAAATTGAAGCAATCTTCAGTTTATTGGGAAACGTAAAAGTTTGAATTGACAAATTAAAAATAATTGAAAGAGTATAGCTAACGATACGAGCTCAATCCTTAAGAAAAAAGGCTGGTAAGTTGTCATCACCTGAGGATAACTTGTTAGGGAGATATTTTAAATATTTGAAGATAGTTTCAGGTGAAATTTGTGAAAAAGAAAAATAAGGTAAATTAGAAAATATTTCACAACTGGTATTGTCCGATGGAGGAATAAAAACAGTTTCAAAGTGCTTGCGAAAACGATTTGAGATATCATCAGGCGTTTTATAGGACTCATCATTACAAGTCATTCGGGCAGATATAAATGAAAAATTTGATTTTTTTGTCTTAACATAAGACCAAAACTGCTTTGGATTAAAAAAAAGTTGAGTTTCGGTAGTATTTATATAGGATTTATAAGCAATTTTGATTTTGGATTTAATTACTGACCTAAGTATCTTGAATGTAAGATCAGAATTGGGATTGTTTATCCTACATTTACCAATACTCGCTTTTTTTAATTTGACTTATGATTTCACTAGAAAACCACTTCGGATATTAAATATGCATTTAGGAATAAATTTGTAAAGTGCACAGTAAATGAGTCAAGTAACGAATTCACATCTGAATGATTTAAAAGAAAGTTCCAATCGAGAGAAGCTAGGTATGAATACAGGCTCAAGTAGTCCCCCTTTTTAAAGTCTAATTCTGTGGCATTTTTATTAATTGTAGACATATTAAAATTACATGATATCGAGATATTAGACGCAGGGTGATAATTGTCCTCTTCCAGCAAGGGATCGTGTTCATGTTTAATTTTACAGTCCAAATTAGAATAGACTAAATGTTATTTAGGTGATTATTAATTTTATTAAACTGGTATAAGCCAAGAAAAGCATATGCATTGTGGATGATCATTGATTTTTCGGACTTGTACCCAGTCTCCCGCAAGAATAATAGGGAATTTTTTAAAATTAATTTGCCTTATTAGGTCAAAAAATAACTTAATTACGGAAGTTGGTATGACGGGAGGAATGTGTACGATAACAAGATAAATATAAGTGGTATTAATATTCATTTTACAAACCAAGTGATCAATCAGTGGCATTAAAGATTTAATATGACCCGTGGGTAAAACATCAAGATTATAATAGTTTTTTCTTCGTAATTAACACGCCACCACCTTTAGAACGACCAGATAATACAAAATCACGATCACAACGAATTAATTTATATTGACTACTGCTAAGAATATCAACTTTCTACACTTTAGGAAAGCCATGTCTCTGTGAGAAAAATTATAACATAATCGTGCGCTGCGATGTTTTTGTATAATTCTCCTAGCTTGGTATTGAGACCGAGTACTTTCTGGTAATGGGTATGAAAAACTCCTGTGGACAATTCATCTCAGATGCGACGTAGAGAAGTGATATAAGGAAACCCGTTGCGATATCTTATTTCTAAATTAGATTCACCATTTAAGTTCCGATCCTCCAATTCGCGTTTAATTTTATTGTGGTAACTATTATTTGGAATACAAATTTATCATTACAGGCTTTCCCTTTACTTCTAAGTACAGAAGTTGCAACTTCGCGGCTATCAAAAATAATTTTTACGGATCGTGGTTTTTTTGGCGTATCTTTTCTGACTAGTCTTATTACTTTATGTGGGCTAGCCGATATTTTCCGATTTTTTTAAATGCTAATTACTGTATCAGTATCATTAGCAGTTCTGTCAGCCGAATGCTCCGAGTTTGATTCTTCAAGATTAAAGAGAATAACATTAGTTAGTCTATTTCGTCGATCTATCAATTCGTTGATTCCTCATGAGACACACTGTGAGCATTTTTGATATCGCACAACTCTGCATCGATCGAAGAATAATTATTCTCTAAAACTGAGATGCAAGCATCAATTTCAAGGAAACGATTGACAATAGATTTTTTGATATCTTCAACAAAATTATTAAATTGTTCGGCAATAAGTTTTCGAATAGAGTCTAAAGTTAAGAATTCATTATTGTAAGAACATTTTATGCAGTGCCAATTTTTAAAGGTAGTTGAAATCGTGGCTTGATCCGATTCACTTAACCCTAAACATTTTGAGTGATTGTATTTGCCGTAACTTCTACATTTAAGGTGCTGTGTGTTAGGTGTAACACCTTTTGCACAAACTAAGCAGAAATTAATCATTTCTATATTATTAAAAAACTAACAAAAAAATTAGGATGATAAAAAAGACACCCAGGTGACAATCAGGGTAATTAACCAAGACAGACACAGGTGGGCCACGGAAGGTGCACAAAATAATGCATAGGTAAAAACAAACAAAATAATCACAAGCATACAAATAAATAAATAAATAAATATTAATATATTGACTCGAATTGGCACGCCGAACTCCGCACCAAAAAAAGCAAATAAATAAAACGAGTGGAATGAAAATGCGTTATTTACAATCAAAGTGGAACAATTATGTTAAAATATAGCCTTAAATGATGATCTAATACTTAACTTACACAACCATTACAAGGCTCGTAAACACAATGATATTATTATCTCGTATTAATTTGTCACAAATATAATAATAATAACAATAATAATAATATTTATTGCCCAATAGGAAACAAAGATTTCCCAATTACAAGACAATATACAAGATAACAACAATATAACATATTTTAACATTATAAAGAAAAAAATAAAAACATAATTATTTGATTGACATAAAGCAACTATGGATTTTAGTGATTAAAAAAAGATATCACAAGTTGGAGGTAGTTGATTAAAGTTATTACAAATTATGCTGATGATTGATTTAGTGCAAATATTAATCTATGATTGATATTAAATGTAGTTTTATATCTACTGTTGAAAGTAGGAATATGCAAACCAATTAGTTGTAAAATATCGGGGCTGTCGATATGATTATTAAATAGTTTATGTATAAATGAGATACTAGACTTGTAACTTCGGCACTCAAGAGATTCGACATTAAATTTGTCAAGCAAACGAGAATGATCATATCCTCCCCCCTCAGTCTTCAGATATAGAAATCTAAGAAATTTTCGTTGAACACTTTCCACAAGATTAATCTGAAGTTGAAATTGTGGATACCAAATTAATGAAGCATATTCCAACTTTGAACGTACATAAACATTGAATAGAGATTTCAAAGCATTCGGATTCCGCAAGTTCGCAGAATTACGATGGATAAATCCTAGTGTTTTAAAGGAACTCTTAATAAGAGATGGAACGTGAGGATTAAAAGTAAATTTAATTCAGGATGATTTAATTGAAATAATTCATTTGAATTAATTCAAAAATGTTTCACCAAGGGTTAAGTGAGAAATTAATGAAACAAAAGTTAATAAATTTACTTTTGTTTAATTTAATTCAAACCAAACACCAAGATTTTTGAAGACATTGACTTGCTCAATAGAATTGTTACTCACTATATAGTTAAATGTAATTGGTTTGGTTTTTTTGGTAAAGGAGATAAATTTACACTTATTGCTGTTCAGATTAAGTTTATTAGTAGCGCACCAATTCGAAATAACATTAAGTTGATTTTGTAAACTTATGCAATCATCTATATTAGTAATTGTTTAGATCATCAGCATATAAAAAGTGTTTGCACTCTAGTAGATTGGGAAGATCATTAATGAAAAGATTGAATAATAATGGGCCCAGTATGGAGCCTTGAGGGACCCCCGAACTTGGAAAATAAGAATTAGACTTAAAATTATTAATCAGTACATATGATTCACGATATGAAAGATAAGATGAAATGAGTGAAGTGGAATGACCACAAAAACCAAAGTAATTAAGTTTTTCAAGTAACAATGTATGATCAACTCTGTCAAACGCTTTTGGCATGTTAGTATATGTTACATCAATCTGCCTGGATGAATCTAATGATCTAGCAATATCATGTGTAATAATGATCAAGTTAAGTAACGTAGAACGTCTCGGAATGAAACCCTGTTGATAATGGGATAAATATGGAGAAGTATGAAAATAAATTTGATCATACAATGTTTTCTCAAATATTTTAGCAATATGATAAAGTATTGCCATTGCAATATTTCAATGATTAGTCGACGTCTTCGGTATAGCGCAAATTGATGTAATTTTAAATTTACTAGGAAAAAATGATGTTTTTAGAGACAGGTTAAAAATAAGTGCAAGGGGATAGCAGACAAGAAATATACACAAAATCACCGTTAATTAAGACAGCAAAAACAACACAACCTCTCACGATCTCGAGATATTTTCAAAATAAAAATAAATAATTTAAATAAATATTTTCTTAGTTTAATCATAAACTAATTGAAAATATTATTGTCCAATTTATCAAATCTTCCTCGAAACACGAACATACTTACCGAAAGAAAATCAGAGGCAAACTTTTATAAAGCGGATTCAACATAGGAGAATAAATAACCGTGTGCTAAATCCACTTTTTTTGAGTTTCCGCGAAAAGTCGGACGATAAGAAAATCCAGACAAGAGAATATCTGATTTTCTCATTACGAAAACTCTCCCCGAAAATAGAACCTCAGCACTCAAATCAATCCCGGGATTCCCAAAATGATCACTTTAAATAAATATTTAAACACTCCCCGGCCGTTTGAATTCTTAAATACGATAATTAGTAAGATTGCAGATTCCGTGGGCGTTGTTTAATAAATTAATTATCATTTCTGGACGGCGGGGAGAGGGTGGCCGTCGCGGCGTTTAGGAGGCTCCGCCGCCGCCGTCGCGCGCCTTGTAAAGTAATTAAAATGGGGCCCTAGGAGGTGAAACGTGTCCTAATTATGACAAGGTGTCTCCGCGGAGATAACCTCATTTAACACTTCTTGCGGCGATCTGGGGCCCCCTCCCGAGAGCCCCATCTGTATTAGGGCCTCCTAGGGGACGCGACGCACGTGTGGCCAGCGTGGACACTAATTGACGCTTATTAATGTGTGTAAGGGATAGTTTCGGGGTTAGAGTGTGATCGAGTGTTATTAAAATTTCTAACTAAAAAATTTTCAAGATTATATTTAATCTAATTTAAATAAAAAGAAATTTTAAAATAATGATTTAAATGATTAATTAACTATTATGTCAAGTTTGTGAAGTGTATTTGATAAAATGAAAAAAATGATTCGTTCCTTACTTCACTTTTTATTTATAATAGCTAAATGTACATTTCGAGTACCATGTGCACATTATCAATAGCGAATGTTTTACAAAAATAATACGGCAGATATTTATACAGGGTGGTAATCCACCAGGTAATTAGTGTTACGGTAACTATGTTCATTTTAACTACTACAAGTTTTTGTTTTGACTTACGTTTTATGCGTACATTTTTTAAGAAACAAACTTTCATTGAGACAACTATTTTCCGGACAAATACCCCGCCAGACATTGAACTATACACATGATTGCATAATACAACAATTTTGGATTGCAATAAAATTGGACAAGGAAAATTACTGGCAATGATCAATAAAAAAATTTGATTATTCTCTTTTTCCAACTGTAAAAAATTACTTGCACTGTAAGTTTTTAACAAACATAACAGATATATGCTTAAATTACATAAAAATGATTTGAAAATAATTAATAAATTATTTTGTTAAATAACTGTGACCAAGTGAATGAATACTCTTTTCTATTTAGATATTTGCTTGTTGCAAATATACCGCTGTGCATTACAACAGTTTGAGTGATTTTTAATATAATTTTAATTTTGGTTTGGACAAATGTTAAACGATGACTTTGAAGTTTGTCAGGTAAACTTGAGTGATAAAGTAAGTATCTAGGAGAAAGACGACAAGTTTCCGAATGTGAGTCTTTAAGTTAAATTAAAAGAGACAGATATTTGTTTATAAATATTATTAGAAACCCTGATGTATCTAAACAAAATTTAAGTGAAAGTCAGAACAATAAAAAAAACTGGCATTAATATTTTAGAAAATTTATTGTAGGATAATATGGAAAAAATGATGAAATTGGTTATTAGATTCAATTATAAATAAAATAGTAATGTAATGAATTTAATAACAAACTTTAATAACGAGCATTTAATCTAGTAAAAGTAGTGTCTAAAATGAACGGCTCGCAGTGGGACATATCAGTCGAAAAAGTGATCATTGCATTTTTTATTTCCGTTCACAAGAAGTTAATATCATCATATTTTGTAAATATACTTTATTCCTTTGAATTACATTAATATTTTAAGTTATCTGACTATTATACAGGGTGTCCAATTATTGCGTTATTGCAAGAAATCTCTGTTATTGTCAGATATAGGGAAAAAGAAGCATTTTTACCGATTTTGTTTCTTAAATAAAATAAAAAAATGTAAAAAAATATTTTCAGTTATACCGCGTATAATAATAACATTATAATTATTATAAACTTTCTTATTTTAAAATTTAATGTTTATGTAAATATATTCAAATTATACACCCGTAAAATAATTAGTACACATTTTATATCTCGGATAACTCCAGTCAAAATTTTTGATCGTTCGTGATCCAGATGGTTTGTCTTGTGATAAATTGGCAATATTTTCCGTTTCGTACAATTGCATACAAAATGAAACTATTTTTATGCGCGGTTTAAAATCTAATTTTATTACGTGTGCAGATAAAGCAATTATTTTAATCAATAAGAAACCATTTTTCAGTTGTTTTTTTTCAAAATGGCTCCATTTTTCTTCGCATAACTAGATATATATTAATTAGGTGGCCTTTTACCATCGCCACCTTTCCAGATCTATTGTGGATCCGATATATCTCAGATGACTAGCTCTAGCTTCGCCTCCTTGATTAGCCCTACCAAACCTGACAGTGAACCTTGGGTGTACTTTTCTGGGCTAGGTTTTGTATCCCCTAATTGTAGGTATCTAATCCTTTATAGGGCCTTATACTGGCAAAATATGTGAAGGGAGTCTTCCTCCTCCTCTTCACAGAATCTGCAGATCGCATTTTCAGATATGCATAACTATCTAAAGGGTGATTTTTTAGTGAGTCCGAACTTTAAATTCAAATTAAACAACAACAAAATTAGATATGTTGAAATTATTTATTCTATATGAAGGTTATACCATGGCATTAACTCATTGATATACATTTTAAATTTAAAATAAGCCTAGACAAAAGGATTATTTATTTAAACCCGACGCGATTTTGTGGACGTATGTGACACGTCAAAATTAATTTTGACGCTGGGAATAAATGACGTGTTATAGACGTCTTAGTATGTTAAAGGCTTATTGTCTGAAAACAATTTCGGACAAATGTTCGCCTTGGCTACTTATGACGAAGCGCATTCTGTCAATCCAATTTCCTACCACTTTTTCAAGCAATTGGGATTTTATGGTCGCAATTGTTTGAGTTTTGTTTGTTTCCAAGGTGTCAATAGTTGCTGGTTTATCGACACAGAACAAAGATTCATCATAAACCCAAAGAAAAAATTCTGAAGGCGTTAAGTCACATAATATTGGTGGTCAGTTAACAGATTCATTCCTCGAAATTATTTTCCCAACGAATTGTTCCCTCAATGTTATTTATTATTTCTCGAATTGATGTTCTTGGATTTTTTGCACACTAAAAAGAACATCTAATTCTACATTTGCGCGAAATACACGTTCCTCTTTTGGGTTTCTTAAAAGTACCATACTTTCAAGTCTTCCAAATTTTCGAGGCGCTGGGACCTCCCTGTTCGGAAAGTGGTCCATGTACAGGAGCACTGCTTGATCGTGTAAACAACTTGTATCATATCGATCATTAAACTGTTAATATTGTTTGCCAACATTTTATTTTTTTTTATTATTGGTGAAATATCACCAATAATAAAAAAATTGGCTGACAAAAAAATCGAATCTGAGATACTGTCACTTAGTTAACAGTTATTGTTTAATGTGTTCAATTTTATTTATTAATGACACACTTAAAAAAATCTATAATACTCCATTTTATTTTAATAAACATTTTTTTTTTACTAATGAATATTGCAACAAAAAAGTTGACTATCGCTAATATGAAACTTGATTTGGTAAAGAAGTAAAATTTGGGCTTGTTTGTAAATCTTGTGGAGCCATTTTAATTGTTTGTTTTTTGATTTTTTAAATCGGTTAATATATAAAGAAGTAATGGCCTGCGGCTATATTATGTATATAAGAAATATCGCTGGCAGTAATTTTAATTCCAGTTATTTCAATATCGTTACACAATGTTTCTGATAAAAAGATGATGTCTGGAAATCCAAATTATTCAAGAGCAATCACTAATTCATCAATTTTGTTACATATACTTCTAATATTTAAATGTAATATCGATAATTCAGGTATAGCATCTAAGTTTTTATTGAGTGGATGCAGTGTTGCGGAAATTTCTATCCTTTCGGAAGAGACATCTATTTATTGCGGCGCCTGACGGCCATACAGGGTGTCCCATTTTACATTATTTTCTTGAATATCTTGAAATTAAAGCATTTCACCAAAAAGTATGCCGAATCATAATCGTTATGGTTATGAGGGGGAAATCGGATTTTGACAAAATGGCCTTCTAGCCCCACGGTGGGGGGCCGGGAGGCAGGTCGACTTGAAAATGTTAAATGGGAACACCCATTTTTTATTGCAGATTCTAAAAGAGCGTTAAAAATTATTTACGGTTTATACGGATACTTTTTTTATTTACAACAGGTGGCGCTGTAATCGCGAAAGTATGCATTTTCTGTAAAATTTTCGTGTATATCCGGATTGTATACTAACTTGACATGCTCTATTGGAAATTAAATTTTGAATGAGCAGATTTTTTCATTTGAATTCAGAAGCTCATTATCAAATTTGATGTTTGGTGCCGAATTCAGCAGAAATGTGTTTAAATTTTCCACTTAGTATCCTTGTCCTGACGATAGACGTGAAGATATCATAATTTAGCAACAGTTTTGATTTGAGAGATAATATAATTCGATCCAATAACTGTTTTTTTTTTTTTTTTTTTTCATAACATAATCATTTTTGCGGTCAGTTTTCCATTAAGTCATTTGCCAGTAATTTTATTAATGCATTTATTATCAGCTGATGTTTTTATCATATTTGGAAAAGTCACATCTTTTTGAGGCAGGCAATGAAGAATGTGAGGGATTCTTTTTCTGATTTCGGGCGATTCCATCTACGTTGTGTTTATTATTAATAGATGAATTGCTGAGTCCATTTACCGAATTCATCATTTGATTTGAATGCGATTTTTGAATAATTATTCCAGATGTAGTTTCTTTACATTTTTGCTTAAGTAAGTTTGTGTTTTGTTAACATTTGACTCGTTAACATATATACGTGAAATTAATACTTCCTGTGAAGCGATTCTTCCTTCTAAATGGTTGATGAGTTGTTTCAGTAGGAGCACTTCTTGATTAAGATATTTAACCTCGTATCATGATTTAACACACAAGGTATTTACACACACTTGTTCTTGAGGTGGGAGTTTAATGTAATCTATTAAATCAATTAATTCGGCTTTTTTAAGCTTAATAAATTAAAGACGACGCAAGCGCCACCTTTTGCCTAATTTAAATGTGTTTTTTAAGCTTGTTTAATACTGTGAGCAATTTTTCAGCGTGCGCCATTTTAAATGCTAATTTCTTAAATGTGGATCGGGTATGACCCCAGAACTTTTTCAATATTTTTGATACATATGAATTTCGTCAGATTATTGATGAACCCACAAGAGTTACTGGCAGCTCTGCGTCCTTAATTGATATTATTATAGTTTTAAATTGCACTAATATCTATGAAAAGCGAATAATACAAAATACATAATATTGCTGATCATGATCTCATTTATTGCAAGCTTAAAGCAAACTATACAAAAATAATAAGTCATTATTATATCACAAGCTGAATAATATTAATACCTCTAGTTTCTTTAATAATCTAAAATCTTTACGTATTGGTTTTGTATCTAAATAATATTAACGACGAAGTGTTTTTTTTTTTTTATTGAATCTACTAAAGCGTATAACTAAAAAGTCTGATTCGTGGTTAACACAAACAGAATAATGAGGTCGGAATTAGATATGGCTGTTAAAAGTTTAAGAGTAATATCTGATTTTAACAATTGTAAAACTTTATGCAATCTCGTAAATTCCGCCATTAATTGTACAAAAGGGGGGTATTTAAATCACATGTAATATGTGAGTGAGAGAGTGGTTATAATTACTTTAACAAGTCTCTCTCTCTTTTTCATAAATCATGAAAATATAACATATAATAAGCGTATTTTTCTGAAAAAACATTACTTTAAAATTAAAATGCCAATTTTGGCTCCTTTTGAAGAAGTAGATTGTCAGAAAGAAAGATTGATGGTGGTGGGATCCCAACCATCAAACATAATTTGAGAATAAAATATATTAAAATTTCGGTTAATTTTAAGTGAGACAAAACTGATATAAACAATAAATTAATAGTGCAAAAATGGCATCTTTAAAGGCCACGTACGTGTTCCAATTTTGCGATCTGAGACGCGCAATTGATAGCGTAAATATTAGCATAATAATTTAAAATTTTAAACGGAACGGTATTAGAATTTTGAAATTCGGTTTTCGCGAATTTCCATATAAAAAAAGCAATATATTTGTATTATTATTGATGGTATAACCAAAATCTCAGGACCTATTAGTAAAAGTTAGTTATCCTTTTTTGGAGATATTTATAGCCATACTGTACGGTAAAACGTTACTGTTCATTTCATTTATTCCCTTTTATTCTCCTTTCATAAGAGCACAAAAATTCGCACATAGAAAAAAACCGCCATTTACAATCTATTAAACCTTAATATATCACACCGGTGCATCCCCCGGGCGTCCCATTTAATTCCAACGCCGCTTTTTTACAATTTCAATGGATATCGGTTACTCTCCCCGTTATTTTTTTCACAACCCACACGCGCGCAAATTTCTCACGCTTAACCATAGCACAATGGATACGTCTCATTCCTTGCGGAATGACCCATTTATACGCATTTTCCAACAGAAGAAAAAAAGGAGCGCACCCCTAAGACCATTCACGCAAACCCAGCGGTCAAATATTGACCTCATTCCGTCACACAATTGACTCCTGGACGCGAGGATTTACAAGTTAAGTGTGCGTCTATTTTTTCGTTTTTGGGGTGAGCACACGTCCAGAGGTGTTTAATTTGCATAATGGACGAAACGGAAGAATATGGAGCATCTGGACAGATGTCCCGTATTGTTGAGCATGAGGATAGTGGACCGCAACGGTGTTTTTTTTTGCATAATTTTGTAATATATTCGGGTGAGGAATAATTATTTTATTGGAGGGGAATGCTTTTTTGGGGATTTTATGGTCACTTATATAGATTTTGACGGTTATTAAAAAGAGGACACACACATTTAGGGAAAGATTCTTTTAAATGGTTTTTATAAAAAAGAATATTTTTTGTATTATAAAATATATTATCCTCTATACGCATCGAATCTTCTAAAAAGATCTGATAAATTCAATTCATTTTTATATTAAATTTGCATTTCTACAATAAAATTATTTTTAACGTTCCCACAGTTTTTTTTAAGATATATATTTTTACATAATTATTAATATCGAAGTGATTTTTATTTTAATACAATTTCGTTAATATAATATTAATAATAGGGCAGAAAAACCTATGATTGATAGCCTTTATTTGAGATTATATTATGAAAACATTTATTATATAGGGTTATTATAAATCATTGACCCATTTAAAAATTCGTATTTATTAAAGTAAAAATACAAAATTAACAATCTTTATAGCCATGAAAAAAAGTTTTAAATGTTTTTTTATACATTATAAATGTTCCAGCCACCGTTTGAGCGCGAATGACCAAAGATAAATCAACCAACTCCACAAACAAAAAATCCATTTGCCGTTCAACAGACCGGAAGTGTATGTAAAAGAAAAAAGCACAGTTTATGTATATATGTGTAATATTGGCTATAAGTTTCCTCCTTGCGGGATTCCGTATTGGGCTATTCATGGTTTACTTTCTTCTTCGTTGATTCGTGTTGTTTGCGGCCAATTTTTTAGGTACGTTTACGTTTTAATAATATTTGCTTTATTGTTGTTTTGTTGTTGTTTTTTACCGATTGCATTGAGTTTTGTGTGTATTTTTTTTTTTAAATGGTATCGAACATGTCTACTACTTTCTTTTGTTTTGCAGATTAGTTTAGTGTATTAAATCGTTCACTGCAGATGTGGTAGCAGACTGTTGTTGAAAGGCATATTGGTTTTCATATATTATGTTTTGTTCTTTAAGATATTTACTAATTTGGATTTGAATTATTTTTCCCAGCATTTTGTTAAGAGTCGACAGAAGAGATATTGGTATATAGTTTGCCTAGTTTGTCTCCTTTTTATGAATTGGTTTTATAATCGTTTTCTCAAGGTAGTCAGGGTATTTTCGTTTGTCTATAACGTTGTTTGTTAATTTTACTAGTATTGGAGTTTTATTTTCTTTAATTATTTTATTTGTGAAACCGCTCCCGGTGAGTTATTGTCATTAAGTGTAACCTTTAATTATTATAAACGTTTATTAATTTAATTATTAAAAGTTAATTGTTTAATTAATTCAAAGAATTATAATTTAAGGCTGCCTAATAAACACTACATATAAGTTTAACAATCGAATAAGTTGCATACGTAAAATTGACAATGGTACAAATTAGCGAAGAAACGAACGACCCGTTTTAGTGCATTTCACAACGAAGGCAAAGATCTTATATAACACAAAAACCATTTCCAACCGCACATTTTTCGAAACAGTCCGAAACAGCCGGCAGCTCGGCGAGACAGTTCCTTATGAGTCGTCTTTTATACACTGCTTGAAATATTTGTATCGAAAGCAATAATTTAGACATATTAACGCTATATTTTAAGCTAAGTATAAAATATTTATAACAAGGAAACGAATTTAAATGATATTTTATAAATATGCATAATATTACCAATTATATCTTTTAACTTAAAAATCGTAATTTTGCTATATTTTATTGTCTTAAAAAAATATGGCTTTGTTCTAAGACGATGGTCATTTTGTAAACGTAAAATTGTTATTAAATTCAGGCTTCTAAAAAAATCAATTTAAACATTTTCAACCAGTAAGGTATGGTTTTTACTTTCCCCGTATTTAATGCATAGAGAATCGTGAAAAATTAGAAGACAGATGATTCGCGGAGTTAAATTCTTCAGATAAAGTGGTTCGTTAATCAATTTTCAGTAGAAAAAATAAAAAATAAAAAAAAGTTTATAAAATAAAAAATTAAATAAAAAAATTAATATAGTATAAGAATTATATTGTTAATTTATTGTATATAAAATTGTCTTCGGCAGAAATAAAGATGTTACATATATAAATTATATTAGACATGGGTAAAGTTCATCTTCTCGATCATTTTTATAACTGAAAAATTAATTATATGACAATACAACATATTCTATTACTATAAGCAAATGTTCCCTATCTATTGAAAATCATAAAACAAAAAAAAATATTTAAATATTTGGTAATTATTCAATAAGCTTTATGAGGCCCTTAATATTCTAAATATGTGACTAGAATTTGTTTTTAACATATCATGTATAATTATTGCTATTAATAATCGACTAAACTTTATCAATAAATAAACATTTGTAATGTTTAACTGGATGTTAATAGATCATCATTTCGCCGATGACTATAATTTCATATGAGAGCATTCATGTGGTAGTAATATCTCTATGCATTCTAACATTTTGTGTTTTCAATGATTTTACAAAATGCCTAAGCGAAAATATAAACGTGGTTACGGAAACAGAACCAAAAGAGCAATACAAATAAATTTTCTAAGGGTGAAAAATCATAAAATATGATTCAATTAAAATTATATATTTAAAAAAAAATATTGAAATGTTCATTTCAGTAAAATAGCCGTATTTTGATAAAATATTATATCGCTCCTCGCAAATCTATCATACTGATGAAAAAGTAAGCTAAGTAAGTTCTTATTATTTTTTAACGAGAAATCTTATTCCGTAATAAAAAAGGTGTTTTCATTAAAAAAAGACTTGACTTAGATTTAGCGATAAAAGCGCCGTCTATGACAAAGCCAATGTTGCGTATTATTGCCCCCTAATATACGATTAATATTTTGCCCGGGTTATTTCTGCGAAAAATTGCGAAATATTTATTGTATCTGAGATATTTCCTAAAAATACTTTAAATGGACCACTTTGTACACAAAGGCATTTAATAAAACTTAACCCTTTGTACTCCAGCCTAGTAACTATTAGTGGATTACCAAAAACTCCAACATTATATATTAGTTAAAAGTACATACATGTAATCTAAAAGAAAAGTGTGTTATTTTTGGAAGCAACCACCAATATGCAAGCGAGGATTACCGGGACAAGTGTCACAAAATTCAATAATTTCTCGTTTTTGTCCTGATATTTTCAATGTCGTAAATACGGCAACAACAGAATGCAAAGAGTTAATATTTAGTATAGAAAATTAGTTATAAATATTTTCAAATTCATCTTGAGTTAAATTAATTCCAATCACAGGACAGAGAATCGAGAATACCACAAAAGAAACCGCTTATAAGAAGAATTTTTGTATCAATCCAAATGAATAAGTGGTGACACAAATCGAAATGTTGCAAATACAAACAGACCTCAAAGATAATAATTACTTAAATTATTAAAGTCTCCACAGCCAACATACAAAAGATTATAAAAATGATTGTTTATTTCTAAGGGAAATTATCAGGTCTTCCGCTTATAAAATGAGAACTGAAGCTCCTATAATAAAAGTTTTATAATAATTTTTTTAAAAGATCTACAACTTGTATTTAAAACATTTTTCTATCCGAATTAAATAACCAAAAATCCCTAAGAGTAAAGTTGCACTTAATGAGTTTTGATCACAACCAAAATCTTTAGAGATCATTCGACTGCTATAAAAGGCTTAGTTATAAAGTTTGAGTTTAATCCATTTAGCCGTTTAAGCGCTATCGCAGAAATTTTTCAAAACTCGATGGAATGGACTCAGGGGACCTCAAAACGTGCATATTTGTTAAAAATGGCGATTCTATTTTTTTTACGATTACAATACTTTCCCTTGGACAGAGTCCGGGGAAAGTAATACATATGCTTGATACGTCATGTGATTATTGAACACTCCGTATATATGAAACTAATTTTAAAATGTGAAGAATTACAGTAGTTACTAATTATGTAAGTAATATTTTGTTTGTATATTTATAAATAATTGAGATGAGATTTTGGTTTAAAAAATAATAAAAGTTACGAAGAATATATGAGCCGTTTATTTTGAAAGTGGCCTAAATCCATTTTTGATTTTTTGTTCTGATGACGGTATAAGCGGTTATTAATTGACGTTATCTGTCATAAATAACAATTTGCGATTAAGAATATTTAAAATATATGATAATTATTAACACATACGTTTTCACAAACAATTATTTATTAAAAAAACATTATTTTGAAAGTGACCTAAGTCCAATTAATTAGTAATAATGTCCGAAAGTGCGGATCTTCAAATTTACGAAGGCAGTGATGAAGGTAATTTTATTTAATCATTAATAAGTATTAATTATGTTTAAATATTGCAGTGAAAATATTCACTTAATATACACTTACAATTGAAATTTAAGATAAAATATTAAATTTATAGAAATTATTACACCTTTGGGTATGAATAAAAGTACAAGACTATTTAATTCAGTGAGTGAAGACGAGTTGGAAAATTTAACCAGAATCGCAAGACAAGGAGAATTTTAGAACAATATTCATCATTTGAAGATGAAGATGCATGTGAGGCTTTTCACGACAATACCTCTGGAGCAAGATTTAGAGAAAAGAATGGGGACACCTACATTCAAAAATTGCGAAAAATTAAACGAAATACCGGCTAAAAATACTATACTCAAACTGGAAACATTTTACCAGCGAAAATGTTTCAAAACAAAAATTGCCTTTGTCGAAAAGTTTCTATAAAAAATTATGAAGAAACAGAAAGAAAGAATACTTTTGAGAAGTTTTGAAATTTGGGAGATTTTAATAAGCAAAATGTCTTGCTATACGAAGCTATCGAACGTTATGCTGTGAAACGAAGACGTCCAAAAAACGGAAAAAGTTCGCCAAGAAATTATAGCTTTAGGTATTTTTTAAATTTTAAAAATGGGAAATTTTCCGTCTGTAAAAAATTCTTTTTGGATACCTTTAATATATCTGAAGGACGATTAAAACGTGTATTAAACTCGGCAAATATAGGAAATGATTTACGTGGACATATTCAAAACCATATTAAAAGTTTTCCAAATTTGAATCCCATTATACTAGATCTCATAACCCTAATAGAAAATATTTACATCCTGATCTAACTCTAAAAAAATATTTAATTTCCACGAGCTTTATTGCAACCCCGCAAAGATACATGCCAAAAATACGACCAATTAAACATTAAAATTAAGGCATCGAATGATTTTGATGAAAAGAATAAACTTATGAAAGAACATGATGTCCATTTAAGACTAGCAGAATCAGCAAGGAAATCATTAAAACATGATCAAGAACTAGCATTACGTAATCCAGGTCATTATTTCGCATTTTCTTTCGACTTGCATAAAGCATTACCTTACCCAAAGTTGACCAATTCAGTAGCATACTATAAACGCAATATGTACGTTCTAAATTTGGGAATTCACAATTTTTTTGATGATAATATTCACATGTACGTTTGGGATAAAACTATTGCATTCAGAGGTTCACAAGAAATAGCTTCATGTATCTTGAAACATCTTCAAAATTTAAGAAGTCAAAAACATATTATAGCTTACAGTGATATGTGAGCAAGACGAAATAGGAACATTAAAGTAGCTTTAACATGGCTAAAACTTGTCCAAACTGTTGAACATAATGTAGAAATAATAGATCATAAATTCCTAATATCAGGACATTCGTTTTTACCGAATGATAGAGATTTTAGCGTCGTAGAAATGTCATTAAAGAATAATAATTTAATGTTTGTTCCTCAAGATTATTATAATGTAATCAAAAGTGCCGGAAAGGTAATAACTTTCTTCTAAAAGAAATGAAACAAGAGGATTTCGAATGAACAAGATTATTGGAGAACTCAGCTTTTAAAAGGTTGAAGAGTTCTAATGCAGAAGCAATAAATTGGTTACAAATAGTCTGGATGCGTTTTTTGAGAAATGAACCATATAAAATTTTCTATAAGATATCAATGGATTAGAATGCAGAGTTTAAAATCCTGGATTTATTACCACGTCGGGGTAGACCAAGAAAATTTGAAAATGTTATATTGACACCACTTTATAAAAATGTAAGACCAATTACGACATCGAAGTACAAGGACATGATTTACTTACTTCGATATATACCACCGGAACACCATGACCTCTTTAAATTCCTCCCGCATACACAAAATGTAAATGAACAGTAAATTTTTATGTAATTTATATAGTTAGAACATTTCTTGAATAGTATAAATTGTGTTTCTAAAGTATTGTGAAGATACATAAAATAAATTGAGTATTGTTTTTCAATTTGAAGCAATTTAAAATATGTCGAATAGACTTAAGCTCCTTCAAATTTTATAACATATATAGGTGTTAATTTTGAAAGTGGCTTAAATCCATTTGTGGTAAGAAAACAAATATTATTCAATTAATTTTTGGTATTATTTTAATAGGAATTGTAAATTTAACTCTCTTAGATATATTTAAGCAGTGTGGAACATTGCTATCCTATAGGTATATTTTTAATATTAATGAAATGCAAACTTTTAAATATCTCAATTTAAACATAAATGGACTTAGGTCACTTTCAAAATAGACGGCTCATATAATTAATAGCTGTTAATTGCCTATCAACCGCCTCGTCAAAATTTTAATTTTCATCAAACTACATAATAATTAATAAATTGCTTTCAATTTAGAAATATATATATATATATGTATATATATATATATATATATATATATATGTATATATATATATATATATATATATATATATATATATATTATTAATTAAATATGTCGATAAAGTAATTATTGCATATTACATGAGATTACAACTGAAAATAAATATAAATAAAATATGAATTGATAAAAAATAGTAACATTTATTCGCCGTTGTTGTGTAATGAAATTCCATCAGCTCATAAAATCCTATACACGTATATTTAATTATTGTTTTTTTTTTTATATGTTACAAAAATTACAAAAAAAAGCACACACCAAAACAATCTAATTTATTATTTGGCTGTGCACCAGGACCACGTACAATTAGTTTTTATCTCAAGAATGCGTTCACAGAGCGAACCATCGATTGTTTTTGTGTGTGTGTGCTTTTTTTGCGATAAATACGCTCGCAGATTATTATCCAGTTGGCCACAAACGCGCGGTGTGTTCACTATTCCGCTTTAATTTTCAACGTTTGAATTTAAATATTTATGATTAAAAAACAAGATTTGTTTTTGATTTTAAAATGTAACTATTAGTGTGTAGTGGAAGTGAGTTAATTTGTGTATGTCTTCGGGGATTTTGATTCGCCAGGAATGGATTTTCAGTTAATTTTTAATTAAGGTATGTTAAGTACATTAAAGAGAGTTTATTATTTGAATGTCTTAAATTCATTTGTATTAAAAATCATTTTTTCTCAAGAATGATTGAGCTTTCAGTCGGGATCTCACAAATATCCGATCAAATTTTTATTTGGGCCCAAATAAAAATTTGATCGCTCTTGATGCGATTTTTGTGAGATTTTGTATACAAAATCCTTAACTTTAAAACACAATAAATCAACGCTCGAATAAAAATTTGATCGCTCTTGAAACGATTCTTGTGAAATCCCGACTGAAAGCTGAATCATTCTTGAAGCGATGTTTGTGAAATATCAACTGGAAACTCGATGATTTTTGTGTAGGATATTTAATTATTGTTAAGTTGTCATAATTACAATAATAATTCAGTTATAACTAGTATTCTATATTCATAAAAATTTTGGCTTAATAGTTCTCGAAACTATTCTTGTGAATTCTCGACTAAAATCTCAATCGTTCTTAAAGTGATTCTTTAGAAATATCGACTGTAAGCTCGATTGTTCTCGAAGCAATTCTTGTGAAATCTCGATTAAAACCGTTATTGAAACGGTTTTGATGAAATTTCAACTTTTATTTCTTTTCATTTTTTATTTATTTTTAAAAACACATATTCTGAAATCTTGATGGTTCTCGAAACAATTCTTGTGAAATTACGACAGAAATTTCAATCCTTCAATTCCTGTGAAAAATCGAGTGAAAGCTGGATTTTCGATCGATTATTATTTTTGTTATATCTCGACTAAAATCTTGATCGTTCTTGAATTGATTTTTGTAAAATGTCGGCTGAAAGCTCGATCGTTCTTGATGTGATTCTTGTAAACTCTCGAGTGAAAACTCCATCGTTATAGAAGCGACTATGATATCAACTGAAATCTTGATAGTTCTCGAAACGATTCTTGTTAAATCTCTACTGAAATCTCAATCGTTCTTGAACTGATTTTTGTGAAATCTCTACTGAAAGCTCGATAGTTCTTGAAGTGATTTTTGTGAAATGTCGTCTGAACTTCCTCCAGACTCTTCTTATTCAGATTTCTTCTATAAGGACGCCTTTCGCGGTATACTCTTTCCGCTAAGAGATAATTTTCATAACATTCCCCTATTGTTAGAATCCTGGTAACTTTTTTTGTAATGATTACAAAAATTAAATAAATTAATCATTTTTGCAATCATTACAAATGATACAAACGTGCCAACTTAATTTGTTTATAAACAAAAGCTAATCAATTTAAACACCAGCCTAATAGAATAATTGGTAATAATAATAATTATGTCGAAAATTAACAAAAATGTATAAATCTTGAAAATATTGTGTGTAATATATTTTATACTTTTTGAAAGATAAATTCTACAAGATAGGTCTATTGGATATAGTGTGTGCTATTTAAAATAAGCACGAAATTTGACCTTGAATATATTTCCGGAGATACCTTAAATAATCGAAACATCTTAAGATTCCTATAGATATCCCAAAATATTCATCTTGTAATCCAATATACTGATACAAAATTTCATGTGTTTTTCTTCGCCCATATGAATGTTATTATTTTTTTTTGTTTGTCATTTTTTTCCAAATTTTTAAATATTTCGAAAATTATTTGGTTTAGGAATATGAACATTATTTTTGATGTAGAATCTCAAAAAATAAATATCATAGTTATATTTTTTCCTGTAAAACACCCTATTAGAAAAAATATAACTATGATACGCAATGCTTTTATAGTACTCCCTGTATTTTTAAAACTAATTTTAAAACGTAGTCCTAATAGACCTACACACTTCTATGAAAACGGATTTTCAAAAATAAACCATTAAGCCGTAAAGCAACTCGGGACGTTAAGACATCCTGTATACAAGTTGTTCTAAATTAAGTACGCAAAATTTCTAACTTTTTTATAGGCTGAGCTAGAAAATCGGTTAAATTAGCAAAGTAGTAGTCTATTTTCCGGGGATTAGAACAAAATTATTTATTATCAGAAGCATTTATTAAAAATTCATAAATGTGCCATATTTTCGAAGATTCATTTTTTATATTGATATTAAATAGGTTACATGAGATGAAAAATAAGAATAAGAATTTACACTTTCGTTACTAAAATGTATTATATTAGACAGTTTATGCATTAAAGTAATTTTTTATTTTGAATTTATTGTCTTAAATTCTAGAATAAAATTCCAGATTTTATAAAGTGCACCCTTCCTCCCCTCTTATTTAGCAAATGACAGGTAGTGTGAAATACGCGAGTGTTTCGTGCCTTGTACATTATTTTTTTTTTCGTTTCTCTTGTTTTTACTGTTACATCAGTTTCGTTTCGGAAATGAGTTTTTACGAGGTGCAGCCAATTAAGGGTGGCTTATAAATCGGACTGGCGCTATAAAAGTAGATAGGGGCTCGGGTACCGTTACTTTCCTCACATAAAAAATACCCCCATTGTCTCTCCTCCTCCTCGTTCCACTCTTCTTCTACCTGCGCCTCGGAGGCGGTGCGGCCGGATGGTCCGCGGCCTGGAAAATCGGCCCGAATGAAAACGGCGATGGAAAAATTTATAGGAAACGCCGCGCAATGAATTCGAAATAGTTTCGAGCCACCCCCTACCTCCATCCAGGAAGACAAATTTCAAACAGTAAAATGTTTATAGGAATTTTGTTGATGATGGCGTGGTTATAAAACGGAAATTACAATTCAAGTGAGACGGTTTTTATAAATTCATGTCCAAATTTTGCGAATTTGAAAGAAGCAAAGCTTTAATTTTTCACCAATTTTAATAGCATTATTATAATTTTTTTTAAATAGCAAACAAAACATAGGATATAATAATAATATTGTGCATAATATGAATTAAGCTAAAGCACGTGTATGAAATGTACCGTTCGAAAATAATTAATAAATTATTCCCTTTTTAAATACTCTGATATTTTAACTGACGTTACATAAGTACTTTAAAATTTATATTAAGCCAGATCAACTTTCATGCACCAGTATTCAACGGGCGACATAAACCAACATTCTATATTCACTTCAATCGAAATATATCTGATTTACGTTCTCCTATTAGCACAATGTGTCGTATTTTTAACGAACGGTTTTATGATTGTGGTACATTCTGTGATACGCTTTCATCAATATTATTACGCTACTAATTCTTTCTACAATTTGTAATCTTTATTTCTATATTTTATTATTTTCGTATCTATATTTGTACTGGTATTTATTTATATTTATATTCTTGTTTGTCTTGCTATTATTATAATGTAAAATTATTTTGTATTATCCTGTAATTGGGCTACTGTTTCTTGTTGGGTAATAAATTTATTATTATTATTATTATTATTATTATCAAAACAAGTTCAATAATGGACACTTACTGTTACATAACTATAACAAATTATATAATGTTTATTATGTTTATATTTATTGTTTTATAGTATGGACGCCAAATGAAATACATTTTTGAGAAATTTTAAAAGATACATAATACGAATACGTATTCAAATCATATCGACTCAAATAGACAATCAAATTATGATGATTAGAATTACATTTCCTACTTTATTTGTCAGTTCAAATGTATTTATTTCTAAAAAACACGTGCATTTTTATCAAATCCATTCATCCAAACGCGCCAATAAAGACATTTGTCATGCAAATACCTCGAGAAATATCCAGTTACACTTCTTTTTTTTCAATCATCGCATTACATTTTTCAATAAACACCCCCCTGCGAGGAATCAACCCCATTTGCGGCCGCGAATTAATCAGAGCGCCCCGCAGGGCCCGCGCCGATCCCGCGACAATAATGGAGAAAAAGTAGCGATTCGGAAATTACACCCCTTTTTTATTTCGAACGCGACCCCATTGTGCACCGTAATAACAGATATTAAAAAAAGTATGCGGTTTTTCAAAAAAGACGATTGTGATTTAACGAATCGCCGCCCTTTTGTCACCAGTTTCACCGAGAGCGTGGTTATTAGTGTGTTTCGTGGGTTGTGTTTTTTTTTTATTATTATTGTGTGTGCGTATTGTGTTGTACACTGTTTCAATTTGGGGGGATAAAGGGTTGATTTGATTTTATTGACGTGTTGATTATGGTGAGGGAAAAAGAACCTATTGAAATTTGATAAATAAGTTATGGGAAATGGGAGGAGTTGAAAGGAGTTTAGGTTTTTGTTAGGGTTATTTTCAATTGATTAAATAATTTAAAAAAAAAGAAAAATCGCCAAGAGTAAAGTTGCACTTAATGAACTTTGTTTCTAACCAAAAGCTTTTCAGATCATTCCACAGTTATAAAAAGCTTAGATATAAAGTTTGGGTTTAATACATTTAGCGCGTTATTGCGAAAACGCACCCACACACACACAGACATTTTTCAAAACACGATGGAATGGTCTCATGGGACTTCAAAACGTGCATATTTGTTGAAATTGGCGATTCGAAAAATTTCACGATCACAATACTTTCCCTTGAACAGCAGGGGTCCGGGGAAAGTATGAATTAAAAAACGAAAAAACGTCAATTAGGTCAATAATTTGATAGCTTACTTTTTAATTACGTGTATTGCAGTAATTATGAAATACCGAAAATAACAAAATAAAGAAAACAATTAAATTAAATTTTCAAACCAACAATAATTTTTTGCAAGGCAGTACCCAAGTCTGTACAGAAATTCTCCACGAATTTTAAGCAAAGTTTCGTGTAGAATTAATATTATTTCTGTGCGAATTATTTGTTGTAACTCTTCTACTGTCTGTGGACGTTTTGTGTGAACCTTACTATTTAGAGAGCCCGAAAAAAAGAATTTCATTGGAATTTCAGATGATCTCGGAAGCCACTCAGCAGCTATCATTCTGCCTATCCAAATACCAGGCAAATTATCATTTAAATAATTCCTAACACCGACAGCAAAATTTGTCTCATCTTGCTGAAACCATAACGTATTGTATGTCAGATTTGAATCTTCATTGTACGGGAAAATCACGACAAGAGCAGGAACTAAATCGTTTCTTAAGAAATCCAAATACTTTTTGCTGGTAAACGAACCCTCGATAAAAACACGTCATATCTCAAAATCATAAGACGATCCTTAAGTGTCAATCACAGTAAAATGTGTCTCATTTAAAGCAAAAACTGACTATAATCGTAATTGTCGAAATGTTATTAATTTTAATATAATACTGGATAATTCGTCAAAACATTGTTTTTCATTGCAATAATTATCTTAACAATTTCAATCACCGAGATTTAATGCAAATACATCGTACTGGTTCTTGAAAATTAGCATAAAAACCAAAATAATAAAATTAAATTTTATTTTTTAATGTTTGTTTTTATATCACTATAAATTGGTTTGAGTTTACATGCAGTGTTTTATATTAATAAATTAAAATTTGGTTTATTCCTTTTATTTTGTTTTATATGTTGACATTTTTATAGAAAGAAATGTTTTAACTGATTAACATGCTCTTCAAAATATTCGTAGCCATTATTTTTTATTGTTTTACCTATAAAAATATTTACCTCCGTCCAAATTCCTTTATTTACATCATTGCTATTTATTATACCATTTATAATCTCGGTTTGTATGTGCCCTGTAGTCAAGATTTGAATCTAAGGGAAGGCCTAGAAATAAATAGAGCTATTAATCAAGGACGTTACAGGAGTTCATGTAGCGTAATGTTGCCAGATCTACTATTTCAAAATTCAAAAGTATATTTATTTTTCTCTATTTGAAGTTCAATTAAAAGAATTATACGGAAATTGCATGAAATTTCTTGCAGAACAAAACAGTATATAATTTGGAATTTTAAACAATTATTACTCTTATTTATTAATATTTTTTACTCTACAAGTAAATTATACTAATAATATAAATATGTTTATAACATGCATAAAACTAACATAAAATGAAGCAAAAATAAATTTTATTAAAAAAAATCAAACGCAGCAAACAAAAAAGGAACAGAACGAATGAAATAATGGTAATCGCAATAATCTGACATAATGATAAAAACGTGCAATTTCAAAATTCAAAATATGTAGTATGTTAAATATGTAAGTGGGTAAGAGAGATGCGATGACGTCATCCGAGCAAATAATGCTTTCTTTGTCACACATTTCAAATAACCTTATGAGGCAGCCGATAGGCCTACCTGTTATATATACAGGGTGGCGCAAGATTCCGATGAAGTCCAATAACTCAGTTATAAAGAAATATACAAAAAAAGGTTACTTATATTATTAGTAGCTACTGTCAAAATTCACATTTTAAAATTAATTTTAAATGTACAGGGTGTTCAATAATCACGTGACGTATTAAACATATGTTTTTTTAAATGGAATGATATAATTTTTTATGAAGATTTTCGATTCTACATTTAAAAATAATCATTTTTTATATAAGATTTAATAGGTCAATTTTTCATAGTTTAAAAGTTATAAATAAATGAATGTTTAAATCAATAGATGTTTAGAGCCTAATATTTCAATAATGAAAAATGAAATAAACATTCTGTCAACGCCATACAAATGCAAAAATACTTAATAATAAAAGAAATACTCTTTTCTTCTCTTAAAACAAATTTTTATATACAAGGTGAAGCAATACGCAAAATGATTTTTTTCTCATTTTACTTAAATGGGACACCCTATGTTTTTTTATGCTATTTTAATAGAAAATTGATCACTCTTCATTTTTATATAACATATTAAATAACTACCGTTTACCGTTTTTGAGATATTTAATCTCAAATACAAATTTGGTATTGAATTTTTAATCAAGTAGGCCGTGCCAGAACAACTAATTTATTTAATTGTGAAAGTTACGCTTAATATCATATTTAAGGGTGCGGTTTAGAAGAAAGAGATGGCTATACAAATATGGGCAACCACTAATTTGAGTTAGATTGTTGTTGTGATCAATGAACAATATTGTATTATACATTAAAAATAATCTTAAAATATGCAGGAATTTCACCAGATAAATTAAAAATTATTTTAATGTTTAGTTTCTGTGAAAAATAATTATGAAAAACAATGAAAATTGATCAAATTTATAGCAAATTTTAAATTAAATTTTTGCTTATAAAAACTTGTGCAATGAAAATTTAAAGGATTTCACTAAATTCTGCATTCAAATAACTTAGCAGACATGACCTATTAATTTCATTATATCTTACAATTTTCTTTTCTAACTTAAACTAGTAAATTGACGTAATACACGAAAATTAACGATTTATTTTTTATTTAGACTGATACTTTATACTTGGTAGATAAAAAATGTAAATACACATTCATATTATGAAATCCAAAAGAATAGCTCTATTTTCAAACGATTATTTCCATTTTACTATATTGCTATCTCTTTCCACTAAACCGCAACCTTAATAAGTAAAGTACATTTTACGTTATATTTTGTAACACTGGAGCAGTTAAATATACTTCTTCAATAAATGATTAATTTAATTGTTATAAACTAACAACAACTATATTTTTTGGTTATTATTCGAAAAATATTTAAAATATTCCTATATGCTTGTTAAATTGATTTATTTAAACAATTTATGTTGACTTAAAAACCAAAAATAGATACTAAGTAAAATATTAAAATACTTATATCATAATATTTTGTTAGTATTAACATTTTTATGTATTTATTTCCGCATTCACATCATTTATTTTTTAATTCAATAGAATTCAAACATTTTGCAATTTTTTTCTTAAAAAAATGTGTCCAAATAACCATTATATCTCGCTGAATAATCATCGAGCAACTATTTTCGTTATATTTTGCATGCGCCATTAAATATCGATTGTCATTTGAAAATCCTTTTAGGTTAGGAAGTAAGTATGTTATTAAATGTCAGAAAACGATTATGAATTGCATTTGTTTTAACTATAGCCTACTTAAATTATAGATTATAAGCGAAACTTATAATTTTCTACTTTGAATTGAAATTGTTAAAAAATGGTAACAGATAGGGGTATAGTTTATTATACAAAAATTAAAGATCAACCAATTTACTATCGAAATAGTGTAAAAAATATAGGGTGTTCCATTTAAGTGAAAAAAGAAAAAAATCATTTTGCGTATTGTTTCACCCTGTACACATTTGATTTATGGTAACAAACGATTATTCCTAATATTATTAAGCATTTTTTCAATTAATTTGCCTTAACAGAAAGTTTACATCGTTTTTCAATTTTGAAAAATAAGGCTCTAAACTTCTATTGATTTCAACATTAAATTGTTTATAACTTTTAAAATATTATAAATTGACCCAATAAACATTATGTCAAAAATGATTAATTTTAAGCGTAGAATCTAAAATCGACATAAAAAATATAGTATTCCATTTAAAAAATCATATGTTTGATACGTCACGTGATTATTGGGCACCCTGTATATATGAAACTAATTTTAAAATATGTAGTTTTACAGTTGCTACAAATTATGTTAGTAATATTTTTTTGTAAATTTCTAAATAACTGAGATATTGGACTTCATCGGAAACTTGCGCCACCCTGTATATATATATATATATATATATATATATCTACGAATCTTGACCTAACATGATAACTAGTATCATTCATGTCATTGTCAATCTTCTCTACTTTTATATCGGAATGTTTGTACTTTTAATTTAATTAATTCTTTGAAAATGACCACTGATCGAAACTAGTCGGAACTCTAATATAATTTTTTTTAAAACGAACAACCAAGTGAATTAATTAAAATACTTCATAATTATTGCATAAATTTTTTCACCTCGGATAAGTGAGAATTTAATTAAAAATAGTGTATTTTCTTATTTCTGAATTCTGAGATTAATTGTAAAGGATTTTGTATAAAAATGAATGTTTTTTAAGTTATAAAGAACTCATGAAAGCATACGGTTTTTCTTCCACAGATTCTTAAGTTCAAGAATCTGTATAACTTAAAAAAAAAATGAATTCTACCAAAAAATAATTATTAATAAAAGTTCTTACAATTCATAATTGTAATGTTGATAATTTATAGGAAATTTTATCTTAAAATACTTCGTAGTACGATCCATTTTAAAAAAAGTGGATCTCGGTGGATTTTAAAGTTACAGACTGATAAATTAAAAAATAATAATTTCGACTTAAAAAAGACAGCTTTTTTCAAAAAATCACAACACGTATATTTGTAAAATAAATCTACAGCCACGGCAATGTTAGAAATAAGAGATCAAGTCTTCATGGCATCGGATTGTGAAGAAATTTAATTGGGCCTATTTCTTGATTTATCTACAGCTTTTGACTGCATAGATCATGATATTTTGTTTGAAAAACAAATTAGAAAAATATAACATTGGAGGCTTCAGTTTAAATTTCATAGTTATACTTATGAAATCGTATGCAGAAACCGGTCCTAAAACAATTCCTTGCGGTGTTACTCGTTTTACCATTTATACATTTGAGTGTATGATTTCATGCCCATTAGAGATTTGCTAATGGGCATGAAACTATACAGTGGAATGTATTGGTGGTAATACAAAAATACCACAGGGACGTGTTTTAGTACTGGTTCTCTTTTTGTTATACAGGGTGTCTCAGTCAGCGTGCTCACCGAGTAGCTTTACGGTTAAATGGTATATATATATATATATATATTATTGGCTTTGGCAGGCGTATATAGGTCTATTAGGATCATATTTTAAAGTTAGTTTCAAAAATACAGGGTGTCAATTAAATTTCTTTATAAACACTAGCGACTAGAATAACTGGCAATAATAATTATTAGAATGAAATTAAACAAGGAAAACTTCTGACAATGATCAATAAAATTCGATCAATCCCTTTTTCTACAGATAGCCTTGTAACTATGATTTGTTGTTTCCTTTCATTAAATAATTTCGACTCAAACCGTTGCAATTCGCAGTAGCATTGCTATGCAACAACAAATATCTATTGTGTAATCCAATGTCCGGCGGTGTAAATGCTCGGGAATTTGTTGTTTCAATAGATATTTGTAAAACTTACAGTGAAAGTAATTTTTTGCAGTTGGGAAAAAGGGGTTGATCGAACTTTATTGCCAGAAGTTTTCCTTGTTTAATTTCATTGTAATTTAAATAACTGCAAATGTGTGAATCATCTTTGTTTAATTTTATTTAATAATTATTATGAAATTAGGCAATCGATGGCGCTTTATATTAACTTCCCATATTAAAATAATAACGATTATGACGAAAATTAACAAAAATGGACATATCTTAAAAAAAATATGGGTTTAAAATACTTTCTGAAAGACAATAAAATTTCCTAAAATCTTATTAGATAAGGGGTATCACATTTAAAATCAACGCGAAATTTGAAGTTGAATGTGTTTCTGGAGACACATTGAATTATCAAATCATCTTAAGATTTTAAAACGTATGAATAGGAAGATTTCCTAACTTTATAGCATTTGACAATACTAATATAATATTCATTAAGTACGGCAGATTTCTAAGAAATGAAGTACACAATAATTAAGATTAGTCAGAATGCATACAGATATGTTACTGAGCAGTAAATTAAATAAAATCAGATATTGTCAATTAACGATAAAACCATGTGTAACTTGAAATATGTTATTGAGCAAATATCACGCATACTTCCGCTGAAATATAAGGTTCGTTATAAGTTGAGCTGGAGAGATTGCTAAGATTTTTCCCATGCAAAATTTGGCAATTCGATTATTTTTTAATATGAAATACTGAGAATCACGCAGAAGAATATTTAAATACTTTCCTTTGGACAGGGGTCCGTCGAAAGTGAAAAGAATGACCTCGTTTCAAATATAATATTCAGCCACATAAAAGCTCTCCAATGAATTGTAATTATATTGGGTAAATTGAAACATTTGTTTTGTTCTATGTTTTTATTTTCAGGTGCCTGTTTCGATCCGTTACGATCATTTGCAAAGTTAAAACCATTTTGAACTTGACAAATGTCACAATACATATCAATGAATAATAATTGAAGAATAATCCGGAATTGCTTTATGCAATCATGATACAACAGCAAAAGTCAATTGTGTAGTTCAATGTTCGGCTGGCTATTTGCCCGAGAAGTAGTTGCTTGAATGAATGTTTGTTCTTTTTTAAAATATGTGACAAAGTTACCTTAGCGAAAAGCAAAATAAATTAATTAGTCGGTGTTTTTGATTTCATGTTGGTTATTAAGTAGGAAATCCCCTTATGGATTTTAATTAGATTTTTCAATTTTCATTTAAGAACTCCATTGAATTAACTGATAACTTAAAATCAACAGTAAATTAAAACTCTTAGAAATTAATATTCTTTCATCTAAAATATTTATTTCCGAGTGTCCGAATTGATAAAACAATATACATTTTAGAAAAACTTTTAATAAAATTAAAATCTCAGAAACAGATAGCTCAGAATACTTATCATAATAAATTAAAGACGACGCAAGCGCCATCTTTTGTCTTAATTTGCGTCTTTAATTTATTATGATTAATATGGGGTATATAACCATAACACAATTTCCGTTCAGCCGCCTTCATCAAGGCATTGCACATGGAACACACCATTCTGATGAGGTTCGAAAAACCGAAATGGCCTTCACCAGTTATCCATACGATAGATGGAGAAAGGTGGCTGAATATTTCATTAAATCAGAAAATTTAAATTTGACAAAACTTGTAATGGATTGCAATATTCTCAAATTCAACTAATCCTTCTATAAAAAAACCTTCAGTATAGCAATGTGAAACTCATTAACCCCCCTTTTAACAAATGTTTTCTTAAACCATCTCGGAAATGTTGCTAAATTTAACACAAATTATTTTCCCACCATTTGATTTCGCTACATTGATGATGTGTTTGCCATGGTTGATACAGATTCCAATATAGATGTTTTCAATGAACAACTCAACAGTTTCTACCAAAGTAAAAAGTTCACTTATGAAATAGGAAACAACTTTTCACTGTCTTTTTTAGACCTATTAATTACTAGGAAAAGAAGTAAACTTGATTTCAACCCAATTCGTAAAACGACTTATAGATTTAACTACATTCATTCAGACGTATATGTCCTATTTCATTTAAAATATGAATAATTAATATGAATAATTTATTAAAATATAACATTGTTCGTTGTTATATTTTAATTATTCATCTTTTAGATAAACATTTTTTTATAATATTTAAATGTATGCTGTATGTTTTGTTAAAAACGGAAAATTCGAAATAAACAAATAAAAAATAATTTTGTTAGAAAATTATTCGAAGACATAAATAGTGTAGCAATTATTTTACAAATATATTAAGAATTATTTCATTTGAATGAAGATTCTTTGATATAAAAAAAGTGGATATTTTATTATTTAGATAATTCCAGATAAAATTCCAGCACTTCAGAAAGATTAAAACGTATTTATACAGCCAGCGAGATAGTCCGATTTTTTTCACAGGATAGTACAATCTACCCTCGAATAACGACCTTGAAATACAAGGTGTTCCATCAAGGGTAGTTGCGAGAGAGATGCATTCTTTTGTGGCGAGAGCGAGACGGCGCGATTAGAAAACGACCCGCCGGATTCTTCTTCTTTTTTTTGGGGAATTTTTCACGGTGCCGGGCTTCTTCATCTTTCTTCCTCCACTGTGTGTGCGCACTTTTACCCGGCACGGTAATTCCGCCGTGTTGTGGGGGAAATAATTGATTTTTCGAAAAATGCGATTTTCTTGTCAGGGGGCGCATTATTAATTGCCCCGGCGCGTTTTGCACTCTGCTTGTTCATTACAAAGATACCCGTAATTGTCCGTAATTACGCCGGCAGGGTGAGTATGAAAAATGGGATTTTCGGGGCTGTGATTTTAAAAAATACTTGGAGATGCGATCTTGAAAAATCGTCGTTTAATGTTCAATGGGGAATAACACCAACATCTGTTGCTAATTTTGAATAAACACTTAACGTGATTTGGAATAAATTAAGTAAGAGACATTTCTGTAGGATTGTTATTTTTGTGTTCGTAATATTCAAAACTAAATGCCGTACTATGCATTAAACATTCTGGTTCGAGCCGTATATCGCGAAAGTTATTATATTTTGCAAATACAGGAATAATTTAATATATCAATTTTTATTATTTACTGTCACTTTATTTTATTACTATTTTTTTTTTTTTTTTTTCGTTAAACCAGATACAAATAAGTGTACAGAAGCATGTAAATTGTAAGATTTTGTATTTTTAATTTGAATAAAAAACGAATCATTTTTCATAAACAATTCTCCAATCAAAAATTCTTGCTTTATGCAATCATGATACAACAGCAAAAGTCAATTGTGTAGTTCAATGTTCAGCGGGCTATTTGCCCGAGAAGTAGTTGCTTCAATGAATGTTTGTTCTTTTTTAAAGTATGTGACAAAGTTACCTTAGCGAAAAGCAAAATAATAAATTAATTATTCAATCGTATAAATTAATTATTTTCAAATTTCCTTTAATATATACACACACATCTTTATTCAGAACATAAATACTTACAATACATGTAGGTGTTAGTCTGTCCGGGCTATCGAAGACAGGTATTTCTGCCTTTTCTTTTTATTTAATTTAATTTAATGTAAATAGCTCTTTTTTATTAAAATATACTGTTCAAAATCTGCAAATATCATCCTCTACTTTTAATCAGGACTATTCGTAATTAATGATTCGATTTTTTTTGCGTCGTCGAGATCTATCAATATAACCTATTGCACCATATTCTTGAGTACATGTTGTTTTAATATATATTGAAATTCTGTGTTTTTTTCCTATTGTTCTGATTTAAATTTTTAATTTTTGCATTAATAAAATTTTGTTTAAACAATTTTTTAGTCGGACACTCATATCGAAAATTCGAAATTTTCAAAGTGTCAAACATCACTGTTGGGCGCTGTCGATTTTTTTATTTTATTGGCCATAAACGTTAATTAGGGCTTTGTTTATAATATAAAACAATAAAAAAAATGCCACATATGTCTTGTTTTTGTTTAAACAATTTTTTAGTCGGACACTCATATCGAAAATTGGAAATTTTTAAAGTATCAAACGTCACTGTTGGGCGCTGTCGATTTTTGATTTTATTGGCCATAAATGTTTATTAGGGCTTTGTTTATAATATAAAACAATAAAAAAAATGCCACATATGTCTTGTTTTTGTTTAAACAATTTTTTAGTCGGACACTCATATCGAAAATTCGAAATTTTCAAAGTGCCAAAAGTCGCTGTTGGGTACTGTCGATTTTTGATTTTATTGGCCATAAATGTTTATTAGGGCTTTGTTTATAATATAAAACAATAAAAAAATGCCACATATGTCTTGCTTTTGTTTAAACAATTTTTTAGTTGGATTGAACTCATATGAGGCTCTGAACCCTCAAATATCCCTGCTTTGAAGGTGGGAATGGATGAGTCAAACTCCAATTAACTTGTTAATTGTTAAGGTTACTTTGTTATTATACAATGTAATTCATTTGTAATAAATCTAAAATATTTGAATAACTTGATTTGTTTATTGTTGACCATAGTTTCGAATTAGCGTCTCATTATCAAAACCAAAGGGGCTATAACTTTTGTTTTGATAATGACACGGCAATGTTCTCGAAACTATAGTCAACATTAAACAAATCAAGTTCTACCAACACTGTGAAAAGTGCTTCATTTATTAAAATCTAACTCTAATTTGTTAATTTCTAAAATAATTTAGGATTTGGGAATCTTAGTGTTTTCTGAGGTATCCTCTTGGATTATATAAATATGAAGGAAATTCACTCAACATTTTATTATCTTTGATCATGTCCCAAATATTGGAAAAAAATGCAACTCCACTTCCACTTCCTATCATCTACAAAAAAACTTCCCTAAGAGGTAGAAATAGATTATGAAAAATTTAAGAATTATTCTGAGGCAAATAAATTATTATAAGATCATGAATATTAAAAAATACAATTTAAAGACATTCATTCTATGTGAATTAATATCAGTTATCCTATTAGGAATGTAGAATCTGTTTTTTTCTTTCTTTGACGTACTGATATTAATTTTTTAATATTTTTAACAATTATTCTGAAGCAACAAAATTATTACAAGATCATGAATATTAAAAAAAATTTATAATTTAAAAGACCCATTTTATCTCAGTTAATTTAAGTTTAGGGGATTATTAGGGATGTAGATCAAGTTTTCTAGGAGGAAGTTGTAATATATATATATATATTTAATATTACTTCATCTCATGAAACAGGATATACGATTAAAATGATTTAATTCGTTAATTTTTATAAACTAAACTTCTCTTGTTTGTGTACCAAGATTTATTTTGGTACACAGAACAAGAGAAGAGGAAAGTTATAGATGAGAACAATATTATTTTTTTTATAAATACATATACAATAGTTTCCAAATTCCTTTGTATATTTTTATTTAAAGCAGTAAATATATTTTCTACGTAAAAAATACCAGAAATTTGTATTGCCTCTATAACACAGTTGCATTCATGTGTAAGATTTTGTCATACAAAAAATATTTGCAAGAGCATTATTGAATTCAATAACTGAATTAATTTAAAAATCAATCATTGAATATTTCTTAATTTATTTATTATTATAGCACAATTATTTTGGATGTATTTTCACATTTTTAAATTCTAAGAACGATTGTAGAAATCATTTTTCTGTAAAATGCATTATTTTTAAGTTATAAATAATTCATAAATACATAACATTGCATTTGTTTCATCATTTACTCATTTTTTAAAATTTTTGCATTGTGTCAACGTTACGTTATATTTCAATTTATTTCTAAAAGAGTTTTATTGTACCAAAATAAATGCCTCTCCGTCTATATATTGATTTGATGTAAAAATTATAAATAAACAAATTGCAATCTCTGGACCATAAATTCTGGTTACGCGAAACCATATACATTTTTAAATAATTAAAAAATATTATTATAGGATTAAAATTAAATCACCGGTAATAAGTAAAACTCTAAAAGCCGATAAACTGTCCCTTGTTATACGTAGAACTGTGCGACCTCGCGATAATTACTGATTATTTGCTCCAAAACCGAGAATTATAATGAAAGGAACAAATTGAACTAGCAGTTTACAAGTTATAAACGCTTGGTATGTCGATTAGAATTTTTAAGCTCGAATATTTTGCACTAAACATTTCATATATAGGGTGTTCTATCAACAAATGCCAATAAACTGAGCATCAATTTTTTTTTTTTTTCATTTTTAGATTCCTTAAAGAATTCTAGACATCACGAGCAGTTTAAATGCAATGCATAGTAGTTATTTTATGCAACAAACAAATATCTATTTTGTAATCCAATGTCCGGCTAGGTATATACTCGGGAAGTAGTTGTTTCAATAGATGTTTGTCAAAAAGTTACAGTGTAAGTAATTTTTTAGTTGGAAAAAGGGATCGAATTTTACTGATCATTACCAGATATTTTCCTTGTTTAATTTTATTGTAATAATTCATGTTTCAAGAAGCAAAATATTATCCGATTAACATCTACTTTCATTCTTTTTGGCTCTTATTTATTTTTATATACATCTAATATGGAATCGGTTATCTACACTTTCTATAATATTGTTTTTAATGCCATGGATATCTTACAATATAACCTTATAGAAATATTATTCGATTTTTGTCTGTATTATCAAATTATTCTCCATCCATTTGGTGGGTTTTTATTTATTTATTTATTTATTTTTTCTTCAATATGAAGAAATCTGCGATTAATCGAATTCTCTCAAATACCTATAGTGAGGCCGCTATTAGTTAAAGAAGGTGTCGTGTGTGGTTTCAACGTTTCGGGAATGGTGATTTTCACGTCGAAGATCGGCATAGCAGTGGTGAATTATCAGCTGTTACAATCACAGGCGACCGTTATAGAATTCAATTTGAGTTAAGCATTGTAAGACATAGGGCTACAATACAACGAGAGACATGATAAAATGATTTTACATCATGACAATGTTCGACCCCATGTACCGAAAGTGGTCAAGGCATACTTGGAAACGTTGAAATGGGAATTCCTACCCTACCCGCCATATTCTCCAGACATAGCTCCGTAAAAAGGGCGTTTTAAAAATAAAGTATTATATTAAAGAGGGTGCCACTTAAATATTGTTAGATGGATTATTATTATTTCTAAGTATTTTTTGTTAATTTTGAATTTATTAAGGATTGTGTTAACTATGTTTTCTCTTTATTGATTTAATGTTAGTTAAATACTCGTCAATATTTATTATGTACAGAAGGTATTTCTACACAATTTGTGATAATTCAATGTCAAAAGCATTTTCTTTTAATAAATGAAATGTTATAATTGGTGCAGTTTACGAAGGAAAATTATTTGATTGCTGTTTATGATTCACTTCGTGTAATGAAAACGCCGTAATATTTATTCGTACAGTTTTTAATATTTATTTATATATATATATATATATATATATATTTATATATACAATTAAATACCAAAACCCAATATTCCATTTCTGTTAAAAATGGATAATGAAATACTTTTTCTCCTCCAATCCTTATCACATTTTAGGTGTCGGATGGGATAATGTAATTAAAACTAAATTAAAATTAACTTCTTTCTTATTTCATTTTTTTTTCAGGAAATGTTGGATACATGAAAATCTTTATATGGAACGCAGTAATTTATTTTGAAGTTCTGCATCACATAAATATATTTTCATTTATCCAGCATGACTTCCAAAAATCCACCTTTGGGTTCCCTGAATAATCGGAAATATTAACTTATAACAATTTATTACAAAGTTGTAAAACAAAACTTCGGGTTTTTCTCATTTTATTTTAAGTAGGGTCGCTACAATATAGTAATATTTATATTTTCTTTCTTTATTATAAAAATTGATAAGCGAATAAATAAATTAAATATAAATATTACTATTAAGAAAACTTCATATACTGACCAACAAATATTTTCGATAGGGTTCCTACAATAAAAAAATAAACAGTTCGTTTTTTATTAATTTAATAATTCTGACCGAGCACAAACTTATTGTTTTCTATATCTTTAACAGATATATAAAATTAAAAATTTATACATGAACATGTCAGTAGGAATTTCAGGGCTCTAACGTACGACAAATATTAAGTTTATCGTGTACGTTATTAATTAACTTCACATTCTATGTACTTACATATATATCTAATAAAAAAATGCTTATACTGTGATGGGAAAAAAACGTACATTTCTGGGTGAAATAAATTTTAATTTTTGCTTTAATTTCAAATTAATAGAATGTTTTGATTACTATGTTTACTCCAAGGAAGTGTGGTTGCCAAGTGTATAGAGCTCATTGTTTTTTTTTGCTTTTGTTTCCTAAAACATCGTAATTCAATTATATTTTTAATTTGATAATGACTCGTAAATAACGTTGAATTTGAAATTATTAAATATATTCTGTTTATATCATCTATGAAGAACATATTCATATAAGTATATGTAGACGGTATTTAAAAACAAGTTTAAGTAATTAAATAAAATAGCTTAAACTTTGTTTGTATAACACTAAAATTAATATTTATTGTGACTCTACAAAAGTTTAACTTTTCATTCAATTTTTATCAATTGAAATGAAAAAAAAAAAAAAATCTTAATTTCGATACTAGTTCCTTAAATAATATAATTAATAATAACATTTTAGATCTTATTAATTCATAGATTTTAGTAAGTCGATTTCTAAATATTTTAATTTTATCACTTTTGCATTGTAAACCGTATACCAACTGCAATGAAATTAACCATAAAAATCTGGCAATAATCAAAAAAATCGACCAACGACTCATTATTTATATGTATTAAAACTTCAACTACTAAAGATGGAAACATAGTTTCTGAAATATGTCTAGTTCAATAAAAAAATATTTAAATATATATTTGCTATATAACTGTAGTGATAAAACACCTACAGTTTGTGTAAATAGTTTTAAAATCCCACAGTACTTAAATAAGTAAAATCATTTAAAGCAATTATCATTCTAACCGTGTAGCAAAAATTAATAACCCCATCAAAAAAAGTTACACTCGTACAACCCAAACGACAGGATGCTCGCCGAGATTGAATTTTTATTATTATTATACCTGTCCGACGATATCGGGGCGATTGTCTTAATGATATTTTTCGGGGCATAAGCTATTAATTTGAGGAATAGATGTGTTTTTTTTTTATTATTATTCCTTCCTCTTCGCTCCTCTCTTCTTCTTCTTCCAACATCTCTTCCTCGTGTGTAATTTTATAGAGCAACAGGTTTCTCGTTGATGGCGCTTAACGTGCGCGAGGGGGTGAGCGGGGGTGAGCGCGCACCACGAAAAAATAAGAAAAGGACCTCACCTGTGAAGCGAGAAAGGTGTGCGTGGGTAAAGGGGGTTGGGGGGCGAGCGCGCCATCAACAGCAACTGCACAAAACCAGCTTTCGGAATTAGAGATTTACAAAGAGTACTACCCGTTTCGAAAACGTTGGCCCGCACCCTTCTTTAGATACCTTTAGGTCAGGACTATTTTTCTAATATTTTTTATATTGAATGTAAAGTTATATTTCATCAAACTAAATTATAAATGCGCAATAATCAATACATTAAGACGTATATTTTTACATGTGTGATATTTTTGTTCTACGACTTTTTGAATTTCCATACAGGTAAAGCTTTTTCTTATCTCAACGTTTCGCAAATAATTACAATTGTTATTTGACTAGTAGATTTAGCTTAATAATAATTACTTTATATTTAGTGACAATATATATACACATAGTTTTATTCTGGCTATACAGAATACAAAACAATAAATTTATTTATTTATTTAGTCTTGTATAACATCGTTGTCTCTCTACTTCTCAGTGTGAGGTGCAAAACAATATAACATAAATAATTACAATACATGTAGGTGTTGGTCTGTCTGGGCTATCGATCAGAGGTCTTTCCACCCTTTAGTTACTAGTAATTAATGTTTTATTAATGTAATAAATAAACTCACTTTCAAATTAGAAAAGTTTTAAATGTTAATTACAACTTTTATTATAAAAAATATATTAATCATTTTTTCTGCCTAAATACACTTATCTTTATTCAGATAATTATACGAGATCCAAGTTTTTTCGAAGTCAGTCGAAAGATATGCTTCATTCGTAATAATCAGAATGAAGCATCTTTCGAATTACTTCGAAAAAAAACTTGGATCTCGTGTAATTATCTGAATAAAGATAAGTGTACATAGGCATGAAAATGATTAAAATAAAAATATTATTTTTTATTAAAATTACAAGAAGAAATCAGATTATGCGAATATATACTCCAAAATATTGATATTATTTAATTTTCACTTGTCAACGAAAATATTATTGACAGTTTGAAAAATTCAGGCTGTTGACACCATTTGATCAGACCCTTAGATAATTTTCAACCATTTAAATATAGCTTTGAAATTCAAAATGGAGTTAAAAATATAATTAATATTCAAAACTTAACTTTTAAAACCTGTTTAATTATTTATTTTTATCGATGAATTTCAATAATCGTATACCATTATAGTTATAGAAATAATTGAAGTATGTTTATTGTTGATTGATAAGAATGTTTGCTATCATTAAATAGGGGTGAATTTTTAATGATAGCAAACAATTATTTTTATTACTTAAATGGTATGCGATTATTGAAATTCATGAATAAAAAATAAATTAACAAATGAAAAAAAAACAGGTTTACAAGTTTTTATTCCAAAATTCGCCACTTTAAATATTCTTTATATAACCCATCCAACACAATCCCCTACGACAAAACTAGCATAATCCCACTATCTCAAAATTATCGCCAAAATTTGGCACTAATCCCGTAAATCAAGACATATTAAACCTACTAAAACTAAAACGAAATCTAAATACGCAAAATTTCGCCATCCTGAATCCACTATGAGTACATTCATCTCATCAACGACCAAAAGACAGACATAACATATAAGACAGTGACATCTGACTCAATGATCGATGGTCGGTAGACACTTTGGTACTAATAAAAAAATGTATGATGATTGTACATATAGTTTTTATTAATACCTCTTTATTAATAATAATAATTCAATTTTGCCGCTTCGACTTATAATTTTAAATTTATTAACTTAAATTGAACAAAAAATCATTTTAAAAATTTGCACAATTGATTATTAATTATTTTCCCACTAGCTACTGCAACTTCTTGACTTGCATAAAGCATGTATTTAAAAAAATCTATTCGAACAACCACTTCTGGTCTAGGACTAGATATTTAACCATAAAATGGATATTTGTAGTTGCATATTATTTTTTATTATTTTAATTTATTCATTTACTCTATTATTTTTGCTAATGAAATATTTTCACTTCAGATCTTCTATGTAACATCTTCTTGAGAAATTTGTTTTTGAGAATGATATAGTTGGGAATAAATATGCGGATGCAGAATGTACCGACTCATGCAACCGCATCTGCATTCCCAAATTTTATTAATTTAATAATTTTCGGATCCCGAAATGGTGATGCAGGTGCTAATAAATTTTCTGTATCTTGAAATACCAACTTATCTAACGTTTAATTAGTATAGATTTTTTGTTACATAGTTAGTACATTTGCTTATTTAGTTATAGAATAATACATATTGGCATGCATTTTTTTAGTAAATTATTATTATTTATTATAACGGTATGTTGTTCCGTCTTTAGAAGGTATGGTCATGGGTGTAATTTGATTGGTAATAAATCCCTACATGCATGATTCCACAATTTATATTCATACAAATCACTACGAATAAGTTCGATCTAGGTAAATGGGATAAAGGATAACCGTGAACCAGTTCGACCCCCGATATTATAGAAATTGAACAAAATTTGTTTTTTACCTACATTGTATTAATTTAATTCGCCAGGTTCGTTGTTTGTGTCTATATACATTATAGTTACTTACTCTGTCGTAATTCTTTCCGAAAAAGCTAATGTATGGACAGTAAATAAAACTCGGGAGGTGAGTTTAACGAATGCGGCATATTAAATCAAAACGACAATAATTATTACTTAAATTAAATTACAACTCTATCACTCTCCCATACGTTAATTATGCCTAACCTTAATTATTCTTTAGGAGGCATTTAAGTTAAACTCAAAAATGTGTGGTACTTCGTGATATTGCTCCGCATACGCATTTCGGAGAGATGGGAAAACTAATTATGCCATTGAGATGTGCGTGGTTAAATACGATCATTCGTCTTCGTTGAACCTTTTGTTATATAACCAAATTATATTATTCCATTTTATAAAATTATTGCACATTTTTTCATTGTATAATTAAATTAGAACAACGTAGCTAATAAAACAAATTTTGTCAATTTCTATAACACTGGGGTCGAACTGGTTCACGGTTATCCTTCATCCATCTGATTTATTACAACCGATTAAAATGTTACCAATAAATGTAGTTTTGAATCAATATGGTACTATATTTATTGCTAATAACAATTACAAATATCTTGGAATGAAGTGTTTCAATAAAGCATTCGAATATAAATTTAATAATGAATAAATCAATAGAAAATTTAAAACGCTCAATGAGTATAATTAAACGAATAACTAATTATAACCATTCTATCTATAGCTTTCAATTCCTTTAAAGTGTTCATTCTTCCGTTTGAATAATTATATTTATGAAATTTGTGAAAACAGAAAATATATAAATAATTATGAAAAATGGCAAAAAATGGCAAAAAATGGCAAAAAATGCAATAATGCATAATCTCTAATATCCCTTCTAAATATTAACATCCTCCCTTTATTCGTCAGTTCTTTTGTGCGATACGTCAGGACAGTTCAGCCAGCTACCATAGATACATTAAGGAGCAGAAAGACTTAGCATTATCGGTGCCTGTACCACCGCGTTTAACTTCAGCATATCGGTCAATAGTAATTGATTTCCCAGATACAGAGTTCCCATAATTCTTATCAAGCCGCTGTTTAGGTCCAATGGTACTTTTTCCTATAAAAAGTGTTTAATAAACAAAAAAATCTTTTCAATCCATTATCTTGAAAATTACAAAACTGGAGTCACTAAAATGACTGTAACCTTCAAAATAACGGTTAGAATGCCAAAATATGACCTGTTATATATATATATATATATATATATATATATATGTACATTTATATATATATATATATATATATATATAATTGTATATATATATATATATATACATAACAAGTTTCTTGGTAGTAATTTTCATATTTTTATACAGTTGCTGTAATTGTTGAACATTTCTCGATCCCGTTGTAGCACATGCATAAAACTTATTGCAAATGGAAATCCAAATGTCCATTTATTAATATCAGTACTATTTGTTTCTTTAATTTCAATTAGACCTAATTGGCCAATTTTATCAGGTTTTTCATGCATTCCCATATTAGCTCAGATTGGATCTTGTAGTTGTCAAGTGCTTCTAGATCTGCTTGGCTGTCGGTGAGGATTAGAATTTTGTGCCTTTTGTATCCTCTATGTAGGTTTTCCAATATATATATTGGTTGATCTCGAAGATTTCGGCTTGATATGCCGTTGCTATTTTCTCCAGAGATAGATGGATATCGCATCTTTAGGTTAGTCTCTTCTTATTTGTAGCTGAATTATGTTGACTATCTGTTCTAATCTGTAAAGGTTTCCCGTGCGGTGCCAATTGACAGCTCTTCTCAATATGCATTCTCTCAGTCTGGTCTCACTTTCTTTTAATCGCTAAGTTTAGTAGTTGGAGGTTTAGTAAAGTTTCCATTGAGGTAGTTGGTGTAGTACACAGAGCGCCAATTATACTAGCCTAGCTAGCCATTGTACTAGAACTATTTGCGCACTACTTAGTTTTACCGCCCTTTGTATACTTCAAGGCAATCTACTATTACAGATCTCCATAAAGCATTATAAGCCTTACAACTACCGTATTGATTCAAGGAAATCAACTGTTTCATACCCCATTTACTACCCACAGCTTTCACATGAGTAAAGTGCAGCCATTCCTTTCCTTTCCCTTTCATGGGCATTGGGCTTCCAATTAATCTTTTTATCTTAGTTATTTGTTATTTCATTAAAATCTTTTTAATAATATTATTTCATACTGATAGATTTTTAAACGAAATTGGGCAAATATTTTGTCTACAGTATCCGAATATGAATTTAATTAACAAAAAAAAAAAACGCAATGGAAAAAATATAACTAAAAACCTAACAGACAAATAACAGTTCATTGTACATTCAATTATTTCAAATAAATAAATAAAATTTACGTATAGGAACGATTGAACTTAAATCCAAATTACGTAGAGTAAATACAAATTTTTATCGCTTGATTATTTGATGGCTTAATACCTTTAATATTAATTTACTAAATGTACTGACATATCATCTTAAGATGTATTTAAATATTATCTATCCGAATAAAATCACTACTCTTCAACATAATTTAGATATCACTGCTAATTAGCGCAACGGTGTTCGTCATAGACAAACATTAAATAAATGCTAAAGGTTTTAAAAGGTCAGTCAATTATCTGTATCAAATCGCTGGATATGTTCTATCTGAACATAACATGTCATTCAATAAGTCCTCGGTCCGACACATCAGTGGTAATATTATTGACACACTTACGGGTAGTACTAACCTTCAAACAGTACTTGTCAAAATTGCATGGCATTCTGATCGTTTGTTTGAAGGTTATAGTCGTTTTAGTGAGCTCAGTTTTGTAATTTTCAAGACAATGGAAAGAAAGAAATTTCGTGTGTTGATTAAAAACTGTTTTTATAGGGGAAAAATATATGTCGAGCCAACCAGTGGCTTCATAAGTATGAATTTAAAGCCGGTCGTACCAGCACCGATGATGAGAAACGTTCTGGTCACCCAAAGTCGGCAGTTGTTTCGGAAAATATAAAAAATATCCACAAAATAGATTTAAAAGTCTGTAGAATGAAGTTGCGCGAGATGGTTGACATCTTGAATATAATAATATGTATAACAATATGACTCTGTACTTTTCTACTAAATAATTTAATTTTTTTCTTCTTATGCAGGGTGAGTTTTTTTCGATGTTCTCTATGGGGATCTCGGAAACTATAAGAGATAGAAAAACGGTTAAATGGGGAAAGAAGTGTAGTTTTATAAGACGAATAAAATGACACTTTCAAAATATTTGAAAAAGTCAAGGGTAACTAGATATTTTGAAAAAAGTAAAATGTGTCAATTTTTTGAAATCAATATATCTCTATTATTATCATAGATAGAAAAAAACTGTAAAGGACAAAGTTGTACAAAATTTTACACAGATTAATAACAAAAAATCAAAAAAAAATTTTCGCCCTTATTTTGGGAGATATGACACAAACTTACCTTTTTTAAATGGAAACAGTAGTTGGCTATGACTTTATTAAAAGGGTTATTTTTTTCCTTTAATCCGATATAACATATGCCATAGTTATTTTTAAAATAAAATAAGTTACAGTCGTTTTTAATTTTACCATACACCAAAAATTAGTTAGCCATGAAAAAGACAAAAGTAAAACAATTGCGGTTGTTTATAGCAACGAAATCAATATTTAATGTATTATCTTCCTTTAGATTTGTCAAAAGCAACATAAAGTAAAATAATTCCGAAATTATCAAAATAATAATAGAAGAAAATTTTAAATATTACATAAGATGCTCAAAAAGTCCACCATTATTATTATGGCATAAAGTACATCTTTTTAAAATCGAATTTGTGTTTTTTTTTACTTTTCTTCTGTCAATAGAATAAAATGTTTCAAGTACAGCTAGTCCAAGATCCTCCACAGATTGATATGATTGTTCATACACTTTGTTCTTCACATAACCCCACAGAAAAAAAGTCTAAAACGGTGATACTTCTGAATGTTGGTAAAGATGGCTACCGACGATCGATATATTGATTATAATATTGTTCTGCAGCATCCGCAGCGTTTTTATTACACTGAATGTAACAAACAAGCATATCACGCTTTTCTTCGTTGGAAAAATTCATTATCACTTTAAAAAACTTACAACACCAAAAAAATACAAAACAAATTTATCGAAACAAACTAAATATGGAAATGAATTAATGTGTGTTTAGAATAAACAACTGCAATTGTTTTACTTTTGTCTTTTTCATGGCTAACTAATTTTTGGTGTATGGTAAAATTAAAAACGACTGTAACTTATTTTATTTTAAAAATAACTATGGCATATGTTATATCGGATTAAAGGGAAAAAAATAACCCTTTTAATAAAGTCATAGCCAACTACTGTTTCCGTTTAAAAAAAGGTAAGTTTGTGTCATATCTCCCAAAATAAGGGCGAAATTTTTTTTTTGATTTTTTGTTATTAATCTGTGTAAAATTTTCTACAACTTTGTCCTTTACAGTTTTTTTTTCATCTATGATAATAATAGAGATATATTGATTTCAAAAAATTGACACATTTTACTTTTTTCAAAATATCTAGTTACCCTTGACTTTTTCAAATATTTTGAAAGTGTCATTTTATTCGTCTTATAAAACTACACTTCTTTCCCCATTTAACCGTTTTTCTATCTCTTATAGTTTCCGAGATCCCCATAGAGAACATCGAAAAAAACTCACCCTGTATACTTGTATCTTTAATTTGTAATACTGTTTGTAATATTTTTGTAAAAAAGAAGATTCCGTTAATAAATTAAATTAAATTAAATCGATTTTATTCGAACCAGAAACAACAACGCGTCGACAATTCAGACTGCTATTGGAGCTGTTTAAGAAAAAAATAAAAAGTATTTCTTACGAGGATAACAATGGATGAAACATGCTTCCTCCACTATACGCCTGAATAAAAAAGGATTATTTCATCCGTATTTTACGACACGCATATTTTTTTTTATTAACTATGTCGAAAAAAGCAAAACTATCAAAAGTCAAAATTACATGGTGTTATTGGATCGATTGAGTGCAGTAATTTAAAAATATATTGCCCCGTGTTTTGAAATTGCTTCCTCCAGTTTTACTCTCCGGCGTCTACTGGCTTTTCATAGATATAAAAAAGATAATCCAGGGAAAGAAATTTGGTTCAAATGAAGAAGTAATTGTCGAAACTGATTCTTATTTTGAGAGCAAAAATGAATACAATAGATTATTTTTCAGATAGTAGAAAATTTCCATTTACTATATTTACAGATCTGAATGTTATTTTTATCTACTATCTTAATTTTAAAGTTCACTTAGATTCGATTAATGCAATTGCATCCAAAGCTCTAGGATTTATTATTCAGGCTTGACTTTCGCAATGTAGAGGCTTTGAAATGTTTTCATTCTACGTTCGTATTCAACATATTGGAATACAATAGTTTATTTCTCACATAAAATAAAAGTTCGCTCTGCTAACTTTATTTGGAACTTAATTCACGGTAATATATTGACCGTCATGACATCTTTTTTTAGGTTTGATTCAATGTTCCTGTTAGATGTACTAGATCCTTTTCAACATTCCGAATAAATATTTCGCACTCCAATATTTTGCAGCGATCTTCACTTCATGTGCTGTGCAAGTGTTTCAAGTATTCAGATAAAAAGTATTTTCACATTTCTAAATGAGTGTTACGTAAACGTATTTCTATAAATGATTTATAGATATTTTTTTTTTTTTCATTTTGACTTTATGCATTTATTGATTTTCTGTTTATTTTCAATTTTAAACTCATATAGTTTTGTAATTTGGGCCAATTTGTTGTATAATAAAGGTTATTATTATTATTTTTACAATAATTTATTCGCATTTTGTAATTTAATTCTTCACACATTCGATCTAAGATTTTTCATTATTCATATAAAATACAGTTATAATAAAAAAAATATGTTACGTATATATGTTTTATGATCAGAATATTGCTAATTATTGAGTAAAATAAATAAATTGTGACATAACATATTCAATTGACCATTCGCTGTAAAACCGCGCAAATATTTACGAGCCGCAAATAAAACAAATCCCCGCAATGCCATCAAGCGTTCGTCAAGGGCAATAATTTCATTATTCCCGTGGTGCGGGTGTGTGCGTGGATTTTTTCAGAACTCCCCTGAGCGCTGTTTGTGTTGTCGTTTTTTTAATTCGGTTTTGGTTTTGCGGCGGCACGCACGAAATACCGAACGCGTAGGCGGGATGCACGGATGCGCCAGTGATGCCAACAGAACGGACGTATTAATTCCGTAACGGAGCGCAAACATTACAAGATAACTTTTCATTTCACGTTCTGTTTGCGGTGCCATTACCGTGTTTGTGAGAAAGGTAAATATTACGTTTTTTTTTTTTTTTGACGAAAAATATCGAATTAATTCAGGGTGTGTAAATAAAAGCCGTGGCGGGAGATCGGAAAGCGGTGGGGTGGATTTTAGGTGTTTGCTTTTTCTCTGTGCTGTGTTATTATTTAATTCAGTAATGATTTAATCAAATTCAACTTTGGTTTGAGCGATACTTCAATTGTTTTTATTGACATGTGATGAGGAAACTTAAAATGAAACTTTATTACTTTTTAAGTTTCAAGTTTCTTCTTCTTCAGTTTAACTTCAAATATTACAGGAGTTTTAATTTGTATACTAATTAAATTCCTAGACCTCTTGCAATTAAGCCGAAGAAGAAGAAGAAGAAGCTTAAGAGGAATGGATGTCAAACCTAAATTTTGAACAATTTTGTGTGGGAAATATTTCACCTATTGGCATATAACATCGATTTCAATAACTGTATTACATTTTAAGAACATTGGTTGTGTATCTGTTTACTATGTTTTAAAGTTTTAAAAATAAAAAAAAGTAAAGTAAATGGAATATAATCCACGTCATATTCTATTTAATATTCTAGTAAATGGAATATAATCCACGTCATATTTAAAATAAATAATTTAATAAAAATAATTACAAAAAATAAGACACTTTTTTTTATTTTTAAAACTTTAAAACATAGCAAACAGTTACACAACCAATTTTTCAAATATGAGAATAGATTTATTACTTTTACATATGTATTCAATTTACTACAGTTATTTATGTCTGTTCGTTTGATAATGGAAGTAATAACGGCTATCACATTTCGGTTACGTTGTATCTAACAGGCAGTTGACATCCTCTTGAAGCCCTCATTAGACACGATCGTCGTCGGTGGCTCTCTTCACTTTCGTCACCTTCTTTCTGTCAGCCGCGTCCTTTTTTCTCTACCTTCGCACCGCCACACACGTGAAAATCCTCTCCCGTAAAAAGCCAATGTCAATACACCCTTTCGATAAATAGACAGATGCTAAACGTTTCCCTTATTATCTCAACGGCTAGACAGGAAGAGTATTGTGGAAGGCTAAATATTTACAATTATTGAGAATATATATATACAAAAAAACAAATTGTTTTATTAAGAATATTTATAAATTAGCAAACTGTTATTGTAAATTATAATAATAAATAAGAATAGGAAATAATTTTTAAAATGAATCAATAAAATTATTAAATAAAAAATATATTGCAATTAATCCCAATAACCAAACCTTCCTTAAAAAAATCGGTATTCCCAAAAATCCTAATATTCCTCCAAAATATTGACTTTTCACTCTCATTATTACGCTTCTAGATGGATCAGCTGGCTAGCATATAATTTTGCTTTAATCCATCAACATAAATTCAGACCGTCGCACAGTAGAACAGAATATCCGAAAACCTGGCCAAAAGTCAAAATATTTGCGGTTATAATTTTGTAACTTAATAAAACACTTTTAACTTTTCACAACTATTTTTTATTATTTAATGACTATAGTTTCGACAACGCTAATGTTGTCGAAACTAGTCACTAAATAATAAAAAATAGTTGTGCAAACAAAGTTAAAAGTGTTTTATTAAGTTATAATAAACCATGTACAACCAAGTGGAAGCCTTAACAATTAACAAGTTATAATTTTGTATCATACATTTCAAGTGACATATTTGGGAATTATCGGATTAGAGATTAATTGTAGTTTGAATGTAACATTTCCAAGATATGGTCAGTTAAAGTTTATAATTTCAACATTCAACTTCGCGAGCGATTTTAAGTGATAGTTAAAGAATTATTTCTTGGTCAAAGACAAAGTGTTTTTTTTTTAATTTGAATGATGGATCAATAGATGAACGTAAGTACTATTCAAAACCTATTTATTTAATGTTTTAATAATAATATATATTTTTTTTTAATAAATGAAACACTTTTTTACCTTGTTTGTATAACTCGGAAACGTAAAAATGTGTTTCATTTATTAAAATTGAATTACAATGTATAACAAAGTAGAAGCCTTAACAATTCACAAAATAATATTAAATCCAAAATAAAGTTATTTTGGTATTGAGTTTATTTACACTTTGAAAATTATAAATTGGGGTAAAAGTAATATGGCCCTTCGAGCACCAGCAAAAAAAAGTGTTAGTAAAAGCTTGAAACTTATATATTACAATGTGAAAAATATTGGGTGCCAATAGGCGCTAATTAAAAAGTTACTGTAATTTGTGCTGGACCCTACACTACATTTTTTAAGTACATACACTTTTCACATGAAAAATAAATAAACTTCTGATACGTGGAGGGATTTATAAACAATTTGGCGAGAACAGAAAAGTGGTGATTCGTATAAAAAATGCCAGCATGCTTTACAAGTAGTAATGAAAAATTAATGTGAAGAATTTAGATGCAGATAATCTACAGGGCACAAAAAAGCAGTGTATAGAAATTGCAGTAAAATATTTGCACGATGGAAAACATTTTGTAGGATAGGAAAACTGTTCTATGAGATGAATGACCAGTGGTTAGACCGATGCATAAAAGTGTGTAACACTATTCCACAAACTTCCTCCGCTCAAAAATGTTATGTCGGTGGAGCAACGCCGATACAAATGAATAAAATCGATAATATTAGAAAGGATGACTTATATGTAGAAAGCTACCGTTTTGGACAATCAACTCTCTGTGCTTGGATTGGATTTTTTGAATGTTTCCTCTATATTTAATATCGACTTGATTTCAAGAAGTGGCAAGTTCGTGAAGATGACCATGAAACAATAAAGTTAAAGAAAGCAGGAATACAAAAAAATTAAAGAAGAATTGGGATCAGGGGAAGTGGTACTTCCAACGATTTTTTAAAGACCCTGAAGTATGATCCCGAATAAAAAGCGTGGACAAAGAATTTATTAGTAGATGTGCAACAATATTAGAATCACTTTCATCAGGCTTTAAAGTAAAGGTAGAAGCATTTCAGAAATTTACGTTGGTAACGGCCAAGTTATATGTCAACCAAATATCCATGCTATTACATGCCGGACAGCGTACATACAATTTTAATCCATGGAGCAACGATTATTCTAAATGCTGTGCTTCCTATTGGTCAACTTTTTGAGGTGGCACAAACTACACCAGGAAAAGTTCCCGAAAATCAACAAACACAGACTTACTGAATTTGCTTCTAATTACATCGGATCCGTTAATAACTTCCTTAAGCAGGATTTCAAGAAAACCGATACAAAATTTAACATAGAAGTTTTAAACTTATTAGCTCCTCCTACAACTGATGAAAAACATCTTGACCAGTTATGATTGCAATCTGAAATTTCAAGTTCCTCTAACTACAGTGAATTTAACGATAATTAAGTTACCATTAATATTTTTTACTACATACATTTTCTTAGATTACCTACTATATCTATTATTTCGTTATTATTATAAAAAAATAAAATGTAGTTTTTAATAATAGCGTATTTGTACCCTCTATAACATTGGTCCTTCATATGTTACACATTAAAGTATATATTTGAAATTATCAGCATTACAGTATTAAAAAGACCACAACGTTTTTTTACTTTCTAATAATCTAATTTTTTGCATCCCTAATAACTCATCTCTTTTTGAAAAATACATTATTTAACAATACTTTCAGCAATAAGAGCGTATTGGAGATAATTTGCAAAATTTCAGAATTTTTGCCAGGTTTTCTGGTATTCTGTAAATGTATGTAAAATTATTGTTTGTTAATAAAGATTTCTGTATGTATATGAAAAAATATAAATGTTTGTTTAATTATAGTCTATCTTCCACTGAGGACATTGCCGCTTTTGGTTTTTTATCATATCAAAATCCGTCATGTAATTCTAATATATCTTTAACAAGATTATTTTTAAATTCAGTTCCATTATCATTAGTAATTCGGTTAGGTATTATAAATATTTAAAAATATCCAATAACTGTGTGCTTCCTTGCATATAATATTTTAGCGTATCCAAAATTCGAAAAAGAATCAATGATTGTTAAGAAAGGTTTTTGTTCAATTTGAACAACATTCATAAATACATGTTCAAAGAACGAGGGAATATGCAATACACAATCTAAAAAATTACATTCTAATAGAATGCCATTGCCATTCAAAATTAAGTCAATGTTCTGGGCGTAATAATATATAAAGATCTTCGTTTTAAATCGTTTGTTCCTAAATGCTGCCAAAAAGCTTTTACCAACTCTAATTATTATTCAATCCAAGACATCGTTTATCACAAATACATAAAAAAAACTCTTATGAGAAACACTCGTCAAAATTTTCATATTGCGATGTACTGTATAGATCATGCATAGACAGCTTAACCATAAAACAATCAGAAAATGGAGAATAGTTGTGTTCGGTTCGTTTATGGTTTCTGCAGGGGGAATCCTGTAAGGAGCAAAAGAACGGAAATAGGTTGGTTAGACATAACACAAACTAGGCTATTGGATCAAACACTTTTATTTAGAAACATTCTTGGCAATAAGTGCCCTCAATATCTATATAAAAAGATCAGGTACCGAGGAGATGTGCAAAATATAAACGTAAGGTTCAAAGGCACTCTAACTCCTCCTACACATAAAAATGCATTATTTACCTGTTCTTTATCTTTCTAAATTTTTAAAATTATAAACAAATGCCCTGGTAATCTTTCAGAAATAAACAAACAACAATTTATTCAGTTATATAAAAATTGTGTTTTAATTTAATTTAGTTTTATATTTTGGATTATAATTGTTATTATTATTAGTTTAAATTGCTATATCATAGCATTTTCCCCTGATGAGTGTAATTTTTGTTTTTGTACTTAGGTTACGTTGAAAACAGCTGATATATTTTTTATATATGCAAGCTGAACTTCGCCCTATTTGAGCATATATATTGATTTTAATTGTTAAATTATATAGAAAATACCTATTATGTATATTTTTTGTTTTACGTATCGTTTGAAATAAAAGACATTTATTATTATTATTATAAAATGGCAAATTGCCGTAACTAGTCGAAAATATTTTTTTGCATGTAAAACAAACCAAGTGAAACTTACTCAATAATTTCTAATATTATTAAAATGTTTTACCAAGTGGTTAATGAGACTCAAATTAAAAATTTGAAAATTATATTCGAATATTAATTATTCTAGAAATGATTTAATCGACATTTAAAAAAAATCACACAATATGAAATGAAACACTTCATATGTTCATGCCATAAAGAATTATATACTGAACTTTCAAAATTATTAATTATTAATTAAAAATTATTTACTATTATTAATTCCGAATTATTTAATAATAATGGTTCAAAATAATATGGCACATTAAACAAAATATGTAAAAAAAAAAACAGAACAAAAGATAAAATCAGTAATTAAAATGTATCTTGAAGAAAATACAAATCATGGAGGTGCTATAGAAACTTGTTATAAATTACATCAAATGTAATATTTTTATAATATGTTTAGAACAATTCAAAACTATGTTAATAATTATGAAATTTGTCAAAAAGCTAAATATGATAGACATCCACCAAAAATACCTTTAAACATAACATCTTGTCCAGAAGAACCATTTGCACATATTTATGGATGAATTTCTTAACAATCATTGATTCTTTTTCGAAATTTGGATACGCTAAAAATATTATATACAAAGTAGCAGACAGTTACTGAATATTATTAATTATTTAAAATAAATAATCGAATTACCACTGATAATGGAACTGAATGAAAAATCGAATCAAAAAGTTTATATTAAAGAAAAAAATTAAAAGAGGCCATAAAACCGTTTCCAGATTTAATGGACTTTACACCATAATATCCATTGATACAAACAGTGTTGCGAGTATTAAAATTACACTATTGAAAAGATTCATTTCAGTAAATTAAAATCTACGTTTCAAATGCAGAATTATTGCTAATTTTATTCAAGAAAATACGATTCACCCTGGACAAATAGCTAACAGAATGAGAACAGCAAGTAGCATAATAACCGAATATATAATATAATATATAATACACTCAGTAGATTCACACCACTAATCAAAGTTTCAAAAAATGCAGAATCTTATCAATCGTATTTTTTTTAAATTACTTAAAACAAAAGAAAATTCATATCAATCTAACACTGTTGAAAACCGTGGAAGACAGAAAAAAAAATGTTATAATACAAACATACATTTTTTTATTGACTACGATGGTTCTTAAGACACCTAGTAACAATTTATGACAACGAAATAGAATTTAAAGTACGCGAAAGTTAGCCATTTTATACGTTGAAGTTTGATAGATTTTATGAACCATGAATTATTTGGTACTCCACCTTGGTGGAGGTGCCGGGTCAATAAAACGATGAGTAGAAAATGATTTATTTATTTATTAATTATTAATTTAGCTAAAGATGGAGTAATTTATTACATATTTTCACATTCTTTTTATTTAATTTAATTAAATGTATTATTATATGTCAGAGAATAATTAGGAACTGCATTTGTTGCAATCATTTTGCTTATTGTTTCACCCTGTATACAAAATTTGCTTTAAGATAAAACAACGAATGTTCCTTAGATTATTAACATTCAGTTTTAAAAATACCAAAAGTTGAGCCAATTAAAATGATTGATTTTAAGCATAAAATCTATATAAAAAGTATAGCATTCCATGTAAAAAAACAAATGTTTAATACGCTACCTGATTATTAGGCACCCTGTAAATTTAAAACTAAATTTTAAATGTGAAGAAGTAGTAGCTAAAAATTATGTCAGTAATATATTTTTGTATTTTTTCGAATCACCGAGATATCGGATATCGGACTTAACGGCAATATTGCGTCACAACGTATAAAATTAAATTGACATTCCTACACTTGTCGACTAGAAACTAAAGTACACAATTATCAAACAAATATAATATGAAATCAATTGAGTAAATTAATTATTTTAAAATTTTTCTTATTTGATTTAAGATGAATATGAATCTCGATAAAAATTATGTCATTCAATTAAAAAAAAATAAAATTTATATTTTCCTGAAGATACATAAACCATGAAAAAATGCTTGTGTCATATTTCGAATCACATTTTGTAATATGAACTTTTATAATAAACTTACTTTTGTATCTTAAATATTTTTACTAATATAAGTTGGACGATGGATTGTCAAATCCTAAAGACGTTTTAATAGCAATTTAAATGACTGATGACGTACTAATTTATTCAATCAATATTTCGTTTAATATTGACCAGTGTTGGGCAAAATCGAATAACATTAGTAATCGAATATTACTAAATATGTCATTTTATGTAATTAAAATGAAAAAGTAATTTCAATTTTTTCTTTATTAATAAATGGGAAGTTATTCTTGATATTTTTAATTAAAATATTGGAATTTACAAAATATATCCCAAAATTCGCTTTCTACTACATAATCTAATGAGTAAATGGAAAATATCTTTGAACCTTTATCAAATCAATATGGGAGAAGTTAGCATAGACAGATTCCAAGGGGACTCCCTTAGCCCAATGTGCTTTTGCTTGGCGCTAAACCCCCCTTAAAACTATTCAACAATACCAAAATTGGCTTTTAACTCAAACAACGTGATGCAGTTAAATACAACCATTTACTTCATATGAACGACATAAAGCTGTATGAGAAATCTAAGTATCGATTGCGCTCTTTAATTAATTCACACGACTAGGGTATTCAATGAAGACATAGGCATGAGTTTTGGGTTGGATAAATGTGCCAGTTTCTCTCTTGAGCATCCTTCAAGATGGAAACTGATTGATCACACAGACGAAGCGCTGATGAATATTGAATCTCTCTCGCAGGAGGATGCATATAACTATTTAATAAAACAAGCTTATTAACCATACAGCCATCACGGCGGAGTTTACAAGTAAATTTAATGTTAGACTAACGAAGCGAGAAATATGTTCAAAGCCATTAACACCTGAGAAATTTCAATATTAACGCTCTCCTTTAGAATCACACACTGGAGTAACACCGAACTCGAAGAATTAGATAGATAACCAAGAGGGTACTAACTAAATTTAATCTATACCATACCAGATCAGCCGTGGAACGCCTATACTTGCCTCGTTCTGAAGGAGGACGATGACTACTTAATAATCGGCCCTATTCCCTATCGAAAACGTTAAACATAAAGGTTGACAGTTATGTTAGGATAGCGGTCTACGATAGCGTGTGCGGAAACATTTCTGGATAATTCCGTATCAAGTGACATGTTATTTCTGCAGTGTTAAAAAAGAATATAGTTTTGATGTGTCGGTATAAAGAGAGATGTTATTATATGTTGAATTAGTTAGACAAGGCCGATAAATTTCAACGTTATCCTCATCGAATGGCTGTTGAATGGTTGAATTCTAACCTAGCAATATGTGCGTGTGTGTAAACTATACAATCGAAGAAAACCAAAGTGCATCAAACATCCATAAACAGTGCGATTCCTTTATTAAAAAAACGTACTCAAACTATCTGTAAAATATAAATTTCTTGTATTTCCGTGTAGAGTTGAAATGTTCATAAGGTGATCATAAACAAAATCAATTTGTGCTTTGATTTTCTCAGATTTAAAGTTTATAAATTGTTATACGTTTGTATTAATTTGCAGTATTGTTTTATTGCACTGTCGAGCCGTTTTGATATGTAAATTTCGCTATTCACATCATTAGTAAACCTAAAACAGTAATCACTATGTTTTCTGAACCCCCACAGTGCCCTCATTAAAAAAATACATTAAAAATTACATCTTTAATGTAAAAAATCTCTGTTTCGAATTATGGGAAAATTAATAAAAAGGCACACTCGCTGCTCAATTTTATGCACATTCTATGGATTCCTTAAGGAGTGAAGTATAAAAATGTTCTTTTTAGATAGTTTAAAATCAATTTTACAAGAGAATAAGCGAAAAATACAATAATATTTATTAAACTACCGCTAAAAAACAATTTTAATTGATTATGATAACTTGACCTATTTCGGTGCCTGCGATTTTCAACGATTTTAGCGGCTGTCATAGCGCTGAGCGTTGACTGAGATAACGGTTTAGCGCAATACGGAATACGAAACAGCCATATAACATAACCTTGAGGAATAGCGTGCTATCAAACATAGCGTTTTCGATAGGGAATAGGGCCGAAAATCTCATTACTGTGCGAAAGACAAAACAGTAAAAACAATAAGAAGAAAATACATTCAGTAACTAAATTAAGACAAATACAGAAACATTTGTAGATTGCGCACAGTCACTTCTATTAAAGTTATAGGAAACTACGTAATTTTTATAAATTATTAGATACAATCAACGAAAAATAAATCCCAATTTTAGATTGGTGGAACATAAAACATTTAACAAAAAGTAACTGGACAGGAAATGTTATATATTTCAATTATTCGACGAGTACTGTATATTTATTTATTTCCGCATTGAAACTTTTTTTTTTTTTTGGAGATACATAAAACGATAGGACACAATTTAAGTAATTCATGATATACACAGCATAGAGGGAATATACGTGATCTTAGTAACAAATTTTAATATCGATGGATTTCCAAGTAAAACAAAAGAGCGTTTTATATTTACTCAGTTTGCTGATGATTCGACATTCTGCCTGAGTGATGAATTTATATCGGATCTAAATTCGGCATCAAATGGAATATTGACCGATTTAAGTCTGTGGCTTCAAATAACTTAATAGCATAGCGTGATGAATTTTAGATCAGCAATGGGACAAACAAATATGTCGCTAGAGGGTGAGAGTATCCAAGAGGCAAAAAATGTAAAATTTCTTGGGATAGAAATACAGAGTGATCTGAAATTGGATCAACATGTAAATAAAGTATGCTCAACAATTAATAAATATTCATACCTGATATATTCATCCAGAAATGATATTCACCAGAAAGCGGCTCGAGCAGTATATATGTCATATTGCAAACCGCACCTAACATATGACATAATATTTTGGGGTAATACGACAAAACAAAACATACAAAAAGTATTTGTAACACAAAAGAGACTCGTAAGAGCAATTTGCGATAAAAAGCCTCGTACAGAATGTCTGCCATTATTTAAACAACTAACAATAATGACAGTCATTAGTATATATATATTTGAGTCATTAAAGTTTGTCGTAAATAATATTCACCTTTTTACAACCTCTCAAAATAAACACACTTATAATGTTAGAAACAAACAATTAACAATACCACAGCATAGTCACAGTGAAATGCACAATTCTTGTGTGATACAACCAGTTAAACTGTATAATAAACTTCCGCAACTTATTAAAGCACTTCCTAATAAAATACTGATAACAAAACTAAAGTCAATTGTATTAGAACAATCTTTCTATACGGTGGATGAATATATTAAATATTGTAATGACAATAAATAATTGATTATATTCAATATAAACATTAAATACATGATGTCCGTTGTTATATCTCTATAATGTTTGCTACAATATATTTATTCTACACTGTGTTTGTCCTCATATACAAATATTTTAAAATGTTCATTTCTAGATACTAAGTTTTATTTTAATTTAACTAGGTTTTAAATCAAATTATTTTTGTTCCGTCCTTTATACAATTTTTTTAATATGTTTTTCCGAGACACTAAATTTCATTCAATTAGATTTTATATTAAATTATTCTGTGCACTGTCCTTTATACAACCTTTTAATATGTTTTTATCCTAGATACTAAGTTTTATCTTTTGTTTTGTATTGTTACCTAAACGTGTAAAATACCATTAACTCGATGTACATTATTTTTATATGCTAGATGATAAGTTTTTATTCTATATGTCTTACTAAATTACTTAAGATATTTTGTTTAATAACCATCGCAATCAAATGACTCACCCATGAATGTTCTGTACTTATTCTTCTTGGAAATAAATAAATAAATAAAATAAATCAATTTGCACAAATAAGCATTCGTCCGATTTAGAAATTAATAAAAAAATACGATTAAAATCCATTGATGGTTGATTAATTTCAGATAAATACAGACACATTCGTAGATTACGCACAAAGTCAGTTCCATTATTGTTGTAGATATCTACGCCATATTGTATATCATGGTATTTCTTTATCATGTTTAATATGAGAGATTGAAAGTGGTGAACTGTGCTTGAGAGTGCGCATTATCACATTAGTAATGGATTAATTTATACAATTCATTAATGGCAATGAATCTATAACGATCGTAAATGCCCGGATAATTGAACTCAATAAGAAGATCCTTATGCCTGACATCAATTGATGGATGCCGACCATATTTGCGAAAAAAAAAAAAAAAAATAAATAACTTAAGACACGTTTATTAAATTTTTTCAAGCATTACGATGTATAGTTTCGATTGAGACAAGTACAATAATTAATTTTACTAGGACATTAAACAATATTTTAACAGTTTCGTCAGATTTAAAATCTTTACAATTTGCGATGAATCACAGTAGGCCTGAGCATATAATATATTTAATTTAGCAGTAATAAAGTAATAAAAGATCAACTTTGCCGATCACTAATTTTGACTGTAATCAACGTTTATAATGCACTTCATTTTTTTAGATTGTTGACTTATTAATTCTCGGATCTTAAAAGCGTTCACTTCGTGGTATATTTTCAATATTAGGAACAAAGAAAACACTGTTACTTTTTTATACTACTTATAAACCACTTATAAGTGCTTTAAAAAAGTAAATGTGTTTTATTTATTCCTAATATTGAAATTTTATCACGAAGTAAATGCCTCTAAGATCCAATAATTAATCTAACACAATGACGTTCATTATAAATGTATGTGGTTTATAAGTGGTATAATATATATATCTAACTAATATTGTTAGATTAATATGGTCCATCGTTTTTTTTACAGTGATTTCCTGTATTATACCTACATTATTTTTTTTATAAATTATACTTTTTTTATTTTTTTATGTTACGAAAAGACCACACACTCATTTAGAGTTACGAATTTTGAAACACCCCGTATAAGTACGGCGGAAGAGGGTATGGAATTTTCATACGGAAATCCATAATTCTATTTTCTTTGTATCCGTAAAAGCGCGTCCCTTGTTTTGTTTCGATTTGAAATTCAAATTTAATCGAATGAAAACCAATGATTTCCTTCCATCTGTTCGCCGTAAAAAAATCGTCAAGATTCATTTCCGAAATAATAGCAGGTGATTATGAATGATTTAAAAAATAATTCACTTTTCATTTATTTATTACAAAAATATATATAATGAAAGCACGTTACGATAATAATACAGTTTGGTTGATCGCCAATTCATTTTTCAATTATGTTTATTTACTTTAATGAACATGTTTAGTTAGTTTTAAAAAGTGTTTTCTTTGGTTTTATTAATTAAATTTGTTTCCCATTTTTTTTTTACTTTCGCTGTATTAACTCATTAACGCCCAATGGCATATACATAGATCACTGGATATGAATTATTGTAAATAATAACGTCATTAACAAAATTTCATTTTAATATTTAATCACTTTGTATATCGTAAATCTGAATGGTTATATTTTTTAAAATATTTTTTTCTAGCTTGTACTTTAGTTGGAATTTAGACAGATTTTAAATAATTTTAAAGACATGCTATATTCGTTAATGGGCTAAAGAGAACGAATCTTAATAGTGAATAAATCAAATCGCTAAACAATTTTAAAATCGGCTTTTAAAATTCCGTTTGATAATTGTACAGCATTTTACTTACGAAAATTTATAACTTCTTTTCACCCATTCGTGACATCCAATAATTTTCAGAATACAAAAAAATACCAATTTCGATTTTTTTCTACAAAAACCAACAACCAACTCCGCGCCCGCCCGTTTTTCGCGTGAGCGCTCCTCCATCCCCCTTCACAAGAGATGTAGAAAGGAGATTCGTATCTCTTCATTTCTCTCCACCATTCGTGTGCGTATGTATGCGTGCGTATAATAGAGAAAACCATTGTGATTCCACTAAAAAGAAATTTAAGGCCTTAAAGATCGTATTTCAAATTGTTGGAGCGGCTAAACAAAGACGGACGGCGCTCGCCTTAAAAAATGACAGGTACACAAAAATGTTCGCCTTCGCGTGTGTATGTGCGTCAGGATAAAACTAACAATTGAAATGGATTCGAGGTGAACTGTTGTTGAAATGAGTGAATAATGTTTTTTTTTGTATTCAGAAATGAGGAAATGCTCTTTTTTGTTCGGAAATTTAATTTGTAAAATTTGTCGGTACTGTCTTTATTATATATCATTACAATCAACTATAAATTGTTAAATCTTAGAATATTGCCTTTCGGACTGTCTCTATCCAGTTCTTACCATTTTATATAATCACCATGATTGCTCTAAATTATCAAAATTTGATGAGATGAATTGTTATTTAGGATTAATGTTAGGATTATGAGGGATAAAGAGGTGTTTGGCAATAAGAGCCATGTGGGGATTGGTGGAGAATTTTCCAGATTGTTTTTATTATTTTGTTTATTAGCAGCTTAAGTGGAAGAGCAATAATAGTCCTAGGGCTATTTTTTGCATGTATATTTTTTTGTTAAATATACTTTCTTTCCATTAAAAAAATCAAAAATATTTTATATTGATATGTTATATTTACATTTAGACATTTTTTTATATAAATAGAAAAATAAATAATTTCTTTTACTATTATCAGAGATAAACGAAACCTGTTCGAGACAGGTTTAATTGAAATCATAGTTTCAATTTGTTCAACAAATTTATAATAATACGAGGGCTACTATTTATGTATTGAAAATTGGCAACAGTGCTATTACCAGGTGAAATCTAACATTGCCATCGTAAAGTTTGACATTTTTGAGGTTATACATACTCAGATCGTTTTGATGAGGGATCACAATTTGTGCTGTTAAAGATAAACTTCCTGGACAAAGACTTTCATCTCCAGAAGAAGCGGTTGAGGCATTTAAAATGCTTGTTTTAGAGCTACCATCATCTGACTGGACAAAATGCTTTGAAGGGTGGTTCAATCGCATGCAAAAGTGTAAAGGCGATTATTTTGAAAAGCTATAAAAATATTTTTCATCAAATTTATTTGTTTATTTTCTCTATTCTCAATACATAAATTGCAACCCTCGCATATACTCTCAATCTGGAATTAAATTCGATTTATTAATATTGAATTGGCTAATAATGCAAAAAAATATTCATATGATGTGCCCATTAATTTAATTAATTCATATTTTCTTTTTATACTGTCACCCTCATAGCTTCTTCTAATGTTAATGGATTTTTGCATCATAATAAATGATTCATATGATCATTGAAACATTCTAAAGCTGCTGCATTGTATAAATTCCCTGTTGCGAATTTTATATCAACGTGAAAATTTAATAATCTAATTTATTTAATAATAAACTTCTAACATCGAATAATAGCATTTCATTCGATTTTTGACTTAAAATAACTGAATTTATAAGAAATAATTCCTAATCTCTTTTATCTCCAAAAAGTGAAATTATTATTTTTTTAATTCTATTAATGTTTGGAATTGTCCTGCTGCTAATAAATTAGCGACTTTACCTATTAATTTTTATCTGATATAAATTAAGGTAAATGCAATTCTACCTGGGTCATTATTTGGTGGCATCATCTGCATTGCAGATTCACAAGAACTAATTACTGTTGATAATTTTGAGGGTTCTCCATAAAATCGAATAATTTATTCTAAAATATCTCTTACTGAAGTCTATGGAAGAGCCATAATTACTAATTCGTGATTATTATTATTAATATAAACTTACATGAAAAGCAATGGGACGATTCTGTAGATTATTAACATTTGTAGAAACGTAAAGGAAGGATTGTTTCAAATTAAAAATATTTGTAAGATTATCAGAAATTAACACGATTTTAAAGTATTAAAATAAAATATAATTAATTATTTCTCAGAAAAAAAAAACAAGTAGATTTTATTTGAATTTGTAAGAAAAAAGTGAATTTTGAGATTTTTTGTTTTATGCTATTGTCGTCCTTATCGTAAAAAAAATATTTTTTATTAAAACAATGAAATCGGGCATTTTAAGGTGAGAATGGGAATTTGGGTTGTCTCGATGTCTTCTTTTTTATATATATACACCGACCGACCAGCATATTTTCTTTTAAATCCGAGTCTTAATGGCATATGTATATATGTTTATATGAGAAGCAAAGTTTGCCAAACTACTTTAATCACATTTTAAGATGTCTTCCTCATTTTCACCTTTCCTTTTAAGCTATAATATCTGTTTTAAACGAGATTCAGAAGTTTTTATCTTTTACGCATTAGCAAATTATACATCTTATTTTATTATTTATGTGTGGCAAAATCAAATGGGGTCATATGCATTGTGTATCAGTAGTTACTCAGTTAATAAATCTTGCATTAAAAAAATCAGAATTCAGCTGTTATCGAAGTGTCTCGAATTGTCGCTTTAATTGAAGATGGCCGTAGCAAGCACTACGTGATAATCGTTTTGTTGTGCTCAACACACTTAAATACCGCTGTTCAGCTTCAACATCGCCTTCAAACAGTTAGAGGGATTGAAGAAGTGAGAGAACTTACCACTGGCCCTGAATTCTTACTGCTATATCGGAGATCACGTTTACAGTTTGCACAACTGCATTGAAATCGAACCCTTCTTCAGTGGAGTCAAGTTTTTTTGTTTGAAGAGTCCCGATTTTGTCTGCGTTCGTCTGATAGTCTCGAGAAGGTGTGGAGACCACAAAATGAACGATACATAAACTGAACCACTTTCAAACGGCCTTATAAGGGAGGTTCTGTTATGGTGTGGGCAGGTATTTCTTCTAAGGAACATACCGACCTGTAGAAAATTTTGCTTTAAATGCCCATGGATACGTGAAAAATATTCTGTGCCCTTTTCTCATTTTATTCGAGTATACTTTGCTTTAATGCATGACAATGCTGGACCTCAGGTGGCAGGTGTGGTGATACGCTACTTAAATTTTCCAGCATGTAATGCAGATTTAAATCTAATTGGGCACCTTTGGATCAACTCCAACGACTTATTAGTAGTCGTCCAGCCTTGTCAGAGCTCCCCAAAGAGCTAAAATTGACACTCCTAAAAGAATACGATGCAATACCTCAAGATTCTTTAACGGATTTAATTAATTCAACACCTCGTAGGTCATGCGATGTGATTCAAGCACGAGGAGGTCATACTTGCTATTAGACATCATTAGGTTGTCGATTAAATTACCAAGTTTTGATATTTTTAATGAAAATTAAAACCCGTATTTTGCACCATTTTATACTTTTTTAAATTAAATTTAATTTTGCGTTAACCTGTATTCTTTTTTAGGTTAATTTCTATTCAATAATGAATATTCCTTTCCATTAAAATCATTATTAAATTAAACTAAGAATAATATTACTTATTTTGTGATTTTTTCTTAATGGGCGAGTTTTTTTGCCGGTCAGTGTATATATAGATCTTTATTCAGACAATAATTTTAAATTTAATATATAATTATATAGTAAAATTTCAAATTTGCATGAAGATGTTAGTCTGTCATGGACCTGAGGTCTTTCTGTCCTGTCATGAATTTATGATGATGTACATTTAGAAATATCTGTGCTAGTTAGCTGAAATTTCTTCGATCATACTGATGAATTGATAATTCGTGAGACTAGCGTGTGAATATTTGGGAAGGATGTTTGGATTTCAAGGAATACAGAATTTATTAAGAAGGGATTTATTGTAGGGTTTTTTTGCAAATTTTTGGGAAAAGCTTACAAACGTTGAGCTATGGGTGGATTGGTAGAGGAAGTGTCTACTCGTTAGTAGGCATTGGTAGAGGTATTCGTTCGAGGGATTGTGAAGGGAAACCCCTTCAAAGTTTGGTAAGGATTCGTAGGGAGGATCTTTCGGTAACTTGTATATGGTAAAGAGTAGATGGTTTGATTTTAGTGATGATGTTAATGCCCTGGTGATACGTGAGCGATCTAAAATACCGAGCCCTTATTTTTATTTTGTTTATATGCGGTTTGAAAGATAATTTTGAATCGAATCGATGCCGAGGTATTTACACGTATTGGAAGGGGGAATTGTGGTGTTGTTAATAATAGTTGTGCGGGGTAATTTTGTGGTATGAGATAAACAATTGGGATTTGGTATGATTTATTTTGATCCGCTGTTTGGAATACCATGCTTGGACGGAATCAAAGGATTTTTGAGGTTCTGTTGTGCTATCTGGAGGGTGATAGCAAATAGAGCAGTATCGTCGGCGAATAAAAGGGCATACTGGGTTGGGTTAAAATGTGTGGTATCTGGATTATGGATATCGTGACTGTAAATGTTGTAAAGAAATAGAGATAAGGGTGAGCCTTGAGGGACGACTTGTAAGATAAGGAATGTGTGGGAAAGTTTTTGACGAGTTCTTACTTGACAGGTTCGGTTTGAGAGGAAGTTGTGGATAAGCACTATTAAGTGGTTGAATATCTAAAAAAATTACTGCAGATTTTCGCCATTCTATATGGTTTTAGGTGAGAATGGACAGAGGAAGTGCGGTTGATAGAGGTTTTGAGATTTTTTTGTTTAATCAGAGATTCAAATAATTTTCCAATTATTGGGAGTAAAGTAATCGCGCGATAATTTGAATTCAGGGTGGGATCATATTCTGGTTTTGGGATACAGGTAATTATTCTTTTATCCCATTGACGAGGGAAGTATTGTTGGGCGTAGCAGTGGTTAAGGATTATTAGGATCAGCATATGGATTTCTTAGGGTAGTTGTTTCAGGATAAATCTCAGGATTTTATCAAAACCAGGGGCTGGGTTTTTCCCAGAGTGTAATGTGGATAAATAGTGTCTCGTCTAGTGAATCATCGTCTGGAGGTTATGTGGATGTTATGTCATAAAAAAGAAACGAGTCATTTACTAAATTAAAAAAGTTACTGTCATAGTTGTTGCTATCTGTCGGCTGAAATGTTTTTTTCCAGAAGTCCAGCAAAAGCCTCTGCAATAAAAAAATCGCGTGTCATTATTGAGCCGTTCATTGTAATTTGAAATTTTTCTTTATTTTTCTTCTTTATTAAATTTCCACACAAGTATTACGTTCTCTTGTGGTCTCTGAAATTTAATTACAATCTTCTTTTCTTCAATGGCTTATGTTAATTTAACACATCGACATTAAATTATTATGTGGAAATCCTTACTATGGCGATGGTGCCTTCTTCTACTATTCTCCTCTTCTTTTGGGGGACGGAATCCTTTGGAGAGCCTGGGCGTTCCAGTTGCTGAACTCGATTGTTCTCCTTCGGTTGACTCTAGTTGACTCTAATAGTCTGAGGAAATCCTTTGAAGAGGCAGACCTATCTTCTTGAACACCATGTTCAAAACTAGGTTTTGCTAAATGTCATTTTCAAAAATCCAAATAAATCGAAAAAAAAAAAAATCTATATATTATTGAAAGTGTTTGACCAAGTGATTAATGAGAAACAAGTAACAATATTTTTTTAATTGAAAAATTACCAAAATAATTTATTTAAATCAATTCCTTTAAAGGAAGGAATGAATATTTCTTAAAGAATTTTTTTTAATATTACAAATTAATGTTAAAAATATTTATATATTTTTAAATAACTCAATTTTCTACAGTTAAAATTAATCGACGTTGAGAGTGGAGTCTCGTCCAAAATGTTACGCGATTGTCAAAAGTTGTTTTGATAAAAGGGTGTCCGTTCCTCCCGGCATGCAAATGCACTTGCCGCTGGTCGCTCCTCGGAGAGTGCGCCTCCATTATGTGTGACGCAATGCGGTGCATTTTCGATTTAATGCATAATGCATTCAGGACGGTGTCTCGATGGGTCCACTTCCTGTTGCATCTGTCTACCAGATCTGCACATCCGGATTATTCACCTACGGAATGCAAACAAGCCCGAAAACGGCGACAACAAAACACACGGGGACCGCTCGCGCATAAGATTTCGTCGTTTACTTTTTTTTCGTTTTGTTTCGTAGTCAGTTTGGGATAAACAAAATAATCCGGGCTCTTTATTCAAAGTGAACGATAATATTGTAATCGGTTTCGAATGCTGACAGCGTTAATGTTTAGCGAGGAGTTCTTAAATTATACACATTTTTATTTATAGAAATCGTGAATATTACTTAAACCTTACTATTTTGGATTAAACAAAATATTGTTGAAAATATATTTATATATTTTATACAAGATGAACTACCAATGTTTAGATATTAAAACTATTAATTATATTAAAGTTTCAGGTTTAGAAGAGCAAAAAAGAATTTATTATCATTTAATTGATAAAAAAGCACAATGTGATCATTATCAATGGATTAATACATTATGTCTGAAATGTACAAATGGAATAAAAATAAAATTGCGAAGAAATGATATTAGTGCGTTTTTATTAATTACATTTGATATTCACGTAATTCACTCAATAAATTTATTATCATTAAATAAAAAGAATTCGAAAATAATTAATAAATTATTTCCTTTATAGCTACCGTGAAAATTTTACTTATGTATAATAATTTATTAATTATTTTCAAATTCTTTTCACTTAATGCATTTAAATAGTGATCAAGTGAATAAATCCCCTTTTTCTATTATGAATTTATCATCGTTTGTTCAATAATAATAATTATTTTTAAAACAATTTAATAAATAATGCTTTTATACATTATAATATATTAAAAACTTCGAAATGCCCTCTTTTCATGGCTACAAAGATTGTTATTTTTGAATTATTTGTACTTTAATAAATATTTAATAATGGGCCCATCATTTATAATAACCCTGTATTTCAACATTAGAAATCACAAATAATTCCTTATTACTAAGAAGGGTTTATAACCGAACAATATATCTTCGTTCATAAAAAACTACGTAATTTCACAAAGAAAACATCACGTCGAATAAAAATCCGATTGTTCGATTGATAAATACGAATCTGGTGCATACGTCTTCTACGTGTAAATATAATATATATAAAAGGGGGATGATGCATTGGGGTGGCTCTCTCCTTCTCTCTCCCCGCACATCCATCTGTTCAATCCATGGGAATTTCTGTGGCGGAATGTTCGTATCCTCATTAGTTTCACGACGAATAGAAAGCGATAGATCAGAGTCTGAGGCCGGAGTCGAACTCGTGTGTATTCACCTGGGCCTCTTTAAGCTCCCCCCTCCGCACAAAGGCCCTTGTAATTTCATCTCGAGTAAATAGTGGAGGGTGAGGGATGAAACAACGTTATCATATAATTATTTTTTTTACAATCGGTGGATATACAATTTTTGTTTAAATCAGGTTGAATCAAAATTAATTTAATTTATTAGTGACCCCTTAAATCAACCCTCGGGACGCTTACTGACTTGGATTGTTTTTGTTTTGTTTTTCAACATTTAGACTTTCAATGGTGTTGCAATTTCTAATTTAATTAGAAATTTTTAATGTTTAAGGAATTTACTGTAACGTATTTATATATACAAATATCTTTATTTAGATAATAACATTTTTATAAATATAAATTATATATATTGATATGATTGTTTATCTGTCATAGGCTATCGACCGGAGGCCTTTCCGCCCTGTCTTGAATAGATTGTTATATGCAATAAAAATGTCTGTGCTACCTAGCTGAACCGTCTTGAAGCATATTTATGAATTCATGAATGGTAAGAGCAGGATGGATGTATTTTGGAGGGATGTTTGGATTTCCGGATATACAGAATTTTGTAAGAAGCGGTAGATTATATGGGATTTTTGCAAATTTTTTGGAAAGAGTTGTTATACGATGAGATATAGGTATGACTTTCGTGGATTTATAAAGGTATTCGTTAGAAGGATTGTGGAGAGGGTTGTTAGGATGTCTTAGTTTGGTGAGTGTTCTTAGGGAGGATCTTTCGGCAACTTGGATGTGATGGAGAGTAGATGGTTTGATTTGGGTAAACAATATAGCACCATAATCTAGTAAAGGACGGCAAATTGATTTATAAATGTGAGTGGCTGTTTTTATATTTATGCCTTCTTGTTTGTAGGTGATTGATGTAAAATGACGTGCCCTTGTTTTGATTTTGTTTTTTATGGATAGGATGTGGGAATTAAAGGATAGTTTAGAATCGAAAAGGATACCAAAATATTTGCATGTATGGGACGGGGAAGTTGTGATGTTGTTAATATTAATTTTGGGGGATCGAGGAGATGTTCTGTGGAATGGTATAAACAGTTGGGATTTTGAAGGATTTATTTTGATGCGCCATTTTGAGCACCAGGCTTGGATGGAATCTAATGATGTTTGGAGGGATTTTTGGGCTATTTTGAGAGAAGTGGCATGCGTAATAAGAGCTGTGTCGTCAGCGAAAAGGAGAGCATATTGGGAAGGGTTAAAGTGAGCAGGATCAGGATTATATATGTCATGACAATAAATATTGTAGAGAAGTGGGGATAGGGGAGAGTCTTGAGGGACACCTTGTAAGATGGGAAATGAGTGGGAAAGTGATTGAAGTATTTTAACTTGACAGAATCTGATGGAATGGTAATTGTGTATAAGGATAATGAAGTGATGTGGAATTTGTAAGTTGAAGCATTTGTATAGGAGGCCAATATGCCAAACCAAGTCAAACGCTTTCTGTATGTCAAGAAAGAGTATGGTGGATTTTTTTCCTTCTAGATGATTCGTTTGTAAATTAGAGGTGAGAATGGATAGAGGTAGAGTAGTAGATTTTTGAGGAAGGAAATCAAATTGGTATTCTGGGATAGATTTATTAGAGATGGTAAGAAGCTTTTGTTTGACCAAGGACTCAAATATTTTTCCAATTACTGGGAGCAGGGTAATAGGACGGTAATTAGAGACTAAGTTAGTGTCATTATCTAATTTTGCAATACAGGTTATGATGCCTACTTTCCATTGAGGAGGAAAATATTGGTGCGAGTAGCAATAATTAAAAATTTTAAGGATAACTATGTGGATTTCGTTAGGAAGTCTTTTAAGAATGGATCTAGGAATTTTATCTAATTCAGGAGAAGAATTTTTACCAGCGTGTAATATAGAGAAGTAATCTGTCTCATCTAGTGAATCGTCTGTAGGAGGTAAAGTGGGAGTTATGTTATATGAATTAAACCAGTTATTTACAAAATTAAAAAAGTTTTCATCGTAATTGTTGTCTTCTGTTGGCCTAAAAGTTTTTTTCACATGTTCTGCAAACGCTTCAGCAATTAAAATATCGTCTGTAATTAATGAATCATCAGTTAAATTTTTTATATTATTTGTATAATCTGTCTTTTTACATTTTGATAGTTTTTTTATTTCAGTCCAGTATGATTTTCCGTGCATGTCGTTTATATCATTGCAGGCTTCAATCCATTTGGATTTTTTGTATTCCAAAATAAGTTTTTTTATTTGTCTGGTCAGTCTATTAAAGGTCTGTTTTATTGTAATGTCTGTGCAGAAGTTACTTTCTCTGTAGATTTGTCGTTTGTATTTTAATAATTTTAGAATATATTTAGATAGCGGGTATTTGTAAAATTGTTTTTTTTTTTTTGATTTTTGGGGTGTGTTGAGCGATGGAAAGAGATAAAAGGGAATTAAAACGAGATATAATTTCAGGAGTTATGTTTTGTTCATTGTTAAATTCTGTCAGAATATCAGTAGTTACTTTCTCTTTATCACAATTCTGGTATTGTAAAATATATTCTGGAGGTAGAGGTTGTGGTGATGAATTTGTGTTGATGTCAAATTGGATGGATAAGTGGTCAGAACAGAGATCGGGAGTAAGAGTGATTGAGTGGATAAGGTTTTGAATGTTGGAGGTACAGAGAATGATATCAGGTGTAGATGATTGGTTTTAATTCATGATGAATGTTGGTGGAGTGGGGATTTTAACGAAATTCGAATTGGAGCAGAAGTTCTGTATATGATGAGATTTTCTTCTATTAACGTTAAAATCGCCTATGATTAAGGTGTGGTCGTACGTATTTATTTAATATTAAATAAATAATAAATGTAAACCTTGTAGATCCTTCTTACCATTATTCGAAATATATTAGTTGCATTTATTTTTTCAATACATGAAATATTTACTATAAAAATGGGTTTGAAAATTAGGCGTGGTATCCATTCCTCTTAAACACTTTGCAATCAAGAAGAGTTATTTTAAATATATTTTATTTAATAGTTTGCATTAGTATGATCTATAATATTGTGAATTTTTCATGGTTAAATTTTATATATTTGTTAATTTATTTTTGCATCATTTTAATAATGTTCTACTATACAATAGTAAATATCTTTATTATCAAACATTTGTACAATAGCTTAAAATAATACATTGAGTAGTAAATTTTTATTTTGTTAAATGGCTATCGGCCAGTAGCCTTTCTACAAAGGTTGATGATTTTTATGGGTGTTATGGGCGTATTGTGGAAGTGATGACTAAAGTCTTGACTATAGTGAGTAATCAGTTGGAACAGAGTTTGTGGGGGATTCTACTATACATTTTATTGTATGTGATTTTATGTACTTTATTTCTCAGCCGAACTGTGTACGTATTTCAATTTATATTTCTATATTTCACTTTATAAATTTGTTTTACTAATTGCAATACTTTATCTGCAGAAATATTATTTAGCACATGTAAATACAATCGAAATATTTTTTTATTTAGATTAAGATTTTGTACGGTAAAAATAATCCCATTTGTAAAATAATAATAATAATAAATAAATAAAAATATTGTAACTCAATAAATATTTTGGAAATTTTATTATTATTGGTGGATCAAATTTACACTTAAATGTTGAATTCGATTATTAAAGGTTTCCAATTTAAGTTTCAACCTATGACTCAATTGTGTTAATATTCAATTTGTTTTTATATATTTGACTTTATCGTTTTAAAATGTACGAATATTAATGCATTAGTTTTGTATTTAATATTTACTATTTGTCAATTTATGAATTAATTTAAAACAACATATTTGTAGTTTTATTGTTTTTTTTTTGTCTACTAACATATATATTCAATTTGACAATTTATTTAAACTTTAAACAATGTTTTTGTAGGAATTAGCTGTCGGTCGGAAGCCTTTCAGCCACAGATAGAAAAAATGTATTGTTTTAATTTTCCGGGTGATTACATACGTATCATATTTTCGAATAGAGTTTGGGTAGGATTACGGAACTTTGAAGGTATATTTAGATTTCTAGGAATACAGAGTTCAGAAAGAATTTCAAAATTGTTGTCATTTTTAGCAAATTTTTCTTTTAATTTTAATAATCTTTCATTTATAGGGGTAATTTGTGTGAGATTGTAAAGGAGTTCGTTGGATGGGTTATAAAGGCGATTAAAAGAGTGCCGGATTTTAGTGAGGACTCTAAGGGCAGAACGTTCACCGATTTGGATATTATGGAGTGTGGGCTTGTAGTCGTTGGGGAAGAGTATACATCCATAGTCTAGTAATGGCCTACATATCATCTTATATATAATGGTGGCATTTTTGGTTGTAATTCCAGATTGTTTAAATGTTAAACACTGAAAATGTTTTGCCCTTGTTGTTATTTTTTGTTTGGTAGAGGCCGTGTGTTTCTTTAAAGTTTAATTTCTGGTCTATTATTTTGCCGAGGTATTTAAAATGGGAGAAGGGAGAATGATACAGTTTTGGATGTATATGTTGCGGGATGGGTTTTTACGGTGGTAGGGAATAAGAAGTTGGGATTTATTAGCTTTGATTTTGATTCTCCATTTAGCGAACCATAGTTCCAGGGAGTCTATAAGGGTTTGTAATGTCTGTAGAGCTTTGAGTAGGCTTGGTTGGTGGACTATGAGGGCTGTGTCGTCGGCGTATTGTAAGATGTAGGAAGAGGAATTGAAGTAAGTGGGGTTGGGGTAGTAGAGGTCGCTGCAGAATATAGTAGTGGTGATAATGGTGCACCTTGAGGTACACCTTGTTCAGGGTGGAATGTACGGAAAAGGGTATTTTGAATTTTTACAATTAATGATCTATTTGTTAGGAAGTTATTTAGGAGATTTTTTTGGAGGTTGATGGTGTAACATTTATATAGCAGACCTTTGTGCCACACAGAGCCAAAGGCTTTCTGTATTTCTAAAAAAAGTACTGCAGATGACTTGCCTTCTAGGTGGGATGTTTGTATATTGGATGTTAGGATAGTTAGAGGGAGGGAGGTGGATCTATTGGAGCGGAAACCAAATTGGTAGTTTGGGATTAGATGTAGTTGGGATTCATTTTTTTCTTTAATAAGGGATTCGTACAGTTTGCCGATGATAGGTAGCAGGGTGATGGGTATATAGCTGAATACTAGGGATAGGTCAGAGTCGCGCTTTTGTATACAGGTGATTGTACAATGTTTCCATTCATTAGGGAAATATTGGTGTTGGTAACAGTTTAGGATTTTTAGGATATATTTGTGGATTTCGGGTGGTAAAAATTTAAGGATAGTGTGTCTTACATTATCATGCCCAGGGGCTGTGCTTTTGTTTTTATTGAGAATATTGAAATGACTGTCTTCTCTGAGATTTTCTGTGCAGTTTGATATCTTGTTTAGAAAGAAATCACTATACCAGACATTTACTTTGTTAAAAAAAGATTGATCAAATGAAGCATCTTTTGGGTGACTATATTTGTTCAAAATATTGCGCGAATTTATTGGCTATTTCTTGTATGTTTTTGATCGTTTGGTTGGTTATTGGATCATATAGGTTGGTAATTGTCTGAAATTGTCTTTATTTGCTTATTTTTTACCTCTGTCCAATATATTTTTCCTTTGCTATTATTAATACTGTGACATGCGGCTAGCCAGGTATCTGTTTTGTATTGTTTAATTAGTGTTTTTATGTCCCTAGTTAATTTTTTGAATAATGCTTTAAGTACGATTAGTTCATTTTGTTGAATTTCACAATATATTTGCCGCTTATACTTTATAAGCTTCAGGATAAAGTTGGGAAGAAGATGTTTGTATGTTTGCTTATGGATTTTTCTATTAAAATTTTCTTGTATTTATTTATTTGTTCTGTTAAAAGGTGAATCTGTAAAATAAAGTATTATTAAATATATAAAGTGAGCGAGAAGCATTGTTAGGCGTCCGTCAAAGAAATGTGCAGAGAATGGACGATTTTGAAGAGGCGATCAACTTTCACCAGAACGTGCAGGAGAAAACCGCCGCGCAGGAGATGTTCGAGATGACGCACTCGCTGAAGAAACAGTCGAAGCTGGCCGACAGGATAATCAAGAAGGACACGGAGATGGTGTTGAGATTCGCGAATTTGACGGGACAGAACTTCACCAGGCTGAAATCCGAATCAAAGAAGCTGTCGGAACATTCCAAGCGGGCATGCAAGGGCTGGATGTGGATGATGCTGCTCGTCGTGTTCACCGTTTTTATAAGTATGGTCCTATATATGAAGGTGATGAAAAAGAAGTGATTAATTTATTAGATTAATTATCGGTTCAGGGAATTATTTATTCGGTAAATTGTTCTAACAAGTAAACATTCTTTTGGTTCTGCAAGCAAAATTTACCAAATATTACAAAAAAAATATTTTATTGTCGAATAAACATTTACAATAATGTGAAATAAATAAAAAAATATTATTTCTCGTAATAAAGGTGGGCGATATCTCGTCTGCAATGGAGAACTACTGGTGGACCCGCAGGGTTCTATTCTTTGCCCTTTACTATCCATTATTTTTATTTAGTTATATTAAGAATCTAAGGAAACTTTTATGTCGATGTAAATTCTATGGAATGCGTAAATCATTGATCTTAATGTAATTTGTAATTGGTGTGATATTAATGATTTAGATCTTAATATAAATTATTTGCAATGTAATGACATTTAATAAGAAAAAGAAACGAATCCAATACGAATATTCAATTAATAATATAACTCTTGAAAGCATAAATAGAATTGAAGACTAAGGGATACACTTTGATGACTCACCGTGTTTTACTCATCATGTATCCTTAGTTTGTAACAAGGCAATGAGATCTTTGGGTTTTACTAAGCGGTCGGGAAAAATTTTAATATCAGAACTAATTTTGTACAATCCATTTCTGCGTTCTCGCCTTAAGTATGGGTCATTATTTTGGTTCCCAATTTACGAAATTCACATAATTAAAGTTGAGAAAATTCAAAATAAATTTGATAGGTATTTGTTTTGCAAATTTAATACAGTGGTAAATCTTAAATCAATTAGTGATCGTCATAAAACTGAATGAGTATGTTTTTTTGCAAACTTATTCACGGTAATATCACATATCCTATTTTGTTATCTTTGTTAAATTTTAATATCTATCCGCATAATATTTTTATCCGTGGCGCATCTTTATTTCGATGAAATTTCCATCGCAATAATTATGGTTTCGAATCTCCCTGTGAAATAATTATGAGAAATATAATATAAATTGATCAAAAGAGTTTGACATACTTAATGTTTCTTTAGTCTTATTAAAGATAGCTATTATTTCGCAATACGATTAATTATTTCAATCTTGATATAATATGTTTCAACAATGATTCTTGTTGCCATTCAGTTAAATTTCCATTTAATTCTCACAATTCTCACAAATCAATATTAATTGATTAATATGTTTAATGATCTTACAAAATATTGCATTCCTCGCACGCTTAAAATCCCCCCAAACATAACCACCCTTCTGTCACTATCCACCAATTCATTAACTAATGCATAATTCCAGTTCAGCTCAGCTTAGCATAGTTTTAATTTACAAATCATATAAACTCAGAGAGGGCAAAGAGTGCAATGGTCGATAGCAAATGTCTATCAAAACAGTATACAGAGAGCTTTTTTTGTCAGTATACATTTCCCCTATGTATACTTGCAAAATACGCGAGTCAAATGCATTAATGTATGTGTGTTTAGTTGCCTATAACACGCAACTGAACACATATGCCAAATAGTCAACTAAACATACACACATTAATCAGTTCAATGCGTTTGACTCGCGTTTTTTGCAGGTATACACTTCCCCTAATGTATACTGATAAAAAAACCTCTCTGTATATTGAAATTAAACAAGAAAAAATTCTGGAAATGATCAATAAAATTCGATCAATCCCTTTTTCCAACTGCAAAAATTACTTACACTGTAAGTTATACAAACATCTACGTATCTAAAGATAGTTTTGTAACTATTATTTGTTCCTTTCATTAAATAATTTCGACTCAAACCGTTGCAATTCGCAGTAGTACTGCTATGCAACAACAAGTATCTATTGTGTAATCCAATGTCCGGCGGGGTAAATGCTCGGGAAGTAGTTATTTCAATAGATGCTTGTAAAACTTACAGTTTAAGTATTTTTTAGAGCTGGAAAAAAAGGGATTGGCCAAATTTTATTGATCATTGCTTGAAATCACCGTTGTTTAATTTCATTCTAATTTAAATAACAGCAAATGTGTGAATCATCTTTGTTTAATTTTATTTAATTTAATTGAAAACAATATTGTTATTAGAAATTTTGTAAATTTTTATTATCATTGTTTAATGATGTGAGTATGTACTCTTCTACTGAATAATTACTTCTTTTTTCTTGTCATATATTTAATTTGTAATACTCTTTGTAATAATTTTGTAAATAAGGAGATTCCGTTAATAAACTAAACTAAATATTCAGGACCATTAAAAGTTTACTTGGTTCCGATTAAGATAAATATGTGGTTTTCATTGAATCTTTGTTTAATCCTATTTCATTTTCACATGTTTATTTCAAGAGTAAAACCTACAAGTCTAATACTTTTTTTTTCATATATTTATTTTGATTTAAAAATTATAGTTTTGGGATACCTTCATAGATTTTTTGCGACAGCCAGACTTCCATGAATTTCCCAAAACTTATTTTATTAAAAATTATTTTACTTATTGGATCTAAGTATTTTGGTTTCTGAGATATAGCCTGTGACCTTCCTTATTTGTATACACCTGATACATTTAAATTTAAGGATATGCTTCCATTTAAAAAAAGAATACATCAATTTGTTCCTAAATGCATTTCTAAATACACATTGTTGTCAAAATGAAATTTTGGTTCGATATTAAATTATGCAAATTAATCAAAGTAATTATTTATTTAATTACTTTAAAATCATACATTTTATAAAAAAAGTATTCTTTTAAAAACTTCTTCGAGTTAACTTCTGAACTGAAACGTGTGAAAATATACAGGGTTCATACCAAATTATCACACAATCACACTAAATTGAACATTTTGTGTATTACAATATTTGTAAATGATGGTCCATCCAACACCTTATAAGGTTCAAGGATTCGTGAAAAAGAAGTAAATGCTAGTTTGTTTATGTCACAGACATTTTCATTTAAAACAGTTTTTTAATTATTTCATTGCTTTAGAATTATTTAGATGTTCCGGAAATTTTAACCAACCCTGTAAAACATATTTAAACAATTATACTCACTCGGTAGTTAATTTAAATTAAATTAATACAGTTCTTTGCTCTTTGCTTTAAATAATCTCGAATCAGATATTTTTGTATTATACAACAATTTATTATGTAACAGAAAATATTCATAGTATAGTTCGTTATCTGAAGAGGCATTTTCCCGAAAATTAGTTGTTTCAATGAATATTTTTTCTTTTAAAAATACATAAGTTACATAAATCAAAAAGTTACAGTATCTACAGAAAAAATAATATAATTATTTAATTGTGTACATTAATTGTTTTCATTTCTTGTATTTAATTTAATTAATACTGTTTTATATATACATATATCTTTATTCAGACAATATATATTACAAAATAATACTTCTAGGTGCTAGTCTGACTGGGCCAGCGACCACAATTATTTCTACTCTGTCATATATTTATGAAGTCAAAGAAGAAAATCAATGCCAGCTAGCTGAACAGTCCTGATGGTTAGCACAAATGAATGAATTGATGAATAGTGATAGAAGGATGTTTGTATTAAGCAAGGATATTAGGGTTACGGGGAATACAGAATTAATTAAGGTATATTTTAATTAAAACACTTGGATTGTTTCACTGTTTTTTTTTTTTTATATTTGCTCCGACTAGTTTCGACCTTTAGTCATCTCCCTAAAGATGACTAAAAGTAGAAACTAGTCGGAGCAAATAAATATATAGAAAAAACAGTGACACAAACCAAGTGTTTTAATTAAAAGAAGTTAACTATTAGAATAGGGTGGGTTATTAGAATAATTAGATTTTTTTGCTTAATGCTAATATACGCTGAGAAGGACTTTTTTTATGAATATTATTCATAAAATAAAAGTGTGTCCGTATATTACTTTTTTACATTCATTAATAATGAAATAAATAAATAAAATGTATTCTCATTTCAAATAGTATGATAAATGTTAATAAAACAAAATCATATTAATTAAATGAAATACAGAAATAAAATCAAAACTATTCGTTCATTTTCTTTAAACAAAATAAAATAAATTTATTGGTACTGTTCAGCAGTTCAGCAAGATTTTTTTTTTCTGTGTATTAAAAAAAATCTTAAAATATTTTGTAATATTTTTTCATCCATAAATATTCCGTTCGACTAAACAACACCCAATTGGAACCCATTGAAGCGGCGCACCGTGAAAACACAATTTCTTTCAACCCCAATCTCACACGGCGAAGAAACCAAAAAACCAAGAAAGGGGGAACGCTCTTCCTGACAGCAGCACCTCGCATGATAGATAACCCGGCACTTTAATTAGCGATGTTGCAAGTGCAAGACGCAGCTGCTCTCCCGAAAGGGATGCTGCTGCCCCGCAAGAGCAACAACCCCTTGAGTTTCCCACGATCGCAACCCCATTGCGCGCACACAATAGAACCTCAACCCCATAGACAGCAACTCTTCATCTGTTCATCCGTGTATCTGCACTTCCTGATCTCGTTACGCTTCCGATCGGAGGATTTCACACATTTTTCGATTAAAGAAAAGCGCGCGGAGAAAGGGAAGAAGCAAAAAAAAAAATAACACACACACAAGGGGTAAGGGGGAAACTATTACCGGGGTTTGAATTATTTTAATAGGGTAACGTGCGGGAAGGGTGCGCCCGGAGATACGGTTTCTATGAGATTGTGGAAAAACTAACGATATAGGTTCCCATAAAAATGGAGGACTAAATCGGAAAAAATGTGTAACGGATAATACCCTTTTTGGGATAAATTTGTCTAGGTGGGTTGGGAGAAAAATATTGTTGCGTTATTAGTGGACGAGAATTGTCGCCCTTTTAAGAGGTCCGAGATGGCCCTTGCTCATGGATATGTTAATTGCCGGACTACAGGTTCTATTAAACAGGTGATTCATGTTTCATTCATGCACGGGTCGGCCTTTTGATTTTCGACGCTCGGGTTCTAATAATGAAAATCTTTTCACCTTCTTCAGTTCATGGCATTTATTTAATTTATAAAATGATATGAAAAATCGTCAATGGAATAAAATAATTTCGGTGAATATAAGTGAATATGTAATACAAAAATAAATTAAATAAATAATTGCAATAAAAATAAATAAATAAAATGTAATTCTGTTATTTAACATAACTCCATTTTAAATATAAATAATAAAATACTTTCGTTAGAGTGTCTGTTTTATTCTTTATGAATAATTAAATATATATTTAACCAAAAAATGAAAAAAATATTTTTTCACGATTTATAATGATGCAAAAGCTTTACTTATTTAACATTAAAATAAACAGTTAAGATCAATGCAAAATAAATATCTATTAGTTAATTCATCCTTACCTAAAAATTAAATTCCATATAAAATGTAACTGTTAAAAAAGTTATAAATTTAATATTAACTTATTACTATACAGGGTGATGCATTTTGGAGGTGTTACATATGGAAAACCTTTTTTATTGTAAGAAATATCGAAAAACCGTTTTCGCGATCTTATGCCAAATTTAATTATAAAAACAATGACAAAGTAGAAAATGTTCCATCTTTAACCGTTTTATGCTAACTTCGAATATGTTTTCATATTTTGTTTATCATTTCTAGTTGAGTTATAACCTCAAACTTCGATTTTATTTTCCATTTGTCGCAACATCAAAAAGCACCACCCTGTACAAATCTTTCGATTAGTTATCGGTATCAATTTTACTAATTGTGACAAAATATATATAAATGCAAAACTAAACTTATAAAGTTGTTATATTCATATATCTCAGTGCTTAATAATTAATTAAACACTTAATGTGAACTTTTTATGAATTTTTAATAATTTTTTATAGTAAAAATATCAAATTTGATTATCACATAATAAAATCATGCAATAAAATTTATAAAAATATTAATATGTATTTTTATAAATGTTATTGCCTAATGAAAAATTTTCAATTCTTCACTAATTTCGGGTTAACATCAATTAAAAAAATAATTTTATATTTCTATGGCTATAAAAAATAATAGAAAGAAGTTCTTTTCGTTTCGATAGCATTTTTCAATAATAAATTTAATTAAAACAATGCTCCAAAATATTGTCTTTTATATCACAATATTCAAAAATTCATTTTATTAATTAATTTAGAAAGTATAAATAGAAAAGAGTATTCATTCACTTGGTCACAGTTATTTAAATATATTAAATAAAAAAATATTTGAAAATAATTAATAAATTATTTCCACATTTAGCTCTGTGACTCTTGACTTACGCTACGAAAGTACGTTAAACAAATGCACATTAAAACAACTACTTCCCGGTTCGCTCTTTTTAATTAATTTGATTCAATTCTTTTCGTTTAATTTTATTCGGTTTTGATTTAAATTGAATTAATTTGGTTTCATTTAATTTAAATTGATTCACTTTAATTTGATTTAATGTAATTGATTTAATTTTGCTGATTGTATTTGAATTAATTTAATTGATTTATTTTAACATCTTTAAATTATGTAAGGCAAAACTGTACTGACGAGGGATAGATCCCGAAACACGTGTCTGCAGATGGCCTTATATTAAGTAACGTTCCTTTTGTTGCTTTTACATTAAATTGTTCTCGGATCAAAAAAAAAGTTGCATTATGCAATATTTTATTGATGTTCAACAGCAGGTGCACATTATGTAATTCAATGTCCGGCGTGGGTATTTGCCCGGGAAGTAGTTGTTTTAATGTGCATTTTTTAACGTACTTACGTAGCGTAAGTCAAAAGTCACAGAGCTAAATGTGGAAATAATTTATTAATTATATTCAAATCATTTTTTATTTAATATAATTTAGAAAGATGATAATTGATGATAAAAAATTTCTGAATTTAGTTTATTTTAGAGTAATTTATGAAAATAAATGCAAACTTTTCTAATATGTCTACAAATTAGAATTTAAAAGTTATAATAAATTTTGTAATATCTTATACAATTGAAAAGCCTAAAAAATCGTATCTATAATATAAGCAAGTTCAGTATTTATAAACTATTGTGTTCTGATTGTAATAAAGTGTATATTGGATAAGCTAAAATTTAATATAAGATATAATAAGCACTTTAGAGCATTTATATGCTAAATGGTAATACATTTTCAAATCATATATTTAAAAATGATTATAATTTTCTTAATTTAAATAGTATGAAAATATTGTATCATTTTGAAAAAGATCAAAAATTAGATCTGCTTCCAGTATATCAAATGGAAATTTATTTACACAATAAAGTCTAAAATTCAACACTTCTGAATAAACAAGTGGGAATTTTGTATTATTTACACTATAGTTTTATATAAATTCAACTTTCTAATTGATTCTTTTATTAAGCCAAATTTTTAGTTTTTCAATTTAATTTTAAAAATTGTTTTTTTATATACAGGGTGGGCCACGAATAACGTCCATCATAAATTTACGGGGGTTCCTGACAGGCACATTTTGAACAAAAATTACATTGCACGTTTGAATGCCATCTCCTCATGGGAAATATTTTCACTTTCTATTACTTTCGGTTGTACCCGAAATGGCAAACCAACTTTTTTTTTTAATAGAACATCCTATAACACGGTCTTTCAAATTCGTCTAACGTCGGGGATCTCTCTTATTATAAGATATATAAGGTAGGTTTAAATTTGGCACTTTTGCAGAATTACATACTGATTAAATTACTGATGGTCTTTAAAAAACTGGGCTAAATTTCTTTGTTTGCGAGAAATGTTAAAAAAACGAAAAAATAGGTTTTTATTAATATCTTCGTTATTTGAAGCAATATTTTAATACAGCGAAGACATTCTTACAGCATTTTTTTATAATCTAATCGGTGAAGTACTTTTTTTATTAATAGCATGTTTCGGTTCATCTGGACCATCATCAACTTTATTATTTCTTATGACGCTATATTGATATTTTATCAGATTCAAATCCAATATTTTTTATGATTACAATTATATAACATAACATACATTTTGTTTTATAAATCATTATTTGTTATAATTTCTTTTATGCTACAAAAAACTATTTATTTATCGCTATATCGAAGAAATCGTTGATCAAAATATAATATTAATATTCACTTATTGATAAGAATATCTTTTAGTCATTCAGTAAAACGTAATACGTTGCAAATATTTTACTTGTCCCGAAGAAATTCAAGACTTACATGTCAAAATGTACCCAGAGAAGAGGCAACCCCATAGCACCTATTTTTTTTTTTTTTATAAATTAAGTTTTGGTTCAATGAACAAGCACAGAAAATCATATGGTAACAACATTTTAGAGGAAACTCACAATAATATTTTACAAAATGATTTTAGGCAAACCAGAACCCCACAATTACGAGTCGTGAAATTGTAAGCAATTTGAATATGTCGTTATCTCAAGTTTAAAGAGTTTTAAAAATCCAAATTACAAGTAAGACGACTTGCATTCTGTAACTGGTTAACCAGTAAATTATGTGAAGACAATACTTAAAAAACATCATTTAGCCGTAAAATTCCATTTTACAATTTGCGGAATTTTTAATCGAAGTAATGAACATTACTGGGCCACTGAAAATCCAAAGCAAGTCCGTAAAATATGAGACGGCAATATCGTTTTGGAATTAATGTTTGGGCGGGAATATATAATGACACCATAATAGGGCCAATAATGTTTCAAGGTTCTATAACCACCGAAAAATATTTAAAAATATTACAACCAGCTGTTGCCGATTATTTAGATAACATTCCACTAAGTTTATACTAAAATATTTGGTAGCAGCAAGATATGGCACCGACACATAATGCAAGGATAATCAAAAAATATCTGAACTCACTATATCCCAATAAGTGGATTGAAAATGGCGGAACAGTGGCTAGGTCCTCCGATTTATCCCCATTGGAATATTTTTAGTGGGATTTCTAAAAAAATGTTTATTCTAAAACATATCATATTGCCGAGCAACTCAGACAAGCGTAATAATTGCATTAACAACATTACATAAAGAAATATCTATATGGCAGTGTGTAATACTAATATTAAAAAACTCGCTCGATTTTTTTATTTGAATATAAATTATAAAATAAAACATAATAATGTAAAATGATATTGCTGTCGATATTTAATATAGAGTTTGGTACTTAGAGAGCGTGGAAATAAATATTTTTCTTATCAACATTTTCATATAATAATGCTAACAATGGTACACGTTTATTTTAGTAATTTCCATCGATTTATAGCAAGTTTAAGTCAAATAGTGTTATTAAAACAATTTTTTAATAATAGATTAATTTTTATAAAAATAAATGTTATTATGTGATTTCATTGCAATCAGAAAAAAGTGAGGAGGTTAACTTTTAATGGACGTCATTCGTGTGCCACCCTGCATATATTTTAAATTTTCAATTTATTAATTATTAATTAATTTATTTCAGCAAACTATTTCAATAATGATCACAAGGATGATTTTTAGAGAATTGTATCCACCTGGTAGCCAAATGCTGCGACCGAAATTATTTTTCCTTTCGATAAATCAATATTTAAATTAAATAAAAATAATGTGAAAATAATTAATGAATCGATAGCCACTTTCAAAGTTGGAAATATATTGTGAACGTTAGTGTATTGTTAGATATTCTACTGAAATTGTATATTCCAATCTCAGAATTAAAGATGTTTATGTATGTAATTAATGAATTATTCCCTCTTTAGCTGCTATGACAATTTGATTTATGTTTCTCCCTTCAATTACAAGAAATTAAAACAAATGTTTAATAAAGCTGTTCCATAAGACTAACATATTGTATAATGCAAACAATTCGGAAATATTCAATGCTAAAAATGTTTTTTTTTTTTTTCAATTTCTATTAAAATAAAAAATTGTTTTTGTATTATTTTTTTGCATGGCCATAGAAATTTAAAATAAATCATTTTTTTTCAATTCTCTTGAAATTGTTACAATAACCGAAACGTGTCCAAAATTTAGAGTAATTAACTTTAATCTGTGTTTTTATTTATTCTATTGGTATATTTTTATTATTGTAATATGCACTACAAATGTTTAAATACTAAAAATAATAATTATATCATTAAAATTATTAATGGTTTTAATATTTAGAATTTAAAGTTATTCAATCTAATCTTTGTTTTATTGGTTGATTTTTAATAATTTATACATATTTACTTCATATAATTATATGAATTCCTAAGTAGAATATTCTACTAATTGTCTCTTAAATATACCAAGTAAATTGATTGTAGAGATATATTAATATTCTTCCTATCTATCTGTATTTGGTTCAGGCAAGTTCTTTTATAAATACATTTATTCAATTTGGAATCCGGTTTATGGGAAGTGACTTATCGCAATTAATTTTGAGCTAATAATGATTATCTACCATCTACTTACTTATCTACTAGTAATAATTGGAAATAAAAATCCTAAGGGATTAAACAATTTTACGATGAACGACAATATGTTCCCCGTGAGTTGATTTCGTTTATTAAACATTTTTTCTCTGATCTATCCAACGTGAGGTTCATTACAATTTCAAATACCTCACTTGTAATATCACTTTAATTATTACATTTGAACGAAATAGATATAGAATCCCATTATAAAATGTAGTTATTTTAAACGAATCAACTATTATTAATATATTGTTTGTGTCTTTGTGATTGGTGAATTTAATAAAATTTATAATATAGTTGTTATTTATGTACGTCAATGATTAGTATCTGAGAAAATATAGATACCCCTCAACAAAAAATCAACTCAGAAGTAATTTTCGATTATGTTGAGGTACTAATGATTTTTTTTTTCAATTGCTTGGTACTTCGTACAACGGAGTGCAAGAAATGATGCTGAAGCGGTGCAATAAATGCGTTGGAGAGATTTTAAACAAAAAAGGAATTGCCACTGCTTTGATTACTATTATAAATTCAAGAATCGATTTATTTGTAAAATACAAAATATAACGAAAGTTTCATTTCAAAATAATTTAAACCCTCACAATAACTGTAATTATTATGTTTAAGTTTTAAATAATAGATTTCGTAGAAACGTTAAAGTTATCATTCTATTATCGAAAATAATTGTTTTTTTTTTTGATTCGATTATAGAAATAATTTACAAGCCATCAAATATCTCGCGTGTTGACGTGATCAGGTATACATGGGGATTTTACACGTAAAAAGATTTTTTTGCAATTTTCTGTTTGCCGTTTAATTTTAGAGAAAAACTGAAAGACTTAAAATTTGTTCAGAATTTCAAAATCTGTTTAAAATGTAGTTTTTTCTATTCATATTAAATAATATATATATATAACTAATGTATTTTGAAATTAGAAAATTGTCCATTATTCATATGGTTTATTAATATTTCATTACTCAATTCTTTTAACTTGTTAATTGTTAAGGCATCTACTTTCTTATATAATGTAATTCAATTTTAGTAAATGAAACACTTTTACTTTCCCCGGACCCCTGTCCAAGGGAAAGTATTGTGATCGTGAAAATTTTCGAACCGCCAATTTCAACAAATATACACGTTTTGAGGTCCGCTGAGTCCATTCCATCGAGTTTTGAAAAATGTCTGTGTGTTTCCGCGATAGCGCCTAAACGGCTAAATGGATTAAGCCCAAACTTTATATCTAAGCTTTTTATAAGAGTGGAATGATCTGAAAAGCTTTTGGTCAAAATCAAAATTCATTAAGTGCAACTTTACTCTTAGCAATTTTTCATTTTTTAATTCGGATAGAAAAATGTTTCAAATAAAAGTTTTAGATCTTGGAAAATAAATAATTTCTGTTATAGAACTTTCATTGTAGCACCTCCCGTTTTTATTTTAAAAGCGGAATAATTTCGATTACCTGAAAAATTCCCTTAGAGATTTTAATTATTGAAATAATTATTTTAATGACAAATAAAACGTCAAAGTGCCGTCATATTCAGCACATTCGCATAGTTTGAAAAAATAAATAATCTATTAATCATTTTGCTTTCCTATTAAATTTTCAATCAGAAACTTATTTGACCGTATTCACCGGGGAAAGTACCATGATGGACACATAAGCATTTTGTTATTACTCCTCAGTAATCATATGACGAATTTTTCATTATATAATTTCTGTTTATTTCGATTTTATAAAATGATTTAATCCAGTAGCAATGTATGTTAATAAATTTAATTTCAAATGTCAAAAACCCACAAACCAGTTCCAATTAAGTACGGTTTTGTGAAAATTAACAGTGAGATCTTTGAGAATGATACTATTATGGATGTTGAAACAACTCCGAAGAATATCACCCTTAATTTACTGCCAGTGAAATCTCAAGGAAAATATGAAACGGTTTATAAATGTTCAAAGGATTGGCGCAGTAAGAATTTCATAAGCTCTTTTTCTAATTTCGATGAACTGACTAAAGAGTGCAAATGTTCGTCATTGTGGGCGCTTATTCCATGCTAAGAAGTACAATCAGTATTCACGAAAATATAAACATAGAATCATATGCAAAGTTGCGCCCATAATTAAAACGAAAATTAGAAGGCTATCTGCCGAAAATATCTAAAATCTTTCTCCGAAACAAATCAACACCTATATAAATGAAACTCCGAATTTCGTATATTTGACAACTAAGGAAAAAATATACTGGTTTTTGCGTTTAATTAAATTAATTATTAATTATTTTAAGGTCGCATTAATCATGGAGATAATGGGTGCGTGTCGAAGCAACGAAAATTCAGGATATTGACTATTTAAATACTACATTTATTGTAATCCTCTCACAAATAGGTGAAACTCCACAGGAAATAACTGAGGAGTTTTACAACTTTATTAAGAATTATATTAGTCTTGGCTCACTAGGAGTTACTGTTGGCTCCATTTTTTGAACTTACAAAAGGGAAACTGTACCTCCCAAATAGTAGGAATTAGCAAGTGGGAAAATAGCTTCATTTGTAAATTTGGCTGATTTTAATATTTATACAGGACACAGCTTTCGAAGATTATCCGCAACTTTGATAATTGATGCAGGCGCAGATATTATTGCCCTAAAAAGACACGGGGGCTGGATATCTACTTGCGTTGCAGAAAGATTTATTGATACCTCAATAAAAAATAAAACGGATGCTGCGAATAAAAAAATGAAACTATTCAAGAAGGTTTACTACTACTTAGCGCTCCTGTATACAAGAAAAATAATATTTCTACAAATGTCACAGAAGAGTTACAGTATTTTTTTATCGTTAATGTTTTTATAAATAATAACAATTAATGAATGGTTTTGTTAATACTTTTTGATTATAAAGCAATACAATAACGTATAATTATTTAATACGAGTAGAAAGAGTAGAGCAGATAATTTCGTCTATCGATAAGTAGTGTAACATTTATCTTCTTGAATAATAGCCAACTTTCTCACTCGTTGGACAATATACTATTGTTCAATTTTAGAATTAATATATAATTAATAAATAAAATGAAAAATGAAGGTCACTTTTGACATTTTTATAACTAACTAACCATCTTTATTCAAATGTACATATGTAAAATAATATACAAAAATTAGAATTATATTCTGTAGATGAATCATGAATCGGCTATCGATCGGAGGTCTTTCAGCATTTTTTATATTATTTCAATTTAACGTAGACTTTTTTCAATTGCAATTTAAACACGTAATATTTTGCAAATATAATAAATATTTATTAATTATTTTCAAATTATACACCGATTTTAAAAGTTAATGAAGTGCCGTTTTTTCAAAGATTTTTAAATTCTGAACACATTTCAGTTCTTTCAGATTTTCTCTAAAATTTACTTGGAAGCAAGAATTTGTATAAAATTGTTTACATAAGTAAAATCCCAATGATTGGTAAATGCATATTGTCAATAAAACCTTCCAGATACTAATTTGGAGATAGTTCTCGTTATTAGCTTACATAAGAAAATTTAGATATTTTTTATGTAATTATAATGCTTTATAGATAAGTCTAACATATGTCTTATTTTTTAAGTCAAACGTTCCTTTTGCGGATTGTAATTTTACTTTTTCTTATATTTATCTTTCCCGTGGACTTTAGGGTACGGGAAAATAAAAAGTACTTCCAATACCTCAAAATAATATACACAAAAAAATAAACTTCATAATAAAATAATGATTTGTTTACATTCTAATTTATGTGATTTGTGTATTGTTGTTTTTTTATGATGCATTAAAAAAGGCAAACACGAGACATCTGTCTGGATGCAAGGGCGCAGTGTACAGGCGTGACTTGTAATATCTCTGAGAGAGCCACACAAGTAGATTTTCGTTTGGAGAATCCTCCACTCGGCACGTAAAGGGTTCTCTCCTGGTCGGGCAATAACCGCCCTTCGGCCCTTCATTATGCACGGAAGTCGCCGCTTTCCATCTGTGTACTTAGGCGACACACACAACATTAATCCACTTGATTTAAGCCATTCCTTAACTGGAAATTCGTCATTGTTTATTAATTTGAAATGATGAGTCCCAATTTTAAAATTATTGTAAGCAACCTTCAATTTTTTTATTCATCAAAATAGCTATTGAAATAGTTGAGAAAACCATTTTTTGCAAATAACTTTTAATCTATTAGGATTTCAGGTAGGGTTGTAGGAAGGGAAATGTTGTTTTTTAATTCTGCATGGAATGATATAAAATATACAGGGGATTCAATTTAAAATACGAAAAATAAAGTACATTCCAGTTTAAAATGTATGTCATTAAATTATTATACCTTATTTAATAATACCTTGTATAATTTTATTCACAAGATCCTTGTTTATTTTTTATTATTTTATTAAACTAATGGTACAAAACCATTTTTTTTACTTTTTAATTTTTTATTGGTATTACCAATTTCAATAAAATGTTAGGGCTATGTAAGTAATCATAAAAGGCACCTAAGTAATGAATAAAATGTATATCAAATAATTTAAGAAAATATGCCATCGCGACGTAACTCTTTTTTGGAACACTCAGTATAATCAAAAATATATTCCAGAAGTGGGTCCAAAGACCCAAATAAAGTTTACAAAATTAGAAAGTCCTAACTTAATTAGTCACTGAGCTATCGAAGACGGGAGCAATGTATTTTATTTTGATATGACATGTGTTAATTGTCGGCACTGTTGTTAGTATTTAATATTATAATTATTATACAATGTATAGTCTGGAACTTTCACTATGAATTTCATTTAAATAATTCCTAACACCAACGTAAAATTTGCCTGAGCACTGAGACCATAATGTATCGTTTGGCAGATCTGGATCTTCGTTGTTGAGATAAAGCACCGCAAGAGAAGGAATTAAATCTTTTTTTTTTGTAATCCAAATACTTTTCACTTGTTAAAAAACCTACAAAATATATGGTGATGTGTCCATCATGGTACTTTCCTAATCACAATACTTTCCCTTGCATAGGGGTCTGGGAAAAGTAAAAATGGGCCCAGAATTCTATCCATTACAATTCCCGTCCAAACGTTGACTTTTTGAAAAAACTGTGAATGCGTTTCGTTCATCCAGTGCGGATTTTCAAGTGCCCAATATCGATAGTTATTGCGATTCAATGTTCCCTTTATGTGAAATTTTGCTTTATCAGAAAACCGATTTAAAAAGTAAATGATAGTATTAATATTTCACAAGACCCTAGTTTACATTACCTGCATATTAAAGATGGTTACAAATTAAATTAGCCGTAATTGAAAACAATAAAATGTATTTATTTATTTCATTTCATTCTGTAAACTCATCCGTTCTTTTTTCAAGCGAGCATTAGAGCCCAATAAAATTTATTAATCGCTTTATGGGAGGAAAGTAAATCCCTCCGGACAATAAAACTGCAGTTTGTGGAAACTGGCAAAAATGAGACATCAAAAGGCGCCGGTGGTGCACCTAAATCATCCCCGCGCGCCCGCTGCCCCCCTTCATCCCGTCTCTGAAATTTTAAAGGGTGCAATAAAACGATTACGGCTGTACAGTTTCAACTAAAATCCGTACTTTTACAACACTCGTATCGGTGCAATTGTGCACGTACAATTTATTCCTTTCAGTGTCCAGAGTGTTTGTATTATTGAACTTCTTCGAAATTTATTTGATATTGTCATCGTCGCACGGATGAAATTTTATTGATTGTTATTTGGGGGAATAGAAAGTGTGTGTACTTTCTATTTCTTTTACCTGTTTATATTGATAATATTTTAAATACCCACTTGCATTGACTCCGATTAGCTAATCATGATTAACTTTAATAGGCGGATTTTGCTTGCACCGTACGTCGATTAACTAATAGGATTCCACCAGATAGCATTTATGCGAATTTTTTCTAGGGACTTTTATTTCCGTTTCGGGGGATTTTTACGTCTTTGGGTTAGAAAAAGTGGAAGCACGTGTTTGTCATGTTTATAAACTAACATCCGCCATAAATTTAATAACAAATGTTCTTTTATTGTTAAAAGGACGTTTGTTATAAAAGTATTAATTTAATTATTTACCAATTTTCTATACAGCGGATATGATTTTTAATTAAAATCAATAAATGTAAAATGGATTATTTCGTCAATCCGAACCAACGTAATTAACGTCGTCTAAAAAAGTGAAATGATCTAACCTAACAGTAATTAGTTGAGGAACACCAAAATTAATTACATCATTTATCAATTTCGTCAATTTATAAACCCATACTTTTGATTTCCACAAAATCTCTATCAACTGTAAACAATTTCACGATCCGTGTTCACGATTATCCTCAAACGACGTGTAGTTACGTGTATGAGTTAATCGACCAAAATCGGTTTATTAAATAATAATAATACCTTTATTTATCACAGAAAAAAAATATACAAAATGAAATGTCATGAGTGTAGGCGAAGTTCAGTCAACTTAAATTGTTACTAATTCAGGACGATTTAATTAAAATTAAAACACTTGGTTTGTTTCACTTATTTATATTTTCTCCAACTAGTTTCCGTCTTCAGGGTACATTCCTCCCTGAAGATGACCAATTGTCGAAACTTGTTGGAAAAAATAGAAATAAGTGAAACAAACCAAGTATTTTAATTTCAATTAAATCATCCTGAATTAATTCAAAAATGTTTCACCACGGGTTAAGTGAGAAATTAATTAAACATAAACTGTTACTGATCTTCCACTTAACCTATGAATAATGAAATTGCAATATGTGAGATAAGGTATAAACATATTTCGACGTCAATAATCCCGAATTGATTTTGTAAATTCAGAGCTCATCACGTAGTAATAGAGAACGCAAGTGATATCCGAAGCTGTTACATTTTAACAGTTTTAGGTTTGGGGGAATTTTATTGTATAAATATTCCACGTTTTTTAGCTTATATTAATCATGATTAAGTCTCGGTGCAGGTCAATTGCAGACTTAATCGTGATTATCTATTTAATCTGACACTTCCTATTAGACCGGAAATAGATATTACTTGATTGTTTTTTGTGGTACATTTTATATCTTATTATTATTTTTGAATCCACTTGAAATATTAGGTATTTTTAATGAATAATACGTTATACTTAAGACTGAGTGTTTTGACATATTTAATATTTTATGTAACAATTGGCATTTATGAACTATAAAAAAATATCAGATTTTTCGATAAGAACACGTTTTTCATAAAATTTGTGTAGGGATCGTCATTACAAAAGGCTAACTAATAATATTAACTAAGTTTGAAAAGAATGCAATTATTAATTTTGTATGCTACCCCCTAAGTAAATAGGATAATATTGTCTTATTTACGATTAAAATTAAAGCTATCACAAAATATGTAAACAAAAGAGGCCTTGTAGTTAAAATCTATCACACACAAAGACGTTAAAGTCTGAATATAAGTTAATTAAGTAAATGTTATACAACAAGGAAGACTTTAAAGTGGGAATAATGGAATATGAGATTTAAAATTCCTTTAAATATAGGCAAGGATTGCGACGCATCTCTATTTGCAACTCAAAGTTAGGTAGCAAGGGAGACTTTTTATCGAACAACAAAAGAAACTTCCAAATCTATATTAGGCAGCAAAATTTTAAAATCTAAATTAATATCCAGGAAGTTATAGTGCCTTAAAGTACAAATCGGACAGCAAGAACATTCTATTGTCAAAACTAAGCAATAAAAGGTAGTTTAGATTCAAAATTAAGCGATAAAATAGACTTAAATCCAATTTCTGGTAATAAAAGAGGTTTTAAAGTCAAATATAGGCTATAAATGTGGCTTTAGCCAAGCAATGAGAATTTATTCAAAATTGGAATTAGGCGATGAAAGTAAGTGACGGTGTCCTTTTTTGATTTAATTTTAAGACCAATATTATTCTCAAAATATATAGGGTTAGTAAAAAATAACGGAACACCTAAATAATTCTCCAAAGGCAAGAATATTTTAAAAATGTAATTAGCAAAATGGTTAGTAAAAGAATATCAAACATTAAGAATTAACAACGATTGCTCTATTAAAAACTCGATTGAATTTTGTGATAAAAAAACGAGATTTAAAAATAGGTCCAGACGAAACACTAGAATCGTTTGACGTAGAATCACTTTTTCCTAACGTTCCAATTAAAGAAACATTATAAATATTACAAGACGTATTTACTGAAAATATAATTCCCAAAAGCAAAATAGATCAATACATTAAACTTACAAAAATTGTCATGGAATGTAACACCTTCGAATTTAATAATGTATATTATAAATAAACTTTCGGCACGGCCATGGGCAACCCCCTGTCACCTTTTCTGGCAAATATATTCTTAAACCATCTAGAAAATAAAGCCAAACACTCCATTGATAATTTACTCAGAATTTGGCTCCGATATGTAGATGACGTTTTCGCCATCACTAAAAACACCACTGATATAAAGCATCTAAAGTCAGAATTAAATAACCATTATCCTAGCATACATTTTACCATTGAAAATGAAAAGAATGGACAACTACCCTTTTTAGATATTCTCTTAACAAGAATTAATAATAAGTTAGATTTTAGCATACATCGAAAAGCTACTCATACATTTAATTACATCCATGTATCATCTGCAATACCGTTCAAATACAAACTATCAGCATTTGAAAGTATGATACACAGAGCAATTAAATTATTACTTTCAAAAGAGAATAGGAAAAAAGAATTTCATTTAATATTAGAAATAGTAAATTTTTTAAATTATAATTCAAATACAATTAAAAGGTTAACCTTTTAATTGTATTTTTAATTAATTTGTATCATGTGTCTACTAATTAATTAATAGACACATTAAAGCCCGTAAGGTTAACTAATAACGAGTTTACAGTGTAGAGAAAAACAAATTAATAGGTACCCTAGAGTTATTTACATCCAAAGTTTAAATAACCACATACAAAAATTATTGAAAAAGTTCAACCTCAACGCAGCACAGTATACAAATTCGAAAAGCGGCATGCTTTTAGGTAAGACATTTCGTCAAAGGTACTTCATGGATAAATTGGGAATTTATTCGATTAAATTTGATAACTGTGATAAACTATATATAGGGCAAACAACCCGTAATCTAAATATTAGATTTAAGGAACACAGTTACCAAATTAAAAATCAGAACGGCGAAAAATCAGCAATCGCATACCATATTTTTATAACAGGTCACAAATTCAATATTAATAACATGAAACTCCTAAAAGAGTCCAATAATTATAATCTGTCCATGTTGGAAGCTATAGAAATGCGAAAAAATAAAGATAATTTATTGAATTTTTATCCGAGTCCGGTAAATAATCCGCTTTTAAATTTGTTGTGGCTATAATAAAATACTGTTAAATTTGTTACCACAATAAACTCAACCTAAATAAAATAACTACCCAAGGGTTTTCCCTTAATCCTGGTTTTTCCCTTTAATCCACTAAACATTAGTTGTTATTGATAATGAGTGCATAGCATTCGAAATATATATCTAAATATTAAAAAATAAAGTGTGAAGAAAGGATACAATAGTGTTAATTATTTTGGTCTTCTTGAATTCAAACAAGCTATAATTTAAATATATTTTGAAAATACACAGTGTTCTTAAGAGCGTTTTATAAAAACGGACAAATTTACCTAATTATCCTAGTAAATGGACAAGTATATTCAAAAAATCTATATTTTAGTTTGTTTATATGCAAGAAAATTTTATTTGAAACATTTTTAAAAAAATTTGTTACTGTTTAAGATTTATTCAGATATTCCAGTAGTTTTGACTAACCCATAATATATAGAGCTGGTCCAAGCCCTTTAGAGTTTTGCAAATTTAATTTATGTACTGATGACACATAATTAATATTGAAAATTAATTATTCATCAAGAGTAAGCTTTATAGCGGTTTCTTAAAACCAAACATTATTTCTGTAATTGTATTAGGTTTATGCAAAAGAAATGTCGGATTTTAATTGAGTATAACTTCTTATAGAATAAACATTATTAATCAAATTAAGAACCATTAGAATTATTACAATTTTTCCGACAAGAAACAAGTTTATTTATGTCGGTAGCCTAGCGTAGAAATCTGAAGTTCTTGAAGCAATGAAAGAATTGAAGGCGGTTTCAGCATCTATTTGATTTTTGAAGCATTTATCACGCAAAAAGTTGTCCAGATGCTTGAAAAAGTGAAAATCAGTAGGCGACAGGTCGGCCGAGTATGGTGGATGGTCGAGAGTTTCGTAGCCCAATTCATGCAGCTTTTGTCTTGTCATAATTGAAACATGTGGCCGAGCGTTATCATGAAGAAGAATTGGGCCCTTTCTATTGAGTAATGCCGGTGGTTTTTATCGAAGTTTTTGGTGCATTTGGTCGATTTGTTGACAACATTTCTCCGCTGTGATAGTTTCGCCCGGATTCAGAAAGCTGTGATGTATCAAACCCGCCATAACCTTCTTTTGATGCATATTTGGTTTGGGGAAGTGCTTGGGAGCTTTATCATTATCCAACCATTGGGCTGAACGTCTTCGGTTATCATAAAGAACCCACTTTTCATCACAGGTGACGATTCGGTTGAGAAACGGGTCGTTTTGGTTACGAAAAAGTAAAGCAGATGACACATCAAAACGGCGATTTTTTTTATTTAGGTTCAGTTCATGCGAAACCTATTCAAGTCAAGCTCTTGCACTTTCCTAATTTTCTTGAAATGTCGAACAACGGTTGACTGGTAAACATTGAGCTCTTCAGCAACTTTTCTTTTTGTTTTGCTTGTGTCAGCTTCAATTATGGCCTTCAATTGGTCATTATCAACTTCTGATTTCATTTTCAAGATTCTCATCACCATTAGGGAATCGGACGAATCATCGTTGCACAGCACGTTCATTAGCAGTATTTTGGCCATACGCTTCGTTGATATTGCGAGTCGCCTCAGCTGTTTTTTGACCTGGCTTAAACTCATACAAAAATATCGCTCTTAATTGCTTCTTTTCTAGTATTACTAGAATGATCAAAATATAACAAAATCATAGAATATTTATAATAAAAATATAGAGCATATCCTAAGCTTTAAAATAATATATATAATGTCAATAATTATTAAAAACATTTCTTTTGCATCAACCTAATATTAGGGAGTAATTCATAAAATTTGTTAAATTTTTATATTTTAATCAAATTTAATTTTAACTTTTTACACACAATTACAATTTATTGTTATGGTATAAGCCAAATACCATAACAATTTTGTTTGTGTGAAATTGTAAAATCTAAAGATTTGCACAGTATTAGATGTAACTATCTATAGTAGCAACTAAGTTGTGTCTTTAATAACTGTCTTATAAAAAGGATTGTTAGTATATGAATTAATAAAAAAAATCAGAAAATGCATTGACGGTTTTCTTTCGTGTTGAAAATGTGCAGCTTATAGCACTATTCACCCCGAATTTTATAAACTTCGTCTTTGACTTCACAATAAAAAATATCTATTGAAATGTATTGGCATATATTTAATATTTAATGAAATGTTCAATCTCCACTCGTCTAGCGTATGAATAACCAATGATGGCCATTTCGGTTTTTCGAACCTCATCAGACTAGTGTGTTCCATGTGCAATGCCTTCATGAAAGCGGCAGAACGGAAATTGTGATTTGTTTATATACCCTATATTAATCATAATAAATTAAAGATGACGCAAGCGCCATCTTATGCCTAATTTCAAGTGGCAACAGGACAAGTTCAACCGAGAATCATTGTTTCGTCCACTAAAGGACGAAACAATGATTCTCGGTCGTCTACCTTGTAGATCCAAATTGTTGACGATGCCACTCGAAATTATGCATAAGATGGCGCTTGCATCGTCTTTAATTTATTATGATATATTTAATAAATGATAAACAAAAATAACTCAATTTTTTGAATAACGAATTCTACTTGTTTACTTTTTTGGGTAAGTGCTTAAGCAAATAAATACTTTTATTATTATTATTTAAACGTTATTTAAGAAAGGTAAATTAACAATGTATAAGCATGTTAATCTGATTTAAATATTTATTCACTCTTAAAATCTGGTTAACCTCTAAATGCAAAAATACACAAATTAACCTTTATAACAATGATTAAATTGTTTTAGGTAAATAATTTTTAATTGAAAAAAAAAAGCCAGAATGTAATGAAGTAATTAATAATCCTTTTATTTACGTCGAGGGCAAATATTAGACACCGCGCGCGTGTGTATATGCGGTTTCGCATTTTTCCCCCAGTTTCACGTTAATTGAGCAGACACGTGCTAACTCGTTCTCCTCTCTTTTTTTCCGCCCCGCTCGGATCATGTGTGTACATTTTTTTCTCTTTCCACACTCACGTGTTTGTACAATACACGAAGGGGTGAACGGATGACCATTTAATAAAGCCACCGGACGCGTTGGGGCAGGTCAGCAGTGGTCAGTGGCGTGCGGCAGGTCGGGTCGGGTCACAGGTAATAACCGGATGTCCGATGTAAGGCGGTGCACCTGCAATATTTCCGTTTCTGCGTGTGTGTGTGCCGGTGCTACACTTGACCCTCTCGGACTGCTCTCGTAGAGAAAGAGGGACCTTTTGTGCCACGGTTTTTATCCGGGCGGCCTTTTTTCGGGTCGCGTGATGATACACTGGCACACACACAAAAACACACGTGCGAAAAGGTTTCACGCTTGTTTCCTCATGCCGATCAGTTTTGGCAATTTTTTTAATTGACCGTGCATCTTTTTGCATTGATATGTTAATACTATTTTCTATAGGTAATATAAAACCAATCAAAGGATGACGACTTACTATAAGGTAGTCTGGTATGAGGTTGGGGAAAAATGGATTCATTTTTTTCTTGAACTTGAAGACTGTTTCGGGTTGTCCGATTTGGGTTAAATATGAACCGTTTTGTTTTATAATTTTAATAATAATAATAACTTTATTACCTTTTTATTTTACAAGATTTACATATATTTTACAGATTAAACATTATATTATATTTGATGAAAAATTTATAAGGCTGAATCTTAATTTGTTGCCATTTTAAGGGTATTTTCAAAATGCATCTCTCGTAGAAGTTTAAGTGGCGAATAACTCTAGTAATTAGTTTTCACAATCTTCTCTTCGTGCCTAGTTCTTATCACAAGAGAGTTTTTAAATGCAATAAAAAGATGGTAATCGCTTAATATCAGGTCCGAACTATATTGTGGATGCATCACGTAGTGTATTTAAATATTTAATAAAATGTTCAGCCACTACTCATCTAGCGTATTGATAATTAGTGATAACGAATCGTTGACGATTCCAAATGAATTAGGCGAAAGATGGCGCTTGCGTCCTTTCATTTATTATATTTAAATATTCTTATTATGTGCGCCAAGCATCGACAAAAAAGGTGTTAAGTTTTTTGTATTCGCAGATGCGAGTCCGCCTCACTGGGAATATCTCTGTGTGTTTTAATCTAAACAGACCGTACAAATAAAGAACAATTAATTTCATGTAAAAACTAATAATTATTGCCTTCCATCGGACACGAGACATCAAAACTTCCTCAACTAAGTTTCTATGTGGTCACTATAAATGTGTTTGGTTTGGCGTTGTCCTGATGGAACATGACACTTCTTCTGTTGGCCAATTCTGGTTAATTCTGACCACTCGCTCGCTTCAAACGGGCCAGTTGATGTAAGTAAAAATATGAATTAGCTTTATAGAAGTAACTAATAATGAATTATTCAGTTAACCTAAAATTATGTATGAATGACAAAAAAGCATGTTTGTAATAGTAATTTAACATTCAATTAACATGTATTGATGTTTGTAAAAATTACAGTGTAAGTAATTTTTTGCAGTTGGAAAAAGTGATTGATTGAATTTTATTAATCATTGCCAGAAATTTTCCTGGTTTAATTTAATTGTAAAAGAATAAAATATATTATAACAAAACGTTCTTAAATTGATCTTAGGATTCAAGAATGTAAAAATATATAATAATAATAATAACATTATTAACGAGAAAACCTCTTTTACAAATAATTAGTACACAAAAGTGTCAACTTATTACAAGGTTCTGTTGTTCTATTATACAGGGTGTTCCGTTTGATAAACGGAAATTTACCCAATTAACTAAGTAAGAACAGCCTGTATTTCAAAAATATATTTAAATGATAACTTCTCAATGTCCAAGAAGCTTTTATTTGATTTTTTTTAATTCTTACGTTTGGAGAATTATTTATTTAAGTGTGTAAATTAACTTTACCAGTCCACAACTTGATTTTTTTTAAATAATTTATTTTAATTTCAATTATAGTTTCAACTCTAATACGTAAATTATTACAATAGAATCTACAATATATAATAAGATAAAATAGCGAATATGTATATGGTAGCAATAAAGCGCATAAGTGTTTAAACAAATATAATAAGTAAATAATAAATCCTATTCATAATAATGAAAGAAGTATATTGTGTTAGCGCCATGTAACTTATTCAGGGTCCTGCAACAGTGTGTCGGGCTTTCCTAGCGCCATTCCTGTGAAAAAAAAATGTTTCGTACAAAAAATTATTGATTTAAAAATCTTTATCGCGTAAAATTATTTTCAAACATACAGGGTGTCCCAATTTTGCAGTATAACAAAAATATTTGTATTTTTTATTTTTTCAACCTCTACATTGTTGTCCATTTATTTTTTTATTATGTTACAGTGTTGCCAATTTACAATTTTTTTCTTCAAGTATCATGCATAAACAAGCTCAACTTTAAAAAATCGTAGCGACCTCGTTTTTTGAAGGTTAGAATAAGTTTTAGCAAATATCTCAGTGTGGTTAATAAGCAACGTTTTATTAATGAGCAATTTAAATTTAGTGGTACAGGGTGTTCAGAGAAACATGCCAAACTTTGCAAATTTCAAAGCGGTATAACCCATTTTTTAAAAAAAATGGAATGCTCCCTATTTTATGTCATTATTCGATAGGTCTTTTTCTTCTTTTCAATTTGATGGGGCAAATCTTATGTCTAAACCCTATAGTTGTTGAGATATTCAATATTTTTTACAAAAGTATCCATTTAATTACATTTCTATGCACTGCGCCGAAACAACTGTCAAAATGTAATGTAAGTGTCATGGAATGGACCCACTAGATGGCCTGCTAGATCTCCGGATCTAACGAAAATTGATTTTTTCTTGTGGGGATATGTAAAAAAATTGTTTATAAGGAAGCACCAACAACCCCAATGAATATGCAGCAACGAATTGTTAATGCTTTTGCAAGTATTTCACCTGAAATGTTAGGAAGTGTGAATAGATCTTTTCAGCGGCGAATTAATTTGTGCCTAAATGAAAATGGAAAACATTTTGAACATTTACTGTAGTATAATTTCTCTTTTGTATTAATAATTTTGAAGTATTATCTGTATTTATTCATCTCACATTGACTTTTACTTACATTTTGACAGTTGTTTCGTCGCAGCATGGCCTACTACAGTGCATAGAAATGTAATTAAATGGATACTTTTGTGAAAAATATTGAATATCTCAACAAGTATGGGGTTTAGACATAAGATATGCCCCATCAAATTGAAGAGAAGAAAAAGACCTATCGAATAATGACATAAAATAGGGAGCATTCCATTTAAAAAAAATGGGTTATACCGCTTTGAAATTTGCAAAGTTTTGCATATTTCTCCGAACACCCTGTATTACTAAATTTAAATTGCTCATTAATAAAACGTTGCTTATTAACCACACTGAGGTATTTGCTAAAACTTATTGTTACCTTCAAAAAAAAACGAGGTCGCTACGATTTTTTAAAGTTGCGCTTGCTTATGCATGATACTTGGAGAAAAAAATTGAAAATTGGCAAAACTGTAACATAATAAAAAACTAAATGGTCAACAACAATACAGGGTGTTCCATTAAAAATATATATATATTTTTGTTATACCGCAAAATTGGGACACCCTGTATGTTTGAAAATAATTTTGCGCCATAAAGATTTTTAAATCAATAACTTTTTGTTGTGTTTTTTTTTACGGGAAAGGCGCTAGGAAAGCCCGACGCACTGTTGCAGGACCCTGTATATCTATATAAAACGTCTGTCACTAATGCTCATTAGTTAGATCGATTAATAATATATGTTTAAACATTTGCCTCGAATTAACTTTTATTTGTATTTTTTTGTTTCTCTTTATTATTTTGTACTTTTATTTTGTAAAAAATTATATTTTTTTGTGTAAAATGGTTTATCCGTTCATAAAGATTTATTATATTTATATCTAAAAATTTTATAAATAGCAGATGTTTCTCGATTACATTCGTCGTTTCATTGAAGGCGCCCATGTAAAGAATAAGAGTGCTAAAAGCAATAATTATTGCATTAACATTTTAATTTGCCTTGATTGTAAGAAAATATTAAAAATGGATAAAAATAATCAAGGATATATATTTTAATGGTTAAGATTCACTTGATGAAACAGCATATTCATTAATTAACTAAACGTTTCTAACAAATTAGGATTTCCTTGAAAAAAATAAAAACTACAACAACAATAATAAAAACAATTAAATAATTAAATACACGTTTTTAACATTTAGGATTTCCGTTAAAAAATAAACAAATTCCAACAAGTTTTTTTTTACTTTCACAGTTTTTTTATTGCTGAAAAACTGCTACAATTTATTTAGCCAACACAGTGCCATCCTCGGCAATAAAAGCAAGACATCAGACAATAAAAAAAAAACTGTGAAACTAAAAAAACTTTTGCGAGAAATATAACATTTTAAGTTGTTGCAGGAAATCCTAAATTGTTTTAAACGTTTATTTATCACTGTAGTTGCATTATGAAAATTATCGCTGATATTGACAAAACAATCAAATTAAATTTATTGCAAATTTAAAATTTAGTAGGGCTGAACAAACAGTTTTTAAATTTGCAAAATATAACACACATGACGATTCAAAACACATTGTAAATAAACACTTTTCAAAATCCGCTTCTTAAACTTTAATGGTGCGATTTAGTAGAAGATAGCTATGGAGTTATACAGAGTTATATATAGTTAGAGATACTAATTCGTGTGACAACCAAGGTCAATACACAAATTGTATTACACATCATTGTACTAAACCGTAGCCTTAAAACAAATATGAAATGAAAATTTGAAGTTTCATCAATTTATTCAAATATTTGCATGTTGTGTTAAAAAATTAAATTTTGTATATTCAACCAATTTGGGATATAAATTAAATAAAAATGATTTGAAAATAATTAATAAATTATTCACATTTGCTGATATATTTAAAATAACGATATTTTAATGTCGGTATTTCAATCCCTAACTACAGAATTTCTGATATTTTGTTAGCTTGAGATTTTATTAATTTTAATAAATTAATTAACAAGCAATACAAATATAATATGAATCAACGTGAATAAAATGTCTTATGACGCATACAGAAATAAATTCTATAATAATTTTAAGAGCGATTATTGATATTCCATCTATTTGTAAAAAATAAATGTATTTATTGTTTTTTTGATATATTCTTCATCCTTCGCATTTATAAATACACATTGAGAGGATAATCGCCAATATTCAAACATTTTTCAAAATTCCTACTTTTATTCTGAAAATAGATTTTTTTTAATTGATTATATTATATAATTATGAGTTGTGTGAAGGTTGACTTAAGTATAAGAAACACTTGTACACTATTTTTTTCTATTTTTTATACATCATGATAGAAATGTTGATCTGATATTAAAAATATAAAAGTGAATAAAAGTGTACAAATGTTTTTTATACTTTTAATATATTGTTTAATATACTAAACATGGCCATCTCCAACCATTTAGGTCTTTGCAATCTAGTTAAACCACTCTGTTCATTTCTAAATTAGGTAAAAGATGGCGTTTTGAGTTTTTTTTTAATTAAATGGTTGGTTAACAAAATATTTTTTGTTGTTGAGGGACTAATTGCTCCGGCTTCGAAGCCCTTTTCATACCATTTTTTTTTGTTTATACGATACGAAACCATTTAACATTGAATAATCTTGCCCTAACCCAAAATTTTCAATTCGCATCACATAAATATATTAAAAGATTAAAAAAGAAAATAATAACTTAATCACTTCCTTTGAGTAAGTATAAAAATATCTATTTAAACAACCATTTCCCGGGCACGCCGGACATTTAATTATACAATAGATATTTGCTGTTACATCTCAGCAAAGTTGAACCACGAAACACGATGGCCTCTTTAACATATTTAGTTTTGTTTGTGTGAAATTTTCTTGATTTGAAAAACGCTGCTTTATTAGCTTTGTTGATATGCAACGGCAAATATCCATATTATAATTCAATGTCCGGCGTGGGTATTTGTCCGGGAAGTAGTTGTTTCAATGGATATTTGTATTTATGTATACTTACTTTGTAAGTACTTAATTGCAGATCAAATGGAAGGAAAATGATTGAGTAATTAATTATTTTCTTTTTTATTCTTTTAATTTAATTAAACTGCAATGTGAAACATTACCACAATCTTTATAAACATAAATACATTTTTAGGATCATTAATTTGATAAGTCGTTATAATGATGATGAAAATGTTTGTGTTCCACTTTTAATTAAATTAAAAGACACGATAGTTTTGACTGTTCCTACGTGGTAATCTATATAAAAAAAAACATAATTTTATATAAATTTAAATTAAAAGAATTTGAAAATAATTAAGAAATAATTGAAAGATTATTAAAAATTTGATTAAACCGGATTTTAAATTCTTTTGAAAATGAGGTAATAACCCGAAACTAGTGGAGCATTTACAATTATTCATTTTATTGTGCGTTTTTATTTATTTTATTAGTAGATTTTTAATAATTTATTCGTATTAATTAAAATAATATGGACTACAAATAGTAACATATTAAAAATATCAATTATTTTCTTTTAACGTATACGTTGTATTAAAAAAAACTATTGTAATGATTTCAATGTTACATGTGCTTTACAATTAAGGAACAGTGTAGAACTTTCTCGGAAGTAAATAAAAAAAAACACAGCCGGATATAAATGTTACGTAAACACTTTCTAATAACACCCCTGATTGTAACAGAGCCGAAACGCAATAACACTCCCTCATACAAAAAAAGCAAACGCTTTTCTTCTCTCTCTCTCTTTGTCCAATTAATGCGTGGTCGTTTGGGGGTGAAAGTGAAAAATGCTGAAAATACGGGGGGCGAGCAAGAGCCGGCCAGGTATTTTATTAAACGGGCGGTAATCACGACCGAGGGGCGGAAAGGTTGCGGCCGGGGGGATCAAACCGCACGCGGCGGGTCGCAAAAAGTGTATATCGCGCGCCAGCATTTTTTTCCCTTTTCGGAAGCGGCGGCGGCAACAGCAACAGGTTGCCCGCCGGTGGGGTTGTTTTGCCCCTGTCACACAACAACAAAGTGCGCCCCGTCACGTCACGACGAGTCGGATCGGCTCCGGGGGGTGTAAGGGTAATTGACCCGGATAAAAATATTATTAACGCCGCCGGGAGGGATAGGGAGGGAGTACGCCGCTCGGGGGAAAACTGTGCCACCAGGCGGGCGAGGAGACGAGCGCTCGCTTGACTTAAGGGGGTGGGGGCGGTTTTCTTTTCGCTCTTTTAATACCATGTTATCTTATATGTGGATTTTAACTAATCGAGAATTCATAAATTATTCTATATCCATATTTTATTATATTAAATAAAATTTTGGATATTATACAGGGTTAATTCTTGTAAAATTACAACTAACTCACTTACAACTAATAATTGGCTTCTTGGTAAACTGAGCAAAAAAAATCAAACTTACCTTTAATATGATGTAGTTCTTAACTTTAATACTTTAATAATTGAATACAAATCATTTTTACGAAATCTAAGTTTCAAAATTATTAAATAATTCTTTACACAAGGCCTGTATGTAAGTACCAGAGTTTACCGTGCCGCTGATGCAAAATATGTACTCCATCATTTAGCGCCATCTTTAACAATAGTCAAAATTTCAGACAGATTTATTAAGGCCTGAATTCTAGTTTACAAGATATCGACTTGCAATATGGCGGACGATTTACACGATTTCGAGGCAAGTTGGTATTCTAGTTAAGTATCGGGTGAGTGCGGTAAGTCAACAATGTATTCCTGGGGCTTTATTCTTGAAATTGGTCGGTCGTATGCGATTGTCAAATTCACATGTAAATAATTTCTATTTAAATGACAGATTTCGTAAGACCAAAAACCACAATCTCAGGAATACGGTCCTTGCTGTTTTCTTGCAATTGCATGTGTGATGCATAAATAAGGATACGTGACTACGTTTCTATTGCCGCCTTATTTAACTGCATTGAAATGTTCAATGCATGATGATTTATTTTTTTAAAATTGCTCGATATACATTTTATTCATTATTTAGGTGCCTTTTATGATTACCTACATACCCCTAAAATTATATTGAAATCGGTTCAGTAAAAAAATTGCCTTTGGTTAAAAAAATATAAAAAAATAAAAGAGGATATTGTGAATACAATTATACAAGGTACTTATTAAATAAGGTCTAGCATTCCCAATACTAAAATTTTATTGATATGAATTATACAGGGTGTCCAAAAGTTAATGCCAAACTTTGCAAACTTGAACGTACTTTATTTTTCTTATTTTAAATTGGAACCCCTGTATATTTTTATATCATTCTACGCAGAATTAAAAAACAAATATTTTTCTTTATAACAACCCTACCTCAATTCCTAACAGATTATAAGTTATTTGCAAAGAACTCGTTTTATCAACTGTTTCAATAGTCATTTTAGTATACAAAAATCAAAGATTGCTATGAAAAACAGTTTATTGTTATAAGTTTAAATATTCAAAGGTTTCAATAATTTTTAGCGGAAGCTCTTATTATCAAACATTTTTTTTAATATGGAGTACAATCGAGATGAATTCAGATATGATTTTCGTATTAGGAGAATGCGTTAAAAACTCATTTCTGACAATTCGAGTTTATGCACAGCGTTATCTGGAACGACGACATCCAGACAAATGAAGCATGCATTGGAAAGGTTTTATACAATAACATTGAAAAATAGGCCGGTTTGAACGGAAGAAAATGAATTGGCGGTGTACTTTTATCGGTTAAAGAAAATCCTTCCGTTACACAACAATCGCTGCAGCGGTGGATATAAGAGAAAGAACCGTTCAAAGAATTTTAAAGGACCACCGGTTTCATGCCTATCATTTCCAACTTCACCAAGAATTTTTTGAACACGATTTTAATAAACATATTGAATTTTGCAAATTAGGCGCAAACTAAAATTAGGATTGAATTTGACTTTTTTGATAAGGTTATGCTTTCTGATGAGGCTACCTTTCATAAAAATGGATTTGTGAATCGTCTTAACTTCCACTATTACTGCGACCACAATCCAAGGGTTTTTAGGCAAGTTGATCAACAACATAGATGGGCAATTAATGTATGGGGCGGTATTACTGGCGAACATATTATTGGCCCTTACTTTCTCGAGGGACATTTGAATGGCCAAACTTATCTGGATTTATTGCAAAATAAATTGCCAAATTTATGTCAAAATTTACCAAACCCTTTACGAGAATCAATGTAGTTGTAACATGATGGGGCCCCAGCACATTATTCATTACAAGTCAGGGACTATCTCAACACTGCTATGCCTAATCGATGGATTGGAAGAGGAGAGCCAAGTAAGTGGCCACCCCGATCACCCGACTTAACTAAATTAGATTTCAGTTTGTGGGGCTACGTTAAAGAAATCACCAACAACACCAGAAAATATGCAAGACAGAATTAGAGACGTGTTTCAAAATGCATTACGAAGAGTGGCAAGATCATTTCGTGCTCGTCTTCATTTGTGCCTCCAAGAAAATGGAAGACATATCGAAAATAAGTTGTAGTATGTAATTTATTTTAGAAATTAACATTTTTTCTTCAAGTTTTATTGTTATAACTGAAACTATGTTTTATACAAAATTTAACGCTATTATTATCAATTTCGTGTTAATAATTATATGTACAAAACATATCTGTCATATAAGATACATTGAAGTTTGACATTAAATTTTGGACACCCTGTATAATTCATATCAATAAAATTTACTGTTGGGAATGTTATACCTTATTTAATAAGTACCTTGTATTATTATATTCATAAGGTCCTCTTTTATTTTTTTATATTTTTTTAAACCAATGGCACAAAACCGTTTTCTTTTTATTTTTTATTTTTTTGTTGGTATTACTGAACTGATTTCAATATAATTTTAGGGGTATATAGGTAATCATAAAAGGCACCTAAATAATGAATAAAATGTATATCAAGCAATTAAAAAAAATAAATCATCATGCCGTAACTCTTTTTTGGGACACCCTATATAATCAAAAATATTTTCCTGAAGTACGCCCTAGGACCCAATTAGTGTTTCCAAAATTGAGCTGTGATGCAGGACCCTGTATATTGTTACTCGAACTTTTTTGAAGGGCTAAATTATAAATGCATCTAGTGATATTTCTTCAACATATTTCTGAAAAATAGATCTCTTAAATGAAACAAAAATTATATATTCTACTTTTAAAATTATTATTGATAACAATTTTATAAATAGTAAGATTATTGTAAATTATTTTTTTGGGACTATGTATTTTTTAAATGTAAAATGTCATATAACGTTCGTAAATTTCACAATTTAATGTCATTTTAGCACGTAAAATAAAATAATATTTAATTATGAAGTATTTTAATTAATAAAAATGGTTGTTTGTTTCACAAAATTTTTTATATTTGTGTTCCGACTAGTTTCAAGGAAGTAATGAAATAACAAGTACAAACATATCGATATAAAATTGAGAAGATTGATAATGACAAGTGATGGGGAGCTCCAATTTTTTTTAATTTTTTCATAATAAATTAAAGACGACACAAGCGCCATAATTTGCCTAATATGATGTTGTTAAGAATTGTTTTTCATTGTTTAATAGCTCTATTTATTTCTAGGCCTTCTCTTAGATTTAAGTCTTAAACCTTGTTACCTGCATACAATATTTTAATTTGATTATTATCGAAATGTTTGTAATTGTCATTTCATTGGTACCTTTATATGACCACTGGTCGAAACTAGTCGGAACATAAATATAAATAAATAGATAAGCGAACAACCAAGTGTATCATATAAATACTTCATAATTATTACATAAATATTTCACCAATGGATAAGTGAGAATTTAATTAAAAAATAAAATAATGTTTATTTAAATGTGATCCTTGTATTTTAAGTAGGACAAAAAGCTGGGTGTCGAAGAAGAAATTACCAGGGTCCTTGTCATATAAGTTGTTTTAATGATTAGCCGCCTGCCCTCCTTTATGGATTCTGTTTGTCCTCGTAAAAAAATGCAATTTCTTCTAAAGACATACCCACCTGCGTGTTTTGCTGTGCGCTGCGACCTGTGTTAAATGAGGAAAGGATCCTGGTAGTTGAGGAATGCGTTTTATCAACACTTTAGTTAGGCCTTGGATTGTCCTAAACAGGAGATTCTTATCTAGCTCAGTTTGGACCAATCACAACATTAAGCGTCCTAGCAGGGCGTGTAGAACGTTTGAGGTACAGAAGCCCATATTTGGACAACTATATTTTCTGAACCTTTGATGTTCAGAAGTCCCATTTGAGGCTCCATGGAGGGTGGCGAGCACGCGGAACAAATGATAAGAATACATTTATTGAAAACAAACTACCCCCCTTTAGGGCAAAAACCGTAAAGACCATTTAACCGAGAAATCCATTTTGGAAAAGCCAATTATTGCTTTTTCAAAATATTTGTTTCTTTGGTTACGTCGATGTCGCGTTCTGTTATTTCGAAAAGTGTCAACAGCTTGAGTACAGTCGAATCCATAAAAAACTTATAGATGGGGCATTATGAATTTGTACATTTAACGAACGACAAAGTAATTTGTTTTTGAGGACAAATAAATTTGGCAACTTCAACGTAAAAATTGAACCTCAGTCTCTAAATTGTTTAAGAGGAGTGATATATTGCTTTGGCTTGATATGCTTTTTGGACTATGCGATAATACAGGAGCTTAAAAGGCAAGGGGTTACGGAAATCAAACGGTTAAAGAGTAAAAAAATGGTGAAGAATATGCAAACGGCTATTTTGTCTTAAAATTTAATGGTCACTAATTGCCAAAATATGTGACAATTTAATCATAATAAATGGAAGAAGACATAGCGCTTGCGTCGTCCTTAAAATTTAATGATTAATATGATTTAATTTACTGTACCTGACAGCGTATCATGCGAATTTGATGGAAACCGGCTGCTCGATAAATATAGAAAATTTTATCCAGTGTGTGTCAAATTAATCGCGAAGTCAAGTGAATTTAATATGATAATTAAAAACACTTCTAAACTTTGTTTTGTATAACACTTTATTTTTACTTGTGACTGCAGTTTCGGCAAATTCAGCTTGCCATTATCAAACGTGAACGTATCATACTTAAACATGTATAACGAAGTAGAAGCTTCCAAAATAGAAAATATGAATTTAATATATCAAAATCTTGTTTTTTTTTTTAATGGAACACCTTATATATTTTCACATTTTCTAACATAGAATTTATATCTACATCCATCAATAATAGTATTCCCTATACCCATCTCTTCTGGTTTTCAAGATATTAACATATTTGTAAATAGAATCAACAATATTTGATTTTTTAAGTGGAACGCCGTGTATATTAATACATAGTTTAAAGTAGAATTTATATGTGTATTGATCTATATTATTATTAGCTATAGCCATCTTTTTTTTAATTTTCATGATATTAATATTTTTTCCTAAGAGAGACTCCGTTGAATTTTTTATGGGAAATTTGAATTTGTAATTAAATAAAATCATAGTTATGGTTTAATATTTTGAATCAGACATCTGCCAAATATCTTTTGTATGAATGAATTTGTAAGTTTATACAAAGACAAATTATTATTATCATGTCTACTTGCTTTTATTTTCAAATTGAAAGTGCATTGTGTTAGATATTTTATTTAATGTACTAAGTTCTTGAAAACGAACTGATATAGGTATAGGATATGTTAATATGAATTAATGCAGAACTAAAATCTACGTCATATTGTCTGAAAATATAAAGGGTGTTCCATTTGACAAAATCAAGATTTAACCAAATGAAATTTACTCGACTCCACATAGTGTGATATATACTGTATAATATATATATAAACATCTTTATCAATATATGGTACAATGTAATACATTTATGGTTAATTAATGGCAAAATTGCTATCGACGGTAGGTCTTTCAGCCAGCTGTATAATATTTTCTATTATTTCTGGTAGAAGTTTACAACTTAGGCTTTGTACAAAAAATGTAGAAAATGGCTTACTTCTGTTTCGTGATACAATTTTTCGAAGTGACCACTTAAAAGTGATATTTTTTTGTAAATTTTCAAAAATGATTAGGTTCAGGTATGGTTCCTTCTTATACATTTTGTAATAAATCATATGTGTAATCCAAATGTATTTATTTAATAATAACATTTATTTAATAAATGTAAACAATTCATTTACATTGTAAAAAATAAATTAATGTTACATTATCTTTTTCCTCCTGTCCTGGCCTCAAGATTGTTGGTCCGTACTGGGTCCATCATGGGCTGCCGGTATCGGGGGATGTATGTTGTTACATCATGCACGCGTGTGTTTTTATATTATCATGTATTTTTATTCATTTTATTTCCTTTAAAATTTATTATGTATAAGTAGGTTCTTGACTTTGAGTTTAGATGCTTTGTACGGTAGTTTCCGCATATGTTGGTCAATTTTATTATATTTATTAATTGAGTTGGTCGTCAGTATGTTTGTGTATTGATGGGTTGTGAATAGTTCAGCTCTTATATTTGATTTCCTTCTTGTTTTGTGCTCGTGAATTTCTTGGTTTGTTATCAGTGTTATATTTGTTTTTATTAGATTGTTTTTTATTTTATATAAAAATTGTAAATTATTTAGGGCTATCGAGTTATTTATGTTTAGTTCGTTCATGATTATGTATAGTTCTTGTGTGCTTGTTCTACTATGTAGTTGATATGGCAGTTTTATTATTTTGTTTTGTCGTATTTATATTTTGTGTATATTCGTTTTTTTTTTTTTTAGTATTTCCCCATATGTGATTATCGATATGAATATCGTATAGTATATCGATTTTCTTAAGTCTTTAGGTATATTACGACGATTTTTGTATATTACGGTTATTGCTTTCGCATTTTGTTTAGTAACTTTTTCGATGTGTTCGTTCCATTTAAAATTGTCTTGTATCTTAATTCCAAGATAATCAGCGCTCTTAAATTGTTGCATGTTTTTCCCTTTAATTTTTATTTCTAGTTTGATATCGTTTTGTTTGTTGTTATTTATCATGTACGTTGTTTTGTTTCATTTATTGTTAATAAATTTTTCGTGTGAAAAATAAAAAGTAATGAGTTGTATTTAAAATAAGGACGTTGGTATCGACTTCTGCTATAACCGGAAGTGCTGGAATCTTGAAAATATTTTCATACTGGTTTACACAAATGGTGAAAATTTCATTACAATCTATTAATTGGAAGTCCATATACTCTTAATGTGATTTCTCGGTGGGACACCTTGTATATATACAGATTAGTTATCTAAAAAAATATTATAATAATAAATTCCGCATTTATAAGTCACAAAAACAACACCTCTAAATATTATTCACAGATTATAATTTTCTTTGGTGATATGAATTATTTAAAAACTACTAAACTCGTAAAATTTACAAACGACTATGACAAAAACAGACACGCCGAAGAAGCTTCAGTTTTATGGCCCATAAAGTTGTTTCATCTATGAAACGGGGCAATTAAAAATCACCGATCGATATTAAACTGCTAATTAAAAATGTCTGTGCGAAACGAGCGGCGTTCAGTTTGTCATTTTGTTGATTTAATTTTAACGATCTTCCGAATTAATTAAATGCTTCGTGACACATTTAAAAGTGAAAAATAAAAACACATAAAATATCTATTCAGACGTAATAAAAAAAAGCAATTAGTTAAAGCGAAAATCATTTCAATGATTATTGTATTTCCACATTAAGTTTTAAATTATAGAAATATATAAATTAATGTGAAATATAATACAGGAAATTAAAAAATGTTGTTTGGTATTTTTAAATTGTTTAAACTATAATCACTATATATAAAATTGTTTTATATAAAAAAGTCAAAGTTTTGTTTTATTTAATCATATATAATGTATAAATTAAATAAAGAATTCATTTATTTTAAAAAATATAAAAAAAATAAAAAAGCCTTTTCGATTTTTTTTAATGAATTGTGTTTAGTTGTATTAGATACAACTTTAATTTATTGGGACCTAGAGATATTTTTTAGAATTCATATTAGTTGCGTAAACATATTTTAGTAACTGACTATTTTTAAATTAAATAAAATTGATTTGAAAATAATTAATAATTTATTTATTCTCACATTTAGTTCTGTGACTTTTGACTTTCGCAAGTACGCTAAACAACCTCGACACTCAATACGGGTAAAAGAGGATGAGATTAAGAAAGAAAGTAAATTAAATAAATGCACATTAAAACAATTACTTCCCGGGCCAACACGCACGCCTGATATTGAATTATATAATATACACCTGCAGTTGCATATCAATAATATATTGCATCATACAACAAATTTTGATCCGAGAAAAATTTAATGCAAAAACAACAAAAAGAGCGTTACTCAATACAAGGTCATCTGCAGACATGTGTTTCGGAATCAATCCCTCATCGGTACAGCTCTGCCTTATATAATTTAAAGATGATAAAATAAATAAATTAAATTAATTCAACTATACTCAGTTTGACTTTTTTCAATTAAGGGTGCGGTTTAGTAGAAAGAGATGGCTACATAATTGTTGGCAGTTAGTAATTCGGGTTATATTGCTGTTGTGGTCAATTAACAATATTGTATTATACATTGATATAATGTTAAAACTTGCAGGATTTTCACCTGATAAATTAAAATGCACTGTTATAATTAGATTTTATAGAAAACAATTAAGAAAGAAATAATGAAAATCTGTCAGTTTTATGTCAATTTTTTATGTATAGTTTTAGCAACAAAAACGTGATTAATGAAAATTTTAAAGATTTCACTAAATTCTTCATTAAAATGTATTTACACTCATTACCTATTAATTTCATTATATCTTCCAATTTTATATTTTAACTAGAACTGATGAAATTGGGTGATAAGTAATAATTGACTGTTTTTTTTTTTCAATCAGGCCGATATTTTTCTACCTAACTTGTAAAAAATCGAGTACATATTTACGTTATTAATTCTGGACCCAGACTTTTTTTATAAATTATTATTTTCATTTAAGTGCATAGCTGTCTCTTTCTAGTACACTGAAACCTTATTAAATTCTTTATTAATTGTTCTGAACAGCCGAAGACATTCAAACAAGTAAGCAAAAACTTCTAATTTTTAAAACAATATCAAATTTTTACGTGCGATTTGGAACATTATACAAAAAGGAACAGAAATTATATAATAATCTGTAAAATGCTCAATATTAAAAGCACGTACAATATACATTGGAAACTTCACAAAATAAATCAAATGATTCATGGACGCTAATCAAAAGTTTAGTAGGCAAGCAACAAAATCAAATAAATCTGAATTATGTTGACATGCAACATCTTGCAAATTAATTCAATATATTTTTTTAATAGCATACATTTGTCAACGAATAAACAAAATGCACCATCAAATCTAACTATGAATACTATGAATACACCATTTTTTAGAACCGACACATTATTCAGAAATATATAATATTGTTGTAGCATTAAAAATAACAAAAGTAGCGGTATAGATAATATACCAATGCACATAATAAAAATGATGATGTGTCCATCATGGTACTTTCCCCAGTGAATACGGTCAAATAAGTTTTTGATTGAAAATTTAATAGGAAAACAAAATGATTAATAGAAAAAAATGATTGTTGTCTTTCAAAGTTAAAACCGAGTATTTAGAAGAATATTATAATTAAGTGTGTTATTTCTTACCTTACAATTGGTTTAAATAATGTCTCCACACTCTTCATTTTTTCTAACTGGAGACCATCACAATACTTTCCCTTGGACAGGTTGAAAAGTAAAAATAGTTCAATAGTATAATTACACCATAAATAGACATAATAAACAGCTCGTTAGAAAGAGGGATTTATCCAGAACTACTAAAAACTTCCTTGATCACACCAATCCTCAAAAAAATGAGACAAAATGGTCTTAATAACTATAGACCCATTAGCATATTAAATTCATTTTTAAAAATCTTTGAAAAAATAATATACATTCGATTATTCAAATTTTTCAATAAGCATGAGCTTCTTGCAAATGCACATGGGTTCATTAAGGATAAATCTATTCACACTGCTTTTTTTGAGTATATCACTTTTATATACAATAATTATGAACTAGACAATATTGCGTGTGACCGTTTCCTTGATCTATAAAAGGCGTTTGATACTATCGATATAAAACTGCTATTAACAAAACTTTACCGATATGGTGTGAGAGGTGTGGCAAATGATCTAATAAAATCATATCTAAAAAGAGACCGCACGTAACCAAAATAAAAAAATCAAATAATGGAAATACTATATATTGTATTCCCAGAACTAAATGCGGAATTCCGGAAGGAAGCATTTTGGGTCCTTTCTTGTTTATTGTGTTCATTAATGATATACACAAGATTGTAGATCAGAATTGTAAAATATTAAATAATGCTGATGACACTAACTTGCTTATACCAGACTCAACTTATCCAGATATTGTGCATGAAATAAATGTTAATGTGACAGAATTCGAAAAATGGTTGGCTTACAAAAATTTGATTTTAAATTCTAATTAAACAGCATTTTTATTATATAAAATAAACAAAACTTTAAAAACACCACAATGTATACAATTGAATAATGTAATTTGCAATTTTAAAACTTCAGTTAAATATTTAGAAATAATATTCGATGAAACTCTTTCATTCACAGAGTACATTAATAAAATATGCAACAGGGTGAGCAGCTCATATTATGGTTTACGCATATTATCACGTAATACCTCGGTTGCTATTGCTAAATTATTCTATCATTCTAACATAGAAACACATTATTGGTATGGTATAATCCAATGGGGAGGTTCTGTGAACACAACAAAGTCTTTTTAAGCCAGAAAAAGCATTTCGAAATTGAAATTTAGCGAAAATTGTATGCAAATATTCAAAACACAAAATATTCTAACTGTTTACGGATTGTATATTTAGGAATGTGTAAAATTTTTCTGAAAAAAATAGTTTCTACTTTCGAACGGTACAACCAACTGGTCAATAGAATAAATATGCAATCATCCCTGCCAAAACACCGGCTAACTAAATACGAAGAGAGTTGCTATTATTCTGTAATTAAAATATATAACAAATTGCTCAAGCATTTTAAAGATTGTATACTAAAATGAAAACAGCTTTGTATAAATATCTCATAGATATGGAACCATATTCAATGTCAGAATTCTTTAATTTCAATTCGTAATATTACTTATTATTATATATATGTATTTACATTTCTTCTTATATTGACGTTTTACATGTACATATAGAAGTATCGGTGTGTATAATGTAAATAAAGGATATTATTATTATTAAAATCCATTGTTCTTTGCTATGACATTTATCATATTTAAATTCATATTTGAAATTGTCGGCATTTAGAAGGATTTTTAATATTTTGAATTAATTTCTCACTTAACCCGTCGTGAAAAATATTTAATTAATCAAAGGATTTTTAATAATCTATGGAATGGAATGTAACTTAAGTCAAAATGTCACAGTAGCTAAAGAGGAAATAATTTATTAATTACTTTTAAATTCTTTTTTTTTTAATAAAATGAAACAAAGATATGAAATTAAATAAGGCAAAGATCAATAAAATTTGATCAATCCCTTTTTCCCAACTGTAAAAAATTACATACACTGTAAGTTTTACAAACATCTACTGAAACAACTACTTCCCAAGCATTTACCCCGCCGGAAATTGGATAAATCCGCACAATGCGTGCGTCCTTCACCGCGATCACTTCCATCCGCGATCTCGTTGAAGACGGTACGTAAAAATTAATTAAAAATTGTTTAACTACTAAGGGCTTGCAGGGCACTTGTAACTTGGCCTTGTAACTATTATTTGTTGTTTCCTTTCATTAAATAATTTCGACTCAAACTGTTGCAATTCGCAGTAGTGCTGCTATGCAACAACAAATATCTATTGTGTAATCCAATGTCCGGCGGGGTAAATGCTCGGGAAGTAGTTGATTCAATAGATGTTTCCAAAACTTACAAAGTAAGTAATTTTTGCAGTTGGGAAAAAGGGATTGATCAAATTTTATTGATCATTGCCGGACATTTTTTTTAAATTTATTTTAACATTTACAATCTTTGTTTCATTGATTAACATGAAAAAAAAAAATGTGCTAATCATTGTTGCTTTAGAAATTCCTTTATTCTCTAAACATTTGTTAAACAAATAATCCTTATCAACCACCATTGTCCGTCTATCTTCCTAAATCTTAATTATAACCGGCCATTAGGCGCAGAGTCGCCGTGGCCACGTTAATTGCTGGTTTTTCCAAATTTTCGAAAACGTCGCCCTTATCCGCACTCGAAGGGATTATCCCTCGGTGAATTGTTTAGGACACGCCCCGCAGGTGATTGCGCCCCGTTATCTCCGGTAATCCGGCGCTGTATCGTGTTCTTGGAAAAGGGAAAATGCTGAACGTCGGTTTTACAACCGGTGCAATAAACACGATTTGCATTCAGAAAATGCGGAGAGGAATTACGGCAGTGATCATGTAATTTTTTTTTTGGATTTCAATGTTGCTATGCAAATTATGGAATACGTAATGGTTGGCTAAAAAATGGATGAATAATTTTATGGTTGTGTGAATTATGCATTTTTATTTTCCTTAATTTAGACTTATTAATCACACAAGTGCACTGTAATATTGTGTGGAATAAAACATTAAAATTCAATAAATCAAACTGGTTTCGTATTTAAATATTAATATAATTATAATGTGAGTATGATTTTTGGATTAATATTGAGCAAACTTACATGAGCAATAATGATAATTGTAGTAAAATAATAATAATAATAAAAAAAACTTGTAAAATAGACCACTTAGGTCTATTAGATGTTAATTATATGAACGCATAGCTCCGAATATGTACGTGGAGAATTTACCAACAAATGTTGAATAAATTTTATAATTAAAATTTACTAAGGCTATTTCAATCTTTGTTGCGCAAATGCAATCGAACACCCATTAAATACAACTGAACCATTTGCTATTTATTCATTTCGGAGAGCTTTGCAGTGATTAATCTCGATAGATTTTTTTAGGTTGTTGGTAAACTTTAATTATTATTGTTAGTAAATTCACTTAGTTTGTCATAATTACATTTTAATTGTTAAAGGTTGTTATTTTTGTATACTACCTCAGTCTATTATAAATATGGTTTAAGTTAGTTGCTAAGTGCGGTTATTATTGTTAATTGTATTTAATTTTCTATGAATGTAAGAGGAATCTCTTTAAATAAATAAACATAAACCAGATAGTGATGATTTTTCTTTAAATGATTTAATTAAAAACCGTTCACATTACTCACGAAATCAAGGTGTGAAATTATAAAAAAAAAAACAATGAATGCATCGCATATGATGAAATAACTTAATTACATATTGTGCAAACTCATTTGTAGATATACTTATAGGTAGCATTACATAACTTCTCTAAATATGGAATTTTTGCCGAAGCTCTGTGTACCGTATGTATATAGGGTGGCGCAATATTGCCCAGAAGTCCACCATCTCGGTGATTCGAAAAAATACGACATGTTCCATACATAATTTGTAGCTTCGGAATATAAAATTACTTTCATATATACAGAATGTCAAATAATCACGTAACGTATAAAGCATATGATTTTGTAAAGGGAATACTACACTTTTTATATCGATTTTAGATTATACGCTTAAAATTAATCATTTTTAAATAAGATTTATTAGGTCAATAATTGGTATTTTAAAATTTATAAACAATTGAAATTAATGGAAGTTTGGGACTTTATATTTCAAAATTTAAAATTGAATTAAATTTTCTGCGAACGCAATGAAATTGAAATTTCAACGAATATGCACGTTTTGAGGTCCCATGAGTCCATTCCAGCGAGTTTTGGAAAATGTCTGTGTGTATGTCTGTGTGTTTCCGCGATAATGCATAAACAGCTTGATGGATTGAATCCAAACTTTATATCCAAGCTTTTTATAACAGTGGAAAGATCTAAAAAGCTTTCGGTCACAATCAAAACTTATTAAGTGCAACTTTACTCGATTATTCATTTTATTTATTTCATCTGTTCAATATTGGTTAATATCAATATTTAATTGTATCGTACTAACTAGCTCGTCCTGGGTAGCCTCAAATTCTGTTATGACTAACTTAAATATAAGTATTGTTCACTGTTATTTTATCTATACAGGGTGTCTCAGCGTGCGTGCCGAGTAGCTTTACGACTAAATGGTTTATTTTTTTTTTCAAAATCGGCTTTCTCAGATATATGTAGGTCTATTATCACCACATTTTAAAATTAGTTTCAAATATACAGGGCGTTCCATAAAAGCATGGCGTATCATAGTTATATTTTTCAAATGGAATACCCCATATTTTATTTTTGTATTTATTATTTTTTTTTTTTCAGATTCTACATCAAAATTAAGGTTAACTTTCATAATATGTTCACATGCCTAAACCTAACAATTTTTGAAATATTTAAATATTTTTGGAAAAATTGACGTTTCGAAACAAAAAATCATAACTTTCAAATGGGTGAATGAAAACAAATGAAATTCAATATATTTGACTAATGGGTAAATATTTTAAACTATTAAGAGGAATTTAAAATCTTAAGATGTTTTGATAGTTCAACATATCTTCAGAAGTACATTCAAGGTCAAATTTCGTGCTTATTTTAAATGGCGTACCCTATATCTAATAGGCCTTTCATGTTGGAAATTTTATTGTCTTTCAGAAAGTATAAAGGTATTTTACACCTAAACCTAACAGTTTTCAAGATATATCCATTTTTGTTAATTTTCGTCATAATCATTATGATTTTAATATGACAAGGTAACATAAAGCGCTATTTATTGCTTAATTTAATAATTATTATTGACAGTTATTCTAATAGGCTTTTGTTTATAAAAAACATTTAATTGACACATTCATATTATTATTAACAATTGCAAAAATGATTTTTTTCCTTAAATAAAAAGAATTAACATAATTCTAATAATAATGCAACGTTATGAAAATGATCTTTTAGTGTACAAAAAACATTCTCTGATGGAGAACTGTAGAGGAAGTTTTAAATACATTTAAAGCTGTAGGCAGTGTGAAGTATCTAAAAAAAACTTGAATACGGTAACTATAATGAGGAGACACAGCTACAAGTTTAATTCCATTGAATATTCGCTAAAACAGATGGTCACAGCTCGATGGTACACTACCTAATTTTTCATTGACTGTTAGTTAATATTTAAATAGAATATTTAATAGGCGATAGATTGTAAGAGGAGGCCACGTAATTTGGTCGCCTAGATCCACTGTTTTTATCCCCATGGATTTCTTTCTGCCAAATAAAATATACAGCACTCCTCCCATAACAATTGAAGACATGAAAGGCAGAATTAAGAATGCATTTAGATCAATTACACCTAATATGCTGAGAAATGTTAAAATATCATTGAAAATAAAATTGAATTTATGATGTTTTACTTTTAATACTATTTTTTCTCAATTTATTTGTTGTGATTCGTTACATTTGTTTTACAATTGTAACAAGTTTTTATCAAATAATTTATACACGTGTAAATAAATAATGCAAATTAGTATATTAATTTAGGAAATATCTCGAAAATCATTTGTTTGGTCAACTGCTTTTATTTATAAACAAAAGCTAAACAATTATTGGAATAATTGGAAATAATAAATATTAAATTGAACAATAGATGGCGCTTTGAGTCACCTTTCCATATTATGAATAATAAATATTATGTCAAAAGTTAACGAAAATGAAAATATCTTGAAAATTATTTTACGTGCAAAATACCTTTATACTTTTTAAAAGACAATATTTGCTACAAGATAGGGTTATTAGATGTAGAGTGTGCCATTTAAAATAAGCACGAAATTTGACCTTGAATGTGTTTCTGGAGTTACGTTAAATTATCAAAACCATAAGGATTTTAAATTCCTATAAATAGCTTAAAATATTCACCCATTAGCCAATAATAATAATAATAATTCATTTATTTCCCAACAGATACATATATATCTAATAACAGGGAAAATTTATCTAACATAGAGACATTAAATAATAATATAAAGTTAGCTTACATACAACGAAACAAATGTTCTAAAACAGATTTATTATAGTATTTGTAAAGTGGCGACTGGTGCAATTAAATATATCTATGAAGTCCTGTATAATAGAATGAGTTCGAAGCATTTTATTTATTGGCGAGTTAAAATATAAGTAAGTGAAACTGCGCTTACATATGAAAGTACTAGTATTTCTACTACCACACCGCGGTACATATATATTTATCAGAGAGAGAATATTAGGGTCGTCAATTTCCCCATGCAGTACTTGATATAACCATCGCATGGAAGCTATACTTCTGCGTGCTGCTAATGATTTTAAATTAAACATTGATAAAATATGTTCGTACGTTACCGAATTATCCGGATAAGTTGCGAATGATTTGTAATAAAGAAAAATTACAAACTTCTTTTGTATACTTTCCAAAGTGTTGGAGTGGACGTTATATGATGGTGACCATACAATTGCGCAGTACTCCATTTTGGAGCGAACGTAGACATAATACAATTTTAAAATTGTGCGTGGATCTTTGAAAGATTCTGTAATGCGACGTATAAAACCAAGCATTCTGTAAGCCTTATTTGTAATCGTATTATAATGTGGAATAAAAGTTTATAGATATACCATCTATAGAGTAGTCGAACATAATTGGCTGTGCTGTACGATAGAACGACATACATTTATACTTTGAAATACAAGACTCCAAGATTTTATTTTATTTAGATCATTCTGAAGCCCTAAACAATCATCTACAGTTTTTATATTATGGAAAATTTTTACATCATCAGCATAGATGAGTATACGAAAATCTATATTATCCACAATTTCGTTTACAAAAAGAAGAAATAACAAGGGCCCTAGGTTGGAAGTTTGTGGCACCCCGCTGGAAGGATGGAAATATTTGGTCAATCCACTGATACAAAATTTCATTTGTTTTCATTCATCCATTTGAAAGTTATGTTTTTTTTTTTCAAATTTTCCAAAAAAACATTTAGCCGTGCGCCCCGAGTAGCTTCGGCGCGCACGCTGAGATACCCCGTATATATTGTAAAGATCTGTTAATTGGCCATCGACCAATGGTCTTCGCGCATTAATTTTGTATTTTTATCCTTGTTAAAATATAGGGAAAAAAAGTGATGAATGTTAACAGTCTATGTCTAAAGTCCCTGTCTGATGTGTACTTCAATTAACTGCCTTGAATGTTTTAAATTAAAATATTGTTCACAGACTTTGATTTTACAGAAAAACCAACGAAGAACTGGATTATATAGTTTTGGGATTATTGTATACAACAGAATGGGGGATTTATTAAATGCTTACTTAAAAAAACTCCTTGAATATGGGTTACAATGCTCTTTTAGATTGGTTTTTGTGATAAATACTATCTTTTTTTTTGTAAATTCGTTTTAATTATTATTCATCGGCCGTGCAATAAATTATTTGTGTATCATTTATTAGTATTATATATAGAAAATCTGTATTTATCATAGTTTTAAATTTTATGATAATATTTATAATATTACAATCATTTACAAATTGTTACGCCTCGCTAAATACTTATCGACCATCGACAAGCAGAAAGTCACTCTCTAGTACTTGTCGTTTTATTAATTATTTGTTATGATTGCTAAAGTGATTGTCTAAGTTCTCAACATTTTATTATACGAATTGATAAATTGTTAGTAATGTTAGGATTACTAGGGATAGAGAGGTAATTGATAATAGAGATATATGTGGGGATTAGTGGCGAATTTTAAGGAAAGGATTTTGAATTTGTTATTAATAGTGGGGATTTTGTATGTTTCGTTAGAAACAATTTATGCTATTTGTAGGTTGTTATATGTTTTACTTTTTAAACAGATATTAACATTTATTAATATAAAGAAAATTTCCAATGAAAATTAAAAACATTGAAGAGTTTCTATATTAATTCCTTCAACAAATATTTTAAAATACAGTCTTTGGTGAAAATACACCAATTTAACGCATGTGTTAATAAATTAACATATTTCTCCAGAAAACCACACAAACAGAATAACAATCTCTTTAAACGAAATATGCATAATATATGGAGCATGCCGAATCAAACAATAAAATTTCCCAAAAAAAGAAAAGAAATCCAAGGCGAAGTCACGAAATTCGTTTATCCGAAAATTCCGAAAATTTCGCAGACATGTCCGAGCTGATTAGTTACGTGTCGTTATCCCCCTGCGGGGGGTTACTAACACCGAAAGAACGTCACGGAGATCGCGTCGTCTCACCCTGGACATTCCAATCGGCCAGCGCGTTTAACGCTAAGAAGCTTTTGTGGTGAAAGTGGATGTTCGTCAGGGCGAGCGCTGGACGCAGCATGAGGGCGGCCGTAAGCTGCATCTCTTAGAAACTATTGTACCTGTCAAAGTCTGAAATATTGCGGAATATGCAATTTCGCCCTTTGTTCTTTCCCTGGGCCGATATTACCGATTTTTTTCGCCGAGATGAAATTTTTGCGACGGGATATATTGGATTTGTGTATGTGTGTGCTCTTTTGAAATGATTTGTTTTTATACGTATTTTAAAAATTTGTTTTTATAAACCAATCAAAATATTGTACGAAAAATTGGAATGGGTATTTTTTTTATGCACCAATTTAACTTTAACTTTATTTTACGGAATTCTTCATTATAATTGATTACATTATACAATAATTTACATATTTGTATATAATTAGGTAAGTATTCCTAAACAATTAATAATTAATAAGTAAGATAAGTGCATTCCCAAACGGTTCAAAGAATTGATTCAGTGTTGCTTATGACTTCACAAACTAACATCTACGGGTATATAATTACATTAATGGAAACAATAATTTACCTAAGAAAATGTAAAAAAAAAATTTAAACAAATAAAAATATAAAGTAAATAATAAAATAATAAAAGAAATTAAATATATGATCACAGTTTTATCACAAGTATGTTCATATTGAGTATAGGTACGAGCACTGTAAGATAAAATATCACAGATCAATTATCACATAATTATAAAAAAAAATGTATATAACAGACACGCTGAGACAACGTTAATAAAAAACATAACAAACAACAATATAATATGTACATAAAATAAAATAAAATGAACAAGAAGTTAATGCATTCAATATTAAAAATAATGTTATCACATATAAACGCTAAAATTTGAATATAACAACAAATACTAAAGAAAGGACAAATTTAGAGTAATAACAGTTACTTAATTGAGTATTAAATTACTTTTTTATAACACTTGTTTTAAGGGTGCGGTTTAGAAGAAAGAGATAGCTATAGAAATATGGGCAATCACTAATTTGAGTTAGATTGTTGTTGTGATCAATGAACAATATTGTATTATACATTAAAATAATCTTAAAATAAGCAGGAATTTCATCAGATAAATTAAAAATTATTTTAATGTTTAGTTTCTGCGAAAAATAATTATGAAAAACAATGAAAATTGATCAAATTTATAGCAAATTTTGAATTAAATTTTTGCTAATAAAAACTTGTGCAATGAAAATTTAAAGGATTTCACTAAATTCTGCATTCAAATAACTTAGCAGACATGATCTATTAATTTCATTATATCTTACAATTTTCTTTTCTAACTTAAACTAGTAAATTGACGTAATATACGAAAATTAACGATTTATTTTTTATTTAGACTGATACTTTATACTTGGTAGATAAAAAATGTAAATACACATTCATATTATGAAATCCAAAAGAATAGCTCTATTTTCAAACGATTATTTCCATTTTACTATATAGCTATCTCTTTCCACTAAACCGTAACCTTAAGTGCATACAAAGGACTTTTGCTAACTTTTATGAAGAATTGTCCTACAAAGTATACACAAAAAATCATAAACTTTCGTGTTTTCTTATTCTTCTGTGCATATATTCGAATAATAATAATTATAAATACTTTATTGGCCAACATATATATAGAGCCCCAGCCCAATAACAGAGCAATCTCATATAAAATCATTACAAATAAATTATTACATAATAGAAATTATAAATTATTATCCACAGTTATAAAAAATGATCACAGCAAAATAAAATAATTAAGAGTGACATATTAAAATGACTCAATTAAATTTTCAATTAAAAAAATATTAAAAAAAAATTATAAATAAATAAACAAAAGTGGTACAAATTATTTAAATGCGAAATTTTGGGATGCCTTTTTTTAATTTTGCAGGTAAAGACCAAAAATATCTCAATTTCTTGAGATTTTTTTAACATTTTTATTAGTGGTACTTGGTATCTCATATCTAAGGGTTCAACAATTTCTCATTGAAGACCTAGGAACATTAATTCTAAGCTCACTCACCGTTCTTACATTATCAATAAAATTGTTAATTAATTTAAGCGGACATATTACGGACATCATTTTATAATTCCTCTTAATTCAATTGTTAATTTAAATACTTAAGTAGAAATCCGTAATTACCCGTTCCGTTTTTTATTTTAAAAATGTCTTCTGTACAGATTCCAAATATCTCACATACATGTAATGTACATATATAATTTAATTAATACAAAGTATGAATTGGAAATATTGCATTCCACAGAGTAATGAAAATGTGGGATCTGGCTGAATACACTGTGTGACATTTATTTCTGCAATAAAATTATTATTTGCTCATTATGAGTTTTTGTCAAAAACAATTATGAAAAATAGACTATTCTTATGACATTTTTTAATTTTTTGTGAAAATTCATTAAAATTATTATTTAAAAATTTGTGTTATTATTTCCTTGACATTTTTGTTTAAGGTTGCGGTAGAAAGAAAAGTTTAATTTGTTGCATCTTTTTTGATAAAAGTTTAATTTCACAAATTTTTGTGTTTATTTTTGTATAATGATAATAATAATTTTATTTCCCAACAGACTGAAGTCCTATTACAGAGAAATATACTAATATTAAATAAATAATTTTATAATAATATCTCATCTTAATTAACATACATAGTTAATTAAATAAGTCAGACTATACGCGATTTTAACTGGGAACAAAACAGATTCAGTGGTGTACAAAATATATCGATTGCACGTTGAACTTCATGATAGCGCTTTATCATTTTATTTACAGGTGAATTACTATGATGATTGGTAGGAGGAATGGATTGTGTATAAGTATATGATTGACGGGATGACTGTCTAGGAACAGTGAAAGTAATACGATTGAAAATATATGTATTACTGAACATACTTCATTAATGTACAGATTGAATAGTACGTGTCCAAGAATGGACTCTTGAGGTACATCGCTATGTGAAATAAAAGCATTAAATTTATAGCCCATGTATGTAACATATTGAACTCTATTAAGTAACTGGTGAGAATATTAACAATATTAGTGCTAATACTATAGTTATTCGGGCAAGCAATTAATGCATCGTGTGGTATACAATCGAATGCTTTAGTTGGATCAGTGTATATGACATCAACTTGTTTACAATTATCAAGATTTTGAGATATATACTCAGTAATATTCATTAGGTTTGTTTGAGTAGATCGTTTTCTCATAAATCCGTGTTGATGTTCAGATATGGATCCCTCAAATGTACATAGATTTCATCAACCAAAATGCATTCAAAGATAATTTCATACTTTATTATATTATTATTTTGTAATTAAATTTTACTTTAAATAGTATTGAAAAAAAAAAAAGCAGACAGCGTCCAATTTTAACAAATTGACATCTTCCCGAGAGATACGACCCTATCCAGCGTAGCATAGTATTATCAACACCAAACTTCATTAATTTGTTCATTAGTAAAGTATGGTCGACATAACCGAAAGTCTTCGATAACAGGGTGATTCGGTAGGAAATGATTTTAAAGACATATACAGGAAGCAAAAACAAGATTATATGTTCCAGTCCGATTTTATTTTGTCTCAGAGGTAAAGTTGTTTTTTTTTTAACAAAATATTAATTAGGTAAATGTCATAATAAGTTACAGCAGCAGTTGTTTTACATGATTATAAAAATGTCTCATATTTTCAGTCATAGAGAACATGCAAATTTGGTGTTCGTTTATGGATCTTGTAATGGAAAATTCTTCGGTTCGGAAAACGACGTTGATCATCTTCTACAAAACAAGAGGATCGACGTCGTTTTCCGAACCGAAGATTTTCCACCGAGATCATCAAATCTCACTCCTATAGATTTTTATCTTTGGGGATGGATGAAGTCGTTAGTTTAGGCAATCAAAGTGGACACAAGGGATGCACTATTACATCGTATTCTTAATGCTACGACGTTAATTAGAGCGAATCGACGTTCACTGAAACTAGATTTATAAACGCCCTAATAAGTGTATCGAAGTGGGTTTTCGAAAATTTAATCAGAATTAATGCTACTTGTCTTTTTTTTGTAATTTTAGCAATACATTTTTCTGTAATTTATTTTACAAATTGCTATTGTTTCTGTCCTCGAAAATGAACTACAAACATCAAGTATTTGTAATATCCTAAATCTCAATACCTAAAGTTACAAAAAGAAAAAGAGATGCTCAAAAAGTAATTCTGATTTGGGATACCGGTTTCCTCATTCATACTTTTGCAATGCTTTCAAAAAGTGTAATTTACACGAATAATAAACCTCTTTTATTATTTTATTGTTATATGATAAAATGATTAAATAAGAGCATCATTCTATTATTTGAAATAGTTACTTTTATAAATAACATTTCCGGTTTCGTGTTTTATAGTTATCTTGTTTTCTTTAAATTCAAAAGTAAAAAATGTTTCTTTTATTAAAAATTAAAAACTAAACTTGTTTAGTGCTAATTTCAACTACTTAGTCAAAACTTAACTATATTCAATAGATTTGAAAAAAATCATATTTTTTATATACAATTTTAATGAAATGTAAACATTCTTAGCACACTTTTCTTGGTAGATTAAGTACATATCATTTGATTTTGCTTCAATTTTAAACTTACAGAAATTTGATATAAAGTTGATTTTTTTAGTTGCGTATTACTAGTGTTACTGTTACTAATTTTAAATTCTAAACAAATTATAGTTGCAATTTTAAAGTGTATTTACTTTTTGAGTCATAAATTTGATTTTATATATACACACGTCTTTATTCAGACAAAAATATAAAATAATATATAATACAAGTAGGTGTTAGTCTGTCTAGGTTATCGACCAGTGTCAAGTTTTTCTGCCCTTTTATTTTATTTGCTTAACTTTAATTTAAAAAAAATATTCAATTTCCTCACCGACGTCAATGTTCACAGTAACGGTCCGCTTCGTAAAATAAACACAAACCGAAAATCTGCGCCGAAAACATTTCAGAAAGCCGAATGAAAGAAAAAAAATCTTAAGCTCCTCTTTTCTTCGCCGGGCGTACTCAATAGAAGGAATAGAGGTTGCGGGGGTGCGGAGGGAGCGGCGAGTAAATATCCATTGTCAACGTACCGCCGTCCAGGTGTACCCGGTAAATAAATAAGTCGAGCGTGGCGAGGGGGTTGATTTATTTCCACGTGTGCGATTTCCAAAAAATTGCCGGCCGTGAATAGCGAAATTGCCCCGGGAAGGGCACGCGGGGTCAGCGCTTTTCCTCCGCGGTCCCCCCATCGCGCTTTGTGATACTTTAAATGGGGAATTTTGTTTAATTTATCGCCGAAAATTAAATGGGCGGCACGGGATTTTTTTTTTCTTCTTGTACTTCTTCTTTCGCTATTCGAGTTGATCTTTTATTCAAATTTTAATCGTTTAAATTATCGCCCTAACTTTTCAAATTTATGTTTATATATATAAAAAGAATAATTACACATGGAAGTTTTATTTTAATTAATACAGAATTTATAGCTCTTTTTAATCGTTCCTCGAAAAATATCAAGTAGAAGTCAACATGCATAATCAACATTTATCTGTGATTAATTTGATTCTCATTAATTACTTGGTAAGACATTTTTACTAATATATAGTTTTCAATTGAATTCACTTGGTTTGTTTTACAAATAAATTATTTAATTTCCAACTAGTTTCCACTTAATTTATTCTACGGAAATATCCTTTATACAAAATGATAAGCATTTACATAAATCATCACAAATACCATTTTCAAGAAATCAAGAAAGGTTTGAAAATATCCACATTCAAATGATTTTATCCACTCATCTACGGCTCATTCCGCAAATCTCTTTTACATAATTAATAGCCTTTATTGTTGAATTATATACTATTATGGAATACGAAATCACTCGATTGCTAAAAAATATAATTATTTTAATTATGATTGTGAAAGTTAAAAAAAAAAATTTTGTTTCAAACCTCCGCAGTAGTCTTGTGAACATATCTCACAACTTGGAAGAATTATCTATTAAAGTGTGTAATAAGTCAATCATTTTAGGAGCTTACATTCCACCTGGTTTAAATTAATCAATTTATGAGGAATACAGTGAGCTTATTAATAAAATATGCGCCCTGTATCCTAGTTTTCAATATGTCTTCTGTGGTGATTTTAAACTGCCAAATGCTTCTTGGAGCCATAATAATAAACTTGTATTAACTGAAAATAATAATTGTATAAGCGCCCAAGTACTAAATGAATCATTAGAATTCAACAACCTTGGACAAATTAATTCTATTCCAAACAATCGTGACGTCTTTTTAGATTTATTTTTTTCTAGCGTAGTTAAAATAGTAATTTCCGCATCTGAAGATCCTCTGTTTGATAACTCATTTCATCATGTGTTATATACTTTATGTGTTGACACGAATGATTTTACTGATTCACTTGGTTACGATGATTTTATTTATGATTTTAAGGCTGCAAAATACTCTGAAATAAATATGTTGTTGTCAAATATATCTTGGAAAGAGTATCTAAATCAAGTAAATGTAAATGATAATGTTGATAAATTCTATGATGTTTATAGGTATGCTATCCATAAATTTGCTCCGCTTAAACATATAAAATCATCGTCTTACCCAAAATGGTTCAACACACATCAATACATATGATTAAATTAAAAAAGAGTACGCATATTAAATATAAATCATATCGTTCTAAATGTAAAAGTATCGCTGATCAATTTTACACACAGCATGCAAATAAAATTGAATTTAATTTTTCCTTTAACCCAAAATCATTCTTGAATTATGTAAACGAATCTAGAAAAACAGATGGTTATCCCAAGTATATGTATTTAAATGATATAACCAGCAACTCGGGTGAAAATATTGCAAACTTATTTGCAGAGTTTTTCTCAAGTGTATTTACTGAGAGTCAAGTAAATAATAACTAGAATACTGTTGCTTCAGATTCAAATTTAATACGCATTATAACTGTTACAGATATTTTTTTTAATGCGATATTCTCTTTGTCGGACTCATGTACTCCAGGCCCCGATCCTTATTTGTAAAAAAATGTATTTACTCGTTGTGTACGCCATTACATATTTTAAATCCTTTGAAATTCTGTTTATTTCCTTCTTACTGGAAGCAAAGTTTTATTCGACCAATTTTTAAAAGTGGTGATAGAGAGAATGTTGCAAATTAAAGAGGAGTTTCAATCCAGTCTATAAAACCAAAACTATTCGATAAAATTATTTCAGTCCAAATAATGTTTTCTTGTAGGAGTGTTGGATCAGAAGATAATCAATTTGAATTAAATTTAAACAAATGCCTTCATATCTCCTTTTGCCGAAGATCCGTTAGAGAATTTGATTATTCAATCGACAATCATCGGCTGATGCGTACTTCTGAAATTAAAGAATTGGGGCTGATTTTCACATCCAAATTAACGTTTTATAAACATATTACAAATATTTGCAATAAATCATTGAAAATGATGGGATTCATTAGCCGGTTTTCAGTTTATTTCAAGGCCAGTACCTTAAAAACGTTATATCTAACTTTAGTTCGACCAATACTTGAATTAGCGTCACATATATGGTCTCCATTTAACGTTACCACAACTCAACAAGTCGAAGCAGTGCAAGGCAAGTTCTTAAAACTAATGTCGTTTAGGCTTGGTAAAGGGGACTTTTGTCATAGTGGGATGTTATGTGAACTGAATATTAGGTCTTTAGCAGAAAGGAGAATTTTCCTTGATATGTCATTTTTATTTAAGCTGGTGAATTGTAAGTAATTGCAGTAAACTAGTTGAAATGTTGTCATTTCATATACCGCTATGCCTCCACGCGAGTTGTAGGCCTCTATTTCAACTAATATTCCATCCAACCAGATATAGCATGTATAATCCAATGGAGCATTTCATGCGATTTGCAAATTTGCAAAGTGCCGATTTAAATTATGTACTATTTGCATCGACATTTTCTAATTTTAAAACCCGATTGCGTCGGGTTAATCTGCAGTCTGCAACAGTAGATACAAAAATAGCACAAAAAATCACAATTAATATGTTAAATATATTAATTGTGATTTTTCTGTCTTTATTATGATGTTGTTTTATTTGTGATATATACTGCTTTTTAATTTATTTTATTTATTTATTTAACGGAATATACCATTTTTACAACTATAAGACACATACATGTAAAATGCAATAAATTTATATGTATTCCTAACTAATTTTAAATACTATAGTAAACACTTTGAACGCAAATATAAACGCAAAAAGAAAAAAACCCTTAACAGTCACCAAGAACTAGATTACAACAATGGCATGACCCAACTCCTTTCACAAAATGCGTGAATCTTGATAGATCGCCACAGAATAGATCACACTTTGGATGGCTTATTTTAATATATTTTAGTTAATTTTATTCACAATTTATTTACTTTTATTGTCAGATGTTCTTTGTATGTAGCTTTTGCAAATCATTAATTTGTAATACTAATATATATCTATGATACAGACTAGTCGTATATCATGGTTTATAATTATTTTTTTTTGTTTTTTGTTATTTTTGTAAATTAAAATTTCTTCTTTTTGTTTGTTTTGTTTTCTTTTTAACTTGATTTATTTAATATCTAGGAGTTGCGTTAAGATTGATCGTAAGTTGGGACAGTTTGATTCACCATTTGGATTTGGACGGTTTTGTGTGTGTGTATATATACAGAGTGGCGCAGATTCTGATGAAGTCCAATATCTCAGTTATAAAGAAATATACAAAACAAATGTTACTTACATTATTAGTAGCTACTGTCAAAATTCACATTTTAAAATTAGTTTCATATGTACAGGGTGTTCAATAATCACGTGACGTATCAAACATATGTTTTTTTTAAATGGAATGATATATTTTTGTGAAGATTTTCGATTCTACGTTTAAAAATAATCATTTTTTATATAAGATTTAATAAGTCAATTTTTCATAGTTTAAAAGTTATAAACAAATGAATGTTGAAATCGATAGATGTTTACAGCCTAATATTTCAATAATGAAAAATGACATAAACATTCTGTCAACGCCATACAAATGCAAAAATACTTAATAATGAAAGAAATACTCATTTTTTCTCTTAAAACAAATTTTTATATACACGGTGAAGCAATACGCAAAATGATTTTTTTTCTCTTTTTACTTAAATGGGACACCCTATATTTTTTATGCTATTTTAATAGAAAATTAATCACTCTTCATTTTTTATATAACATATTAAATAGCTACCGTTTACCGTTTTTGAGATATTTAGTCTCAAATACAAATTTGGTACAGATTTTTTAACCAAAGTAGGCCGCGCCAGATCAAATAATTTATTTAGTTGTGAAAGTTACGCTTAATATCATATTTAGTAAGTAAAGTACATTTTACGTTATATTTTGTAACACTGGTGCAGCTAAACATACTTCTTCAATAAATGATTAATTTAATTGTTAAAAACTAACAACAACTATATTTTTTGGTTATTATTCGAAAAATATTTAAAATATTCCTATATGCTTGTTAAATTGATTTATTTAAACAATTCATGTTGACTGAAAAACGGAAAATAGATACTAAGTGAAATAATAAAATACTTATATCATTTTATTTTGTTAGTATTAACTTTTTTGTGTATTTATTTCACGCATTCACATCATTTTATTTTTAATTCAATAGCATTCAAATATTTTACAATTTTTTTCTTAAAAAAATGTGTCCCAATAACCATTATAACTCGCTAAATAATCGTCGAGCAACTATTTTCTTTATATTTTGCATGCGCCTTTAAATATCGATTGTCATTTGAATATCCTTTTAGGTTAGAAAGTAAGTATGTTATTAAATGTCAGAAAACGGTTATGAATTGCATTTGTTTTAATTATAGCCTACTTAAATTATAGATTATAAGTGAAACTTATAATTTTGTACTTTGAATTGAAATTGTTAAAAAACGGTAACAGATAGGGGTATAGTTTATAATAGAAAAATTAAACAACCAATTATCTATCGAAATAGTGTAAAAAATAGAGGGTGTTCCATTTAAGTGAAAAAAGAAAAAAATCATGTTGCGTATTGTTTCACCCTGTACACAACATTTGCTTTATGGTAACAAACGATTATTCCTTATATTATTAAGCATTTTTTAAATTAAATTGCGTTAACAGAAAGTTTACATCGTTTTTCAATTTTGAAAAATAAGGCCCTAAACTTCCATCGATTTCAACATTAAATTGTTTATAACTTTTAAAATATTAAAAGTTCACCTAATATACCTTATATCAGAAATGATTAATTTTAAGCGTAGAATCTAAAATCGACATAAAAAATATAGCATTCCATTTAAAAAAAATATATATATGTTTGATACGTCACGTGATTATTGAACACCCTGTATATATGAAACTAATTTTAAAATGTGAAGTTTTACAGTAGCTACAAATTATATCAGTAATATTTTTTTGTAAATTTCTAAATAACTGAGATATTGGACTTTATCGGAATCATGCGCCACCCTGTATATGTACATACATTTTTTGTTTCGTCTTATCTTTTTTTTGACACGTTGTACCACTTATTATTATATTATAGTTTAAATTATATATAATAATTGTATATTTATTTTAAATCTAGCATTGCACACGCATGTTATCTGCTTTGTATGCTTTGTATAAAGGAGTTTTCCGTAAATAAATAAATGAGCAACGCGGTTTTTGCCATGGGAGGTCTACGGTATCAAATTTACTAGTATACAATGCTTACGTTATTACTTCATTTGAAAATAGTTGTCAGGTGTGATACTGACTTCTCTAAAGCGTTCGACCGTGTTTCTAATTCTATATTGATAAATAAATTGAAACGTATGGGCTTTGGATCATCGATAACTAAGTGGCTCTATAGTTTTCTGGATGGTAGGATACAATATGTAAAAATTAACAACCTCATCTCTAGAGCTATTAACGTCACTTCGGGGGTTCCTCAAGGATCTCACTGAGGCCCAATCTTGTTCCTGTTTATTTATTTTTGTTTTGAATAAATACATAAAATGTTGTAAATATCTTTTATTCGCAGACGATCTAATGATTTTTCGGGAAATAAATAATAGTTCAGATATCACACTCCTAAAAGACGACGTAAATAACATTTACAATTGGTGTGTGGATAATAATTTGTTTCTGAATATTAGTAAATGTTCATCAAAATCTTTTGGTAGAGGTCATATTTAAAACAAAATATTTACTCTATTAACGGTATCGACCTACCATCAGTCGATCACATTAAAGATCTTGGAGTAATATGTTAGTCTAGTGTCAAACTAACATTTTATAAACATATTGATACTATCTGTTGCAATTTATTACAGACACTTGGTTTTATTCCTCGTTTTTCTAAGCACTCAAAAAGTACCTTTTATCAAAGACTATAGTCGTAGTTATATGTTGGCCTCGCTGCAATTGATTTCATTACGTGAAAGGCGTGTATATATTGATCTGTGTGTACTGTACAAAATAGTACATAGTTTGATAAGTTGCAGCGAGCTATTGGGTTTGTCAAAATTTAATATTCCATCTGAAACAAGACATATGAAAATATTTCATGAAGATTTTTATCACAATTTTAAGTATAATTTAAAATTAATTGAATTGTCGGCGGTTATTTCTCATATTTCATAAGCGTATCTTCTATATCGCGTAGATCTTTAGAATTGTATACATTTTTTTGGTTTTGTTTTTATTCGTCAATGTTTACGAATTATTGTGTAGTTGTAGAATTAATTACTATAATTTGTATGTTCTTTACTTTAATTTTTTGTTATGAATTTTGTTAAATAGCATTGCCGTAAAATAAATAAATTCTGAACCAGTATTTCCCAAACTATAACACACCAGTGGATCGCGAGCGAATATTGAGTTGGCCCTCGCCACTGCATAGGTGAATTAAAAAAAAACACTTATAAAAATATTTTTTTTTAATTTCAATTAGAACAAATAAGACAACAATAAGTAGTTCATAGAAAAGAGTATTCATTCACTTGGTCACAATTATTTAAATAGCCTTTTTAATGTGCATTTGTTTAACGTACTTACGTAACGTAAGTCAAAACTCACAGAGCTAAATGTGAAAATAATTTATTAATTATTTTCAAATCATTTCTATTTAATATAATAAGTAGTTCCACGACTCGCCTTATGTTAGATGGGTCGGATCCCAGTCAATTTTGAGAACCACAGTTTTAAACCATAAGAAATTACTATTTAAATGAATAAAATACTATATTTTGATCCAGTTCCCAGAGAAAGCTGACATAGCAAAAGAATATTTTAAAAAACATTACAGTTTTTATATCTAATTGGACTAGATAAAATAATTAATTGACGTAGATAACATATTCATTATTAAATTAAATAAAAATAATTCGAAAATAATTAATAAATTATTCCCTCTTTGAGTCATTGTGACATTTTGACTTAAGTATGTAACATAAGTCAAAATGCCGTAGTAGCTATGAGAGCGAATAAATATTAATTATTTTCGAATTATTTTTATTTAAATTATTTAAATAACTCTGGCCAAGTGAATAAATCATTTTTTTCTATAATTCCTTATTATTTTTAGTCCTCTCAATAAAATCCTATAAAATTTTCTGTAATTTTGGTCATGGTCGAGCGAGAAATATTAATTGATGGTTCTGGTTTGTGAGGTATGTTCGATGTGGCGATTAATATTTTCGTGATTGGATGTGTATTGTTCCCACAGGACCGCAAGCCACCTGTTCCCTTCCCTTCCGCCCCTCCTTCCCTTCCTCGCCCTTTTCTCCGCTCATTACGCCACTTCCGGTGATAAATCAAAGCGCGCCTAAGACCATCACCATCAACATCATCACATGCCCTCACTAACACACACACGCACACGCAAGTATATAAATACGTACAAACGCACATTGATAGACAGACAAAAACCACCCCTATTAAATCAACTCCATTAAAACCATCCGGCTTGATTGGGCTAACAATAGAGGAAAAGTATATTTGCTGGGATTGAATCGGAATACAAATTAATTTAATTGTTTTGTATTGGATTTTTTTGTAAAATAAAACTATTTCTATTTCATTTAAAATTAATTAAAAGTCGTTAATTTATTTGAATTATTGAAAACTTTGTTCACATCTAGAATTTATGGTCGATAATCTGCACCAATATTTAATTTTACAAAACTTTTAAAACATGAACCAAGTGAAATTTTTAATGCTTTTCCTTAAAAAATCCAGTTTATACTCTAATATAAACGTAATCAACTACATGCTTGCAGATTTTACACCCTATGTAAATTGATAAATAAAACCACATCTGGGGAGGATCAGGTACCAATTTTTATTATTCGAGATTGTTGGTACGTCTTAGTCAAACCTTTCCGCAGTCTTGGAAATTCGCAAGGAAATCTCCAGTGTTTAAAATAGGCGGCAAGCAAGACTTGAATAATTATAGACGTATCTCGATATTATTCAACTTCTCGAAAGAATTTCAACATATTTAGTATAAAAATATGTATTTACAAGTGAAATCATTAATCTCTAATAATCAACTAGGATTTATATCATCACCATCGACTATAAATAACCTTGCAATTATTTCACAATTTTTAAGCGAAGTTATCGGCAATCGTGGTCAATATAATGTGATATACGGGTTGTGTCGTTAATGTTGGGAAATGGCTTAACTTCAAGTTCCTCGAACCAAAATATGATGATTTAACTAAACTTATCTATATACAAAAGTTAACCGTTAAGCCAGAAATCATCTCAAATTTAAACAAAATATTATTTGTTTTATTAATAACATTTAAACATTTACCATGGTTTAATATAATAGTATAATATATCATTCGTGTTAATATGACCATCATCAATCAATATTAATTATAGAATACAGTAGTACCACTACATTAATATTTTAAATATATTCATATTCGGACAACAATTGAATTAAAAATTTTTAATCTACAATTTTCGATTAATTTTACAGTATTCGCATAAAAAATCAAATCTATTGGATTAAATATTTCGTAAATAGCCGTTTTCTAAGGACAACGTACAATATAGTATAAGAATTATATTGTTAATTTATTGTATATATATATATATATATATATTTCGTAAAAAAAATCTAGTTACTCAAAGAATTCTGGACACATTTATTTTGTAAGAGAATAAAAATTAAAATTAACATATTAATGAGTAAGTAATGGTTATAAAACTATATATAAAGCAAATATTAAATGTAATAAGTACATTAATAAATAATAAGTCACTTTGATTTACATTTTCCGGATAACTAGATCCGCATTTTAGAAAATAAATGGGAGGAATTGTTTTGCATTTTATTTTTTGCGAGCAAACTGTACGAATTATCGAAATTTATAAAGAGACAAAAATATTCTAAATCGAACATTCATTCAATTAATATTTTTGAAAATATTATTGCTTCTCTAAATAAAAAGAAATAAATTTAAGTATTTATTTATAGGTTATGTTATATTTTACACTTATCATAAAGTAACTGAAGAAATTATATACTGTAAACTTTTAAACTTTGATACTAATGACACTAATTTTCTTAATCTTAAAGACCTAATTCAATCTTATGGCTATGAAATAACAATACACGAAAATATAAGACACAATAACTGTCTCGATAACTTGATAGTTAAGGCTGCGATTTTACGCCCAATAGACGATGCGATTAGCGCCAGTTCGTGCAATGGTTTTTACAAAAAGGATGTGTTTATTTTATTACAACTTTGATTTTTCAACCTAACGGCAAAGTCTGAACTACTAGATACTGTTCCACAATAAAAATGATGGCGTCGAACTAAATTTATTCTCAATGAATATTTTATAAGATTAACGAGTTTACAAATAATATATTATGAATGTATTTAATATGGATATTTAAGGGGAAGTCTTTCCACGTATACTCATATATATTTAATATAGATTAAATGATATTAATTTTTGAAAAAACATTGTTTTCACTTTTTTTTGTTTTTATAAAATAAAAATTATCTGATGTCTTTCATCGTAAGCTATCTGCCTGTATTTAATGTTTAATTTTTTGAGGATTGTATAACATTGTTACTCCCTTAAAACGGAAACGTATTGGGGATCGCAGCCTTAATAATACTATTAGCCAAAGTATTACTTACTGCTCAGGTGTTGTTAGTTCCGGACTATCTGATCATTATGGACAAAAAATAAGTTTACGAATTCCTAATGAAAATCAAATAAGCTACAAAACAGAAAGTGGCTAAATAATACTCTTTCGAATGTTTGACACTTGATTATTGATATTGAAAACAGTTTTGATTATACAAGATGCTATTGACAAAGCGTTTACTAAGAAACATATAAAAAATGAAAGTAGGTCTAGTAAAATAAAATGGTTTTATTACAATCTTAAACGGATGCGTGAAAATATTGTATCATTGGCCGAATTAAATAAAGCATTTTCTTATCTAGAGCTTAATGAATATCTGAAACATTTTTTTTTTTTAATTTAAGGCAGATATTTCATATCGTAAACAATTAGCCACCGATAAGTAATATTTTAAATTCAAAAAATGTCTCAAGGGCGATGTGGAACTTTTTAGAGACAAATACAAATTAAAAACATCTTGTGATATTGACGATATAGAATATTTTTCCAATGCAGCCAACAAAATTACAAATGATTTAGGATGTGATAATACTCCAAATAATAATTCTGGCAAGCTTCATTAAATCGCTGCAAACACTCCCTTTTCTGAAATTGAAGTTAGGGATATCGTAAATAAATTAAGTAATTCAAGAAGTCTCGGAGTATACGGGCTAAATAGTAAAATTATTAAACATGTCAAAATCATCATACCATATTTAACAAAATTAATGAACTTGGCATTAGCGAAAAACTGTTTCCCACATGCCTTAAAAATAGAGCGAATATTCCCAATTTATAACAAAAGGTGACAAATCAGATGTAAGAAATTACAGGCCTATTGCTATAAATCCCGTATTTGGAAAGATCTTTGAACTAGCCTTAAATTAGTGGTTGTTAAATTACTTTGAGACAAATAATATAATCTTAAAAGCTCAATTTGGTTTTCGGGAAAATATGAGCACTGTATCTTCCCTAGATGAGTTCGTTACCTATTCATGTTTTGAGAAGGGTCAATACATTAGTGCCATTTTGTGTGACCTTACAAAAGAATTTGACTGCATGTCTCATGACATATTATTTAATAAGAAAAGAAATTAATTGCATTTTTCTGTAAATTGTACTGTTTTAGTACAATTTACAGACAAATGCAATTAGTTTCTTAAAGGCTGCGATCTCCAATACGTTTCCGTTTTAAGGGATTAACAATGTTATACAGTCATAAAAAAATAAACATTTAATACAGGCAGCTAGCTTATTTACTGATGAAGGACGTAATATAATTTTTATTTTTTTAAAACAAAAAAAGTAAAAAAAATGTTGTTTTTTTTTTTCAAAAATTAATTAAATTAATAAAAAATATATTTAATCTATATTAAATATATATCCACGTATAGGAAAGTCTTCCTCTCGATATCCATATTTAATACATTAATAATATGTTATTATTTGTAAACTCCTTAATCATATAAAATAGTCAATGAGAATAAATTTAGTTCGACGCCATAATTTTAATGTGGTTTGAAAAATCAAAGTTTGAATAAAATAAACACACATTTTTTTAAAAAACCGCTGCATACTCTCTCGTTAATCGCACAGTTTATTAGGCGTAAAATCGCAGCCTTAAATCTTACTTTTTCAAATAGCAATCAATATGTTGAGGTAAAAATACAGCAAATCTCAAATGCTTCCTATAAATCGCGGTGTAATGCAAAGATCTGTTTTATATCCCTTATTTTTTTATCATATATATCAATAACCTAGATCGGCACATAAGCCAAGCCAATTTAATAATTTTTGCCGATGATACAACAGTTTTGAATGATCATACAAATATTGATAACCTATTGCATATGAAACAAAAAACAATATTAAAGCATGATTTAAAGAAAATGAATTGACTTTAAATGTTTTGTATTAATATTTTTATTAATATTAATGTTGATATTCCGCATATCACCTTTTTTAAAATAATTTTTAGTATGTAAAAAAATTCATTATGAAAATATTTAAACACTTTTTTATAAATATTATATTCACGAAGCTACAAGTTACATTATATTTTTTATTGATTACTTTTAATATAATTAATGGTTTTAATATTTAGACATTGGTAGTTCATATTGTATGAAATAAATATGAATAAATTATTAAAAATCAACCAATAAAACACAGATTAGATTGAATAACTTTAAATTCTCGACTAGTTTCGGGTTATTATCCCATTTTCAAGATAATTTAAAATTTGTTTTATTAAAATTTCTATGGATATTTACATTAATGGATATATTGATTTTTTAATTTTTATTTTTATTTAATTGTGGGGCAGCCAAAATAATTTCGGTCCCAGCATTTGCTCACAAGGTGGAAAAAACCCCACTAAAAACCATCCTCAGGATCATTATGGAATTATTTTGCTAAAATTAAACAAAATCAGTTATTTATAAATAAGTTGGATTGTTAAAATTAATAGAAATATAAAGATTATAAATATGGTTTAATAATAGAATAAAGTGAAAAGTAGTACTTATAATACATCATAAAGTGAAGAATATAATAGATTTACTTGTTCATTTAGAAGTGATGAATTAGTGTCTTTATTGTGTAAATAAATTTCGATTGCTTCCAATATATCTAATTTTTGACCTTTTTCACATTGATGTAAGATTTTTGTATCATTTAAATTTGGAAAAGTGTGACTATTTGTAAGTATATGATTTGAAAAAGTACTACAATCTTTATTTAATCTAAATGCTCTAAAGTGTTCATTGTATCTTATATTAAATTTTCGACTAGTTTTTCCAATATACACACTATTAAAATCAGAACATATAAGTTTATAAATACCAGATTTGTTAATTTTTCCTGTTTTATCTTTTCTATTGTGTAATATATTACCTAATTTATTTTTACTTCTAAATCCTATTTTGTAATTATTTTTTCTAAATATACTTGCAATTCTTTCTGAAATTTCTCCAAAATAAGTTAAAGTTAAATATTTTTTATTGTTTTTTTAATTTTTGGATTAATTTCAAAAGGTGCTTTCTTTCTGAATTCTTTGTTAATTAATTTTTGAATTGTGTGATAAGGAAAACCATTTTTTGCAGCAATATTTCTTATTAAAATTAATTCATTATTGAATGATTGTTTTGATAATGGAATTTTTAAAGCTCTATACATCATAGAATATGTTGATCATTTTTGACAAAGGGGATGAAATGAATCAAATAGGATAGTGTTTTATTTATTTGTTAAATCTATATTATTTTTAGTACTATATTTTGATTTATTATTTGCTATGTTTCTAAAATATTTACTAGTATAGATAGCTAAGTTTCTGCAAGGTGAATTTATATACGAAACAACAGGTCTGATTGGTAGGTTTGTTTTATGAGTTTTAATTAAACCGTAAAGTTTTGGAGCAATAGGATTTTTTGTTATTATATTAAATTTATCATTTTTATTAAAAATAGAATTTTTTTATAGAAATTGTTTAATTTCTCCTTGATATTTAATTGTTGGATCTTTTTTTAAATTAATTATATTTTCTTGATTAATGAAATTATTCACTTTTGGATTATATAATTCTTTTGTTAATATCACAGTTGTGTTAGATTTATCAGCTTTTGTAAAGACTAATGATTTTTCAGCTGATTTCTGTTTAATTGACTTTATTATTTTGAAATTAGTTGAATTTGAAAACTAAACTAAATGATTTTATAATTTTTTCGATTTGATGTCTTTCATAATTGCATTCTTTTTTCACATTTGCAACTATAATTTTTAAATCATTATTGTTTTTAAAATCAAAACAGTAATTTGGATGTAGTGATAAAATTTTTAATTCATCATTGGAGAAAGTTATGTTAGATAAATTAATTACATCAGCTGTTGAATTATCTCTAATGTTATTTGAATTTAATCTGTTATCTTTTTGATTTTGTTCTAATCTATTTAGTTTATTTCTTTGAATTAAATATTTTTTCATGAATAAAAAGATTAACTTCATACCTTACATCACTGTCAAAGTTGTCAAAATCTTTTGGAGACATTTTGTAAGTAATTTCGGAATGAACTAAATAAATTTAGTGCTCTATTATATTTCTCACTCTGTATTGTTCAAACAACAACTTAATCTAATCTAAGACTTAAAACAAATGTGGTAATTTTGTGGGGAAGGGTGGTTGGGGATGTGATTATTACTTTATTTGATTTAAATTTGAGATTTTTTTGTTATTTAATTGAATTCACCTACAAAATAATTTTTAAGTGCATAAAATAATTAATTATAGATGTGTGAAATTGGGATAAAATCCAGAAAATTTGTTACAGTATCATTAATAGGAGACGTTTCATGAAAACGATATTGTCAAAGCGGAATGAAAAATGTCTTCACTAAATCACGATCTGATCTAAATATCGAGCGTATAACAAAAATCGACGACTAAGTTGGCGTTGGAAGTCTCGAGTCACAACCAGTGACAACCAATACTTTACGCGTGCGCGTGTGATTTTAATTCAGACATGACTTTAGATTTCCAATGCCAACATCGTCTATTTTTGTTATACGCTTGATATTTTAAAATTCACAAAAATTAGTTCGCTATCATTGATATAATAATAGAGGGATCTATAGGTAAAAATTCAAGATGCTGCCGGTCTGTCTATCTTGTTCCTACCATAAGTTATAGGAATTTTTCAAAATGTCTATTTGAAGCTAATATTTGACAAATTCAGGTAGCTAGCATAGATTTTTCTTCAACTTCATCATAAATTCACGACAGGGTAGAATGACCTCTGGTCGATAGCCCAGACAAACAAACACCTACATGTATTGTAATTATTTATATTGATATATTGTTAAAATTATCTGTATAGTCTGAATAAAGATATATATTATGACAAATACATTTTTAACACAAAAACTGCAACAGTCTACAAAACATAAATCGATATGAGTGGGTAGACAATTAAACGGGGTATCCAAAAAATATATAAATAAATGGTGATCTTTATAAAATAACAAAGCTGGTAGCCATTTCCGATACAACAGAAAGTGATAAAAAGTAAAAATAGTTTCCATGAGGATATCGCTTTCAACCGTGCAATGATACATTTTTTTTAAATTTGTATCGATCAGGAACCCCTTAATCTTGTAATGGCCGTTATTCGTGGCCCATTCTGTATATATAACAACTAACAAGGTAACGTTAATACAAAACAAGTTAAATTCACATTTAAGAATTAAGAAATTAAAAAAAAGATAAAACCAATACGTTATTAATTAATTATTTTCGATGTGTGAGCAGTGTCACGACCGTTTAACGGTGGAGCATTTGTTGGTGGAATGTCCAGCCTATGCGACGGTACGCGATAGGCTGAGGCTTGGTGGTACTGTGGCGGAAATATTGGCGAACGATAAGGGGTCCGTAGAATTGTGTGTACAATTTCTACGGGAAACGCAGTTATTGAAGCGATTATAGCGATTTGTCCTAGTCTTTTGTGTTAATTTATTATTAATTTATTTTGTTTTATCTACTGTGACATCGCAGTCCCTTTACAACTACGATGTCATTCTGTTCCATAGTGTGTCTTCGTCTAATTTATTACTATCTGTCGTGATGTGTATCGTGTAGTCCGTCCCAGAGTCTCTTTACAACTCTGGGGCATCTAGGATAAGTGTTAAGTTCTTTTTTTACCTTAGGTTAGATTAGTGTAAGTTTTTTTTTTTTTTGTTAGGTTTAGTTTTAGTTTAGGTATTTGTTTTATTTATTGTACTTGTGTTTGTTTTGTGGGGCTCCAGTGTGTGGGCCTTTTTACAAGCCAGTCACTGTCCCTTCTGTGATATTAGGTTTAATTTATGTTTTTCTTGTTGTATTTATTTTACATGTGTGTGTTGTACGGCTCCAGTGCCAGGGTCCTTTTACAACCCTGGCACAGTCCTCTTTCTGTGATACTAGCGTTAAGGATACCAGGGCAATGCCTGACAAGACAATAAATGTAAGAGAAATGAAATAAGTCAGAGCATCCAATTCTAATTGCAACCGGCTAATGACTTTAACTGTCGAAGTCGGTAAAGTGGCAGGGGTTTTAGTGGGTAGGCTTCCAGTCAACACCAGACTGAAAGGAGTCCCACACTCCTTCCGTAACTGGATTTCCCCTTCCACAGCCAGAAAAAACAAAACAAAAATATTTTCGAAATTCTTGATTGAATTTATTGTAAAAATAAAATCGAATGTATAAAAATATGTTTTTGTTTGAAAATGAATTTTATTAAAGAAATATTGTTTATTTATTTAAACTTAAATGAAAAATAATTGTCTTCCATATTTCAATTACTTTGTTAACGGCAGTCGCGCTGGGCTCAATTGTTTATTAAATTTCATTGACATATTTACACAATTTCTTGGATTTAATATTATATATCATCTTATGTTTTCTGCACTTACCTTTATTTTTGTTATGTAGATGTTTTTTATATAAAGGTGTTTACCGTAAATGAAGGATTAATAATAAATAAAAAGAATTTGAAAAAAAAAATCGTGTTGACTGAACTTATTACAAATTATATTTTGTTTGTTTTGAAATTATTTTAATAACTGCTACTTATTTATATATTTGAAACTGAAAATTAATTATTTTTGATAATTCGTTTTCAAATCAATGGCTTCACATATTTAAAAACAATAATTTTATTGATTTATTATACAGTGCGTTCACAATGAATGGAATAAATTCATTTGAATTGATGGTGATTATTTTCGAGAATAATGCTCGAGCAGGTCTGAAATTATTTTTTATCGGATTTTCTGGGGTTTGATTGTTTATACTTTTTATGGTCTTTCCTACTTTGTCTAGATTTTGTCGTCTGTATTATCTTCATTTGAGAACTGTTTTTCAAAATGGTTTGCTATCACTTCAGCTTTTCCTTTGTCATCATATATATATGAATACAACTTCATATCTACTAGACTGTTAGGGTTTGTTCTTCTTGCGCATTTCTTTAGCATTGTCAACTGGTTGAATATATCCTCTTCTGCCTCATCTATTAAACTATTAAAGGTGTCATCTTTTTTATTCAAGGTCATTTCATCAACTGTTTTCTGGATTTAATTTAATTTTATTTTGTCCTATGGTTTTTATTTTAAAATAAATGCAAAAATTGAAAATAGAAAATCCAAAAAATTGATTTTTTTTGCAAAAAGATCGAAAACGATAAACAATCATGAGTTTCTGCGATCTCCCGTAAACATACTCTAAACGGTGGAACCTTTTCCTAATTCAAACCACCCTCTATCTTTCACCGTTTTCAAGATCGCCAGACTGTGCATTCTTATCTTGGACACAGTCTGTATATAAATTCTTTATTAACAGATATTTGAAAAAAAAAAGTACAAAATAAATTATGATTTTTTTAATGCTTTTGTAAGTGTTTTTTTAATTTAATTTATTTAAATTTGAAATTGAATAATTTTAAAAAATAAAGCTTTGTAGTAAAATGATACGATACATTTAATACACAATGTGTAATTATTTTATTATTTCATTGTAACAAAAATAAAATGGAATGGCAAACAAAATAATAAAACGACTTTTAAAAATTCGACGTTTAAAAATCTTATTATTATTTTGTTTGCTTTGAAATTCATTTAATTGAAGAATTATTAATTGTTTATTAATTTGTTTGTTTGTTTAAACCTGAAATTCAAAATTAATGATTTTCCAAATTAGTTTTGATTCAATCCATTGCAATAAAAATAAAATGAAATGTTCAAAAATCTTATAATTTGTTTTGAGATTAATGTTATTGAAGAATGGTTAATTGTATATGCATTTATTTAAACGAGAAAATAAAAATGAATTATTTCCCAAATTTTGTTTTTATTGAATTAATTCTAACAAAAATAAAATCTAATTGTTAAAAATAAATTATATATATATACAGGGTGAGTTTTTTTCCATGTTCTCTATGGGGATCTCGGAAACTATAAGAGATAGAAAAACGGTTAAATGGGGAAAGAAGTGTAGTTTTATAAGACGAATAAAATGACACTTTTGAAAATATTTGAAAAAGTCAAGGGTAACTAGATATTTTGAAAAAAGTAAAATGTGTCAATTTTTTGAAATCAATATATCTCTATTATTATCATAGATAGAAAAAAACTGTAAAGGACAAAGTTGTAGAAAATTTTACACAGATTAATAACAAAAAATAAAAAAAAATTTTCGCCCTTATTTTGGAAGATATGACACAAACTTACCTTTTTTTTAAATGGAAACAGTAGTTGGCTATGATTTTATTAAAAGGGTTATTTTTTTCCCTTTAATCCGATATAACATATGCCATAGTTATCTTTAAAATAAAATAAGTTACAGTCGTTTTTAATTTTACCATACACCAAAAAATAGTTAGCCATGAAAAAGACAAAAGTAAAACAATTGCAGTTGTTTATTCTAAACACACATTAATTCATTTCCATATTTGGTTTGTTTCGATAAGTTTGTTTTGTATTTTTATTTGAATTATTATTATTATTATTAATTATTTTCCAAATTTTGTTTTGCTAAATAAAATTTTACTTTTATGAAAGGATATACCATTTTTACATACTAAAACTTTAACAATAATTTTGAGGCTAATAAATACATATATGAAAAATTATAAACACATTTTTGGACAATCAATATTTTTTAAATTTAATAAAATAATTTATTAATTATTTTCAAATAATTTTTATTTAAATAATTGTGACCAAATGAATACTCCTTTCAATTTATTTCAATATTTTTTAGTCTAGAAATCAATTGTTTGAGAATGTGAACAAATTCACATTGTAATTATTTAAAACATTCTTAGCAAATTGCATGAACTCAGGAATGCCATTATTTCGGTGAAAGAGTATGCGAAATATAGGCTGATAGTGAGTTGATCTATTCTTAGCTTAGATATATAAGCCGAAATTCGAAAGAAGACTGGATGTCTCTTTAGAGTGATTCCACCTAATCATGATATACTTTCTGATGAGGAGACCATTAGTTATTATTAGTAGCGTACTCTAATATACACAAGAATCTTTATTATATATGTAATGATGAGCGAAAGTTAGTTTTTAATCAAATATGACCCCAAGATCTTTCATTTCACTTTCTTTATCCAGATATTTACCACTTATTTCATATTTAAAATATAAGTTTTTTTAAGAGAACGTAATTGACTTTGCCGATCGTCGGTAAATAGTAAACATTGAGAATGTTGAATTGAGTTACGGACATCGTTGATGAATAACAAAAACAGGATGGATCCGCAATGTGAACCTTGAGGAACACCGGACGATACCTGTATAACATACGAGAGGTATTTTTTTTTTTTATTTTCACACATTGAGTGTGGCCTGTTAAAAATTTTTCGATCCATTTACACACCATATCGTGAAAACCAAGTGTATGGTTACTTATCGAATGCCTTTGAAAAATCGGTATGAATAGCATCAACAGGGTTCTTTGTTCAAAGGCGTTTGATAAATAATGTTCATAATTTTTAAAAACTTTTAAATTAAACACTTGGTTTTGTTTCACTATACTTTTTATTTATCCGACTAGTTTCAACTTGTTGTCATTATCAAGCATAGATGGACAGAAAATTATTTTACATCTTTATATATACAGGGTGTTTCAAATTCGAGTCTCACCATGGGGATCTCGCTTATTATAAGAGATAGAGGGTAGGTTTAAATTCGGCACTTTTGCAGATTTTCATGCTGATTAATATTCCGTTGAGAAAATTGGGCTAAGTTTCTTTGTTTTCAAGAAAAAATAAAAAAAACTGAATAATGCGATTTTCTTTTTTTATTTATATCTTTGCTATTTGAAGCAATAATTCAATAGAATGAAAACATTCTAATAGCACTTTTTTATGATCTAATCGATGGCGTACTCATTTTACTAATAGCATGTTTCGTTTATTCTAGACCATCATCAACTTTCTTATTTGTTATGGGCGCCAATATATCTTCTTTGTATTGAAATATTGTTTCAAATAACGAAGATATAAATAAAAAAAGAAAATTGCATTTTTCAGTTTTTTTAATTATTCTTGAAAACAAAGAAACTTAGCCCAACTTCCTCAACGGAATATTTCTGTCGTCTGTCTGATTATGTCTGTCATGGAAAAACCCGTGTTATTCCTCAATACATTCTTACACATCCAATATTTTTGTTCTGAAATTAACGTATCGAACAGTTTAGGAATTTATGATTCGATTCATTCTAATAAAAAATAAATGGAGTGATTAAAAAGAATATTATTGTTTGTTTGTTTTGAAATTAATTTTAATAAAGTTTTATTAATTATTTATTTGCACTTATAATTGAAAATTCATAAATTAAATAAAAAGAATTTGAAAATAATTAATTAATTCATAAATTATTCCCCCTTTAACTACTGTGACATTACGACTTGCATTACATAAGTACTTTAACAAATGTCCAATAATTGACAATAACTTATTGTATAATGCAACAATTCTGAATCGAAAATATTTAATGCAAAAAAACAAAATAAAAGTTTCGTAATATAAGGCTATCAGACAGGTGTTTCGGAATTTCATCTCTCATCAGTACAGCTGTGCCTTACGTAATTGCAAAAATGTTAATTTAATTGATTAAAAATAATTAAAACGCATCGTCTCCTCTGAGATCCCGATAGAAGTAATAGTTAGAGAACGTTTTTTGGACGGGCGGTCGCGCGAATGTCATGCGCGATATTGGTAAATTGTTTTGTGCAAAAAATCTTTTCGACTCGGATAGCCAGCGAGGCTTTATCTGGCTATTATGTCACAGTGGCTAAAGGGAAAATAATTTATTAATTAATTATTTTAAAATTATTTTTATTCAATTTATTTAAATAGCTGTGACCAAGTGAATAAATCCTTTTTTTATTATTATTGAAAATTCTTTTTTTTTAATATTTTTGCTTGAATTGATTCTAAAAAATAATCAACTGTTGCCATAAATGATGCGTTTATGTAAGTAGGTATCAACGGAATTAATACTTTTGTTATGACCAATTTAAAATATTAGTATTATTCACTGTCAATTTATAATTATATTTCAGTTTGATTATCATTTACATACATTTATATATTTAGTTGTAATATTGATTTTTGTTGCATATGTTTTGTAAAAAGGAGATACCGTAAATAAAATATATTATTATTTAATGAGAATAAAACCAAATGTTTAAAAATCATATTATATTTTTCTCTAAAGTAATTTTATTGATTTTTATATACAGATTATTTCAAATTCGAGTTTCACCATGGAGATCTCACTTATTATAAGAAATAGAGGGCATGTTTAAATTTTGCGCTTTGGTTTATAAGAAAATTGACAATGGCCCAAATGAAACGAAACATTCTATTGAGAAAATGTGTACATAATAAGTTAGATAATAAAAATTTATTATAAGAATGTCTTCACTGCATTGAATAATTTCTTCAAATGGCGAAGTTATAATTAAAAAAAGAAAATCGCATTTTTTCATTTTTTTTTATTAATTTTTCTTGAAAACAAAGAAAATTAGTACATTTTTCTCAATAGAATATTTATCAAAATGAAATTTTGCAAAAGTACCAAATTTAAACTACTCTCCATTTTATATAATAAGCGAAATCCTCATAGTTAAACTTGACGCTGTATATATCGATGGTTCAAGTAATGTTTTGATCATTATTAAGTTTGAGGTTCTCAAAGAAACAGCCCAGTTTTCTTAATTGAATATTAATCAGCAAAAAATTCTGCAAATATGCCAAATTTAATCCTAATCGCTAATAAGCGAGATCCCCATGATGAGACTCGAATTTGAAACAACTTGTATATATATAAAATTTTCATTAACAAACATTTACAAAAAATTCAAAATAAATAATCAAAATTATAGAATCTTTTAATAACTGTTCTTTTATTAAAGTTATATGTTTATTTAATAAATACTAAATAAAGTTTAAAATCATATTTTTTGTTTGTCTTGAAGTTTAAATATTATTGAAATTTTATTAATTGTTTATTTGTTTAAGCCTGTAATTTAATATTATTTCCAAAATTATTTTTGATTGATTTCAATGTAACAAACACAAAATCGAATATTTGACATTCACATTATCAATTTTTACTTTCCCCGGACCCCTGTCCAAAGGAAAGTATTGTGATCGTGAAAATTTTCGAACCGCCAATTTCAACAAATATGCACGTTTTGAGGTCCCCTGAGTCCATTCCATCGAGTTTTGAAAAATTTCTGTGTGTGTGTCTGTGTGTCTGTGTGTTTCCGCGATAGCGCAAAAACGGCTAAATGGATTAAGCCCAAACTTTATATCTAAGCTTTTTATAACAGTGGAATGATCTGAAAAGCTTTTGGTTAGAATAAAAACTCATTAAGTGCAACTTTACTCTTAGCAATTTTTAATTTTTTAATTCGGATAGAAAAATGTTTCAAATAAAAGTTTTAGATCTTGGAAAATAAATAATTTCTGTTATAAAACTTTTATTGTAGGACCTCCGGTTTTCATTTTATAAGCGAAAGAATTTCGTTTTCCTGATAAATTCCCTTAGAGATTTTAATAATTATTTTAATGACAAATAAAACGTCAACATGCCAGCTCATTCGCAAAGTTTGAAAAAATGAAGAAGAGTGTGGAGAAATAATTTTAACACATAGTAAGGTGAGAAATAACACACTCAATTATAATATTCTTCTAAATACTCGGTTTTAACTTTGAAAGACAACAATCAATTTTTTCTATTAATCATTTTGCTTTCCTATTAAATTTTCAATCAGAAACTTATTGACCGTATTCACCGGGGAAAGTACCATGATGGACACATCACCATTTCTTTTATTAATTTAATTGAAGTTTTATATATAAAATCATTATATTCAAAAAGATTACAAAATTCTGAAAATTATGGAAGTTTTATTTTATTTATTTTTTTGTACCTGAAATTGAATACAGAATAAAAGTGTGTTGCAATAAAACAAGACAATACATTTAATAATCAATATTTATTTATTTAGTATCATTGGTAAAATTAACATAAAAATTTAATCAATGATAAAAACTTAATTACTAATAAAACGTTAACATATATAAGGAAAATATATAATGTACAAAAGTTCTTTCCATAGTTATACGAGAGAAGGGAGGGTGGGGAAAAGGGGGAGGGTATATTTTTTCTGCCTAATCGTCGCCATTCCGAAGAAATATATATAATATATAAAAAAATACAATCAGTCTTAACAAATAATACACAGAAAGAATCCGTCCGTCCGTCCAACAAAATCTTCAATTATTTAATTTTTTTTGCCTAATTCATTTAATTCTTTTTTTACAAACGACAACGAATATAGATCTACGACAGCCACGATTATCGAAAAGATTTTTTTTTTTTGAAAAAATAAAAAGGGGAACTTAAAGCATCAACAAAACAAAGGAGGACGAGAAGAGAAGAACATGCACAACCTGGTAACTGTCTCGTTTTTTAAGTATCAACAAATAAAATAATAATATAAAAAATAAATTGGACTTAATGAATTAATTAAACAACTAATTAATTATTAAATACGTAAAATTGCACTAACAATATTCAACACTGGTGCCGTGGCAGGCGGGCCCTGCGCCCTCTGTCGCCCGGTTTTTGCGGGATAAATAAATTGTTTTTTATTTATTTATATAATATTTACATAAATAATCGCGCTTTTAAAATTGTTTTACTTATTTTTTATTTATATAATATTTACATAAATAATCGCGCTTATTAATTTATTTATTTAATTTATTTAAACAAACTTCATTTTTGCTTCTTAAAAAATTCAAATAAAATTACAAATTACGAATTTAAAAAAAAACGGCGGCCGAGGGGGCGGGGGCGGCCCAGAAAATTAACATAAAAAAATCACTCTGTGTTTTTTATGCTAATTTCGTAACCTCACTGGAATGTATAAAATATAGACGAATTTTTATTCACTATTTCTTTTCTTTTAATTTTTTCTTGAGAGAGAGGGAGTTCCCTTTTTTTGGCACAATATATTTTGTTATCATCTTCGTTTTTTTTTACTTCTTCATTATAAATAAATAACTATTTATTCAACTAATTGGCACTGAAATTCGAATCAACTGAGGTAGTTACGTCTTGAGAAAAATCATTTCATTATTTTTTCTTCTTCCTAACAACACAAATATTTACAACAGACAACGTATCGATTTGTTTTTTTATTAATAATTTCTTTTTATTTATTTTTATTAAAAAAAGTTATGGGAATTTTTATTTATTTATTTTTTATCCTCAAAAATTACTTTTGTATTGATTTTCTCGCGCACGCGTTGTAACATTATTGCATTATTATTATTACTTGATTTATTTTTTTTAATCCATTTTCTTTTAATATTCTCACGCGGGCCGAAAATGATTGGCCCGCTGTAAATATATATATAATATTATTTAAAAACTAGAGAGGAGCGGAAACGTCAAAACTAAATCCTGAAAATTATTGGAAGTTCATTTCATTTAAACAGTAAATCGTTTTAAGTTCGTTAATTCATTAATTTTGTTGTTGTTGTTGAGTGTGTGGCAGTGTTTGGATTTAGTTTTACGTTTATTGCGTCACCCTGTGGCTAATTTGTACATCGATTTGATATTAATATAATTAATCTGATATAAATATTTTTTTGTATTTACTTTTTATAAATCTATGATATAACTGAGTTTGCTGAGGTATATTGCTGTTTAGTTTTTTATTTCATTTGAAGTATTGTTTGCGTTTTTTTTTGTTGTTTCTCGTTTGAACGTTATTTTTGAATTATTGAGCAAATGTTTGTTTGTTTATTTTTTTACTTAATTATGCTAGGAACGTACTTACGATTTATATTGATTAACAATTTTGCTAAAATATAATTCATTTCATAAGATATGTAATGATTGATTCATTGACTTGTTTAAATTTAATTATAGATTTATACTTATATATATAGTTGCAATTCTCAGAAAGAGATCATATTATCTACACTTGATATCAATAACAAAAAACGATCATTCGCTGATTTAAAAGTAAAAGTCATTAAGTGTGTTATTCGATTAATATATTTAACGAGTTTCATTTTTAAACAAGCGATTCGATTGTATAATTTTTTTGTTTCGTGTGAAATTTTTTCAACAAATTTTGAAAATTATTTTTTATATATTTTGTTCCATTTTTGCGTAAAACAATATTTTAAATATGATTACATAAATGAAATAAATTATCCTAATTAAATGAATAGTTTAAACATTGGCAGTTCATATTGTATAAAATATATATGAATAGATTATTAAAAATCAACAAATAAAACAATTAAACAGAGGTTGGATTGAATAACTTTAAATTCTCGACTTGTTTCGGATCAGTAGACTATTTTCAATAGAATTTAAAATTTAGTTCTTTTCGAAAATTTAAAGTTTTTCAATCTAATGTGTTTTATTGGTTGATTTTAAATAATCTATTCATATTTATTTTATCAACTAATTTCCTTTTCTAATTGTTCCATTTTTTCTACGTGTAAAATGTTTCTTTAATTCAAATTAATATTACATAGGCGGAAAGACCGTTGATAGATTGCAAATTTACTGAACAGCATTGATAATATTATGTATTTATTTATTTATTTATTTATTTATTGATTGTTATGTAAATATGTAAATTTATATGTTCTGTAAATAAAGATTGTTTCTATTGTAATATTACATACAATATTATTCAAATATGTTCTGCACACGATAATAGTTCATATTGAATTTAAACCAATTTCCGTTGCATTTTCTGTGAAATTATTATTTAATTTCAAATCATTATTCCTTAAATATTTATCCTATTATTGTTAAATGAATTTAATACGTTACGAAATTAAATTGTTTTTATTCCTTGAATTTTAAAATTGGATATACATATATAATAAATAAATAATTATCATTCATTTATTTTCTATTTTAAAATCGCGTGAATAAAAATTATTCATTTTTATATTATTTTTTAAATTATTTACTTTCAATTGGTAGTAATATTAAGTATGATATTTATTATTACAATATGAACTAACAGCGCTTCAGATATTAATCAAAATTCATTTAAATTAAAGCAATTGAATAAGTAAAAATCTACCAATAAAATAAAAGCAATTACAATTAATCGTGAACAGCTTAATTCTCGATTAGTCTAGGATTATTAGACTATTGCAATAATAAGTGGAAGAAAGGAAAACCATTTTTATTTAAATAATCTAGTCTCAGCCTCAAGAAATAAAGTAGATTTTTCTTATGTAATATTAATTCAATTTATTTGTTATCATTTTAAAACTTTATAATTAAAAAATTAATACTTTGCGAAAACATTTCGAAAGAAAATAAATGATGTCTAAACTGGGCGCAAAAGAGGGGGAATTGCACTGATTTTTTTATATGCTTTTTTCGCATATGTGTTTATAAATTTTATATGCAAAAAAATATAACATATATTTTTTTAATTAAAATAAACATGCTAGTTATTTTCATGATAATTAATAGTAATTAATTACTAATCTCTTCATTAAATTATTGTAAATTGTTCACGCATTATATTAATTTGAATTGATTAATCTAATTTAAACAATTTTCCAAATAAATTGATAAATAATAAATTAAAAAAAATCAGTTGTTTCAAAAAATTGTCATTATTTATGAAAATTTTCAGAATAATTTTGGGTACGAAATCCCAGTATAAACAAATATGATTTTAATTAATTTAATTCAAATAATAATTTCAATCAATTCAATGAAATTTACTTTTGCTACTTTGGAATATTCATCAATTTTTCTATGAATAAATTAATGAAAATCCTGAACTAGCAAAAGTAAAACTCATAATTGTTTATTATTTTGCAATAGATTTTAGTTTATTTTTTTCACTTATTTTCAAAATAAAATTGAATTTTTAATAAAGATTCTTATATTTATTTATAAAATTGATTTTTTAAAATACAATTTTCGTATTTTATTAAAATTATAGAAAATAATTTTAATTGTGGAACAAAAATATGTATTTTTCGCAATTTAATTAAATTCAAATGAAATAATTATGAATTTTACTTTTGGAATGTTATTTCGAGAATTTTGCAATTTATTAAATTTGTAAGAAAATTGTTATATTTTATAAAAATCTCCGAATATTTTATTTTCTGGAATAAAATCAAGTATACAAAAATGTATATCTGGTTTTAATAAATGTAATTGAAATGATTATTAATTTTATTTATGCAAAATTATAATATTTATCAATCAATTTTTCCTTGTAATTGATTTTTTAATTGTTCTCATCAACCAAAATAAATTATTTAAATATAAATGATTGTCCTTTCTCCTACTTTTTTTTATTAAACTTAATATATTTCGAAAAATATTCACCAGTAGTTTCCGAAATACATTTTGAACAATGAAGTCTCTACAACCAACATAAAAATGAATCAGAATAAAATTGGATTTTCCGTAAAAAGGGTCATATTTGATGAAAACTGCGAAAATTGATAATTATAGAAGAAAATTATTTCTATTTTGCAATAAATATTGTTATTCTTTAATTTATTTTTACTAACAAGAATAAAACATTTTTTTTATAAAATTATTATTATATACAAAAATTCATCGGTTGTGTAACTAAATCAAAATATTAATTTGAATTATTTAAATGTGATAAAATGTATTCGGACTGATTTTTGTCCATTAAAAAATATTTTTTGATTGTGGAACTAAATCACAAAAATTTAAAAAATTATCAATAAATCATTTAAAAAAAATATTAATTTTGCAAAAATGAAATTCATAATTATTAATAAATTATTTTAATTAACAGAAAATTATTAAAGAATAAACACTTTTCTAAATAAATTGATTAATAAATATTAAATTTGAAAAATAAATATCAATTTTGTAAATTTAGTATTTGTTGATCAATTTATAGAAATTATTAATTTTCAATTTTTGTCAATCAAAATGAAAATGATTATTTAAGAAAATTATTCTTACTTTCTGTAAATGTATCGATTAAAAAACTCCAATATATATAAAAATAATTATAATGAAAGACCAACGATCGATAGCCATTTTCTGAGGTTTAAAAATTTGTAAATAATTGTATTTATAATTATTAAATTAATATTCATTTAAACTAAATTCATTAAAATTATTTTTATATATTGAAAATCTTTATTTCTAAGTGTAACTTTATATAATTTTATATAAGTTATACTCAGAAATAAAGATTTTCAATATATAAAAATAATTTCAATGAATATTAATTTTATAATTGCAAATTTAATATTCTTACCAATTTTTGCATGTATTTGCAGTTACTTTTATTAATTATAATAAAAATGATGTTTTAAATAAAAATTGATTATTATTAATTATGAAATTTTTTTGATTAATTATGGAACAAAAATCATGTGTAAGTGTAAATATGACGTTTTAATTAATTTAATTGAATTAATTACGAATTTAATTTTTGCAAGTGTGGAATATTTTGCAAAAATATAATTCATTTTTACGCAAAAAAATATCTTTTAGTGTGCAACAACAAAAAAATCGTAAGTACGCCCCTAGTGCAACTTGAGTGGGTTCCATTTCATTTAAGGTATGTACAAAACAAATCTTATGTTACAAAGTGTGAGAATGTGTGTGTGTGTGTTGTGTGTAACTTACAAAACGAAAAAACAAAAGGACTAGCGGGCCGCTTGCGCTGTTCGACTGTACGGGCGCTTCGTGTGCGTCTCGCAGTGCTTCAGCATGTGATCCTTCCGGATGAAACCCTTGCCGCAGGTGTCGCACGCGAACGGCTTTTGGCCCGTGTGCAGACACATGTGCCGCCTGAGGTCGGTCTTGTGGTTGAACTGCTTGGGGCAGAGGTCGCATTTGTGGGGTTTCTCGCCGGCGTGCTTGGTGAAGTGCTCCTGGTAGGTGTCGTCGTCGGAGAAGCGCTTGCCGCAGCGGGTGCACTTGTACGGCTTGTCGCCGCTGTGGAAGGTTTTGTTGTGCTGGGTTAGGTAGCAGGATTTGTTGAAGATCTTATCACAGTCGTAACATTTGTGGATGCCGGTTTTGCCCGCTTGGATTTGGGCGGTGGTGGAGGAGATCTGCGGGCTGCCGGTGGTTTCCTCGTAATCGCGTTTTATGCGCGCTTTTTCTGGAGAAGCGGGTTGCGTTTCGAAGCGCTTGAAATCCTCGATGGTACTGATTTTCTTCTCGATATCCATTAAATTGTTATTGTGGTTCGGGGGGGAATAAGCGGGGGCGATTATCTCATCTTCCGCGGCGGTTAAGGTGGTTAATCGGTAGTCCTCTTGTCCGTAGATATCGTCTTGCGCGTAATAGGTGTAAGGGGCCGTTGCCGGACCCGGGCCCCCCACGTTCGCTACGTTGTACCCCAGTACGAACCCAAATCTGCTGTTGAACTGAGCAAAACTGGGCAAGGGCTGGGATTCAGACGTCAAGGTTGTGTACTCTGGCTGTTGATCGAATTCACCAGTAGTACTGTGGTTGTTGGTAACCATAACCTGCGTAACGTGGGGGGCACACTCGTTTGGGTACATCTGGAACTGGCTGTTGTCCATGCTGGCCATCATAGGGGGCGGGATGTTGAAACCATGCTGGCTGGTGGTGTTGCCCGGGGAATTGCTGATGGATAGCAGGCCCCTCGAATCGATGTTGTTGGTAGCTGAGGGGCCTGCCTCCCCGTTTGGGGGACTCGCCGGCATATTGTTTATACTAGGCTGGTGTCCCATTGGTGAGTGTAGAGGGTGGTGTATGTTGGGCGCCGGCTGCCGGTCGTACGGTCCGGCAGGGGGTTGCTGCAGAAGCCCAGGAAGTCCACCCGGTCTTTCGTAACTATTATTCATACCATCTTCACTCCTTGAATCTTCACTCGGGCTATTACCCTGATCGTCCCTGGTACTTGCGGATTCCCGCGCGGGGTGGTGGTGAGCGGAAATTGGCATTGTCGCGGGATCGGGCTGTCCGCTGGATTTCACCGCGTTTTTATGCAGCGTGGTGTTGTAGTGGCGTTTCAAATGCCCCGAGCTTGTAAACCACTTGTTGCAAGCGGTGCAATTATACGTTTTCGGTCGTCGCGCTTCATTTGATTTCCAATTCGCGCTTTTTGGCTGCGGAGGCGCAACGGCTTGCGTGGGTACCTGTGTGCTTGAAATCAACGGCGCCGAGGGTTGCGGGGGTAAATGATCGAACGGCCTATACGGTTGCTGTGGTTGTTCTTGCGTGGTCGTCGTAACGCCGGTACTTATAAATTCCGGCGAATGCACCTGATGATGTGATTGAAACATCTTCCCTTCCTGATACATCTTCCCCTCCATACCATTCTGCTGATACATCTTCTGCTCCCCCATAAACATCCTCTGCTGCGGCACTTGCTGCCCCGACCAAGGATTTAACATTGCCGAAACAGAATGCGGATTATGACCATTATTCATCTCACCACTTCGTTTCTCCTCATCCTGATACACTTGATGGACCACCTTATGCGAATCCAAATCCAAAATCTCGCTCTGCGCGTCATCCTCTTGTTTAACATCAGGATGCCCGAAGATGAATTGATTACCCCCAGGGTACGACCCCATGTGCGGGGCCGGAGTCGGAGGATGCGCCACATTCAAATGCTCAATCAACTGCGTCGCAGACTCACACACATACCCGCATTTATCGCACTGTTTCGGACTTGGTGAAGGGGTTGGTTGGGGAGGATAAGCAGGACTCGAGCTCGACACCTGCGAATTCCTTTCGTACCCCCCGTGCTGCTGATAGGGGTGGTACCTGAAGCTACTCTGCGAGGACATCTTATGCACCGGGTATTCCTGCCCGTAACTTTCGATTCCATAATAATTCTCTTGGAACCCGCTGTACTGCTGGTTTTGAAAATGCGGTACCGGCGACGCTCTCTCCGTCTTGACTTGGAAATTTTGAAACCCGGGTGAAAACGCCGAGTTATCCGGAGTTTGATAAGGCGAAGAAGCAGAGTGGTAGCTTTGCGGGGTAGGTGGATGCCCGAAATTAACATTACTCTCCGGCGTCGCCCTGCTCCCGTACTCGGGGCTCTTCTTCAGCATGGAATCAGAGGAATCTGCCGCGGCGGCTACAGTACTACTCATAAACTCACGTTTAACCGCCGCCTTTCCATTCCCCGAAGACCCCGCGCCCGGCGTCGTGTTGTTGTTCGTCTCCTCCGAATGCGAGGAAGCCGCCTGCGTCGCCCATTTATTCAACAAGTTTTCCTTGTGGTACTGCAAGTGCACCTCGAGACTCTCCGCGGAATTCAGGTACAACCCGCACTCCTTGCAATGATGAGGACTCGAATTTCCCTGCTGGAACTGCTGCTGTTGTTGCTGCTGGACATTCGCGTTATTCGCCATCGCACAGTAAAAACACCCCCGTGTGCGTACTCACAAAAGTCTCCAAAAAAATTAAAACAAACAAAGTTCGAGAAATAAAAAAAAAACAACGTGCACTACTTTAATATCATAACATTTCTTCAAGTGTTATTCCCGGCGGTAAACAGTTCGAAAGAAAATAAACAAAACGGCCGCGTGCGGCTATTAACATCACTCCCACGGAAATTAAAAGTAAAAGTTAGAAAACATAAAATAAAAAATCAGCGACGCTGCACGCTTAGCCCATCTTATCTTATGTCCGCACGCACTAGAAATGTCCAACGCGGAACCCGCGACACTTTAATTTAAAAAAAAAACACACTTTTTTTTTAAATAATTCTCGTCCTCAATTCAAACTCGCGTTATTTTTTCAAACTCAACAACAAATATCGACACTTTACTATACTTGTTATTTTCTCGTGTAATTATTCTTCGCTTTATCTCTTCCGACAAACTGCACTTTGCGGAGAGTGTGTGTGATACTGCAATGCCGGCCAAAGCCCGACTGGTCCTACGTTCTTCTGAATTTCGGCGGTCCACGTTCGGTGCGTGTTTTGCGAAGTGTCGGTCGCCTCTCCCCCCTACCCTCAACACCCCCCTACGGGGTAGTGGCCGGCGGCCAATGGGGGCCCGGGTCTTAATGCGCGCTGCGAGAGAAAGACGGCGAAACGGGGGTTGTGGGGGTAGGTAGGGGGATGGTTGCTGCATTTTTGAGAGTTTCGTCGAGAGCCGCTCGCTTCACCCCCCCTTCCCTTGCCGCTCGATCTCTCTCGCTCTTCAAATACAGCGCGCAGAGAAGGAAGTCTCTCTCGCTCGGCCTGAGCTGTATTTTTTCTTTCCGTTTCTTCTTCTTTTATTTCACTCCTTTTTTATTTTTACTTTTCGATTTGAAAAGAGTCGCGCGCGAATCCGCGGGACTTTAATTAGAGTTTATGAGTTTATTTCGCGAGCCCTGATGACGTTTTTTGCGTGGGAAAAACAATGATATCGATTTATGTTTGTATACAATTCGGATTTGAAAATGATAAAAACAAATATTTCATTTTGTAAATTTATTCATTATTTTTGAAAAATATATAATATTTCCATAAATACTTCAACAATTTTTGAATGATTTTATTTATAAAAAAAATAATAATAAAATCAAGTAAGCTGTTTTTATTAAGCTCACTTGATTTTATCAGTTTTCGCTCACTTAACTTCGTTACTTTTGACTCACTTGATTTCCTAAGTTAAAACTAATATCATTTTTGATTTTGTTGGTTTTAACTCATTTGATTACGTTAGTTATTACACACTTGACTTTGTTACTTTTGATTCACTTGATTTCGTTAGTTTTAACTCACTTGATTTTATCAGTTCTGGCTCACTTAATTTCGTTAATTTTTAATAAACAAATTAATAACAACAGCTCACTTGATTTTTTTGTTTTGTCTCAGTTGATTTCGTTAGTTTTAACTAATTTTATTTCATTAGTTTAGGCTCAGGTTTTTAAATAAATAAATAGTAACAGCTTACTTCTTTTCGTTAGTATTAACTTAATTGATTTAGTTAGTTTTCGAATCTTTATTTCGTTACTTTTAACTCACTTAATTACGATAATTTAACTCACTTGAATTTATTAGTTTTGGCTTACTTGATTTCTATAATTTAAAATAAGTAATTAAATTGCAACAGATCATTTGATTTTATTGGTTCTAATTCACTAGATTTCGCTATTTTTTGCAAACTTTATTTCATTAGTTTGGGTCGCTTGATTTTGTTATTTTGAAATAAATAAATAATTAAACAGCAACAGCTTATTTAATTTTGTTCGATTTAACTCACTTGATTTAGTTGTTGCACGCATGATTTCGTTAGTTTTAAATCACTTGATTTTGTTATTTTGAAATAAATAAATAGCAACAGCTTACTTGATTTTGTTGGTTTTAACTCACCTGATTTCTTAAATGTTGACGCAATTTTATTCACAAAAATAATACAATTCACCAATCGTAAACATTTTCAAAAAATCTATCAAAGGTTTCTTAATTATATATATTATATATTGCAGCAAACGAGTTACGTGAAATAACACTGAAAACTTTTCTGGACTGTATTTTTATTTTTATCAAATATACATATCGAACAATACAAAGTGACATTATCAATGGACATACAATTAAAAATGGTAATAAAAAGGGTATTTTAAGAGGCCACTGTCTATGCATCGGTATATGGAGAAATAATCTAAAAAAAAGTAAGAAAACAATATGTAAATATTTTTCTTTCACAAAATTATTTTCTTTATTACTTACTATGTCGTGTACTATTTTATTTATTTTTTATGTTAACAAAATAAAAAAAAAAAATGGTTAATGAAAAACTATAAATATCTAAGTAAATGTCACTGTCCTAATTTCATATCGATGACATTGCAAATAAATGTAATATCAACAACATATTTAATACACCGCATACGTAAAGGGTCAATAAATAATAACTCAAATTTTCGTTTCTTTTCGTCACAGCTTAGCTCTTTTAGAATGCTTAAAAACATTGCTATTTTATACCACTTATTTGTAACGTGTAAGAATCAAATATTATTTCGTGATAGACGAACTTGTATCATTACATACGCCAGATCTTCACTTTTCTGCCACGTGACTGATGAACATTTTATGAACCTCTCACAATTTATTTCAGTCCGATACACACAGGACAATAGAAAAAATGTAATATTTCTAAATACAACAATTATTAGTGTTATTCTTGTCATTTTACATACTTAATTATTATTTACAATACATATGTGTAACAATATTGCGAAATGTCTCGCGACATATCATGCTAAATCGATCATTTTATATTAATTTCAAAACTTGCGAATTAATTCTTTGCATACTCGTTATAAATATTTCGCAAAGTAACATTTTGAAAACTGAGAAAACTGGAAACAATAAACTTTTTTTTAAGTAAAAATAAAAAAAAACAAATATTCCGCTGAAAGAATTCGGTCTCTTGTAACTCTTTTGGATGTAACAAATGGATTTACAACTATTCCAAAAAATTACATCACATGAAATGATAATAATAAACTTGCAAAAATCATTAAAATATAAATTTCAAAATACGAAACTTCGTAACGTGAAAATCGACCACTATATTAGCCACTATTTATTTATCAAATTAATTTAGTGAAATTCAAGCTTTCGGACCTAATTTACTCTTTCCTCAGAGAGTTAACTATAGTAAAAAATGTTTATAAATAGAAAATAGCATTTATTCACTTGGTCACAGTTATTTAAATAAATTAAATAAAAATAATTAATAAATTATTTCCACATTTACCTCTGTAACAATTGTGACTTACGTTACGTAAGTACTTAAAGCAAATGCACATTAAAACAACTGCTTCCCGGGCAAATACCCCGCCGGACATTGAATTTCATAATGTACACCTGCATGCAACAGCAGGTACATCAATAAAATATTGCATCATGCAATAAATTTTTGATCCGAGAAAAATTCAATCTAAAAAAACAAAAAGAACGTTATTTAATATAAGACTATCTGCAGACACGTGTTCGGGATCTATTCCTCGTCAGTACAATTTTGCCTTACACAATTTAAATATGTTGAAATAAATTAATTAAATTAAATCAACTATACTCAGCTAAATTAAATCAGTTATATTAAATCAAATCAAACTAATTCTTTTCGTTTAATTTTATTCGATTTTAATTTGAATTGATTAATTTGGTTTAAGTTAAATTAAATTAATTTAATCTGTATTTTTAATTAAATTAATTTAGTTCAAATTAAACCAAATTAAACAATTCAAATCAAAATCGAATAAAATTAAACGAAGCGAATTAGTTTGATTTGATTTAATATAATTGATTTAATTGGTAATAAATATATAGTCAAATATATATATATATATATATATATATATATACAAGGTGGCCAGAAAAGGTGTGTTAATTAATTAACCACTTTACCTGAAGATTATCACACCTTTTCTGGCCGGCCACCTTGTATATATATATATATATATATATATATTCAAATATATATATATATATATTCAAAAATATTATTTAGTCCTATGAGTTCGAGAAACTATTAGAATTAATATTAACAACTTTTCATGAAAAATATTCGTAATTTTTGAATAGTTGTGATACACTACAAAATGATTTTTATTTTTTTATACAATTATGTAATTTTAATGTAAAACATTGTAAATTCAATTTTATGGAAATATATTTTTTACTCGGTTTAGAAACATTAAAAATTTCTTACGTATGTATTAAAAAATAACAGCTAAATTAATTTTAAAAAATCTGCTGGAAAATAATTATATTGTGTCTGGAAATTATCGACATTATCATCACCAATTTAAACAATTTCAGATATTCCAACGAAATTAGCGGTTTCGATGCACAAAAGATCTAGTATAATTGGATTTCTCGCGTTTAATTCGCTTTTTGCGATTCCGAAAATTTCGAGTGTTTTTTTTTTAATTAATTCGCGCAAACAAACAATGTTAACGATCTGCGATCGGATTTGACGACCTATTCACCTTGCATACGGGATCCCAAGGTCGTTTGGTAATTTTTAACGAAATCACACAACAATAATAGCATTTATTGTGCGGGATATTAAATCTAATTGAATAGAGGAGAAAAACGTATACAGAAATTATTCCTGTTTTTGCAAACCAATTAAATAAAGGAAGAAAAAAATACAGAATTCATTACTGTTTGGTTTTAACGGAAGGATTTTAATAATTTCTTATGTAAACTGCTGATGAAAACTTAAAGACACAATATAATTGAGTCCTAACAGTAGGCCAATAAAAAAAGTATATTTCAAATATAGATTATTGTGAAATATAAAATTAATATATAAATTAGGTTGAATTTATTATTAGTATGAAAGTAAAAAATTATAAAAAACTGTTTTTCATGTACTTGATTGTTTTATTCCGTAACTAATTTCATCTTAGTAGTCATCAACTGTTTAATAATGACTGTACCAAATCGAAACTAGTTACCGGATAAAAAAAACTAAGTGCATCTTACAAGCAATGTGTTTCTTTTACCTTCATATTAATAAAATAAATAGTTTTTATAAACAAATACAAATATTTCTCACCAACATTACACCCATTGAAGTAAGAATTTTCTTAACTTATCACAAATTTGCCTCAAATCCAATAAACCTAAAACTAATAAATTCCATATATATTCCACGTCCAAAACATAAACTCCACAGTCTAACCCTTAATAAATTAATTACTTCATTTCACTGCAATTCAATGAACTTCTGGATTATACGTGTAAAAAAATGGAAAAAAGGTAGGTGTATTGAGATGAAGTAGTTATTATTTGTCACAAGCTACCAAAAAAAAAAAACTATTTACAGCATAATACTGCCACATTTTCATTTTGCAGGAACTATATTAAATCATGCAACTAGTGGATCATTGAAAAGATTAAAATTATTAGAGAATAAAGTTATGCGAATAATTTTAAACTATAACAATTATACCAATATTATAACAATGTTAGAAAGATTGGAGTGGTTTATCATTCAGAGTTTTGTGAAATTTAAAGCTTTAATTTTTATTCATAAAATGTGCAATGGAAAGATACCAAAATACTTTAATAAGAGTATCATTACTAACGCTGACATCGATGCATACAACACAAGAGGCAGAGGGAATATCTTTCTTGAACACTAGAACACAAAAGCGGGACAAAACACACTTTTCTTTAGAGCTGCATAAGAGTATAATAATATTTGAGTAGCACTAAAAACAGAAAAAATGTAAATAAAATGTGGCTGTTAGATTACCTGAAGGATCTCCAATAATAGTCATAAGGGTTGTGCAGTATGTGTAAGCAGTATTAAAATTAATATAATATTAAATAGGTATACGTACAAAGATAGATAAGTATTATTAAATTATATATTTAATTTGTTTTATATATAAATATATATGACTGATTTTATTAAAGTAATTATTAGATATTAGACATTAGAGATTTATTATATATATTTAGATATAATTAATAGGTTAAGTAAGATAAAATGTTTTATTTTTTTTATAAATACAATTATATTCTACGTTATCATATTTTAGCAATATGCTAAATAACGGTTATTATTATTATATTTTACGGGACTTCTCTGTAAACTATCAATTTATTTAGGCGGAAAAGATTATTGGTCGATAGCCGATTGGCGGACCTTTAAAATATATATTGTAATATTCTATGTTACATATAGATATTGTATTGTGTTTGTCAATAAAGATTATATAATAACATTTTCACATTTAACACAGATAAAAAAAGATGAAACAAAACTGAATTGATTGATTTCAATTACTAATCTAATTTTAATCTTCAGTGTTCTGAAATTATTGGGGTATTTTCATACACCTACATGATTGCTACTTATTTAAGTGAAACAACTCAAGTGTTATTTATTTTTCAAAAATTTAATATTGAAAATTATTTTTCTCTTTATTAATGTAATCTCTAAGTTAACATATGTTTATACATTTTTAGAAAAAAAGCAATATAATGTCATTATAATAAAATATGCAAATAAATTAATAGCTTAACTTTTGGCGATTTATATACACGGTGGCGCAAAACTACCGATATGGTTTGAATATTTAATAACTTTTTTATTTAATGGTTAATTATTTTTTTTTGTTATACAGTATATTAATGGGGAATATTTTTGGCTTAAGTATGAAATATTTTATCCCGCAAGTGGTGGCCATTTTCGGCTTCGCACATTCGTGCTTTTTCCTATACATTTTCCATAACTTTTCGTAAAACTTTCGATGTTATGGCTTGAATTTCATTGCGAAAGTTTTATTTAGCTCTGGTATGGTCGCTGGCTTATTTACGTATATCCTTTCTTTCAAATAACCTAAAATGAAACAGTCTGGCACTGTTAAATCCGGTGAACGTGGGGGCCAATTGAAATAGCTTCTGCGTGAAATAATGTGTTCGCCAAAGAGTTCCCGTAACAGCCATTGTGTCCCTTGCAGTGTGGACTGTGGCTCCATCTTGTCGGAACCACAACTGTGGATGGTTTTCTACAGCTGGCCTCAAAAAATTGTCCAGCATCGTTCGATATTCAGCACCATTAACCATAATTGAGGCGCCATTTGCGTTTTCAAAGAAATTTGGACCAATGATCCATTCAGACGATGCACCGCATTAAAGAGTAAATTGGGTGTAATTGTAGCTGATTAACTGTTCTTGGATTCTTCGTAGGCCATATCCTGCAATTTTTCTTGTTTACGGAAACCATTCATTCAATTGCAAGTCGGCTTCATCGCTCATTGTCAAAACTTGTTAATGAAAACGCGATTTCCTTCTGCTTTTTGTCGGAATGAAATGGCATAATCAAGCCATTATTGGTAGTTTTATCGGCTTCAATTCTTGCACAAGCTGAACCTTATACGGGAACATGTGTAATGTGGCCAAAATCCTCTGAACAGACCTCCTATATAGCCCTAGTTATGCCGAACGTCTTCTTGTTGATGTTTCTGGACTATCCTGCACACTATCCACAACATGTTTGATATTTCCTTCGGTGTGAACCGAACGTGGTCTTCCGGTACATGGCAGGTTTTCGCAACTCGATTTACCTCGCGGACTAGTCGCAATGATCGGGAGTCCGCGAAGTAATAAATTGCATATCATGAAGCTCGTATCTTCCACTCATTATTATTATTATTTTCAAATAAAAAATTAAAAATGTTAACAAATATCACTTGACGAATACTGTATTGATCTTTGTTCTTATTTATTACTTGGTTAAACAGGTTCGCAAATGTTCTTGTTTAAGTAAAACAAAGCCAAGCGAATTTATTTAAAAACCTATGTATTGACTAAAACCATGTTGTAGAAAATTTGCAACCAGGCGTTTTATTGTTGATGCTGAAGGTCAAGTACGCACATTAAAAAAAAACATGACAAGCACGCTGCGTCAAAACAATTGACCGTTGATTTTCAAAATAAAATTGAACAATTTTTGATCGCTGATCTCTTGTGTACTGTTCCATTTCAAAATCCCTTCTTCACAAAATTCTGAAATAAAAATAAAAAATAAATTTAAAAAGTTATTAAATATTCAAACCATATCGGTAGTTTTGCGCCACCTTGTATTGGAAAAAAATTGCAGGTTGTAACATAAATTATATTTAAGATCATAACTGAACCTTTGTCAGCAAAAAAGTATTATTATAAATTATTAGCATTATTATTATACAAATATTTTTATTCAGCCAATTACATTTTTACAAACATTTAGTATACAAACAATAATGAAAATGTGTCTGTCTTGTCTAAATATTAATATTTTCCTATGCTATAGGGGATTTTATCATTTTTCATCGTCCTATCATTGTTATGAAATTATTATTGAAAATGGTGTGAATTCTGATTATTTTCTTGAAAATCTAAATTCTTCCTCCAATAAATAACGTAACAATAATAATATAAAGAAAAAGCACTGGTCGATGGCCAATTTGTGAAATTAAAATAATTAATGTAGCGTAGTGGTTTCCTAACGTATTGTTTGTATTTTGTTTGAATTTCACAAATAAATATGTTTAAATATATGTCAATTATTACTAAAAATTCACTCATTCTTTTTTTTTTAATCAAATAAAAATAATTTGAAAATAATGAATTTACTCAATTGAATAATTGGTTAATTATGTTTTTTTACCCTTTCTTCTTCTGCAAACATTATTTACACTGTAAGTTTAAATAATGTACAAACGCACTTTGAAATAAATACTTCCCGGGAAAATACGCGGTATAAAATTGGATTACATGCGATTATTATTTTTTTAACAGCAAAGATGTGAATGGTGTCTGATTATATTATTATTAAGTAATTGCTTTTATTAGTTTCCACTTTTCATTCCTAAAAACTGCTACATTTTTTCGCAATTGTTTCGGATTATCACAACGGGTCCTTTGGGCCTAAGTGAACAGGCTCAAGGCTGTTGCTATTGAAACTTAACCCAAACCTTCGGATCCCAAATAAATAATAAAAATTGAGAAGTAAAGTGAAAACAACGTATTTATATGTGACACAAACCGAATGTTTCATTTAAATATCAGCAACATATGAGTTAATTGATGCCATAATTGAAACTATTAAAAACATAATTTAGCAACAAGTCACAAACAACAAAAGTCAATGGACCAATAAGTCAACCAACATGCGCACAATATGTCATCAATATGTATATTATGTACATGATGGAGCAGTAAATACTAAGTACAACATACATCTACGCCGATGATACCTGCCTACTATACATAGGAAATGACCAAACTGATATAGAGAAAATTATCGAACTAGACCTAATAAAACTAGAAAAATGGCTCTTCAACAACTTACTAACAATAAATGCAGAAAAAAAAACAACTTACATAATATTTAACACAAAATCACAGCAAATAAGCCTTAACAAGAAAAAAAATCAACAAAATAAATACATTAAAAAATATATATAAAAATTCAACGTTCTATATCGAACAATAATATATAGAAAATCTTTATTTCTGAGAGATACATTAAATTACATTACAATCATAAACCTCTAGTTTAGCCTCAGAAAATGGCTATCGAACGAACAATAAATTTCACGTAACTCAAGCAACAGAAATTGTAACTTGAGATGAATTAAGCATCAACATATGGGGAGTTTCATACCACCTGTCCTGGGCTTTCGAGCTTGCACAAAAAAAAGGAATTATAAAAACCTACCTACAAATTTTATAAGGGGTTGTTTCGACTTCTGGAAGTTACCGGAAGAGGGCGTAACTGTATTTGATTTTCGAATTTTAAATGGGACATCAGCTAGTGAAGATTATTAGAGGAAGTAAATGTGATTTTAAATAAAAAAAATGGTTTAATTTAAAATTTCAATTCAGCTCATTTAGAAAATAGATATTGAATTGTCCAAAATTGTGATGTAAGATTATGATGACCAATTGTCTCACCTAAAATATTAGCAATCAAGAATTATTTTCAATTGCTTGACTGTGTTTATTTATTATTTGGCAGTTACATTTGTTTAAAAATAAATTTGTAGTTTTCAAATTTGTAAGGGATGCTTTTGTTAAATGTTAGCCATAATTTTAAAGAAATATACTGATGGCAATATAAAATGAGTATTCATTAACTTGGTCACAGTTGTTTAAATAAATTAAATAAAAATAATTCTGTACATTAAATTATTTAATAATATAAAATACGTGGTTAACATATAAAGATATACATTCATACACAACAGAGATGGCCAACGGAAATGAGCGATCCATAATTGACTATCTATTAATAAAAAAAATCTAAAACTAATAAAAGATGTAAGAGTACGAAGAGGAGCAGAGATTGGTAGTGACCACTATTTATTAACAATACAAACACGAGCTTTGAAATGAAAACAAAAATAATATAAAACAAAACTATACTAAAAATATGAAAAGATACGAACATATAAATTGAATGAAACAGGTGTAGCGAATATTTACAAAAAACAACTAAATAAGAAATGTAGGAAAATAGAAACAAAGTAATTGTGAAATTACAGAACTATGGAATTATTTCAAGAAGAACATACTAAAGACTGAAGCAGAAGTGTGTGGAATATGTAAAAAAAAGTAGCAATGAAAAACAGACAGCTTGATGGACCGAAGAAATTAAAAAAAGGTGAAAAAGAACAACTTTGGAATAAATAAAAGTAATGAAAACAATAGTATATACAAAAAGAGTATACAAACAGTAAAATCACTTATAAAAGAGAAAAGATGGATATGTGGAATAGCAAAACAAATGCAAAATTATTCTATGGTGCATTAAAATCAATGAGAAATCCTAATAACAGAATAGAAGTAATACACATAAAAGATAAGAAGGATTAAAATTGACAAATGACGAGTAAGTTATGGCGAGGTGGAAGGAATGCTTTATGGAACTATTGACAACCGAATAGGATAACAGAAGCACAATAATGATGAATTACAATAAAGAAAGTACTGAACCAGTAATAAATGGAGAAGAATTAAGACAAGGTATTAAAAAATTGAAAAATGGAGAAGCAACAGGGCGTGACAGAATAACTGCAAAAATGTTTAAACAAATAGACGAAAGGGGATTGGAAATAGCAAGAAAGATAGTTAATAAAGTGTGGACCAACAAAATTGACAGATTTGTTATTGGTACTTATATACAAAAGTGACAGGGACTTTTGATATAGACTGTTAACGATCATCACATTTTATCCATATATTTTGACAAGAACAATAATACAAAATCCAGGCCGAAAGACCACTGGTCAATAGCCAATTGGCAAACTCTTACAGCATATATTGTAATATTTTAAGTTTTATGTAGGTGTTGTATTACGTTTGTCAATAAAGATTATATATGTATATATATATTAATAAAACCCTTCCAACATACTTCTAAGTAAAAAAAAACAATATCACAAAGAATCATCAAATTAATGCAAAAATATGCACAAGATCTACACTGACCGGCAAAAACCGACCATCAAGAAAAAAATCACAAAATAAATAATATAATTCTTAGTTTAATTTAATAGTGATTTTAATCGAAAAGAATTTTCACCGGGGTTGTTGATATCGTGGCAGTAAATGTTGTAGAGGAGTGGGTATAAGGGTGAACCTTGAGGATTGCATTGTAAATAGGAAATGAGTATAAAGGTTTTTGATGGATTCTTACTTAATAGGATCTGTTGAAGCGGAAATTGTGAATACGAATAATTAGGTGATGTAGTCTTTTTAAAATTTGAAAAGGAGACTAAAATGCCAAACGGAGTTAAAAGCTTTGTATATGTCCAGAAAAATAAAAGTGGATTTTCCGCCTTCTATGTGACCGGTTTTGTAAATTGGAGGTAAGAATGGATAGTGAGAGAATTGTTGATTTTTTTATGAAGAAAACAAAACCGGTATTCAGGGATGAATTTAATGAAGGTGGAGAGGTGTTTTTGTTTAATAAGGGATTCAAATAATTTTCCTATTAGAATAAGCAGTGTTATGGGGTAGTAATTGGGTACTAGGATGGGATCGTTTTCGGGTTTTGGAATAAAGATTATTATGTCTTTTTTTCCTACTGGAGAGGTAAGTGTTGGTAGAAGTAGCAGTAGTTGAAGATTTTCGAAATAAATATATGGATTTCATTAGGAAGTTTCTTAAGAATGGATTTGGGAAATTTAATTTCTATTTACTATTACATGCATCGTTTCTTATATTAAAGAAAAAATAAAATAAAAAAATAATTATAAATAAAATTAAAAAATAAAATAAAAATAAGAAAAATGAAAATTAGTTAGTGTCAATAAAATAGTGTCAGAATTTCTGTTTCTCAATGTGATATTTATCCCCGGAAAGATCACGTTAGTATTCAATACTTTTGGACTATTTAATGAAAGATTGAGTATTATTTCTCAACAAGAAATGTTTAAAACTAGATGTACATTTCGGGCACGATGTGACTATTATCAATGTTAATGTCAAATTAAAAAACAAATATAAATAAAAACTGTGAAGTAAAGTGAATACAACCGTCTATATTTTTTCTATATTAATAATATCGATTAAGGTTTGGCATTGATAATGGCCACATTGTGGCCGAAATGTACATCTGGTTTCAATAAATCTTTTGAAAAAATGATCCTCAATCGTTCATTAAATAGTATAATTAATCTTCACGTAACTCAATAATCATTAAAGTATAATTCTTTTGGAATTTAGATATAACTATTAAATTAGAGCGCCATCTATCACACAAAAAAAAAAACACAAAAGCATGTTTCAAATAAAATGTTTCTAATTGCATAGGATTAGAATGGGAATTCCTATTTAAGGTTACAAAGTTGCTCTCCACCTAACCAACATGAATGTATGACATCGCGTGTTTCATATCATTTGAAGGATTTTTCAAAAATGTTGCAGACGTATTTTTCTGTTTTTTTTTTTTATTATTATTATTATTGGATTTATTGAATTATTTTACCATCCTGTGACTTTCTGTTCACTCTTTATATTATATTAATTGATATATAAATATATATACACACATCTTTATTTAGACAATATGACAACAAAAAATTACAAAATTTATTATAACAATAAGTACAATTTGTTAGTGGTCTGTCATGGGCTATCGAACATAGGTCTTTCTGCCCGATATATAAATATTTTATAACATTTTTGTTTTCAATTTGTTTCAAAATTAATATACATTAATATTATTTTTTTAGCAAATTATTCCAGCAAACGTCAACTCGAATCACCTCAGCTATCTTAATTAACTGAAACCGTCTGAATATTCTAAAAAAAATGAAACATGATCTCTCTTTGAATATTTGCGCAAAACAAAGCGGCGCAACGTCAGAACCATAAAATCTTTGTTAAGCACACGATTACGCAATGATTTCCTAGAACGCGACCGTGACCTACACCAACAACAAACAGTCGAATTTTCGCCGGACTAGAAAAAGCTAGTCAAGGTGGCCCGAAATTGTGTGCCATCTAGCTGTTCCGATAATTAATTCATTTATGCAATTTTCGGCCGGTGCACACCAAAGGGGGCCGACGTATTTTAACGTTCGCATAAATTTCGCTTAATTGCGTTTTGAGGGAGAAAAAAATCGCGACCGCGCGCGATTTATGGCGAATCGATCGCCGTCCGTCTCTCCGCGGTGCATTTCGCGAAATTATTTTTTTTTGTGTGCCGGTAGTCGCGGAAATATGGGTTAGTCAGTCGGATTTTCGCGGGACAACAAAGGAGGTTTTGAAATTGGTTGGATTTCGTTTAACTTATGCTGTTTGGTATAAAGATGAAAAAAAGTGTTAATGGTTTAGAACCGTAACATTTAAATAGTTTTGTGGAGCTCTTAAAACGAACATAATGGTATTTTTTTAATATTCATTTATAAATGTCCGTTTATTCTCATATTTCCCTCATTATAAATTACAATTGAATCAATAAAATCTTCAAAATATGTTTCTATTTATATAAAAATTTCCATAATTCGAACCAAAAAGTTTTATAATAAAAAAAATAGTTTGGTAATGACAAGTATAAATTGTTGAAACTATAGTCACAATAAATATAATTTAGTGTTATTAAATAAAAATGATTTGAAAATAATTAATAAATTATTTTCACATATAGCTCTGTGACTTTTGACTTAATTTGATTCAATTATTTTCGTTTAATTTTATTCGGTTTTTATTTAAATTGAATTAGTTTGGTTTAATTTAATTTAAATTGATTTATTGATTTCGTTTAATTTGATTTAATATAATTGATTTAATTTTGCTGATTGTATTTGAATTAATTTAATTAATTTATTTTAACATATTTAAATTATGTAAGGCATAGCTGCACTGACGAGGGATAGATCCCTAAACACGTGTTTGCAGATGGCCTTAAATTAAGTAACGTTCCTTTTGTTGTTTTTACATTAAATTTTTCTCGGATCAATATTTTGTTGCATTATGCAATATTTTATTGATGCGCAACAGCAGGTGTACATTATGTAATTCAATGTGCGGCGTGGGTATTTGCCCGGGAAGTTGTTTTAATGTGCATTTGTTTAACGTACTTACGTAACGTAAGTCAAAAGTCACAGAGCTAAATCTGGAAATAATTTATTAATTATTTTCAAATCATTTTTATTTAATATATTTAAATAACTGTGACGAAGTGAATGAATACTCTTTTCTATTTAATTTAGTGTTATTCAAACAAAGTTTAAAGTATCGAAGATATTTTTAGGTGAGTACGTGAAGTTTCCTGATATAATATAATAATATTTTTTTTATTACTTTCTTCACTTTATCAATAGCTATTGATAAAGAGCACATGGTGCTCGAAATGTACATTTAGTGGTAAAAATAAACAAAGTGAATAAAGGAATAAAAAATATTATTATATTATAAAGTTTAAAATAAATTGAATAAAAAGAATTTGAAAATAATTAATTGATAAATTATAAAAATAAATAATTGTGGCCAAGTGAATGAATACTCACATTGCTTCCCGAAGATGACCAATGGTCGAAATTAGTTGGAGAATATATAAATAAGTGAAACCAAACCAAGTGTTTTAATTTCAATTAAATCATCCTGAATGAATAATCTTTTCTATTTATATTTTTTTTTCTCTTTAAGTACTGTGACATTATGACTTATTTGGACATTTGTTAAAGTACTTACGTTACATAAGTTATAATGTCACAGTAGCTAAAGAGAAAATAATTTATTAAGTAATTCTTTGTATTTAATTTATTTAAATAAGTGTGACGAAGTGAATAAATCCTTTTTCTATTAAAGTTTAAAGTATTTTATTTAATAAAAATTCTAAATTATAAATAGTACAATTAATCTTTTCAATTATTTAAATGAATTACTTTATTTATAAATAAATTGAAATAATACAATAATTGATTATTAATTGCTTCTATCATTCGGTAGTTGCAACTAATTATTAAAATATTATCTCCTTATCGAGTCAATATAATTTGCTTACTCTTAAGCGATAAATCTGAATAAGTTATTATCGTCACGATTAAATGTTCCGTTCGAAAGAGCAGCATCCTAAATACCCAAAAACTCAATTTAGCGGCGTCTCCAATATATTTTTTTGAAAGGATGAAATATGTTCGGTATTTGAGTCAATAGACACGAAGAGTAGAAGAGTTGGAATTTTTGTGGATTGGGATTCAAAAGTCGAGCATTAATCTTAACGAAAAACACCCGAGGGTGATGTTTAATTAGGATATTTTTTTATGCATTCTTGTCGTCATTTTATAAAAAAACTTCTCGTAAAATATAATAGAACTGCACCTTTTTTCGAGGGATTTTCATGAAATGTCGACAATAACGCATAAAAAATATAATAATAATAAAAATAATATGTAAACAATCCTTGGGTGAACCAGCAATCTTCCCGAATCAAGGATTCATCAATCCTAAACTGATTTAAGGATTTGACCCATTATTATTATTGCCATTCGCTATTTTATTTAATTGACTCCATTAATTACAAGCTGTTATTAGATAAACTAGCGTGGTTTGGAGCCGCACCTGCGGTCACTTAATTAATAAAATCATACACGATGAACATATCCTGCTACGTACACTACAAGGGCTTTAAATCCTATGAATTCTCACCGACTTCTGGTGTCCCGCAAGGCTTTAGTCTAGGTTCTCTTTTTTTAACATTTTTATTAATGGTCTGTTGGGAATGATCACTTGCCAGTGCTAACACATGCGGACGATCTCAAAACCTACAAGAGGATCCTATACCAATACGATATTGCGATATTACAATTGACTATAATTTACCACGTGGCACCTGAATTCAGGTTTAGATTAATATGAGGTCACCAGAGATGGTGTTACATCTCTGACTGCTGATCTCATAATAATCTAAACCTGAATGGTAACAAGTGCCGCGTGGTGAACTACAGTCGCAGAAACAATACTCTCCCAAGGACATATATTATCCTAGGCGAATACCTTTCTGAGGTCGACTCCGTCAAAGATCTAGGAATTATTTTTCATACGAAACTAACGTTTGTTCCACATGTAGAAGCTATTCGATCCTCTGCATCCCGAAGCTTAGGTTTCATACTGCGGAATATAAGTGAATTTATACAGATCAACGCCATCATTAGTCCAGTTTACTAGTGACGACCGCCTTTGTCATTAGTAAACTGCAGTTAGTCACTCCATTTTACTTGATCGGGTGCACCAACAATTTTTGAAGTATCTCTATTACAAAGTAGATGGCTTCTATCCTGCTGTTAGAACAAACCAAGAAGAACTTCTAAAAGACACAATATTGTATCACTATCGTATAGATGTGATCGTCACTGCTTTAAAATTTTATAGGAAATTAAATCATGGAACATTAGACTGATCTCACTTGCTCAATTAAATTCGATTCAATGAATCAATTCAGTCAATCAGATTTTCTTCGACCTTTAAGTTACCCATTGTACGAACTGGTATACTACATCGATCGCCGATCTTCATAATGTGTCGTTGCGCAGAAAAGTCATTCGATGACATATTCTAATGAAGTGCATAGTATTTAGTAAATAGTAGTGTCATTATATTGTACTTTTATATTTTTTATTGTACTACTATTTTATATTGTCCTATTATTAGGAAATCTGTTTAGACAATAAAGTTATCATTATTATTATTTTGTTGTTGCTTAGTGATCGCTTCAGCCGGTTTCTTCCTTGTTGAAGGACTATGTCAAGTCTAATAAGTCTGATGTTGAAGAAATTTTCTGGTTATTACAAGGCGTCTACATGACAGTTTGACAATCAAAGAAACCGATATTTTATGGGCACAAATTAATTAATTTCCAGGAGATAACAATGGTACAAGTAATACAACAGTTTTTTTATTACAAAAACTTTCATCGTTTCTTAGTTGATAATAAAACATTATTTTTTTAGTTTAATTCAAAATACAATAATAATAATAATCTTTATTAACAGATATATACAGCAAAAAATGCTAAATAAATATTAAAAAAATACAAAATCAAATGTATATGTTATATCTGTTAATTGGCTATCGACCAATGGTCTTTCCGCCTGGTTTTTCGTATTTATGTCTTTGTCGTGAAAGAGGTATGGTGATATTGGTTATTTCATTAATAAGTGGATTTGAAGGATTATGTAGGGTGTTTAGGGGATGCCTGATCATTGTTAGCACTCGTAAGGGCCGCTCCTTCAGCGACTTGTAAGTTTTTAAGGGTGATTGGGTGTGAATGGTAAGCAAGGATGACGGCGTAATCGAGTAACTGTCGGCACACCATTTTATAGAAATGCGCTGCTGTTTTTGTGCTTATTCCTTTTTTTATAGGTAAGGCTTCTGAAATGTGTCGCCCGTTTCGTTACTTTGACTTTTAGGATGCTGGAGTGGTCTTTGAAAGTGAGTTTAGAATCGAAGAGTTTTGCAGTGGGTTGAGGGGTAAACGATTTGGTTGTATGGAGAGAGGAGGATTATGTGATCTATGGAAAGGGTTTATTGATATTCTCCATTTCGCAAACCACGTTTGAATTGTATCGACAAGGCTTTGCAGAGTGCTGAGGGCTTTGGGTAGGGTGGTGGTCAAAATACAATTTTCGCGTTTTAATTCATGTCAAAAGTTGCTCAATTGCAGTTTAAATTAAATTAAAAGAATTTAAATTAAAGTTAATAAGTTTTATAAACGGAAACTCACCTTTTAACAAAATAATATACAAATATTACGCTAAGTGTAACGTATTAAATAATATTATAACATTGAATCGTGTATATAAATACAGAAAATATATATACATAGGTATATTAGATACTACTTTAAACAAAAAATATATAAATTAGTAGCAGAAAATATAAATAAAAATATTAATGTATGTTGAAAGAGAATAGTCAATTCCTGAATTATTTTTATGTTATTTGTTTTAATTTTATTTTGTTAGGAATTCGAATAAATAATTATACATTACATTTAATGAAATATTCAGCCACCATCTAGCGTATGGATAACCAGTGATGGCCATTTTGGTTTTTCGAACGTCATCAGACTAGTGTGTTCCATGTGCAATGCCTTGATGAAGGCGACTGAACGGAAATTGTGTTGGGGTTATATACCCGATATTAATCATAATAAATTAAGGACGGCGCAAGCGCCATCTTTTGCCTAATTTCAAGTGACATCGTCAACGATTTGGGTGGCTGAACATTTCATTAAATGTGAATTTCGTTTCCTGTTCTCATAAACAGGACAAGTTCGCCTTCCTTTAGTGAACGAAACAATGATTCTCAGTCGTCTACCTTGTAGACCCAAATCTTTGACAATGCCACTTGAAATTAGGCAAAAGATGGCGCTTGCGTCGTCTTTAATTTATTATGATTAATTATTTATTAATTTTGACTTATTTTTAGATTTCTAGTTCTACAAGTAATCAATAAATTACTTGTAGAACTAAATAAAATATAGTTATTGTGCTTTATTTAATTCTATCAATAATAATAATTTAACTTAAAATGTAAATATGATTTATTGATATTAATTAAAATTAGAAATAAATATAGTTTTATAACGAATCATTAATTTCTTGATTATTTGCAACTAAATATAGTTCTTTAGCTAATAAAAAATGTGTTGACATGGTGGACAAACTTTTTTTAAATGGTAATTTTTGAAATTATTGCTATTATTTAGTTATTCAACAGAATGAAATCTTACAACTAATTAATATTAATAATTCGTAGACTTATTTAATAAAGTAAATTCCCCGATCTTTATGATGTGTCGTTGCACAAAAACTAATTCAGTGATATATTCAAATAAAACCTAAGTGTTTAACAAATGTGTCAATATGTATAGTATTTACTATATAGTTGTATCATTGTAGTAGCTATATTTTTTCTTTATTGTACTTTCTTTTATATTGTTTTGTAAGGGCTATTTTACACACACAAGAATTCTCGCATAAATTTATAATATAATTATATATAAGAAAATATTATAAATGCCATGACAGACTACTCACACAATTGTAGATATTGTTATAATAAATTTTGTAAAATGTTGTTATCATTTTGTCTGAATAACGATGTTTGTATATTATAAATGTATGTAAGTGTAATACAGCAATTTTTATAATATATTTCTGTTAGAATTCTCGCGAGAAATATATTGAACATGTTCAAAATAATCTAAAGAAGAATTATATATTTCCCAGTAAAGTAAAGCATAATACACTATGCACATTGCCACGTCTGTTTATGTTGGATATTATACGAATTAATGTCCTAAATAAGAAAAGGACGATTCATTTACTTGATCACAGTTATTTAAATAAAGTAAATAAAAATAATTTGAAAATAATTAATAAATTACTTCCTCTTTAGCAATTGACAATTTGACTTATGTTACATAAGTACTATAACAAATGTTTAATAAAAGACATTTGCCGCTACATAACAATAACATTTTGTATAATGCAACAATTTTTGAATCGAAAATATTTAATGGAAAAAACAAAACAAAAAAATAAATAAAAGAAAATAATTAATTAAAATAAAATTCTTTTTATTTGATTTATTTAAATAACTGTGATCAAGTGAATAAATCCCCCTTTTCTATTATTATTAATAGCCAGCGAGTCTTTATTAAAATCCGAGTCGAAAAGGTTTTTTGCAGAAAACAATTCAAAAGACGTCCTCTAACGATCACTTCCATCGGGGATCTCAGAGGGGACGGTGCGTTTTAATTAATTTTAATCAATTTAATTAACAACTTTGCAATTACGTAAGACACAGCTGTACTGATGAGGGATGAAATCCCGAAACACGTGTCTTCAGATAGCCTTATATTACGTAACTTTTTTTTGCATTAAATATTTTCGATTAAAAAATTGTTTCATTACACAATATGTTATTGTTAAGCAGCGGCAAATGTCTATTATTACATTGTTATTGACATTTGTTATAGTACTTATGTAACATAAGTCAAATTGTCACAATAGCTAAAGAGGAAATAATTTATTTATTATTTTCAAATTCTTTTTATTAATTTGTCCCAAATAAGATTAATTAATTGATTATTCAACAAAATAAAGTCCTACAACTAATTAAAATCAATAATTCGTAGACATATTTAATAAATTCAATTCTCCATTTAACAAACAATTCAATCATTTTCGGTTTGCGGACGATTACGAACCTAAAAAAACCATCGTCTCGTGTCCGACATTTCTCAATCGGTCATTCGCATCTTTGGGACGACTTCAAAGCGCTGATTGAAGATAAATTGAAGCATTTATCTGAGGGCGGAATCGTAAAAACTAATGGACGCCACGTAGAGATCGATCTCGAAAATTGCTCGGAACGGTTCCAGGTAGAAACAGAATTTCGATTGTTCGGGTCGTCTTCTTTCTGCGCGAGGGTGCGCGCCCCGGTACCGTCGAAGAGAGGCCGCCATTCAAGAAGTGGGCAATAAAAGATTGTATGATCGAGTCGAATTGGGTCAATAAAATTGGAATGATTGAAATGCTCGGGAGGAAGTGATTAGGAGATCGTGTTTTGATATTTTTAAGTGTTATTCGTTTAAAATTATTAAAATTTAATTCGAACCTATAAAGTTTCATTATAAAATGATATAAAAAATTTTTAAAAATAAATATAAAAATTTTAAACATTCTTTAATATAAAATATCATACTGACCACTATTGTACCCTTTTTTATATAAAAAAAGTATTAAACTATATCAATAACAAATATTGTTTCTTAACAAACAGTATATAACATAAAATATCATATAGAAATCTTGACTGTTTTCTTAATGTAAAAATAACATTTCTTATTAGACTACATCAATAACAAATGTTGTTTCTATTTAAAGGGAACAGTCAACGTTTCTGTGTGATCTATTATGTAACGGAATAATACTTTTCGTCAGCGTCTAAATATTCCTTTGTATATCTTATGTAGAAAAACTAGAATTTTGCATTAAACCAAATTACTTTTAAATAGAAAAGAGTATTCATTCACTTGGTCACAGTTATTTAAATAAAATAAATAAAAATGATTTGAAAAATAATTAATGTGGTAATAATTTATTAATTATTTTCAAATATTTTTTATTTAATTTATTCAAATTACTTTTATTAATTTACCTTACCACGATATACATGAATTATACAATCAGTCGCGTTATAATAAAAAATCCCTCCCTCGAAATTTAATTGAATTATAAAAAAAAACAAATAACGTTTTAGCAACGCTGTAACAACATTAAACGTTATTTCATGTTGATAAAACATTACTATAATGTGTGCTTAGCGGGTTGTTTATTTGTTTTGTTCTTTTAATTTAATATCATTTTTGTAATACAAATGATATTAAATTAAAAGTAGTTTTGAATAGTAAGAACTCATTTATATCTAGGCGCTTGTAACATTTCTTAACACTTAATTTGAAATTTAAACAACTTAAAAGAATGTAATCAAAAATTTAATAAAAAAACTAAATTCTCTTGAAAATAAGTTAATAGCCCAAAATTGGTAAAGAATTTAAATTATGTATTCGAATATATGTTTTTATTTAACAAAAAACTTTAATTTAAAGAAAACTATTAACTTTTTTATACCACGGGGTATACAAAAGTTAAGTGTTTTCTTTATAACAAAATGTATTAATATTATTATAGATTATAGACAATTTTTAAAGCATTAAGCTTTTATGGTGTAATGTAGTTATTTTGTCTTGTTTTTTTGTAGTATGACCGAGACACATTCTATTTGCATCAAAAATATGTTTTTTTCATAAACACAAATACTCAAAATGGAAAGTGTTTAAAAATGTTTTTTTTTTTTAATTTAACAAAACGTAAACAAAGTAATTCTTTCATTTTACAATTCTAAGCTAAAGCTAAATATAGATAAAATAATATAAAGAAATATAATACAATTAGAGAGTGTTGCAGGTGTTCTTATACATCTCCAACGTAGTTTAAACAAGTGATGAAATATTTTTAAAACCTTGTTGATTGTAAAAGCATTAATTCTTCGAAAATCCATGATAACTTAAAATGAAACCATTTATGCAAAACAAAAACTTAATAGTTTCGTTTAAAGTTATTTTTATAACCAATTAATATTTCAAGTCCTGAATCATTTTATACTATGTATAAGCAATTATTTTTATGTTGGAGGCTTTAATTATTGATGAAATAATTATGTTAATGACAAATAAAACGTCAAAGTGCCGTCATATTCAACATAACATTCGCAAACGCCTCGAGTTTAAAAATATTTAAAAAGGATATGGAGAAATTTTATCAAGTCATTTTAAGGTAAGAAATAACACAATAAATTATAAAATCCTTCGAATTACTCGGCTTTAACTTTAAAAGACAACAATCCATTTTTCAATCAATCATTTTTCCTTTCCTATTAAATTTTCAATCAGAAACTTATTTGACCGAATTCACCGGGGAAAGTACCATGATGGACACATCACTATTTTTTTATTGAACTAAATATATTTCGGAAACTATGTTTCCACCTTCAGTAGTTCAAGTTTAATATATAGTTCAATAAAAATATAAGTAAGGGAAAGGACAACCATTTGTATTTAAATATTTAACAATCATGATGAATGAAAATGTATTTCTTGTAATATGTTCATTGGAAATGAAGATCCATAATCATTATTTGAGCAATTGTTTATTAATTTCTCATCGATTTTAGAAAATAACAGTATTTGTATTGTAATTCCCGGTTGAAAGTAGCACAAGCAAGTTACGAAAAATTGGCGTTCGCGCCTGTGCGAAAAACAATTTGATAAACCCGAATCCCGAAACGAATCGCAAGTTCAATAAACACTTCGCTTAAACTTTTGCTCATTTTTTCCCTTCTTCTTGTAATTTTATTTTTTCAGCACCGCCTAAAACGCGAATGACGTAAGCAAACGCGCGGAGAAGAACGGCTTCAATAGCCTTTCTTTCCTCTCCAACCGATCGTCCGTCTCTTTTCAGGTGTTCGTGTTGCGCGTTGTTGCATCGACGGCGCGTCGTTTGTTGTTGCAAGGGCAAAAGTACATTTACCTTTCTTATTATTTTTATGTACGCGAACTCTGTTATTAATTAATAAACAACTTAATGACCGTTTTTTTCGTTGTTCGTCTTTGTTTTTTTTTTTTTAGTGTGCATTTATCGTTTCTGTGAGATGCGTTGCGGTGGGCCGGTTAAGAGAATTTGGAAGGTGATGCCCGAGCCGTATTCATATTAAAATCCAATTTTGTTTCTAAATTACTAATAAATTAATATTCAACAGGTTTCTTCTTAATAGTCTTAGTAATAAGACTGTAAGCAAGCAATTTGTGTGTTTCTATTTCGATTATTTTGTTTTAATACAATCAAAACATTTAATAAGATTTTATAAAATTATTTAATAAAATATTTAACCACATTCCACTTGAAATTAGGCAAAAGACGGCACTTGCGTCGTGTTCCATTTTTTATGATTTTATATATACAAAGTGTACAGAAAATGAGTGAAAACCTTCAGGTAACTCAATTCATTAATTAATTTTTAATAGAAAATCCAAATAAAAAAAGTATTGTATGGTTCTTCATTGAGGCTCACGAGGTCTTCGGAATTTTAAATATATGACTATAAATAAGTATTGTTTTTAAATATTATGTAAAAAATCAATAGCATTAACAATCAATTAGACACGTGTATAATTCCATTGATGTAAATGATTAATAAATCGGATATTTTTACAATTTTATAACTTCATCAGAAGCATTCTTTTAATGAAAATAGATCTGGCAACGACGCACGCTCGTTTGTAAAAGAAAAGGTGTATGCAACACCTCCAGCGGATGATGTAGCAGTTATAAACAAGATAAATGCACACTTGTTTGATCCAGCGTTGCCAAATGTATAGTTCTTTTAAGTGGCTCGTGAGGCTTAAGGAAGGACCGTGTGACTTATTTTCGTTAATATTTTTATCTAAAAATTAGTCAAAGAGTCACGCTACCTACAGCTTTTCACTCATTTTCTGTACATCTTGTATATATATTGTTTTTATTGTAGAATTTACATTAAGTGTAATACAATACAATACAGTCATATGATTTTATTAAATTATATAAATTGATGCAGAATTAAAAATAGGTATAAAGCTAGTAGAATAAGTCTTAATAAATTAAAGACAACGCAAGCGACATTTTTTGCCTAATTTCATTAAATGAGAATAAGTCTTTCTGTCCATTCTATTATTACCATTGGGCCAAACCTTTCAAAATTATAAAATATATTAAAATATACAACTTTTAGGACAGAAAGACTGTACTTTGGTTGATACCCCAGACAAATTAACATCTACATGTTTTGTAATTATTTATCTTATATTATTTCCTATATAGTCTTAATAAAGGTTTGTGTTAATATAAATATTTTTTTTTATAAAACTTTTGTCATTTACAATTTATTTACGACTTATGTTTACGCTTGAACCTGGTGTTTTATTTGGAAACACATAAAACTGATTACGCTTTTCAAAATTCAGCGACTCGATTACAGTCATTGGTGAATGAAAGTTGTACTCATCCCGATATAGATTTATATAGTAGATCTTTCAATAATTTTAAATATAGATTAAATACCAACTTTAGAATGTTATACTTGAAATGTTTGGACATCAAATTTCATATTGTATTTTATTTAATTCTACATTAATATATTACTTATATTTGTTATTGTTATTTAAAAAGGTGTTATGCCGTTTAATAAATAAATAAATTGTATTGTAAGTTATATTTATTTTATCTAAAATCAAACTGTAGGCTTTTACGACCAGTGTAATTGGATTAAACTCCAAGAGACTACGTCCTAGCCAAGATTAAATATTGTTATTAATATATTATTTAAGGTGAGAAAATATTTTGAAACTTCTTCATAAGCTCACGACCAGTGTAATTGCATTAAACTTATACAGACCATGTCTTAATAGCCCAGAAATTAACAATTCCATTTATCTAAATTATCTAAAGAATAATACGAATTACCAGACACACGTTTTACTTTTCAATTATGAGGCCAATGAAGAGTAAAACGTGTGTCTGGCAATTCGTATTATTCTTTAGATATTTTAGATAATATGGAATTGTTGATTTCCGGGCTACTAATACGTGGTCTGTGGAAGTTTAATGAAATTACATTCGTCGTGACCTTATGAAGAAGTTTCAAAATATTTTTTAATAGTAACAATTTTTATTGGCAGATATATACAGAAAAATATACAAAATAAATAATTACAATTACAAAATCAAATGTATTAATTATTAGATAGATAGATAGATAGATAGATATTTTATTTACGGAATCTCCATTATACAAATATTATAAATACAAAATTATTACATATTATTAATTATTATATAAATCCCAAAGTGAATAAATGTACTACACAAAATGAATAAATTACAATTGTAGCAGTAGTTTAACAAATTAAAAAGTAAATAAACAGACAAACAAATAAATAAATATATAAATAAATTCACAAATAAATAAATATATATAAATACAATTAGTTAACAACGACATCGGAAAAACGTATATTTCGTAAATGTTTTTTGAACTGCGGAAAAGTTGAACCAAATAAAATAAAATGTGGATTATCACCTATTACATTTGCGTATTGAGATATACGATTAATTGGATTATTTAATCCATAATTGGTTGAGTGAAACCCTAGGCGAAACAACTGCCTACTCCTCGATTCGATGTTCCGAGGTATATTAAAATTTAAATAATTAAGCAATGTACCGCAGTTCCAAAATCCATTCACTAACTTATAGAGAAAGTTTAAATCTAAATATAGTCTTCTTTCAACTAAAGGACCAATATTCAGCAATCCAAGTATCTCAGTGTGGCCAAAAATTTATTAAAGTTCTCTCCATTCTAAAAGCTATCACTCTCAAAAATCTACTCTGAACCATTTCAATTTTGTGAATAGCACTTTTAGAATAGGATGACCATATAATGGAGGCATATTCTAAATGAGACCTTGCCAAAGATAAATATAAAATTTTGAGCGTACTAATAGAAAATTATCTACCAAATCTGCTAATAAAACCTATTATCTTCAGAGCTCTATTACAAATTATAGATATGTGTTTACCAAAATCCAGTTTTGATGTAAACAAAACGCCTAAATCCTTCACTGAGTTTACTTGTGCCAAACATTGGCCAGCAATAGAATAATCATAGGTAGAAATGCGTCCCCGGTGAAAGCTAATTTGAAAACATTTTTTCAAGTTTAAATGTAGATTATTATTTGAACACCATTCAGTAATTGAATTCAAATCTTCCTGCAGTTTTAATTGATCATTTGCGCATTGAATTTTCTTAAATACTTTAAGATCATCTGCGTATAATAGATATTCGCTGTTATTTATGTGTTTCCCAATATCGTTAATAAACAGTAGAAAGAGCAAAGGACCACAATGAGAACCCTGAGGCACCCCAGATGGGACAGCTATATATTTAGAATAAGTGTTTCCTATACGCACACACTGAGAGCTTCCCTCTAAGTAGCTACCTATCCACTCAAGTAGTTTACCACCGAAGCCCATCCCTTGCAATTTGGATAGTAAAATACTATGTTGCACCCGATCAAATGCCTTGGAAAAGTCTGTATAGATGGCATCAACATAAAGGCCCTTTTCCAAGGCATTTGTAATGTACAATTGATATGTCAATAATATGGCTATTGTGTTAAATAGCCATTAATCAGATTTCCTTTTTTTAATTATTTATCGAAAATTATTAATGAACATGATTAATTATTACGCCCTTTTTGATCATCATGTCATAATTATATTAAACAATACTAAAATGTCGTAAATTTTATTCTTCTTGAAAAATATTTCATCAAACATTTATTCATAAAAGCAAATCCTTTAATAAATCTTATATTAATTAACTAAAGAGATTTTTACATAGATAATAAACCGTGAGAGATTTTCTAACCACAGAAATTCCTTTCGGTGACTACCATTTCCAGCAATTTTAAATCGAGTAGAGCGCCGTTTCTTCGAAATTGTACTGTCTAGTCATTCGATAGCCTTGTTTCTTGAGATCATTGGCATCGTTTAAGACAAATGCTGCGATTATTACTCATCTAGTTTTTGTCAGGAAACATTAGCATAGTTTAACACTGGAAACATGTTTATTTCTTGTTCGTTTGCAAAAAAAAACATTTTTTAATTTTTAATTGGGAATAAATAAAAAATAAATAAATACATGAAAAATACTGTTGAAAAATTAAATAATAAATTACAATTACTATTACAAAGAATAAAGTTAAGAAATAAATTTGCTTAAGAGATTTGGTGGCACCACCAGAGCTTACACCTATATTAACCAATTGGATCCACTCAACGCATTTATTTATAAAATATTATAGGGAAAAAAATGGTCAATAAATATTATAATAAAAACAAATCAAATTAGAACAAATTAATTATGAATTAATTGAAAGCTATAAAGTAAAAAATTGTAATGTGTAAACTTAATTCTGGTTTTAAACACATTTTACGTTTTTTTAAGGGTTACAGAACTAAAATCTAATGAAATATTAACAAAACTGAATATTCTTATTAACTGGTTATTGAGACTATAATTTTACGTGACTTTTGTTGTTTTGTTCTTCTGTCAGTTGATAAGACTATTAGGTATATTTTGGAGACAAGAAAAAGAGAAATAATAAAGTCGGAAATAAGTGTATGCAGAAAACGTAAATCATAATAAATACGTCTGTGAGTTAAAATCCAAATTCTCTTTAAATTAAAAAAAGTGTTTCATTTATTAAAATTGAATTACAATATATAACAAAGTAGAAGCCTCAACAATTAACAAATATATATATATATATATATATATATATATATATATATACCAATTGTTTTATTTGGATAATATTTATACAGGGTGTTTCAAATTCGAGTCTCACCATGGGGATCTCGCTTATTATAAGAGATAGAGGGTAAGTTTAAATTCGGCACTTTTGCAGAATTTCATGCTGATTAATATTCCGTTGAGAAAACTGGGCTAAGTTTCTTTGTTTTCAAGAAAAATAAAAAAAATGAAAAATGCGATTTTCTTTTTTTTTTATTTATATCTTCGTTATTTGAAGCAATAATTCAGTACAATGAAGACATTCTTTTTTTTCTCTAGCACTTTTTTATGATCTAATCGATGGCGTACTAATTTTACTAATAGCATGTTTCGTTTCTTCTGAACTATCATCAACTTTCTTATTTCTTATGGGCGCCATATTGAGTTTTTATCAGATTAAAATCCTCTATTTTTCTGATATATGATACTTAATCATTGTTTGTTACACATTTCCGATAAACTTGCTCCACAACGAATAATAACAATCAAGAAAAGAATTCCGGCGTGGCTAACAAATAACGTTAAACTCTTAATGTCACTCAGAAATAAAGCTATTGTTAAATTTAAAAAGAAAACTTGCCTATGACTGGAATTACTACAATAATCTTCGTAATTATACAAATCTTGCAGTCTAACAAGAAAACAATGGAAATTGGGCAAATCAGATCCAAAAAACATGTGGAAAGAACTAAGGTCTTTAAATATGACTTTAAGTAAGTTAAATTCAAATATCATACCTTCCGCTTTAGGAAATATAGCCGATATTAATAACTTTTTTAATGAGTCAATCCCTATATCCAATGATAGTCATAATCCATCACAATAAAAATAATTCGAAATGCATATTTCCTTCAAGGTTTGCCATTAAACTAATAGGGACAGAAGATGTATATAAAATTATTAATACAATGAAATCTACCTCTCGCGGATATGATAAATTAGATTTCAAAATTGTTAAATTGTACATCCCTTACAAACTCCCTTTTATTACTCACATTATAAACTGTCGACTTCTAGAAGGACGTTTTGAAATTGGCATTAATTGTTCCACTGCCAAAATATAAAAAACCCACTAAACTTAGCCATCTAAGACCAGTAAGCATTTTGCTCATACTATCTAAAATTCTTGAAACGATCCTGAATAATCAAATAATAAAACACCTAACAGATTTTGAGATTTTACCCAAGTTCTGGCTTCAGGAAAGGCTTTAGCTGTACTACAGTTCTACTTAAGATTACTGACGATATTCTACAGGAGTCCGATGCAGACCAAACAACAGCACTTGTATATTTATATTATAGCAAAGCGTTCGACACACTTAATCACAACTATTCACTATATTGGATTTGATCAGTCTGTAATTGATTTATTAAGTAATTATTAACAGGACGGTATCAGGCACTGAAAGTTAAATCCCGCATATCTAATTTCAAGGAACTAGTATCTGTGGTCTGGGGTTCCCCAGGGATCCATTTTGGGGCCTAAACTGTATTCTATATACACTTCATACATTATAAATAAATTACAATACTGCAAGTATCACATGTACGCAAATGATATGCAATTATATATTTCTTTTCCTTTGCACAAGTACCGGGATGGCTTATCAAAATTAAATTCAGATCTAATACGATATATGAAATATCGTGTTCTCATGGTCTCGTCTTAAATCCCTCAAAATCTACATATTTACTCTTTGGACAAAGAAATAAATGCTCTGATTTAGTAAATAATTTTAGCTCTTCAATAAATAATAATGTAATTCCATATAGTACTGTTGGAAAAAACCTAGGTGCCATACTTGATAATACTTTTCGGTATCATCAGTTTATTACCAAATGCATCAATACTGCTTTTGGTAATCTCAGACTTATTTACCATAATCAAGAGTTTTTAAACCATAAAGTTAAAATTTTACTGTGCGAATCAACAGTACTATCACAATTTATATACTGCTCCCCATTAATACATCCCTGTCTAGACCAAATGACTAAATCTCGTATAAAACGAATACAAAAATCGAAAATTCGATAGAATAAGCCACAAACTATTAGATTTAAAACAGTTAAACTTGGAAAACCGCCGCATAATTCAAAGTTACTGCTTATTTTTCAATATAATCAAATATAAAACACCTAGTTATCTTTTCGAAAGGCTTACATATCGTTGCGATGTTCATAATGTCAATATTAGGAACCGGGGGCGCCTTTCACCACCTAACCACAAAACTAGTTTATATGAAAGATCATTTCATTATACAATAGTTAATTACCTTAAAAAAAATAGGCATTCCCTGCAATGCTTTCGAATCAAAGTCTAAATTTAAAAAAATACATTTTCTTGATTTTATATACTACGCAATGTTCAAACAATGCACCAGTTTCATAATAATTTATATTTTTTGTTTGTATGTTTTGTAACCTACTCTTGCTTATAAAATTCGGTTTTAATTTCTGTGCCATCTATATCATTATTTCATTAAATTTATCAAAATAAGGTGTAATGGAAGATCAGGGTGTACCTTGGTACACATCTGAATTACATCTTGTTTTCCTGTATCAGAACTAATCTTAGGATTCGTTCATATTTTTTTTATGTTCTTGTATTTTTAGTTCAGTTGTGGAAAATAAATATAGATTTTATTATTATTATATTCTACAGCACATTTGGTTTATAATTTCACCGATCACAAAGACTACCTTGCAAGAACGCACTTGTCGTTTAAATCCTTTAATTGGTAATGATTTCAGATTTGAGGGAAGTTTATTGTATAGATTATAAATATTATAACTAAAACTTCTTAGAAAAATGGATTTTTTGTGCTTCGGTGGTAAGATAAGCCCTCGAAACCTGATTTTAATATTGTGCAGTTCAGTTCGAAAAACAATCCTACAATATAGATATGGCGGCTTCTTAACATGTAATATCTTATAGTGTAATGTAAGAGTGTAGTATTCTTCGATTGACCATATTGAGCCAGTTTAGTTCAGAATACTTGCCAGAGATATGATTATACTTGCCGAGTCCTAAAATTAAACATACGCAAGAGTTTTGCATCTACTGGCAAGCTCTATAGACTACACCTAAATTATTACTTGTTCTATTCGATGGCATATGGTCTGGTTCATATGAGGACATCTCAAAATAGCTACAAATGGTATTCGAGCTCTGCAAGAAATATGGGAAAAAGTTGTCGCTAGCGATGGACAATATTTTAAATGATTCATTTGTAACCATGTTTTCACAATAAAGTTGCAGTTTTATCAAAAACCACCTAATAATAGGTCGAAGATCTTTAAGAACATCTGGATTTTCTTTTTATGGTAATAAGATAATAGTAGCTAGTTTTCAGACGTAAGGGAATGTTCCTTTTTCAAGACAGCAGTTGATTATATGTGTTAGATATTGAATAACGTAGTAGGTAGGGGCAGCACATTTTAATCATTTCGGCACTGAGTCCATTGGAGCCAATAGTTTTTATTTTTAATAACAGATTGTAGATATTATCAGTCTCAAATTAAATTTGTTTTTAGCATTAGGATGACGGTTGTTTGCATAAAACGATATCAAATTAGGATCGGTGATACTATTTACGGAGTTAATTAAGAAAGCATTGGCAATATCTGCAATATTAAATTTCGCCGGTAGATCATAGTTTTTTTGTTGTGGTATCGATGCAGTTCTGATGTATTTCCATCAGAATTTGAGATCACCGTCTAAACCCAACCCAGTCAGACAGTCATTAATGTGCAATGAATGCATTTATAAATAAATGAAAGACAACGCATTTATAAATGATGGACTGAGAATATTTGAATTTTAGGGGGATTTTCTTGAAGAGACGGTTAAAAGTAATAGAGTGAGGGATATAGTGGCAAATTTTTGAGATAAGGTATAAGGGAATAATATATATGTATGTACGATTGCCTTGTCTACCATTCGGTGTAAGGCTTATAAGGGAATAATACATTTTTTTATAAAGTTGCACTGCTTTTAGAAATCAGAAATTTCTAAGGATTCTTAGAGCTGATGCAAAATTAGTTTTTATTATTTTTTAAAGGCGAATAGCTTATGGTAAGAGATAAACAGTTTTGATTTGTTAGGATTAATGGTAGACTTTTTTAATTTCATTCGAATCAAAATTTATGCGTCTACACTGGTAATATCAACAAGCATTGTTGCAGCTTCTAAATTAGGTGTTGACATCAGAAAATAACTAATTTGCATGCATGATTATTTCTTGTATTAATATTGACTCATCATTAAATCAAATGTGCTTGGAATTTTAAGTAAAAAATAATTTGTTTGTAAACTATGAATTCAAACCTGTATTACACTGTGTGTGATACTTAATTGGAAGTATATTACAAGAAGCAAGACAATTTATGAATATTATACATAAGGTCGTGTTCTATGGAAATGAAATTTCATACTAGTTGTATGAAATTTCTTTTTGGTATTGTAATTTCGATACAATCATTAAATGGAAAATAATGAATTAATTATTCAATTTTGTAAATTAATATTTCCAAATTTCTTTTACTTCATTTAATTAATTAATTAAAAGAAAATAAATTGAACATACTTAATGTATTAATTATTCTCTTTCAATTTCTCTGCAGTTTATTGACTTTCGAAGTAAATACTATGAAAAACAAATATCTATTGAAACGTTGCTTAATCAACATTATTGAGATGCAACGACAAATATCTATTGTATAATTCGATGCCCGGCGTGGGTATTGGCGCGGGAAGTAGTTGTCTCAATAGATATTTGTTTTTCCATAGTTCATATTTTGTAGGTCAATAACTTCCAGAAAGATAATAAAAATAGATAGTTCAACGTTATGCTCACCAAATAAGCTATTAAAACTGTAAACTGTACAATCGAAGAAAACTAAAATGCAACGAAAAATCATAAACCTCTACAAGTTTCTCCCTTACTGAAAAAAGGATTTGAAGTGTCTCTAAAATGCAAATCAAATATCAAATATATGAACTCGAAATGTACAATGGGCGATCATAAAAAATCAATGATGTGCTTTGGTATTGTCTAATTTAAGGTTGGTAAATATTTATGTGATTTTATTAAATCATAATAATGTTTTATTGCACTGCAATGATTTGTAAATTACACAATTTATATTATCAACGAAGTGGTTTGGCATTTTTATGGATGATAATCCCCCTCTTTTTGAACCCCCACAGTGCTCTTATTAAAAAATGCAGTAAAAGTTGCGTTTGAAGAAAGAAATATCTGTGGCAGATTATAGAAATAGTGAAAAAAAAAAAAAAACAAGACACTCGTTCCTTACACATACAATGGGTACTAAAAGGAGTTTTATATAAACGTTTCGTTTTTATGGATTAATGACTGATTTTTTGTAAAAATAATAGTGATAATTGACACAGATAAAGCGATAAAATATCTTCAAACCGTAGTAGAAGTCATGCCCTCTGAAATTTAAATCGAAATTGAAAAAAAAAAGAAAAAAGAAAAACGAGACACATGTTACTTAATTATTATAGACAATCAATGGGTACTTAAAAGATTAATATATAAACGTTTCCTTTTTGATGGCTTCAATTCATTTTTACAAGAAAAAACAACAATATTTTTTAACCACAAAATTCCATTTTAACCATGACTGAAAGACGGTGTGATTCGCAAATAACCTCTAAACGTGCTAAAAAGTTTTTACAATTTTGGAAACCTGCCATTTTAATCAATTTTAACCTCATATATAAATTACTAAATTCGCTAAGACTGTGAAAATATATCGAGCGTATAACAAAAATCGACGAAGAAGTTGCCATTGGAAATCTAAAGTCATGTCTGAACTAAAAACACACGCATACGCGTAAAGTACTAGTTGTCATGTTTAACCGTAACCATCATTTCACGCATGTGATCTTAGTGCAGACATGACTCGAGACTTCCAATGCCAACTTCCTCGTAGATTTTTGTTATACGCTGGAAATAACGTTTACGTAAAACGTAATTCTGTAAAAGATTGCGAGGTGAAAAAAAAACATACGATAAATATCTGAAAATGTTCCTATTGTTATGATGTATTCCACGATGGGCTAAGTAATCTTTTAGTTAATTTGCATGGTATATTTATTTAATAGTAACTCTTATATTGAGGAGTAAGTTTATACTTGTTTGTAATTATTATATCAGTTGTTTAGTTTTAAATTTTGGATATAATTTGCGTTATAATTAGGAAACAGTTTATATTCTACAGTAACCTGTTTTTATTAAAAGAAATGATTACCAAGCTTAAATTTCAAACCCATTTTTGTAGTAAATATTGCATATTTTGAAAGAAATGTTGTCACTACTGTATTCCGAATAATTAATTATAAGGAGGAGCCACAAGTTTTCATTTTTTTATTTAATTAATATTAAATAAATAAGTTACAATACGTCATAACACTTAACATGGAAAACTAAGCCTTTAAGGCTCATTTCACTTTGGTGTTGAATATAATTTTTCTATTATTTTATTTTCTAAAATGCGTAATTATCGAATAAAATGGGATAGAAATTTTGGAAAATAATGGTCGAACTTTTAATGCTCGCGTAGGAGGCATGGTTCAGCAGTAGGTATGCGTGGGTTAGATATGTACATAAGAAGACGTAAAAACAAGCATATAATTTCGTTTACCGGCCCAATGCGCTTAAAAAATAATCAAGTCGAGTAGTATAGAGAATTCAATAATTATTCAATAATTGATGGATATTCTTCTAGATGCTTAGAAATTAACTCAAAGGTTGCACAGGGTTCAAAACTCGGGCCCCCTCTCTTTATAATCTACATAAACGACATCATAACTTGTTGCACATATATTTTAAATTCTTAGTTTATGCAGATGACGTAAAGATTTTCCACAAAATTAGTAAACCAGAAGACTGTCTATTATTAGATCAGGATTTACAGAGATTGTCAGAGTATTGCAAAATTACATTAAACATTAAAAAATGCCATTATATAACCTTCACTAGGAACAAAAATAAATTTAAATATCAATATTCTCTTAATGGAAATTACATTAATTAGGAAATCTCTATCAGAAATTTAGGAGTGACCCTTGATCAGAAACCATTATTCGATAAGCATATTGAGACGTTCACAAACAAATCTTTAAAACAATTGTGATTTATTACATGCATAAGTAAAGATTGCATATCAGTTAACACATTAAAAAAATATATTATACATATGTTAACAGTAGCCTAGGCTACGTGTCATCGGTTTGGAAGCCGTCATATGAAACCTATGTAGAAAAGTTGGAGAAAGCCCAAAAGAAATTCCTTCGATACCTCTGCTATAAAACAGCGACTCCTTACAGTAATAATGAAGAGGTTTGTGCACATTTCCATATGTTGAAGCAGAAGACGAGAAGAGATATTCAGAATCAACTTGTCTTATTTAAAATAATAAACAATATCAGAGATTCTCCGCATCTCCTTAGCCTTATTAATTTTAACAACGGATAACTTAGTTTTCAGAATTCCAATTAGTAATACAAATGCGTGTTTCAATTCCCCCTACACAGAATTGTGCAACTATATCAATGAATATGAGCTTTTCAATTTGAATTTTAAAACTTACAAAAATAAACTCCTGCGTAGCTCTATATTATCATTACTTACGAAGCGCTCTTGAATAGTTTTAATTTACATCATTTAAAATATCGTCGCAAAGCTCACTAAATTAAATTTCTTTATAAAATCTTAAATAATTATATTGATCCTCCAGAAATTTTGACTCAAATTAATATTCAAGTTCCAAAACGCCTTCGACAAGAACGTTTTTTCCATTTACCGATACCAAAAACTAATCTACTTTTAGGCTCACCGTTGTTTGCAATGTGTAATGTTTATAATCGATTAGAATCTTTCGACTCTACTTTAGACATATTTAATTTTAGTAGCTCTAAGGTGTGTTTCAATACTATTTTATCTTTGTTACACTAAGAACTTATACTTGTTATCATGTTCGTTATTGTACACTTATTAAAAAAAACAGTTATAATTAGACGTAAGGTTAGTATTATGTAGTGTTATATTCGGAGACACATTTTTTACTTTCCCCGGACCCCTGTCCAAGGGAAAGTATTGTGGTCGTGAAAATTTTCGAATCGCCAATTTCAACAAATATGTACGTTTTGGGGTCCACTGAGTCCATTCCATCGAGTTTTGGAAAATGTCTGTGTGTCTGTGTGTTTCCGTCATAGCGCATAAACAGCTAATTGGGTTAAGCCCAAACTTTATAACTAAGCTTTTTCTAACAGTGGAATGATCTGATAGCTTTTGGTTACAATAAAAACTCATTAAGTGCAACTTTACTCTTAGCAATTTCTCATTTTTTAATTCGGATAGAAAAATGCTTCAAATTAAAGTTGTATATTTTGGAAAATAAATAATTTCTGTTATAAAACTTTTATTGTAGGACCTTCGGTTTTCATTTTATAAGCGGAAGAATTTCGTTTACCTGATAAATTCCCTTAGAAATAAGCAATTATTTTTATGTTGGCAGTGAAGACTTTAATTATTGAAATAATTTGACCGAATTCGCCGGAGAAAGTACCATGGATACATCACCGATTTATATTTCTATTTTATGTAATAATAACTTGTTCTATGTAATTTAAGTTAAGTTTGTAGAATTGTACGAAGTGAATATTTAGAGGGCTCGTCCTGTTATGTTCCCATTTCTATTAAATAAAAAAAATCTCTATAACCACTGTTATTTCTGTTGTTTGATCGTTATTTTCTGCGATCTATGTACCTAGGTACATGGTACTCTTTCTAGTTCTATACCGCGTAATTTTTTATAATAACATATATTTAGTCTTTTTTGTATTCATTTTTAATCCATATCGTTCGCAAAACATATTTGTTCTATTAAGGGGATCGAAAAGTTATGCCGTTTTTTATACACAATCAACTTTATTGCGATATTTACAGTTACATTAAGTTTGCAAAACATTGCATTATTTATTTAGATATAACCATCGATCAGCCGGCAGTCCTTGTCTATTGACTCGTCTATCAATTAGGCATTTATGTGTAATGATGTGAACTCATGAATGGTTGATTGAGAATGTTTAAATTTTGAAGGTTTTTTTACATTAAATCAAACAACAATTTTTTATCGATATTTTATTTTAATCAATAACATAATCACCCTAATTTTTTATGACCTTATGCCATCTAGTGTGTAATTTTTTAATCCCGGATCGATAAAAATCACCAGGTTCCGCATACAAATTTCTGGAGATGATATTTTCAACTTCTTCAGAATTATTTCAGGATATTTTAATTATAATTACTCTTCAGAATTTTTAAATTTTCCCACCCAAAAAGGCTATATCCATCGTGTGATGGGAGAAGCAATACTTCCCATCCTAGTTCATTATTTTTTCTTAGGTTCGTCTAGCGCAGTGCGGTCTTGCATTATCTTGTTGTAAAATTACATCTTTTCTGTTAATAAGAGCTGGGTTAAATTAAAGATTGAAGTACTCTATTCAATTGTTTACAATAAAGGTCTGCATTAATAGTTTAACTAGGTTTTAGCACTTCAAAATGAACAATCCCACGAGTATTCCACCAAAAACACAAACGCGGCTTTTCGGGATGTAAACCTGGTTTTGTTGTAGCTCGTGGCGCGTCATTTGGAAAGAGTCACTGCCTTTTGCGTTATCGTAAAGGAACCATTTTTCCATCTCCGGTAATTAGTCTATCAAAATAAATAAATAATTAGTCAAAAGTTAAAACATATATTTGTTATGCTAAACATATGATTCTTAATTCTGGTTATTTGTTAAATGCACAATATTTTCAGCAATAGGATTTGCACAGATCCAGTACATTATTGAAATAGTATATTTTCAATAATCTAATGGATTATTGACTGATGTTTTGTAAAAATAATAGTGATAATTGATAAACAAAGATAAAGTGATAAAATATCTTCAAACCGTATGAGAATCATATCATCTGTACTTTAATTTTCATTCACAGAAAAGTTATGACTCATAAAAATCGTAAAACATTTTCAATAATGTAAGGATTTTTTTATTAATGGGGTTCATCTTAATTAATTAGAGATTAATGAAAAGAAAAAGAAGAAGACATGGGTCTTTCTCTTCCATGATTTCCCATGTATTTGTAATATTGATATTGATAGCATATGTTTTGTAAAAAGGCGATCCATAATAAATAATTTTTTGTTTTTGTTTCTCTATCTTCTGTTAATCATCTTATACAGTTATATTCAGTAGCATTCATATTTTGAAAAATCCGGAATACATATAAAACTTTAAGCACATATTCGCTATCGAAATTGTTACTAAAATATTAAGTATCGTTATGTATTTACATCAAAGGAAATTATAATTTCTACAGTCCATTCCTTAATATGACTTCTTAAAATTGACATTTTAAGAATTTAGCGTAATAATAATAATAATAATAATAATAAATCTTTATTGTCCAACAGGAAACAAGTCCCAATTACAGAACAAATATACAATAATCAAATACAAACATAGCATAGAGAAAATATGAAGATATAAAAATGGTAGTGTAGCCGCATTACAATAACTATAGTTCTTGAATATATTGATCCAAAATAGTTAAAACCATATTTAATTTATCGTGAAATATATCGCAAGATTCGGATATCTTATTAAAACAAGTTGACATTATTTTGATAGGTGATTTTCGCCCAATGTCGGTTCTATTTGCTAACATATTAAATGTTGGTGATCGTCGGCTATAAAAAGTGTAAATTTTATAGAATAATAATTCAAGGTGCATTAAAATTAAATTAAAAATCGATAAAGAAAAACAACACGCCATCATAAATTTCCCATCTTCGACAAATACTCAATCTCGCACACTCAATACGACATTGTATGTACCCGTTTGTGTTTCGTATATACGAGGTGTGCTACAGAGTGATGATTCAAGGTGAGATGGTTGGCGGCCCGATGAACCTAGTTCGGTGTTTTTATTGTGGCCAGACTGGCCATGTCTGCATGCATTAATTGCGTCCCGAGGCATTCTCAAATTCGGATGCTGCTGCAGCCACTTCTCGTTCTCGTTCTCGCTCGGTTCTCCTCCGCGCGCCGCCTCTTCCAAGGTCTTTCTCTCCAAGACGGAACGTATATGCATGCACGAGCGCGAACCCAGACAACACGCTTTATAGTGTCCATTAACATCGGTGAATGGACGATTTTTTATTTTTTTATTGGTGTTTACTTCAAATGATTTGAATGGAATTGTGGAAATTCGAATTTTCGAGCGGGCTTTCATCATTCAAAAATTAAATTTTCGCCAATTAAGCCTCAGTTAACCTAATAAAAAATTAAAAAATATATTTAATTTAATCTTTCTGAACAATAAAATAAAGTTATTTTAATTTTGTTTGTTAATTGCAGAAAACATTAGTTTATTAGCAACATTAAAAGTAAATATAACTGTTGATAGAAAACATTAGTTTATTAGCAACATTAAAAGTAAATATAACTGTTGATAGTTGACTCATCCCACACTTGGTGAAACATATTTTAAATCACAGGTGATGGGTAGATTTAACTTAACACTTCCTTTTTGTTTCAAAAAAACTGCAAAAGCTTGATAATGATCGTTTGACCGAAACTAGTCGCAAAATAAAAAAAATAAGTGAAACAAAACCAAGTGTTTAACTTAAATCTACCGATAAACTGTGATTTAAATATAACATTAATTGAACTTTATATCCATTTTGTTTTTATTAAAAAAATGCTGAATTGCAATCGATTTATTGCGACAAGCTGAATGTGGAAATTAGCTCTCACTTCCCAAACAAATAAAAAATAGTAAAATTATCTGCGGATTTTGTTAAAGCATTCGAAATTGAAAAAAAAACAAGTATCGTTGATTCAGAAGTTTTTAATTGCATTTAATTAATTAAAATTTGTTTAAAATCGTACGCACGGTGACTTTAAAGCCAACTTTTTGCAATATAAAGAGACTCGTGTCATAACTAGCTAATAATAATGACGCATAATGATTTTTTAGGGTATTTTTGGCAAAACTAGTGACGTAAACTTACTTTAAAGTTATAATTAGGCAAATATAGTGACGTACAGTGGCTATAAAGTTACAGTTAGACAAACATAGTAACTTATATTGACTTTAAAGCATTACGAGTAATATACCATTACTTTAAAGTTAATTATTGGAGAAATCATTGACATAAAATAACTCTGAAGCCAATTTACAGTACAAATGGTGACGTAAAGTGACTCCACAGTCATTTATAGTAATAATAATCACATATAGTTACTTTAAAGTCATAACTAGTAATTAATAGTGGCATGCAGTTACTTTCAAGACAATTTATGGTAAAATTATTGACGCACAATGACTTTATAGTAAATATAGTAGCGTAATTGAGTTTAAAGAAGTAAATAGACAATACTAGAGGCCTATAATGACTTTTCCGAAGAAAGCTTTGACATAAATTTACTGAAGTCAATTTCTGTTGAAATTTTTGACGCAATGCGATGATAAAGCATAATTTGGCATAAATAATTACTTTAAAGTCATAATTAATCATTAACCATTACTTTAAAATTAATTTGTGCCAAGACTAGCCATTTACGACTTTATTTTTAATTTGTGTTAAAAGTAGTGGAGTAAAGTAACTCCAATGTCAAATCATACGAAAAAGAGTAAAATAATGAGATTTTAAAGTCATAATTATGCAAAAATTACCTTCAATGATACTAAAGGCTATTTATAGTAAATGTAGTAACGTACAGATATTTTAACGATGTAATTAGGCATTAAAAGTGACATTCGGTTACTATCAATTTAATTGATGTCAAAATTAGTAATGTCTTCTTAAAACAAATTTATTGTCAAAAATTTGACGTTAATGTCATAGTTTGCCAAAAACGGCTACGGACAATAACTGTAAATTCAATTTCAAGAGAAATTAGTGACACATAATGACTGAATACAGTTAATTTATAGTAAAAATAGTAGTATAAACTGACTTTGAAGTCATAATTAGGCATTGATGGTGACATACCGTTACTTTATAGTCAATTTCGGGAGAAATTAGTGACGCAATTTTAGTGTAAAATCAATTTATAATGAAAAAAAAAAAATAAAGTTATCACAATTAAGGTATAATGATATTAATGTCGATGTAAAATGACTGCAACGTGAATTTCAAGAGAAATTAGTGACGGATTATTCATCGTCGTATTTTAACTTTAATTTATAGTAAAAGTAGTGTCTTTTAAATCCTAATTTGAAAATAATCGTGTAATACACTAATTTCTTATGCCTAAATATTGTCACAAAATGAATTTGAATTTAACTTATGGCGAAATTAGTGGCATATAGAAACTATAAAGTGATAATTAGGCATTAGTAGTGATATATCGTTATTTTAAAATCAATTTCAGATAAAATTATCGACGTGCAATGAATTTAAAGTTAATTTCTAAAAAAAAAATAAAAATAATGACGTAAAGTGACTATAAAATCATAATTGGGCAAAGTTACTTCATAGTCATAAATATTAATTTAATAAAATGTTTAACCACCATTCATCTAGTGTCGTTGATACTGCCACATGAATTTAAGCAATATATGGCGCTGTCGTCATCTTTCAATTATTATGGTTCATAAATATTCATTTTGAATGATATATAGTTAATTTAACGTCAATTTCTGGTAAAATTAGTGACATTCACTTTTGTATAGTCAATTTATTGTATTACTAATCACGTAATATCACTTCAAAATCACAATTAAGCAATAATTGTGGAATGCAATATCTGTAAAGTAAATTTTTGTAACGTCAATAGTGACATAATGAGACCAAGATGTCAAAATCTGGCGAAATTAGTTACGTACAATAATCCTAAAATTGATTTATTGTAAAAATAATGTTGTGATGACGTATTTATACATTAAATTATTTCCACATGTAGCTCTGTGATATTTAGACTTACGTAACGAAAGTACTTTAAACAAATACACATTAAAACAACTACTTTCCGGGAAAATACCCCGCCGGACATTGAACTAAATAATTGATATGCAACAGCAGGTGTACATTATGTAGTTCAATGTCCGGCGGGGTATTTGCCCGGAAAGTAGTTGTTTTAATGTGCATTTATTTAAAGTACTTACATAATGTAAGTCAATAGACAGAGAGCTAAATGTAGAAATAATTTATTAATTATTCAAATCATTTTTATTTAATTTATTACATAACTGTAACTAAGTAAATGAATACTCTTTTCTATTTATACATATTTGTACTTTAAAATCAATTTCTGGAAAATATTGAAAGTCAAAAATTTCTGACGAAATTACGCTAGATTCAATTTATCGTAAATATAGTAAGGTGTAAGTGACTAAAGTAATAATTGAGTAAATATAATGAGGTTCTATGACTTTAAAGACGTAATCAGGCATTAGTAGTGACAAAGAGTTACTTCAAAGTCATTATATGGCAAAAATATTAATATAAAGTGCCATAAAGTCAATGCCTGACAAAAATTATGGATGTACAATGACTGTAAAGTAAATTTGTAGTAAAAATAGTGACGTAAAGTGACTCTAAACTCATAATTAAGCAAAATTAGTCTAATAGAATGCTTTCAAAGTCGAAATTAGGCATCAATGGTAACACACAGTTACTTCAAAGTAAATTTGTGGCTAACATATTAATGTAGAGTGACGTTAAAATCACTATTTGGCAAAATTAGAGATATGCAATAGAAAAGAGATGTAAGTGACTTTAAAGTCAATTTATTCTAAAAATAGTGAGGTCAAGTGATTATTAAGTCACAATTAAAAAAAATATGGTAACATGAGTTACTTTAAAATCAATTACTGGCGAAAATAGTAAGGTAAGGTGATTTCAAACCAAGCAAGAAATTGGATCCGTTTTTAAATCCTGCCAGCCCTGTTTAATAATATAGCCATGGAAGAAGAAATTTTGCGATATAATGTAAACGAAATAAACGTTATTGCTATGGCGATTGCAAACCATTAGTATTCGGCAAATTGGCGACGATTTAAATTTGCACAATACAACCGCTTATAAAATTACAAATAAGAATCTGTATCTGTTTGCATGAGTTTTTAAACCTGTTCATACTCATTCTAGTAATACCATGGTCGATGTCTTCTTTTGAAGAGAAATAACTAGAACCAGCCCCCAACATCTTCGGTGCTGCGAATTTATACCTTTCGACGGCGAAAATAATAATCGTGACCTTTTATATATACCGGGTTATTCACGCTATACGAAATGAAATTTTGTGGCCAAAGTACACCACTTTTTAAAATTTCAGGGGTGTGTAGGGGCCTGTATGAACGACATTCTAAAATTATTTTCATATTATACAGGGTGTCCCAAATATAATAAAATACCAAAGTTGTATTTTTTAAAATGGAACACCCTATATTTTATTATATTTTTAGATTCTATGCCCAAAATAACTATGGTTTTCATCAAGCTTATTAGTACCTAAACCTAACGGTTTTTGAAATAATTGGAATTTTGTTAAGGTTATGTTAACGAAATTTTCAGGTATATTTAATAATAAATCATATGTCTTTTTTCAATTACAAAAACCTTGAAATTTGTACAGAGTGGCCCAAAAAATAAAAAGAAATAAGAACTGTAAGTTGGTAAAACTTGATTTTTCAAATGGAATGCTATATTTTTTAACATTCTATTAGATGAACATTAAAATTATCTATTAAAAGTTTCCTATACCTCTAACCTTTTAAGTCGAGGTGTTTTTGAGAAAAATACAAAAAATCGTATATTCGCGTCATTTTGGGTTTTCTCTTAGTGTATTGTTATATTTCTTAATGGCTGTGTATTTACAAAATGTCAACTAGTTTTTCTAAACTGGTGTTTTGCTGTCATAGTATTATTTTTAATTTTTATGAATATTTGTATCATTATTATTTGAATGTGGGTACTGTAATACTTACTCAAAATATTTTTCAAAACAGAAGGGAAGCGATATAGTTGTAATGTTTGGACAATGTTATCAAGAGACCTTATTAACCAATTGAAATAATACATATACTTTTTGGTAAAAAAGTAATTATAAATCGACCATTTTAAAGAGACTATTAACCGATTTATAAAAAAAGTGGATTGGAGATATAAAAACACATTTATTAGAAAACGTATCACTTTATAAGAATAGTATTGTGAATATACAGAACTTTTAACAGTAATTATTAATCAAAATAGATTATTCTGTGATGTGACATAGAGGGTCCATATTTTATTCGATTTATATTTATATAAAGGCATAAAATTGCGTGAAGTGAATTTGTAAGCTAAAGTGACGGATCAACTGAAACATTTGACAATTCTAAATTCTAAAATTATTAAAATACTAATCAAAAATGCACCCCAAATTATGTAAAAATATCGGTCTTATGCCTTTTTCATAAAAACTAAATGTTTAAGAGCTTCGAGTTATTGAAAACTTTTGATAGATAATTATATCGTGCATTTAATGACATTTTAAAAAATATGGCATTCCGTTTGAAAAAATTCAAGTTTGACCCACTTAAAATCCTTGTCCAATAATTTTAATTTTTGGACCACCCTGTAAATATTTTACGATTTTAATAATTGGAAAATTAAATATGATCCATTTCTTAGCTTCGCTGTAAATTACCCGCACATAACCTAAGTACTTCTTAAATAATCGAAATTAGAAAATTAGGTTAGATTTTAACAACATTTCAATAATTTCAAAAACCGTTAGATTTAGGTACTAATTATAATAACCTTAATGAAAACGATAGTTATTTTAGGCGTAGAATCTAAAAATATAAAAATATTCCATTAAAAAAAAAACAAATTTGATACTTTTATGGTACCTGGAATACCCTCTATAATATGAAAATAATTTTAGAAAGTAGCCCTTATAGACACCTATACACCCCTGAAATCAAAATTTTGAAAAGTGGTGTACTTTGGGCGCAATACTCCGTTTCGTATACCGTGAATAACCCGGTTTATAAACGTCGTAATTCAGACAATTACAAAGTACAACTATAATAATATCTGTATACAATACATTTAGGTGTTAGTCTGTCTGGGTTATCAACTTGTCCATGTGGTCTTTTATTTAATTAATTTTAAATTAATTATATCGTCAGTTATATTTTTTCTACTAATTTCAAGTCGTTTGTTTGTAAATGCATTTTTTGATTGCTCTGTTTATGGGAATGAATGAAATGAATAAATGCCAATCAGATAAAAATAATACACATTTCGAAAAATTAGTACATTTATATGTAATACATATATGTATAATATATAATTAATGTCCAATTAACAAATTGGCTATCGAAATATTTATTATTTTTATCTGATTGGCAATTATTCATTTCATTCATTCCCATAGACAAAACAATTAATATAAAAATGTGTTGCTGCAAATGTATAAATAAAGATATTTGTATATACAATATGCATTCAAAATACAATTCTATTGATAATAGGTAGTCAAGCTAATTGAAAAGTATTTCATATAATTTTTTACAAATGAATTTATGTTACGTATTAAAATAAATAAAAATTTCTAGATTCAACATTTCAAAATATATATATATATATGAGAAATATAGGGTTTTACTGTAGAAATGAAACAAACTATTTTTTAAAGTCATTAAAAGAATTATATCAACTGACGCAAACGCGAAATGTTTTCATGTTAATAACAACCAATGACCTGTTCACGAAATTCTATTAAAATCGTGCTGGTTACGGAACACCGGTCTGAGATGAGGCATCATGGAATTTTATGACGGCGCAAATATGTTAATAATAATATTAATATAAATGGAAAAGAGTATTCATTCTCTTGGTCACAGTTAATTTAATAAATTAAATAAAAATGATTTGAAAATAATTAATAAATTATTTTCACGTTTAGCTCTGTGACTTTTGACTTACGTTACATAAGTACGTTAAACAAATGCACATTAAAACAACTACTTCCCTGGCAAATACCCACGTCGGACATTGAATTACATAATGTACAATTGCTGTTGCATATCAATAAAATATTGCATAATGCAACAAATTTTAATCCAAGAAAAATTTAATGCAAATTCAAACAAAAGGAATGTTACTTAATATAAGGCCATCTGGAGACACGTGTTTCGGGATCTATCCCTCGTCAGTACAGGTATGCCTTACAAAATTCAAAGATGTTAAATGTCTCAATTAAATAAATTCAAATCAAATGACACAGAGCTTAATGTTGAAATAATTTATTAATTATTTTCAAATAATTTTTATTTAATATATTTTAACAATATTAATATTTTATTTTCGGACAGGCCATTTACAGATAATCATACATTTTATAATTTCATACATAAAATTGTTAATCAACAATAAAATTAAAAACGTGTTAATTAATCAAATATGGCTTAATAAAAATGTAATTGTTTCAATTATCTTTTTTTCTTCTTTTTATTCCGTTATATGTCAATTAGAAAGAAACGTTAAAATTATATGTATATATATATATATATATATATATATATATTGAGTAGGAACATTAGGCTTATCTGAAATACCGAACAACCATTAAAGATAAACGAATCAAACTCCCTATTTGAAAAACTGTCTCACGTTACTCCACAAAGTGAACAAACAACCCTTTCCGCCGAACAGACGGGTGAATGCACGTTTTCGTTACATTTCATTTTTCGAAATAAAAAGAAAAACGTCACATATCTGCGGTTCCTCCCACGCAAACACATATACACACACACTCAAATCCATCTGCGTCTGTAAAGTGTTTTTCTAGTTTTTCGGAGTATTTCGAGTTTCCTTTGTGTGAACGTGGCGTCGGTGTAAAATTCCCATGGCGAATACTTTCACCTGCGCAGGTATAATGAGGGTGCGTTTTGGTGCAATTCATCTTCCATTTTTATTATACTACCTGCCAGGTAGAAAATGCACAAATCAACCCCCGCTGAAACGCGCCGAATGTTGTACAGTTTTTGGCTCTCGATATGAACGGGAAGTTTTTTTTTTGTTAGAAACGGATGAAATGAATAATTGCCAATCAGATAAAGACAATGCATTTAATATTAATAATATTCACAAGTGAATTTAGAATTTATTATATTAACAGCAAGATTAACTGACGAATTGCTATTAAATCCAACCGAACACGCAATGTGTTGCAGAATGACGCATTCGCGAACACGGGTATCTGCGGGGGTATTTTTGAACTTTTAATATTGAAGAAGCTACGTACGCCATCATATTTCCCATAATTCAAAATCCAGAAATAAGAAATCTCAACAAAATAACGTTAGTAGATATTGAGTAATTAATTCACAAACATGGACAAATTTTGAAAGTTAAATTTAATCGAAAATCTATATATGGATAAAAAAAATCATATCTCTGTAAACGCTCAAAAACTGTGCGTACATTGTTTCTCTATATAAACTAAAAGATGTGCGTTTAAAATGCTAAATCACTTTAATATGTTGCATAGTTAATGAACTAAAAAATATCAAATTTAACTAATTTTAAAACTTAGATTTAAATTTAGCAATGATCTCAAAACGCACACTTTAAATTGCTTCGATATCTGGTTCATACCATAAAATAGCATCAACTGCCTTCTTTTTCCCGTGTTCGCGAATGCGTCATTCGGCAATACAGTACCACGGCTAATTAGCCCGGAAGACAATATGATAACACAGTATTTCTTTTTTTAAATTTTATTGTTAGTTTCGAACACAATAAACTTTACTTACAATATCTTTTAGTTTCGTCTGAAATAGTCTACTTATTCCCAAATATTAATCAATACGCAAAAAATGGATTTAAAATATATGCACTATTAAGCGAGATTTGCGGGATTTTCATAAATACCGGGTACCCAGAATTCTTAAGGGGTATTGTCTACCTGCAAAGCCGAAAAGAAAAAGAAAATTCGAGATTTTTGTCTCAAAAATGAAACAACATGGATGAAATTCAATTACATCAATTTATTTGGCATACATTTATCGACAATTTAGATTTTTTTCGGCTTCTTGGAAGGTCCTGAGGTCCCGTGACTCTGCTTCCCGTAAATGACCTTTTGCTGCGATGGCTCCTGGAGATGCAGAAAGCATTTGAAATCCTAAATTACAATTGGGCTGAATTAACTCATTCTTAATGCAAGAAAAAAAATGTTTTGGCAAAATGGCGGCCTCCTGAGTAAAAAAATGCTTATTCGGGTCTAAAAATGTGTCTTTGATGTGCTGTACAAAAATTGAAAATAAATAACACAGCAAAACAGCATTTCTGATGATTGGGTTATATTACATGATTCTTGTCTAAATTTCAATGACGATTTAAAATCAGTGATAAAAATTACTGTATTAGCAGCTCCAGTTTAAAAAATATAGCATATGAGCCGTTTTACAATAAAAAACGATATGTTTAAAGCTAATCCTATTTTATTAAGTTGTTAAGTTAAAAAAAACTTACTTATGTAAGACTTCTGTGCTGAAGTTTTACTTCAACTTCAGCACAGAAGTCTTATATAAGTAAGTTTTTTTAAGAGCGGTTCTGAATGCTTCAACAATAGTCAGCAATTATATGTGCATTCCAGATAGCGTTTCTCCATCGTACGCAGGTCCTGCTCGTTCACTCAGTTATTCATTTAGATCCCAAATAAAAAAAATAGTCTATGTGGTTGTGTAATTTGATGCTCAAGTTACAACCAAGCATACAAATGTGGCTCATGGCGCTAGAGGCCGCATTGCGGGGGGCTAGAAAGCCAAAGGGACCATTTGGATTGACAAAACAACAAATATTTGTTTGTTTTTCTTTAAGTACGAGTATTGAAATTTCCTTACCACCTATCGAAAGGTAGTTACGCATCTGGTTAAAACATTTATCATTTCTCAAAAAAATCAACAAACCAATCGAACTCATTTTATGCAATTTTCGCAATCTCTATCATTGTGTCCATGTTTGTTTTTAAATTTTATTAACTATCTTATCAGTGGCCCATTGAAAATGCCCGATTTTATCTTTTCTGCATTCAGACTACTGTAAATTTTTGTTTTCAAAGCCAATTGGGTCCTCCTTTGAAGCATCAGGTTGAGGTTTAGTCTTAGTATCCGGGAGACATCTATGTTCCGCTCAAATACAAGGATATTCCCAGTTGAATTTTTAATGCCAGTTATGTTCACCAAATAATAATAACCATCGTCCTAGTGATTCAATGGTTCATCCCATTTCATAGAGATTTCATAGAAAAAACTTTTTATTTTATTATTAGTCTATAAACGTAGAAATTCAACCCTCTTTTTAAATACCTTTTAAAGAATCCAAGGCTTATCTTTAATATCCAGCGGGTACCCCAAGACATTTTTGTAAACCTCAACTTAACAAACGCTGTATGAAACAAAAATGGTTTCGATCATTGGTACAAACTCTTATTGATGATGCTATATCAAATTATAGTAAGATAACTTGATTACTTTTTAGATAGCAGCAAATAAACTGTGCGAGAAAGAAACATTTTACTGTATTAAATAAAAATGATTTGAAAGTAATTAATAAATTATTTCCACATTTAGCTCTATGACTTTTGACTTACGTTACGTAAGTACGTCAAACAAATGCACATTAAAACAACTACTTCCAGGGCAAATACCCACGCCGGACATTGAATTACATAATGCACACCTGCTGTTGCACATCAATAAAATATTGCATAATGCAACTTTTTTTTTGATCCGAGAAATATTTAATGTAAAAACAACAAAAGGAACGTTACTTAATATAAGGCCATCTGCAGACACGTGTTTTGGGATCTATCCCTCGTCAGTACAGCTATGCCTCACATAATTTAAAGATGTTAAAATAAATCAATTAAATTAATCAGCAAAATTGAATCAAAACCGAATAAAATTAAACGAAAAGAATTGAATCAAATTAATTAAAAAGAGCGACCCTCACCTGCCGCGCGCTGTGATAGTAATGACGGGCAGAGGAGGACGTGCGTTCTTGTATTGTTGTTATCGCAAATTCACAAAAAACTTTTCTCGATTCTGATTTGAATGAATGCCTCGCTGGCTATTAATATAAAACATTTTACTGTCAGCGATAACTTGGAAACAAGAGCTATTAGAAAATAAGTGAGGTTATGTTTAGAATCAGTGACGTAAAATTATTAAATATCATGAAAAATAAGTCATGCATCACTTAAAATTTTTTAAATTGTTGTGCTGTGTAATAGGCGAAATCCGAACGATCAATGATTAGAAAAAAAATCTTTATAAAACGAAACAAAAAGCCGCAGTCATATTGAATGAATACACGTTGACTTGTTACCGGATTAGAAAATGTGGTTTCGAGATAATCGTGTTTAAAGATTTGATATGTGTTCACTAGGGACATGACTAATTTTGCATAAACTAACGTAACTTCGGCCATTTGTATCCAATTAATATGAAAGTTTTTAGGAAATAATCTTAAATATAAACATTTTCGAATTCTGCGATAAAAAATGATTTTATGAACATGCCGACAAAGAAACAATCATAAACTTATTTGTATTTATTTCATTAAGGTGGCCTGTGTGAAACTAGTCAGAATAAATAAAATACGAAAACTGAAAAAAAATCGCAATCCTTAATTTAAATAATATCTTCTATTTGGTATTAATCATGTTTCACAATGTGTTAGATGATTAAGAAGTGAATAGTTTATCAAAGAACATTTTAAGTCAAATAATGTTAATCCTGTTGTCACAATCGAAAATTTGAATCTTGTGTATATAAGATTAAATTAAAATTATTTGCGATACTATAATTTTTATATTTAAACTAATGGTTTAGCCTTAGCTCTTTATTTGCAGTTTTTATAATAAATAATTCAAAATTACAAAATAGTAAATATTCCTTATTTATTAATTGTTTGTTTGTATTGGTGTAAATATGTTGACGATATTCTAGTCTAGTTAAATGATGGTAATATAATTGTTTATTATATTAAAAAAAATATATTTTTATTTTTAAATATATAATCAAGCTATTCGAATTGATTGAATCTAAATGATTCGAATTGTTTGAATTAACTTTCATATTTTCTTTTTGTTTTTAAAATCGAGTAAATTCCCCATTTCTACAAATTCACTGAAATAGCGGATTTGTACTTGTATATAAATATTCCCAAAGTTGAATGCATATATATGTATATTTCAAATTTTGCATAGATTCAATCTTTGTGCCTGCTGCATAAAGAGCTGTCTGCTTCATACTGCTTAAATTTATACAATTTATGGCTTTATTCATTACTAATGTTTTGGTGTAATTCGAATTTATTCCGTGAGTTTCGGATTTTGTCACCAAAATCCAGCTGTACCCCTTTGAAAATAATTAAAATTTGGTGAACATTTTCTCCCGAAAAGAAATTATTCATAGACTCTTGAAGCTATTAGAAACAGCATAGAATATTTAATTTTTAGAACATTTTCATTTTCTGTTCATTAAGGCCATTTTAACTGATGAATTCCATTTACGTGAAGTCTAATGGAAATGGATTAAACACGATTCACATTTAATGTGATTTCCGTTTTCTTTGTTTTCATAAATAGGACAAGTTCGCCTTCCTTTAGTGGACAAAACAATGATTCTCGGTCGTCTATCTTGTAGACCCAAATCGTTGACGATGCTACTTGAAATTAGGCAAAAGGTGGCGCTTACATCGTCTTTAATTTATTATGATTAATCACGATTAACCGTTGGACGCTTAAGAGGTGACGTTTTGGGGAATAATTTTGACTTATGTTACATAAGTACATGCTTCGGGATTTCTTTCCTCATCAGTGCATAACATAAATCAAAACGTCACAGTAGCTAAAGAGGAAATAATTTATTAATTATTTTCAAGTCATTTATATTTAATTAATTTAAATACCTCTGGCCAAGTAAATCCTTTTTTCTATTACTATTAAATGATGAGTTCTCTAACAATGATAATTTACAAATTCGTTTGAATCATGTTTCAAACAGTACACAGAGATAATAAGAAAACAATATATATATAAAAAAATAGGCAGAAGGACCGACGGTTGATAGCAATTTTCTAATGTATTTATCAACCATGATTATAAATATCAAATTTAAAAATGTATGTATGTACAGTTTCATAAATAAAGATGTATATATATATATATATATATATAAATTACCGTAAATTTTCAAATGAGCACCATTATTTAAAATAAATCAGTTGCATTTATTTATAACACTGGTGCATGCATTATGAATATGAATGTTTGAAATTGAGTTGATACAATTAATGAGACTTTGTTATAAAATTTGAATATAATAATAATTTAATTTATATAAATTGTCTTTTGTATATTACCACAAAAAGAAATCGAACGGTAATAAATCTGGAGATCGCGGTGGCCATTTAATCGGTCCATTTGTGCTTAACCAATTTGCTCCAAATTAATATTTAATGCATCTGACACTTTACGACAATTTAGCAGAAATGACTAACGAAAAGTACTAACAATGTTATATTGCCGTAAAGATAATTTATTAAAGAGGAATCATATAAAAAATAATTGGATATTTTATCTAAAATCTTGATCGTTGAAGAGGTTAACTTAAAAAAAAACACATTTTAATGTCTACTTATTAAATAGGCGTTCTATTTAATGATAATGAAATATATAAGGGATGTTTGAAAAATATTATTAAATGTGTGACTTTTCAAATATATAGATACTAATGATAAATTATGAATAGTTTACTTTCTATTAATATTAATTCTATGATCTAAAAAATCTATATAAATATAAATCTTTATTGGCAGATTATTTTTAACAAAGTAATAATAATAAATAAATACAATAAATAACTAACATAAAAATAAATTCTTCTGCCAATTGGCTATCGACCGTTGGTCTTTCCGCCTGATTTTGTAGGCGTCTGTCCTTGTCAGTTGCTATGTCAAAAAGGTTTTGATCGCTAATGTCGTCCATTGTCTTGTAAATTGAATTTACTCGTCGTGATCACTAAAGTCATGAAATGATGAAATGAAATCATGAATGGTGATGGTGAAACGTTTACGTTTGGGAGTGATATTTTGGTTTCGAGGAATGCACAAAGGGTGTAGGAGATTGTAATTGATAGGGTTTGAGGCAAATTTTTCGGCTAAACGGGATAGACGGGTTTCGATATGGGTGACTTTTGTTAGTTCGTAAAGGAGAGGGTTTGAGGGGTTGTGTAGTGAGTTTTGGGGGTGTCGGATTTTGGTCAGCACTCTAAGGGCAGATCTTTCTGCGACTTGTATGTTTTTAAGCGTAAAAAATCAATTTATTACAAATTCCACGGTTGTCCCGGAATTTATAATAGATTTATTTTTTTGTCGATTGATTACATTCCTGATTAAATTTAATTTGGTTTTTGCTTTATTAACATTTTATACTTAAAAAAAAACGAAATAAATAACAAGGAAGAAGAAATGAACTGTGATAAATTTGTAGAAAAATAATAATTGGAAGTGAAAACTTGTATGGTTGGAAAGAAAGATTTTTCTATGATACCAAACTATAAAGAGAAAGAAAGATATAATAGGGAGAATATAAAAAAGAAATCTGAAAAAGGAAACACCCGCCGCGTTCGAAAATTTTTAGAAATCGCCTGTAATAACAGCCCACGTTGGTAGTCATATCGAGTTAATGGCGATAAGTCATCGTGCGGAACCGCAAATTACCCGGCCTGTCAGTCGGATGATATTGTACCATTTCCAGTAAGGGCGTGGAGTTTTTGTCTTTGCGGAAACTGAAACTTCGCAAATGATACACATAATTACACGAAATTACAATACTCGAAATTTAAAACGTTTCTTTTTTAAAAAAAAAAAGGAAAAAAACTCCAACAAGACAACAATAAAGCACATGTTGTGCGAATAAAATTAAATGAGGGATTATTATCATTTCGAAAGTATTATCTCGTTTTTCTTAATATGTATATACCGGGTATTGATGCGATCAGGTATAAATCAAATCAAATTCATTTATTTGCAATGACCAATATACAGGGTGTCTCAGCGTGCGCGCCGAGTAGCTTTACGACTAACTGGTTTATTTTTTTCAAAATCGACTTTCGCGGGCGTATGTAGGTCTATTAGGACCATATTTTAAAATTAGTTTAAAATATACAGGGTGTCCCATAAAAGCATGGCGTATTATATTAAATTTTTTCTATCAGAACATCCCATATTTTATTTCTTTTTTCAGATTGTACAACAAAAATAAAGTGCCCGTCTTCGATATCTCCCTTGTTTTAGAAATATTTCGACATTACTTTATTAATAAAACTTATTTCATTACTCAAGACGCATGATGTAAAATTATTTTCATAAATAAATGGTTACCCATTTTTCTGGAATTGATATCAATTTTGTTATTTTAAATACAAAATATTATATTTTTATTGGATTATAACAATATTCTGTATTTAAAATAACAAAGTTGATATCAATTCCAGAAAAACGGGTGACCATTTATTTATGAAAAAAAAAATTACATCATGAGTTTTGAGTAATGAAATAAGTTTTATTAATAAAGTAATGCACAATTTCTACAACAACAGAAATATACACTTTTTAAATTGTCTTTATATCACTATAATACAGTTAGTAGTTTTAACTAGCCATTACTGGAGAAAACATATTTTCTAAAAATTTTAACAGTTGCAGAGGTGCACTAAAAAGACATTACTTTTTTGTTTTTTGAGATAGAAAAATGATTTTTTTTATTAATACTAAGCTAGTAGTATGTAATGATAATAATTAATGTGATATATTTGTATACAGGGTTTTTGCAAAATAATGTTAAATGTGTAACTTTTCAAACCGGTGTAATTTTATTTTTTCAAATGACAAATTTTCATTTTTTTTCTTAACTTGTCATTAAAAGACGAACATTATTTATAATGCATGCTGTACTCTTTCGTAGTTTCTAAAATATTTCACGGTTTACTGTTTTAAAGACATTTTAAGAAGTAATTAAATGTTTGGCCATGGAAACAGAGAAATGACAGTAAAGAAACAAACAATAATGTATTATGTTATTATGACAATTACAATTTCGGATGATTTTAGCTCATTTATAAGATCAACCATTATTTCGAATTTTCCATAACGGTAATTTAAATAGTTGTCTTTTTAAATAAATGGGAATACTTATTTTGCATTTGTTTTAATTCCCTTTATTTTTTAAGCTTGATTACTGTCATTTCTATCCAACTATTCAATTCATTGTTAAAATGTCTTATAAATACTACAAAACGTTAAATATTTCGAGAAGTACAGAAGATAATATATATATATATATATATATATAAGTATAGGGTGCCATAAAAAAAACAAATTACATCCGTTTCAAAAATAACATATTTAAAATTATTTTTTGAGCACCCTGTATAAAAATATTTCACATTTAAAGTTATTATTGAATAGAATGGTATAATCTTAGTATGTAAAATATAATATATGTGGTATTCCATTTAAAATAACGAAGTTGATATCAATTCTGGGAAAATGGGTCACCCTGTATATATGAAAATGATTTTACGTTATGCGTCTTGACTAATCATGCAAACTTGAATTTAATACACTTCACATATTGTCGGGATTGATTTTAGCCATTTTACATCTAAAAACATTTTTTTTTTTTTTGCAAATTCCTGGTCACCGCTCTATTTTAGAGAAAAACTTAAAGAATTAAAAATCTGTCTAAAATGTTGCTTTGTTCAAGTTTACAATTGATTTATAATTAATACATAATAGGTAAGTACTTTAAACAAATGCACATTGAAGGATCGTTTAATTTAAAGCAATTCGTTTCGTTTAATTTAATTTAGTTTGATTGTTGCTTTGTTCAATTTTAGAATCGATGTATAATTAATATATAATAAATTAAAATGAACGCCAAGTTTGACATGTTACTATGAATGTAATTTAACATAGATATTGTTCATAAGTCATAGCTAATGAAAAAATAAACACGTAATATTTTGCATATATAATCAATATTTATTAATTATTCATAAATTATATACCGATTTTAAAAGTTAACAAAGTTATTCGCTAAAATTTATTAATAATATTTATTCGACAACTCAAGAAGCATAAAGTAAAAGTATTTTTACATGTATTGCGTGTCACATTTTCTCGGAATTAATATGAATTTTATTATTATGTATTATTTTTTATTCGATTCGATTTCTCTTGAGATTATCTTTACTACAATATATCATTGTTAGTCCCTTTTATCAATCGTTATTGAAGAAAAATATACTTTCTAGATAAATGGCAATTGCTTATCCTAAAAAAATCAATACGTTTTTTTTTTCTAGATGGAGGAATTTATTTTTTTGTATATAGTAAAAAAATACTGTTCCATTTATTGATAAAATTAAATGTGAAATATTTTTATACGAATTATTTGAACAATAATGTTAAACATGTTACTGACGTAACAATAAATAGAATTTTTTTCTCGGAAAAAATTAAAATTTAATGTAAAAACATTAAATTCTTCTCGGATTAAAATTTGTTGCATTATGCAAAATTTTATTGATGTGCAACAGCAGGTGTACATTATGTAATTCAACGTCCGGCGTGGGTATTTGCCCGGGAAGTAGTTGTTTTAATGAGCATTTGTTTAACGTACTTACGTAGCGTAAGTCAAAAGTCACAGAGCTAAATGTGAAAATAATTTATTAACTATTTTCAAATGATTTTTATTTAATATATGACGTAACAATAATAAAGATTTAACAACATGTTAAACCACCATTTATTAGACACATGAAATTATGCGAAAGATGATGCTTGCATCGTCTTTCATTTATTATGATTAATGATAAAGATGTTTAATAATATTAGACATATTTATTATTCTTTTGATAAAATATTTATACAATAATATATAACATTCGAAAATTATGGATTTTGGAATCAAATAAAACAGCAATCGGCTCACGACTAGAAGCTTTTTTAGTCAAGATACTTTTTTTAAATGTATAATATTTTTGATCTTCGCTTTTTCGAGTTTTCATAGCAGTAACATTCATTTTTTGTATTAATCATTGCCGTTGTATGTAAATACGTGATTAATAACAATATGAAAATTTCCAACCACCATCCACGGCAATGACAATTAGTTACATTGAACGTTGAGAGATTTGCAAATTAATTAATTAACGAATGACTTTGGAGGGGTCGGACGGACGGACAGTCCATTAATTATTTTCTTGTGCGGTGCGCGATGTTTATTGCCAGAAGGGCGCAAGAAACCCTCTACTCGAGCAGAGCGGGGGGACGTGGATTTCGGCGGGGGCGTAGGTACACAAAGGACGCCCCATAGATATGCCAAACACTGAATCAAACTCTTATCTCTTATCTGCCAATTGAGAAAACGCCACTTAGCACCGACTCACTAACCATTGATATCGTCCCTCATATCTGTCTGTATCTTAACGTATTCAACGTGGGAATACGTGTACATACATCTTCATTTCCCTTATCTTGTGTTTCTTATAATTTAAAATATGATAATTGCACGGGATATGTTCAATAATACAAATTACTTTGGAGTATATTTCATTTCCAATACGAAATGAATTGAACATGTATTAACATTATTAACTTTCTTCGCCCGAAGAAGCTACAGCGTAGCGAAACAATTGTAGTGAAATTAAATTAAAAAGTGTTGAAAGTCATAAATATTTTATTAATTCAAGTAACCATGGATTTTCAAAAATTAAGTGCCTCATTAATCAACGAAATTGAACATGTATTTTAGTCCATGAAGAAACTTAGGATATTAATATCAAATTATATCAGAGCAAATTATTTCTGTAATTTACTCTGGCGAACATTTTTTCGCTGGCCATAATAATAAAATTTCCAATTTGATTTCTCAATAATAATTAAAATGAGCGGAGGAAATACTAATTAACACATATAAATTATACACAATTAGATAAAAACACAAAAAATATTTTAATTTCACTACAATTTAGGCAGATGATTAATCAGTCATTAATCATTATTAATCTGCCTGATGATGCCACTGTGTTGACGAAACAATTGTAGCAGTGGTTCTACAATAAATAATAGTGAAATTAAAATATTCTTGTGTTTTTATCTAATTGTGAATATGCAGTTTTATCAAGTGACAGCCTCAACCATTGAATTTTTAAATTATACATTTGATAAATAGAAAAGTGTATTTATTCACTTGGTCACAGTTTTTTAAATAAATTAAATAAAAAATGATTAGAAATTATTTCTTTATTATTACTTTAAGCAAAGGCACATTAAAACGAATTACTTCCGGGGCAAATACCCTGTCGGACATCGCTTAATTTAAATCAATTCGTTTCGTTTAATTTTATTCTACTTTGATTTAAATTCAATTAATTTGGTTTAATTTAAATTGATTTAGTTTGATTTGATTTAATATAATTGATATAATTTAACCGAGTATAGTTGACTTCATTTAATTTATTTATTTTGATATGTTTCAACCTGTACTGACGAGGGATAGATCCCGAAACACGTGTCTGCAGATTGCCTTATATTAAGTAACGTTCTTTTTTTGTTTTTTGCATTGAATTTTTCTCTGATCAAAAATTTGTTACATGATGCATTTTATTGATTTGCAACAGCATAGAGCTAAATGTGGAAATAATTTATTAAATATTTTCAAATCATTTTCATTTAATTTATACATTTAATATAGATCAAAAGGGTTTCATGTATCTGCAATATATGTTGGATATATTTCTTTTTTTTTTTTTTCGAAATTTTGATTTGTTTCCCTCCAAATCCCCTCCTGGCGCTCGCGCTCGGATTTGATGCACAGTGCAATGCACGATTACCTGACGCCTATTCTTTAATAAATTCACGAAAGGGCAAACAAAATAAATCTGATCAATAGCTCAGGCATACTAGCATCTACATATATTGTAAATTTTTATGTTATATTGTTGTATATTATTTGTATGGATTAAATAAAGATATGTGTATATATAATAAGAAAATAACATCTTAAATAAAATGAAATTAATTTCCTGCGATTTTAAACAACTCGTTGGGGAATTTAGAAATTTAAAATAATAAATTTTGTTTGTGAATCTATAAAAGGCTTCCTCTCCTTAAAAAAGATTTAATATTCATAAAAATGACGGAATATCTATACAAACATAATTAATTATGTAAATCGCGTCCATTACAAAGATGCACGAGATTCCGAAATCATCATTTAAAAAAAGCGAAATAAAAGAGAGAAAAAGAGCATCATACGCGAAACTCGGCACGTATTGTTGCCGGTCGTGGATTATAATAAGCGACAACGGATTTAATTTTTTCCGCCGTTAAAATATACAAGCCCGGGGCCAGTGTTTCGCACGCGATGTTTGCGTCCGCGTTCGCCAAAACGTGAAAAAATAAAGAAAAAAAGGCAAAGTCCAGACTCACGATCAGATTCTGATTTCAGATTTGCATGCTGACCACATGGACCAGACGTCCACTTTTAATTGGTCCCGATTCATTTATTTATGTGTTTTTGATACGGTCGTTTGGAACAAACATCAGAAAGGATTACCGACTCCGCGGATTGGTATCGCGAGTCTATTCAGAGAGTACGTGAGGAACATTTGAATTAAAGGCGTTTTGCGTTATTGATATTTTGTATACGAATTCTTGTGAAGAATTTTTAAATCAGTTGGTTTGTTTCGTTTAAAACCTTCGCGTGTGCCACTGGCGATACCCACGTGGATGCACCATGGGGTGACGGGTATCACTGGCAGCACGTAAGAAGATGTACCATGGGGTGACACATTTTTAATTAATTTGGATGTTTCTGATTTAACAGTTTTCAATGGCGGCCGTAAAATAAGACGCTAAAAGCCTGCATCGAACTAAATCGGAATGAGTATCTTCTGGATCTGACCTTAAGATTAGTTACGAGTTTCAAGAATATTAAAATAAACAAAAATGTGATTAAAAGGCTGTGTGTGTATAAATATCAATCGATATAAAGCTCTCTCTATATCCCTCGTAATCCTAACATTAATACTAAATATGTACACCCTTCATTAAAAATTTATCGATTAAATTTATATAATTTGGAGGACTTAGACAATGACGTTAGCAATCATGACGATTGAATAAAACTACAAGAACTGAACAGATACAGGTAGAAAGGACATTGGTTGATTGCCATTTTCAGAGGCTTAACAATTTATAAGTGATTGTAATGATGTAAATATTGTGATGTAGTTTAATTGAACTCTAACTTTTAAGACATCCCAGTATTTCGTTAACGAATCTACCCAATGCTTTCTAAAAACTTCTTTCGACTAGGTAGAAGATTCGTATTCAAAATGGCGCATTAAAATTAATATTACTTGAACCATTCCATTTCAGAAAATTACACCATAGTCCCACACAATTTTCATCAAAATTACCCTAGTCTTCCCTCTAACATCTGATACAAACTCTCCTTCAAACGACACATTCTCTCCTCTAAAATCAAAATCCAAAACAGGGTTCGGTATTTAAGATCTCTTATGTAGAAGCAACAAGGTATATCCATTAAAACTGCCACTCATATATACAAATCTATTAGCCGGCCCCTGTTAGATTACACACAACTCATTTCGTCCACTATGTATCATCTCCAAATCGCCGAAAGGTCCTCCCTAAGAAGGGTACCAAGCTTAGAAATCGCAACAATCTACATATATGTTATATTGTTTTGTATTATTTATTATTTCAATGAAGATATATATATATATTTAAATTGAACTCTTAGAAATAAAGAATAATTGTTATCTTTGTGATTAATCCCTTACTCGTTCCGTTCACAAAATTATATAATTAATTTATACATTGAAGTATGATCATTAATTTGATATTTACAGTAGGATTATGAATTACAACGTATATTTAGTTATTTAATCTACGGAATCCATTTGGGATTTTGTTGACGACAGAAGAAATCAATATAGTGTTCCGTCAATTATGCTTTGGCAGGATGGTACACTGGAAGAAGTTTCTCAGATTGTGGAAGCCTTCGTCCGGAATTACACAGATGGCCCAATACTCTGTGAAAATACAGCCAACATGTCTTATATGGGGCAAGTCAGATTCTCCGAAGAAATTATTAGAAACTGAAGAATTTAGGCGGGCAAAGAATAAATTCACAATGGGTATAGACAACATCCCGTCATTTTTTTGTAAAAAACGCCACGGCCATATTGGCTAAGCCATTAGCTCATATCTTCAATAATATTTTGATTACCGGCATCTTTACAGTATTCTGGAAATCACTAAAAGTGATTCCAGTACTTATAAAAAGGCTGATATGTCAGATGTAACGAATTATAAACCAATTTCCTTATTAAGTAACCTTTCCAAAGTATTTGAACATGTTTTAACAGATTACATCTATAATTTGGTTAAATCTGACCTATCTTCTAAATAACATGGGTTTGTACCGAAAATATCAACAATGACCAACTTAATTAATATCACTCAGTATATCTTCTGTAATATGGACCAAAGGCTACAAACTGATGTAATATACACAGACATATCTAAAGCATTTGATCGTATGCCTCATTAAATATTGATTTCTAAACTGCACTTATTTGACTTGCCGGAATTTATCATCAACGTAATAACCTCATACCTCGTCAACAGGTCCCAATATGTTGAACTGGTTCTGTTTGTTCATTGACGATGTGGTAAATGTACTTGAATGTGACATGCGTATTTATGCAGATGATTTAAAACTGTATAAAACTGTGAAATATTACAGCATAACCTTAACATGCTTAATACCTGGTGTAAGGATAATGGACTTTGTTTAAATTCCGCCAAGTGCTCAATAATGTCTTATATACGTAAGGTACACTTCGTTTTGTAAGATTATACCGTTGGTGGTGCTGTAATAAGCCGTGTTAATGACGTTATCGACCACCTGGGAGTAATCTTTGATAACAAACTAACATTTAATGCACACATTCTTAATATAAGAAATAAATGTAACTGACAGATTGGTTTCATTATCCGAACAACTTTAAGGATCTGCAGACTTTGACTCTATTATTTAATTATTTAGTTAAAAGTAAACTCAATTATTGTGAACCCTTATTGAGATCCTACAAATAGCTCTACATCCGGCATGTTGAATCTGTGCAGCGAAGGTTTCTGAAATATTTATTCTTAAAAAGACATGGCATCTATCCTGTGCGCGGTTACCCTTACAACAATTTAGTCTCAGAATTTAATCTGATATCCAATGCTAATAATCATAGTCTCATTATTGTTTTCACTCTGTATAGAATTTTACATAATCATATAAATGATCCATTTATTAGAAAGATTGTCTATTCATTTGCCACGATCAAATACTAGAAACTGTCCAACCTTTTCCTTCTCTACATCTAATTCTAAGAACCACAACTATTCTCCTATTACAAAAATGATCGACAAATATCACCATATACGGTACGATGTGGATATATTTGCTGTTTTCTCTGAATTAAGGCTCAAGAGTGTATGTTTATTAACAAGTAAGTGTGGTTGTCGTAATTATATTTACCTATTTCTAATTATTGTTACAATATATTTTTAGACTGTCACAAATAATATCAACTTGTAATATTTCCTTGGAAGATGTAATTATCTGTTGGGAATAAATATAAATCTAGAAATAGAGTAAAAATATAAAAACGAAATAATATAATATTAAAAAATGCCATGATTTGATATTTTGCGCAACTTGTTGAAGGGATCAGCAAAGTAATCAAAAGTGACACATAATTTGTTAGCATTTCTTAGAACTCTAATTGAAGCAGAGTTTTGAGCGTAATTAGTTCGATGAAATACCATTAGGCAGAGACCATGTCGGAACTAAGTAAGTCTGGACAATCTATTGAGCCGTTTAAGAGCTTATATAAGAATATTATATCATAGTTAAAACGTCAAGTTTCAAGACTGACGATATTAAATTTTGACATCAAGTTCTTATAATTCCCTTCAAGTCCACATTTGGATGATAAAAAGATAACGAATTTATGTTGGACATGTTGAACATTGTCTATTTCAATGTTAGTGTACAGAGACCACATACTTGTGTAATATTCGAGATGGGACCGAGGACGATACACAGCGCTAACTTGTTTCCATCTGAAGTCGACTAATGAGCCCATCACGAATGTCTGCATAAATTCAATATAAGTGGACTTGAAGCACTAAATGGAGATTTGATATCATATGTCTCTATGGTGTAGTTGGTAACGCACTCGACCGGCAATCGGGGACATGGGTTCTAATCCCTTCATAGATGTTTCTTTTCCACTTTATATTTAATTAATTTAAATTATACCTCATTGTTGTAGATTGAAATTTCCACAATTCATATAAATATAATATAAATGGAATATAAATTTAATTAAATTATTTCGAAAGGTGGTGTAACTAACGGTTTACATAAAGCTATTACAGTATGGTAGTCGTGAAAGTCCCTAACTTTACATTTAATAAATAATAATAGTTGATTTGCTTTAGATACAATTATATTAAAATGAATGGATAAAGATAATGTTGTATCAAGTGCAGTACATATCACACGTGATAAAGGTTCATCCAACATAAAGTACGAAAAAAATTTTGTCTAGAAAAACTAATTATGTGGCAATTTTTTGAATTAAATATAATTTTATTAACTAAACACCATGTACCAAAAATATCTAAATCTTCTTGAAGAAGTTTCGCGTCTTCTATTGAGTCAACCTTCATGAATATTGTATAGCATCTGCAAACACTAACCACTTAGCTTTTTTTAATAATCTGGAGCATCGTTTATAAAAACATGAAATAACAAGGGCCCCAAGTGCGATCCCTATGGACCACCCGAAGTAACATCGATAGCGCGCGACTTACATTTACCGATGCGAATATATTGAGTTCTGTCCCACAAATATGAATAAAATCATTGCAGAAATATGCCTCCAATACCAAAACAACGTATGTTTTCAATTACAAAATTCGATTCGAAATTTCGAATGCTTTAGAGAAGTTAGTGTAAATAGAATCTGCCTGATTTTTCTCATCGTATGCATCAATAACATTTAATTTGTAAATTAGGGGATTAGTAAATGTTGATTTCCCAGTTCGGAATCCACATTGATACACGGGAATTGATGGTTGTAAAAGTGGAGTCAATTGATTTGTTATCAGATTTTCAAATAATTTAGGAATCGCGGCTGGTGGAGATATTGGCCTTTAATTATAAACTATTTTTTATCTATTTATTTATAATAAACAAACGAAGTTAGAAAGTTTTTTATTTAATATACTTTTTATCGACTAATTTATGTATTGGACGAATGAAAGCACTCTTCTAAAAATCTGGGAATGATCCTGATTTAAGAGATTTATTAAATAATAGCCATAATGGGCGGGTAAATGCGAATGCACAATTCAAAAGAATTGTCGTTGGTAAGCCATCAATTCCAGGAATATTACTATCTTTTAAGGAAATAAGTTTAGTCAAAACATCCGTGATTAGGCAATAATAGTGATATGTAGTTACTTTAAAGTCAACGTTTGTCAAAAGTATTGGCAAACTGACTTTAAAGTCGTAATTAAACGCATATAAAGTCATAACTAGGCAATAGCAGTAACATACAGATACTATAAAGTCAATTTATGGCGAAAATAGTAATGTAAAGTAAATGAATAGTCAATTTCTAGTATAGTAACCTCAAAATTACTTTTAAGTCATAATAGGCAAGAATAATGACTTTAAAGTGACTTCTAATGAAATCTTAACGAAAACAATTACATAAAATGATTTATAGTCGTATTGAAGTAATAATAATAAGGAGCAGTGATTTAAAGTCATTTTTTAGCGAAACTAGTAACAAATTAATATTAATGTAATAATTATATATAACTTTATTGACCGATATGGTAAAAATTGACTTACAAGTCAATATCAGTGAAAATTTAAAGTCATTATTGGGCAATAACGGTGACACACTTATTTTTAAGTTAATTTTTAGCGAAAGAAGGTATTACTAATATTAATTATTAATTGTGACCTTGAAGTCACTTTTTGGCAATAAGAACATTGAACGCAAATTCAGAGAAAAGCACAGAATGATTTCAAAGTGTAATTAGGCAATTTTGTCGAAAGTTATAACAAATTGACTTTAACGTCATAATTTTTTTACAGATACGGTGACTTTAAGATCAGTTTTGGCAATAAACGTTACTTAATTAGGTCATAATTGTGACATATTGCTACTTTAAACTCAGTTTCAAGCGAGAATAGATTCTTAATTCATTTTTTGCAAAATTAGCATTTTTCAATGACTCCAAAGACAATTTATGGTAAATATAGTGGGGTAACGTCTAGCTGTTTATCACACTGTGTAGGCTTTCATGACCAATGTGATTAGATTTGTTAATAACCCGGAAATCGGCAGGTCTAATATATATTGGTTTACTCATAATATTATGATGAATGTCTCTTTCTATGGTGGAAGTTATATCATCCGACGACGAATAAAATAAACGCGGCATTTTATGTAATTTAATGATTATGTAATCGTCAATTGAATGTTCTTATTCTATTAAATTCTGTAGCGTGTACTGGATATTTTATTAAAAATTGGCGCCCGTTCCGAATCATTGAATTAAATTCAATAAAAATGATTTGAAAATAATTAATACATTATTGCCACATTTAGCTCTGTGACTTTTGACTTACTTTACATAAGTACGTTAAATAAATGCACATTAATACAACTACTTCCCGGGCAAATACCTCGCTGGACATTGAATTACATAATGTAGACCTGCTGCTGCTTATCAATAAAATATTGCATAATGCAACAATGTTTTTTTGATCCGAGAAAAATGTAATGCAAAAACAACAAAAAGAACGTTATTTAATATAAGGCAATCTGCAAACACGTGTTTCGGGATCTATCTCTTGTCAATACAGCTCTGCCTTGCATAACTTAAAGATGTTAAAATAAATTAATTAAATTATAACAAATTTGATTGAGTATAGAGTCAAATTAAATAAACTATATTATATATAAATTTGTTCATAGGATTAACGAGTTTACAAATAATATATAATGAATGTATTTAATATGGATATTTATGGATATTTAATATAGATTAGATGTACTTTTGTAAATTAAATTAATTTTTGAAAAAATATTTTTTCTCACTTTTTTTGTTTTCAAATATAAAAATTAGCTGATATCGTTATTCAATAAATAAGCTATATGCATGTATTTAATGTTTATTTTTTATAACTGTATGACATTGTTAATCCCTTAAAACGGAAACATATTGGGGATCGCTGCCTTAATCACCGATTAGGAAAACGGACCATACTACCTAAATAAATAAAAAATCAAACAATTAAGTAAAAGTAATTAATTTGAAGAAGAAAAACATGTATTATATTTAATTTTAATTTAACTTGTGATATTCATCTGTAAGAACCAAAAGCCGTGACAGGTAACTGAAAATAAAATGATCGAAGATGATAAGTGTTTTCTTCGATGATTAGTTTTGAGTTACGAGAAGAGTATAATCAAAATAATGAACACTGTTGTATCCTTTCTTCACACTTTCTTTTATAATATTGAGATATATATTTCGAGTGCTATGCACTCATTATCAATAACAACCGTTGTTATTGATAATAAGTGTTTATATCTATATATCAGAAAATAAAGTGCGAAGAAAGGATACAGCAGTGTTAACTAAAGTGTTTTCTTCTTGAATATGTCATTTTTGATTCCGAGTACGACGCTTCTACATGAATATTCTACTTACGTTCAAATATGATAAGTTATTGCCATTATAATTAATTTTATTATCTAAAGAATATTTTTCTCAAAATATTGATTTATTTGATTTAAAAACAATTTAATTTAATGATATTTTTTGTGATATGTAATGTAAAACACGATTTAATATTAGTTTGAAATGAATAAAACACTTGGTTACTACTTCACTTTTTGTTCTTATTTTTTAAAACTGGCCAGTTTCGTTCGGACTACCATTCACAACGTATTACAAGAGTAATATCACAGATGGAGTGGAGAGCGTTTTACACCTAAAGGGGATCAGTCACTTTTTTTATATAAAAACAAACAGTAAAACAATAACCAAGTGCTTCTTTATAAATTTCGATAATTTTCACAGTTTAGTCTCAAAAAAATAAAATTCAAATTGGTGAAATGCGAATCTGATTACCCGAAAAATGTAAAAAATTTGACTTATTAGTAATTAATGTAATTATTACATTAAATAAATGCTATACATTTAGTTTTTGAATAATTATTTATTTATTAACATGTTCATTTTAAATTTTATTCTCTTAGAAAATAAATGTGTCCAGAATGCCTTGTGTAAATAAAGTATGATTCAATAATTAAATTTATTTTTTTACATTTTCCGGGTAACTAGATTCGCATTTTACCAATTTGAATTTTATTTTTTTACGACTAAACTGTGCAAATTATCGAAATTTATAAAGATAGATTTTCATTTCTTATTGAAACACACAAAATATATAGACCGGCTGGATAAAAATTGAAATTAGACGATAATTGCATATTTCACTTTTAGCGGCTGCGAACCATTCGAGTTTTTAATTTCAACACAAGCGAGAATTCATTTGTTATTTTTGAATTGAATCAAACAATGATTTTGACAATAGAATCTCAAGATGTTATAAATTTCTACGGTAAATAAATTTTGTGTATTTTTTTATAATGGAGATAAGAAATAATTAAAAGAAATACTAGCGTTTTATTTTAATTTTAACGATAATACGAGGTGATTAAAACAGGTAGTTACTTTTATTAAGTTTAATAGAATTCTACCCCATCCGATCAATCCCTAATCCAACATTGAAAACTTTTAATAACACGGCTAAAACAAATTTCTTTGAAAATTTTATTGCGTCCACTTTACCTATAATTTACAGCAATTTCCGAGTAGCCGGTTAAGTGCGGGTTTTCCCCGGCAATTAAAAGTGTACATTTCGGGGAGATTTTAAGAGGATTTAAAGAAAATGAGAGAAAAAACTCATTTGCGCGTGGAGCCAGTGGAGAAGGCTCAGTAATTGTGCGTTCCGAATTTTACGATCGCACCCCCGCGTTGGCGCCCCGCGGGGTCGAGGGGCGCTGCTGAAACACCTGAAAGTTGGATTTTTTCGCGAACCCCGCAGGTAATCCCCATCACGGGGGGCAAACGGACAATAAAATTTATAAGTGTCGCGTAATTGGATTAAAGTTTGCGTAATTAAAATTTGATGTTTAATATTATGAAAGAAAGTATTAAGAGTTCCGTGAATTTTTAATTTTTTTAATTTATAAACTAAATAGTATTCACTATTTGGTATTATTGATAATAACGCTATGTATAATGAGGGTTATAAAATCATTTATTTTCGTTTAATTTTATTCGGTTTTGATTTAAATTGGTTTAATTTAATTTAAATTGATTCAGTTTAATTTGATTTAATATAATTGATTAAATTTGCTGATTGTGTTTGAATTAATTTAATTAATTTATTTGAACATCTTTAAATTATGTAAGGCATAGCTGTACTGACGAGGGATAGATCCCGAAACATGTGTCTGCAGATGGCCTTAAATTAAGTAACGTTTCTTTTGTTGTTTTTACATTAAATTTTTCTCGGATCAAAATTTGTTGCATTATGCAAAATTTTATTGATATGCAACAGAAGGTGTATATTATGTAATTCAATGTCCGGCGTGGGTATTTACCCGGGAAGTAGTTGTTTTAATGTGCATTTGTTTAACGTACTTACGTAACGTAAGTCAAAAGTCACAGAGCTAAATGTGGAAATAATTTAGCAATTATTTTCAAACCATTTTTATTTAATATATTTAAATAACTGTGACCAAGTGAATGAATAATACTGTTTTCTATTTATTGGAATAAAATTTCAATTATATCATCAAAGGGCCTGTCTTCGATATCCTCTTTTCATTAAAAATTTAACATTAATTTGTTAACAAAACTTGCTTGAATACTCAAGACGCATAATATAAAATCATTTATATATATATAGGGTGACCTATTTTCCCGGAATTGATATCAACATTATTATTTTAAATGGAATACCCTATATATTATATTTTTTATTCGATTCCCTTTTAAAATGTATTTATTTTTTCAATTATTTATTATTTAACCTTGACCCAAAGATATTTGAATCAGTCATTTTGTAAATGGTAAGTTTATTAAATCTTACAAAAAAAATCATTTTTTCAAGATCCTGTAGCTTGACATTCGTATAAAAAACTGGCCATCTCCACTTATACACAAATTTTCTGCTTCTAATTTATTTATATATTTTTTGTTAGAAGTAGTATGTAATATTGTTTTTTTTTTTTGTTAATTATACACAGGATTCAAAATTTTATTATTTAATATTTTACTTTTGGTAAAGTGGTGAATTTCCGTTAATAAAGTTTTTTATTATTAGAAAAATCTAAATTGATATGACGAATAATTAATGAAAACGTATTAATCCGTTTTTGTATCTCCTGGAAATTTTAAAATTTTGGAGATGATCCTTAAACAATAACCGATTCATATATGTAGATTTCTATGTTTTAATATGTATCATTTTTTTCTTATAACACTCATAGCACTTCTGAGTGTTTTAAGAAAGAAATTGTGATTTTTTTCTCTCCCTGTTGAGTTGGCTTCAGCGGCAAACGCTATGTCCAATTTTTATCTGAGTGGTTTCCTGGAAATCTATCTAGACAACTCTAGCGTTTAGCCTCTAGGACAGAGGTTTATAATAATAATAATAATAACTTTATTGCCCAGCAGGAGACAAAATAACCCATTTACAGGACAATATGTATAAAATAATAAACATGAAAAACGTAACAAAAATGAAAATTATAACTAAATAAACTACATGTATATAAAGAAAAATACATTTCAAATAAAACACAAATTAATATGAACTGACAATAGACGATAGTGAATAATTAAATAAATCGCAATTACAAAGTTCATTAAATAAGTTGCACATTATATTTAATGGCGACTTAAAACCGTAATTGGTTTTATTAAAATTAATAAAAAAGCATGTTATTGAAAGAAGGAATAACAGTTGATATCTTGCAGCAAGTCAGAGCAATTAATTGTATCATGTACTAATTTAAATAAAAATGATACACGCGATTTTTTCCGTCTAAGTTCAAGGGATTCAATCTGGAATATATTAAGAAGTAGATTATCACCATAGCCTCTAGGCGGATAGAAACCAGTGTCTGCAAGATACAGAAATTTTGCAAATTTACGTTGAACACTTTCAATTAGGTTAGTTTGTCGTTCAGGTTGAGTGATCCATATTCCAACTTATATTTACATATGAATTACACAGACATTTTAAGGCACTTGAATTCTTAAGATTAAGAGAGTTGCGAAGAATGAATAATCTTTAAAAATAATCTTTAACAAGACTGCCAACATGATAATTTAATGGAAGCTTATGGTCAAACCAAACGCCCAAGTCTTTAAAAAATCTAACTCGTTCAACAATACCTTTGTTGATAGTGTAATGCAATATATTTGGTTTTATTAGTGAATAATATGAACTTACACTTACTAATATTTAAATGAAGTTTATTGACTGTACATCAATCTGAATTAATGTTTAGTTGGTTTTACAGAAATAAACAATCATCATTTGAATTAATGACAGAGTATATCTTCAAATCATCAGCATACAATAAATGTTTACAACTCAATGCACATGAAAGATCATTTATAAAAAGATTAAACAATAAGGGTTCCAAAATGGAGCCTTGTGGAACATCAGAAGTAGGAAAGTGTGATTTATATATAGCATTATTAACAATAAGATTCACGACATGAGAGGTATAATTCAATAAGTGAAACAGGCATTAATGAAAGACCAAAATAATTAAGTTTGGAAAGAAAAAGCTGATGATCTACTCTGTCAAAAGTTTCGACAAATCTGTGTATATTACATCAACATGACCTAATCCACCAAGAGCCCCTGCTAAATAATTAGAAATAATAGCCTAGTTAGTTATAGTAGAATGTTTATTTATTTAATTAACGCAGGCCATTACATACACTAATATATATACATGATAAAATAATCTGTTCTGTAGAACGGTATATGAAAGATGGATGCATTTCGCAAAGGGAGGGACAAACCCATGTTGATATTGTGAAAGGTATAATGCTACATGTGAATTCAATTGATGAAATTAAGTTTTTTTTAAAGTTTTAGCTATATGTGAAAGTATGGCTATAGGTCTATAGTTCTATATACGATCATGGTTAAATGGTGATTTAAGAATAGAACATATTGATGTAATTTAATTTGCAAGGAAAAACACATTATTAAAGATAATTACAAGTAGATAACAGAGCACGAAAGCACAATCCTTCAAGATTAATAACATTTGTGGCAGAATTGATTTCTTAAACACGTCGATTAGGTTACTTAGGAGTCTCGCGGATATTGTACACTAGATGTTAGCTTGCCCATATACATATATATATGCATATTTGTCTAATTTATGTTTTTATTCAAATTGTAAATGGCTGGTCCGTTCAATTAAGAATTATTATTTTTGTGTGCTGTGGAATGGGAAAATCCATTTACGGACGCTGTGTCGGACTCTTCCCAAATTTTGTTCGGGAAACTACCAACTAAAAACCCGTCCCACTTTACCGGCTTCGACTACTATGGTCATTAGCCGGTCGGGTCTGAGTAAGTGCCCTGACTTCAGATGTAACTTTGTCAGGCATTGCCCAAATTAACTTAAAACTAATATCACAGCCTTACCTAACCTAAATATAAATATAATAAAACCTAACCCTAGAATAAATAAAATAAAACATAACCCTAAACAAATTAAAACCTAATGCTAATATCACAGAAAGACTACATCGAGGTTGTAAACGGACCTCGATGCCGGAACCTAAAAACACCTAACCTAAATGTTCAAGGTTATTATTATTATTATTATAAAAGCTGGAATTTTGTCAAAATCAGAAGAGAAATGTCTGTAAATATTTACAAATTGTTTTATAAAAAATATTAGTGAACTTGAAAAAAACGGAATATTACTTATATTAAGATTTCAATTAGTCTGCGATTTCGGCAAAAAAATAGATTCAAAGCAATATTGAAATCCATTAGCAATGTCAATTGGGGACTGCAATATATTTCCTTGGTAAGTCACTTCCGATGGAAACCTGGAGGGATTTGACTTGTTAGCTTTGACATTATGAAAGAACAGCTCCTAATCTCTTTTAGTCTGTTTATCAATTCCTTTCTCCATCTCCAGACCTTTTCCACCAGGTTTTCTAATTTTAATTCTTCTTGGATTTCTGAATTCGTATGGGTAGCCCATTGTTCTTCTTGATAGGATGTTTCCTGTTCTGCACAGTCTGTTTCTTGTATTAATGCTGCTTCTAATGGCAATATCCTACCCATACTCTGCTGTGGGTGGTAAACTAGATTTCAATATTACCAATCTTCTTTTTTTATCCGAGATCGTGCATGTTTCCTTGAGCAGACCGTGTAACATCCTAAGCCGTCTCTTATCGAAGCTATCTCTTCTTTTTGCATGTTGTGAGAAATTTAACCTTGGATTCGTTGTGATTACTACGCAACTTTTCATATTAATTTTGTTGTGCTGATAGAGCCAAATATATTTCTTGTTTGGAACCTTGTTCCATACACGTAGAGCCTCTGTCTTTTTTTTTTTTTTTTTTTGATTGATCTGAATTTTCCAGCGTTTGGATACTTAACAATTTTTATTCTCCTGAGTTGAAGTGATGACACTAGGATAGCGGTGTTATCGGCGAACTGTTACAATTGTACTATTTTTGGTACATAAACTTCTAATTGTGAGCCAGCTGCCCAGAGTACGGACATGTTAGAACTTAAAGTTGACAGTTAATAGTTTGTAAAGAAGGCCTTACTTTATCCTCCATACTTTATCATAAGCTTTTTCAACGTCTATTAGAGCTACTATTGTCGCTATCCTGGGTTTGTTCTTCTCTTGCGTTATCTGATCGAATAATCTGTATGCCTGTTGTGTAGCGCTCAGACCTAATAACACCGAGCTGATTTGGCGGAAATGAGTCCATTTTTCATTATGACGTCCTCGATGTCTTTCATTAGGATAATTTCCACCACCTTAGTCATGATGGAAATCAAGGATCCATCATCACTATGGCTACTTCTTTCCAAGATTCCGGGAAGATTGCATGCTTTATAATGGAATTTATTAGAGCCGTAAGCCTGTCCACTGCGACATCCCCCATCAGCTGGAGAGCTCTGTTTAGAATTCCATCTAGTCCGGGTGCTTTCCTTGAAGTTAGTTTGTTAATAATTCCTTTTATTTTTTTGTTGTAATTCACTCTGGTTTTCGGAAACCAGCATTCATTGTCCTCTGCAGAGTTTTGGCTACGGCGGTTTCGATACAGCGTTCGCTTTTAAGGTTGTTGCTGATGGCTACTCATAGCTTTAGCTATCGCTATATATAGGATTTCGCCTTTATAGCGAATTAGCATTATGATTGTTTCTTCGGTTATAAAAACAAAGCAGCTTCCAAAAGAATATCTCTCCTTCCTTTGCGTCATTAATTTTCAGCTGCCAATCCTCTTCCTTCTTTTACTTAATTAATTCCTTGACTTTTTTATCGCGTCTTCGATATTTCTTACTAAACTTCGAACTTCGCTCTCACTTTCGTGATTCTTAACAATCTTTTTCCTTGTATGATGTTAACGCATTTAGTCATGAGTTTTTTGGTCGCTCTCTCCACCCCACTCAGCTATCAAAGAAAAATAGTCGGAAGTCAGCGCGAACATAGTACGAACATTGTTGAGTGTTTCCGTTTGAAATATAATAAAAATATCAATGACTTCCCTTCTCATCCTTGTAAGAAACATATGTAGGATCCTTTAGGACCCATACTTAGATTTCTTCATGGCCGTTAACGTGTTTCTTTAAGACCTTGTCAAACTTGTTCAGTACACTACTTTTGCAGGCTTCGCACTTGGCATTTAGGTCTCCGCTGATTAATGTATTGTTCAGTTTATTTATTGTTTTTAGGTCCTACTGGAGAGGTTGTTGCTTGGTTTTTATAAACAGCCATAAATCGTCTCGTGGTCTTTTGTAGAGAGGTTTCAATTCCCACCGCTTCTATATTGGGGCAGACTATTTGTAATTTAGTGAAACAGTAGTTGCTACGGATGTACACCGCTACTCCCCCTCTTGCGCATGAAGTCTGATCAGATCTGGTGATACGGAAACTAGGTATATAGGTCCTACTTCCTGTTTTGAAATGAGTTTCTGAAATCAGCGCCACCATGACATCAAATTCTTCTCTTTTTCTCTCCAACCCATTGGCATTCCAATTTAGGATCTTGATTGGTACTATCGTTGAATGTCCTGCGTCTTAGAAGTCGGCAGCTGATTCATCATCTCATTGACAAGGTTCCTTATAAGAGCCACGATTTCATTCTCACTTTCTACAACGCTTGCAATAAATTGAATATTCTTAACACCTTCATTTAAATCATAATAAATGTAAAATAACGCAAGCGCCATCTATTGCTTAATTTCATGTCAACGTCAACAACGTCTACAAGGTAGACGACTAAGAATCGCCATTCCGTCCCCTTAACCTGTTTATGGGAACAAGAAACGAAATTCGTTTAATAAAATATTCTACCACCATTCATCTAGCGTATGGATAACCTTCATTCAAATTAGTGTAAGAAATATTTAAGCAAATTTAACTAAAATAAAATAAGGAAAAAAAACTGATAATGATAATTAAAGTTCGATCATTTATATTTTTCAACGATGCAAAAATTACTGCACGTAATTAAAAAAAAAACAACTACAATTGAATCAACTACTTCCCGCTTATATACCTCCAGATATTAGATTACACAATAGATATTTGTTGTTAGAAATAATTATAAACATTTTACGGCAGTTTCTTCGCTTATAGAATTCATGAATATTAGATATAGCTACGATGTATCGATTACTAGATTAAAAATTATGTTTTAGAGAAAAAAAATCAGAGTATCAATATTATACTCCTTTATTTAGATTAATGCACTCGGCGTACAAATTGCAATAAATACAATTTATTTTGTCATAATATTGAAAATTTTCGTGGATCGCTTATAACTGCAACATTAAAAGGGAAGATTACCATCTTTAAATTTCGTTGCCAGATTTCTCTATTATTATTGAAATTAGAGAATAAATAAAATAAAAGTTATATGAATTATCATTAGCATGTGCGAGCTAACTTAAAAAAAACGATTTATTAATAAGAAAGATAATGAAATAATTTGTTATTAAATATAATATTTTTAAATACAGAAGATTATTTCAAAAGAGTCTATAATATTTAAAATATTTTTTGAAAGAAAAACATATTAAATTAATATTGAATTAATTTAAAAATGTCTATTTTTTACAATTCTGCACTTTTAATTAATTACATTAATTGTCTGTAAAAAGAGGTTCTTCTTAATAAAACTTTATTAAATAAATTAAATAAAAAGAATTTGAAAATAATTAATAAATTATTTTCCCTTTAGCTACTGTGACATTATGACTTATGCTACATAAGTACATTAATAAATGTCTAATAATAGACAAGTGCTGTTGCATAACAATAACATATTCTATAATGCAACAAAGTTTGAATGGAAAACATTTAATGCAAAAAACAAAACTATTAATTAATTATTTTCATACTTAAAATGTAATTTATTTAAATAACTGTGACCAAGTGAATAACTCTTTTTTTTTCAATTATTATTATTAGCCAGCGAGGCTTAATTAAAATCTGAGTCGAAATGGTTTTTTGCATAAAATAATTTATCGATATCGCGCATGAGATACGCGCGACCGCTCGCCCAAAAGACGTTTTAATCAATTTAATTAACAACTTTGCAATTACGTAAGGCACAGCTGTACTGATAAGGGATGAAATCCCGAAACACGTGTCTACAGTATATAAAGTAGCATAGTATATAAAGAAAACAAAATTACTTTTTTTATACCACTTGGATCCAAGTTTTTTTTATACTAAATTGAAAATGTACCACCAAGTTAACGCCGACAAAATTAAAGAGCCTTATATTACGTAATTTTTATTTTATTTTTTGTTTGTTTTTTTGCATTAAATATTTTCGATTCAAAAATTGTCTATTATTATACATTTATTAAAGTACTTATGTAACATAAATCATAATGTCACAGTGGCTAAAGGGAAAATAATTTATTAATTAATTATTTTCAAATTCTTTTTATTTCATGTATTTAAATAACTGTGACCAATAAAATAAATCTTTTTTTCTATTATTAAAATTGTGTATATATATAACAATCTTTATTAACAATTAAGTTTACAATAACGTAACAAACATTGATTATGTATATCACACAAAAATTAATTAATTGTTAAATGACTATCGACCAAAGGTCTTTCTGACTGAGTTTTAAATAAACTGTCTTTGTCTTAAAATGTGAAAAAAAAAAACGGGTCATGATTGATAATGTCGTCCTATAAAACCGTATAAAGGGGTGATTCAATTGTTAAAACTTTATTATCCTATATATTTATACATGAATGTTATTACGATATTAACATTTCTATAGACAATTCTATAATTTTTAAAAACTCTTAAATTTTACAAATAATTTTCCAATTTTCGTCACGTTGTTTTTAAAAGCGTTTAATTATTTGTAGATGGTATGCGATTAGGGGCGCGCACCCGCGAGTGTCGTCGTTACTCGTCGCCAATTACCGCCCGGAATTAACAACTTATAAACAATTACGAGTCTCTTGTGCGCTGTTATCAAGTTTAACTCGCGCTTAAACCGCCCCTCTATGTGCGTTGTGTACACGTGTTGTTAACTAAGGAATTGCGGAATTGTTCGCGTGAGGCCGTAAACTCCGCGGATCGCGCCGCAATTATTGTAATTATTAAAACCAAAGTACACAACAGCGATTGTTTAAATACAAATGCTCTCATAAAATTTAAATAAAAAATCTAATATATAAATTGATTATATTTTTTTATACTATTTTATAAAAAAACTGAAAATTTGCACATTATACACAAAAACAATTTTTTTACAATTATTATTTAACCTTGACCTAACAATATTTGAATGTCATTTTGAAAATGGGACATTCAATAAATAACAAAAAAAAATCATTTTCTCAAGTTCCTGTAGCTTCATATTCATACGAAAACAGGCCAGTATAACAGGCCAGTATATAACGTATACAAATCTAAATTGACATAAATTAACGAGCCCTAACAACTATACATCGTGTTTCAAATTTGAGTCTCACCATGGGGATCTCGCTTATTATAAGAGATAGAGGGTAGGTTTAAATTCAGCACTTTTACAAAATTTCATGCTGATTGATATTCCGTTGAGAAAACTGGGCTGTTTCTTTGTTTTTAAGAAAAAAATTAAAAAAAATAAACTGAAAAATGCGATTTTCTTTTTTTATTTATATCGTCTTTATTTGAAGCAACAATTCAATACAATGAAGACATTCTTATAGCACCTTTTTTATGATCTAATCGATGATATACTAATTTTACTAATAGCATGTTTCGTTTCTTCTGGACCATCATCAACTTTCTTATTTTTTATGGGCGTCATATTGTTTTTTGTCAGATTAAAATCCTCTTCATCGTATTTTTATTTAATTGATTAATTCATAACTCTAGTTTTATTGATAAAATTTCGTTTACAGTACCTAGATGCCAACGTTATAAATATACGCTTTTCTTCCCAACACCTTGCTTAAATTATCATATCAATTCGCCTTTAAATAAAATGACGAGACGCTATCATAAAATTCAGCATTGCGAAGATATATTTTCCAATCCCTTGACTCGTTTCTGTTTAGAAGTGAAGGAAAACTTATTGAAAGACGCATGAATATTGGATCGTAACATTTGCTCGTACTTATTGTATCTATTGCTAATTATATATACATTTATTTATTTTACATCAATTATGTATGTATCTTTTTTCATTTTTATTAATTTTGTATTTTACTATATTTTACTTTTGTTTTTTATGACTATGTAAACTTGATATTTTCTCTGTAATTAGACTATATTTTTTTGAGAAAATAAATTATTATTATTGTTATTATTATTAATAGAATATAAGCAGCAACTGATATTGAATTAATCCAAGAAGATCTTCATAATTTAAGCTACTGGTGCCAGAAAAATTGTTTATTTTTTAACATTAGCAAATGCTATTATATTATTTTTTAGAAATAAGAGTACACACTCTCAGTATTTATTAAATGGCCATGTACTAACACAAGTTAGCGTTATACGTGATCTTGGGGTATTATTTGATTGTAAAATTTCATTTACGAAGCAAAGAGACAGCATACGCCGTAAGTCACTCCAAACTCTAGGTTATATCAAAAGATTCGGCAAGGACTTTTCTATTGCACAATTAGATTGCTATATTGTTCCTTACTATGACCTAAATTAGAGTATGCTAGCTGTATCTGGTCGCCTCACTTTGATAACTCAATATAACAGATTGAACGCATGCAAAACCCATTTTTACAACATATATTTCATTTTACTGGTGTACATGACGAAATCTATAGTCGCAGTAGTATGCTTGCTTGCATAAACTTGAAACCATTAGAAGAACGATGCATTATAACGGATTTATATATTTTGTACAAGTTAGCCAATAGGCTATAAATTGTAGTTATCTGCTATCTTGGTTAAATTTTAATATACTGAGCAACACACGTAGTAAGGCATTATTTCGTGAGCATTTCAGCCGCAATAACCATAGTATAAATTAACCCATTAATAGAATTATGCGTTACTACAACAATATATGTAATGATAATCCTAATTTAGATATGTTTAAAATTCCCATATCAACATTTAAAAATTTATTAAATTGTATGAACCTTATTTAGCTACTTTGTTTTATGCAATTATGCTCTGTAAATTAAGTCTATTGTAATCAATTTGTATTTTTATTTTATATATTTTGTTTTCATTTTGTAAAATGGTGTACCGTTTGAATAAATAAATAAACTATACTGAGTCATACATTAACAGAGGGCATGACTTTAAAACTAAATTCAATAGACTGACTGAAAGGCATTCACAACACAATTAAGAAACATAAAAAGAACTTCCAAGTTAAATTTTTCCAAGACCTGAATGATATATAGGAAAAACAATGTTGGGACAAAATTTAAAAGAAAAATGGTGAGTACAGAAAAACGGACAAATACAGAAAATAAATGAGACAGGACTGATTAAGACAAATAGTAAGTATATTATGGACATATTTGCAATATATTACCAATGGACCTATATAATGACTTATTACAATTCATTTATATAGTTGACTCCTGGTACAATTCCTTTAAATGAATCCTATAATCCTAAAATATCTATGACGATATAAAAGATGAAGAAAATTATGACTTGCTGCATAAGGACAAAAAGACGTCGCCAGGTATTCCTAGAACCATCTTGAAATACCTCCGTCCAAATATCCACGAGTATATATTCTCTAAATTTCCAACTTCACCTACCAGCCCCTGTTCTTCAAACACTACCGTCCAATTACCCCAGGTTTAGCCCGTAGAAAGTTATTTGAATCCATCATTCTAAAAAACAACCTTCCTAATCCAAAATGGAATTCCAATTAAGCTTTATAAAACACGAGTCCAAAATATTTTCTTTATCTATTATCACATCTTAATATCAAACAGCATTACTTGTTGGCCGAAAATGTGCAATCTCAATTTTTAGATGTACCTTGGGGTATGCAATTCAAATGTAATTCTTTAGGAATCCACAGTCATTTAATACATTTCTTAGATTACTTTCTATCTAATGTATTCTTCAGAGTAAAAATTCGCAATTCTTATTCCCAATCCTTTCCTTCTGAAAGATTCTCTCTCTCTCCCTCTAATTTCCATAATTTTTATGGTCCTAATCCCCTAATATGTAAACCTCGCAGCATACACATTATTATACGCCGATAATACTATGTTAATTACCCACGATTAGAGATGCGAGTTAGGACACGTGTGCGATCGACGGTGCGCAACGCCTGTTTAAGTTGGCACATTCGCATTTGTCGCCCGCAATTCTCCCACCGAAATGTGACAAGTTTGTATTATTTTTGCGCCAAATCCATGCGCATGCATTTGTCACATTTCGTATGTCCCATAATCGGCCGTGTTTTGCTAAAACCTCTCACCTACACCATGTAACACTCTCCTCACTATAAATCCTTAGGAATGATAAGGATGACAATTAATCATAAATTTACTTCACAACAAACTCCCAACATCTTTAAGCAAACGTTGCGAGCAGATCGCGGCACTTCGAGTCACTAACATATACGAGGGAATATCTATCAAGACTGCAGTATATATATATATATATATATATATATATATATATACGTCATACAAAAAAAGAGTCTTTGGTTTTTTGTTTTTAGTGCTGTGAATAATATTTTTAGTGCTTTACAATGAAATGGATTATCAGGATGTAGAAAAAAAAAAAAAACAACAACATATGGTACTTATTAGTTTATTTAATGACATTAATAAGCGAAAACGATAATATAAGTACAGTGATTAATAATGAAAACTTCAGTTGAATAAGAACATTTCAATATTATGTATTGCCTCCTCGAGCCCTAACTATTGTCAGCATATGGCGGTCCATATCACTAATGAGATCAAGAATATCAGTTTATGAAATATTCTGCAATTCTTCCTGAAGTGCCACACGAAGCTCAATTATTATGGTTGGTGCAACTGCACGTCCTCTAACACGCCTGCCTATCATGTCCCAAACATGTCCTATATGATTTCCATCTAGGATACATGCAGGCAAGTTGAAATATCTTATTCCAACTGCATTCAAGTATTCTGTGACGCACCTCGCACAATGCGGTCTTGCGTTATCCCGCATCAGAAGAAAGCCATCGCCGACAAACAGAGCAAATGAGACTATATTATTTTTCAAACCCTCGTCAATATACCGTTGTGGTGTAAGTGATCCTCGATCATGACAACCAGGTATGAGTAGGCATCAATTGATATTCCTGTCCATAGCATCATGGCTAAGCCTGGGCTTAAAGATACACTCCATAAATCATTCTCATGTTCGTTTCCACACTTGCTCTTTTCTCTCCAGCGAATGTAAGCTGAATCTAATCTTGTCATTGAACAGTACAATCCTCTATTGTGCCAATGTTTGCAAACAAATCGGAATTTGTCTACTCGGTGACGTAGGAGTAAGTTTGGTCCAGCTGCTGGTCTACAAGAGTTTAAGCCAGTTTCTTGCAACCTTCGACGAACAATCTACACACTCACCGGGTATCACGAATCTCATGGAGTTGAATTCTAGTCTTCACTTAAGTCACATGATGATTCCGTAGAGTAGTACGAGCCATAAATCGGTCATCGTTAGCAGTAGTTTTTCGTTTCCTTTCAGATCCCGGCTTACGAATATTTCTGGTCTCCCTGAACCACGGGAGAAAGACCAACATGAAGGAATCTGGACGCATACGCCTGGCTTCTTCCATCTGTCACAAGAGCAGCATCTTTTGCGCTATCTTCAACTTTTAGAACCATAATCAAAACACTGCCGTAAGAATGACAGTTAATTCAAAATAAATAAATCAACAGCTGTGAGTAAGCGAACAGTTTGTCGAAGGATACAAGTAGCCACCTTGATCCTCTATGCATAATGTCGAATGAGTAATAAGTAGTAATGAACGCATACTTTTTTATTTTTACTTATTAATGTTCATTAAATAAATTGGTGAATATCACATGTTGTTCTTTTTTCTACATCTTTCTATAATCAAAGAGATTATATTTTATTGTAAAATACCAAAAGTTTTATTGGAAGTACTTCAAAAAATACTGCGATTTCTTTTTTTCAAAAAATTACCCAATGACCTTTTTTATATCTAAATATATTTAAAATGATTTGCTGTCCTCTGATCGAATACGCTATTATCCTTCATCATTATCCTTGTAAAAAAGTCACGTAGAAATCATTGAGCATTTTTCTTTGAGAATGTTCTTCAAAATCGGACACCATAACAATACATAACTCTTCTGCATGAATTCTGTAATATCCCAAATATAACTGAACGATCACAATCACTCTCCTTAAAATTTGCATCAAAATCCTGAGTATACTGAAATCCTAAATCATCTATGTTTAAAACGCAATAATAATACCCGTCCAAAATATAAAAACCCCTCCATTAAAATTCTCATCAGCAGGACAGAGACAGCGATGTTAGCGATTATGAATATGAATACAACATAGACTAGATATAGATAGAAAAGACCTATTGATAACCAATTTCAGATTTCAGTGCATGTTTTATGTATAATAACAAAATCATATTATGTAATTATGTAAATAATTGTTACTTGCAAGTAATAAAGGAACCAATTCTTTTAATCTGCTGGTAATTCGGACAACTCGATTAGTATTTTATATAAATAACACTTGGTTTCCAAATATATAATATTGTAATTATATTTCATAAAATGATTAATCTTACACCAAATGGAATTAGAAAAGATATTTAAGACAAATATTAAACTGAAAATGACTTACTTAAGATGTTATTACAATTAGAAGTTTTTTCGATATTTAATGATCAATAACGATGTTTTTGATTGTTTATATTTTTCTACCTGCAGATATAAAAATTAAGTAGGTCTAGGTCACCAGAAAAGACAGATTACATTTCATATCAACTTTCTAAGAAATTAAAGGCGACAGTGCGACGATAAAACCGCCTTAATTCACGTGCAGCAGGACACTTTTGGTTTCGAAGGCACGCGCCCGGAGATGGTAGGGCGCGAGGGCATTCGCTCCATTAACCTCAGAGCCATCCGGCGGATCGTGGGCTCGCCGGGTCTCCCTGGGAGCCACTTAATGGCCGACACATAAGAATAACACGGATTCTTATCCCTGACCTAGGGCACCGGGTCTCGGCTTGCGCCTGGCCCCGGAATAAGGACGGCCTTACGCGCTTATTAATACGCCCGATAGAGCCAGACGCCCCCGGAAAAGGGGATGAAAGAATCCCTTGATGACGCTCCTTAGGGGCGAACCCTTAGTAACTGCGCGCCGTTACGCCCGACCGGAATCTTTAACCCATAAACACAATTAAAAAGGAAGGAAAACTGGGACGTGAGAGGAACCTGGATCATTCATATCGCCCACATTCATTCACAACTATTCACATTTATTTTAAAAGTATTACTTAAGTCTTATAATTAATCGAATTTTTAAATAAAAATCGGCATCATTCAAAATTAATATAAAAAAATACTATTAAATAATAAAATATCTACATAAGAGAAAAATTGAAAATTATGAAAACAACGATTCCTAAAAAAAAACTATTATTTAATAGTATTTTTTTATATTAAACGTCTGTTTCTTTTAATTTTCTGATCATTTTTTACTAGTTGTTTTTTTATGATTTCTATTTGTTCTCTTATGTAGATATTTTATTATTAAATATTATTTTTTTTATTATTTTTATTCTAAATCGGAAAGAGGAAAGTCTATAGTATTTAAAATGAATGACGACTACTAAAAAGTTGCTGAAGAAAAATTGTCCACCGGATGTTATACAGAACAATAATAATCCGATTAATATTCATAAAAACAGGTTTAATACATTTTTAAATAAAGTTGATAGATAAAAATTATAATTTTACAGTGAACAACCGAAGTTCACAATAACAAAATTAAATTGAATGTAAACTTAATTAATCGATAATATTTTTGAAAAACAGGATTTAGTCACAGTTATTTATATAAATTAAATAAAGAAAATGAATACAATTAATAAATTATTTCCTCTTTAGCTACCTTGACAATTTGAATTATGTTGCATAAGTACTATAACAAATGTCTAATAACATACACGTGTCTGCAGATAGCCTTATTTTACGTATCTTTTATTTTAATTAAAAAAATGTTTTTGCATTGAATATTTTCGATTCAAACATTAATAATATATTTATTTACGGTATCTCCTTTTTACAATACATATGCAACAAAAATCAATATTACAACTAAATATATAAATGTATGTAAATGATAATCAAACTGAATTATAATTATAAACTGACAGTGAATAATACTAATATTTTAAGGGGTTGTTGTATTATACAATATGTTATTGTTATGCAACATTTCTAAAGAGAAAATTATTTATTAATTATTTTTAAATTCTTTTTATTTCATAATAATTTCATGTAAATATTTTTGAATTAAATCGCTAATTTTTCACACAGCGTTTTGAAGATATATAGAAAATATTATTTCACCTTTCTCAGCTACAGCATTAGAAATAATTTAGTTAATGGAGCAAAATATAATTCTTATAATTAATTAAATGAAATATACAATTTTAATAATTAGCTGTTTAGTTGAGTTATGTATAGTGAAATGTAAAGTGAAATTTGGAATAATAGGTTTCGCTCTTTTTAATTAATTTAATTCAATTTGTTCGTTTAATTTTATTCGGTTTTCATTTAAATTGAATTATTTTAGTTTAATTTGATTTAATATTATTGATACCCCGACACCAATTGGTAAAAGGGGACATCGATTATATACATATATATATATTATTGATTTAATTTCGCTGAGTGTAGTTAAATTAATTTAGTTGATCTATTTTAGCATCTTTGAATTATGTAAGCCATAGCTGCGCTGACGAGGAATAGATCCCAAAACACGTGTCTGCATATGGCCTTATATTAAGTAACGTTCCTTTTGTTGTTTTCACATTAAATTTTTCTCGGATCAAAATTTGTTGCATTATGCAATATTTTATTGATATGCAGCAGCAGGTGTACATTATGTAATTCAATGTACGGCGTGGGTATTTGCCAGGGAAGTAGGTGTTTTAATGTGCATTTGTTTAACGTACTTACGTAACGTAATTCATCCACATTTAGTTCTGTGACTTCACAGAGCTAAATGTGGAAATAATTTAGTAATTATTTTCAAATCATTTTTATTTAGTATAAATAGGTTTCTTATTTTGTTTTACAATTTTTAAATAAGAATATATTTTATTATGAGGTAGAAGAAATAAACCAGTAACTTCGGTTTTCAAACACGTTATAATAAATTTATAAATTTATAAAAAAATACACATGCATTTAATTATGTTTATTTAAATTTTGGTACATATAGTAAACATAAATTAGCATCTTTTAATTATTTAATATTCAACATTATTAATTACTCAATAGCTATTTAATTTAATACTTTAAGCTGTAAAATTATTCGATTTTGAAATCAATATAAAAGACGATTTATTGACACGGTCAAAGAATTTAAATAAATTAAATATAAATGATTTGAAAATTAATAAATTATTTCCATATTTAGCTGCGTGACAGTTACGTTGTAAGTACTTCTGGGGAAAATACCCCGCCAGCCATTGAATTACATAATTTACACCTGCTACTGCATATCAATAATATATTGCATCATGCGACAATTTTTTTATCAGACTAAAAATCAATGTAAACAACAAAAAAAAAACGTTACTCAATATAAGGCCATCTGCAGATACGTATTTCGGAATGTATATCTCTATCTGTTATTCATATGCAACAGCAGGTGTACATTATGTAATAGCGGGGTATTTGCCCGAAAAGTAGTTGTTTTAATGTGCATTTGTTTGAAGTACTTGCGTAACGTAAGTCAAAATGTCACAGAGCTAAACGTGGAAATAATTATTTTCAAATCATTTTTATTTATTTTAATTTTAATATTAAAGTAATCGATATATTAATAAATAGACGAAAAATAAATATCATAAGCAATTACTAATTTAAAACCCATTGAAGAACAAAATTGTAGAAACTACGTAAAATTAATTTTATATCTTTATTTAGAAAGAAAATAAATAGTAATTTTAAAATGTTGAACTTATTGAACTGTTAACTTCCAATATATAATAAACTTGAACGAAAATTTTGGAAGTAATCCCTATAATCAGCAACCCTTTTAAGAGAACCTAAACATTTTTTTAATATAAATATTCCTCCATCGCAATTCACCAATTCGTTACACAACACAGCAAGCACAAATATTGTTATTGCACATCAATGCATTTCACCTTGAAATATTCCTCTATTTATGCCTATGTATTCTTTGTCTTTAGTTGCTGTGTATGTTAATTAAACATATTGGTTGTCATGTTGACACTGTTTAATCGCAACCAGCATTTCACGCATGTAATCTTAGACATGACTCGAGACTTCCAACGCCAACTTCGTCGTCGTTTTTGTTATACGCTTGATATTTGTTTTAAATTGTTTCATGCATTCTATATTACATTAAATATGTATGTATTCTTTGGGAATAAAGATTTTTGTAAATATATATCTTTCTATTTGTTTGGTAATTTTGTAGGTAGTAATTGTATATTATTAAAAAAAGCATATTTTTAGAAAGTTTGGCTCCTGTTAAATGTGAAATAAACAATACGATTCCGTCACGAACGTTAATATTTTCTGATATTGTAAAGTGATATTTCTGGATCTATTTTCTTGTGTAAAATTTTTATAATCCCTCAGTGAAATAATTATCGGACACGACGATGATAAGCGAGGCATCTTTCAACACCGGCTCTAAACCCAATCCTCCGTCATCTATCACTCCCCGAGTGGACACTTAATAATGACGTGTCAATGCGGGGGCGGCTACTTCCCCGCAGGATCCCTCGGCCGGCCATTGATAAACATCTCCCACCTCCAGATGGCGTTTAAGCATTCAATTAAAATATATAATAGCCTGTCGGCAATCTGCAAAGCCGGATTTGTCGAGAAACCCCAGAGTCCCGAATCTCTCTCTTCCAATACATACACGCGGAGGATGTGTATGGTAAAAGGGATCTCTTTCAATATGTGAACACGTGTGCTATTCCTATATTTTCCTACATGTATGTGTGTATGTGTGTGTGTTTGCAGTTCCATTCGTAAAAGTTGATTTGATCGAATATTCCAGTCAGTGTCCTGTCTTCTAGTTATAAAGGCCACTCGTGTGTGTCTCACACGTTCTCTTCATATATTCGCAATAGATTTAGGACAAACAAAAGAACATCAAATACGCGCGCACTTTTCTGGGAGGAGGAGAATTCCCTTCGCCCGGCCTGAGGGAAGCGCAATGGCCTGTGTTTTATTAAAAGGGAAGAAGGTCGAAGGAGGACGGAGGAAAAAAGGAAGACTGGACACACCGGACGTACTCCTGCAGTCGGCTGCACTCCTTCTTTATTCGGGAGAGGGATATTTTTCGGGATTTTGAAATGATGGACGCGTCCACCGGATGCTGGACGCATCATTGATTCCTAGCGATGGAATTGCAGTGAGATTATATTGGAAAATCGAAAAGGATGAGGAGTGCGGATATTGTTGTAAAATAAATTAATTGTATTCAGACAGGGGCTTTTCGTTTCACTTTTTCTATTCTTTCATAAAATACATTTTTTATGTACGAAATGTATTTCTAATTAGACATTCCTTAGGTATAACACTTTTAATATTGGTAGTAATTACTTTATTTCATCTTCTGTTTATTATAGTAATAAATAATAAAACTGTAAAAAAAAAAACAAATACACAATATTAAAATTATATTTAAAATACAATTTTTACATGTATTATATTCTACAAAAATTCCACCCATTAAACATTTAGTTTAATTGGTTTAATTTAATTTTTGTATTTAATTAATTGACCACAAGAGGCGCTTCAATACAAGTGTTACGAAAGAATTATTGTTAAGTTCAGTTGTATTTGGTTAGCGATATAGTCTAGTGGTTTATAATAGATGAAATTAACGTGTAATAGTCATTATTTGAAGTCCTTATATTACTCTGCAGCAAGTTTATATACCTATAATTTGTAAATGCTTATTAAATTTAATTTAATAAAATCATCATCACAAAAGCAGAAAGACCTTCGATCGATTGTCCAGAACAAACAATTTATTTTTTTATTGTCTCAATAAATATATTTGTACTTAAGTATGCAATGGAATTGATTATAGTTTACTTCTACAAATTACAGACGGAATTTTTTTTAATTTCAGTTTGAATAAAACTACTCAATTTTTGTGTTTGAATTGATACAAATTTTACAAAAATATTACAAATATTAAGTATACATAATGAAATTAAATTGTTTGTCCTGGACTATCGATCGGAGGTCTTTCTGCTGTATTTTTTAAACGTTAAAAGTAGCTCTTTCTCTCTCAAACAAAACTATTTATCTTTCACTCAAAAATGTTTCCGCATTTCAGGTAGCGCTGTACAATGAAAAATAATTTACAGGAATCTGTTCCTCCGTTATAATCTCGTTAGAGATGCTTTTATTACTGCGAGGTTTTATTTTGTAGTAAAAAAATTCCCACACCGCTGATAATTCTGTTAAAAATGAATTATTTTCATAGGAAATATTTACAATTGTCAGCTTTTTGCGATAGTTATAAAATTATTCATGTATAACGATAATATTAAATTAAAAAGTGTATAACAAATACATTGAAATACATATTATCATAATGGACAAATTTTAAATTAATTGAGTACATTTTTACATAATACTATTCCTTAAAAATAACATTATATTTTACCGATATAGATTTATTTGTCTACTTTATAACCGGAAGACGCCGGGGACTGCTTCCCCCTGATACAGATTATATATTTTTTTTAATCTGTTTTCCTTTCTACCATTAGGTGTAAGGAGTTTTTGTATAGAGTCTGTTTCTATATTTTTCTCTCCATGTCTTTCTGTCCTTGGTTAATTGTTTAATGTCCTTCCAGTCTATGCCATTTTTTTTCTGCTTCTTCTCTAATTATGTCATTCCATGTTTTTCTTGGTCTTCCCCGGTAATTTCTTCCTTGCGCTCTTGTTTCATATATTCTTCTTGCTGTTCTATCTTCTTTCATGCGGCACACATGTCCGAACCATCTCAGCAGCCCTTCAACAATGGTATCATTAATAGGTCCTATCTGTAAGTTTTGTCTGTATGTCTCATTCCCTATTCCATCTCGTCTGGTCTTATTTTCAATTTTCCTTAAGAATCTCATTAATTTTCGTTTTGTGTTTTTCCGCCAAGGTCCATGTTTCACTGCTATATATTATTGTAGGTCTTATAACCTTTTTTACTATTTCCGCTTTTATGTTTTTAGTTATTTCTTTCCTTCCAAAGAACGTTGTCTTCATCATGTTAAATATTTTTCCCGCTCTTCCCAGTCTATCATTTATCTCTTTGTCTATCTTTCCATTATTTTCTGTTATTATTCCTAGATACTTGTAATATTCTACCTCTTCGATCTGTTTTCCGTGCAATTTTATTGTATATATTTTGTTTTCTCTAGCTATTATAATTGTTTTGGTCTTGTCTATATTTATCTTCACATTTATTTTTGTTAATGCCTTGTCGAGTATTTCTATGTTATGTTGTAGGTCTTTCTCTGTCTCTGCCACTATCGCCATATCATCTGCAAACATCATTTCCGTTACTTGTGTTTTTTCCATTTTCCAGTATCCTAATTTTAATGTCTTCATTTCCTTTATAGCTTCATCTAGTATCAATGTAAATAGTAGCGGACTCATAATACACTCTTGTTTTACACCTATCTTTGTCACGAACTAGACTCTTCATTGTTTGTTCTATGTTTTTGTTGTTTTTGTACATAGCTTTAACTACTTCTATCGTCCTTCTGTCTTACAGATTATATACAAATTAAATTTATAATGGCAACCAATTATACAAGAACACTCGTAGTAATAAAAACACTTACATTATTTTACAAAATAACTTTGACAAAATGTCAAACACATTCACCAAAAAAACAACTTTATATAAAAGCAAATGTGCAATCTTTGCGTCAACGTTTGAAACTAGCGCCACCTAGGCCACGGAAACTATGAAGTCAAAGCGAGACAGATTTTAGCGAACAGATTTCTAATGGAGCCAGTCCGGCCTGGCTACTATTGTTAAAGAGACACTATTTTTTGCAGAATTAAAACATAGAAAAAAGAAGAGGAGAAATAGATATTACGGAAGATTTCAATGGACGAGTAGAAAAAGAAAATGGGTGAGTAATTTGACACAGTATTGGGAAAATATGCTGAAGATCATAGAAATAATAATGAAGAAAGAATTGTTGAATAATGTATAGAACAAGATCTAAAAATAACCTATACATTTTTCAAGCATAACGAAATTCATAAATATATTTAAGAACAACATAATAGAGGTGAAAAGTCAAAAATTGGTTATATCATAACGGAAAGGACAAACGGAAGAAACATGTATATAAGAAGATCATAAGAAATAGGAATTGATCACCATCTACTAATAACCGATATTATACAAGAAAAAAAAATGAAGCTATAGACGAAGAAAACTAAAATGCAACGAAGTTTAAGAGCAGCTAGAAAATATGAAGTATAAAATAACAAAACTATATAAGAATTACCAGAAGTATAACAACAAACTATATCAATGAGAACAATAGCAATTGAGGTGGCAGAACAAGTATGTGTGGCAAAACAATTATAATGAAAACCAAAATAAGAAACATGCACTAATTTGGGTAGAAGGACATAAATTAGCTGTAACGACTACAAAAAGAGAGAATCAAAAGAAAAAAAAGCTGATATTGTCTAAGAAATAAAACAAAAGCAAGAAAAAAATGGGATTCTATCCCATTCTCAAAGTGCCAATCATGAGATATTTTATAAAACACTGAATGATCTACGGAATGACCAAAAGACAAATATATTAAAATAAAAGACGAAACAAAATGTTAGTTTTCTACTTGTTTCAATTGAAGAAACAATGGAAAAGAAGAAGAAAATAAACTTCCAAGAATTACTAAACCAAAGTTATGAATTAAACCAAGAGGAAGATGATATAATAGAAGAAGAGTTACACACAATGCAAGATGATATAATATAAGAAGTAGATGAAGCAATAAAGTGCTAAATATTCTAAATACCAGAAAGAAAACCTGGAAAAAAATTTTCTAACAATGGATGAAATGTGAGTTTATTACTATTAACCTGAATAGAATCTACAAAGACTGTAAAACAACTAGCTCCGAATAATGCGGCCAAAAAACCAACGCTCGGCTAGCAGTGTTAATGCATCTTTTTATTTTAATACGTCTGAAACCTGTACAAAGGAAAACCAGATACATCAGAAACTTATGGACGATCTAAATAACGAAATAAACGTATAACCGCCTTATATAATGAACAAAGCTAATTTCTCAATTAGCACTTAGTGAACTGTATTGAAATATAAGCTACTGGGAAGTCAGGGTAGGTGTGTGGCACCATTAGATGCCAATCGGGGCAAATTTGATTCTATAAGCTACTGATTAAAAGGCTTGGTTTTTGTTTCACTGAATTTTATTTTATTTTCCAACTGGTTTCGACTGTACGTTATTAACAATAAATGATAATAACTTATCGGAAAATTAAATAAATACGAAAAGTTTCAGTCAGTGAAGTAAAAGTTTTTTTTTGAATCAGCGCGATTTCGCAGTCACACATACCTATGATAATGTTGACCAAGTTGGATTAATTACGATCGGATCATATTATTTTCACTTTTTTTTTCTCACTCAATACTATCTCCTGCAACAATTATCTGTTTCCAAACCTCAATGAGACTTATTGAGACTTATCCCGAACATTTAAGCATATTTTAAAGGAACCGTCATTTCTTACGACAGAAAAGGCATCGAAATGGTGAATATTTTTTAAATCTAGTGCATCGCTTTCGATAGTATATATGTTGAGGATTATATTAATAAATAACTATATTAATGTAACTCTGCCCACAACGCATATTTTCATTACAAAAATTTGGCGTTTTTTAAAAAAATGATATCAAGAATTCAAATTATTTTCTTTTTTATTTTAAAATATCCATATCAATATTTTTTAGTAAATAAACTTTTTTTAAAAAACTTCTTTGAATTTATGTAATGCAACAACAAAAAATAAAATAATATTACAATTAATTATATTATACAAAAAAAATTAATCAACAATAAAATTAAATAAGGAGAATATCTGGCAATGATCAATAAAATTTTATTGATCTTTGCCAGATTTTCCTTGATTAATTTTATTGTAATTTAAATAACTGAAAATGTGTGAATCATCTTTGTTTCATTTTATTTAATTTAATTGAAAACAATGCTGTTTTTTCTCACGTCGATTCGATATTATTTTTTGTTCGGAACCGATAAATCCGCTTAATGCGTTTCCTTAACCGCGATCACTTCCATCCGCGATCTCGTTGAAGACGGTACGTAAAGATTAATTAAAAATTGTTTAACAACTAAGGGCTTACAGGGCAGAGCTGTACTGATGAGGGATAAAATCCCGAAACACGTGTCTACAGATAGCCTTGTAACTATTATGTGTTGTTTCATTAAATAATTTCGAATCAAACCGTTGCAATTCGCAGTAGAGTTATGCAACAACAAATAGTAATATTTTGTTTTTATTCGTACATATAAACTTATAAAAAATAAAAATAATCGATTTTCATTGAAATATAAAACAAAATGAAAACATATTTTTAGGTGCTAGTTAAAAATAAATATACCGAGTATGAATTCATAATTGCTGTATTTAATTATTTTTTATACCATAATATCGAGTGTTTTTTTTTTAGATAAACAGGTTTATATATAAAATTGTTTTTTTTCCTCATAACAAAAGCAGCAGCAAAATGATTTGACTAACAAACTCCCCAAACATTCCCATATCCCAGAACAAACGCGAAGCCATTATCAATCATAAAATCAAAAATTCCATTCAGCCGATTCGGACAGCATGACACTCAACTTTTTTATACACATTATCAAACGATCGCGAAGATGGACGATCGGCCGTGGGGGCCCCAGAACCCACAATGCTACTGCCCCCCTCGTCCGCCTCCTTCTCTCGCTCCACCCCCAATTTTCCGAACGTCGGACGACCGGAACGGACATTTCAATCCGCGGCCCCATTATCATCATTTTTTCCCCGTCGTATATTCTGCATGTTTTCGCATTCTCGCAAGTAATGATGTGTGGGTAATGGGGGCGAGGCCGAAAAAATAACTAGGCGGAAAAAGTGTATTGTGATTAGAAAAGCGACCGGGCATCGCATCTTTCGCTCTCCCCCCCCCTCGACGGAGATTGTTAATTGGGGATACTGTTTTTGTGTGTGTGGGAGTCACTCGTTTACGGGCGGAAAAAAATGTTGGTCAATAAATCAATCTGGTGTTTTATTTCCGGTTAATGAGCGAAAGAAAATCAATTAACACCGCGTGGAATGGAAATTGTCTTCGCTCCACCCGGCGCATGCACCATAAACACATTTAATTTTAATTAAGGGAACCACCTTTACGGCGGATTAAGTTTAATTAAAAAAAAAAAAAATATCTTCGTTATAAATTAAATAGTAATACTTGAAAATTGTTTTATTGTTTAAGTTTATTTCTAGATGAATTTTCAATAAAAATAAGTCCAACTACAAATTTCATAAATAACTAGGTTTTTTTAATAATAACACTGGTTTGCATTGCAAAAAAATTTTTTTTTTCGAGCCCTGACACCATTCCTGCTGATTCTTATTTAAAATGACCTCCTAAATCTGAATATGACCTCCGTTTTTCCCATCACCCACCGTTTTGGGGGGAGGCCCCCCACCTACTTTTATCACTTTTCAATAATAATTTGGAGGGATGAAAAGGATTATTTTAGCCTTTACATTTCTTCTGAGGGGCTAGAGAGGTGAAAAGTTCCAAAACATGAACATTTGTAGCAAAAAGGTGGTTTTTTTTTGGGGGGGGGGAGGGGGATTTGCCCCCTTAAATTGTAAAAAAATCATTAAAAATGATTAATTTTTTCCGTTTTTTTTTTCAGAGTTTTTTTCACTTATTTTCTACATATTCCAGCTTCCATTCCCCCTCATCCTCCCCCAAACACCCCCAATAATAAAAATATATAGCAACTGTGCCACGCTGGCGCTCTCAATACTCCCCCCGTTTTCATCACTTTTCGATAATAATTTTATAGCCATGAATTTGATTTGGAGGGCTAAAAAGGATTATTTTACCTGTAAATAATAATAAATAAAAAGTAAAATAATAAATGTAAAGAATAATAAATAACTAAGATAAGTACCTTCATTTGGTGCTTGCTTTACTTTTGTACCCTGAGGTAGAAGTTTCTCGTATCAAAAACCAGCAGTACTCTGCTAACATGCTCGCATTCCACTTCCCCGAAAATCTCCTCTCGAACTTAGAGATGTCTTGATGAAACCGTTCCCCGTGTTCATCCTAAACTGCTCCTAAATTTTCAGGGAAGAAGTCCAGGTGTGAGTGAAGGAAATGCACTTTAAGAGACATGTTACACCCTATGGCCTTGTATGCTGACAGCAATTCCTCGACATGAGCGATATAATCATCACTTTTGTTGTTACCCAAAAAGTTCTCACATACGTTTTGGAATGCAATCCAAGCTCGTTTTTCTTTTCGATTCAGGTGTTCAATAAACGTCGAATCTTGGAAAAGTTGTCTAATCTGGGGCCCCACGAAAACTCCTTCCTTGATTTTAGTCTCACTAAGACGAGGGAATTTAGTTTTCAAAAATTGAAATGCATCACCGGTCTTGTTCATTGCTTTCACAAACTGTTTGATCAATCCTAGTTTGATGTGCAAAGGCGGCACCGGGAGTAAAACTTGTCTCGGGCTCGGCTGTCTCATTCGCATAGGAAGAAGCAGTATTTTGTGAAGCCCAATTGCAGGCCCATGAGTAGAGCAACAACTTTTAAGTCAGCGCAAAGTTTTCAATTATAATCATGGTATTTGATTTTATCAAGGATCCGGCTGATGTTTTTGTACGTCTCCTTCAAATCCACAGAGTATGCAACCGGGTTTGATGGTAACTCATTCCCATTGGCCAATAGGACAACTTTCAAGCTTGTCTTTGATGAGTCTATAAACAGTCTCCATTTGTCTGGGTCACATGGCATCTTCAGTTCTATCATCAATGCATTTGAATTGGCAGAACACTAAGCCTTCATCTGCCGAAAAAAGTAATTTCAGGGTTGACTGCCTAGTCCTGTAAGAAGAGATTTTTACACCCTTTTCTAAGAGATTCCACTGCTGAAGTCGAGATCCAAGAAGTTGAGATTTACTCTTAGGTAACTCCAAATCCCTGACGAGATCATTCAATTCCGACTGAGTAACGAGGTGAGGTTTTCGATGAGCTGAATCAGCAGAACACTCTTCATCGTCCCAAGAAATTAGGGATATGATAAGGTTTTTTTTTCCAATTGACAAAAAAAAAACTCCCTTTTCTTTATACCTATGTCACACGGAATATCCTATTTCGTGAATAAATTTGATATTAGCATGATCATAATTTAAACACAACCTAAAAACTGAAATGTGCTTACCTCTAGATGATTTGAGGGTATCGAGGACGACACGCTTTTCAATCCGTTTGAAGCGAAGTAAATTATTTAAATAATTCCAAACAATTTACAATATAATTTTCGGAAAATATATCCCTCAAAACCAGAGGAAACCAAAGCGGTTATTAAATTAATTTCCGAAGATAAAAATGGCGTGATGACCTCTAATCGATTTGATGTGTTTACGCCGCGAGTGCCAGGTGTGTAAAGGAACGAGAGCGCGGAGCGCGATGACCACGGAGGACCAAGACAACAAAAAAAATGAAACAATAGCATTTTCGAATTAATTTTAATAAAGCACAATAAGTTGCATATATTAATTCCTCATATTGGAAATAAAAACAACTTAGAATAATTTTACGCAAAAATCACGTAACTGTACCTTAATGACAACTTCCTCAAATACCGATTGACAAACATTCATTAAAACGACTACTTCTCCACCATATACCCTGTCAGACATTGGAATACACAACAGATATTTGTTTGTTGCATACCAATACTACCGCAAATTGATAATAAAAGTGTGTTTCGGGATTCGTCCCTCACCAGTACAACTTCCTGGAAGTTCCCTTAGTTCATGGCTAACTATTTTTTGGTGTATGGTAAAATTAAAAACGACTGTAACTTATTTTAATAAAGTCATAGTCAACTATTGTTTCCATTTAAAAAAAAAGGTAAGTTTGTGTCATATCTCCCAAAATAAGGGCGAAAATTTTTTTTGATTTTTTGTTTTTAATCTGTGTAAAATTTTCTACAACTTTGTCCTTTACAGTTTTTTTCTATCTATGATAATAATAGAGATATATTGATTTCAAAAAATTGATACATTTTACTTTTTTTCAAAATATCTAGTTACCCTTGACTTTTTCAAATATTTTGAAAGTGTCATTTAATTCGTCTTATAAAACTACACTTCTTTCCCCATTTAACCGTTTTTCTATCTCTTATAGTTTCCGAGATCCCCATAGAGAACATCGAAAAAACTCACCCTGTATATTTTGAGAAAAAGGTGTAAATTGATCAGAACAAAACTTTAAAAACAACAAAATATTTTTTAACATAAATTTAAACAAAAAACTGGTATTCTTGTACATTCACCGAAGCAATAAAATAATCTGTTTTAACATTTGTTTAATATAAATATTAAATAACGTCAAAATGCCAGGGTTTGTTTCAACAAATGATAAAAACACAGTAAGAATGCTTTTTACATTCCCCGGCCTGAGGGATTAATTTGATTGAAAATTTTAAAATGCAACACATTTTTTGTGCTATTAAATATTCATTCAGAAAGCCGGGGAAAATTTCATGATGGACACATCACCATTTTTTATAATTCTAATGTTTCCTCTGAAATGTTAAATTAAAACTGAGAAATTGTAAAAAGATCATTTGGCATAATTGTAAAATCCATTAATATTTCTGATGAATTTCATTTCGGATAATTAATCTTAAAATTCATATAGTATTGCCGCATGGCTAATAAATTATTGCAGAAAGCATATTACCGGTATAAATTAAATACACAGGAATTTGAAGTAATTAATTGGCACAATTGAACAATTAATTATTTTCCACCAATAACTGCGCTTTTTTGCATTTATTAGATTCTACATAATAAATTTAATGTGGATAAGACCGGTAATTCAACTCTGATGCATGTCATTTTCTACCGTAAATATGCTCGGGATATCCAACTGTCGTAACTACACCTTTGATATTTACATATAAAAAATATTGTGAGAAAACTATACGTTATGCCACAACTTTGACCAGATCATAATGCCAACAAAGACTTTGTGAAATCGACGAAACACAAGAATAGAAGTGAGTAAAATCATTTGGTTCCTTTAATTAGCTGTGTGATATTATGTGATTTTGTCCATTACACATCCAGCTTGCTCTAGTGATATTTTTAAGATACTTATCCAATTAATTGAATCTATAATACGTTTTGCATGATTTTATTGGCATGAAATATCCCTGTTAGCACTTTATGATTATTGCAATCATTTATAGCGTTCTTTTTAATTTCTCCGGACACCTGTCCAAGGGAAAGTATTGTGATCATAAAGATTTTCTAATCGCATATTTCAACGGATATACATATTTTGTGGTTCATTACATCGATTTTTCAAATATGTCTGTGTGTGTGTTTCCGCGATAGCGCAAAATTGGCAAAACGGATTGAACCCTAATGTCGAATCAAAGCTTTTAATAAAAGTTGTGAAATCTGAAAAGCTTTTGGTTAGAATAAAAACTCATTAAAAAACTGCTTACGATTATAATTTATTTATTTATTCTTATTTACGGATATAACCTTTTTACAAAAGCAGCAAAATATAAATTGTATAAAATATCAAAAAAAAAAACAAAGTAATAGAAAAAAGTACAAATATGACAATAAATAACAATTCGATTAACAATTTTCTACATAACAATAAACATACAAAATGTGAATACAGTGATGTGCATAACACGAACACAGGCATATATAGATCACAAATTCATAGCTTCCGATAAACGTATATACCATAAACTACTCTTAAAGCTGTTATAAGAATTCGAAAACAAATTAAAACTAGACTTATACTGCAACGCATTCGCAAGACGCATACGTCGATCAATGGGATTAAAGATGCCATAGTTCGTGTGATGAAAAGACAATCTAAAAAGGGGAGTATGCCTAGAATTAACACCGGGAGGAATATTAAAATTGAGTAAGTTAAGTAATTGAGGACAATCAATAATACCATTGACCAACTTGTACAGGAAACATAAATCAAGCAGCACTCTTCTGTCTTGTAACGATCTCAAATCTAACTGATCAAGCATAGAACTGCGACTAAAGCTAAAGTACGACCCTCCTAATCTACAGTGAATAAATCTTAGAAATCTTTGTACAAACTCAAGCCGCTGTATGGTATTTGCTGTGTAAGCAGACCATACTACAGAGGCATATTCCAAATGGGGTCTAACTAAAGACAATTTAACTGTCGCAACTCTGAAGTCATTAGAAAATCTACAAACAAAACCTAACATTCTTAAAGCAGAGTTGCAAATGTTATTAAGATGTTTGTTAAAATTTAATTTGGAAATAAATAAAACACCAAGATCTTTAACTTCAGAGACTACAGTTAATAAATGGCCATTAATGGCATAAGGAAACGAAATATGAGAGCCTCTACTAAAGGATATATGGGAACATTTGTTCAAGTTCAAGTGCAAATCATTCAAATCACACCATTCAGCTACATTCTGAAGGTCATTTTGAAGTAGTTCTTGATCGACAGTAGTTCTAATAGCTTTAAATAACTTGAGATCATCCGCAAACAGAAGAAATCTACAAAATCTAATGCGCATATAAATGTCATTAATAAATAGCAGGAATAAAACTGGTCCGCAATGAGAGCCATGTGGAACATCCGAAGTAACATTTATCTTCCTAGAATAGCAGAATCCAATAAGAACGCACTGAATCCTATTTTATAAGTAACTAGCAAGCCATTTAATAACAATATCACTGATTCCCATTGCTCTAATCTTGCTAAGTAAAATATTATGCTGTACACGATCGAATGCCTTGGAAAAATCGGTATAAATTGAATCAACTTGCATACCATTTTCCAAGGCATTCGATAGGAAGTTGTGGTAAGAAATAAGATTAGTTGATGTAGATCGTCCTTTCTTAAAACCGTGTTGTTCGTTGATGAAAATGTTTTTACACGACCAGATAATTTGCTGTGAAATTATATAATGCAGCAATTTCGGTATCGCGGACTGTATACAAATACACCTGTAATTACTGATATCAGATCTATAACCACTTTTAAATACAGGCATTAAAAAGCTTTCTTACCAGCAGTCGTGAAAAACATCAGAATTAAGGGAATCAGAGAAAAGACCGTAAATGGGTTTTGCAATTGTGAAAACACACCGCTTTAAGAAATATTCAGGAATTCCATCAGGGCTTACATTACACGAATCTGATAATGCTAAAATATTATCAACCACTTCTGTAAGATTAACGCTAAAATTACTTAAATTAACAAATTCTTCAATATTATTAAAATTAGTATTATGTTGGGTATCCTTGGGAGCAACATACACGGTTGAAAGATAAGAAGCAAATAAATTAACACAATCTTGTAAATTGTCACTTATATTCTCATTCAGGTACATTCTTTTAGGGTAACCGTAAGTCTTACGACAAATATTAACATGATCCCAAAATCTATTGGTATTTAAGGTTATGTTTTTCTCGAGGCGTTGTAAATACTCATTATATAGGGAGCTGTTTAAGACATAACATGGGGCTCTAGGACCTTACAATTTCGTCCAAACGGCTTTTTCAAAAAAATCATCCCTTAAGTGTTTAACACCAATATTGTGTAAAAAAGAGATGTTTTTATTAATTTTTTCATCAATATCAAGGATAATTTCGACGAAAGTTGAAACTTGTCGGAGAAAATAATCATATTTTGGTGAAACAAAACAATTATATAAAGAATGTACTGCTAATTTTTGGAAATGGCTTAACCTTAGGTTGCTGAGACCAAAATATGAATACAAAAATTAATAAAAAAATATTTTATTGATAACAATGGAATGTTCCATTCGATTTGAATAAAATTTACTGCGTTTCTCGCCGGGGGGTATACCTTAGGTATCCGCGCTTGGACGAAATTGTATAGTCTCCGGGGCTCTTACTATCTTAAATATTAAAAAGTCAAGTAATTTGTTTTATTCGGATAGAAAAATGCTTCAAGCAAAAGTTGTAGACTTTAAAAAATTTTATACTTTTTATTATATAACTCTTTATCCTAATACCTTTAGTTTTCATGTTATAAGCAGGAAGTTTCGTCTACCTGATATATTCTCTTATAAATACATAATTGTTTTTTATGTCAAAATGAAGTCATATTTCAGTAAGTAAATAAATCTTTTGTGAACGACTACAAATTTTCTAAAAATTAAATTTAATATGGGATAATTGTAAGGTAAGAAATAACAAAATAACTTCTAACATTTTTTCAAATATTTGGCTTCAATTATAAAAGACAACAATTTATATTTTCATTTAATAACTTTTCATTTACTATTAAATGTTCATTAAAAAACTCATTTGACCGAATTCATAGGGGAAAGTGCCATGATGGGCACATCACCTTTTTTATACAAAGTTATAGTTATAGATGTCGTTTATTCTTCTTGTGCACGAGCACAATTATAAAACAAATTAGATAACAAATTCTTTAAAATGTTTTGTTTTTTAACAACAAAATTATCATAAGGATATTATTAATATATTCAACATATTTTATGTTTTCCCCTAGGGGAACGAACTATATCAGTTCTTATTCGAATTTTAAATAAATTGATTTCTTTGCCAGTTTGAACTAAAATATATATAATAAAAAAAATGAATTTATTATAATATTCACCATAAATTCTTTTAAATGTTTTTTTTTTTATTTTTATGATAAAGGACATTGTGTGCATGAAATTAATTCGTGTGTTTTATGAAAAATGTCATTTAATTAGTATCCCCCAAACGTCCATTCCTCGTGCACATTTCTTACGCGAACCCTTTTCCGGCCGCGATAAAATTCACCCGGAGACAAACAAGATAAATCAGCGCCCGCGGTTTGTTTACACAGAGGCGTCGGTATAAATGCGGAAGAGCACGTGTAAGTTTGCATAGTGACGGCGTAAGAAACGGACAGCGCATTTATAACTGATAAACCCCGAAAACGCCCCCGCTGCCTGGGTCCCGTCGGGAAATTTAAGGGTGGAAAAATCGCGGATATTAATTGGGGAGGCAAAAAGGGATGAGACTTATGTGTGTGTGTATGTGTGCGCGCTGGTAAAGGCAAGTGTGTTTATGTGTGGCGAGGGCGGATTAAAAATGTAAAAAAAAGACGAGAGGGATGAACCCCGAGGGTGGGCGGAGGTGTACGCATCCCTTAGCTCCGGCAAATACGGACGGTCAGCGTAATCTTTCAAAGCTCACTTGATTTATTAAATTTGTACACAAATTAACCGTGGAATTTATTAAGGTTGATAATTTTCTTGGCTTAAATTAACATTACCAGATAATGCAATAAACAGCATATAAATAGTGTATTTTTTTGTAAAAGAACACTAAACACAATCCTCTTATAAATATAAGTATTTGCAAGAGTTATATGATGGTTTTTAATAGTATTAAAAGCGGAAAGTATTCCTAACTTCTTTTATTTATTTGAGAACTACTCCACTTAAAACAAGATTTCAGAAAATATAACTTTTAACTTTAATGTATTTCTTATTGGTCACTTGATGAAACTTTTCAAATGATATATATACAGAGAGTTTTATGTAACACCGAACATACTAGAATGTACTCAATGTAAATTTCCCTATGTTCGATTTGTTCAGAAACGCATCAAAGCATTGAGTGCGATGTGATTGGCTACTATTTCTAAAAATAATATAGTCAACCCAAACTACACCTTTTTTCCGTCAAAAATGACTTGCAGTTGTCAGCTATGGCAAGCAAGTGATATTTATTGTTCTGGCTCTTAAAGCAGAAGTAGACGAAGAGTTGGACATCTTTACGTGTCAATAATGTATACAAAGGAAGAAAAGATTTTTATGGTATGCATTGCGGTTAAGTATAATATTCATAATTATACATGTTGCACTTGACATAATAGTTGACATTAGAAATCGTAGCCAATCACATCACACTCAATGCTTTGATGCGTTCCTGAACAAATCGAACATAGGGAAATTTACATTGAGTACATTCTAGTATGTTCGGTGTTACATAAAACTCTGTGTATATATATATATATATATTATCAGAAAAAATACCCATAAGAGTGTAGGGTTATAAATATAAACTAAATAATAACAAAACAATAATAAAATTCTTATTCTATATGCAGTTTACTCGATTTCTGCATTTCCGTGTACTATAATTTTCCATTATTTTTTGTTTCCTGCCTTTTCCTTTGTTTCTTTGAATGATATCCCCTTCTTTTCCAGTACTTTTGTTATGATGTTGTTCCATGTTTGTCTTGGTCTGCCAGGTCTTATTTTCCGTAGATTCTTTGCCTCCCATATAATTTTAGTTTATCTTTTATCTGACATCCTCTGTAGATGGCTTCACCAGCTTAGTTGTCTTTTTTCTGTAAATTCCAGTACTGATTCCAGCTTGAATCCGGCTCTTTTGGTTTGGGTTTAATGTCCACGACTCGCATACGAAGGTTAGCACACTTTGCGAAGGTTTGAACACTTTTATCTTCGTTTGTGTCGATATCTCCTTATTATTTATGAAGTTTGAGCGCATTGAATGGAATCGTTTTAATGTGTCTGTATTCTGTTATTTATCTCTGTATCTGCTTTACTATTTTCTTCAATTTTCACTCCTAGGTATTTATATACGTTCACCTGTTCCAATTTCTCTTCGCCAATTATGATATTGTAGTGTGCTCTCCAACAACCATGATCTTGTTTTTTTTTATTAATTTTCTTACCCGCCCGTTCTAATTGCTTTTTCCATATTAGAATGTTATGTTCTAGGTCGTTTTCCTTATCAGCAAATAACACAATGTCGTCAGCATATAATCCTTCCGCTATTGATGTCATCTTCATTTTGTTGTATCCTACGTTTAGTTTCTTAGTTTCTCTGCAACATTCCTTTAATATGATGAACAATAACGGACTCAATCCACCTCCTTGTCGCAGTCCATCTACAGTTTGGAAAGGTTCTGATATTATACCATTACTTATGGCAAAGTTAGTTGTATTCATATACATCTTCTTTGTTATTCTTATTATCTTATGGTTAATTTTGAGTTTGTCTTGTATTCTCCAGATTGCATTTCTTTCTAAAGTATCGAAAACTTTCTCTAGATCGATAAATGCCAAAAACAGTTTTCTTTGTTGGTTGTGCATTTTTTCTATTAATTGTTTTATGGTAAATAGATGGTCTAAATTCTTGAACATTTCCGATACTAGTCTGTCTTTCCCAGCTGATTTTCCATTTTTAATTCTTTTTATTGCTCGCTCTATCTCATTCAGTGATATGTCCTCTTCTGTCATATCATTATTGAATTCCATTTCTATCTCGTTGGTTGTCGTTCGTTTACTTGGGACATTTATTAGGTGTTCGAAGTATTCTTTCCATCTTTTGTTTATGTCTTCTGCTTTCACTAATATTTCGTTATTTTTACCCTTGATTTTTGTTCTGGTATTTCCTGCTTTCTTCACTGTATTTAAAGTTTTTAGAGTTCCATAAAACAACTTTTTGGTTAACTTTATTTACTATTTCCGAAAATTATCCCACATCTTTTGCTTTTCCTCTCTCATTATTGTTTTCACTTTTTTCCTACTGTTCGTATAAAGTGCATAGTTGTCATTAGTCTTGTTGTTTAGATACTGTTTCCAGTATTTCTTTTTTATTCCTACTTCTTCCTTAATTTTTGGTGACCACCACCTAGTTTGTTTTATTTGTCCGTTTTTTTTATAGCTGCCACATACTTCTCTTGCTGTTTGTGGTAATGTTTTTTTTTTCAAAATATGTCCATATTGTTTCTATGTTTTTCTCATCTTGTATTTCGTTCCATTTTGTGCTGAGTTATTGTTTATATCTAGATGCTACTTCGCATTCATTTAGTTTGAATGTCCTTATTGTTTCGTGCACAACCTCTTCTGTATTTGTATTTGTTTCTGTAATTGAATTTTATTTAATTGTTTTCGTTTTTAATACGAGTAGATAGTGGTCACTCCCTGTTTCAGGTCCTCGTCTTACTCGTATGTCTTTTATGATGTTTTTCCTATTCTTCTCTACCAAAATATAATCTATTATTGATCTTTCTCCCCGTCTGTGTAGGAATGTATTTCTTTATGCTTAATAAAGGTTTTTGTTACTATAAGGTTGTTTATAATGCAGTATTCTAGTAGTCTCTTTCCGTTATCATTTATGAATGTTTCCCAAATTTGCCAATGTTTTCTCCATATATATCGCCCTTAGTTCCTACTCTTGCATTTAAATCCCCCATGACTATGACATCACCATTCATCTCCTCCGTTATTGTATTTAGTTCATTCCAGAATTAGTCTTTATCTTCTTTTTTAGTATCATTTGATGGTGCATATGCCACAATTATATTTCTTATAAAGTTATGTAATGTATTTACCCTTTTCCTAATACTTAGTTTCTTCTATATTATTTACATTTTTTTATTTATAATACATGCTACACCACTTGCGGCTCTTTCACTTTCTTCCACGCTACAGTACACACACAAGTGTCCATTTTCTGTCTTAAATTCTCCTTTTCCCTTCTTTTTAGTTTCCGTGATTCCCAGTATATACAAATACAGTCTTTAAAATTCCTGTTCTAATTCCTTTTCCTTTCCATTTAAACCTCTTATGTTCCAAGTTCCGATTATTATATGTTAATTTTTACTTTTTGATCCCTTTTTATTGCCTTCTTTATTGTCCAGTAAATCCGTGTGTTTCCATTTTTTCTTTAGTTTTTTTATATTTGTTCCATGTTTTTGTAGAACGAGAGACCATTTTCTTCTTTATTTCATCTGTACTCTTGTTCGTCTATGATTATTTTTTGATAGCCTATATATACCTTTCTACCACCTTCTTTATGTTCTTTTCCAATGTTCCTTATCTCTCTTTGGATTTCTTGCTCCCTCTTAGTATAGTCAGTATAGTCAAATGATATTGAATTTAAAATTAAGGGAAGTCCGAAATGGTTAGGGTAAACAAAATAATAAGGGTGTACGTGCATATATATTATGTTAAAGAAAACCTCGTCATTACGTGATATTACAGTCATTGTGCGAGGTTTGTCATAGTTCTATAGTGGTTGGGTGCCTGCTAAACTAATTTATTTGCGCATTAATTAACGCATTAAACTGCAAGTTCATGCTTGTTAACATTTTTAAAATTAAACACACTTTCACATTATAAATTTGTCCATTATTCGCAGCAATTGTTTTTGCAAGCCTTTGCGGCTTGTTCAGGCGAAGAATGAAAATTAAACAATAATCTTATAAATCTACAAATACTGTGTTGAGGGGTGATGGAAATGGCCTGGGTAAGTTAAACAAATTTAATATGGGTGAATTTGACTGAACTGTGACAATTTAATAATATTCCTGATAATTTCCTTTCAATAATTTTCATTTCAAATAGGGCGTTGAGTTTTCTTTCTTCTTTTATATGTGTAGAAACGTTGCTGCTCTCTAGGATTACGTATGATAATTTTCCTCTTTTGAATTCCAGACCTTTTTTATGTCCTTCAATTTTTTACTACTTTTCCTGTTTGTCCCATATATACTTTTGGGCAGTCATTGTAAGTTCACATGTATATACCACTTTTTTCCTTACCTTCCTAGAGATCGCAACGAGGTATTTCCACCTCTCTTTTTCGATATAAAGAAGGCATTTGATATGACCTAAAGAAAAAAGCATATATTAGGATTGACTGATCGTTCAATCTTCAAATATGTTCTCGGCATTGATGTGCGGCTACGCACTACACTTAGGCTTCCATCACTCATCCTCAGATCAACCAGCCTACCTTGTCTAGGTAGTCTAGTATAGCCGAGGTGGAAAGATCTCTTATGTAAGCCATTTCAGGCTATCTGTCACTCATTATAGACTCCCTTAATGACGAGAGTGCTAGGCATTCACAATGCTGCACCTCTTCCATGCTGCAAGATGTACCTTTTGTGTTGGAGAACTATATACTCCAAGGCTCAATTGCATCGCGATCCCAGACTCCGGGGTATTGATAAAGGCCAGTATTATCAAGCCGTTAAAACGTTTTAAGAAAGAACTGAATGCCATGAAGTGCTTAGCCAACAGCAACTGGGGAGTCCGAATTTATTTTAACTATCGATAATGAAAACATAGTGTTCGAAATATACATCTCTTGTTCAAATAAACAAGTGAAGTACGGAATTCTAATTGTTTTTATAAAAGTAGTAAAATTAAAAATGATTTTTTTTTTCAATAATACACCCTTTCAGCGTATAAACACACACACACGCCGTAACATACAAACAGTTAGATGGATGAATGAGGGTGTGAAAAAAATGATATCCTGATAATCCCTGACAGCATCATCTGGTAATCCATTAATTACCAACGTATCAATTTTCATCGGTAAATTGTGCACATCAATAAACCGTTGCTTGCAACGAACTCTTAGGGGCCGCCGAGGGGGGATGGGCGGTGGCATTAATACGGCGGCTTGTTCCCGTCCATTTATATTCGTTAGGGGCGGCTCTTTTCAATTACGCCACCGGCTTCATTATTGCCCGGGGCCCGCAAATCAAATAAATATGCCCCCATTATCATACAGAAACCGATAATTAATAACCCGCGCGGAAACTAGGCGAACTGGAGGATATATCTGCGGAGGCGTCGTGAAACTGCCCCCAGTGGACGGCCTCTAATAGTAAATAAATATCGCGCTATCGTTCGTTCCGTTCCCGCCGCCCCCGTTACGCTCGACCCTGCTGATACATTAATATTGTTCGTGCGAGATTGGATTGTTACCTGCACGCAAATATACAAACATTAAAGAATTAGTGTTTGGTCATGAAAAATGTTTATTCAGCATGAATTAATTAACTAGGAATAAAATAAATAGCCTCCCCATCAACATTTTGCCAGCATAATTGATTCCCTTGGATTTATTACTGCGCATATTAACGCAAACCCTTCTAATTTCGTATAAGCGATATTTGAATTATCCGGCCGAATCTATTTTTTTATCTTCAAAAACGATACGTTGATTAATTATTTCATACTCTTCAAGATTGTTGTTTTGTTTTGTAAAATTATCAAATTACAAACCCTCCCGACTCCTCCACCAAAATCACTATTTAAAATTGAATATTACATACACCACAAAAATTTCAGAATTATAATTATTTTGTGCTTATACAAATTTTCTTATGGCTTAATCCAAATTGGTTGATTTCAAGGTATTCATTACAATAAGATATACAAAAAATCTGATAAACTTATCGCAGCACATATTTATGACAAAAAAAAAAATCGCGACTAACTTAAATCGAATTGCTGATTTTTTTGGGAGTAATGTCTGAATGAATGAAATAAGTTACAGTGTCTTTAAAGTTATAATTAGACAATGAAAGTGCCATTCAAGAATTTAGTGCACGTAACACAAGGTATGTGTATTAGATTAGGGTTAGATAATTCAAATATATTCTTGCAATTCAAGCGCTTAATCGGTTGGTAATGTCAATAAATCAAACTCAGATCCATCTTCCTCAAATTACCTGTTAGGACTTCGTCTCCTCAAAAGAGCCATGGGTCTTCAGCGTCGGAGATCGCTTTTTTTATTTTTTCTCGGACTGATCATCATTTGTTTGAAGAAACATGAGTTTCATTTTATTATCCTGCTGTTTAAACCTTCCGATTCTGTTGTTTATTTTGTTCTTTTCCTGCATCAACGCCTTTCTTAAAGGTTAAAGCCCAACCAGTTCGCCTTGATGTTTATCTGCTCTGTACTACACACATTCAGAAGGTGTCCTCATGCCTATTTTTTCGGTATTGTGACGGTATTTCCCCCAGAAATTAAGAGAGGAATATGCCCATCACATTCCACAACTACTTTCTCTGTGGTATTGTTATCGCATCCTCTAGATTCAACATTTCAAGCCTTTGTTTTGATTGAGGCATTGGGGTAGCGTTTTTCCTTCTATGTTGGTCTATCGGCTTTCCCATGCAGGACTCATTACATTAAAGTCATCACCAAACAGCGTATTATTTTGGGCCAGGATAATCTCAGTTGATTGGTCAGATAAATCCTAGTTGGAAAATTGTTTGGAGAAATGATCTGTCTTCTGCTGTTCATCGTACACAAATCTGCCCTCTTTCAATAAAGGCGCATTTGGATTAGTCTGCTTCCCTATATTATTTGTTGGCGTTTTCTATTCTATTTCTGTTCCTTCCATACATTGTTAATTTTTTCTACCAACATCTCTTTCATTTCCATTTTTTTGTTTGTTGCTAAATTGTCTTTAGCCCTCCTGATTTTTTTTTAGTTTAGTCTAGCATTGTTTTTCCTTTTGATTAGTTCTTTTTCTTCATGACTAATTCCCAATTTGTTTTGGATACTGAAGTTGACTGTAGGGGAGCATTTTTCTAGAAGGTCGAAAATTTGTTTACACAGGTTAACTAGAACCAACGAGCAGTTTCGGTGCGCTTGCATCCGGTTCACTAAACTGGGGAGAAAATTCGTTACCTCTAAACTCTCTTAATTTTTTCCTGCGAGTATCAAAAAAAGAATTAAAGGTATTCGGTATATGGGGAATATCTCGAATACCTTTAAGTCTTTTTCTTCCTCGAAAAGATAGTGGAACTTCGCAGCTTTTATTTTATCCAAAGTATCAACCGCAAATCTTATTTCTTCAGGATTTCTAGTGAACATTCTGACGCCCTCCTTGGAATTAGAGCATTTGATTGGGAAGTTCGGCCATTTTATGATGGCTTGAGAGGCTTTATTTTTTCTTGAATTTTCTTCACCCCTTCTTCCGTTTCCTTTTCCACATTACTGTTGTATTCTTCGTTCTATTTAAATAACTCTTTACTTTCATCTCTGTGCTCTTTCCAAATAATCTGCTTGATGCATTTAATTTTGCTTCCCTTCTCTATTGTTCCCCATGTGATTGAAATCGGAAAATAGTCCGACTTCAGCGAATTGATCGTCTCGACGTCTTGTGAAAGTAAGTTGCCTTTACTTATGAATATATCAATCACATCACCCAGCTTGTTCCTTCTTACATTAGTGTCTCCTCAGGTCCCCAGATTTGGATAATCCTTGTAACCTTTGTAGCTCTTTGTAGCTGTTTTTTTTTTTGCATTAAGATCTCCTCTTATTAGTGTGTTCTTTTTTCTTGGTTAGTTTAAAAATTTCTATTTCAGTTATGATGATCATGGGTGATTTGTAGGCAGCTGCAGTGTTCAGAACTGTGTTATTTAGGCAGAATTCGATCCGTATCGCCTCAATCTCTTTAGTGTTGTAGTCCACTATTCTGGCTGTAATACTATTCTTGAAGTAAACTGCCACTCCTCCGCCTGGAGCTCCACTTTCATCTTTCCTAAAACTTCTATAACCGGGAATGTACACTGAAAGAAATAAGTGATCATTTTAAAAACGATAATGAATACGCTTACCATTTAACTTGTTGACCTGGGAGCATGACAAGTAACGTATTTCCAGCAAACATTCTAACTTTGTTAAGATTTAATAAAATGTATTGCTTAGTCCAAACAAGATCATGTTTATAGTAAACAAGATTCTTTATAATGTTAATATAGTTACTTGGTCAAGAGAGAATATTTGGTGGAAATTACCAATTAACATAGTACCACGTACCAAGATAATTATAACCATTTACACTTCATTCCGATAATTATATTTAGGTGTTTACTTTGATTATTCCATTCAAGAAACTGTCAAGCAAGTGAAAATCCAACTTGTTTGGAAATATTTCTTTCATTGTAGGCATATATTCCAGGTTTTAGATGTGTTTTCGTGACGAGAAGAGTAAACCCTCCCAATTCTTCCGCTAGCACTCTTAGTTCTATTGTCTTATTTCTAATCCCGTTAGCATTCCAGGTTGACATAATCATAGGAGCTAGTCTCTTAGTTTTTCTTGGAATATTGAAATTTAATACTGAATTAAATCTGTATTGAGTATTCCCTAGTTGTTTTCGCTGGATTAGCTACGATATCCTATCTCGTTTTGTTGTCTTCCTTCATTTTAGAGATACTTTCTTCATTCTTTTTCTTTATATTAGCTGGGTGGCATTCCTTTGAAAATGGTGGATGTCCCACACCACAGGTGAACCATTTTCGTTTTTTTTTTTTGAGCATTTGAAGGATTCATTACTGACAACGCAGAAGACAAACCTGGTTAACGCTGCATCTGTACTGCACGTGATCATACCGCTGACATCTGTGACATTGTTGGCTGTACCTCTTGAGTTCGACTCTTACTTTATGATCGAACATGAATTCTATGTCGAAATTCTTCTTATATTGTTCTCCTTCTGGTAGGTTAGGTAAAACTAACGAAAAAGCTCGGGATGCGCAATGCATCCTGTTAACTGAACTGAGGAGCAAGTTCATTACTTCTAAATTCTCTTAATTTCTTCTTCCGAGTAGCAAATAAATATCTCGAATACCTTTAATTACTTTTCTTTTACCGAAAAATAGTGGAGCTTACATTTTATCCAAAGTATCAACCGCAAATCTGAATTCTTCAGGATTTCTCGTGAACATTCTGACATACTCTTCGACTCTTTTATGACCGCTTAAGAGACTTTACTATTTTTCCGCGTCCACCAGTGTGATGGGCGCTGGTTTTTAATAATAGATATATAACCTTTTGGTGTATCCTATGGACTTGTACGAGGCGATTACTAATTAACGATAACACTACAACTAATCGTAATTGCTATGTAACGATGATCATTATACTATTTCCATGCATATGCAATTAATCACGGAACACTTTATTAATTAATCTTTTGCAAGTTAGATATTTGACGTTCGACTGATTTTCTTGCTATTTTTACAAAACGAATCGAAAAAGGTTGAGATATTGCAATATTTGTGGTTGGACTTCCGACACACTTGTAGAAATTAGAGCATTTGATTGTTAAGTTCGACTCTTTCATGACGGGTTGAGAGGCTTTACTATTTTTCCACGTCCACCAGTGTGATGGGCGCAGGTTATTTTTGCTTTTTAACCGCAATATTTTCGGAATCTTAGTCTACCTCTTCAGCGACAAGCTGTTTTTGACCTTTCACATTTGTTTTCCACGCTAGTCCGGGGAACCTGGTTATTGCATCTTTAGGATGTTCCTTACCTACATCTTCTGTGTCGTTCCTATATTTATTATTTGTCCCTTTTATCCGGTACATCTTCAACTCCAGTCAATTTCCTTTTCTGCTTAAATGTCATTTCTTTTCCTCAATTCTTTTTAATAACTTCCCTTATTGTTTTTCCTATTTGGCAATGATCTTCTTCAACTCTCCATGATGGCTTCGAGAAATTTTAGATCCCTTGATGTGATATAATTTTCATACAGAAAATTCATAATCGGTCCAGGGCTGCCAGTTTGCATAAACTTCTTTTTTAATTTCAATATTCGTTGAAATTAATTAACAATTAAATTAATTAACGAGCAGGCGAAGTGCACGTACTTGTGCACTTCGCCTGCTCGGACTACACTACAAAAATGTAATAAATATAACGTAAATTTATTTATATTATTCCAGTCATGAGATAGACTTATCACACTAGTAGGTCATCTTTGTGGAATAAATTTCGCCCATAAGAGTCATATCATGGGTAACGGTCAGAACTATTATACGGTTTTAGGAATTATAAAAGACTGTCTAATACATAAATGTGTCGTTTATTTTAATTGTATTTTTGTTACTATAGTCCAATGCATAATGTAATTCAATTATGGATTGTTTATTTATTATTTTTAATTGCACATATATTTTAGAGATAAATGTGGCAAATGTCTGTATCGATTATTAAATTTATTACGAAAAATCGTAATCCTATCGACGAAAGAAATATTTAATTATTTTGCGGAAATCTCCATTTTACAGCATAATTAACATTACGGAACAAACTATGTAATAATTAACAAATGACATAAAGAACAAAAATTGAACACAATTTTCTGTAAATTATTATGAAGCAGGAATTTATTAAAAATATTTTTATTTGTATACATGTTAATAACAAATATTTGCTTCAAATTTATCTAAGGTGGCCGCAAAAAAATGTAACAATCTTCAGGTAAAATTAATTTCTAATAGAAAATTTAAATTCAAAAATTTGAAGAATTCATTATTTTTTATTTCTTTACGATTTTGAATTGAATTTTCTATATTTTGAAGTGTACGGAATATGTCATTAAAGCTGCTTTCTCATAATCTAATCGTAGGTATTTGTTTTTCGCGATTGAATTAAACAATGTACCTGTCAGAAAACAACATTTTTTTTTAATTTATTACTATCATAAATTATAACGAGGCCGTTAAAATATTAAACGTGAGTCTAGAAATTCGTATCATTCTTCATTTTTTTTATAAAATCATTTGAACGTATAATGAAATACACATTTGTAAAATGGCATAAGTTAAATAAATTGAAATCTTCAAGAATATTACAAAAAGTATGTATACAATTTTATAAAATCTTTTAAAATGTTACTTCATAGTAACACAGCAGTTCTTTTCTATCAATTATAATATTTTTTAGATTGACTAATATACCGATTGGTTGTTTTTAACATTTACTTTAATATTTTTATGTATACTTCAAACGTGCATTCGTGTGGAGTTTTAAGCAATAATACAAAAAATGTACTGACCATAGAAGCATTTACTTCGTTATACATTGTTGATTTTAAAAATCTTAAAAAAAGAAAACACTCTTTTAATAACAATGAAAATACAATTACCTTTGATTATGATCACTTTGTGATAGAAATATACATCTCGTATAAATAAACACCCAGTGAAGAAAGGTTTACAGTATTTTATTAAATCAAATCATCTTCATGTAACTCGCCTATAGGTAAAAAAATCTTTATTCCTTTGTTAATATAAGAATTAATTTATTCGTTGACTATAATTTAGATACATTAACGTATCATTTTCAAACTTATGGTTTGAAAGACTTAGCAGAATTACATTATACAAATAAATACTTAAATTTTCTACCACGACATTATCATCCTTTTTTGACTAGTTTATATATTACACTATTTTCACACATCATTTATAAATCAATAGAATATACAATGAAAGAAAACAAAAGTAGTGAGTGTGTGTAACATGGAATATCTTTGGTAATATATAATGAAGCAGAATTAGGTAGTGATATTAACTGTGCGCGAAGTTACCGTAATAAGTTAGCGACCACTCCGTCTCGGGCAAATTACATTAGTTTGTAAATTATCTTAGCTACGCACTTGGGTGATGCGATGAGGAAGGAGCGGTGTGAGGCGACCCTCTCATTTTCCCCTGTCCATGTATCGGATATATTTGCAAGTTAATGTGAGTAAAAGGGGGTGGCTCGGGCGTACCGATATCAGATTTCAATCAGCGAACTTGCCATAACATAATTTACTAGTTTAGTCTGTGTGCGTGTATGTGTGTGTGTGGATGCGAGGAGGGATGTTTGTAATAGTTCGGTCAAGACGTTGCCCACCTGAGCCTGGAAGGGTTCGAGCTGAGGCTCGGATGGCATAGCTACGGCTACTGTCGGAGCTATGCCGGATGGATGCCGGCGGTCCTCCTCCCCATCAGATCCTATCAGAAGGCAGTGATTGAAGGATCAAGGATATTATATCATATCAGAGATGCCTCCAGGAGATACCTGGCGCGCTTAACCGTCCACCCCCGCAAGATGCCCCCCACAACAACTATGACAAGACCGCGCCTCCCTCAGGCCTATTACAACTTTTATCCGATGTATCATACATTATGTTATATTATCTTATAAAATTGTAAAAGAAATAATAATCATATGCTTTATAATATATATTATATTTATATTATTTTGGAAGTTAAAACTAATTTGAATTTCACAAATGATTTAACTTTGAAAATGAACGTAACGGATAATAATATATGCCAGGAAACTGAAAATAAGAACATGAAAACTAATATGAAAATTTGGTTCCATCAAGAAAGAAGCAGAACAAAAGTCAAATACAATACAAAATAATTATTTAATAAAATTTATGAATTAAATCGTATATTGTTTTGAAATTTTAAATAATTGATCAGTCCAAATAAAATGCAGTACACGCAAAATTACATTCAAATTCAATTCCATACAAGATATAATCTTTAGGTTTTGATTCCTTCATTAATTTTCGATATCGAATCTAAATAAAAGGTAGTCGATTCTTTTTCGCAGCATCTAATGAAATATTAAAGTTTTATTTGGAAATTCCTATTATATATAATAATGGGAAAAGAGTATTAATTCATTTGGTCACACTTATTTAAATTGAATGAAATAAAAATAAATTGAAAATAAATAATAAATAGAAAATAGTATTATTCATTCACTTGGTCACAGTTATTTAAATATATTAAATAAAAATGATTTGAAAATAACTAATAAATTATTTTCACATTTAGCTCTGTGACTTTCGACTTACGTTACGTAAGTACGTTAAACAAATGCACATTAAAACAACTATTTCCCGGGCAAAAACCCATGCGGGACATTGAATTACATAATGTACACCTGTTGTTGCACATCAATAAAATATTGCATAATGCAACAAATTTTGATCCGAGAAAAAAATAATATAAAAACAACAAAAGGAACGTTACTTAATATAAGGCCATCTGCAGACACGTGTTTCGGGATCTATCCCTCGTCAGTACAGCTATGCCTTACATAATTTAAAGATGTTCAAATAAATCAATTAAATTAATTCAACTATACTCAGTGAAATTAAATCAATTATATTAAATCAAATTAAACTAAATATTGATGTGCAACAGCAGGTGTACATTATGTAATTCAATGTCCGGGGTACGTATTTGCCCGGGAAGTAGTTGTTTTAATGTACATTTGTTTAACGTACTTACGTAACGTAAGTCAAACGTCACAGAGCTAAATGTGAAAATAATTTATTAGTTATTTTCAAATCATTTTTATTTAATATATGAAAATAAATAAAGTACTGAATTGATTTTTTTCTCTTTAGATTTTTTACTTACGTTATGTAAACACTAAAAAAATTCAATAAAACAACTACTTTTTGGGCAAATACCCGTTGCATAACAAATATATGTACAATGGAAATATTATTGATTACAGAATATTTAATGAAGAGTACAAAAAATGTTACGTAATATAAGGCCATCTGGTGTATAATACGGAAGAAGTTAAATATAATAAAAAATCAGAAGACACAAGAACATTCTAACGAGCATCAACCCCAGGAATCGCAGAATACCTTCTACTCTAGGGTAATAAACTACACTGATGTAAACTTCAACGAAAAGGAATTATCACTAAAGAAACTTGGCTCAAATTATGAACCGCACACAAAAGACATTTTAAAGAAATTTTAGTTGTTGAAACAGAACTGAAATCAAAATTGAACAAAATCAAATATTTGCAACATTATTGGAATTCAAATAAAATCTCAACTAATTTAAATCATTGAGATCAGTTAAAGTTAAAACTCACAACCTTACAATAACAAAAGCGGACAAAGGGAATTCAATTGTAATTTTAAATAAGAAGGCTTATTTAAAAAAAAAAACAATCATTTGAAACATCTAACATTACTGAAATTAATAAAGACCCAAACATATATTTTGTTAACAAGGTAAAATCATACATTCAAAAATGCAATACATTATTTTCAGAATATGAAAAACGCTCATTATTACTGATAAATCTCCTAGTTCCAAAACCGTATGGTTCAATTAAAATTCACAATCAAAAATATAATAATATAACCAAAACACACCATTAAACACACAATAGAATCAATAGAAAAAATAAATAATCTATCAATCCCACATAATGCCGAATTAATTTCTTTTGACGTTAAAAGTCAATTCACTTCAATACCGATAAAAGAATTAAAAATTACATTACAATCACAAATCAATTATTCAAATCAGCCAAAACAGGAAAAAAAATCGAACTAAAAATTCTTTTAGATGCGTGCATTGATCAGTGCTATTTTGAATTTAACAATAAATTTTACACCCAGACGGATGGTTTACCTATGGGATCACCTCTATCCCCTTTATTGTCTGATATTTATATGGATTATTTTGAAAATAATTTATTAAATAGAATTGAGAGTAAACATGTTTACTTCTGAGCAAGGTTTGTTGATGACGTATTCTGAATATGGACAAATAGACAATTTGAAATATTCACAAATTTTATAAACAGTATAAATATAAATATAAAATTCACCGTGGAACAAGAAACAAATAAATGCCTTAACTTTTTAGACGTAACTTTTTCTAGAAATGAACAGCATACTTTATCGTAGAAATACACAAATACACATAACCAAATTAAAAACAGCATTTTCCATTCACTCCTTAATAGATTATTAAACATACCGATGAATAAATTAGATTTTGACACGGAACTAAACACTATAAAACTAATAGCTACAAACAATGGTTACCCGCAAAATGTAATTAATTTAATTAGTAACAAAAAGAAAATCTATCTAAATACTTTTACAGTGTAAAAATCGAAGAAGTCGTAAAGTGGAACAAATTGGAATATATAAAACCCCTATCTTGACAAATTAAAAAGTTACTTAAAGGGAAGAACAACAACATAACTTTGACGAACTCGATAAATCTAAGCAAATTATTAGTGAATAATAAAATAAGACCCGAAAACAATAATTTGAATAAAAGTGGTGTTTATCAGATTAATTGTGATGATTGTGATGCAATATACATAGGGCAAACCGGACGATCTTTTGATACAAGAATAAAAGAACATATAAGAGACATAAAAAATAGGAAACAGTCACTGGGTTTTCGAAACATTGCATCACTCATGAACACCATTTTTCCTCAAATAATGTAAAAATAAATTTCGCAGGTAATAAGGGTGTAACGATGAATTATCGCGAGACGTTTGAGATCACAAAAGCTATTAAAGCGGAAAAAAAAATCACATCGCAATCAATGCTTTGATGCGTTCCTGAACAAATCGAACATAGGGAAATTTACATTGAGTACATTCTCGAGTGTTCGGTGTTACATAAAACTCTCTGTATAAATAATCAGGACTCAAGTTTCGACGGTATTAATGTCACTTTCATGTAGCGTTTTATAATTACATACTAGTTGATCCAAAATTGTGGGGCGAGTTACATATTAGGATATTGATAATTACCGGTTCTTCTTAACTGCGGGGTATGGGTTAGCGAATTAATTGAAAAACGACGAGAAGAGAATATCCGTTTGCTCATTAAGCAAGTTGATGTCGGGTTTTTTTGAGTGTTTGTGTATTTTGGCTGCTTCTAGGTAGTTTATTGTTACTTGCGTCGTACAAGAGTGATGTCCTCCATCTCTGGGAATGAGTGATTTTCCTCCAGGGAATGACAGGCGACCGCGTTGTTGGTATGGTTCGGCGTATATGCTATATGCTATTACGGCTTGGCGAATAGCCATGAAGAAGGCGATTTGGACGACTTATTTTCATAAGTGGTCAACAAACGACTTCACACAACACCAAAATTGCCCAGAGAGGGAGAGAGAGAGAGAGAGAGAGATAGAGAGAGCAGCTGGTGCTGGTGCATGTACAAATGACGCGTCGTTGAAGCCACTGGAATGCTAGAGGATTTACAAGTCTTTACAATGTCTTGGTGGAAACTCCTAAAATTCGAATGAAATTTTAAATGCGTGCGGTTTACGCATCATCGAAATTGCAACGTTTTTGGCAGTTGGCACTTTCAACGAGGAATATTCTTCTATTCTGAAAATAATGTCCACAAATGGATCGCCACGGATTACCTTACCTAGATTGATAACTCCAATAGAAAGATTCGTTCAAAGTTTCTGTTAGTATACCCCGGAAACCACAAGCCTCGCTAGTGTCGAATCGAGGAACGGAATGCGGGGGAGAGGGAAATCCCGCGTTAATTTAAATTATTTTAATATTTCATATAATATTTCAAACTTTGCCAATATTGTTTCACTATTTTTTAATATCAATTTATAAAATATAATCTGATAATATAATAGTGAAACATTGGCAAAGATATTTTCGATTCGTAAGGGAGGATAATCTTAAAACCTTAAGATTCCTTCAAAGAAACATGCAAACAGAAAAGCAATAATCATATAATTCCATAATAAATAATATTTCTTGGAATAAATTGAGGCAAAACGTCTTAAATATGTGCTTCTAATAATTAAACATTTTTCTCAAAGACTGTTCTTCCTTTTTTCGTATGAATATGTTAATAGTAACTTTTTTTGCAATGGATTATTTCATACAAACACATGTACTAAATATCCTAAAGAATCTTTAGTAAAGATACATTTTTTATAAACAAATATAGCAAAACTTGACGATGATTTTGTACTTAGGGAAAATCCTAATACTAAATCAAATGACGCTTTGTTTGCAAGAAATATTGTTTGTTATCGAATTATATGATTATTGCTTACCCGTTTGTATAATCCTTCAAATTCCAACAACGCACGACATTTATTTGAACATTTTATAACATTATTTTTTGCCCATTTTATGAATAAATTCCAAGATAAATCACGTAGTCTACCGCCGACCGTCGAGTGACGGACACCTATCGCGCGATCATCTAGGGTGCTGACCCGGTGGGGTCCTTTTTCGGGGGGCGACAGGGGGCTGCCGTGACCCTCAGAAGATCCGTTTGGAGAAGATCCGTCCAACGAACATCTATAATAACATCTGCGATCTACGTCGACAGAATTGAACGAAGATTTTCTTCGTCTCAAGGAACAACATTTCTATGAAGGGAACCTTCTCGGCACAGGGCCGATTTCCCGTAGTAGAAATCTTCATTTCAAACTTCACAAGGATACATCCTGCATTCTCACCCAGAGAATGGGGAAAGAAGCTCCACCATAAATACACCTTCGGCTAAATATGGAACATCAGGAAGAAGCAAAAAAAAACAAAGATAAATCACGACACAAATTAAGGTTATACATAGCAGTCGCCATGTTTACGAGTGCGTGCTACAGCGTGTTTTTTTTTTATTATTTTTGGGTATAGTAGGTGTAAGAGGAAGAAGGACGGAAATAATTTAGAAAGAGACATTTCTGCGTTCAGCGCACCAAGTGCAGCTTTGTTGAAGCATAGGGCTGCGAAATTGGAGCAAAATGCTATCTAAAAAGAAAAGGAAGGTCTTCTTTTTGCTGCATGCATTACCTTTTACTTTTCATGAAGGCATACCCTGTAGATGATGTTTTTAAATGGACATTGAAATATTGATATTTTTACTTTCCCCGGACCTCTGTCCAAGGGAAAGTATTGTGATCGTGAAAATTTTCGAACCGCTAATTTCAACAAATATGCACGTTTTGAGGTCCCCCGAGTCCATTCCATTGAGTTTTGAAATATGTCTGTGTGTGTGTCTGTGTGTTTCCGCGATAGCGCCTAAACGGCTAAATGGATTAAGCCCAAACTTTATCTAAGCTTTATATTACAGTGGAATGATCTGAAAAGCTTTTGGTTAGAATCAAAACTCATTAAGTGCAACTTTACTCTTAGCAATTTTTCATTTTTTAATTCGGATAGAAAAATGTTTCAAATAAAAGTTTTAAATCTTGGAAAATAAATAATTTCTGTTATAAAACTTTTATTGTGGGACCTCCGGTTATTGAAATAATTATTTAAATGACAAATAAAACGTCAAAGTGCCGTCAAATTCAACTTATCATTCGCAAACGCCTCCAGTTTGCAAAAATGAAGAAGAGTGTGGAGGAATGATTTTAACCGATTGTAAGGTAAGAAATAACACACTTAATTACAATATTCTTCTAAATACTCGGCTTTAACTTTAAAAGATAACAATCAATTTTTTCTATTAATCATTTTGCTTCCCTATTAAATTTTCTATCAGAAACTTATTTGACCGTATTCACCGGAGAAAGTGCCATGATGGACACATCACCATTTTTTTAATTCGGATAAAAAAATGTTTCAAATAAAAGTTTTAGATCTTGGAAAATAAATAATTTCTGTTATAAAACTTTTATTGTAGGACCTCCGGTTTTGAGTTAATTGGAATAATTACTTTAATGACAAATAAAACGTCAAAGTGCCGTCATATCAGCACATTCGCATAGTTTGAAAAAAATGAAGAAGAGTGTGGAGAAATGATTTCAACACATTGTAAGGTAAGAAATAACACACTTAATTATAATATTCTTCTAAATACTCGGCTTTAACTTTAAAAGACAACAATCAAATCAATTTTTTCTATTAATCATTTTGCTTTCCTATTAAATTTTCAATCAGAAACTTATTTGACCGTATTCACCGGGGAAAGTACCAGGATGGACACATCGCCATTTTATTTAAAATTCCCATTGTCAAAATTGATAAAAGTAATTTTTTAAATTCTAAAGTAAAAATTCAAGAGGTATTTCTTATTCCTACTAGAAGTTATAGGCATTTTTCAAAATATGAATTTGAGGTCAAAATTTGAAAAATAAAATTGTAACTCAAATACTTCTTAAGAAGGCATCTCCCATAGAAGTAATAACAGTATGTGCCATCCTTAATGCTTCTTCTTGGCTTGCATTAGGTTAGGTTAAAGCGGCCGGATCATTATTTAATCAATGCATACTTAGGCTTAGATATGCTCATTGTGAAAACCTGTGAAGAACGGCAAATTCAAAGATGACTATTCTGTTTTTAAAAGAAGATAAAGTTAGAGGACAGTTTTCTCCTAGATATCCCCTGTAGAAGTCACTGGAATGCTTATCCATTCTTTGAGCATGTTTGACATTTAAACAATGTTCTGTAATGATATTAACCGTACATGTGATATCATTTCTTAAAAGCGATATGATTTCTTCACTTCTTTTCTTCGCGTACTGGCTATATCATTCAGATACGTGTCGACATTCTTTCATCAATTATTTGCCTAGTTAAGATTTTTATTCCGAAGAGTTCATTTCGAAACATGCAAATATAATAATAATAAACATAATAATACGTGATTTATTGAATATGTTTACACTGTTTGACCAAGACTGAGGAGGTGGAGTTTCAGTTTTCGAATCGAAGTTTTTAAATTTTGACTGTAATTGGAGGCAAGGATCAAACTCAATTCAATTACTCCACAGTCCTGCCTTCAACAAAATTTTCCACTGAGATTAACATTATAGAAAGGAAATTTATGGAAAAATATTTCTTTCCGTAGTGTTAATCTCATTTTTGTAATTTATTTAGTTTATTTGTTTAGTATTGTACTGTTAAAATATGTTTTGACATAATTTTCACTTTGAAAGAATCACAACAACGCAGTAAATTGAAGCACACATTTATTTGTTTATGTTATAAACAGTATACGAAGATATCTCGGTGCGTAGGAAGGGACGGGAAATGAAAGGTGAGGTTAGTGCGTTGTTTGAGATTCCTGCCGGAGGGTGAAAATATATTTATGTTTACGCGCGTGTTATTGCGCCGTTAGTTTTGTTTCCCTGTTGTTTTTTTTTTTCTTGTTGGCGGCGCGTGTGTGTAGTTAAAGCCCAAAGCGAACGTGTAACGGTATTGTAGCATAGAAATCGCTGGCAACATTTAGCAACCCTTATCTAAGTGTAACACCCTCACCCTCTGCGAGCAGAACAGTTGAACGCAGTGGATGTTAGTATATGCGAAGGGGGTGAGAGATAAGGGGGTAATTACCCGCTGGACCACGGCCGTCTTTAATCAATAGCTCGGCCAAGTCGTGTGTGCGTTCCTCCCCCCCTTCCCCCCACATTTCGCAGGACTACAGGAGAGTCCAACCCCTCCGCGCCCCTCAAGGCCCCTCTCTAACTTCATTTGCATGCCTGGAGCGCTCGCCCGCCAGAGTGGAATATTGGATAACCTAATGTAGGACTCTCTCTAGCACACTTCTCTCTTCTATTCCCCTTAACCCCCCCTCGCAGTCTCCCTCTTGCGTCCGCCCCCATGGTAACCGGCCTCAAGAAAAACTGACCACCGCGCGCGCTCTTGCCCATATATATCTATATATATATACTATATACTATATATATATATACACGCGCACACATTTTAAACGTTCCTCTCGCTTCCTATGAATAATGGAACTGCCCGAATTTCAAATACGCTTGATTGATTCCATGGAAATTGAAATTACATTTCTCTGGACATCCCTCTTTCCGCCTTGCGTAACTGACGTCCCTTAAATAGTTAATTTTGAGTGAGCGCGTCGCGCTCCGCCACCAGAGTAGAGGCCGAAATCCGCCCAAATTAAGAGAGAAGAAAGGAAATTAGGAGTTACGGCCGCCCTCGAATCTCTTCATCATTTCTAAAAGGGCTGGAAAGAGAAGGAAGGAAGGCAGGAAGGGTCGACTCACTAGCGTGAGTGTGTGCCGTGCGCGCGTGTGTCTCCTTGCTGAGAAATTGGATTAGCCCTCCTGAGCAATTCCAAACAAAGAGTTTTAATGCGCGATTTATATGCCGGGTTTCTTAAAATGTTGGAAGATTGTCCGCCGAATTGTTTTCATTGTCATCAGGGAGATACAAAAAAAGTATCAATTTACTTGTTACCTTAATTTTCTGCCAACATATTGGCATTATTTTCAAAATCCAATAATACAAATTGGTTCAATAATAAATTCTTTTTATGAAATAAAAATGATTTGAAAATAATTAATAAATTATTTTCACATTTAGCTCTGTGACTTGACTTACGCTTTTGTTGTTTTTACATTAAATTTTTCTCGGATCAAAATTTGTTGCATTATGCAATATTTTATTGATGTGCAACAGCAGGTGTACATCATGTAATTCAATGTCCAGCGTGGGTATTTGCCCGGGAAGAAGTTGTTTTAATGTGCATTTGTTTAACGTACTTACGTAGCGTAAGTCAAAAATCACAGAGCTAAATGTAAAAATAATTTATTAATTATTTTCAAATCATTTTTATTTAATATATTTAAATAACTGTGACCAAGTGAATGAATACTCTTTTCTATTTAAATTCTTTTTATTTTGCCATGTAGATCCATTACATATAGACATATGTGAAAATATATGATAAGTGATATAGCTTAAAATTATGACTAATAAAATTGATTAATCAAGCATACTCTCCAAAATCAACTTCCAGATTCTTAACTATTGCTCCCGATCACATAAACCCTTTTATAACCACACATCTAGGTTGACAATAATTAGAAGTTATTGTCAACTCCAATACATTTCACAATTGAAAATGAAAATAAAATATTAACAATTACCGATAGAGTTTTTTTTTTTTCATTTACTTATTGTATTAATTTCCTACCAACCTTATTTGTTTTATTGGAAATACCTATTTGCATTTTTTGCATTTTATAATGAGACAAATTAAAAAAAAAACTCTGCAATAAATATAACACACTATATTTTATGTCTGTGAAGGTGCGAACAAGATTTTTATGGGTATCCCGCCGCATTTTTTTAATCAAATTTCAAAAATAAATAAAAAAGATATATGTCTGAGCGGAATTCAAACTTTCTGTTGACGGATTCTTATTCAGTATAATTTAAACCATCTATACATAAAGTTTCTGCTCATTTTATCCATGAATAACTTTTGAGAAAAAAATGCAAAAGTTTTAATTTGAAATTATATATATATATATATATATATATATATATATAAATAAATAATTTGAAATTATATATATATATATATATATATATATATATATATATATAGGCAGAATTCAAACATTCTTTTAACGGATTCTTTTTCAGTATAATATAAACTATCTCCACAGAAAGTTTCAGCCCATTTTTACGATGAATATTTGATGTCTGTTAAGGCGACAACAATATTTTTATGGGTATCCCGGCGCATTCATCAAAATTAATAACCTTTTTAAACTAGTTTTTCGTTAATCTTGTATTGAAAATTAATTAAAAATAATTAACGGCTTACAGGACAGAGCTGTACTAATTAGAAATGAAATCCCAAGTCACGTGTCTACAGATAGCCTTTTTACTATTATTTTTTGTTTCCTTTCATTAAATAATTTCGACTCAAACCGTTGCAATTCACAGTAGTACTTCTATGCAACAACAAATATCTATTGTGTAATCCAATGTCCGGTAAATGCTCGAGAAAAATGAAAATTGCAAAAATGAGCTTAAATTGAAATTAATTGTTACAGAATTGAGACACAATCTTGACATTTTTTAAGCGTTGTCGATTCTTCGTTATTAAAATCAGGACAATATTCATTTAATAAAGGCGAACTTGTCCTGTTTTATGATAGTGCGTGCGTCAACTTTCATTTATTATAACAAAATATTCTTTAATGTTTTTAAAATTATTAGCATTAAATAAAGCAGCTTCCAGCCATGTATCCTATTTCTATCATTACAAAATGGTACACATAGCTGGAAGCTGCTTTATTTCACGATAATAATTTCGAGTGGTAGCAGTAAATCAGGAGCTATATTTCCATAATGTTACAATCGCAACGGTGCTTTTAAAAATACCTTCTTGCCGTTGTTGATAAATTTCTTTATTAGAGAATATTTTATACGTACGAATTCAACCTACCAGGTAAATTGTATTAAATTTGGATAAAATACCTATGTAGACAGCCGTGCTTTAATCATATAGGATGCAGCATCGTATATCATTATCTAAATGTTTTGCGATTTGACGGGATTTGGAGAATATAGAGGTGTCAAACTATCATTAGCAAAACGAGCAACTGTCGCATGGTTTATTTTCTCCAAAGCTACGGTATTTATTAAGTAATTTATTAAGCATAATTCTCCATCTATAGATTCATCAACAAACAAATAATTATTTTAATTGAAAAGTTTATTTTTGATAAGATTTAAACGTTGGTAGTAGATTTCATATTTATTTTTTGCGCAGAGTTGATTCGTTAGGAATATGACGATTGCATTATTTTTCTAAAAAATCACGAAAGGACGGCTAATCTAATTTATTCCAAGGTAAATTTGAGTGAGCCATAGTATTACAAAGTTAAAAAAAACTCATTGTTCACTTCGTTCTCATTGCTATCACCAGCTGTTATAAATGTTTGGTTTTTGAGTTCTTATGCAACTGTGTTGATATATGTTGATTAATCAGGTATTTTTGATTCTATGACACCTTAGAGGGATCAGTACAATCATTGAAAATCCTTAATGTTTTGTTCATATATTACTTGTCTTTTATATAAACAAGATAATGATTAAAATCTTGTTTTATTATGTTTATATATCTCCAAAAAATATTAATTTCATATTCCTTACATTGGAAAATTATCTGTTTTTCTTATTTTAAAGTAGATTTTTAAAATTTGTTTCGGTTTCGGTAAAAAAAATCCCCCTTTTTTGTTTATTTTTAAGGAAAATATAATAACAATTAATAAACATTCGCATCTAATGCGCAATAATTGAATGATTTATAAAGTACCTTTCTAAAAAATGTAATTCCTGATAAATTGAACGGAAAATATATTCAAACATAAAAAATATTTTGAAAACTTAAATATCATTTTAAAAATAAACATACATTTTAAATTTAGTATGATTAAAAATATAAGTCAGATTAAAATTTACTTAAAACTATTGTTTAGATATATTAAAAATATTAAAAAAACTCGGGCATTTATGCCATCCAATTTTATGTACCGGGTGTCCAAATAAGAAAGGTCAGCGGCTATATCTCAGAATCTATAAATCCTAGAGCTTAAAAAAATATTAGTAATTTTTTATGAGAAAATGATGGAATTAATGAACAGTCGAAAATTTAATATTACTACTATTTCAAAAAATGTTCTAATAAAGGCATTATAAAAATACATTTTTTAAATCGCTATGAGTTCATGAAACAAACATTTTAGAGACTTTTTCTTACACTTGAAAAGGTTGAGCGAAACGTGTTCCACGTTTGTAAGGAGCAAACAAGTATGGTTAAATACAAGTATTTGAAGTCACAGCCAACTGTGATTTGCATTTGAAAAAATATAATTTTATAATTTATCACGGAAAAGTGAAACTTAAGACAAAATATAAGAACAGCAGCTTATTCTAATAAAAAAAGTTATTCTAATAAATAAAAATGTTTTTATACCAAGTAGATATCTTATCAAATAAAGACGTTATTTTAATGTTTCTAATTTGGCAAAATTTTACTCGAAAATAATTGAAGGTAGACAAATTTTGATAAGGTACATAACATTAGCATTAAAATTGACCTCTATTTTACTAGAAGAAACCATCGAACATAGGACACCTTGTACATAAACATGTCGATAAGGAATAATTAGTTTTAAGATAATACATAATGTAAAAAATGTCTAATTATCATAATTTTAACATCTATTCGAATCGTCATGATCCAAATATAAAAACTTCTATGATTTTTATAATAAAAAAATGGTAATTTTCATATAATTAATTTATTAAATTTGATTATCATATAGAACATTCGCAATGAATACGATTTTCTTTTTGAATCAGCAAACATATAATTCGTCGACAATAAATGCTGTAAGTGTGAAATATCATTTAAATAGTTGGAGAGATCCGCGACGAAATCCAGCCGAAGGGATCGATCCGTAATGATCGACTAGAAAATTCTGTTTTTACAGGATGGATCGACCGTTTTTCTTTGGGGGGGGGGGGGAGAGAAGGGGGGTTAGTATTCGTTTTATAGTGATAGTTGTATTGGAACTGGTTTTAAAAATTTTGTTCGATGTGTTTTTCTTGCGGGTTGGGGATGATATTTATGGGGATGGTTCATCTAGGAGAGTTTTTTTGGGAATTATTGTTTAGACGGTGTTGATTTTTAAGGAATATTTTGTGGGTAATATAAAATATTTGCCCACTTTTTTTTGTATTTCAAAATGTGCATTTATTTCCAGGAATGAAAATATATAAATAACATTTAAATTAAATGAATGAAATATTCTCAAGGCCCCACTTGAATGAGATAACTGTTGCTGTCCTTGTGGGCGGAGTTTATAAGCAGCGACTACCGTATTCTTCGTGGCACCATTTAATGGAACGAAATTTTGGTTTCGTGCAGACAAGATTTCGCAATTATTATCCAATAAATACTCAATCTAATTTCAGAATTGTATTAAGAATAATATTTAGAAAATAATATTGAGAGCAGATTTTATGTTATTTTTAAATTAAATTGTGAAGTTATGCAACCAGCAGAAAAAATCCTTACAATATTATTTTTTAAATATCATCTATAATCTATTTCTTCAAACAGAAATAATTGATCATTAACCGTATTGGAGATATCTTGTCTGTACGTTCCCATGTAATTCCTTATGGCGTATTTCGTATGTAAATCTTTCTTAAAAGAAGGCATATATAGAAAAAATATATTAGTTTTGCATTAATCATTATGGTAACAGATTTACATCATAAATGCAGCATTTGTATCGAAGGTGCGATTCGCTACGCGAGCTATAACAAATTTGTCTTACAAAGACAAAAACAAACACTTGAAACAACTAACTCCCGATCTAATACCTCGACGGACATTGAACTATACAACAAGTGTTTACAGTACCTACTACAAATAAAATATTTGCTGTCTTTCATAATAGATGCACATTCTGTAATTATTGCATCCCGCAAGATCTCCCTATTTAAAACCATGCAACTTCCTTTTTTGAGACACCTAAAAATTCACATTCTATAATTATTGTATCCCTCAAAAATTTTAGGTTTGGATGGTGTACAAAAGAATTGTGTTTGGGTCTCGAGGGATACATAAGTGTTGGATGATAGGGGCAATGTGGAGGTTAGTAGCAAATTTTAGGGAGAGGATTTCTAGTCTTTCTTCAATGGTTGGGATTTGGCAGATATCATACAGAAGGGTATTTGGTGCGTTTTTCGGGTGTCTGATTTTTGTTAACACTCTAAGGGCTGATCTTTCCGCGACCTGGAGATTTCTCAGGACATTAGGACGTGGATTATGAAACAGGATAGACGCGTATTCAAGCAGGAGTCGACAGATCATTTTATAAATATGTACAGTAGTAGCTGTCGAGATACCTTGATTCTTGTACATTAATGCTCTAAAGTGCCTCGCCCTGCTCTTTATACTAGTTTTCAAGTTTAGGGAGTGTTTAATGAAAATAAGTTTGGGGTCTAGAGTCACACCTATGTATTTACAGGTGGGAGAGGGAGATATGGGGTAGTTATTAATTGTAATTTGGAATGGGGAATTATTGTGCCCATGGAAAGGAATAAGTCGTTGAGTTTTATTGGGATTGATTGATATTCTCTATTTGGCGAACCAGGTTTGTAGATCATCTAGCAGCCCCTCATATATATATTTTCTTATATTTTACATCCTTAAGTGATATTTTGTTTTTCATAATGTTTATCTTATCCTCTATATTTCTTAGTTCTAACAAGCATGTGTTTGTGCCTAATTTTTGAGACGCATTTATTTCTATATCCACTTTAATTTCATCTTGTATAAATGTTTCATTCTCTTCATTCGTTTCTATTTCAATCTCTGTTACTAATACGTTTTGTTTCTTATTTATTTTATTTTTTTCTAGTTTACGGATTCTTAAATTAATATTTTCATTGTTATGTTTTATATGTTTAATTTCTTTTATAACTTTTCATTATTTATTTTTAGCTTTTCGTTATCTTCTTTAAGTTCTTTTATAATCTTACTGGGCTATTTTTGCGCTATATGTTCTGCATTTGTGTTTGTATATTTCCCACTTCTGTTGTTAATTTCTTCATTATTGCAATTACTGTGTCTATTTTATCTATTTTTTTTTTTAATTTCCACCTTTTTTGGTGAGCGCGATATCTTTTTGTTTTTGGCAAATGGATTTATATTGTCTTCCTCTGCATATATCTTTTTGTATGCGTCATTAGTCGCTATCGATGTTAATTTTATTTCGGTACATATTTTGGTGCGTTTATATCGCGCTACTTCTTTTGTATGTTTTTGTTCCTCCTGCGTTGACCTTATATATTAAGATAAATGTAAAATAAAACACGTAAAAAATTTAAATCCAGAATGTAATTACAACTAATGTAAATTTTATAATAATGATAAATATTTAATTCTAGGAAGAAAGAGCGATGGTCGATAGCCGTTTTCTAAGGACAAAGTATAACATAGTATAAGAATTATATTGTTAATATACATTAAGGGTGCGATTTAGACGAAAGAGATAGCTATATAAATATTGGCAATCAATAATTCGAGTTAGACTGCTGTTGTGATTAATGAACAATATTGTAATATACATTAAAGTAATCTTAAAATAAGCAGGAATTTCATCAGATGAATTAAAAATTATTTTAATGTTTAGTTTGTCTAAAAAACTATTATGAAAAACAATGAAAATACATAAAATTTATAGCAAATTTCAAATTATACTTTTGCTAATAAAAACTTGTGCAATGAAAATTTAAAGGATTTCACTAAATTCTACATTCAAATAACTTAGCAGATATGGCTTATTAATTTCATAATATCTTACAATTTTCTTTTCTAACTTAAACTAGTAAATTGACGTAATACACGAAAATTAACGATTTATTTTTTATTTAGACTGATACTTTATACTTGGTAGATAAAAAATGTAAATACATATTCATATTATTAAATCCAAAAGAATGGCCCTTTTTTTAAACGATTATTTCCATTTTACTATATATCTATCTGTTTCTACTAAATCGCAACCTAAGTATATAAAATTGTCTCCAAAAATAAAGATGTTATATATGTATATATATATATATAATTATTTCCTTTTTGGGCAGTTTTTATTTATTTTTTTGTATCCATTATGTTTGCTATATGAATTTAGTTACGTATGCTGACATACCGTGTTCACTACTCAAAACAATTGTCTATATCTCTTCGAAAATACATAAGAGTCTAATCAGTTTAATTTAATACATACACTCTATTTATTATAGAACGTTTAATGAATAAATAACTTATATGTTAAATTTAACATTTCCCGTAGAGAATAGCCCCGAATATTATATTATTAATACGGAATGAACAAAGCAATGAACCGAAATGCGATTTAAATTTGTTTATTAATATTGGGATTATGAAGGTTCATGTATTCACTTACTTATACGATTTAATTGAAAAATCGCCAATAAATAAGACAATTATATGATTTCTATATTAAACGAAGTGCATTAACGTTGTTTGTTTTGTAAGAATAAATAAATAAATGTTATGGTAGGGTATAATGAAAGAAAACGTCAAAGCGGGGATGAAGAGATTTATGCAAATATAATTAGTCCCTTTTGCGGGATCCGTAGAGTTATGGAGGAGGCGCCGGGCTTGATTAAAAGTGACCAATAGTTGATGATATAAATAATTCATGTAATAAAGCAGAGATACCGTGGAACATGTCCGCTCCGAGGCGAAACAATGCGGCACTGTATGACTGCTAGATTCGGCCTTCTACGTCCGGCGAATCCGATAAGAAACAAACTAAAACCAAAATCGAGGTACGTATATATTCGCACACGTATATGTACAATATAAATTAAACAATGCGAGTGTGTGTGTGTTGAGAATATTAGTTGTAGTGTGGTCCAGGGAAGGCGAGGCAGAGCAAGGCGAGTTGGTAGTTAGCCGTAGATGCAAATCTGCACATTAGTCAGCGGGGGGGGGGTGCGAAGGGTGGCTATCTTGGGAGCGTGTGCCACCCCATTTGCATCCCCTTTTGGTAGCCCCTGATATATGGTAGCCTTATCTGCGTGTCCACCCTGGCGGCCACTGCCGCTAAAGTTTAATTTATAGCTCGGGCATTGTCACGTCTTACAGATCACTGCTGCTGCAGCTTATACTTCCCCTTTAGGCAGTTTGCTTGCCCACGCCGCCCCTAATTCCGGGCCTGTTTTCTCTGTCCACCCCTTTCCGGACGGACGTCATGTACGGCGTATGGTAATAAGTGCGGAAGGAGGAAGAGCGGGGGAGGGGAGTGGAGGAGTATGTCGTCCCCTTAATTAAAAGTCGCCCGGCCTGCGAGAAATTTATATATTAAAACCAACACATACACACGCATACGTATGCTAGCCTGTGCCGAAAAAATAGGTTGAAATTTAATTTTGCTTAACTCTGATCTACATGTGACCAACTTTAACAAATATCCTTGTTTATCTCATCAACATGCGTTCTTCGTGAATTAAATTCCGTAATTAAAAAATAACACATGATATCAGAGCTTTTTGTTTAAATTATTTAAAATAAGATAACGAGGGAAAAAAGATCTACGGTCGATAGCCCTTATTTGAGAATATATTATGAAAATATTATTTTTATTTTATGTTAGATTATACTTGCAGAATGTATTATTCATATGTACAAATTTTGTCCATTCTTTTTTGTTCCTTACGAGTCCTTTCGCTTCTGCCCATGTTTTTCCTCGTTTTTCCAGAATCTCCAGTATGATCTTATGCCAGGTCTGTCGTGGTCTTCCTCTGGTTTTTCTTTTCCGTTCTAGATGTCCCCACCAGCTGAGCTGTCTTCTTTCTATAAATTCATCCAGCAGTTCTATTTCTAAGTCCTTTCTAATTTCAGTGTTTCTCATTTTGTCCATTTTTGTGACTCTCCGTAGGTACTTCATCTCTATCGCCTGTATCTTGCTCTTTTCTCCTCTTGTTAGTGTCCACGTTTCACATCCGAATGTCAGTACTGGTCTAAATATTGCTTTGTATACTTTTATTTTAGTTTTACGTGATATTTCTTTCTTGTTGATAAATGTCTTATTCATTGCGTAGTAGAGTTTGATCGTTTTTTCTATTCTGCTGTTCAATTCTGTTTCCTGTTTTCCATTTCTTGTTATTTCTACTCCTAAATATTTGAAAGGATCTACTTGTTCTATGTGTGTGTCCTCTATCTTTATATTCATATCTATTGGTTCTCCTATCATCATTACCTTTGTCTTTGTTTTGTTTATATTCATTCCATATTCCTTCAGTGTGTCATTCCATATATTCAGGCTTTCTTGAAGTTCTCTCTCTTCACCAGCTATTATTACTATATCATCTGCGAATGCCCCTTCTGAGTTTTCTATTCTTTGCATCCTGCGCTTAATATTTCGATATTATGTAATTTTAATATGTCTACAATTAATGAAAGCGCCACAAAATTAAACTTTAAAAAGACGACTATTTGAGTTTTTATTCATGCCTGGCTACTCTTGACTGGAACTTTCTTTTAAAACATTTAGATGTCAATTTGTCATTTGATTTACTTCATGATGTCATAAACTGTGCACTTTATCAATCTATTCCTAAATGTATATTCAGAGAAATAAGTATTCGAAGCGGTTTTCTGGTGAAATCATAGGTCTAATTAAAGAAAAAGCGCGGATCGGTAAATGTAGAAAAAATATTCCAATTCTGATTTTATATTCAAGAAACTCAGGTCAGTTATTAAACCCAAAATCAAAATTGCTTACAAGTTCTATATAAATACCATCGAAACTCAACTTTCTGCCAATCTAAAACATTTTTGGATTTACGTTAACACAAAAAAGTAAAATTTGTCATTAATACCTGTCCAAATAACTTGTTATGGTGAGACCTATGAAACGCCTGATACCTCAAATGGTTTCCGTAAGCACTTTGAATCTGTTTTTATTCCTCCATCGGACAATACCAGTTTTGAATTATTCTTTAATTTACCTTTTTTTTTTTTCACATATATCCCCTGAAACTATCTTCAAATATTTAAAGAATCTGCCTGATAAGTTATTCTTAGCTGATGGCAATTTACCAGCCTTTTTTCTTAAGAATTGTGCTCGTATTTTTTGCTTTCAATTATTTTTAATTTATCAATTCAAACTTCTACTTTTCCTAATAAACTGAATATTGCTTCAATTTGCCCTATACCTAGGGCCTCGATTAATACCCGAAATATCACGAACTACCGTTCAGTAGCTATCCTCTCATATCTGGCGAAAGTCTTTGAAAAGGCACACTACAATCAAAATTACGTGCACGTGGCTCCATATCTATCTTTGCAGTAACATGAATTCATTCCATTCCGCTCCACTGTTACAAATTTAACAATTATTACACATGACATTTCTAGAGTATAGGATTCTTCCGGACAGGTTAAAACAGTTCGACCCCCGGTCTTGTACAAATTGACAAAATTTGTACGTTGTGTTAATTTAATTCGCCAGGTTCGTTATTTGTGACTATATACATTATCGATACTTACTGTGTCGTGTTTGTATCTGAAAAGGAGTAATGCGGTCGGTAAATAAAACTCAGGAGGTGAGTTTAACGAATGCATCGTGTTTATTTCAAATGGCAATCATTATTATTTAAATTTAATTACCAACGTTACAAATCTATCACCCTCCCACCCTCTTATTATTCCTAACCTTAATTATCCTTTAGAAGGCAATTTCATTTTTGTTAAACTCAAAAATATGTAAGACTTCGCGATATTGCTCCGCTGTACGCATCAAAGAGATGGGAAAACCCACTCAAAAAAACATCTCAGAGCAATTTTGCAGACGAGATGTGAATGATGAAATACGATCATTCGTCCTCGTTGAACCTTTCACCTTCAACTAAAAATTCCGTATCCCTTTGGCAATCCATATTTCTCCGTCAAGAAATTGACAATGAAATAAGGGGAATTCCTCATCATTCAGCTTCTCACTTTCAACTCAGAAATCTTTGTATAGCATTGTATAGTTCATATCACGTCGGTGAAATATAGACAGTGAAATGTAAAATCTCCACATTTCACTGGCAATCCATACCTAGACGGTTTGAATCTCCCACCCTCAATTTTGTTGTGTTTACTGTGTAGGTGACATTTACTAGTAAGAATAATGCCCAGCAGTATACTTTGGAAAGACCCTAACACTATCCAGCGACTGATGTGAATTTTCAAATTCCCCTGTCCGGCTCTATCCCAACTCATCGATGTTGTGCGAGATTTTCAGTTTTTGAATTGATATTAAATGGTTGAAACAATACCCTGCAGTATACTTTGGAAAGACTCTAACATTATCCAGTATCTGACGTAAATTTCCAAATTCCCCTACCTGACATTACCCCAACCGGTGAATATTGTGTACCATTGTGTTTCACTTAATATAATATTTATCTTGTCAGTTATACTTTACTTGGTAAAATTTGTGACATCAGCAACATCACGACCACATCTCTCCTCTCCCTTGTTCGGATGACGGTCGTAGTTTAATCCCTTCACATTTAATGTGAACTTAATGAACTTGAACTCAAAATATCACGTTCACGTCTCTTATTACTCGCACGGTTTCATCTTCACTTTACTTTCAACTCAACTTCTCAAAAACCAAAAATTTCACGCTCGCGTCTTTACTCTTCCTCGTCCGCGTGACTATCCTCGATTTCTCTTCTTTGAATCATCCTTTTTCTAACGTTTTATACCTCCCCTCTTTCGTTATTTTCAGTCGTATTTTAAAACTAACATTACAATATTTGGTAACGTTACAAATTTACTTAGTTCAACATTATTATTACTCGCTCTCATTTCAATCGAATTTAGTCGATTTTGTGTTATTATTTGGACGTGTTCGCGTACAAGTATTATTTGTTTATATTTATTTTAGAAGAAGTTAGTGTATTTAAAGTCCTGGCATTTAATATGCATATTCAAGAAACTGTCATCGGTTCCTTCAAGGCAAAGTTGGAATACGCTTCTCTGGTTTGGTGTCCTCTAACATAACAACAAATTACTTTTTTAGAAAATTTCCAGCGAAAATTCCTTAAATATTTGTATTTTAAAGTTGATTGAACTTATCCAGTTAGGGGTTTTGGCCAAGAGTTGTTACTTGAGAAATTCAATTTTGACTCGCTTGACGGAGAATGAAATCTGGAACTTCTTCCTTGTATAAACTACTTCATAACGGAATTTATTGTCAGGATATTTTAAAATTGGTTACTTTACATATTCCAACTTTTAACAGTAGAAAGAGAAGCTCATTTTATGTTACTTCTAACCGTACATTCTGTGGCATCGAGTCTTCTATTACTATGGTATGTGATCTTTTTAATCAAGTATCTTCAACGTGTGATATTTCTGCGGATCCTCTATCATCTTTAATTGTGCATTATTAATTTATTTAAATTATAAGCTAAATTTGTATTTTTACTGGCTAAGTCGCATACTATTGTTATTATTTATGTTTTTACATGTAATTGTAAATAAATCATATATAGGTTATATATGATTTATGTAATTGTCTTGTAATTGGGAATATTCTCCTGTTGGAAAATAAACGTCATTATTATTTATTTTAGATAATAAAGATTTATTAGTATTAAAATAATCAATAAAACACGAAGAAATTATATCATTATAATAATAATAATTATGTTTATTAACAGATATACACAGCAAAAAATACTAAATAAGTATTAAAAAATACAAAATCAAATGTATATTTTATATATGTTAATTGGCTATCGACCAATGGTCTGTCCGCCTTATATCATTGTATTAAATTTAAATACTTTTTTTATAATTATCTTATTGAATTATTTTAATCTAATTTGAATATTTTCATTGTGACAAATAAAAGTTATTGATTTTTATTGATAATTATAAAATTTATCTCCAATAGCAATTACAAGATTTATAAAGCCGCTATAGGATCAATTACGTGTCTTCATTACATTAGTTTTATTTTTTGTTCAAATAAATGTCTACATTAATTACATTTGTACGTTCTTTGTCCCAAACTCGACAAAATTAATTTATCATTAAAACAAATTAAAAGTATTTGAATATAATTAATTCACTTAAATGAATAATTAATGCTGATTTAATTTAAATAACTCTTATCAGGTGAAATATAATACTCATTTTCATTATTATTAATTTATCACAAAATGCTAATGACAAACTTAATGATAATGATAATGATTTTTTTAAATAATAAAACTATTTTCCTGGTCTTTGGTCAATATTTCAGCAAATTTCTAAACAATTCATCCAATAGCAATGCGTACAATAATTCAACGACGAACCCTATTTTTTGCTTTTTTTTCTACATATTTCTCATTTTTCGTGACTAAAAAATAATCAATTGATAATCTATTTTGTGACGCGTTTACATTACAAAAAAACAACAGTCTGCCAAATACAATTATTACAAGGGAAATTGGCCAATGCTGATTTTTCGGGATTGAGGTTTTTTGTGTGTGTGGCAGTAGTGGCCCACCAAACATTAACTAACGGGCATAAATTTTCTTTCAATAATGAAATTGTTGCGAAATTAAAATAATTATAATTTAAACATTTCCGATGCAATATTTTTTCATTTTTATTGCCTCGTAAATTTTTAAATTATAATTATTTGATTTATGCAACAATTTTAATATTGAGAGAAAATTTATACCCGATTGAAAACACTTAAACTTTGACCTGTGTTTTATTTTTACTTATTTGAAACTCACTTAACACACAAAAACACATCGTTATTAATTATTAGTGTTTTTACTTCCGTCGGTTGAAAAAAACGTGCTTTCGGGAAAACACCGTGACTGTCAAGTAAAAACAATGCAGTAAGCCCGTGAGTCTACATTTTCAAGTTGCTAATCCTTTGAACCGGTTTGAATTTCGCGATATGATATTTTCTCACACTTGGAGCTTTTATTATTATTAAGCAACGAAAAACGTTTTCGATTTTTTTTTCAACTGGATAATGAATCTTTAATTGTAATGTCCGGAATTTAAATGAATCGATATACGTTTTAGAATAATCATAAAAATTAACTTAAAAAAAAGCTTCAAAAATTTTCGATTGTTGTCAACTCGATTCAGGGATATTTTGTAGATTAAAAAAAATATGTTTGAAATATATTTCGTGCCAACAGTTTTAACAAATATCAAAACTGAATATTTTCTGTTTATTTTCAGATATATTTCACACTATTTACATATATACAGGGTGTTCGGGATAAATTTGACAGTTTCGTAAGGAAAAGGAAAATCGTTTTTGTATTTTTCAAATTTAATGAATTGACAAAAAATTACAGGCAGAGTAAATTACAATACTATCAACAAGATTCATTCAAAATAACCACCATTAGCATCGATCACAGCTTCAATCCTGCTTCGGAACCTTGAACAAGCTAATGCTACAGTTTCCCATGTAGGGGCCTCAAAAACTGTTTTAATTTTATCCATTAACTGGGCTTTTGTATTATTGGAAGTGCGATTGGTGTCTTTTTAACAGAGCCCCATACAAAATAATTGGACCAGTGAAGTCGTAGAAATTTTCAGACAACCATTTTTGACTTTTTCGAGAGGTGTGGCAAGAATCCTGCTGCCATATATACGGCCTACCGTTGGCCACCTTTGTTATCCATGGCTTGACTACAGTGTTCAGCAACTTCACATAGCCATCTGAAGTCAACCCGAGGCCCTCTTGGAAAAAATGCGGAGGCATCACATCGTCTTCAGAGGATACACATCCGAAAACCATCACAGTTTGGGGAAATTTAGTCTGCATTACACGAGGAATGTCCTTTGTACTGTATGCAAGCCATATGTTATTCTGTGTGTTGTGTTTTTGATCCTGGAAAATTTCTTTCTCATCGGAAAAGAACCAAATTTTTTGTGGTTCTGCAGGATGTTTCACTTTGCTTAGAAGTTTCTTAGCGTTTATCAAACGTTTTTTACAGGCCTTTTTTTCTGTGGGCAGCTGACCTTTGCAGCAAAGGCTTTCATTGAGTGCAACCTTCATAGTAGAGGCTGTAATATTAATTTCACACCTGTTCCTGCAGATTTAGAAGGAATTCTGCTATACGAACGCAATCTGTTAGGGATCTTTCTTCTTGTATTGGTGACTACGAGGATGTAGCTCGTAGTCACCATTACAAGTCTCTTATGACTGTTGCCCAATGCTCCCAGAAGTCAGTAAAAACAATCAGGCATGAAGATTGTTTTTACTGACTTCTGGGAGCATTGGGCAGCAGTCATAATATGCTAATTTTGATGGCCGGCACGAATCATCATGATGCAAGTTATTCTCTTCGATGATTCAGGTGGGTTCCAGTCATCCATTCTGACATCTTGTATATGATCGAAGAAGGGCCCAAACTTTTAAATGACGAGTAGTGCATGTTAATACCTGTAACCTACGGAAAAATATATTCAATTATAAATATATCAAATTTAACCCGAACACACTGTATATATATATATATAAATTATGTATTGTCATGTATTTAGCTATATAATAGCGTCTTTTTTAAATTATGAATTACGTATTTGGATATTATATTTATTTAATGTGAATTAATAATAGAATAGATGACTAACGCCATTTATGCTGACCACGTATTTTATTTGTAATTTGTACCTAATAAAGATTTGTGTCCTTTTTAAAAACACAAATCACTCAACAAATAACTTAAGTTATATATATATATATATATATATATATATTTAATTTTTGAATTTGTTGTCTTGTTTTAGATTTTTAAAATATTGAATTTGTTTATAAAAGTACATGAAATTTATAAGTGTCGATCTGTCTGGATTAATTTCGAGTCTGTATTTTTTTTTGTAGGGTGATTTTGTTTTGACATTAAAGCTTTTATGATGCGTAAAAAACGGTTTGCGGGATAACGGTTTTGACTTTTGAAACAAAAAGAAAATTAAAAGAACAAGAAAAGAAAAGGAAGAAATGCAAAAGAATGCAGTTCAGAATCAAAGCAATTTCATCAATGGCAAAATATGATGCTGATGCAACTCAATCCGCAATATATGCAGCATGATGATGATAATTCAGCAATAGATTATGCAAAATCCGAAACAGCCTAGTTAAAACAATAATGTTAATAATCAAAATAACGTCCATATGAATACTCCAGCGAGCTTAAATCAAAGTCCTATGAACACCACAGCAAATCGGCCTGAGATGGTGTCCTTTCAAGAATCAGATAAATGTGCCAAAAGACTAATGTTGATAACGAACTGGACGATTGCAGGAAGAAAGACATAAAGCAGTTCCATCCTCAAGCGTGAATTTGGACAACCTCTTGCAATTTGCGAACCACCAAAACCAGCAGCTTTCAACCAGTGAGCACACACTATTAACCATATCTAAACCAATATCAGCAAAACTTTTATAAGCAAGACCAACCGAAATAAGTTTTTATATCAAATCCAAATATTTAGCCAAATAAAAAAAACCGACGTCGCCGCAGGATCTCTATTATTTTAACCAATGCGTATCCGCGTACCTGAGTCAGAATCTATAACATTGGTATTGACTGACTGGTATTGACAATATTTATATATATATATATAATCATTTTGTTCAACTTTGTTCGTTTTTGATATATTCCTTCCACATAGTTCTGCAATTTTGGCGTCCGCTAATGTCGTTCCTTTTCTTAAGATGTTGTTCATCACGATTTCCTCCCATGTTTTCGATGGTCTCCCCCTGCCTCTACGTATTTGTGATTTTGCTGTCCAGACCTTCTTAACCTGCACTTGTTCGTTCATCCGCACCAATTGTCCCGACCATCCCAGTTGACGTTCTTCTATAAATTTGTGCATGAATTGGATTTGTAGTTCATCTCTGATTGGTGTATTCTTTATTCTGTCTAGTGTTGTTATTCCCTTAACTCATCTTAAATATTTCATTTCTATAGCCTGTATTTTATTATACATCTTCTTGTTCACTGTCTACGTTTCGTAACCATATGCAAGTATAGGTCTAAATACTGCTCTAAATACAGTAATTGTTGTGTTTGTAGTATTTCTTTTTTTACGTAGGAATTTTGACCCTAATGTGTAGTATAATCGTCCATTTTTTTTTCAGTATTTCAGTTATATCTTTCTCTTGGTTCCCGTGTTGATTTATTACTGTTCCTAGGTATTTGAAATTCTCCGCTTGTTCCATAGCATAGTTATCCAATTCTATCTTTAGGAAAAAAAAAGGGATTGATTTAATTTTACTGGTTATTGCCAGACATTATCCTTGTTTAATTTCGTTGCAATATTTTTAACATTAACCAAATTAAAAACAAAACGTTAAACCGGTTGTTATCTTAGTAAATTAAGCGCAAGATTATAATCCAATGATTTCTGATGTATTAAAACACGGTGTAAATCACGCCGCCCCCATTATGATAATTAAAAGCGATTCCGCCTGCCCGTTCTTTGTCCGCGTTGATAAGATGCGGTCGAGAGAGAGCCACCCCCAAACACACACTCACGCACACACACATACGCCCTCCACCCACCCTTTCCCTCTCGCTGTGCACGAGATAAGCGTATTCATAGACTGGCACGCATGTAAGGGATGTTTCTAGCAATTGCTCACCGGGTATAAAGTCGTTAGAGTGTGTCCTGCCCACTCGCTGGAATTTGTATGTATAAGTAATAAATTGTCGCTTGAGAGAATGTCCGAGTGGGCGGCGGGCGGCGGGGGTTTTCTGCTTGGGGGGTGGATGGAAGCGGGAAGCGGGAGGCAGGAGGACAGTGTTGGTGGACCGAAGGGGGAGAGCGGGCGGTGGGCGGCTGGATGGTGTGAGGGGTGCCTTGTACAACACGTGCGCTAGGGTGGACGTCTCCTCCGCATGTACGCCCGGACTAGATTAACTCTTGCAGGACCGGATTACACGCACAATCTTAAAAGGACAGAACGGACTGTTTTAAATTAGTGAGCGCAATTTAACCCGCCATAATTTACATTATTTATGGCGCCACGATGTCATCAATTCATGCTCATTATAATTAAAACAAAATTTATTAATCAACATTTTCATCTATAATTCAATCTTAAAATATAAATTCATTCAAAATAATATACATTTTAAGAGGCTTATATTAAATTTCAAAGTCATTGTTGTCGTGAATTTTTTATATTTTGAAAAAAGAAATGTCACTACTGTATTTCGAATGATTATAAGGAGAGCCTACAAGGTTTACACGTTTTGTTATATAATATTGTGGGAAATAATATATGAGAGTATGCAATTATAGAAAATGTGAGTATTATTATTATTAGAAAAAAAGAGGACATAATTTATCAATTAATTATTTTCAAGTTATTTTTATTAAATTTATTATTATTATTATTTATGTCAATTGAATATGATACCGCAAACTTGAGTTTACATTCATTAAAAAAGAGAGTTGATTAAAAGATTACTTAGCTTTATTATCCGGAATCCCACAATTGATGGCTCAACCTTTTCATATAAAACCAAAGGAGATGACGGGATCAAAGAAATTAAGAAGCAGTGAAGACGAAAACGAAGACGAAAAAGACTCAACTATTTCATATTAGACCAGAGGAGACGAGCTCTGCTAAGAAGTCGGTTAAAGAAAAATTGCGCAAAAAGTAACAAAATAATTTGGTACGAATTTTAAAAATGTTAAGGAGCAATAATTACGCTACAACAAGTAGATCCTACGAATATTCAACTTCCTTTACCAATCCGAAAACTTTCCGAGTGAGTGGAAGCGAGGTATTATTACCTGTATTCATAAGGCCGGAAAAAACTCTACACAGATATCTGGTTATCACCATCCTCAGTAAATTTTTTGAACCCATACTCCTGAAAAAAAATCACGTCCTATATTCAACATAGAATTCCCCTCTCTCAATTTGGTTTCATTGAATATCGGTTCACTTCCCTACACCTAGCTATAGTTACATCAAACTGCCACACGACACATCTCGAAGGTTGAAAATAGAAAATACAATGGACTCTAAATTCACATTCCTCGTACACTCAAAATTAGTTAAAACAATATTACGAACAGACCTCGACATTTTAGAGCGCTTACACAAGAGAACAAAGATGTTTTCATAGATACAGCAGTACATATATATAAGATATCGGCTCCTGCTCGAATATTCCGCAATCCTCTACCATAATGCCTACAAGTCGCCGAAAGTCCTTATTTAAATTAGATATCCTAACAATCCTTTAGATAATCCTTCCAATACACTCCTCTATGAAATTTGCAATATTCCTACTACAGCTGAACGCCTCGAAAGTGTATCCTTTAAGTTTGCCTCGAATTTTCATAACACATAAATCCTCAATATACATTGATTCCAAATTCTTCCCAGTCACTATCATCTTCTTTGTTTTTATTCCTTTCCGTTTATAATCATCATAGCTGCTATGTATCCTTGTGCTAAAGTTGATGGCAGGATTACGTGTACTACCAACAACTTTAGCACAAAAATAAATGGGAAGAATTTGGAATGAGATGAATGTTGCAAAGATATTCTATAATATACTGTAGTTTCTTCAGACAAAAAATGAATACATGAAAATAAAACATAAAGTGGGAGGAATACTAAAAATGGGAAAAAAAATAATGAAATTACGGAAGACACATTTCCAACAATTACTAAACCGGAGCTATAAATAAAATCGATAGGAAGATGATATATAAAAGAAGAATAGACAGAAACCAGATGTTGATATAACTGAAAAGATGTAGAGAAGCAATATAAGGACTAAAAAAACAGAAAGTAAATGAAATGATCTAACATTTTTTATAATGCGAAATACTCACTTTTCAAATTAAAATAAATTAATGTAACCAGTCTCATTATTAAGATACGCGTAAAATTGGATAGGCTAAAATCATTAATAAGCGAGAGCGCTATATATTTTTTCAATACTTTTTTAAACTCTAGAAATCAGATATTTTTTAATTTAAAATTACTTGGAAGCCCTTAAGGTTGCAGTTTTGTAAAAAGCGGGAGTTACAAAATTAAATGGTCGATTGAAAAGATTCAATTTCTTGCATTTAACAATATGAAAATGTACCGATCTATTCGGGGCTATTCTGTAAGGAAAATGTTAAGTATAATATACAGGGTCCTGCAACAGTGCGTCGGGCTTTCCTAGCGCCTTTCCCATGAAAAAAAAAAACACCCTGTATTTATTCAACTTTTCTAATGACATTTTTCAACCTCTACATTATTGTCCATTTAGTTTTTTATTATGTTACAGTGTTGCCAATTTACAATTTTTTTCTTCAAGTATCATGCATAAGCAAGCTCAACTTTAAAAAATCGTAGTGACCTCGTTTTTTGAAGGTAAGAATAACTTTTAGCAAATATCTCAGTGTGGTTAATAAGCAACATTTTATTAATGAGCAATTTAAATTTAGTAGTACAGGGTGTTCAGAGAAACATGCCAAATTTTGCAAATTTCAAAGCGGTATAACCAATTTTTTTTAATGGAATGCTCCCTATTTTATGTCAATATTCGATAGGTCTTTTTCTCTTCAATTTGATAAGGCATATATTATGTCTAAACCCCATAGTTGTTGAAATATTCAATATTTTTCACAAAAGTATCCATTTAATTACATTTCTATGCACTCTAGTAGGCCATGCTGAGACGAAACAACTGTCAAGATGTAAGTAAAAGTCAATGTGAGATGAATAAATACAGATAATACTTCAAAATTATTAATACAAAAGAGAAACGATACCACAGTAAAAGTTCAAAATGTTTTCCATTTTCATTTAGGCACAAATTAATTCGCCGCTGAAAAGACCTATTCACTCTTACTAACATTTCAGGTGAAATACTTGCAAAAGCATTAACAATTCGTTGCTGCATATTTATTGGGGTTGTTGGTACTTCCTTATAAACAATTTATTTTACATATTCCCACAAGAAAAAATCAATTTTTGTTAGATCCGGAGATCTAGCAGGCCATCTAGTGGGTCCATTCCTACCAATCCATTGGTTGGGGAAAATACCATCAAGAAATATCCTCACATCTCGCGAGAAGTGCGCAGGTGCCCCATCTTGTTGAAACCACAGCCTGTTTCTTGTATGTTGAGGTATATGAGATAATAACCCGGGTAATACATTTCCCATAAAGTGCAAATACATATGCCCATTTAGATGGCCTTCGAAGAAATGTGGACCTACCACGTGGTTTCCAATAATTCCTCCCCAGACATTCAACGACCATCGATGCTGATGATCAACTTGTCTCATAACATGCGGATTTTCAGTTGAATAATAATGAAAATTGTGCCTGTTGACAGATCGGCTGTTATGGAACGTCGCCTCATCCGTGAATAAAACATACTGGAAAAACGCAGAATCCTCCTGTATTTTTAGTCTTGCCCAGATACAAAATTCGGAACGAAACTGAAAATCAGTACTATTCAGTTCTTGATGTAACTGAATATGATATGCATGATATCGTTTTTTCTTCAGAATGTGTTGTACTGACCTCTCGCGTATGCTGGTTGCTTCACAGATGTCTTTTTGGCTTAAGTTGGGATGCTCAGTTGCTGTTAAGAGCACTGAAAATTGGTTTTCCTCATTGGTGATAGGTTTTGTTCTTTCTTGTTTTCTGTAATGTACACTTCCCGTTTCAATAAATCTATTGAGCAGGTTCTCTTCCGGATGTCTTCTGTCGGGATAACGTCTCGCGTAAATTCTAGCCGCCAATAAACAATTTCTATCAGTCTCCCCTAATACAAAAATCATATCGACTAGTTCGTCTTTTTCGAAATTCATCGTAATTATATGCTGTCTACTTTTACCACGAAAAGAAGAATCACTTTACAAATCACAAATTAACGTTTCGAATTTTGACATAATCAAATGTCACACTGACACTTATATTACATTTTGACAGTTGTTTCGTCGCAGCATGGCCTACTAGAGTGCATAGAAATGTAATTAAATGAATACTTTTGTGAAAAATATTGAATATCTCAACAACTATGGGGTTTAGTCATAAGATATGCCCCATCAAATTGAAGAGAAGAAAAAGACCTATCGAATAATGACATGAAATAGGGAGCATTCCATTAAAAAAAAATGGGTTATACCGCTTTGAAATTTGCAAAGTTTGGCATGTTTCTCTGAACACCCTGTACTACTAAATTTAAATTGCTCATTAATAAAACGTTGCTTATTAACCACACTGAGATATTTGCTAAAAGTTATTCTTACCTTAAAAAAACGAGGTCGCTACGATTTTTTAAAGTTGAGCTTGCTTGTGCATGATATTTGAAGAAAAAAATGTAAATTGGTAACACTGTAACATAATAAAAAACTAAATGGGCAACAATGTTGATGTTGAAAAATGTCATTACAAAAGTTGAATAAATACAGGGTGTTCCATTAAAAAAAAAACAAATATTTTTGTTATACCGCAAAATTGGGACACCCTGTATGTTTGAAAATAATTTTACGCCATAAAGATTTTTAAATCAATAATTTTTTGTACGAAACTTTTTTTTTTTCACGGGAATGGTGCTATGAAAGCCCGACACACTGTTGCAGGACCCTGTATACGTTATTTTTAATATCGTTAGAGTCTAAGCAGGTTTTGTAATAGATAAATATTTATAGAAGGTAATTAATAACATATACATAAAACTTTACATTTCTCGTACGGAATGGCCCCGATTACCGGTCAAGTTGAAAAAAAAAAACAGTGTAAGTTACAAGAAAATTCCAATTATTGCGTATTATGCCAATTCACTAGTTCTTGTTGAAAAAGAATATTGTAAGGTTTATTAAAATTTATTAATTATTTACGCAAAGAATGTGAAATTTTTTGAAAATAGAATTAATTGAAATGCTTGAAATTTATATTTTTTTTATTAAAAATTTATATTTAAAATTAATGTAAATATATTTATAGAAATTAATTCGCTAAAATTTTATCTACTACAATTATTTTTAATTTATCAGATAAAATTCCTGTAGCTTTTAACACTAATTTAATCTATTATTGAAAAATGTCCATTAGACCAATAACAATGTAACTCATTAGTAATGGTCAATAAATTTACAGGTATATTTACTAAATCGCACCTTTAAAGTAAATAAAAGCAGGCATAAATCATGTTAAATTCGGGGTTAAAAAAATGTCCTGGTCTAAAAATCTGTGGCTTACTTACATAGGTCCGAATTCATAACTCTTATTACAATTCGTACCTCGCTTTATTCATTCAGCCATGATTATTTACTAACATCATAAAAAGTACTGATGAATATGAACTACAAATAACTGATAAATAATCGGTTGGTAAGAAAAAAAATAGTGATGTGTCCATCATGGTACTTTCCCCGGTGAATACGGTCAAATAATTTTCTGATTGAAAAATTAATAGGATAGCAAAATGATTAATAGAAAAAAATTGATTGTTGTCTTTCAAAGTTAAAACCGAGTATTTGGAAGAATATTATAATTAAGTGTGTTATTTCTTACCTTACAATGTGTTGAAATCATTTCTCCACACTCTTCTTCATTTTTTCAAACTTTGCGAATGTACAGAATATGATGGCACTTTGACGTTTTATTTGTCATTAAAATAATTATTTCAATAATTAAAATCTATAATTTATCAGGTAAACGAAATTCTTCCCCTTATAAAATGAAAACCGGAGATCTTACATAAAAATTTTATAGCAGAAATTATTTATTTTCCAAGATCTAACACTTTTATTTGAAACATTTTTCTATCCGAATTAAAAAATGAAAAATTGCTAAGAGTAAAGTTGCACTTAATGAATTTTGATTTTGACCAAAAGCTTTTCAGATCATTCCACTGTTATAAAAAGCTTAGATATAAAGTTTGGGCTTAATCCATTAAGCCATTTATGCGCTATTGCGGAAACACACAGACACACACACAGACATTTTTCAAAACTCGATGGAATGGACTCAGGGGACCTGAAAACGTGCATATTTGTTTAAATTGGCGGTTCGAAAATTTTCACGATCACAATACTTTCCCTTGGATAGGGGTCCGGGGAAAGTAAAAATTGACACAAAGGTATACATTTTTAATATAAGAAGAAATAGAATAATGTGTAATATAAAATGGAGAATAAACATAGAGAATTAAATGAGTATTAGTTTTATTTTATCCTACATTATTCATAACTAATATTTTTTACTTAGATCTGTATCAAATAGGGTTTATTTGATACAGATTCGATTATTTATGCAATTTTTTCATCAACAAATTAGATAAAATGAATTTGAAAACAATTAATTATTAATCAATCTTTTCCTTTTAGCTAGAGATTTTTTTCTACTTACGTTAAGTAAGTACTTTAAAACAAATATACATTAAAATAACAATTACTGTCGCCTGTACTTTTTCAGACATTGAATTAAATAATGGACACTTGCTGTTTTTAATCGCATTCACAGTAGCTGAAGAGAAAATGATTCATTAAAAATTAATCATTTTCAAATAATTTTTATTTAATTTATTTTAAATAACTGTGCCCATGTGATTTTTTTGTTTATTATTTTTCATAGGTGCCTTGAAAATATTTTATACATTTTTCATACTTGTTAAAGATATATTAAGCATTGGTTTTTAAGGTATTCATTAATCTAGATACAAGTAAATCACACAGATTCAAGTGTAATATTAAATACTTGATTCTAGTTATTTGAATATAACTAGAAGTTATTTTGAACAGTTAGAATTCGATCTTTTTGTTATTGAAAAATTAATTATATGACAATTTTATTAATGTAATTATTCTATTAATATCAGTAAACATTTTCTATTTATTAAAAACATCAATTTATTGTTTCTTATTTATTTAAAAATGCTCATTTAGAAATACTCGATTACTAATATTACTCGATTTTGTCCAACACTATAAAAAAGTCAAAACTAGAAAAAAATAAATTGTGAAAAAGTCATTTCAAGAAAACTGCCATAAAGGTTTGAGCGCACGTCAGAGTATAATGACATTATTTTGGTGGAAATAATTTTTTGCATAAGATTTTCACATATTTATGCATATATTTAATATATATATATATATATATATATATAGTTATAGAAAAGAGTATTTATTCACTTCGTCACAGTTATTAGTTAGTTACACAACATCTTTATTAACAATATAAAATATTTAGAAAATAATGTCTTATAATTATGTCTTTATATTCTTTTTCAATTTATTTAGTCGTTGGTCGTCATTGTTAAACTGTCTATTGAATTGATCAGGGTCAGTTTAACTGTCTATGTCTTGAAAGGATGTAATGAATTGAAATCTTGTTGTGGAGGGATTTTTTCTGATAGGTCTTGTGTTTGGGGTACGTGGGATACATAAAGTTTATATAAGGTCGCGGGTGGTTTGGATTTAGGGCAAATTTTTGGGAGAAGGCTTTGATACGTTGTTCAATGGGAAGGATATTTGCTTGTTCATATAGGAGTGTGTTATGGAGTGGATTTTGGAGGTGCCTTAATTTTGTTAGCATTCTGAGGGGCGACAAATCATTTTATAGATATTTACTGCAATTTTAAGTTTTATTACCTGCGATCGGAACGTTAAACTTCTGAAATGTACAGACCTCTTCTTGACTTTTGCTTTTAGGATCATACATGTGAATTTTGAATGTGTTTTGGGTTAAAGGTTATGCCTAAATATTTAATGGAAGTGGAGGGACGAATTGTGTAATTGTTTATCAGGATTGTAAAGGGAGACGTATTGGGACGATGAATTGGAATGAAAAGTTGGGATTTATTAGGGTTTATAGAAATACACCCTATGGCAAACCAAGTTTGTATCGAGTCGATCAGGCCCTGCAGAGTACTTAGTGCTTTGGGAATTGTAGGGGCGTGTGCTATTAGTGACGTGTATGCCCACAACACGGAGGGGATAGGCGGATTAATTAATAAATTTGGTATCGGAGTTATATAGGTCATGAACAAGGAGGTCGTAAAGTATAGGTGATAATGGGGAGATTGTGGAATGGAGGGCAAGAGGAGCATAGAGTGAATGTTAGATTTTCATTTAGAGAGATCTGTTGTGGAGAAAGCTATCAAGGATATTAATGAGGTGAAAAGGAATCTTGAGGGAATGACATTTAAACAGCGGGCTCTTATGCTATTCTGAGTTAGAAGCTTTTTATATGTCCAAAAAGACAATAGCGAATTTGTTTCCTTCAAGGCCTGCTATCTGGCAGTTGGAGGTTAATATGGATAACGTGGATTGATGTTCAAGGAAGTCTGTGATGTAGTACATAATTTGTATTTTAATGAGTACAGTTATTATTTTAGTATATATTTACTTTTTCTATTTCTACAAATAAACTCAAAGTTAAAATAACAAAAAATAATTTGTGCTGTTATTTTTTCTTGAGCGGCCGAAACTCATGAAAGGAAGGAAATCGATTTTCGAGGTATATTTTTGGGTTTTACTGATGACAAATAAATATGGTTTCAAATAACCTTATTGTATATAGTTTTGGGGTAAATTAGTTTAAAACAGAAGGATTCTAAAAAGTTAATAAAAGTAGTTTTCATTTTCTCTTGAAAAAAATAAAAATAAAAATACGAAATCAATGTTTATTTATTTCATAATTAATTTAATAATTGAGAGAAAGCTTGGAAAGTTATAATCTTTGGCTGAAAGACCTAAGATCGATAGCCATTTATAATTTTAGATCAAATATATTGTATAATATATATATATGTAAATACCACAATAAAGATGATTGTATATATATTATAATCTTTTTTATAGTAAAAAAAAAATAATTATTCAATCAAATGTGCTTTTTACAAAATAAGAAAAGTGTTATTAAAAAAAATCATATATTTTTTTTATTTTTAAAAATCATATTTGATGTATAATAAATGTCCATTGTGTAATTGAATATCGTGCAGAAAATTTGGCTGAAAAGTAGTTTTACCTGTACCTCTTCAATGGTTGTTTCTTTTAAGTTACTTACGGAATGTAAGTTTACACTGAATAATATTTTTTTTGATATTTTAACTTTCAGCTTATTTATAGAAAAAATAGTAACTGCAACCAAGCAAATAAATACTGTTTTTTTCTGTAACTAAAAATATACTTTTTTCTAGTATATGCATAAATATGGTCGAGTGTGATAATCCCTGCAAAAAATTATATCCAACAAGAAATCGGCATTATTAATTAGAGCTGTCACGTGCAAGGCCGGCAGCGCGCACCCCCGGGCATAAATCTTAATTTGAAGGTGCTGTATGTATATGTATAAGGCGGGCGGTTTTTGGGGGTGGCCGAGCGGCAGGCGCCCCCGTGAAATAGCCGCCCCCGGTTGAACTCACACTCACTCCGTGCGCCGTTGGTCGCGCGAGGCTGTTTAGTATGTGAACCGTGTAAGATGCCCAAGGCGCACATTTGCCAGGGTATTACCGCCGCACTGGCTAAACCACCCCCCGAAATGGCCCCGGCACCGGCCCCCGCCGCCCCTGCGTCCGTTCTTGATAATGGACACTACGTATCATCTGCGCCTGGACCCCGATGGACGTCTCACTCTATTAAATGGGGGCGTAAATCGGCACAAAAAATATTTATCGAGTTCAATTCAATTACTCACTCAATTTAATTTTCAAATTTATGGAATATGGAACAAATTTAATAATTCTTTAAAAATATTTAATACTTCGTTGCAATTAACAAACAATATAATAATAAAAAAATAATAAAAATATACCCTCAATACCGTTAGCCATAGGATGGGACTAAATACCTAATAATCCAGAGGTGAGGATGCAGGAAGGAAGGATATTTACAGTAATATAATTATATTAAAATTATTTCAATTAATACAACTAAAATCTTTTTATATTGTATACACTATGAATAAAGATTTGTATAAACAAAAACTACATTGATATATATATGCAGAAGTAAGAACTCTATACTACATAATTACGTTCTAAATAACTGTATTATATCTCGTGTTGGTTCCGTTAGAGATCTTGGAGTGATTTTTGATACGAAGCTTACATTTGTGAATCACATAAACCATATTACAAATTTAGCTCTACAATCACTTGGATTTATAAAACCTTTTGGCTACAAATTTTCTATTAACACTAAACGAACATTATATTTGTCATTAGTAAGATCTAAACTAGAATATGCGTCGAATATTTGGTCGCCATATTATAAAAATTCTGTGAACAGCATTGAACGAGTACAAAACAAATTTTTATTAAATATTTCATTCACTATGGGCATATCTCGCGTTAATTACAGCAGATCACAAATGTTAGCACTTGTAAATTTGAAATCACTCCATGAAAGAAGGATTTATTTAGATTTATGTTTCTTATACAAAATAGTAAATGGTTTATGTGATTGTGTTGAGCTTCTTAACAGGATTAATTTTAGTATCCCTAACAATACTAGATCCAAACTAACGTTTAGAATTAAAATGTATAAATCAAATTATGGGAACAATGAACCACTTTCTAGAATGTGTCGATATTGGAACAAAATATGCAATAGTAGTAACATTTGTATTTTTGGTAATACTTTTAATCAATTTAAAAAATCATTATTAAATACTGATGTATATGTCTGTGTATAATGTTTTGTATTTTTTTTTTAGTCTAGTCTTAGACTTATATGAATGTATTGTTATATATATTTTTTTTTTTACACTACTCTCATTTGTATCTATTTTTTATTTGTTTTTTTTATATCATTAAGTATCATGAATTAAACTTATATTGTATTATTGTAAAATGGTGATAAGCCGTCAATAAAGTAAATTAAATATGTTGTTAAGTTTCGTGAAGAGTATATTCATGAATTGTTAACACTGTTGTATCCTTTCTTCACACTTTAAAGGAAGATAGGATACAACAGTGTTAATTATTCATGAAAAACTACATTCTCGTTTATATGCATGAAAATTAATCATAATAAAATTATGTTCCCTCGACTGCCTGCGTTTAAAACGTTATATATAAAATACCCACCTATCTCGTTACCTACATTTTTGCGTTTGATAAATATAGGAAATTATAGATTTCACATTTATACCGTCATTTTCGATCTATGTGAAGATTAAATCATATTCGTAGCATGGAATAAATTAATGGAGAAGTAAACAAAAAAATCAATTTTATTAATTCTTCGCAAAAAAAGTGAAGTAAGGAATAACTAAAGTTTGGTCTATTGACAAAATAATTTCAAAAACCTAACATAATGGAGAAATAATGGTTTGCAAATTGGAGAATTAAAATTAACCCTCATAAATCTCAATTCTGTATTCCCTACAACAAAATCAACAATTACCCAATCAGAATTTTCCTAACCCAGAACCAAATTTCGACCAAAACTCAATTTTAAAAAAACACGCACGTATCATCAAAAACAAAATTACAAAGAGAGCGAAAATGTTCCTCAAACCTAATCTACAAAAAAAGTTGGAGTAAATATGAAAACATTCACCATATCTATGATCTGCCGCCCCTAATCCAATACGTATATATCTTTTTTTCTACCTCATCAAATCCCATCCTATACTACATCCAAATTCAGCAAAAGATCCATTCTGGGTGAAGAATGGCCAGATGTGGCAACAATTAAGGATCTACCAACCTCGACACTGTTAGTCTACCTCGATGAGGTGGGCGGACAGTGCTGAGGACTGGTATTTGATTATACCAAAGGAGGAAGCATTAGGGGCCTAACGAGGCCTATGCATGTTTGTGCGTTTGTGAACATCTTCCACTAAATCGGTACCGAACTCATACCGATACCATATCCAAGTCAGCAAGCGAGCATCCTTGAGAACGCCAACAAAAATCCGCCACCTCTCAAATTCCTTATTTAATCCTACGAATCAACCCTTCTATGATACTACCATCATTATTCCGATAGAGGAACGCGTTCAAACCCTATCCGAAAAAAAAAGTGGAAAAAAATCCTTATAATTTCCGCAGCATCTCTAAATTCTGTCTATACCTAGAGTACTAACTCTATTCCAATTCATCGCATCATTTCACCTCTTTGCCCACTATCGACGGATGTACGAAATAATCATTTAATCTAGGTAGAAAGACCCCGGGCCGATTGTCATTTGACAGTGACAGTGACAATTATAAACGAATAACTTAATTATTATATATCAGTAATTGGGTTATTTTATCCACTATAAATGTTAATATTCTGCCAAAAAAGATTTTCTCTCTCTCTCTCTCTCTCTTTTGAGAATTAATAAAGGTATAACTTTAACAATAAATGACAATGTTTTGGTAATTTATTAATGTTTTACCTAAAAAATATAAAAAAGAGATTTTGTAAGAAATCAAATCCGTAAATAACTGGATTTTGTATTCTGTCCATTGACAGTTTCATGACTTGGGATAAATTAACCGCTAATGGGTTGTTGCTCCTGTACTGGGCTGTTGCTCCTATACCGGACTTCTTAAATAAAGAGATTTTGTATACGTATTGTAAAATATTTCAGAAGGAAATAAAATAACTGTATAAACTATGATATATTTTCAATTAAGCGAAATGTATAATTCATATTATGTGTCTATAATTAAGAATGATACTTTTTAAAATTTAATATCTTGGTAATAATATTTATTTTTGTGTGCTTTCAGGTGTGAATACCGCCGGAACAAGTTGCAGTTTCATTATACATCAACTAACAGATACTCAACGTTTAGAAATAATTAAAAATTATTACGAATTTGACAGCTCAGTTATTAGTGTTCATCGTTTGTTTATCAAAAAAATGAGTCGCCGTTACTGTTTCTTCATTCAGTGTATACGCCGCACTGTGACCAAGTTTAAGTGAGATTTCACTCTACACGACCAGAAGTCGTCGAGAAGACAACGTATAGCAGGAAGTGAGAAAAATATAGCAGCAGTAGCGGCCAGTATTGATGGAGCTCCGAACGTGTCAGTTTCCAGACGATCTCAACGTCTATCTGAGACATTAACTCGGTGAAAGGATCTACACAAAGTTGTACTGACTCAAGCGTTGAAGCCAAGCTATGATAGATTGCGTCTTGAGTTTGTTGATTGGGCCATATAATAGTTGGAAGCTGATCTTGATTTCAGTGAAAAGATCATCTTCTCAGACGAGCCGCATTTTTGTCTAAATTATTTCGTTAATACGCAAAATTGTCGTTATTGGGACGAAAAGAATCCAACATTATTCCATGAGGTGCCATTGCATTCAGAAAAACTCACTGTCTGGTACGGTTTATGGGGTGGCGGTGACATTAGACCTTATTTCTTTCGAGATGAAGAGGGAAGAATCGTTACTCTTAATGGCAACCTCTACAGATCCATGCTACGCGATTTTGTGTGGCCAGAATTAGAGAATTAGTGTGGAAATTAAGTGATGAGATTGGCAGCATAGCGTTCGATACGGCAACACTGGAAGCACGTGGCTTGTAGAGGTGACAGATGGACATGCGATAGGCGTTCAGTACAAGTTTGAACTTGATCGAGCCATTACGTTGTGCGTAGTCATTGTTCTCGTGAAACCATATTTTTTTTTTGCTTGAGACTTGGGTACAGTGCAACAGAAACTTTTGCAAAACTTCAGCAGGCCTACGGAGACAGTGTTTTGTCAAGAGCCCAGGTTTTTCGATGGTTTAAGGCGTTTTCAGAAGGAAGAGAGTCGATGGAAGATGAATCACGCAGCGGAAGGCCTGCAACAGCAAGAACCGATGAAAATGTCAACAGAATCCGGGAACTTGTGCGTTCAGATCTTTGGTTAACGATCAGAATGATGGGGGAACAGTTGAATTTGAGTCACACCACCGTTCATCACGTTTTGACCAATGAATTGGGGATGAGAAAGATCTGCGCGAAAATGGTTCCAAAAAACCTTTCGCAGGAACAAAAGGACATTAGAAGAGAAAGGTGCCTTGACTTTTTGGAATTGATTGAAAATGATCCACATTTTTTGGAACATGTCATCACTGGTGACGAGAGTTAGGTGTTTGAATACGACCCGGAAACAAAACGCCAGAGCATGCAATGGTGCACGAAAGGCTCTCCAAGGCCCCAAAAAAGCAAGAATTTACAAATCAAAAATTAAATGCATGTTGATTTGTTTCTTTGTGGACGATTCCCTCCACAAAGAGTTTGTGCCTCAAGGCCAAACAGTAAATCATCACTTTTACCGCAAAGTTCTTGAAAAACTCCGAAAAAGGATCATTCGTGTGAGATCACATATCAAGAATAATTGGATCCTGCATCATGACAATGCGCCGTGTCACACAGCAATATCAATAATCCAGTTTTTGGCCAATAAAAATATTCCTGTGGCTCCTCAGTCTCCTTACTCGCCTAACTTGAGTCCTGCTGACTTTTTTCTCTTCCCTAAATTGAAAATTCATCTGAAGGGACGTCATTTTGGGACACTTGAAAACGGCTGTAACCGACCAACTGAAGGCTATCCCAGTATCCGAGTTCCAGCACTGCTATGAGGAGTGGAAGAAACGTCTCCAACGCTGTGTGGCTTCCCAAGAGAATTAATTTGAAGGAGACAACATTCAATTGTAATTTTATTCGAATAAAACTAATTTAAAAAATCAGTCTCATCACTTAATTTCCACACCTCGTATATTGAAAACATGCAATTCCACAGGATAGTGCCACACATCTGATGCTACCCTCGATTTGCTGAGGAAGAAATTTGGCGACCAGATCAACTAAAGACGCGGGAATGCTGATTGGCCGCCGCGATCGTGTGATCTTACTCCCTTGAATTATTTTCTTTGGGGCTACATTAAATCCCCGGTCTATACTGACGAGCTACAAACTTTGGAACATTTGGAAGTGAACATTCGTCAGGCTATCGAAGAAATAATGCAAGTAATATTGGACAGAGTGATAAACAATTAGACCCGTCGTGTGCACTGTAACTGACGAAATAAATGAGGGTTGTAAACGATCTCGTAATATTATTATCGACAATATGCGTGAAGATTCTGGCTCGGACGAGCAAACTGTTAATAATATTATCAAATCCATCAATAATGACATTAGTTTGCCGAAGCAAATTTTTCGTTTAGGGAAGAAGCCTACAAAAGGGTGCCGTCCAATTAAGGCCATTATGCAAGATACCTTTAATGTGGTAAAATTATCAGCCACTTTAAAATCGCAAAACAACTTTAATAACATTGTTTTATAGAAGGATAAAACTCCAATGGAATTAGAGGCCGAAAAGGAAACTAAAGAAGAATTTGTCAAATGAAAGGAGGGTGGCAAGGAGAAGATCACCATGAAATACATACGCGGGAAATTAACGATCGTTTCAACAACATCGGAAAACGAAACTTCCCCCAACTAAATTCTAACTATCGTTTAAACGTGCTATAACAGAATGTTCACAGATTATTAATCAAAACACATGAATTTCACAATAACATTCTTTGTAGTGCCAGAAGATATTAATGCGGATTTATTTTCTGATACTTTTTCGGTATTCAGATGTGATCGAATGGGGCGAAGGGAAGGGGGCGTTAGAATTGCTGTATGTAACAATTTGCGCTGTATTCTAATAAATATTAAAACTTTTAAAAATATTGAAATTATTGCTGTGCGCATCTACTCATCTCATGAAAATGTGTGTATTATATGTATCTATATTCAACCCTCTGAATCATGTGAGACATGTTAAATTATACAACGAATTAGATCGAATTTGTAACTTATATACAGATATTATTAACTGTGGTGATTTTAATTTACCACAGTTTAATAATTTTCATAGAAATCCTATTTGAGTGGATAGAAAAGTTCATGAACTCAATAACTTAATATTATTAAACAATTTAAAATAGTGTAAAACAACATTAAACGCTAAAGATAAACTACTAGATCTCATATTTGCAAGCAATAAATTTACTTGTAGTTTTATTAACAGTCTCCCTATAATTGATGTTGATAAACATTCATCCTCCCCTTTCGTTCGTTCTTCTGAACCACTGCTAATATGCAGTGGTTGAGATCTAGATCTCATATTTGTCAGCAATAGATTTACTTGTATTTTTATTAACAGCCTCCCTATAGTTGATGTTGATAAACATCATCCTCCTCTTTCGTTCTTCTTCTCAACCACTGCTAATATGCAAATTAATTATAACTCACGCTAAGAAATATCAAAAATATAATTTTCGCAAAGCGAATTATCCACTAATGTATGATAAAATAACTAAATTTGATATATCCAACATTTTAAGTTCAAAAGACGTCGACGATGCCAGACACTAGACTCAATATTTAAAGCAATCGTCACACAAAATCATAACTTTATTCACAAAAGTATAAATATCCTCATTGGTTTTCAGCAAAATCTAAGCGTTTAAAATTACGATAGTGATGAATAATAAATTTAATTTTGATTTTTATGAACGTAAATTTTCTGAGACTCGCAAAGAGGTTCGTCAGTGCATTAGACATGATCATTTTAGATTTATCAATTCTGTAGAAAATTTTATTCACTCTGATCCTATTTTGAAGTTATGTCTCATCTAATAAATGCGAATCTCTTTGCTCTTAGATAATAATACCCTAGGCATTCATATATGGTTTGACATTTTATTAAAAAAAACTTAATTATCTTATTCACCTTTTCTTCCATGATCTGAGCGTGTTCTGGAAAATTGGCTTTCCTGGCGACCTAAAGGGTTTTAGCGACAGCAACTGCAGTGCGTGGTTCGATTTCTCCCTCATTGCTGAAATGGACTTCCAATACCTCGGCAATCGCCTCTGCTTTTTCTATTTCTCTGCACAGCACCTTCCCTTAATAGGGTATGGAAGCGTTTGGATCACTCCTTTTACCGCTCCACTTCAGTAGCTTCCAAAACATTTTATTTGCGGCCTGAAATTTCTTTTGCCAGACGTCCTCCCTTTTATCCTCAAGCATCTTAGTGACTTTCCTCTTCAGTCTTCTATATTTGTATGTTGTTGCAGTGTTCTTATACTTCACCCACTTCTTCTGTAGATGGTTCTTTTCTCTAATGAGCTATTTATATTCGTGGTTCGGGTCTAAACTATTACTGAGGTGTACTCTCTCTTACTATTTGAAGGTCTTCTACCATTCTTATGGCATCGGCTTCTATTTCCAGTTTACTCAATATGGTTCTCGCAGGGAGTATTTTCTCGCATTTCGACTTGAAAACCTCGCAATTAATTTTGGGAGGGTGATTTTTTTTTCGGCATCTTCACCTTCCCACTCTGTGGTGAACGGAAAGACGTTTACACTGCTCCGCCTGGGCTGTGATGAAGATATCTGTGACATCGCGCTGGACGGGATTGGTTTGCGTCTTCTTGGCCATATACACGAACTCCCTCATGTTTATTTATAAAAGAGTATGTTACCGCATTTATTTTGATCCCAGCTGCCCCACCATGGAACTTGGCATTTAAGTCGCCTCTAACAACAGTATTGTCTAGACTTGTGAAGCCTTTAATGCCCTCATCAATAAGTTGACAGTCTGTTTTTATATATATAAATATATATTTTAATCTTTTTCCTTTATACCGTTAGGTGTAAGGAGTTTTTGTTTAGTGTCTGTTTCTATATTTTTCTCTCCATGTCTTTCTGTCCTTGTTTTTTTTTATATACGGCGATAAATCTCATTTTAACATTTTGGAGGGAGGTTTCGATCCCTACGACTTCGATGTTCGCGCAGTTTAATTGCAACTTAGAGTTAGAACATATATGGCTACCCAGCCTCTTGCTCCGTTTGTTCTGTCCCATATAACCGCTTGAAAAAACGAGAATATGTTACCTGCTTCTTTTTTTAAATGTATCTCGTATTTCATGGGCACCGATATGTCTAAATCGTCCTTAAAGGTCCTTAATTCTTCCCTTTTCCCCTCCAGTCCATTGACATTCCACGTCAAAGTCTTAAGAGGTCTCACTGGGCCATTACTTTTGAATGACCTGGACCTAGCGGGCCAACAACTGGCTCATCATTTGCTTAACCATATCTCTAATTAGGGCCACTAGTTCCTTATCCGGTTCCCCTGCATTTCACAACATTTGTGTGTACGATATGCCCACTTTGGTCAAGATGTTTATCAATTTTTCACCTCTCCGCAATTCTTCGGCTTTGTACGTTTTTCGGGTGGTGTCTGCACTACAAGCAGCATGCTCCTATTGACAGTTAGATCATCTCCTCACATGGTTGTTTTTTGTTTGGGCATAGGTACGTGGCATATTATCCAGCACATAAAGTGCAAACGTTGGGTGCATTGCAGTTGTTCGAACAACTGCAACAATGCTACAAGTGCCAACGACTTGTAGCATTGTTGTGCTGCAGTGGATCTCCTTTTTGGTTCTACTCTAACCTTCTGCTTTAAAATGTTATCGATCTTGAAGATTTATTTTGAAACCTCGCTCTTTTCCAAGCTTACTGCCACAGTCATATATGTAACCAGCTTTCTCTTCATTCTGGTCGCTCTTTTGACACGGAACCCTTGCTAATACAAGTTATTTTCGATTTCATTACAGGAGAATACTACCGGAAGTTCTTAATCACTACTCGTAATTCTTTTTCTTCCGCAATCTAAAAATAATGGTGTAGAATGTTGGCTTCCATTAAGATTTCAAGAATTTTCTTGTGGTCTTCTGTATTTTTATTAAAAAAAAGTTCCGCTATCTCTGGAGACGAACTAAAAAATCTCAATGTTGTTTTTCTCCAGTGCCTCTTTCACTGTTTCTACATGTATGGAATCCATTAGCACGATGGGCGGAGGTCCCTGTTTGGGAATTGTTCCTGTAGGCTTTTGTTGAGAGCCTACCTAGGCGTCTTAACGATGGGAACTATGAGTCCGCTGATGTTTTTCTAGAATTTATCTATGGTCGCTGTTTTTTGGCTTTTCTATTTGAATCTTCCTTCGGCTTTTTAGACAATGTGTGGGAAAGACCTGCTCCTTCATTATTGTGGAATGTCCTTCCTTGACTTAGCCTGGGCTGTTTCTATTTTTCGCCTGTGTGCTTATTGGAGACTCAAAGGTGTCTTCTTCCAGGTTTAGCAGCTATTTCTGCATAGCTTCTAACTTCTCCTTTACCGCTAGAAAAAATCTTTTTCCTACGCGGTTAGAACAATCTTTAGCTGCTCAACCTGCTGCATTTTAATTATCTTTATTAAATCTGGATGATTTTCTCGGGACAATGATTCTGTGTTACTTTTTTCAGATTACGGCTCAGTTCTCACTTCGAGCACCGCATATGTATTTTTTTTTTTTTCGTGCTGCAATTTCTAAAATGTGATATCACAATTTTTGCACTGAGCTAATAAATTACACAATTTTCTCACTGAACATTCTAGTGCACTCTATCTTTTAAATTAATTAACACTGTCGGAAAACAAAACGCGGAGAACTAAAGACGACGTACTGCAACCATGGCGGTTGAACTGCGACTTCACACGCATTTGATTCTTTCTAGACCATCTATCTTATCTCATCCTCGGGAATACCCCACATCAACAAGTAGCCTTCCTCCTTCTTCTTCTTCTTGTAATAAAATACCGGCTACTTAATAATGTTGTGCTGCGATTTTCCGCGTAATCAACCACCGATCGTCGAACGACCAGCAACATGAGCTGACAGGAGAACGATGGAGTGCTCCCGTGGTCCTCAAAAACATCTACGATCAATAACGAGCTTCTGGAACTGTTTGCAATCAAGAAAGATCAATTTGGCAAAGAAAAAATGTCCAACACCATCATCCATCATCACACAAGTATCTCCATCAGTGAATGGAACCATAAGTGAACAAATGGAAAAAATTGTTCTTGACTTTTTCGGGGTTTGCTGTTATCGATTATGCTACAACTATTTTTTATAATAAATTGAAGGTTGAAGCGGCCATTGAAAAGCTACACTTAATAATAAATCGTCACAATACTTTTTTCTTCATTTTGTCTAGACTTTTGTTTAACCACGATGTTTACCGCCCTCTTTTGGGAGAACATCAGCGAGTGGCCGGTTTTCCATTACGAAAAGAAGGATTTGGTCTGTTGTTGGTGTCGGGTATTATCGAGGATGAACTAAAGGTCTAGAAAGAATACAATGCGGGAATTTATTGAATTTCTGAAACTTATCAAACAAAATTTTATGGTAATATATTTTTATTGAATTGTTCAATCTGAAATGCTATTCACTTCTCGCCTGTATAGTCAGTAGGGATGTCTATTTTATATTTAATTTTTAGGATGGATTTAAATTTCTTTACACGGTCCGCAAATTCGGATTTAATAGATTTTATTTAAAATATAAAAAATAATCATTGAAAATGTTTCACCTTATTAGGAGATTTTGGGTGTGATCTTGCAAGCAAATATAAAACTATTGCTATGAGAAATAAAAGGAATAAAGTCAAAAATAAACTTTTTTTTCCTTTATAAACATTCGTTTAATTTTAATCGTGTATTTTTTAATTAAAACTACGCTATTTCTGATTTAACAGACTTTATTTAAAATATAATAAATTACATATATATGTATGTATATAGGCAGAAAGACCGACGGTCGATAGCCATTTTCTGAAATCTAACAATATGGAAATGATTGTATTTATATGTAATATAAAATTATATAATAAATATTTTCAATATATATATAATATATATATTTTTCAATATTAAATTTTGATTATCTTAATTACGAGAAATTTTGTAGTTTTTTTGTGCCTTATTTTACAAATATAATTATTGGTGAAATGCTCCTAATTGTTTGTTTTTGTCGGTATTCTTTTTTCCACCCCGTTTCGTCCATTTTCCAACCATCAGTAAATACCCGTTCCGTCCGGCTTTATTAATCCCCAGATTATCACTTCCGCTCTGGAAAACCGGGATGATTATTCAGTTATCGCCCAATAATAAAGTACAAATCCTCGGCACACATGCCACCCCACCATCCCAGTGGCGGCACAGCTGCGTCTAATATACAGGCCGCAGTGATTTATATCCCTCTCGAAGCGGGCGCGTAAGAAGAAGAGGCGGCAGTGGCGTCGGAGGCAGAAGTGCGGCGCTCTCGGGCGGACGGCCGACCCTGGCCAGAGGAAGGGGCGGCGAGGGGGGCGCCGGAGATGTAAAGTAGGCTGTATGGACCTGGGTCCAGCAGCACGCTGCCCCGAGGTATTGATCTGAGGGTGTGTGTGCTGACACGCACTCATACCCCTCGCGCTGCCCCCATCTTACCACCCCCCCAACACACACACACACACACACATACAACCAGGGCTCACTTCAACCCGGTCTTACACACACACATGCATACACTTTCACCTGCAGTGCAGAGATTTTGATTTTTGATTTCAGTATAGGGCAAAACAAAGAGAAGCAATTCGATTTTGGGGGAAACTAACGAAGTAAAACTAAAATGCAAAAAAGGAGTCTGTCTTATTAGTCCCATTGTGTTTATTTGATCCCCCGTTCCAGAGCGCCGCTCACCGAATGGAAAAATTGCGGTAAACTCGGAGGAAAAACCGGCCCCGGCTTTTTATTATTTAATAATTCCCCCTCTTTCTTTTTTTTCTCTCTCCGGGTCCTATTTCCTTCGTGTATATAAATATCTAAGCGATAATTCTTGGCGGAGCTCGTGTAAACAACGTTTGTTCACTTTGTATAATGTGTAAAACTTCAACTTCGCATAATGTAAAAGTTTAGGGTGTACAGAACGAATCTACTCAACTTTTATTGGCCGTGAATACAATAAATCAACACGAACGTTTATGAGAATGAAAACATATCCAGAATGAGTTTAATTTTATGAGTACTTAATGATTCTATTAATTCCGCCTTAACATCAGCCCTATATCGGAATATTAGCCTTATTTTAGTTAAAATATTCTATATCATTAAAAAAGTATTTAAAATATCATCGTAAAGTTAAAACGTTATTATTGCGCCGAGGGTGTAAAATGTAAGTTTCTTAGATGAATCGTTGCTATTTCATGCCGACGCGATTTTCGAATTTGCATTAGTGGATGAGACAGAAAGACATATTTCAAGAACTATATTTTTTTATTATAGTTGCCCAAAAAAATTTATAATAATAGAAAAGAGTATATTCTATATATTTATGTATAATCTTTATTTCCAAACATTAAATATATTGTTACGAAATCGGGTTTAATCAGACTCGGAAATAAGTAAAACAATGTCTATTTATTTACAGTACACTTAACACTTTTATTAACATCAGATTATTACTATTTATTTATAACGAGATTTTGAGTACTCGGACTACCTGCCTCGCCGCCAGCACGCGCTTATATAGAGCTTGCTCGTTTCTCGAATTTTCCAGAACTTTCCATGACGCCACGTTTATCGTCGTGCGTTCGGCGGAACATTCCATAGTAGTCAAGTTGATTCTTTAACTTTCGTTACAATATTTACAATATATGCACTTAAATTTATATGATGTTTGACTTCATGTTCGGAAATCGGCTATCGACCAGGAGTCTTTCGGCCTGTCCTTGTCCTGTTGATGATCACTAACGACGTTTTCATTGTTCTGCTAATGAAGAGATGAACTGATGGATCGTAGAAGTGGAAAATGTATATTTGGAATTGATGGTAGATATACGGTTAATTAAGGATTTCTTTGTTTCGATAAACATTTATGGCGTTCAGCTATGATAATGCATATTTCCTAGAAGAGTCTATTAGAAAAAGTATGTAAAGGATTGTTAGGATGTCTTATTTTTGTAAGCACTCTCAAGGCAGGTCTTTCAGTGACTCCTAGGTTTATAATTACATTGGGATGGGACATATAATATTTTACCAACTTAATTATAATTCAAGAAAATCTTTATTGTCCACAGAATAATTCATATAAAATATTAATTATAATTTAATTTATTAAGTAGTAGTAAAAATCTTTATTATCATACGTTTATTCAATATTTTAAAATAATACATTACAGTATATTTTTATTTTGATAAATGGCTATCGGTCAGTGGCCTTTCCGCCATTAATTTATTAATTAATAGGGAATTACAAATTTAAAAAAAAAATGAAATACAATATATGAGAACATTTTGTACACTTTTCTTCACTTATTTTATTTATTAATAGATATACATTTCGTAAAACATTGAAAATGATCACAGGGTATTCGAAATGATCGAATTTTATTGATCATTGCCAGAAAATTTCCTTGTTTAATTTCATTGAAATGTACATATGTTAATAAATGAAGAAAAATGTACAATGTGTTTTAATATATCTATCAAATCTTTACCGAACTCATATTTAATTAAATGAAATACAATGTTAAATATAATAAAAAAAATTCTGAAGAATTATACTTATATATAGTCCAAACAATTATACATATACATAATACATTCTTTATAATATATCAATAAGTCAGTTCATCAGTTTTGGAATAAACATTAATAGTTAATAAATGAAAATATGAATTACTGTCCTTTATAGATAAAGCAAAATATTTAGAAAAATGATTTTTTTATTATTTCTTCCTTTAAAAACGTTCCCACATTATATATAATTTTTATAACATTTTTTCGTAGTCGTTAACGAAAGACTTATTCACTTATTGAAATATGAAGATATTTTGAAGTTTTATTTGACATAAAAATAATTAGAAAAGAGTATTCATTTATTTGGCCACAGTTATTTAAATAAATTAAATAAAAAATGATTTGAAAATAATTAACAAGTTATTTTATTTTACAAGAAAATAGTATACATTTTTTATCACGGTGTAATACACAAAATATGACGAGACGCGAATCTTATATAATTTTCTATGATGAAAATACGACCTGTTGTATTTTGCATATTTTCTAGCTGCGCGAAAATTAAAAAGCAAAGCCAGCACGTGGTCGATCCAAATCCTAACCCATCCTTTCTTTAGCTTCCTTTTTGCATTTCCTTTATTTTCCTTCTAAACTTCCTTTTCAAACCGATTTCATATGTATTTTCCTTTCCTCGGGTTTTTAATTTTACTTTAATCTAACATAATTAAATATTATGAAACATTAAGCATTAATTTCAATATTATTTTATTATAAATACTTAGTGAACTTTAACCTTATACAACTTAAGTGTCTAAAATGGTACTGGCCAACAGAGTAAAACTGCTAGGGCCATTTGAACAACGCAAGCAAGCATAATCTCCAATTATTGTGCATGTGCCCGCATGTGTTTTGTTTGTGCTTCGTTTATTACCAAAATGTCTTGGTCGACGGCAGACATTTGCAGCATTATCGACGGATATCAACTACACCCTTTCATGTATATTGTTAAGCATCCAGACTACCACAACAAGTTGAAGAGCAGCTCTAAAATCCATCGTGGAGCATGTTGGCAAACCCAATATTACTGAGGGTGATATACAAAAGAAATGGAATGGACTTCGGACCATTTACTTCATCGAAAAGAGGAAAGTGCAGCAGTCATATTAAAGTGTAGTTGGCGAAGAAGAGGTATTTAAACTGAATAATTTATTTTTATGTTGTTATAAAATATAAAATTTTAGATATATAAACCTAAATTCTAGTACATCCACAAATTAAGTTTTATTGATGGCCACATCACCACAAGGAAGGCATCTTCAATATTCAACCCATTCAATCATCGAGTGATATGCCCTTGCTGACGCATTGCAAGAATATGACGTGTCATGTGAGGGGATTTAATTTTATCACCCACTGGTTCTGCTACCAATATTAGTTTGCCAAGCACATTAAACTCTCCTGGACCAGAACCCTCTATAAAAAGGAAGAAAAGAGAGTTCTGTGATATTAATTTCGAAGCAAGCGATGCTTTAAAGCAACTGTCCGACAGTGGCGGCCAGTAATTTATTTGGTGGGAGGGCATCAGGAGGTCTGGGGAGTGCGTGACTCATTGTGTTATTTTTTATCAGTTAGAGCATGTTAGTAACGGATTTCATAATTGCATTTGCGACGACAGAAAACACAACATACAAGCGCCGTTGCCTATTTCACACTAAGCCTGGGACACAGAGAAGTAATCTGTGGCCTGGGACAAACCAGTTACTACTGCACCAGTTTCCATCGCTCGATTGCGACGTAGACGTAGCAGATTAAGGGCAATATGTGAGATGCCCCGGAAACCGTGTTTCGAAAGCATACCATTTGTTATCAAACAAATCAGAAAATGTACATACAAATTAGGTATGTATAATAATTTACCTGTTAATTTTTTTGTCACGGTCACGGTTTCTTACGGGAGGGCAGTGTCCCATTGCCGTCCCTGCAGCAGCCGCCACTGCTGTCCGAGGCTGTAAAGGGATTATTTTAAGAAGGGAGCCAGGTTGAAGCGGATATTTATGGCAAATATATATCGTTACGATTAAAAATATTAAAAATAAAAAGACTGTTACAATTAAAACAGAACATAAATAATTTAATTTATGTAACAGATACATGAATCTTGATCGTCCTCTTGTAATTCATTGTGTAACATATTTAACACAACATGGCCCTCATTTCTTCTTGACAGCCATGGTTCAATCCACCTACGTCTTGCATTTTTCTTTTTTATGCATTTCACTAATGTGACAATAGCGGGAACTGCAGTAATCATCTATAATAATTTTTTACGTTTTTGTTCATGGTAAACTTTCAAGAACACACACACATATATATTATTTTATATATCCCGTCATTACTTCAATCATAAATCTGAAGTACCAACTTCGAATATTTTACTTTCAGAAACCACGAAGGGAAGTAACGGTTGTACACACAAAACTTCGTAACGGGGAAAGGCTGTATATGATAGACTGTATATATTGTGACGCTCACAATTTTGAACGCCCAAAAATTAAATTTAAATTAAAAAGCGCGCGCGGTTTCTAGATCTTTAGAGCTAGCGCTACCAATTTTAATGCTAGCGCCACCCTAACAACCCCTAAAATGTGCAAATTATTTCCCACTTTCAATATATTGTTATTTTTTATTAAAAATGTAGCTAGAATGTCACGTCCATTTAATAAACTAATATTTGTATACTCTTACATAACTTTAATATAATGACGAACACATTAAACTGGCGTTTCAAACATAATAACGTTATTAACAAATAATTTTTCAACCCCCAAAAATTATTAATTTGTAATTTCACTTAATATTCTCCAACTTTAAATTTTGTTGGGAATTTTAATACTTTACTTAAGTCTTACGAAGTAAACAGACGCATTGTGCTAATGCCAGAAACATTTTTTTTTTTCAATTTTATACCCCCGAAAAACAATCCCTTATAACTTTCCCAAATCAACTCCGAAATCAAATTTTCTTACAAATTTCGGTGCTCCACTAAAAAATCTATAAATGGACAGGCGCACAGAGCTAGCGCCAGAAAGAAATCAACTCCGAAATCAAATTTTCTGACAGATTTCGATTATCCACTAATAACTAAATAAATGGACTGATGCATAGCGCTAGCGCCAGGAAGACAGTGGCGTAAAAAATTATTCAATTTTAAATACCTGAAAAAAACAATTCCTTATTACTTTCCCAAATCAACCCTGAAAATAAACTTTCTGACAGATTTCGAATCTCCACTTATAATTAAATAAATGGATACTAGCATTGAGCAGGCGCTAGAAATTTGATACTCTATTAATGGCTTAGTGAATAAACAAAGACATAGAGCTAACGTTAGATAAACAGATGCGTACTTTATTAACCCCAGAAAAAACACTCGAATTGTTTTTCCGTGCCGTTTATGAGGTTATTTAAATTTGGCGCGGTAATTAATACTTATTTTGAAATCTACTTAATTACTGCATTTATTAAATAAGAAACATGATTTTGTTGTGTAATATGTGTTATATAGTGAATTGCTTGATTACCTGTCAGACCATATAAATCTTGAAACTAATTACCTAAATATTAAAAGATTCAAATATACTACTTATGTTCTTTCATTTAAACAAGCTGAATTGATTTTCGAGAGTTTAAAATTGAATAATTTTCTGTCACTGTCTTAATAGAGTCCTAGCGCCCATCTGTTTATTCGGCTGTTAATGCTATTTCAAAATGCGAAAGACTCTTTCAAATTGGAGCTGATTTGGGACAGTTATAAAAAAATGTTTTTTTGGGGGTTTAAAATTAAATAATTTATTACGCCACTGTCTTCCTGGCGCTAGCTATGAGCGCTTGTCTATTTATTGAATTATTAGTCTCCACTAATAAATCTGTTAGAAAATTTGATTTCGGAGTTGATTTGAGAGATTTGAGAAAGTAATATGGGATTGTATTTTTTTTTTTTTTTTTTGGGGGGGGGGGTTAAAATTGAATAATTTGTTACGCCACTGTCTTTCTGGCGCTAGCTCTGTGCGTCTGTCCATTTATTGAGTTATTTGTGGAGAACCGAAATCTGTCATAAAATTTGATTTCCGAGTTTATTTGGGAAAGTTATAAGGGATTTTTTTTTCGGGGGTATAAAATTGAAAAATTTGTTACGCCACTGTCTTTCTGTCTTCCTAAGACTTAAGCAAGTAATAAAATTCGCAACAAAATTTCAAGTTTGAGAATATTAAGTGAAATTACAAATTAATAATTTTTGGGGGTTATAAAATTATTTGTTCATAAGGTGAAACGCCAGTTTAATGTGTTCATTTTATTAATATTATGTAATAGCATAAAAATATTTGTTTATTAAACAGATGTGACATTCAAGCTACATTTTTAATAAAAAATAACATTTAACATTTAAAGTGGGAAATTTCTAAGAAATAATAATTTGCACATTTTAGGGGTTGTTAGGGTAGCTCTAGCATTAATATTGGTGGCGCTAGCTCTAAGGATCTAGAAACTTGAAAGTAATCGAAAAAAAAAATCAAAAGTGGGGGGCTAGTATAAACTTGGCCCCCCACATTTGCAACCTTTATAATTTTCCACCCCTATAAGCGCTAGCTTTAAAAATTGTGGCGCTTGCTGGCGCTAGATTGACGCAATCCGGCGCAATAAAGAAAAATTAAAAAATCGAAAGTGGGGGGCCAAGTGGATGGACCCTGATCCGTAGGAATAAGATCTAAGTTTAGTACATTTGGTCGCTACCAGTACACCACCACCTCTAGATCTACCAGTTAACACTGCGTCATGATCCGAGCGGTTATATTGATGACACTATATATTTTTTAATCATATTTTGTAATGACGTTTTCAAATATTTTCACATAATTTATTCAAATTATTAATAACGCGGGTTTCTACTTCATTAAGTTTAATTTAATACCCGCATTCACTTTGTTTGTTTAACTTTAAATAATATTCAAAGTTATACAGTGTTAACAGAGACAATTTTATTTAACAATAATAAAAAAATGATTACTATTTTTGATGGCAATTTCTAATCTCCCCCTCGTTATCAATTTTCGTAGTATTCTTAGTAAATAATAATAAATAATTTAAAATTCTTTTCTATTTCAAACAATAATGCCTATTGCAAAAAATTATAATATATTTAATTTGTTTATACATTTTTTTGTACATTCCTCCCTGAAAATGACCAATGGTCGAAACTAGTCGGAGAAAATATAAATAAGTGAAACAAACGAAGTGTTTAATTTTGATCAAATATCCTGAATTAGATCTAGATTAATCGTTTTATTATTATTAATCTTAATTCTAAATCCAAAGAGTACAGATTTTTTTTAAGATTGGTACACAATTTAAATTATGGAAATAGTTGGTTTATTAGTTTGTTCTGCTCTAAGTTGAATGAAGTGCGGGTTGTGACGTCTGCCATAAGATTTCCATTGCAAGGAGAGTGTAAAAGGTTCGCATTAATAACGAACAGAACTTATAACTCAAATCAAGTAGAAAAAACTAATCTGGATTTTAAGCGAATGGTTTATTTATACAAGATATTGAATAAATCTAATCGATATGTTAAATATAGAAAATTTGTATATGAGCGGGTGGTCAGGGTGGATCCGGCTTATGTAAAATGCATCGAGTAATTCGAAGAGGTGAATAATATCGGCACAGGAGAGACAACCTGTGTCCCTACATTAGCTGCCTGATTAATTATTAAAGCCACCAAAAAGCTGTGACATTTTCAAAGTTTGCTCTTTAATAATGAACAGGCTAAAACGCGCGATGGCCACGCAGAATAACAGAGGGTGGATGGCTGGCCCCCTCTCGGCCCCCCTCCGCCCACCCCTGAAACGTGTTCTCTCCCTTCACGGAGCGCGTCAATAGCCGGATTTTGTAATTGCGTAATCAGAGGGGAAACGGGAAATTGCCTAAGGATACATTTTATTACACATACTTTTCACAGCCCTAAGAATGAATGGCATCGGGGAAATTTACGGTGTGCTTAAAATTGGGCCGAAAAAGGGTGACGTTCTTCCTAAACAGAATTGTTATCGGAAGTTTAATAGACAACATCGTGTTTTATTTCAATAATGATATGGTTTTATTTTAATTAATTAATAGGATTCATTACTTGCGCCATGCACTTAGTTCTAAATAGTTTAAGTTTAAAAATGTGTTCATGTTAAATGTATTATTTTATTTATTATAACTACTCTAATTGTTTATAAATAAATATATATATATACAGGGTGGCGCAAGATTCCGATGAAGTCCAATATCTCAGTTATAAAGAAATATACAAAAAAATGTTACTTACATTATTAGTAGCTACTGTCAAAATTCACATTTTAAAATTAGTTTCATATATACAAGGTGTCCAATAATCACGTGACGTATCAAACATATGTTTTTTTTAAATGGAATGATATATTTTTTATGAAGATTTTCGATTCTACCTTTAAAAATATTCATTTTTTATATAAGATTTAATAGGTCAGTTTTTCATAGTTTAAAAGTTATAAACAAATGAATGTTGAAATCGATAGATGTTTAGAGCCTAATATTTCAATAATGAAAAATGAAATAAACATTCTGTCAACGCCATACAAATGCAAAAATACTTAATAATACCAGAAATACTCTCTTTTTCTCTTAAAAGAAATTTTTATATACAAGGTGAAGCAATACGCAAAATGATTTTTTTCTCTTTTTACTTAAATGGGACACCCTATATTTTTTATGGTATTTTAATAGAAAATTGATCACTCTTCATTTTTTATATAACATATTAAATAGCTACCGTTTACCGTTTTTGAGATATTTAATCTTAAATACAAATTTGATATAGAATTTTTAATCAAACTAGGCAGTGTCAGAACAACTAATTTATTTAGTTGTGAAAGTTACGCTTAATATCATATTTAGTAAGTAAAGTACATTTTACTTTATATTTTGTAACACAGGTGCAGTCAAACATACTTCTTCAATAAATGATTAATTTAATTGTTAAAAACTAACAACAACCATATTTTTGGGTTATTATTCGAAAAATATTTAAAATATTCCTATATGCTTGTTAAATTTATTTATTTAAACAATTCATGTTGACTGAAAAACCGAAAACAGATATTAAGTGAAATAATAAATTACTTATATCATTATATTTTGTTAGTATTAACATTTTTATGTATTTATTTCACGCACTTACATCATTTTTTTTTTATTCAAACATTTTACAATTTTTTTCTTAAAAAATGTGTCCCAGTAACCATTATAACTAGCTAAATGATCGTCGAGCAACTATTTTCTTTATATTTTGCATGCGCCTTTAAATATCGATTGTCATTTGAATATCCTTTTAGGTTAGGAAGTAAGTATGTTATTAAATGTCAGAAAACGATTATGAATTGCATTTGTTTTAATTATAGCCTACTTAAATTATAGATAATAAGCGAAACTTATAATTTTGTACTTTGAATTGAAATTGTTAAAAAACGGTAAGAGATAGGGGTATTGTTTATTATAGAAAAATTAAAGATCAACCAATTTTCTATCGAAATAGTGTAAAAAATATAGGGTGTTCCATTTAAGGGAAAAAATAAAAAAATCATTTTGCGTATTGTTTCACCCTGTACATAACATTTGCTTTATGGTAACAAACGATTATTCCTTATATTATTAAGCATTTTTTCAATTAAATTGCGTTAACAGAAAGTTTACATCGTTTTTCAATTTTGAAAAACAAGGCCCTAAACTTCCATCGATTTCAACATTAAATTGTTTATAACTTTTAAAATATTAAAAATTGACTAATAAACCTTATACCAGAAATGATTAATTTTTAACCTAGAATCTAAAATCGACATAAAAAATATAGCATTCCATTTAAAAAATCATATGTTTGATACGTCACGTGATTATAGGACACCCTGTATATATGAAACTAATTTTAAAATGTGAAGTTTTACAGTAGCTACAAATTATGTCAGTAATATTTTTTTGTAAATTTCTAAATAACTGAGATATTGGACTTCATCGGAATCTTGCGCCACCCTATATATATATATATATATAATGATTGTTTGGCGTTACTGTATGAAATGGCCTCCGTTAAGTAAATAAAAAAAAATAATTCTTAAATATCGGTGGCGTTCACTTCGTGGTAAATTTTCAGTTTTCATATAAAGAAAACATTTACTTTTCCGTACCAGTTTTATTAATGCTGAATTGACCAATGCTCTTCATACGGAATAATTCGACCAGGTCAATGACTCGAAGCAGGAATTTGCATAAAATTGTTTTTTACATGTAAAATCCCTATTTATAGCTGATCACGTCAACACTCGATACAAATTAAAAGCCTGCTAAATTGCTATTGACCAAAGGTCATTAAAAAAATGTTGAAATTTTCAATTTATTTATAACTTATATGAATTTCTGGCAATGATCAATAAAATTCAATCAATCCCTTTTTCCAACTGCAAAACTTACTTACACTAAGTTTTACAAACAACTACTTCCCGAGCATTTACCCCGCCGGACATTGGATTACACAATAGATATTTGTTGCATTGCAGCACTACTGCGAATTGCAACGAGTCTATAAATTGGAAAAAGGGATTGATCGAATTTTGTTGCCAGAAATGATCCCTGTTTAATTTCCTTCATTGTAATTTAAATAACTACAAATGTGTGAATCATCTTTGTTCCATTTTATTTACTTTATATGAGTTTTCCAAATATGTGTTATATTTCATATTACACTTATAGATTCGGAATATTATTTGTTTAGAATTAAGGAACCCGAATCCGCATTTTTTGCCTAGAAAAGAATTTTCAAAATAGCTATTAGGGAATAGACCTTAATTTATCGTTACCATCATAAACTTCTTTGAAGATAAATTACTAGAAACCACAACAATTAAAACATCATCACTTAACAAACCAGGTACACGAAAATCAAAACACGAAACCCCAACTTGATTTCCTCAATGATCAATCATATTTCCGGCTTACGACAACACATAAACATGTAATCAACACGCCCATATATTTTTTTCCTGTTTCGGTCAACTGTCCTTCCTTGAAGGGTTAAAGGGTACATGTGTCGGGGCCGAGGAAGGAGAAACACGCACGCACACATACGAAGGAAACGAGTGGAAGAGTTTGCGAAGGTTCAAGTGGCGTGTGATTAATGCCGACTGGCCGAAAGAGTGACCGCCATAAAATACTTTTTATGACGCCGTATAACGCATGTAACTTGCTTGTTTACCCCGCGCCCGGGGCCCCTGACAGATGATGGAAGACCCGGAAGGCCCCCCCTCGACACTTTTATAATCTAATTGAAAAGTTTATTTAACGGTCAGAGTGTATGATGTTGTAACGGATCTCTTTTTTTTTTCGGGATTGATCACTCGTAAAGTTGTTTTTTTTTTGCAATTTTATGTAATCAGATTTAAATTCAATGCGAAAATAACTTCAACAATCACTTCCGCACCCTTCGAGTGATCGTTAAAATTATTATTGAATAGAAAGAGATAACTATATCGTTTTTGGTGGTGACTAATTCATTTTAATTTTATGCCCCGATCAATAAACTATATAATATTTTGCACTAAAGTAATCTTAAGGCATGCAGAAATTTCACCAAATAAATTAAAAATTATTTTTTTACGAAACATTATCATGACAAACAAATAAAAATTAGTCATATTTAGATCAATTTTTAATAATTTTTTTGATAAAAAAAACGAGTGCAATGACAATTTCAAGCGTTTCACTAAATTCTACATTCAAAAAACTTCACAATCATTACCCGTTAATTTCATTATTTCTTACAATTTTCTGTTCTAACACAGGCGTAATACGCTAAAAATAGCAATATTTTTTCAAATTTAAACTGTTTTTTTTTTTTATTTTTTGATATATATAAAATTAAAGTACATATTCATTGTATATTTGGTTTGAGTATAACGTGAAGTGATGTAACTAAAAACATTTAGTTAATTCCTTACTTCACAATTTTCATTTTCTCCGTTAGATGTATATTTCGTACACTTTGGTACATTATCGTTAACTAACTAATTCTTACAACTAAAGTGCGCGGTATATATACAAAGGAGGGATTATCGAAAAAGAAAGTAATTAGGGCCGTGGATTGAAAAGGAGTGTCGGTAGATTAAACAATATTATTCTCTTAGGGATTATTCACAGGTAACAAATTTAATAGCGGATTTTCTAAAGGGCTAAGATCAAAATTAATCAATTTTTCCTTATTTTTATACATTTTAATCGCTTCTAACACATTTAGTTTGTATGAGTTCGACTGTTTTAAAAAAGTTAAAATATTTACCGAAAAAGTATGTCCAGTATTTGCTGAGTGATGGGCTATTGCAGACTTTTCTAGATGTTGAAATTTATAGTGGTACTGATGTTCTTTGAAACGTTTCAATATATTTCTTTGTGTTTGTCCTACGTAATTTTTTTTAAATCCTTTGCAAGTAATGGAATAAATACCAGATTTTTGAAATCTGTTTATTTCGGGAAAAGTGTTTCCAAGTAAAGTTTTTAATTTATTATTAGAATGAAATGCTGGTGAGAGATTAAACTTCTTTAATAATTTGGTAATTTTATTAACTGTGGCAAGTGAATTTAACATACATTTTTGTGGATGTTTCTTAAGGTGAAGAAAGGGTAGTTCAAGTTTTTAGGATATGTTTCGAAATATGTTTTTGAATTAATTTATTAATGGTAGATGGGTTGTATTTTAGTGAGATTGCTACTTTTCTAATGAAGTTGAGTTCTTTATTACGTTTTTCTTTTGATAATGGTATAATAGCGCCTCTAAAAATCATACTATTGAATGCTGCTAGTTTATGTTTGAAAGCAGTTATTGAAGTATGTGTGCTTTTTCTAAATATATCAAATTCTATTTTTGTTCTGTTTTATTATTTATTAAAATTAAATCTAAGAACGGAATTTTCTTATCAATTTCTTCTTCGTGTGTGAAGTAAATGCGGAAAAAAGTTTATTTAATTCTGAATTTAATTCAATTGTATTATTGTTGTTATTTACAATAGCAATCACGTTGTCTACATATCGAAACCAAACTTTCGAAAATGTGGGAATTGTATTTTTAGCAAGATTTTCTAGGTGGTTAAGGAAAATATCAGCTAGGAAAGGAGATAAAGAGTTTCTCATAACAGTTCCGAAGGTTTGTTTATAGTATCTATTATTAAATTCAAACACGTTGCATTCCATTGCTATTTGAGTAAGGTTTATATATTCATTTTTTTTTGACGGTATTGAATGATTAATTAAAATGTCTTTTAGGATATTCAAAGTTTCTTTGATGAGAATGTTTGGAAAGAGAGATTTCACATCAAAAGAAATAAGTTTTTCGTCTGGTTGAATTTTGATATTTTTAAGTTTATCACTTAACTCTATTGAATTTTTTATTGAAAAATTGTTGTTAATTTTAAGTGTTTTAAATTCACTTACCAACCATTTTGCTAACTATATGTGGGTGAATTTATATTTGGAACTATTGGCCTCCATTTGTTGCCCGGTTTGTGGATTTTCGGTAGACAATTTAACCTGGGTAATTTTGGATTTTTTATTTTTAATTTATATATTAATTTATTGTCTATGAAATGTTTGGATTGTTTTAATGAATTGTTTAATGTCTTTATATATGAATTAATGGGATTTTTTGATTGTTCAATGTAGGGACCACTTTTCAACATTTCACTCACATTGTTGAAATAATCACTTTTATTCACAATCACCACCGCGTTTCCTTTATCTGATTTTAGATAAAATACGTCCTTTTCTTTTAACGATTTTATTGTCTTTGTTGCGGTGTTGATATGGTTCTTCTTGTTCTTCGTTGGTTTGTTCTTGATTTTTTCCATGGTCTCCTTCGCTGTGATCATCAAGGCGGTGGCTTCTTTTTGTTTCATGGTTTGTGCTATTATATCTGTGTCGTTGATGATTTCCTCTATTGGTTATTCTGTTGCTGTTGTGGTTGAATGTTTGAATACTTTTTTTTTTTTTCATTGAAAAACACGTCAGATTTGTTATGTATCAATGTTTGTGCGTGGATGGACTCTTCTATTAGATTGTCTTCTTTTCGTCGAGATTTCAGTAATCTCTTCAATTTTTTGTTTAGTTTGTGAGACTTTTTTCTTAGTTCGGCGTTAGTAACTATATCTATTTTTTTATCCTCTGTCTCTCTTGCGAGTTTGAGGTATAGTTCGTAAGCATTTATTTCATTTTATGATTTTTTTTGAATGTAGTTTACCTATTTCGTATAGTAACCATGTTGTTTTCCATTTACCAAAAATACAATTCCCACATTTCCGAAAGTTTGGTTTCGATATGTAGACGACGTGATTGCTATTGTAAATAACAACAATATAATTGAATTAAATTCAGAATTAAATAAACTTTTTCCCAGTATTAAATTCACACACGAAGAAGAAATTGACAATGAAATTCCGTTCTTTGATTTAATTTTAATAAGTAATAAAACAGAACAAAAAAATGGAATTTGATTTATTTACAAAAAGCACACATACTCAACCTCAGTAACCCCTTTCAAATATAAACTAGCAGCATTCAATTTTATGCTTTTTAGAGCCGTTAGTATATGATTATCAAAAGAAAAACGTAATAAAGAACTCAACTTCGTTAGAAAAATAGCAATCTCACTAAAATACAACCCATCTACCATTAATATATTAATTCAAAAACATATTTCGAAACATATCCTAAAAACTAAAACTACCCTTTCTTCACCTTAAGAAACATCCACAAAAATGTATGTTAAATTCACTTACCACTGTTAATAAAATTACCAAATTATTAAACAAGTTTAATCTCTCACCAGCATTTCATTCTAATAATAAACTAAAAACTTCACTTGGAAACACTTTCCCCAAAATAAACAAATTTCAACAATCTGGTATTTACTCCATTGGTTGCAACGGATGTACAAAAATTTGCGTAGGACAAACAAACGTTTCAAAGAACATCAGTACCACTTTAAATTTCAACATCTAGAAAAGTCTGCAATAGGCCATCACTTAGCAAATACTGGACATACTTTTTCGGTAGACAATTTAACTCTTTTAAAACAGTTGAACTCGTACAAACTAAATATGTTAGAAGCGATTCAAATGTATAAATATAAGGAAAAGTTGTTTAATTTTGATCTTAGCCCTTTAGAAAATCAGCTATTAAATTTGTTACCTGTGAATAATCCCTAAGAGAATAATATTGTTTAACCTACCGACACTCCTTTTCAATCCACCGCCCTAATTACTTCTTGTTTTTTTTTTTTTCAATAATCCCTCGTTTGTATATATACCGCGTACTTTAGTTGTAAGAATTAGTTAGTTATTGATAATGTACACATAGTGTACGAAATGTACATATAACGGAGAAAATAAAAATTGTGAAGTAAGGAATTAACTAAGAATTTTTATTAAAGTTACATATTCATATTATTGCAACCTAGAGATTGGTCCGTTTTTAACAGATTATTCTTATTTTACGATCTCATTCTATGAAACCAGAATCTTAAGCTGCAAATTTAAATATATTAATTTCAAATAAACGTTAGTTGCAATCATATAAAACAAAATATAAATAAATTAAAACACTCTGAAAACTTTCAAATTCTAATAAATAATACATTAATTAATTTTACACAGGTTAGAAAGGAATGTCATCGACCCTGTCTTTCCGAGGTAGGAGAAGAATACCGCACTCGCATACATCAACAAGACGTTCAACTTGGTAATATCCCTGGGGTGCAAGTGAATGAAGTTATTGCGGCCGCGAGAAGAATCAAGAACAAGAAGGCGCCAGGTCCGAACAACATTCTTGACGAGTTCCTCAAAATGGCAGCCAGCTCTTGGACTGAAGAATTCGTAAAGGTGGCTGATCAGTGTTTCCGGGAGGGCCAATTTCCCAATCGTTGGAAAGAGTCGTAATTGGTCCTTATCCCCGAAAAAGGGAAACCTCTGGACAACCCGTCAGCTTATAGGTCCATATGCCTACTAGACGCACTGGTCAAACTTCTAGAGAGGATTGTGTGAATTTTGTAGTCATATCATCAAGTCAAAATCTTCGCGATTTATTTATTCTCAAATCACATCTACAATTAACTGCGCGATAGTATCGAGCGTATGACAAAAATCGACGACGAAGTTAGCGTTGGAAGTCTCGAGTCTAACTACTACTACTACTAAGATCACACGAGTCACGCGTGTGATCTTAGTAGTAGTAGTCAATATGACAACCAGTACTTTACGCGTACGCGTGTGATTTTAGTTCAGACATGACTTAAGATTTCCAGTGCCATCTTCGTCGTCGATTTTTGTTATACGCTCGATATTTACAACCAAAAAGTTGTTTTATCAAAACAGAGTAAAAGAATCCGATAATATCGCGCGATTTATTTGGCAAATCACAAATAGAAATACTCTGCGGAAAAATATCAATCTCACGTACGAAAACGATCACGTTTAGGACCCAGAAACAATAGCAACGCTTTTCAACATTTTTTATTTTTTAATAATGGACCTCTAGATTTAGTAAACAATAGCAAAAGAACCTTACAAATAACAACAATATAATACACAAACTCAATCGGTATTTCTGAGACATTACGAAGAAAATGAAATGTTGATCATTATAATTAAATTAAAAAAAAAGCAAGGCTTTGACAACATACCTGACTTTATAATAAAAACATAAGGTTTAAAAATATTTAAACCGTTAATATATTTAGTGAACGTATCTTGTAGAATACGGAATTTTCCCTGTCAAATTAAAATAATTTATAATTATTCCAATATATAAAAAAAATAATTAAAGCGACATCCAAAACTACAAACTAATAGTATTAGTCTATATATTCTTTAATCTTTTTGAATTATGCATCTATAACAGAATACTTAAACAAATACAATATTATCACGCCTGCACAGCATGGGTTTCAAATAATATTTTCAATACCTTTTATTCGAAAATTACAGAACTTCTTGAAGTGAAGTGTTGGTATCTTTATTGATCTTACCATGCATTTGATTGCTTAGATTTTAAAATTTTATTACCTAAACTTTATATATATATATGGTATATACGGTGCGGCATACTACTGGTTTAATTTATATCTATCAAATAGAACACAACGTGTAAGAATAACCGACTATGAACATAATACTCCTAATAATGATTATTCACCCTAAGTAACAATAAATATAGGTGTTCCTCAAGGATTCATTTTCGGAACTTTACTATTTTTAATTCATAACGATATTATAAATCACGTACCTAACGCATCGATTATCATATATGCTGACAACACCTCAGCTATTGTAAGCCTTCATGATGGCTTACAATAGCTGAGCACACTATTATAGAGAGCACTTGTAATGCGGTAGTTTATGTTACTGGATTATCTTTAATAAGCTCTCAATAAATTTATCAAAAACAACCTACATTAGGTTTGCATCAAACAAACCAAAAAAGACTTGACCCTATATATTACCCCGGAAAATCAACAAATAGTAGCGGTAGATAATGCCAAATTTCTGGGCGTACATATAGATCAAAATCTAAATTGGAAAATATATTGCGGAAAATTTGCGTCAATAATATACGAATTCTAAGAAAATATCTTACAACATGCTAGCTTAAAAAATCTATTATGCCATCATTGTGTTTCGACTCAGTTACGGGATCTGCTTCTGGGGTATGTCTACTTCATGGCGAGAAGTCTTCATCACCCAAAACTGAGCCCTTCGTATAATAGCTGGCATCGGTAGAACTGAATAATGCAAATATTATTAAAAAAATGGTATGCTTACACTACCATTTCTTATTGTCTACAAACTATGTTTGCATAATTTTAAAATCAAAAATTATCCTGCGTTTATATTTAACAATTAAATTCATATAAAACAGTACAAATTAAATCTATTTAAAACTCCCCCAATATACTCGTTTCAATCGATTACCAGCCGATATAAAATTAAACAACAGCACAAAAACTTTTTGTAATAAATTACACGCCTTCCTCATTAAAACAAGGTTCTACAATATATGTGAATATTTAAATTAAGTGTTAATATTATTATATGTATATTAACGTGTCTCACATGTATTGTAAATACATTTTTGAATAATAAATATTATTCACTAATTGTTTTATTGAGTTATGTGGAGTATTTGATCACAATAAAGAAACAGTTTTATTCCTTACTTCACTTTAATTTTTATTCGTTAGATGTAAATTTCTAATGCAAAGCACTCATTATCAATAAGTAATTAAACTGTACAATAAAATTTACATTTTATATAAGTTAAAATTGAAGTACTGATCAATGAGACCTCATTGATCAATTTTATTTTTATTCCTTACTTCACTTTTAGTAAGGAATAAAAGTGTTTTTTTTTATTATGAATAAATACTATTACTATTATTACGAACGCACTGTATATTAAGATTTTTTATCTTTATATTATTATTAATTTAACAGCTGTATCCAATTTGTGTCGTTATATTAAACGTATCTGGTCGTTCGTTATCTGGACGTGAGAAAATGTTTGCATCAATTAAATCCAAGCATCAAAAATGATCCTTTCTATTATCACAAAAAAAACGTCCATTCATAAGCGTTTCACCGTCCTAGTTTACATTATCCCGCTTTGAAAGGGATGATGATGAGGAAGTCCAGAATCCGCGAGGGACATCAGAGCTGGGCATTCTTATCCCATGGCCGAGGCCCGATCCCTCAACGGGCCGATTAGTCCTACCTGACTGGCCAAGGGGTTGCGGACGGCGGAATTGCTCCAAAAAAAATGTATATAGTTGGGGTGAGGCTGTACGGGCCTTTGTCCTTGGCTCGCAATTAAGTTGGAGACGCTTAATCCTTTCTCATCAGTGGAATGGACGTGAGAGGGACGCTGGGCCCTTCGATGCTCTCTTCTTCCTCGTCTTTTGACGGCGTGGACCGTTGTGAAAAATGGAGCCCGTAACGGATTTTCTGGGGCCCGCGAATAACTGTCGTGCCTGAAGGATCGTTCCGGCTTTTTTACCGTTATTAATCGGATGATATTTCATTCCTCCTTCTGTTATCACCAGAATGGAATAGAAAAAAGGAGGAACGGCCGTTTTTATATTCATAAATTTTATAATGGGAATGTGTTTTTATCGGAAAATTCATTATATTTTATTCAGTTTCGCCAGAAATAAAACTACTCAATAAAAATAAATAAGAATGGAATTTAATTAAACTGTACAATAAAATTTACATTTTATACAAATTAAAATTGAACTACTGATCAGTGAGGCTTTTACTTCGTTATATATTGAGTTAAATTTTAAAAAACACTTCTGTTATACAAAGTTAAAAAGTGTTTTATTATAAAGTTAGAATTAAGTTATTATTGATGCATGTTTTCCCTGTAATTATTTTTTTCCGTTGGGAGATAAAGAAATTATTATTATTAAATTAAGTTTAAAGAAATTTGAAAATAATGACTTTATAATATTTAATATAATTAATGGTTTTAATATTTAAATATTGGTAGTTCATATTTTATAAAATAAATATGAATAGATTATTCAAAATAAACCAATAAAACACAGCCCATTTTTTTTGAGAATTTAAGTTTATTTAATGAATATTTATATTGATTTTGTAAATTTTAATTTAATTTAATTGTGAGACAGGTAAAATAATTTCGGTCCCAGAATTTGCTCACAAACTATTTCTATTAATTTCCATTTCATTTTAGCAATCCAACTTATTTACAAATAATTAATTTTGTTTTACTTTAACAAAATTATTCTATAATGATCCTGAGGACGGTGTTTTATTGATTTTGTTCCACCTTGTAAGCAAATGCTGCGATCTAAATTATAATGCCTGTACCACAAATAAATTAAATTAAAATTAAAAAAATCAATATATCTATTTATGTATATATCCATAGAAATATTTAATAAGCTAAATTTTAAATTCTCTTGAAAATGAGCTAATAACACGAAACTAGTCGAGAATTTGAAATTATTCAATCTAATCTGCGTTTAATTGTTTTATTGGTTGATTTTTAATAATCAATGCATATTTATTTTATATGATTTATAACAATTAATTGAATTTTCTTGAGCTACTGCATCTTACGATTTACATAATGTAAGCACACAAAAAGGGACACACATCTCTTCACACAACTGTTTCTGTTCTCCGCCGAATATTGAACTGCAAGACAAGTAAGTGTATAATAGTTCCGCTATGCCATCTTTAGAAGATGAAGACAAAAAGGTTAAATGCATTCTACTAGATGTTTCTATATAGCTTTGTGAATTATTTTAAAAACGTATTGGCAGTTTCTATTCATGTTAGCTTCGATTTTATTAATATACACTTTACTAACCTACTACTAACCATCCAAATTCAAATAAAACAGAATTGAACATTCTAGTTTATCTTTGCACAAAATTAATTAATTTAAGTTTAATTATAAAATATATTAAACAAATATAAAATAATAATAAAAAGAAATTTATTTAATTTCATTTATACAAAAAAATGTTTAATAAAGTGTTTTCATTGATTGAATAAAAATTATAACAAATTTGAGGAAGACTTAAAAAATATTAAATTAAATAAAAATAATTTGAAAATAATTATTATAATTTACTTAATTGAATAATTAATTAATTAAATTAAAAAAGAATTAAAAAAATATTTCCTTTTTAGCTATTGTGACATTTTAATTAATAATCAAATAATGATTATAAATGATTCTAAATTTTTTATTCAATTTATTTAAATATAATATAACCAAGTGAATGAATATGATTTTTCTATTGTAACTAATTAATTATTTTCTCTTGAGCTGCTTGAAATTTTTGACTTACGTTACATAGGTAATTGAAAACACGTTGTTTATTGCTTAATGTATTATTATTAATAGCTCACAAGGTTTTTATTTCAATCTGAGTCGAGAATGATTTTGTTGTGAACGATAAGAACATTCGCATTGTTCGCGTCCGTTATCACTGCATTTAGGTGGCTTAATTTAACAACTTTAAAAATATATAAGGCCGAACTGTACTAACAAGGGATAAATCTCGAAATTCGTGTGTGTATATAGCATTACATTACCTAACGTTTTTTGTTTCTTTGTATTACATATTCTCGGATCTTAATAATTATATTATAAAATTAATTATGCGACAAAAATGTCCATTCTGTAGTACAAAATCTGGTGGATTTTTTTCCTGAAAAGAAGTTATTTCATAGATGTTTGTTGTTTTTAAAGTACTTATGTAACGCAAATCAAAGATTTGCAGTAGTTGAAGAGAAAGTAATTAATTCATTTTTTCATTTGAGTAAATTATTTTCAAATTTCTTTTTATTTCATTTAATTTAAATAACGGTGACCGAGTGCATAAATCCTCTTTTATGTTATAAAATATATTATCCAATGGCTCTTCGTTATCATCACTCCTAACTGAAATAATTATAGCTCACTTTGAATAAGATATATTTAAACAAAATACGATATGAAATATATTTTATTGGGTCAGATACATCGATAATATATTTTTTATTTAGAAAGTAACAACGCGTCAACTTTCACTTTCCATATATTTTATAGACAGTTCGCTATTAAAATAGGGGTTGAAATAGTTCGACCCCCGGTATTATGTAAATTTATTACTCGATTATATACTTACGTTATCTTTTGTTGAGGAATAACCCAAAATTATTTACCAGATTCGATTTTTTTCCTAAATATCCATTACTTACTTGTTTTCCTCTTAATAAAAAAATAAAATGAAAAGAGAACAAAAGTAAAAAGCATTAAGTGAGTTTAAGTGCAAGCAGCACCTGTTTCAATTGACCAACGGCATAATTTCATCTCACAACTATTTTACATTATAATTAAATGTTAACACGCTTTATTGTTTTAATATATTAATTAGAGGCCACATGTAATTTTTCAACTCAAAAAGTGTTTATTTTACTAGGCGCTTCTGCTGCACATTCGCTACGATTGGTTAGAAAAAAAAACACTAAAATAACTTCCTTGGAGCACGACATTAAATTACATTTATATTAATTCAGGATATTTATATTATAACTCTTATTAATAAGTGAAATAAACGAAAAGTTTAAATTTTAATTAATTAAAAAATGTTTCAGCACGGGTTAAGAGAAAAATTAAGTAAGCATACATTTATATTAATTATTTTGTGTTGTAGGCGTTCACTTTGTGGTACATCTTAAATACACATGTAAATAAAACTATTTTTAAACTTTGTTTAACCACTGTGATACGCTGATTAAACAAAGTTTAAAAAGTGTTATATTTACAAGTGTATTTATTTTAATTTTTTACTTATTTGAAATTTCTTTCCACTGAGAGAAATATGGAATTTGGTTAAAGCCGAAAAAAAAAATGTTGAAAGAACTTCAACCATTCCTAACATATTTGTTTTTGTTTGAAAAGCCTTACAAATGGGTGTTTTATTATTATGATTGATGGGCATAAGATTTTTAGTGGTTTTAAGGTTCTTTACATTTATATTTTTTACAATTTAGCTCTAAGGTGGGGAGTTAATATCACTGACTTTTCGTATTTATTTATTTTTATTTAACACACCTATTTATACTTTTATTACAATACCTCACACTTTTGTTGAGTTAAAAAAGTAATTAAATAAGAAATTAGCGAAAAAATACGACATTCATTGAGTGAAATGCGAGATTGTTTCCTTGCTTTTATCTGCAAATGGTACATTAGTTCTCATTACTGATATAGACAAGTACCGTTTTTGATTACTCTTTTAATTTAAACTCTAGAGTAAAATACATTTCTTTCTAATAATAAAAGAAGGAAAAAAAAAGAAAAATATTTGTACGCAGAAAAAAAAACAGAGAATAATAAGTTGTGTAGAAAAAATTGTTAACAACTGAAAATATTAAAAAAATGTTTAAATGGGTATGAATTTGTGTTATAATGACAAATTCTATTAATACACAACAAAATTTTAATACATAAAAAATCGACATTGACAAAATTTGAAAAAGTGGCGAATACGAATAAACTATGGAGATTATCATTGTTTATACAGTGCAAGTGTAAAATCTGGAACTATCTTAATAATTTTTTTAGTAAACGTTTTTGTAAAAAATCCTCGAATAGGTCCAAGAGAAAGTATTGTGATCGTAAAAATTCGAATCGCCAATTTCAACAAATATGCACGTTTTGAGGTACATCGAGTTTTGAAAAACGTCTGCGTCTGTGTGTTTCGGCGATAGCGCATAAACGGCTAAATGGATTAAACCAAAACTTTATATCTAAGCTTTCTAAAACAGTGGAATGATCTGTAAAGTATTTGGTTAGAATCAAAACTCATTAAGTGCAATTTTACTCTTAGCGATTTGTCATTTTTTTAATTCGGATAGAAAAATATTTCAAATGAAAGTTGTAGATCTTAAAAATATAAATCATTTTTTGTTATAAATGTTTTATTGTAGGACCTTTAGTTTTTATTTTATAAGCTGAGAAATTCCATTTACCTGATAAATTCCCTTAGAAATAAACAATTATTTTGATAATCTTCTTTATGTTGGCTATAGAGACTTTAATTATTTAAATAATTATTTGTATGTCAAATAATACGTCAAAGTGCTTTAAAAAACAACAATCATTTTTTTTTCAATTAATATTTTTCCTTTTCTATTAAATTTCCACTCAAAAACATATTTTACCCAATTCACCGTAGAAAGTACCATGATGGGCACATCACCATTTCTATTTTAAGTTAGACATATTTTACAGTAATTGTCGGAATTTTGTTTTTGAAATATGACGTAAGCATTTTTTTAATGGAAACCCTATGTCATTTATGCCGAATTTGGAAATAGCATGAAATTCAAATACTAAATACATCAAAAAAGTATAATATTGTATTTTCAAATATTTGAGATAATTATTTTTAAAATTTTAAAATCTAATAACAAACAAGAGATTTAATTTAAAAAAAATCAATACGCCATGTAACAAATAATGACAGTTCTTCATTAGCTTATTTATTAAGTAAATAACGGTGCGATATATGATTGAAATGCTAATTGTTACAAGGCTACGTGATTTTTTTATAATAAATTCATTAAACCTATAAAATTTATGAGAATTAATTGACTTTTTTATTGATTAAATTATTTCGTGTTTATTTTTGTGCGTTAAAATATGGAACTCTTAATTGTTGACAATTAATGTAAAATATATCTCATTTAAAATAAAAAAATACCTTTTGGAGGATGTTGGAGAGCGTTTTACAAAAACGCTTAATAAAAGATTTATTGCTGTAGTTCCAGACTTTACACTCGCTCTGTATATATGACAGGGAGGAATATTTTTTTAGAATTAGATTAAGTGACCACCACCAATCATCACCTGGTAACTAGATAAAAGCAGGAATAGTCGTGAGATCCCTTTTCCCCTAATCATGGATTCGGATGATATTTACCAGAAGTATTGTGGGATGTGGCGATACAATTACTACAAATGTTGCATTTACCCAAAACATCGCGACGGGTTTCGCTCCCGATTTAGTTCGAATCATCTCGGTATTTATTTCACAACAAAAAAATCTAAAATTTATTTACCTTTTTGTTTATATGAATATATCAAATGTATAATAAATTACTTAGAAAAAAAATGAAGGTTCATTTCATTCTGTGGTCTATTTAATACTACAATAAACCGGCCACCATAATATATTTTTAAAACCTAGTTTTAATGGCATATAAATGGGTTTATTTGAGAATCAAAGTTTTTTAAATTGTTTTATTCGTATTTTAAGATGTCTTATTCGTTCCCACCTTTTTTTAAGCAATAATATCTGGTTTTAACGAGATTAAGAAGTTTTTGTTATTTACGCATTAGTAGATTATACTTCTTATTTTATCATATCATTATTTTTTATCATATGTGTGACGACATTAAATGAGTTCATGTTTGACAATTGTTTTACAGTTAATAAATATCACAAGAAAAAATAAACATAATGTAGCTAACTGTTACGGAAGTGTCTTAAAATGTTGCTTTAATTGAAGATGGCACTATGTGACTCATTCATTGGGTATACCTCGTATTACCATTCAGGATGCTTGGTGTCTGCACTTAGAGACTGGCAATTATGCTAGGCGAGAAGGGTCTGGAAGAAGAAGGGCAACAAATGCGGTTGATGACTGCTTTGTTGTGCTCAACGCATTTAGAAACCGGAGAACTAAAACTGTTAGAGGGATTTAAGTAAGTGAGAAAACAATTAAATAAAAACTCCAGAAAGGCATCTTAACTTCAAAGAGGTCTGTCACTGGCCCTGAATTATTCCCGAGACAACGGAGAGCACGTTTGCATTTTGCACGACTGCATTTAAATCGAACCCTTCGTCAGCGGAGTCAAGATCTCTTCTTTAATGACTCCCACTTTTGTCTGCGTTCGTTTGATAGTCGCGTGAGGGTGTGGAGATGACAAAATAAACGATATGCAAACTACACCATTTTAAAACGGCGGCCTTATAAAGGAGGTTCTGTTATGGTGTGGGCAGGTATTTCTTCAAGGGCACATAACGACCTTATTTTTGTAGGAACTGGTGTTCAAACTCTAGATTAGCCATCATGTAGTCCAGAGCTCAATCCAACTGAGCACTTTCAGGATCAACTCCAAAGACGTGTTCGTAATAGCCCAGCCTTGTCAGAGACCCTCCAAGAGCTAAGATTGGCACTCCAAGAAGAATTCCATGCAATAGCTCAAGATTTTTTAATTAATTCAGTACATCGTCGGTTACGCGATGTGATTCAAGCACGAGAAGGACATACGCGCTATTAGACAACATTAGATTGTCGGTTAAAATACCAAGTATTAAAATCCGTATTTTGCACCATTTAATACTCTCTTAAATTAATTTTCATTTTGCGTTAATTAGTATTCTTTTTTCGGTAAATTTCTATTCAATAATGAATTTTCCTTTCGGTTAAAATCATAATTAAATTAAAAATTATATTTGTTATTTTGTATTTTTACTTTCCCCGGACCCCTGTCCAAGGGAAAGTATTGTGATCGTGAAAATTTTCGAACCGCCAATTTCAACAAATATGCACGTTTTGAGGTCCCCTGAGTCCATTCCATAGAGTTTTGAAAAATGTCTGTGTGTGTGTCTGTGTGTCTGTGTGTTTCCGCGATAGCGCCTAAATGGCTCAATGGATTAAGCCCAAACTTTATATCTAAGCTTTATATTACAGTGGAATGATCTGAAAAGCTTTTGGTTAGAATCAAAACTTATTAAGTGCAACTTTACTCTTAGCAATTTTTTATTTTTTAATTCGGATAGATAAATGTTTCAAATAAAAGTTTTAGATCTTGGAAAATAAATAATTTCTGTTATAAAACTTTTATTGTAGGACCTCCGGTTTTCATTTTATAAGCATTTATCTGATAAATTCCCTTAGAGATTTTAATTATTGAAATAATTATTTTAATGACAAATAAAACGTCAAAGTGCCGTCAAATTCAACTTATCATTCGCAAACGCCTCCAGTTTGCAAAAAGAGTGTGGAGGAATGATTTGAACCTATTGTAAGGTAAGAAATAACACACTTAATTACAATATTCTTCTAAATACTCGGGTTTAACTTTAAAAGATAACAATCACTTTTTTCTATTAATCATTTTGCTTTCCTATTACATTTTCTTTTAGAAACTTATTTGACCGTATTCACCGGGGAAAGTGCCATGATGGACACATCACCATTTTTTTCTTGGTGGCCGGGTTTTTTTTTTGCGGTCAGTGCATAACGCTAGTTTAGAATTGCCTCTACTAATAAGTTCTGTCGATGAGTTTTTAAGTATTTATGAGTTACTATGAAAGCACGAGAGTTATTTTAAGTTTTAATGAATTATCCAGTCTTACAAGTTGAAAATATTTTTGTTAGTGTTTCGTTATCATAATATAAAGTTACATTTTCTAATTATTAAAAAAAAAAACAAATAATGCAAATATTTTGAAAGACTAAAATAATTTAAATTAATGCTAGGTTTCATGTCGTATAAATCTGAGCTTTATTTTTTTAAGTAATTTAATATACCTATTTATTTTAGACATTCGAGTATTCAATCAGGAATGACTTGAATATATGGCAAATTTATTAGACAATATTATAATAAAAGAACATTTTACTGAAATGATTGCTAAAAGATTGATGTTATAAGAATTTGTTTTAATCAAATAATTTAATTAAATATCTAAAGTTGGATATATAGTTTTAATTGAAATATTGAGGACACCCCACGCCAAGGTAATTTCATTGTCATAACCAAGAGACAGAAGGGGCAACCCGTCCCCCCGAAAAGCCCCGGACGCCGAGGCTGAAGCTGAGGAGGATGAGGAGGAGGAGGCGGTCACACGCCCCCCACGACAATAAATCCGGAATCATAGAAGTTCGTTAGTGGGAATTGTCCTCCTCCCGTACGGCCGTAATTCATTTACGACCGGATTTACATGCATAGAACTTAACCTATTCGGACAACAGAGAAATTAAATTCAGGCAGTGCCACCGCTACACGGGCTACAGTATATACCAGTTCCTGTAATGGGCATTTGCTTAACAAATACGACCGGAGCGTGCCCGGAGTATAAGCGATGTCTTCCCGGAGCAAACAGTCTCCGGGGACCGAACGTTGCTAGCTAGGTACGGCGGTGCATCGGTGCAGAATAACCCCCCCAATGGCCTTAAAACCCGCCCGCCCCCCGGCGCACCAACACTTGCGAATGCATTGTTACTGCATTTAATTCATGCCGTTCCCGTTCCTATTCCCGTTCCTATTCCGTGCCCGGGAGCTCACTTCATTTAACATTCGGACTCCACTTTAAACTAAACAAATCTAGATCGCCTCCAACTTTGCACAGTATAAAACCGATTCAACTCGCGTTTCTCTGCCCAATTAGTGATGTTACACACGGTTTATGCTATGCTAGTTATTACTAATACATGCACAATCGTTTTTAAGATTTTATACAATTTCTTTTATTTGTATTACAGATTAAACTTATTGAAATTTTGATTTTGCAAAAAAAGAGAAGTAAAAACTTATTATCTTCTGAACTAATGATCCTATCGATATCAGGATTACTTCATTCCATTCACAATGAAAACAGTACTCTTAATAAAAAATGTGTCATAACAAGATAATCTTTTACCTTCCACAACTTCCAAATTAAATAATTTTCGATTTGGCAAATATTAAACGAAAATTCGAAAAAATGGTGATGTATCCATCATTGTGCTTTCCCATGTGAATTCGGTGAAATGAGTTTTTGAATGAACATTTAATAATAAATGAAAAGTTATTAAATGAAAAGTATAATTGTTGTCTTTTAAAGTTAAATGCTTGGATACATTAAGCGGAAGTCTAGCGATTTGTCGGCCTCTTCTTTAAAACTTTTATATTTAGCATACGTTCGCACCCATCTTGAATATGCCTCTTGTTTATGGCCGCCTTACCAACAAACATATGTTAAGCAAATTGATACTATTCAAAATAAATTTATTAAACATTTAAGATGGAAAGCAGACTTTAATTATAATCTAAGTATCTTGTCAAATGTCAAAAATCTATGATGTAAGCGTTATTTCGCGGATATGTCGTTACTTTTTTGTATCGTAAATGGCAGTATTGACTGTCCCCTATTGCTTCTCAAAATAAACTTTGCATTTAAGTCTGATGGCCGAACAATCCGTAACCCGCAGCTATTTCGCATACCATTCCACCATACCAAATATGAGTTTTACAGCCCCCCCTCTCACAGTTTATGCGTACGGCTAACACTCTAATGAGCCATCCAAACTGCGATCTGTTCTGTGGCGAACTATCAAGATTCTTTCACAAAGAAAGAAGTATGGTGATGCCATTTTTGTAATCCAGATTTTGGTGACGTTAAGGTTTCTTTTTACGTTTACATTTGCGCTCAAAGTGTTTACTATTGTATTTAAAATTAGTTAGTAGTATATATAAATTTATTGTATTTTACATGTATATCTTATAGTTTTAAAAATGGTCTATTCCGATAAAAATAACTTTTTTATTTTTCTCTTTATTATATATATATATATATATAAATATATATACAGAGAGTTTTATGTAACACCGAACATACTAGAATGTACTCAATGTAAGTTTTCCTATGTTCGATGTGTACTGGAACTTAACCGCAATGCATACCATAAAAATCTTCTCCTTTCTATAAATTATTGATGCGTAAGGATGTTCAAATCTTTGCCTACGCCTGATTTAAGCGCCAGAACAGTAAAAATCACTTGCTTGCGATAACTGACAAGATTAAGTCATTTTTGACGTGGAATGGTATAGTTTGGGTTGACTATATTATTTTTAGAAATAGAGCCAATCACATCGCACTCAATGCTTTGATGCATTCCTGAACAAATCGAACATAGGGAAATTTACATTGAGTACATTTTAGCATGTTCGGTGTTACATAAAACTCTCTGTATATATATAAACATCTTTATTCAAACAGCAGAATTAAAATATTATATTTACAATACATATTGATGGGTTAGTAGTATCTCAGTATCTCATGGGCTATCGATCGGAGGTCTTGCTTCTAACATGTTTAGTTATAAAAAAATCAACAATTTTGTAATTTTTAAATTATTTATAGAAAATGGATGTATGAATGTAACAAAATTATATTATGATCCCTGAATAAACACTCACTATGTCTTTACCACAATTATTTATTTACATAAATTCGCAACATACGTTTCGACGTTTGACAGTCATTATCAAGTGTCAAATATTTGAAAAAAGTTACATTCTAACTTTTACCTGTACATAAAAATTAGAGTGAGGTTAAGAATTAGTTTATAGTGAGCATGTAAATATATTAAAATATTATTTTAAGCACATGACGGTGAAATACCTCTACTTGTCCCTAGTACGGCCTCACGTCGAATATGCTTCTTCAGTTTCGTCACCCTATACGAAAAGCGCTATTTATCAAATTGAAATGCTTCAAGGTAAATTTTTGACGATAATTACTTTTAAGATGGGAATAGATTACAGTCATAGCGGGATGTTGTCTTTGTTGGGTCTGAGGTCGTTAGCTGAAAGAAGAATTTTGTTACATACCACTAACTATGGCATGAATAACCCTATCGACCGATTGATGAGGCAAGCAAATGTTATATCAAATTGTCTGAATTTCATGCTCTTTGCACCTACGTTTGCTATTTTCAAATCCCGTTTATGTTACGTTGATCTATCCAGTTTCGTTGATATATCTTATTAGATATGTTTAATTTAAGAAATTTTGTGGTTTGGCATTTAATGTATTTACATTTTATTTCAAATTGGTATCTGGAAGATAGGACTAAGCTGATTATTATTATTTTTATTGTTTGTGTTTATTTGTGAATGTTTCTATTTACATTTTTTGCCTGTTACTGTAATTGTTTTTATTAACGTAAAAATGATTTGAATTTTTCATGATTAATTAGTTCATAACATATTATATTTTTTTTTTACTTTTGATGATGATTACATTATCTTATTTTTACCATTTGCTTTGATACCGAATATTCATGTGTATAATTATATTATTTTCATTATTTTTGTAAGGTTTACTTATATTTACTTGTTTATTTATATGTATTGCTTTTGCGGTGATTTTAATTCAATTTCTGCAGTTTGTAACTATTTTTTGTAAAATATTTTATGTGTATTTGGTTTACTTATATATTTATATATTTTAATGATGCGCATTATTGTTATTGTGTTTATGGATTCTGATTGGAAAACTCAATGGTTATACTTTATCAAGGAGTTATTAGTCTAAATTTTATCAAATAAATTGAATGTATTGTTGTATTTTATAATTACAGATTCTCATTAATTGTAAAAAGGTGATTTTCCGTAAATAAAGAATTAATTAATTAATTATAGAATTTCGAAAAGTATCATATGTACTAAATCTGATTGGGCATTTAATAGATTAATGAGAGGATTATTCATTCGTTTGAAATTTTCGGCAGATTTAATGAAACCTTTACGAATCTTTATACCATTCGTACATTATGATTTTTTTGCATTTTTTTAATTTTGGGAAATGAATTTTTAAAATCTAAAGCATGGTTGGAAAAGGATCTGGAGTTTTGGTTTAGTATAAATGCGCGAAAATATTCAGCATATCTATTTTAATATTATAAAATTATTTAAAATTGCAAATTGTTCTTCTTTGTTTATTTTTAAATAATACATATGTTCAAATCTAGTTCTTATTTTTTGTCCAGTGAACATTTTTACAATTACAGGATTATACTTAATAATGTAGTCGGGGATGGACTCTTCGTGGGGTGGGAAATTAACGGACTGCATTTGTTTAAAACTTTAATAACTGCTAACAACAATTTCACATAAGGTAACCTTAATCTTCTAATCATCCTGCATGTTTTTTCAACCTGAACATATCTTCCCTAAAATCTCATAAGTCTAGCCAATAAATAAAATACATTTCCTTTCCGCGGCGTTAGGCGGCGCGCGTAGACGTGTAATTCAAAAATAGCGCCCTTTTCAAATTATTTTTGTTAAATGTATTTTCTTAATAAAAATTCCTTCAAATATATACGTATTTTAGAAAGAGCATTTTTTTTTTTTGGTGACTTACAGACTTATTAAAAAATGGGTATACAAAATAAGTGTTTCAAGAAAGTGACGTTTAAAAAAGAAAAGAAAAAAATCAAACATCCATTTCGCAAATAAACAACTAAGAATAAATACGTGCAAAGGCATTTTAAACGATATTATAGGTAAGGTACATTAGTTATCTTGAATATTTAAATAAAATAATGTTTCAATAACAATCAGTATCCTTCTCAAAAGGTAGGCAGTTCAGTGTAATCGTTATTGTATTTTGATGATAAAAACAATGTTTTTTTTTACTTAGTGGGTAAAAAAACTGGCATTCACTTAACAAAACCAAATACAAACATAACTTATTTTTCTTCTTCTCTTCTTCTTCTTTTCCATCCCAGTCTCGTCAGGATTTTTACGCCAGGTCCATTCTCTCTCATCCACTCATTGATGTTATTACATCCAGACGTCCATTCCTCACATACAAACTTACATACCCCTACATGATCCCACGTATCTCTTCCATGCCCGCATAACACACATCTGACATATCTCTATCCCATTCATACTTTTCTACTTCTTTCATCCTATCCACATCTCGCCTTAGCTATCGTTCTCTTTTCTTCCTTACTTAATCTACAGTCTTGCAAATACCCAGGCGTACCCGCATGCACCTGCCATCTTTCATACAAGGGGTTATAATTACTTTTCTCTAATGCTCCCTGTCTCTCTTGCACTTCCACTTCTCTTTAACCCAACTACATCTATCCTTCTTTCCAGCCACTCATTTACTACAATTTCCGACATTCCTGTTCTCTCGTTGATTTTACTTCTATCCTTTCTCCATTCACTCCCTCCCTCCTTTATATCCGTACACCATACCTCTTTAACTAACCTATCATTCTCTAATACACTCACTTTTCTTTCATACCTCACTACACATTCCATACTCTCTCTATGCATACTCGCCCTATTCGTTTCCTGAAGCAGAATATTTTTCGGGGTGGATTTTCCCACTCCCAAAATCTGCTCTCTCTCTCTAAGCACTCATACGCTTTCATACACCATACATCAATATTGCCTTCACATACACATCCCACAATTTGCACGCCGTTTGGAAATTTCTACCAAGCCATTTTCCCCATTTTTCCATTATTAAAGTCCATGGCTTCCTTGCTTTTCCTTGGACATATCTGGCGTGCTTACTGTAACCCCACATTCAGTAAACACAAACCCAAAATATTTGAACTCTTTCACCCCTTATATTATCTTTCCCTTCCATGTCAATTCTTTCGTTCTCCCCTCTCTTCCTCTATTTCTTAACCTCACCCATTTCGTCTTTTCTACATTCACAACCAACCCTCTTTTATCCATATACCTTTCCATACTTTCCACCATTTCTTTCATTCCTTCCCACTCTTTCCAGTCAGCACCACATCATCTGCATATGCTAGCATACATATATTTATTTTTCCTATCACAACCCCGCCCGCTTGCCTATTTCGCAGCACCTCTTCCATTTAACTTATGTATAGGTTAAACAACAATGGGCTAAGCGGGCACCCCTGTCTCACACCCATCTAAACTCTAAACTTATTCGATATCCTCTCATCCACTTTCGCTCTTCCCCATGTTTCCTCTAACCTATTCCACTGCTGCCCCACTCACTCCTCTCCTTCTCAAATACTACCATAATCTTTCTCTCGGTGCCGAATCATATGTCGCTTTCAGATCAAGAAACACTGGATGTACTCTGTGGGTATTTATGAACGTAAATTAAATTACAGCTTAAATAAATCATTTAAAACACCAGCATTTTATTATAAAACTAAATTGTATCACAATTACAAAATTAGTTATTAGTTTGTAACTAATATTGTAATTAATATACATATTTTTATTATTCAAATAGTGCTATAACAATTGAGAAAAAAACGCTGTACCTTAAATTATTACTGCGGAAATAATAATAATGGTCACTTTGTGTCCGAAACGTACATTTGGTAATTCAAATAAAAGTGTGAAGAAAGGTTATTAGTGCTTTATTTATCAATCTACTTACATTATTTTCACTTTAATTTTATTCTCTAATGGCCTGAAACATGTATGAGTGTGAGAAGTTGATCAAATTTATTAGATTTCTGAATCGGAAAAAAATAATCACAATAATTCAGAAATAAAAAATTTATATTTACATATAATTTTTACATATTATAAATAGTGGATCATTGAAAAGATTACAAATATTACAGAATAAAGGTATGCGAATAATTGTAAACTGTAACAATTTTACAAATATCACGGCAATGTTAGGAAGATTGGAGTGGCTTAACATTGAGAATTTTGTGAAATTTAAAGCTTTAATTTTTATTCATAAAATGTTCAATTGTAAGATGCCAAAATACTTTAATAAGAGTATCATTACGAATGCTGACATCCATGCATACAACACAAGAGGCAGAGGGAATATCTTTCTTAAACACAAGAACACAAAAGCGGGACAAAACACACTTTTCTTAATAGCTGTACGAGAGTATAATAATCTTTCAGTAGCTCTAAAAACATAAAAAAATGTAAATAAATATAAAGGTAAGCTGCTAGAATACTTGACGGCTCTCCAACAATAGTCATAATGGTTGTGCAGTATGTGTAATTAAATTAATGTGTAAATTAATTAAAATTAAAATTAATTTAATATTAAATGTTCCTATAGGTATAAGTGCAAAGATAGATAAGTATTATTAAATTATAGATTAATTTTGTTTTTTATATAAATATATATGATTGATTTTATTAAAGTAATTGTTGGATATAAGACATTATAGAGTTATTATACATATTCAGATATAATTTATAGGTTAAGTAAGATAAAATGTTTTATTTTTTATAAATATATACCAATCTACAATAAATTCTCGCAACATAGCTTTTATGTGTTGGAGAGTATTACTTACCCAAACAATAGAAGGAAGCGGGATGGATAATAAACAACAAATTGATTCCATGGTTACTTGTAATACTTTCAGCTATTAATTGCGAATGACAGATATATTGACATTTCGATTAATTGTTTAAGAAATTGATTTACTGCAAATAAATTTACAAATAATTACTGCAAGATTTCAACAGCAAATTCGCAACTAGCATGAGTAAAATTCACATATTATATAATAACTGGTTTTTGAACCAACAAACAATACAAATGAATACATGGATAAGTTAATTTACAATAAATGTTCAAATACAGATCCTTGCACCGCTAAACAGTGCCCTAATCTGCCATAGAAGTTCCTTCTCACGTTATGAAACATTAGAGGTGTAATGGTTCCAAACACATTGATAATCCTTTGGCGAAGCTGTTCTAAATTTGCAGGTCTTACATGATTATACACATTCTGCTTCACGCATGGCCAAACGAAAAAGTCAATTACAGCTAAATCGGGAGACCTGGCTGCCCACCTGATATCACCTCTTCTGCCAATTAAACGATTCGGAAAAGTAGTGTTTAGAAATTCACGCACATTAAGCATGTCGTGTGCAGGACATCCATTCTTCTGATACCATATTTGGTTAAATTCTACTCCTGAAAGTTGCCTCATTGCTGGAATTATTTGATCACGGAGAAGATTCAAATACTTAACTCCATTTAAATTACCCTCAATGAAGAAGGGTCCAACAATATGATTTCCGATGACACCAGCACATACATTCAATTTTTCTGGGTATTGAGTTCGGAAATCCATTCGGTGATGTGAATTTTCCCTACTCCAAAACCTAATAACGTTAGGATTGTGCCTTCCTAACAGTGGAAAGGTTGATTCGTCCGTAAAACAAATATTTTTCAAAAAATTAGGAATTTCATCTATATGTTCCATCATCGTTTCACAGAACACCATTCATTCAATCTTATCTTCAGGAAATATCTGATGACCTGTTGAAATTTTTTAAGATTTGTATCCATTTCGTTTCAGAACTTTTCGAACAGTTTCCCTGTTAGAATCCACTTCTGTAGCAATCCGAAGGCTGGATTTTGACAAATCTTCTTCTGCAACAGCGCAAATCATTACGTCCCATCTTTGCTGGTCTTCTGCAGCGTTTTGTTCTCTTCTATGGCATTTCTTGTTGGCCACACAACCACGAACAATTCTTGAAATTGTTGAAACGTGTGGAATTGGACCGTTCTCAAAATTTGCCACAAATAAATGAACGGTATCCCTCATCGAATTGCCACCGTATACCCATTTAATAATTTGTATTCTCTCTTCCAGAGTATAAGACATCGCGGCACTTGACAATTCCAAATTTGAAGCAAAATTTGATAAACACAATAATATTTATTTTCGAATACGTAGTCATGGTAACAACAACTATTACGATTCGTCTGCTATATATTTTATCTTTCTCTCACTTCAGAAAATCCTATTGTACTGTATTAACCAATGGATTTTGCTATGTTGCATGAATAAATTGTTGTACGGTATATGTATATATTCTATGTTATCATATAGCAAGATGCTAAATAAAGATTATTATTATTATTATTATTTATCACATTATTATTTCTAATGATTTTTACTTTCCCCGGACCCCTGTCCAAGGGAAAGTATTGTGATCGTGAAAATTTTCGAACCGCCAATTTCAACAAATATGCACGTTTTGAGGTCCCCTGAGTCCATTCCATCGAGTTTTGAAAAATGTCTGTGTGTGTGTCTGTGTGCCTGTGTGTCTGTGTGTTTCCGCGATAGCGCCTAAATGACTAAATGGATTAAGCCCAAACTTTATATCTAAGCTTTATATTACAGTGGAATGATCTGAAAAGCTTTTGGTTAGAATCAAAACTCATTAAGTGCAACTTTACTCTTAGCAATTTTTCATTTTTTAATTCGGATAGAAAAATGTTTCAAATAAAAGTTTTAGATCTTGGAAAATAATTAATTTCTGTTATAAAACTTTTATTGTAGGACCTCCGGTTTTCATTTTATAAGCATTTATCTGATAAATTCCCTTAGAGATTTTAATTATTGAAATAATTATTTTAATGACAAATAAAACGTCAAAGTGCCGTCAAATTCAACTTATCATTCGCAAACGCCTCCAGTTTGCAAAAATGAAGAAGAGTGTGGAGGAATGATTTTAACCTATTGTAAGGTAAGAAATAACACACTTAATTACAATATTCTTCTAAATACTCGGGTTTAACTTTAAAAGATAACAATCAATTTTTTCTATTACTCATTTTGCTTCCCTATTAAATTTTCTATCAGAAACTTATTTGACCGTATTCACCGGGGAAAGTGCCATGATGGACACATCACCATTTTTTTTATTGGCACAATTATATCTTTTTTGCGTAATGAAAGTACAACCTAACATTATTAGCATATTTTTACCGGCTTTTAGTCACCCTCAGAATAATCACCAGGTAGAAAGCGAGTTCTGTTTCGTAATCTGACTGAATCTCGGTGGATCAAAGCAGGTGTTAACTTCATATTTTATGATCTGTTGCAATACAAAAAATACAGTATTAATAACGGCAATACGTAAATTCTAAAGATTCACCGCGTTTATTATTTAGGTATCACAATAAGACAGTCAGTAAAAGATTGGTTATAAGAAAGAGCGACAAAATAAAAACAGATATGTGTGAGAATAAACAATTATTAGAAATTAAAAAATATTAGTAAATTTAACAAAAATTCAGTGCTATTAAAAATAATTAATACCGATAGAAAAGAAAATGTCTATTATTAAACATTTGTTAAAGTACCTATGTAACATAAGTCACAATGTCACAGTAATTTTTACTTTCCCCGCACCCCTGTCCTAGGGAAAGTATTGTGATCGTGAAAATTTTCGAACCGCCAATTTCAACAAATATGCACGTTTTGAAGTCCCCCGAGTCCATTCCACCGATTGTTGAAAAATGTTTGTATGTGTCTGTGTCTCTGTGTTTCCGCGATAGAGCATAAACGGCTAAATAATTTAAACCCAAACTTTATATCAAAGCTTTATATAACAGTAGAATGATCTGAAAAGCTTTTGGTTAGAATCAAAACTCATTAAGTTTAATTCGGATAGAAAAATGTTTCAAATAAAAGTTTTAGATCTTGGAAAATAAATAATGTCTGTTATAAAACTTTTATTGTAGGACCTCCGGTTTTCATTTTATAAGCGGAAGAATTTCGTTGACATGATAAATTCCCTTAGAGATTTTAATTATTGAAATAATTATTTTAATGACAAATAAAACGTCAAAGTGCCGTCATATTCAACACATTCGCAAACGCCTCCAGTTTAATAAAAATGAAGAAGAGTGTGGATAAATAATTTTAACCAATTGTAAGGTAAGAAATAACACACTTAATTATAATATTCTTCTAAATACTCGGCTTTAACTTTAAAAGACAACAATCATTGTTTTTCTATTAATCATTTTGATTTCCTATTAAATTTTCAATCAGAAACTTATTTGACCGTATTCACCGGGGAAAGTATTATGATAGACACATCACCATTTTTTTAATTATTTTCAATCAATTAACTTTGGGAATTCAAAAAATAAAAAACATTTATTTTATCTTAAACAACAAAACATTGATATCATCGTTGCCAAATTCATTAATTGTTGAGCATGGATACAATAATTTTAACTTTTTTAACCGTTACTGAATACCAATTTTGAGTGATAAACATTTTTTAATTTTTCCCAGGAAATCCATCATTTGCACAAAAATAATAAAAATAGCATTGTCACCGAACACAGAAAGTATCGAATGACGAACTCAAAAACCCTGAAAGGAAACAACATAAAGACGAAAGCAATTCCTATTCGTAATTGTAAAATGATCAGATAATTTCGAGTTTCCCTCTTTCCACCCCTCGCTGCGTTGATGATTCAATTGTTGGGCATCCATCCGTGCATATACATCTCCGTATACGCACACAGGTGTAAATGCATCCCCTGCATAGGTGTCAGGAGGGTAACTGCAGTGATAGATAACCCCCTTAGAGGCGGACGTAGACGGGATGCGTGAGAGAGGGCCGGAAGGAAAAAGGAAATCTTTGCGCTATTGTCCTAATCGGTGCGTCCCCATTATTTCTCGCATTGTGCGTTTTTCTGATGAAAGTAAACTGTTCGGCTGAATTATCGGGTGTTGTTGCTGTGTAATGGGGGGAATGAGTTTGATGACAATGCGGATGATTTTGTAAGAAATTGTAAGAATGGCTTTAAAGAAAATCGTAATTGTTTAAAGTTAGTTTTGCTTTGAAGAATGTATTGTCATCCGATTTAATTTTTTGTATTGTAGATTTTAATCAAAATATTGTGTACTGTATCAAACGTATTTAATTTTAAATTAAATTTAAAAAAATGAAAATAATTAATTAATAAATTATTTTCTCTCTAGCTACTGTGACATAATAACTTATTTTGTATAAGTATTTTAACAATAGTCCAGTAATGGACATTTGCTGTTGCATAACAATAACATATTGTATAATACAACATTTTTTGAATCGAAAATTTTTTCTGTAAAAAAAAACAAACGTTAAAAATTAAAATAATTACGTAACTTTTATTTAAAGCTATCTGCAGACACCTGTTTCATTATACATTATACAATATGTTATTGTTATGCAACAGCAAATATTATTGAATATTTGTTAAAGTTTTTATGTTACATAAGTCATTATGTTACAGTAGCAAAGGAAAAATAATTAATTAACTAATTACTTTCAAATTCTTTTTATATAATTTACTTAAATAACAGAGACCATGTGAATAAATCCTTTTTCAATATTTTAATTAAAAAAAACACTTGATAAATTTTGTATACCACTTAAATGGTATAAAAAAGTGTTTTCTTTCTTCTAATATTGAAAATGTACCACGAAGTAAACGCCTCAAAGAATCAAAAATAAATTCTTCTTCTATTGTATTTAATTTTGCCTAGTTAAAGTTTAAATTCTGCTGATGTACATTTATTTTAAGGGAAATTAACCTGATTGAAAAAATAATCGATAAATTTAAATTTTGAGGATTAACATGTTACGGCTAGAGGAATATTTAATAAATTATTATATTAAGTTTATGATTACCTAAGATTTGAAACTCACTATCTTGAGTTGCAATTAATTTCCAAATAAGAGAAATATTTTGTGAAACAGTTAATTGCCTTAATTATATCACAAATGAAAGAAAACAGAGGAAACGAGAATTTGAAGAGGAAAAGGGGCAATCGTTTTTATCCTCTCACTAATCCCATAATTAAATAAAGCTTATGATGTCGAATGTCGTGACCGAGAGGGGTCAAGCGTGTGCCAAATGCCGAGCGCGCACAATGAAGGGCGCGTCTTTGCGAAGAAGAGCGATGAATAAAAAATAGAAAAGGGTGCGAAGGACCCGGGGGGCACGGGCGAGAGAGAGTGAGAGGCCAAAGTTCAGACTGACCACTGGTCAAGCATAATGACCGCATTAAGTCCTTAAAGGTGGGGAGGCTTCTTATTCACGGCGTCACTTTTCGATTTATGGTAATTGCGAGGGATTGATCTTATCTGGAGGGTGGCGGGGCGGGCGGGCGATTTGTGTTTATAATTAATTATTGTAAAAAGTGCGCAAAGGGGTGCATATTTAATCGGTCCCCATCTGCATATAGATAATTGATAAGGCTAGTTGCGGGCAATCGGTTTCGGAATTTATGTCCCGCAAGGACGGGGAATATACAATTACAAAAACGGACGTTTCGCAGTTTTGCATTTTAACCGAAAAATTATTCCGGTTCCTTTAACGCGCTTGTAAATCTGCATTTTTATAAATACTCATACCGTACTTGTATTAAATACAGAAAAAAAAGTAAAATTACATCGATATTTTTTTTAAATAAAAGTAGTTGCCTTTTCTCATACTTATTTTTTTATTAAACTAGATATATTTCAATCTTCAGTAGTGAAGTATAAATAAATAATAGGTTATTATAATATTTACAATATAATAATAAAATATTTAAAAATCATGTTGTCTATAAACTAATATTAATAGAATTATAAATAATTCTATAATGCTAAAATTTATGAATTAATAAGATCTAACAAGGGGTTATTTAAGCATCTAGTATCAACATTTAAAAGATTATCAATGTGTTATCATGTTTAATAGTGATTCACGTGAACATTTAAGAAGGTTAACATTTTCAATCGAAAATTTATGTCCCGTATTTATTGAATGAAAAGCTAAATAAATTAGTAGCATTTGATTCAGTTATTTATCGAGCCATTTTATCAAATTACCGAAGAAAATAGAAAATCAGAAATTAATTTCATTTATAATATAGCAAAGAAATTAAATTTTGAATCAAAAACAATCACAAAAATAATTAATAAATTCAAAAACAATTTTTTTAATCAAAAAATACAAATTTAACACTACTTTATGAACAAAATTTATGTGAAAATTATGCAGACATTTTATATAATTCATGTCTAAATTTCAAATTAAATATTTAAAAAAATCAATTTAATACAGGCACCATATTCAAACACAAAATTATAAATGTTATTAGGTAACACCTTTTTGAAAAACAATCCATTAGAAAATTCTGGTATTTATTCAATGAAATGTAGCAATTGTACAAAATTATATATAGGCGAAACCACTAGAAGTGTTTTAACTAGATTCAATAATAATAATAATGTTTATTAACGGTATATCACCATTTCATAAATACAAAAGATAATTGTATAACAAACAAGGAAAAAATAAAATATAGTATTAAAAACATATGGTATTACAATACAATAAAACAATAAAATGTAACAATAGAAAACAAATTACTACATATTACATTTTCAATTGTGTGTTAATTAAATGTTTATTCAGTACTTGTTTGAATTGTTGTAATTGATCCACCAAATAAGTCAAACCAAGGATAATTGCAGTAGTCATTTGCAAGTGTCATTAGTCGGGAAACAGAATTGTTTGAGAATACATTTGTTCAGTGTAAGTCAACATAATCTATGAGTTCTTGTATGTTTGTTGAAACAATTTAGCGTTAAACAATCGAGTAATAAAGCAGATTCTAAAGAACCGTTTAAAATAGTATAAAGAGTGCACAAATCAGTAATCGTCCTGCAGTCTTTAAGCTCTAAAAGTTTGAGATCTGACAAAAAATTGCGATATTCCATGCATCGCAAAAATTTTCTTTACACCCTCAATGCGTTCCATGTTTGCCGAAGTGTAGGGAGACCAAATAGTTGACGCATATTCAAGATGACTTCTTACAAGAGAGCATTACAGTATACTTACACAATCAATATCAAGATCCTTGCCAATATTCCAAACAAAGCCCCAACATTAGGACACATTATTTCGATATGAGTATTAAATGACAGGTTATTATCAAAAACTACGCGCAAATCCTTAAACGTTTCCACTTTTTGAAGAGAAGTAACCCCAATTAAATATATATGGTTTATCTGACTCTTAGACCTCGATGAACTTATAGCGTAACACTTGTTTACATTCAACAGTAGATTATACTTAGTACACCAATCGTAAATTCTGTTAAGGTCATCCTGAATTTTTTGCAATCGTTATGATTTTGCACAATTCTGAAAATTTTGAGATCATCCGCATATAAGAGAAATCGTTAATAAACAAATTGAATAATATGGGAACCCCGACACCAATTGGTAAAAGGGGACATCGATTATATGTATATTCATATAAGACCACAGTGGGACCCTTGGGGAACACCAGAAGTAACAGATATAGGATCTGTAATGAAGTTTCCGATTCGGACGTATTGCACCCTATCAGACAAACCATATCAATGTGTTATTATGAAGGCCAAGGCAACATAACTTCTTTAATAATAGGTTACAATCGATTTTGTCGAATGCTTTGGAAAAGTCAGTGTAGATTGTGTCTACCTGATGCCGCTTTTCCAAACCACTCGACACAATCTGCCTATACTCTAATAAATTTAAAACTGTTGATCGGCCAGGTATGAAACCATGTTGATTATCAGAAATAGTTTTACGTGCAAACCATTGCAATTGATTAGCCACCAACTTATCTAATATTTAGGAATGACAGATTGAATTGCGATTCCACGGTAATTATCTATATTTTATCGATTTAAAGATGGGAATGACAAAAGAAGATTTCCATTCAGATGGAACTCGTCCCATTTCGAATGACTTTTTTAAAATGCAATAAATCGGTCAACTAAGTGAGTATATACAATTCTGAATAAAGTAGCTAGATAACAATTTCATTAAATACATCCTGTAACGATATGTTAATATTATCATCAAACATAGAGAGTGACTGAGTATTGTAAAGTAAATTGCAGATGTTAGAAACACCAAACACAGAAAAAAAGTAACTAGAAAATAAATTTGCGATGTCTGAGCTATTACCTGCTACAGAATCATTATAATACATAGTTTTAGGATAACCACTTTCATTTTTGAGATCTTTGGCATACTTCCAAAAGTATCTGGGATTGGATTTAACAGTTGATTCGATGCGGGATATGTAGTTACTATAGCAAGTGTTACTTAGTTTTTTACTACATATGCGATAATTTGAAATAAAATGCATAATCTTCAGGTAACCCAGTTTTTTTATAATTTAAATGTGCAATTTTCTTTTTGCTAATTAAAGATGTTAATTCAGCAGACATCCAGACAGGAAAAGACCTATTTTTTGTGATACCAATTTGCAAGGGACAAATTAATCAATAGCATACATAATTACTTCATAAAACCTTTGAGTTACTTCATCAATATCTGAAATTTTGGAAATGAAGTTCCATTCGACAGAGTTAAAATATCGATTAATTAAGTTGTAGTTGGCTTTCTGATATTGGAATCTTAATTCTAAAGTTTCTGTGTTGTCACACTTATTAACAGGTATGTCTAAAGTGATAACAATTCGATAGTAATAAGCTTTCATCTGAAAGAGAGACAATTGGATTTGTAAGATTGGTAAAACATAAATCTAAAAATGTTCCGCGCGAGTTAGGTATATTTATAATTTGATTACAGTTTAAAAAATTAAAACAGTAATTAATAACCCACACGGCGGGATTAAGTGTGGATGGTAAATTGTCCCACTTAACTTGTGGTAGATTGTAGTCACCACAAATTACTAAATTATTGCACATATATTGTTCGCAAATTTCTTCAATACAGTTACAGTGTAATTCATATTTTTCAACCGGCGAAGTAAGGGGAATATAAACTCCACTAATTATATATGATTTATTATAATTTTTAAATAATACAAAGAGATATTCAAGTGTATTATTCTGTAAGATTAAGGAAGAATGAAATTGTTTTTTAATAGCGATTAAAATTCCACCACCTCTTACAGACTCATCAGAAGAGCGATCAGATCTATATACAGTGTAATTAGATACCTGAAGTTGACTGTTTAAAATCGATTCATACAACCAAGTTTCGACTATTATAATAATATAAAAATTATTACAATTAACATTTAAAGTTTTCTTTTAATTTAGTTCTAGTTCCACCACAGTTCTGGTAATAAATGTTTAGTTTTTTAAATCTGAGTTAATTGAAGGTTTATTAGTAATTTCATGAATGTAAGAAATCCCATTGCGATACCTAATGGTAGCGTTAATCTCACCTCCGGAATTCTTTTTATAACCTCTCTCTTTAATTGTAAATAGTATTCCAATTGTTTTTTGTTTTATCTGCATAAAAGATATGTTTTTGTGCAGTAGCAGAAGAATTGCTTTTCAATATTTGTGTGGCATCTTTCAGAAATTTGCAAATAATTTTGAAAGGTCTGGGTTTATTATTATTATGAGTTTTACCTAGACTAATTCGTCTTTAACCGGTAGTATATCAATGGTCGCGTTCAGGGAATTTTTAGACATGTAGCGCTACAGCGCAAAGCGCTTGATGTTCCCGCTTTCGATGTTAAGGACGTTCACGAAAATATGGCGGTTTTGTTTATAGCTGCATGGCTTGAAAAACGATCAAGCGGAAAAAATATATGCTTTACCGCTTGATAAAGCGGTACAGCGCCACACATAGAGCGGTACCGTTCAGCGAAACCGCTTTCGTAAAGCGCTTAAGCGCTACAATTCCCTGAACGCGACCAATTTTGCGTTCCTTAAGAATATTAGTAACACCCAAAAAATCATGATTAATACGCTCCTCAGTAATGGATGAAGTGGACTCGTTGAAATTAAACGCATTGTGTTAGATAAACAGGAACGACGATCATCTATCTCTGTAATTATTTCTTCATAATTCACGTTTAAATCACTTTTAAAATTTATCAAATCAGCTTCAATAACAGCTTGCTTATTTTCAATCTATGTAATGCGGTATTCCAAATTATCAAAGCGGGCATTAATGATGTGTTTTATTTCTTCACGAAACAAGTTAAGCTGATCAATTATTAGTTTACAAACAACCTCGATCGTTAAGGTTTTTTGTTTCGATGAAAATGAGACACTGCATTTAAGGCATGCCCAATTATTTTTGGATGATTGTAATTGAATGAAATCAGTCTCACTTAAACCAGTACATATTTTGTGAATATATTTTTGGCATTTTGCAGCGCATTTTATAGCTGGAGTATTTGGTATAGTAGTATAGTAGTAGTAGTAACGTGGAAAAAATGGAAATAATGAACGGGGACACACTCTTCACACCTAGGGATCATTCAAGGTGACTCATAAAAAGACAGACACGGAGAGTAGACCATGGATAGGTCAAAAATGTAAACAAAGGACAGAGCGTAAAATAGACGGCCTTGATAATACTTTGGGATATTAAAATAATACACTGCGCCGCAAAATTAACGCAAAATTCGAAATTTGGTTTTAAAAAAATAATTTTATTGTTTTTCCTGAATTGAGCCTTCTTCTCTTTTTCTGTTTATCACAAAAACTGGAAATATGTATTAGTAGACTAAAAACAAACCTTATTATCTGTCAAACAGGTCTTTGTTTTCTTGTTAAAAAAGGCGAGTATCGTTTGATAAGTACGTTCTTTGATTTCTGGAAGTTTATTTAGAAAATTGTAAAAACAAACAAAAATGAATCCCCCTGGACGAGTTTCAATAAATCTTACACGTGAAGAATGTGCTGTTGTAGTGGCGCTACAAGAAGAAGGGTTTACTGCAACTTACATTGCCCAACGTTTGCATGTTGCTAATTCCACAATATCGCGAGTTCTTTCCCGCTTCAGAGAAACAGGACGTCACGAAAGAAGACGCGGCCAGGGTCGAAAAAGAATGACAACGCCGAGAGAAGACACATTTATGCAACTTCAACGTTTAAGACAACGATTCCTAACGAGCACTTACCTGCAACAACAATTTGTTCTAACCTATGGTCGTCGACTAAGTCAGGATACGGTCAGAAGTAGACTTGCTGAAGTTGATCTTCGACCCTATCAAGCCGCTAAAGGTCCTATGTTAACCAGAGAGCACCGATGAGAGCGCTTAAGGTTTGCACAGGAACATCTTAATTGGAACAATGCTGTTTGGGGTAGAGTAATGTTTAGTGACGAGTCCAGATTTTGTCTGCATAGTGACGACCGTCGTAGAAGAGTATATCGACGTCCTGCTGAAAGATACAGCCAGGCGTGCATACGAGGAACGGTGGAATATGGTGGAGGCTCTGTCATGGTATGGGCAGGCATCACGTCGCAAGCAACAATAGCGTTGGTACACATTAATGGTAGTCGGTTAGATGCACATCGATACATCGAAGAGGTGCTTGAGCATCATGTTGTACCATTTGCCCCACTTATTGGGGATAATTTACTTTTTATGCAAGATAACGCCAGGCCGCATATCGCAGGAATTGTGAACCAGTACTTTGACCATGTGAGAATTGTTCGTATGAACTGGCCAGCACGAAGTCCCGACCTCAATCCCATAGAGCATCTGTGGGACATTGTAGGGCAGAAGATTAAAGACTTGCAGCTACCTCTTGCAAACCTTCCAGAGTTAAAACTCAGATTAACGCAAGTGTGGGAAGAAATTCAGCAGCAAGAAATTAAAAGTTTGACTGACAGTATGCTACGAAGAATGCGTGCTGTCATCAATGTTTGAGGAGGCAATATTCGCTATTAAGACCAACTGTAAGACTGTTACACGCTATTTTGCGGATCAGAAGATTCATTTTTTTTTTTGTATTAGTGCAGTTTGTTGTTTATTTTCTCATTTTTTGTTCACAAATAAGCAAATTAGTTTTAATAAGTAGCTATTAGGAACCACTTGGGGAAAAATGAAAAAAAAATAAATAAAAAACAATAAAATTAATTTTTTAAACGAAATTTCGAATTTTGCGTTAATTTTGCGGTGCAGTGTATTTGAGGTTACAACTTAACAATTTTGTAACTATTTATATAGTTAAGATCTTAATACATTCGTAATTACAATTACATTTATTCTTCACACAATTCGAGAAAAATTAAATATAAACACAGCCATACAGGAGACCACACGACATTCGAGTGAATACCGGATTTAAAGAACATACCATATTATAAACTTTAATTCTGAAAAATCTGCTGTAGCTTTTTATTCAATAAATACAGGACATAAATTTTCGATTAAAAATGTTTTTTTCACGTGAATCACAAATAAACATGTTGGAGTCTATTGAAATGAAAAAAAAAACACATCGATAATCTTTTAAATTTAGATACTACTTGCTTAAATAAAGCTGTTTTTGATCTTATTAATTAATAAATTTTAACACGTTATTTATAATTGTATTTATATTTGTTTATATACAACGTGATTTTTAAATATTTGAAATTTTTCACTATTACATTGTAAATAATATAAGAATCTAATATTTATTTAAACGTCACTACTGAAGATGGAAACATAGTTTCCGAAATATATTTAGTTTAATAAAAAGTAATTAAGTGGATTTACATCGGGTGAGTGAGCAGACCATCGAATCCATTTCTCATTAAGAGGGGAAATTTGCGTTGGTAGTGAGTTTCTGAGATGGCGCTAAGAGAGCAATTTTACTGAAAGTAGTGTTGATTATTTATTGGATTGTAGTACCTGCCGAACTTTATCACAACGAATAATAAAAATTGTGAGTGCCGAGCGCGTTGTATGTTTGTTCAGACCGCGTCGATGGAATCGTCAACTCATGAATGAATACCCATTCATGTAATTACTGTAAACAAGGAAAATGAATTATTAGTAATATTCACGATTGTGTGATTAATTGAACTCTACTGATTTTTACTTATATATTTAAAATTATCGTTGAAGTAATTTTGTGCTATTACATAAATTATTTTTGAAAAAAACAAATAACATAGGTCCTCGTAGTATATGTATTAACTGTAACTATACAATATATTTTTAATTCATAACTTTTCATTGCATATAACATTCTATTAATGATTAAATTAGAAAATGTAAAAAATAAAATGACTATAACTAATTAATATTTTGTTTTATTTACATTTCATGGGCTACAATAATTTATTTTTTTTAAATTGTATAAAAAGTATAAGAAAAAGATATAAACTAAATGCGAAACATTATAATACTTTTGTTTGTTTGTCTTATTTTTTAAATTATTTTTCATTGCGTTCATTATACTATCCGACACTTTACATTTCTTGCCTCTTGGTATCCTTTTAAGAATAATTTCTGGCAAGAAGCATTTTTTTATAAAATGCCCTCAGACAAGGCAGCAGAAAGAAATTATATAATATGTATAAATGGACTAACAAATTACGTTATTTAAACGGTAAACTGTTCACTGTATGAATATACCGGGTGAGTCATTATCAATCCGGAATATGTATTATAATTAATTATATAAATTTAACTTTCCTTGACTTTAAATTTGTCTAGTGCTATAAGCTGTCAAACTTCGTTTGCAAAATGAATTTCAATTATACGAATAATTAAAAAGTTTCCATAGTAATCGAATGTTTCCACTCGTTACTTAAGCATTAAGTAAAATTTCAAGTTTAGAAAATCCTGAAAATTTGGATTTGAGAATTATGATATAATTCGAACTCCGGACTTAAAAATGCTTAGCTCCATAAGTATCACTGAAAGTATAAATGAAAAAAAAAACTTTATTAGGACCGCCACTGAATACCTACAGGCTGAGTAGGTATAAAAATTGGAAATTACAATAGTATAATTCGAACTCCGGACCGCCTAGCTGACTAAATGCGCTGGTGATCAAATCTCCATGTGCCGCACATTTAGTTTGATAATTTATAAATGAAAAAGGATTTTTTCCGACTCAGCAAGACTTGAATCATCATTTACCAGCATTCCACAGTCCTATTCAAAACATGAATCCAGAAATACAATTATATTTACAAAATATATAAGGAAATATTTCAATAATGTCTGGGGCGCCGTATCACAATTGCCGTGCACGAATTCTACGTATCAAACCTAATTTCTTTCCACATGTTTTCAGAAATCATAGTATACTTTCAATGGCACGATGCTGCCACCTAGTAATTAAAGGCATACTCAAAAATTACATTGCTCTAATGGAGATTTTTAACGACGATTAATTTTAATTATTATTTATTTTAGATCAATCTACTTAATATAACATGTTTATAATAATCATTTCAATAAATTGAAGCAATGTGAAGAAGAAATAATGTTTCTTGTGGAAATATTTCATGAATTTATGTGATCATTTCATAGTGTTCCACTATTTAATTTTAATTTAATTTAAGAATGATTTTATTTTTTAAATGGAAAGTGTCAATTTACTTGCAAAGCTTCAATGTACCATATGTACAAGTTTCAACACTCTATTTTCATTATTGTGGAAGATTAATCGTTGTTCGTTCTTATGGCTAAATAACATGTAAATTTCCGACCTTAAATTGTTCATTTAAATATTTAACTACGACACGAGCGCTATGTGCAGGTGCTCCATCCCGCATAAACCAAAGAGAATTCCTTGTAACCAAAGATGTCAAATTCATTAATAGAGAAAGTATTTATTCACTTGGTCACAGTTATTAAAATAAATCAAATAAAAAGAATTTGAAAATAATTAATAAATTATTTCCTCTTTAGCTACTGTGACATTTTGACTTATGTTACATAAGTATTTTAAACAAATGCTCAATAATAGACGTTTTCTGTTGCACAACAATAACAATTGTTTAATGCAACACTTTTTTAACCGAAAAAATTCAAATAAACAAAACAAAAAAATATACGTTTTTTTCGATGTTCTCTATGGGGATCTCGGAAACTATAAGAGATAGAAAAACGGTTAAATGGGGAAAGAAGTGTAGTTTTATAAGACGAATAAAATTACACTTTCAAAGTATTTGAAAAAGTCAAGGGTAACTAGATATTTTGAAAAAAGTAAAATGTGTCAATTTTTTGAAATCAATATATCTCTATTATTATCATAGATAGAAAAAAACTGTAAAGGACAAAGTTGTAGAAAATTTTACACAAATTAATAAAAAAAAACATTTTTCGCCCATATTTTGGGAGATATGACACAAACTTACCTTTTTTTAAATGGAAACAATAGTTGGCTATCACTTTATTAAAAGGGCTATTTTTTTCCCTTTAATCCGATATAACATATGCCATAGTTATTTTTAAAATAAAATAAGTTACAGTCGTTTTTAATTTTACCATACGCCAAAAAATAGTTAGCCATGAAAAAGACAAAAATAAAACAATTGCGGTTGTTTATAGCAACGAAATCAATATTTAATTTATTATCTTTCTTTAGATTTGTCAAAAGCAACATAAAGTAAAATAATTTCGAAATTATCAAAATAATAATAGAAGAAAATTTTAAATATTACATAAGATGCTCAAAAAGTCCACCATTATTATTATGGCATAAATTACATCTTTTTAAAATCGAATTTGTGGCTTTTTTGACTTTTCTTCTGTCAATAGAATAAAGTGTTTCAAGTACAGCTAGTCTAAGATCCTCCGCGGATTGATATGATTGTTGATACACTTTGTTCTTCACATAACCCCACAGAAAAAAGTCTAAAACGGATAGGTCGCGTTTCATCGGTCCAAATTATTTTTGTAGGGAACGTATTATCCTCTTGGCACATGTTTTTGCACCACATACAGAAGACCATTCTTTTATTGGTATCACCGTCATGTAAATTTTGTGAAATTGATACCTTATATGGGTGATATTTATGTTTTTTTCAAAACTCGTACTACAGTCCGTTGAGATGTTGCAATTTGTCTGGTCGATGTGGATGGATCTATCATCGCCAATGCTAATCGCTAATACGTTTATTTCCGAAACATCATTAATTTAGTTTTTTTTTTTCAAATTTCGGCTTTGTAAAGGATCCGTACTCACCCAAATTGTGGTAAATTCTTCTGAATGTTGGTAAAGTTGGCTGCCGACGATCGATATATTGATTATAATATTGTTCTGCAGTATCCGCAGCGTTTTTATTACACTGAATGTAACAAACAAGCATATCACCCTTTTCTTCGTTGGAAAAATTCAGTATCACTTTAAAAAAACTTACAACACCAAAAAAATACAAAACAAACTTATCGAAACAAACCCTTTTAATAAAGTCATAGCCAACTATTGTTTCCATTTTAAAAAAGGTAAGTTTGTGTCATATCTCCCAAAATATGGGCGAAATATTTTTTTTGATTTTTTGTTATTAATCTGTGTCAAATTTTCTACAACTTTGTCCTTTACAGTTTTTTTCTATCTATGATAATAATAGAGATATATTGATTTCAAAAAATTGACACATTTTACTTTTTTCAAAATATCTAGTTACCCTTGACTTTTTCAAATAATTTGAAAGTGTCATTTTATTCGTCTTATAAAACTACACTTCTTTCCCCATTTAACCGTTTTTCTATCTCTTATAGTTTCCGAGATCTCCATAGAGAACATCGAAAAAACTCACCCTGTATAAGGCTATCCGCAGACACGTGTTTCGGGATTTATCTCTCGTCAGTACAGCTCAAATTCATTTTCAATTCCATTTTTTAAAATGCTAAATATCTTTCTGAACTCTACCGAAAAATAAAGGGCCCTATAATTTTCAGTTCAAAATTGTACAATAAGCTTTTATTTTTCAAGAATATTTTCTTTTGCAGACAATTCGGAATTTTAAGTTTTCTGTTGACCACCACGAACAGTTTTGTGATGAAACTACGCCATTTGTAATAAATGTGGTTTCATCCGTAAACGGGATAATCTTAGGAAATGTTCAATAAATTTCTCTTTCGCCTTGTATCATTAAAAAAATGAAGTCGATTATCGTTCTTGGAAAGTTTGAACATTTCTTGGTTTAATCTTATTCGCCACTAGTACCTTATTCACTGTTAACTTTCCAAATCCTAAACTTCTGGCACATTTTCTAACAGATACTTGAGAATTTTCAACTACGCTGTACAAATATACAACGAATTTTCTACAATCCTCACTAAATTAGTTCATTCTTTTTTTTAAAATGCAATTCCAATTTTCAATTGATTTATGTTTTTTTTTTAAAGTTAATTATCTTGTAGTCTTGCATTTTTAGACAATTATACTTGACAAATTATTAATGCCTGATATTTCTGCTCTCGTGAATTGTTAAACTACAAGTCTTCTCGATAAAATAGTAAAAAAATAATAGTCGGTTATTTTAAAAGGTTATATTGCTTTCAAATAAATATAAGTTTTAATTTTGATATTTATTCTTTGCAAAACAAATCACATTCGTGAAGAATGTAAAAATGTTCTCTATAGCTTATCCTAACTGAATAAACATTAATCATTGAATAAATGCATATATACAATCGACCCTATTTGAATCCGATGCAAGCAATTCTCCCCTTAAAAAAAATATAAATAATCTATAACAAGAATGCAAATCCATCTTAATCTCATAAGTGCAGCTCCAGTTGCGAAAAAAATTCTCATGCATCCTATACGTGCTCTTCTTCCTCCTTCCTATAGATGCAACGAACGTAAAGAATTACCGTAACAATAACCCCTTGAAAGGGTTGATCTCGATCGGGAACGAGCGAGCGAGAGAGAAAATTATCTCCCCTTATGCATGCAAAGGGTTGGTTGCATTTAAGAAGAAATACCTGTGAGAACTTTTTTTGATTTATCGCGCGCCAACCGATAAAATAATAAGCGACGTTTTTGCGGGTTCTTCCGTGCGGCGAAGGGGGGCGTAATAAATGAATTGGTGCGGATGACAGCGCGGGCTCTCTTGAGTTTAAACGGGGGGCCGAAAGTGTTGGCGAAGTGCGAAGGATGCGGGGGGAGGTGATATTAATGACCGGTCAGGGTGGGCCGTCGCCGCGGCCAGCGGTCACGTGATGAATGACCCCTTTTTAGGATTAAAGATGACGATTTAATTACGCCGGAGACTTAAGATGGACAGCGACAGCCAAGCCTCCTGCGCGCCGCCCCCCGCAAAATTCTCACCACCCTATGCTGCTCATATTGAGCTGAAGGGATGAACGATGATGGCATCGATTTATAAGATCAACATTTAACAAGGGTTTACATCAAATTCGTACACATATTAAATGAGAAGATAAAAATAAAATGAAAATTAAAAATTGTATATAGCAGTTAAAAATAATTCTTCTAACATTAAACCTATAAAAAAAAATAAACAATTTTACATGTTTAATAGATTTAATAATAAAGAACTATGTGTTGATAACTGTATATTTTGAGTTCACGTGAAGTGATTGATCACAAAATAAAAAGACTGTTATTCCTTACTTCACTTTTTATTTTTATGTTAAATGTACATTTCGAGACACAAAGTGCTCATTATCAATAACAAACAAAACATAATAAAAAAAAAACAAAATATAATGAGCACTTTGTGTCTCGAAATGTACATTTAACATAAAAATAAAAAGTGAAGTAAGGAATAACAGTCTTTCTATTTTGTGAACTATGTGTTGTTTTATCCAGTAGTATCAGAGTCCCTTTTCAACTTGCATTCCACTATTTAATAGGTTTCTCGTTTTAGTGTGCAGTGCCGTTCTTTTTTTTTTCAAGGAAGTTATTATGGAAATGTTGACAGAAACAGATATTTTATTTATTTTCGAAAATAGTTTCACTATTTTCATTCTATATATTTGATAATGATTTATTAGAAGGGTCTTGAAGAAATTATAAATATTACTGGCATTATAATTACCAGTTAAATGTGTGCAAAGTTTTAGCCCAAAATATTTATTCAAGAAAATTGAAAACGTTTTTATTTTCGGAAAGTGATTTTGCGTGGTAAAACAGGTTTTATTACTTTTTCTTTATATTTATAAGGCGGCCATTTGTTGAAAAGTTGGCAGTCGTTATTAATTTTGTTTTATTAACATTTAATGAAATGTTCAGCCACCATTCATCTAGCGTACGGATAACTAGTAATGGCCATTTCGGTTTTTCAAACCTTCGAAGTGTGTTCCATGATTATTTTATTAAGTTTATTTCTGTTTTATTGATTGATCCCAAAAAGGGAGGTTTGTACACGATGTATTAATTACATTATTCAATTGAGGAAATTTATTACTTTCAAATTCTTATTATTTGATTTAATTCATCACCATTTTCATATAATTTAGGTAGTATTTAATTATTCAAAACTAATATTTATTAAATATATATTCTTTTTAAAAGCTAATCAATATAGTCGTTACATTTTAATTTGCATACCCAAAAAAAGTAAACGCCAATTCTACAAAAAAAAAAACAATTATTTCATATGCAAATGACTGATTGTCTATCGTTTAGTCCGAGCTTCGGTCCGCTCCTGGATATCCTGGGAAGTGGACACGCAGCGAAAAAAAAGGAAAAGACTGAAAAGACGTCTTGAGAAGGGTTGGTGGCCGGCAGTGGCGAACAATTGGCAATTGTAACCATTTAAGGGCACCCCAATCAACCCGATACAGTTCCTGGTCGGCCGGACGATTGTTATCACATTCATGAAATTAAACCGTCCGTAAGAAACGACTAATTCTTCGGGCCGGTCCGCGCTCAGGGGGATTGCGTTTCCATGCAAATCGGGGAAACTTAATATAATTTGCGGCTGATGGTTATCGGTGGAAATTTACACATGGACATTGCTTCGCATTAGCATATGATTAGTTAAACGGCTTTGATTTAAAAAAGAAACATCATGTAAATTATTTATAACGTATCTTTATTGGCGGATGTATCAAATGTATAATTTGTTGATTTAAAATTATAAATTTATGCCTAATACTTGAATTTCATGATAAAATACAATTTTCTTCTAAAATCAGTAACTTATTGAAAAATGTGAACATTAATAAAATTTAAATAGAAAAGAGTATTCATTCACTTGGTCACAGTTATTTAAATTATTAATTATTATATAAAATAAAAATAAAATTAAATAAATAAAAATTATTTGAAAATAATTAATAACTATTTCCACATTTAGCTCTGTGACTTTTGACTTACGTTACGTAAGTACGTTAAACAAATGCACCTTTAAAACAACTACTTCCCGGGCAAATACCCACGCCGGACTTTGAATTACATAAAATTATCTGCCAAATCGCTATCGATTACGTTTTTGAAAATCATTTAATTATTTGTATTTAATAACCAAAATTCAGAGATTTTTTAAGCAACAACTAATTATTATTTGAATAAACATTAATAATTTAAAATTTGATGGGCAGAAAAACCGATGGTCGATAGCCATTTTCTGATGGATTTATCAACCATGATTGTAAATATTAAATGTAAAAATTCTATGTACAACATAGATGATGATAATATATTATCTTTTTTTCTTTCTTTGATCTCATGGAAACATTAACCTTTAAGACAAAAAATGAATACAGTATCCTATCTAGAAAAAGTTTATTATATAGATGGGAACTAAAAATCTTCCTCACTTAATATTCAACACTTGTATAGCATATCATCCAAATGCGAATAACACGGATACGAAATTGAAATGCACTTTTTTGTACATTATTCAATATAATCAACATCAGTTATTTTAACATTTATTTCAATACAACCCTAAGGCAACAATAGTATTAAGAACATTTGTTTTTATTCTTTAATCAAAATATTCTATAATAATAATAATAATAATTTATTTATTTACGGAAAAGTCACCATTTTACAAAAATTGTAACAATTTTTTACTATAAGTAGTAGATAAATAGGCTATTACATACAAATAAACAATAACTAAAAATACAAATTAACAAATAAATTAATCAATTATTATCTCAAGTGGTTTTACGAGTTGTTGGGTTAACACAATAAATATAAATAATTCAAACAATAATGTATAAATACATAAATTCTAAATAAATCGTAATAAATTCTATCCTCAAAATTTCAGTTGCCAAAACTTGCGTATATGGAAAATAAATTATTTTAAAGCATAATTCATTATAGATTGATTTTAGCCATCATTTTGACGGGTACACAGAAAATTCTTATTTTATTAAAAATCTGCTTTCTTTTAATGCGACCTTTCAAATTTGAAAGGTACCGTGACTTTTTGACTTATGTTACGTAAGTACTTTAAAATAAATACTAATTAAAACAAGTACTTTTCGGGCAAATAGCCCTCCAGACATTGAATTACGTAATGGACATTTGCTGTTGCATAGCAATAACTATGTGTGTAATAAAGCTAAGTGTTTTAGGTTCAGACAAGACTATTTGAGATTTAACTTATAATTCGTGCTTTTAATTTGTTGGTTTTGTGACAGTAATATGAAAATTCTATTGAATCATTTTTGTATGACCATGAATAAAGTATGAATTAAATGGTATTAAAACATATTTTTAAATACAAATATATACTTCATAAATTTACTATATTTTATGGACGATCGAATTAAATGGATTATATTAAAAATTAAAAATAAATATTAACTATTTCTCCATTTATAATCAACACATCGTGATCGAAATTTTATCTGGACTAAAATAAATTTAGTGCAGATAAGTCTACAGTGTTCTTATTATAAAATTTTAAAATTGTAATTTATATAAAAAATCCTTAATTGCAACAAAGAAAATATATATTAGTTCCGGGGAGCCATCTAGTTTATATGCCTGATATTAACTCCTGGACAAAATTAACGCACCACTTTAATTAAACTAAATATTTACAATATAATCACAAAATAAAACTAAGTAACATTGAAATAACAATGTCTACCTACAAATTAGTGGAACACTACCTTAATTTGCCTAATTTTTTCTTTAAAAAAGTAGTTTTTGCAAGAAATGCATAAATAAGCTAGCATAACTTCATATTGAAAAAAGAATCAGCAAAATAGAATATATGCTGAACAAATTCCTCACTAAGCCCGTGGTGAAACATTTTTAATTAATAATGATATAAAATTAAAACATTTGTTTTTTTTATGTTCTACAGATTATACTTTATTCTCCGACCAGTTTCGGTCAGTGACCATTATCAAGGAGATATGTACAAAAGAAAAAAAAAAAATGCCGGTATATATACATTGAGCGGATTTCATCGGATTAACTAATTACAGTTAACAAGAGCGGTCGCGATGGGAGAATGCCAGGTTTCTTCCATATTGTTAAGCGTGGTGTTTCCGCTATTAAGTGAAGTTTAATTCCTGGGTCTTATTACCGGTGTACAATATTTTTACATTATTTTTGTTGAAAAAGTGATTTTCCTCAATACAGTGTTGGGCAAGTTCCGTCGAGTTAGTTTTATTATTTAAAATTGCCTTTCTATGTTCTTCGAGACGTATATTAAAGGATCTCCCTGTTTGTCCAACATAACAACTTTCACAATCACTACTCTTTATTTTATATACGCCACATCTGCTTAATTTGTCCGTTGTCCGTTTTTGATTTATTATTACACAGTAATGTTTGTAAGTTGATGATGTTCTTCATTATAATATTCAATTCTAACCCTTTGAAACATTTTTTTTTAATTGAATGAAAGATAACTTACATACTCCAATTTACACCACTTTTGTTTTTTCTCTGCTTGTTTTATTGCATAAAAATATTTGTCATACTGTTTTAATTTCTTTTTCCTAATGAGTGTTTTTATGATTTGAGGGTTATAACCATTATTTATTGCTAAACATAAAAAATAAGTGTTTTAATTTTATATCATTATTAGAATAAATGCATTTATGCCAATCCTAATACCGTGTAGGGCCTCTTCTACTTCTTATCACTGCATTTATGCATCGAGGCATGCTTGATATCAAATGTTGAACAAACGCTTGCGGAATATTCTCCCATTCTTCAATAACGGCCTCTATGAGTTGGTTGTGATTAGCAACAGGCGGACTACGACTTCTAATCTTCGTCCCATAGATGCTCTATAGGATTCATGTCCAGACTATTAGCTGGCCACTCTAATAAAAAGATAATAACATCATTTAGTTAGCCAATAACCTATCTACCCACGTGGGGACGAGCGTTGACCTGCACGAATAAAAAAAATGGCCCAGCAAACAGAGCAATAAAAAACAATAATGTTGTCTAAGTAATATTGAGCATTCGTAGCCCTTGTGCGTATAGGGACCAACTCCGTGCGAGCATCGAAACAAATTCCTCCCCAAAACATTTTAGATCCACCACCAAAAGGTATTTTAGGAGAGAAATTACAGCTGGCAAACCTTTCTCCTCGCCTTCGCCAGACACGCTCACGTCCATCTGGAGTTTTAAGGCTAACTCTAGTTCCATCGGAGAACAAAACCCATTTTAAACGGGTTTTGATCTTGATGGTCCAATTCTGATGTAGTCTTGCAAATTTAATCTCTGAACTCTGTCTTCTCTGGTAAGGAAGGGTTTTTTTTGGCTAGTCTGCTGCTCAATCCTGCTTCATGTAAACGTCTTCTAACCATTCGAGACGATATAGCGATATTTCGAACATCTGCTAATTCGTTTTTTTTAGCAGATTGCTGATGACTCTCCTGTCTATGAGAGCACGTTGTCTCAAAAAACGATCATCAATTTGATTAGTGCAACGTTTTTGCCCTTATGGTGGTCTTCGATGGTACGAGCCCGTTTCATTTTGTCGTCTCACTATGCGATTGATGCTCGAATGATGTCTTCCTAATAAACCAGCAACATATCGCATTGAATATCCTTCATCCAGGAGAGTCGATGCTCGCACTGTTTCCTCCATTGACAAATTTCTTTGGCTGTTCATTTTTCTTACTTGATTTACTCGCAAATGAACTTCCAAACATGCATGTAATTGCTTCTCAAAGAAATGTTGCTTTAATCAGCGCTTTTTAATAAAATGTTTACATAGTTTTAGTCTAAAACGACGTTTAATACGAATTTATGTGAAAACAAGTTATTGTGAGATACTAACCAGCTTAAATAACAACTGTTGCTGTCAAGCAAAGTCCATGGCCTACTTGTTGTACAGTAAGTTATCAATAAATAAATATTATCGAGAAAAATATGAGTGGTGCGTTAGTTTTATCCAGGAGTTTAATTTTATAGAAATATATAGAGATTATATTAGAAATTATTAGAAATAAAAAAATACATTGTTTATTTCCAGAAAATATAAATGTACATTTTGACATAATTAATTGGCTGTATATAAACTGGCCCAAAAGTAGGTATACAGCAATACTTTTATTATTTAATTTTTAATTACATATTTAATTTCGATGGTACTCAAAATGTCAACCTTCGGCATTAATGCATTTCTACAACCTATCCCCGACACACTCACACACAGTGCGACACAAATTCAACTTATTACAAATGTCCTCAAACGCATCATCGATAAAATTCTTCAACTGTTGTCCTGTGGCGGATTTTCTGGAATAAACCTTATGCTTTACTACTCCCCAGAAAAAAAATCCATTGGAGTTAAGTCTGGGGAACGTGGTGGCCATTGAATGCACCCCCGTATCCCATCCAATGATGAAAGAATGCCCGAACCAGGTATTGATGCACCGCCTAAGATTAATGCGGCGGGGTCCCGTCCTGTTGAAAGAATAATTCCGCGAAGTCGGGCCGTGATAGTAATTGTGGCAACACAACTTCGATCAACATGTCCAGATACCTAGTCCATCAACGGTTTGATAAAAAAAGACACCATCGCAGGATATGCCATCCCACACTGTGACGCCTGGCTGATTCAATTGCGTACTCATAATGAGATGTGGGTTTTCTTTGGTCCAGTATACAGAGTTATGTCTATTGACGTGACCAGACAATTTAAAACAGGCTTCATCTGTAATCTGCGGCCAGGATCGTCCTCAAGAAAGTCATGCAACAGTCTGGGGCGGTACGACTTAAAGTTCAGACGTTCAGCTGGTCCATCAGACGTTGTAATGATGGCCTCGGCTCGCCAGACGCTTGTCTGGACTTCTTCGCACTGTTTACGAATGTAAGAGCTACCTTCATTTCATTTTCCGGTGATCTCTCGTGGTCTCAATCTTGTTTCTGATGCGGTAAATCGTTAGACGTGAGGGCGCGAGCAAATAGAATTCATTTTCCCACATCTTACGCACGGTCTCTGCATTTTCGTACTTCCAGTAGGTCTAAAGGATCCACCGTCCACTCAGATTTCCAGCCATAGTTTGCACTAGAAACAAAAGAAATGCCTGTATACTTTTGGGTGAGTCTGTATACGACAAATATTAATATTAGTGGTATATTGCATAGAAAGAAAAAAATATGCATTTTTTTTCAATAATACAATTTTTGGTATCCATATTTTGTATAATTCGAATTAAAAAAAAAACAACAAGAAAACATTGATTAGATAAACAAAGTGTGCCTGTGTTTTATTTATTTATTGTGTGTGAAAATTATGACAACAGGAAAAGTAAATTATTATTATGCCGATAACCACAGTAAAAGCAAAAATGTTGCAAATGAACAACAGTAAGTCTAGCAGTGTTTTTTTTTTTTTTAATATGTCATCTTATTACATTTCTTAAATATGAATTATCTATTTTCTTAGAACTGTAACAACTTCTGGTCAACCATTTGAAAATTTGGAAAATACTTTTATTAGTGATGAACATTACAATAATTACAACCTAAATTAAATAAAAAGAAATTGGAAATACTTAATAAATTATTTCCTTGTTATCTACCACGACTTTTATGACTTAGGTTGCGTAAGTACTTTAAAACAAATATCCATTAAAGCAACGAATTCTTGGGCCTATACCCTTCCAGACATTAAATAATATAATGGACATTTAATGATTAATTAATTTCTCACTTAACCCGTGGTGAAACATTTTTGAATTAATTCAGGATGATTCAATTGAAATTAAAACACTTGGTTTGTTTCACTTATTTATATTTTCTCCAACTAGTTTCGACCATTGGTCATCTTCAGAGAGGAATGTAATTGGACATTTGATGTTCCATAGCAATAACTTATTGCATAATCGAACATTTTTTTTTATTTGAGAATATTTAATTGAAAGAATAAAGTGTACAACATATGTATCTATATTTAAACATATATGTTTGTTATTTTAATTAAATGACTCGTCATTTGAAATTCGCAATTATAGGAGAAAGATATTTACAATTTATATCCAACTAGTCGTCATATCCTACATATATAAGGTGTGAATATTTATTCATTTATTTATGCATCAGTATTTTAAATATACATGCTGCTTTTGATTTTTTGTAGGTGATAATGTGTACATTCAAATTCTAGCATATTTCAATTTATTTCTATTATTTCGTTTTATTGTTTTAAAATAAATATATACTAATGCATTAGTACTATTTCGAAATTTTTTTGTTATTTTATAAATTATTTAATAAATAATTTATTTGTAATATTATTGTTTTTATTCAAATTGTTATGCATTTGTTCCATTAAAAAAGGCGAATACGTAAATAAAGTATTTTTATTATTTATTTTCAATTAAATCATATAAATTGATGGAAGAAGGTATAAGAAAACAGTATTAGGATAGTATAAAAATTATTTTAAAAGTATTATTTAATAAAATAAAATATGGAGAACCATTGGAACGGTATAAAAGAAATAATATTGACTAAAGCGGCAAAGACATGTGGAATAATTAGTACAAATAAAAACAAGAAGTAGACTAGTTGGTGAATGGAAAATATAAAAGAAATGATTCGGAAAATAAAAGGGGTGGCAGAACTACTTATGTAATATGAAATGTTGTCAAACACACGATAATAGCAGCTCAGAAGGAAGAATGAGAAACTTTCGATAAAAAATTGAAAAAAACAAAACGAGAAATGGTAAATTATTCTTTAAGACAATAAAAAACAAAGAAAAAGTGAGAATAAAAAGATAAATAAAGGACAAAAGTTGCGAAATTATTACTGAAAATGAAAAAAATCTTGGACAGATGGAAGGAACATTTTATGGAGTTACTGGAAGGGAAATAAATAGGTAATCATCATAAAGAGGGGCGGAGGGAGTAGAAAACAGGAGAAGAAATAATTTATTTAAGAAAATATGGGAGCAGAAAAAAATACTACTGGATTGGTCCACCTTACACAAAAAAGGTGACACAAAAGCATGGAATAATTATAGAGGGATATCTCTATTAAGTGTAGCAGGAAAAAAATACGAGATAATATTGGTATATCGACCAAGAAAGACATCAAACACAATGTGGATTCAGAAATGGGTTTGTGTCCAAGATTACATATGCACTATAAGATAGCTCGCAGAAAAAAAACCCTAAGTATAAAAAACAACTAATTATCTGTTGTATTGACCTAAAAAGGAAATTTGATAAAGTCCCACGAGAAATTATATGGAACATCCTCAAAAAGTATGGTATTAAATAGGAACTATGCGAAGCAATTAGTTCAATATATCGTAACAGTAGAAACATAATAATAACAAGAAACTGCGAATAAAAACCATTTATAGCAGATCAGGGGTTACGCTAAGGAGGAGTACTAAGCACTCTTCTATTAATTATCTTGATAAATGAAATAATAACAGAATGTGATGAGAAAACAAAAATAATGGAGATAAGATACACTAATATAGAGAAAATTACCATCGGGGAATGTATATTTGTGGATAATATCGACTTATTAGCTAAAAAAGAAGAATCTCTGCAACACGGTATAAATGTATGGAACATTCTTCACTTGAAGAAGCTAGAGCGTGGCGAAATAATTGTAGTGGAAGTAAATACAAATTGTTGAAAATCAAAAATATTTTATTTATTCATTTATTAAAGTAAATTTATGGTGACAAGAGGTATGAATATTAATATTGGCAGAACAAAAACATTGGTTTTCACAAAGACAATGGGCAAACTAATAAACGTAAAGGTGAATAAAAAAATAAAAATAAATAAAATATTTAGGAATTATTTCTGAAATCCGGGGGAAAATGATTCAGAACTTAACGCTCAAATAACAGCATCTGCTAGGCTATACCGCAGTATAAAAAATGAATTGCTAAATAGAAAGAAGGTTTTAAGAACTGCAAAATTAAAATATAAAATAAAATATGTAATAAAAGTAATTTTAATTTCACACATAATAGTACTCGGTCAAAAATCAATTGAATATGGAAAAAACGATCTATTTATGATCTATAATTTGTGGTTTATAGCCATTATTAATGCAATACATTCTATTACATTTAATTTTTCTCTGTGACTTTTTACTGTTAATGTAATACAAATGAAACAAAACGCACTAAGCACATATTTTAGTAATGTCTCATCAAAATGACGTTCAATGTTGTTACAGCTTTGCTAAAACGTTAAAATTTCGTAGGTGGGGGGTGTAGCTGTGATGTTACCACTCCCCCATCTACGCCACTGCTTATCATTGTCAATATTCTCTGTACATGGTATCCCTTTAATGTTGCGAAATGGTTGAACCTCATGTTCCTGGGACAAAAATACGATGATTCGATCAAACGTATTTATATACAAAATTAACCATTAAGCTGGAATTCATCTTCACACTTAATCAAAATAATATTTATTTTATTAATAACAATTGAATGCTTTGAAATGCGAATCTAGTTAACCAGAAAACTTAAATAAATGTCACTTATTAGTTATTAATGTAATTATTACATAAAATATTTTCTATAAATTTAGATTTTGAATCATTACTTATTTATTAACATGTTGATTTTAAATTTTATTTCGTTATAAAATAAATGTGCCTATAATGCCTTGGTAACTAGTTTTTTTTACCAAATAATTAATGTAATTTATTTGAATTTTATTTTTTTGTGCGACAATTTGTGAATCGAAATTTTTGCATTAAATATTTTCAATTAAAAAATTGTTGCATTTACAATATGTTGTTGTTAACCAAAGACAAATGTCCATTCTTGAATATTTGTTTTAAAGTACGTAAGTCAGAATGTCACAGTATCATATTCTTTTTATTTAATTTATTTAAATAATAGTGACCAAGTGAATAAATCCTTTTTCTATTATTCTTTTATTTAAGCTCATTCGGAGTACGTACTGATCGATTTCTTAAAAAATTAAGAAATGCACATACAAAGAATTTTTTTCAGTAATCAGTAGATGTGAACTTTTTATAATAGTTTTTGGTATTAATGAAATTTCTCTGATTACATGAAATTTCTTGGATTTGCTTTCAAAGCGTTGGCATTTGATTAAAATTATTAAAATTATTAAATTTATACAGCTTTATTCGATAAAATTAAACACTCACTCTATATGTGCTATAAATTACCGTTAATTTTCGATATTAACATAATTATATATTCCCCTTTACCGAAAAAAAAGCAACAACACCCCTATCGATTCAAATTGACCATATCTCCAATCTCATTACCCTAACAAAACGCACGACACGCTGTTAACGACATTTTAACATGTTATTTAGCATTGACTCCTTAGGACTGACCGGTGTCCAGCCCGGGACACGTCGGCCGACCGGTAATGCAGGAAAACGGGAAATGTGCCGGGGCTCGGTTTCAGGAAGTGCATGGACGCGGAGTGGACTTTCCGGTCAAGTGGAAGCCGGAATTAAGAGTGTTTATTAAAATGTCATAATCCGATACGGCCGGCGGCCTTTCGGGTCATTCGGTCATTTATCAAGAGGACTTAAGGGGTCGTGAGTCGTGTTTTGAATGCTACTCGAGTGGACGACTTTACGGCTTTAATAATCGCGACGCGTCGAGACGGATTAAGAAATTCTCATCGCATAAAAATGACTATATCGACTGAAAATGTTATTACAACATGGATTAATAAAATTTTAAAGCTGGTTAATAATATCATATCCATCCATTATTTACGTAAAATTAGCAAAATCAAGAAAGAAAGAAAGAAATATAAGAAGATTAAGAAAGAAATATATATCAATGTAAAAGCCTCTATTATCAATAATTTACATAATTGTAAATTTATTTTCTGTGGCCAGAAAAGGTGTAATAATTTTCAGGTAAAGTGGTTCATTGATTAATTTCAAGTAGAAAATTTAAGTAAAAAAATATTATACGGTTCTTCATTAACACTCACAAGGCCTTTGATATAATAAATATGTGACTAAAAATCAGTAATATTTTTGAAATATTTTCATTAAAATTATTTCTATTGATATCCAGCTAAACATTGCAAATATTTATTTAATGATAAATCGATTATTAATAGCAATGATTATACATAAAATGCTAAACAAATTCTAGTTACATATTTAGGATATTAAAGGCCTCATGAAGCTTATTGAATAATCACCCAATTTTTTTTCTGTTTTATTTTATTTATTTTTTTATTTTAATCTAATTTTTTATTTAAATAATTTTTACATTTTTTACTTAAAATTGATTAACCAACCATTTTAACTGATAATCACACCATTTCTGGCCACCCTGTATATATATATATAGCTTAATAATATAAACTACAATTTTAGAAATAAAAAAAATGAAGTATTCTTTTATAAACATTTATGGAAATTATTGATAATAGAGGCTTCTAAATCGTTACATATTTCTTTCTTAATTTTATCAACTTTACGTAAACAAAATACTTTAATATGAGTACCAAAATAGTCAATTAATGCTGTCATGTTCAAAAATTTAAATTACCAACATTTGCGTTATGGTTGGTACCGATTTAGTTAGGAATTCACATAAACCCTGAACTATTAAGTCTAGTTATATAAGGTGGCTAGAAAAGTCTAACATTCTTTAATTTATATAAGTTTAAACAAAACATTGATTCACTTTTTTCATATTGATAATGACAACCTAAATTTATTGAAACTATAGACACTGTAACAATATATCAGATTCTCTAATTGTGAGTTTGTTTAAGAAAATAAGTGGACAGTAATAAAACAAAAATTAATTCTTTTCTACGTATATTTTATTGATATAAATTATATCTCAATGTTATTCAATCAAATTTCTTCAAATAATAGATAAAACATTAATTTCTTTTTATGATAGATTTAATACATATTTTAATATGTTTGCATTTAATTTCATATTGTTTACAATTTTAATCATACAAATAAAATTTATTAACGAAAATTCTCTATTTAACCAAATATATTTCCAAATATTACAATAAATATTAAATTCTCGAGGCAGAAAGACCGATGGTCGATAGCCGTTTTCTAAGGACAACGTATAACATATTATAAGAATTATATTGTTAATTTATTGTATATAAAATTGTCTGCAGAAATAAAGATGTTATATATATATATATTAATTTCTCACCGTTAATATTCATCAATTCATTTAAAGGACAAAGACAACTGTTTGTCATCATAACACATTAAAAAATATTATTGTATTGTATGTATAAATTGAATTAGTGCAATTTTAAATAGTTATTTAAATATTTTCAAATTCTCAAACATTTCTATAATACATATTAAATTTAATGAAAAATGTATCATTTTTTTTATTCATTTTTTTTTATGTGTGCACATATATATTTTTTCCTATATAAGGGTCGAGGACCACCTTTTTCTCCAATGCAAATATTTATGGTCTAAGGGAAATTTTAATTTCGCTGGAATAACATCAAGGGCGGCGGGGTAAGAACTGGACACGCGTGACGATCGGAAGATGGATAAGGGACCGGCCTACGGAGGGTCGCCCCTTTCGAAAATCCGCCGACTGATTAGAAAATTAATTGATACGATGCACCCCTTTAATCCCGTCCAATATTTTTCAGTGAGTTTTAAGAATTCGCCCGTTTGAGGATTATGCGGGTGTTCGTTCGTTCGGCTCTTTTTTTAAGTAAGGGTCGATTTGGATGGGATTAGGTATTTATTTCTTTGTTGGATGTCGTTTGAGGATTAGGTCCGGTTTATAAAAATTCGGAGGGATGTGTGAAGGAGGATTTGGAAGAAATATCTCGTAAATTATGAAGGATTTTTTTTTTGTTTAAGCACATATTTCACATGGATTAATAAATTGGTAGTTTTGCATTATTAATTAAAAATAAATATATTTTTTAATAACGTAAAATATTAAAGAGAATTATTTGGAAAATATTACTCTTGTGATGAGCTGCAGTAACCTTAAGGGTGCGGTTTAGACGAAAGAGATAGCTATATTATATTGGCAATCACTAATTCGAGTTAGATTGCAGTTGTGGTCGATAAACAATATTGAATTATACATTAAAGTAATCTTAAAATAAACAGGAATTTCATCAGATGAATTAAATATTATTTTAATGTTTAGTTTGTGTGAAAAACAATGAAAATTTATCAAATTTTCAGCAAAAAATTAGTTAGTAATACATGTAAATTTATTGTATTTTACATATATGTCTTATATTAGTAAAAATGGCATATAAATAAATGAAATGAAAACTTAAAGGATTACACTAAATTCTGCATTCAAATAACTTAACAGACATGACGTATTAATTTCATTATATTTTAAAATTTTCTTTTCTAACTTGAATTAGTAAATTGACTTAATAAACGAAAATTAACGATTTATTTTTTATTTGGACTGATACTTTATACTTGGTCGATGAAAAATGTAAATACATATTCATATTATTAAATCCAAATGAATGGCTCTTTTTTCAAACGATTATTTCCATTTTAATATATCTTTTTCTACTAAACAGCAACCTTAAAGGTGCTGTTTAGTGGAATGCATTTGTATTGACAGTCACTTATTCATGTTACATTATTCTAATGGTCCTTTAATCTATTGGAATCATACAATATTGCCATTGTATGATTCTAATAGAAACAAGGGTAATCTTTCACATGAACACAGTTTTTTTAATTAAATAAAAGAAACTTGAAAATAATTAATGAATATTTTTTTTGGATTTCAACATGGGTGGTTCATATAGCAATAATAAATATGATTGGATTACTAAAAATATACCAATAAAGTAAATAAATCACACTAGTTTCGGGTTCTCTTGATAATGGGCTGATAACACGAAATTAGTCGAGAATTTAAAGTTATTCAATTTAATCTTAGTTTTATTTATTTTATTGGTCGATTTTTAATGATCCGTTCATATTTATGTATTGAAAATAATTAATTTACACAATTCTACTATTAATCACTTTCTCTTTTGGTTTGCAACAGCAAATGTTCATCGTATAATTCAATTTGACGGGGTGTTTGCATGAGAAATAATTATTTTAATGGATTTTTTAAAGTACTTACGGTATGTAGTTTAAAAAATAGCTAAAAATATAGTGATCGATTGTTCAATTTTATAAATTAATTATTTTCAATTTTTTTCTAAGTAAATTAATTGTATGATTCGTTAAAATAATTTCTAATCATACCATATCACTTTTTACTTAACACGTTAAATGTATATTTGACCACATAGTGGTCATTATCAATAACGAATATGATATTGGTAATGATCACTTTGTTAAATAAAAATTAAGGGAAGAAAAAATATACTTCTTATGGTTATTATTAAATAAGAAATATGTTGTAATCAATTCAGAAAGAAAACCAAAAATATTGCTGGTCAACTTGTTTGACAAACATTTGTCTCTTTTTACTTTCCCCGAACCCCTGTCCAAAGGGAAAGTATTGTGATCGTAAACATTTTCGAATCGCCAATTTCAACGAGTATGCACGTTTTGAGGTCCCCTGAGCCCATTCCATCGAGTTTTGAATAATGTCTGTGTATACGTGACAGTGCATAAACGGCTAAATGGATTAAACTCAAACTTTATACATAATCTTTTTGTAACAGTGGAAAAATCTGAAACGCTTTTGGTCACAATTAAAACTGTGTGCTACTTTACTGCTAACGATTTTTCATTTTTTAATTGGGATAGAAAAATGTTTAAAATTAAAGTTGAAGATCTTCAAAAAATTAAAATGTTTTTTGTTATAAAACTTTTATTGTGGGACCTTCAGTTTTCGTTTTATAAGCAGAAGAATTTCGTTTACCTGATAAATTCCCTTAGAAATAAACAATCATTTTTATAATCTTTTTTAAATTATTTAAGTAACTATTTTAATGGGAAATAAAACGTCAAAATGATTTCACATTTCCACAACACTGAATATGTCGCATCAACGAAGAAAAATGGTAAAGAAAATATATACAGTGTATGGAAATTTTATCAAGTCATTTTAAGGTAAGAAATAACAAACACAACAATCCATTTTTCAATTAATAATTTTTCATTTACTACTAAATGTTCATTCAAAAACGTATTTGACCGAATTCGCCGGGGAAAGTACAAATCATCGTACAAAACGTCTGATTGGCTTATTCGTACAATTACTAACAATGCAAAAGAAGATGTAGATGAAGAAAGAGATGTACAAAAACGACTGCAACTAGAAAACATTCAAAAGAGACAACACAACTCTGAGATTTGATAAAAATACAATAAAACATTATAACCGAATTATTTACACCGTTTCAAATAATAAATAAATAAAACAATTTAAATAAAATTCCCTGAATTAAAGCAGCCATAATAAAAAAACAGATATAAAAATAGAGTTGTGATATAAAGAAAGTGGTTACTGATATAGTGACAGAATTTAACAATCAACAAGACATAACCTCGAAGTCATATCTAGCTTTAATTCCCATCTGTCGTTTTTCATCGCTAAATAAACCCGAAAAAAAAAAAAAACAATTTTACAAATATCCCCCACCTAAATATATCCCAAAACTATTAAAATACAAACGACAAATCCACTGAGATAGTAAATTCTACAAAGAGAGTTCAATAAAACAGACTGAAATAAAATAAATAATTTTGTAATACAAAAAATTCATATGGCTGAAGCCCGCAATAATATAAACAACATGCATGGAAAATCATAATAGACAGAATTAAAAAAAAAAACTTTTAAAACATAAAAAGACAGATTACACAAAATTTCTGACGGTTTATTATTGACGGATGATTTTTTTAATTGCAGAAGCTTTTGCCGAACATAATGATGAATTCCTACAGTTTCACTAGACGAAACAGATTACCTCTCTATATTACATTCTATCCCGAAACACGTGTCTGCAGATGGCCTTATATTAAGTAACGTTCTTTTTGTTGTTTTTGCATTATATTTTTCTCGGATCAAAATTTGTTGCATTATGCAATATTTTATCGATATGCAACAGCAGGTGTACATTATGTAAATCAATGTCCGGCGTGAGTATTTGCCAGGGAAGTGGTTGTTTTAATATGTATTTGTTTAACTTACTTACGTAACGTAAGTCAAAAGTCACAGAGCTAAATGTGAGTATAATTTATTAATTATTTTCAAATATTTTTTTATTTAATTTATTTAAGTAACTGTGACCAAGTGAATGAATACTCTATTCTATTTATAAAATAGATACTTGGCTAACAGCTTGTCAAAAAAATTAATAATCATAAGGGAAAACCATACTGGACTAAGCAAGTACAGATATATACAATTACAATCTTTTACGATTCAATAACCAACGACGAACGACAGACAAGAAATCACAGATAAATTCGCACAATACTTGGAACAGACATTAAAACAATCAAGAGACGATTCTTTCGACGAATATTTTTTTGACGAAGTAAATGACTGGTTTGCTATTATTATTATTAAATATATTTGTATTAAAATAAAAATCACATGTTTAATAATAATAATAATATTTACTACTACTACTATTTAAGTCATTATATTTATTTTGAGGAGGCCTTGGTGAAACTATCAATGATTACGTTTTTTTTTATTTAACAAAATTGTGAAATAAACCAAAGATAGTTACATTAAAATGAAACCTTAATCAATAATAATAATAATTAATATTATGTAATAAAATATATTATTGCAATTTTTATATAAGATTGGAATTATTTTTTTTAAATGATACTGAATTGTATTACAAATTTAATTTTTTAATAAAAATTGAATGAACAATTCAGTTAACAAGTATAAAAAAGAAATGTATATAACCACTTAACCGGCGAAGGGCGATTTTAATGAAATAATTGTAATCCCATTTGTCCGCAGGGCCGGCATCGGGCGGGGAATCGAATTAAAAAATGATACGTTAAACATTAATCACCCCGGCCGGTTCTTTTCGGACGTCGGGCCCTAAAATAAATTCCCTTCAACATTATAATATGTCCGGGTAAAATGGTCATTCTTAATTTATGCCTTTGAATTTGTAATTTCGTACGTAAGTACACATACGGGGAAATTGAAACGGGGGAAGGGTGGCGGCCCCCGAGCGGAAGAGAGAACGAGCAAGGGGTGCAAGGGCGAGGGTCGCCGCGACAGGTACACCTTTTGGCGCGCTGACCTTTATGTCTTGTCCTGGCCCCGCTGCCCTCAGGACACTTCCTTATAACGTTATTTATTTCCTGGTCCCGAATTCCCGTTAGAAAATTTTTATTGTTGCCTGTTTGGCCAAGCGTGGCCTTTTCAAATTCGGATTAGTTTAAACGTTTTTTAATTGAATGGAGTGGACGGCGCAAAAAATAGACACACGAAGAAGAAGGATCTATTCTTCACCACTTTTACCGTTAGTAAATTGTAATTTAATAATAATAATAATAATGATAATAATACTTTATTATCTAACAGATACATTTATCCAATTACAGGGTAACAAGAAAAATATACAATAATATTACAAAAAAAGATACTTAATGACTGCAAAGCACATACAAAAATAAGTAGAAATTCAAGATGAAATTAATTATAAAAGACACTAATTAAGATTTGATTTAAATGCACTGAGTGAATTTTATATTGTACATTATAATAAGCCTTAAACATATTAAGTGAGGGAGAGTTGCTATGATAATCAGTACGAGGAGTTTTACAAGAGAAGGTTAAACTTGTTTTGTCAGCCATCCTAGGTACATGAAAAGTTATTATTAGAGCGATGAATCGTCAATAAGATTAATTAATTTGTATAAATATAAACATGATATGCGCTTGTGTTTCTCACTGACAGTTGTAAATTTAAATTCATGTAATAAGCTGGAATAACTGACCATATTATCAGGATAAACTTTATATTTTGTATGGTATAGATATTTTAATCATTTACGTTGAATATTCTCAAGTAATACAATGTATTTCGTGTATTGAGGTGCTCAAACAATAGAGCAATATTCCTGTTTACTGCATATAAAAGTATTGAAGGGAACTTTTAATGTATTGATCCATGTGAAAGATTCCTAATAATAAAACCAAGAGTGCGATAACACTCATTGACGATATTCGTTATATGATCATTGAAAGTGAGATGAGAATCATATAATACTCCAAGATCTTTATAATTCTCTGTAAAAAAAAAACAGTGTCAATAATATAATCATGATGGATTTTATTTAGTTTTCTGGAAAACGATATTACACAGCACCTCTTTGTGTTGAGACATAGATCAATACCATTACACCAGTTACAGATTGCGTCTAAGTCATTTTGTAGAATAAAACAATCGGCATCACTTCCAATTCTTCTGAAAATCTTTAAGTCATCAGCATATAGTAGGTTTCACGATTTGATTGAGTTGCATATATCATTAACGAAAAGTGAATATAATAGCGGGCCAAAATTGGAGCCTTGTGGATCACCAAAATTGGCTATAAAGCTAAAGGATTTAACAACATCATACTCTACTATTTGCGATCTATCAACTAGATTAGATGAAGTTACATTAGTTATGTTGTTATTAATAATATATTCACGCAATTTATTAATTAGTATATTATGATTCGTAGATCAAACGCTTTAGACATATCTGTGTAAATAACATCAGTTTGGCAACCATCATCTAAGTTAGTCAATATATTCTGAGTGATGTTCAACAGGTTGCACGCAGTAGATCTCTGACAAAAATCCATGTTGTGTCTTTGTTACGTACATTCCAAGTGATATGTTCAAATAATTTCAAATACTTTCGAAAAATTGGAAAGTATCAATATTGGTCTATAGTTCTCAATTTGTATTTTATTACCTGATTTAAAGACAGGGCATATTTTAACATTTTTCATTGGAAAAATCCCTAAACGTAAAATTAAGTTATAAATGAAGGTTAACGGTTTAGCGAGCGTTAAAGAACAATCCTTTAAAAGAAACGAAGGTACAAGGTCGATCCCTGAAGAAAATTTGACTTTTATTTTTTTAAATGTTTCAAAACAGTAGTTTCAGAGGTAAAGAAATCCCCCAGGACAGTGGCATTAGTGGAAGGATTAATCATATTATTTATGCTTTGATTGTTACTGTTCAGAGAACTAAAATGTCTTTCGAACCCATCGACAATTGCTTGTGGCGATTTCATTAAATTAAGATATCCCCAGAATTTAGATGAATCGACACTTAAATTTGCTTGACAAGATTTTATGTAGTTTTTACGAGATTTCTGAATTTTATATTTTAGAAAATTCTTTGCTCGAGTATAATTTCATTTATCTATTTTTGAATTGTTATTTAAGAATTTTTTCCTTAGTCTTTTTTTAGATTTTAATTCTCTAATAATTTCACTGTCGAACCATGGGGGCTCGTTATGCAATTACGTTTACGTACAAGTGGAACATGATTATTAATAACACCATATAATTTAGTATGTAAGAAATCACAAACATGATCAATATCATTTAATAAATATACCGGACTCCTGTCTAATAAATATAAATCCTCATACAGATTGACTAAGTTTGCTTTCTTAATGTTATATCTATAATGATGAATAGATGTAAATCTAGAATGTTTATCTGATTTTATATTTATGACACAACATAGTGAAGGATGGTGTGGATCTTCGGAGACCAAGGGCTCAAGGTCGCCTATTACATTACGCGATATATTGCCAGTAGATATAATTAAGTCAAGCAAGTTCAGATTTTTATTTAAAATAGTATTTTATAGCAGAATTCAAGAAAATTATGTAGTGCTAATATATAAGTATCAAGTACATTTACAGAGGAGTAATATTGACTTATATTAAAATCACCGAAAATAACCAACTTGTCATATCTATAATGTAGATCTTCTAAAAATTCATAGATAATAGAATATTTATTTATATTAGAAGACGGTGGAATATAGATAACTACAATTAGTAAAACTTGCGATAGATGAGTTAGTTTAATAGTAACTACTACAATAGTATCAGTTTGAATGTTATTTTTTAGTTCTTCAGTAACTAAGGAATTTTTAGACGCAATTAAAACACCACCTGTAACCAGCTCGGTCACAACGAGTATACTTAAATAACAACGTTATAACGTTATTATTTAAGTATACTTCCGTATTTTATTCTTAATCAGTGAAATAAAAAAAACTAAAACAATAAAACTACAAATATTCTACGTAGATAGCAAAATAATTAAAACTAAATAAGAATAATAATTAATAAATTATTACCTCTTTAGCTACTGTGTTAATCATATGCAAACGGCAAGTTTCCATTATGTCAATGTCTGACGGGGTACTTGCCCAAGAAGTAGTTGTTTTAACATACTGTAGACTATACTATACCGTTCACTATTTTTTATTTCTTTTAACCCATTAGTGCATAGTGGTCGTTAAAACGATCGCCGTTATTTTCATAAAAAACACGTGTTATAACATAACCTACAATTTGCAATGCACGTAGGCCTACTTACAGATTAGTGTTGAAAATTAATTTAAGAGTTTAAGCCTATTGCGGTGAATATTTTAATAACAAGGTGTGTTTATAATGGCCATGTATGAGAAGAGAGGCGACGGGTAAGTTTTTTTTTATTGTTTTACAGATAATTATTTTCAATCAGTATCAATTAATTTGTATGCACAAATGTTAAAGCAATAAATATTAAGCAATAAAATTTCGAAAAAATTCATAATATAATTTTTTGGTCTTAGATTCTGTGATCCTTATAACGGTCACTACGCTTAGAGTATTCATAACGTAAATATATTTTTGTCTAGGTTATCGCTTGAAGAACCATTGCAAGAGCTCGAAAAGAACGACAGTGATGAGAAAATTGAAATATATGCCGAACCACCAGTTGATGGGAATGTCACCGATATTGACGAAGACTTTAATGATGACGAACACACTGCTGATTTGAATTGCTCGAGACCCCAAATGTTAAAAACTACTTGTGAAATGCGAACACGTAAAAATAAGTGAATTAAATTGGATAGTGATGATGAACCACTTTCTAAATATGTTTGCGTAGGCATTGAACTCAATAAGACATTTTTAAAAAATTCTAAATTCAAATAGACTGAATCTAAACCAACTTTCGATATTCATACGGATTACACTGAAGTATCACCTTCCGAAGAAGCAAAGAAATGTATAAGTCCAAAAGATTTTTTCAACTTTTCTATGATAATGAATGGTTGTCATATATGCTGGATCAAACGAACCTTTATTAAAAAAATAATTATCTAAATATTGATGAAATATTTGTTTTTATTGGCGGCCTTTTACTTTCCGGATACGCGAAACATCCTAATAAGAGAATGTTTTGGTCGACTTTACCTGACATTCCTCCTATACTTCAAAACAACATAAGGCTCAATAGGTTTGAGCAAATTTTAAGAAACTTTCATCTGAATGACAACGCAAATGTTGACAAGGGCGACCGTTTATATAAGTTGAGGCCTTTGATAAATAATCTCAATAAAAGTTTAAAATTGCAAGGGGGCTTACAAGAAAAAATGTCTATAGATGAGAGTATTATACCTTATTATGGTAAACATTACGCCAAACAATATATCAAGGGGAAACCTATAAGGTTTGGTTTTAAGAATTGGCCTCTTTGTTCGAGTAATGGCTACATGGTGTCATTCGAAATTTACATTGGAAAATCTTCACAAAAGACGAATTTATTTGGAGTTGGTGGCGACATGGTCTTGTAACTTATAAATGAAGCTAGTGTTCCACCGCATAAAGGATACGAATTATTTTTTGATAACTATTTTTCATCAAGTTCATTGCTGACTCATCTAGCAGATTTAGGATATTGTGCAACCGGCACAATTCAGGATGGAAGAACTGAAAAATGTACACTGCCTGAGAAAAAAAAAAATAATGGACAAAAAACCTAGAGGATATTATGAATATCGCACTGACAATAGCAACAGGATTTCACTTACGAGATGGAAAGACAACAAGACAGTAACGTGTATCACAAATTATGATAATATTGAAGAAGGAACATGTACCGGATATTCACGTGAAAATAGGAGTAAAATATTAGTCAAGCAACCCAAACCTTTTTCAAATGGGTGGCGTTGACAAAATGGACCAGTTGGTAGCAGTTTACCGTACCAAAATGAGACAAAAAAATGGTGGTGGCCAATTTTCTCCTAGCTCATTGACGTGTCAATTGTAAATTCCTGGCTACTCATAAGACAATTTCGGCCAACTGATGAAAACGCAGAAAGTTTGTTGAAATTTCGAAGGTCAATTGCAGTGGACTTGTTGACGACTTACGGAAGCTCGTCTCTACGAGAAAAAATACTTGAGCCACCAAGTAACATTAGATACGACGGAAGAAATCACATAATTATATATGCAGAGAATGAGTGGCGATGTAAAATATGTGGAAGAATGCGCATTTTATATGTAAAAAATGTAATTTGTCGCTTCATCAAAAAAAATGTTTTTAGAAGTACCACACAAATTAAATATTTAGTTGAAACATTAATTTTTAGCAATGAATATTGTGTGCATTGTGATCGTTTAAACGATCACATCATATTTTGAAAAATAAATGTTTTTCAAATGTAATTTCAGTTTTATACATTTATTTTAAACCCTAAAAAGGATTCTGTGCGATTTTGATTTAAAAAATGTTTAAGGTAAACCTCATGCACTAATGGGTTAAACGCATACTAGAAGTATGGCTGCTACTACGATTTTCAAAAGACATAATTTTGAGAATACACATTATTATATTATACTCTCCTTTTGACTTCAGAAATGTATTAAGAAATTTGAAAATAAAATCTACAATTCCGAATAAATCAATTTATTTACATGCTCAGTAGAATTTATAATTCTCGTAAAATTAACAACAATATTATATTAAATATTCGTTAGGTAACGATTAAGGAAATGTCTGGTAGTACCAGAAATGGTATTCCGCGAAGGGCTAATGAAATATTAGTGTCCGGACGAAGTGGAATATCTTGGCTTAAAGCGGCTGTAATGGAAGTAATACGGGCGGCTTGTATCAAAGTGTATTGCGGAGGAAATTACAAAGTGCAGGACAGATATGCTAATGCATAATTTAACACTTCAAGAACACGCTCGCCTAGATGGTCAAAGGGAGAAGGAGCCAGAGGGGGCGGCGCAGCCCGTGGGAGAGATGCGGCGGCTTAGTGATTAGATCTCTCAGGAGGAGGCGGCGAGGGGCCCTCCGGTTTCCGGAAAACAGGCTCCCCACACGACGACGCCATCCCCCCGCACGAAAATTGTTAAGTTGTTACCTCCTGTTCTATGTTCTGTATTCTGGTACACGATACATAATTGCGCCTAGGATTAATTTTGATTTCCGATTTTGCGGTGTTAGAAAAATATTAAATTACGCTCACAAAAGATATTATAAAGGTGTTTCATATGACTTACATAATTAAAAGTTGAACAAATATTATTTTTAGAAACAAAACAAAATTTTATCAACTCAATCTACCTTAAAATCTAAATGGTTGCCAATCAAGTATTGTTAGGTGCTTGCTTATATTCTGATCATTTGTTCACTATAAAAAGGTATTTATTCAGAAAAGTTGTTTTTTAAAATAAAAAGTTAAATTAAAAAATAAAAAATTAAATGAAAAAAATCAAAAAAAAAAATTTGGAAATTAATATCCTAGATATGTGACTAGAATTTGTTTTTAACATTTTATGTATAATTATTGCTATTAATAATCGACTTATCATTAAATTACCATTTGCAATGTTTAACTGGATGTTAATAGAACTAAGTTTAATTAAAATATTTCAAAAATATTGCTGATTTCTAGTCACATTTTTATTATATCAATGGCCTCGTGGGCGTTAATGAAGAACGGTAAAATATTTTTTTACTTAAATTTTCTACTTGAAATTAGTCAATGAACAACTTTACCTGAAGATTATCACACCTTTTCTGGCCACCTTGTATTTTAATCAAAATATTTTCCATTACTTTCTTCAACTTTTAACCATCTTCGTTACAATATGACGATACCGTATCTAAAGAACGATAATGGTTAAACAATGAACCACTCATCGATCCATTTTTACACTTCTTTAACAATCCGAAACGGCTGGCCAAGCCACGATGCATCGATCTGAATTAGTAGTAAGCAGAATGTGAGTATGCTGGGTACTTCCCATTGTAACGGGTGTCATCCATACTTGTTATTGTTGGTCTTTTTGCAAGAATACGTCCCTAAATTTATTCAATTAATATCGGTGGATATCTGCAGTAAGAGTTTCATTACTGTACTACACCTTCTTGATTCCATCTTATGCACAGCAAAATTTATGACCTTGAATATTCCGCTTTTCATAGTCAATCTAATTTTAATCGCCAATCACAATACGCCACAGAAATCTCTTCATTTTTTGTCTAGCAACAAATGAAACCGCGATGTTATATCGGTTAGAAATGGCATTTTCAGTCAATTCGGTTTCCCTCATTTTGAATCTTTTCTGTTGCATATAGATATCTGGATGCTATTGAATCATTATCTGCTATTATAAATTATAAATGTAATGGAGTTACGTGAAGTTTTTCAATATAGAAAAAATATAGACGGTTGTATTCACTTTATTTCACAGTTTTATTAGACAATAAATGTACATTTCGGATTCTAAGTATCAATTATTAATAGTACAACTTTTTCTACATTATCTGCAAACTTGTCTGAAAGTTTTTTAAGAGTTTTGCTAGATTTCATCCAATAAGTCTTGTAATTCATATTCTTCAAACTTTTTTGGTTCTTTAGGCTGTTTGTTGTCATTGAAATTAAAATGTTGTGATTTTCATATCAATAAAAAAGGATGGCCTAGAAGTCCAAACATGTTCGAGGACTTATTGGATGAAAATATTAAATCATTGGAACTGGAACCGACAATAGAGATATGATCACCACAAGTTTCTAAAAGTGTTTGATTTGGTAGCTGGTATTTTCAAATAAAATAACATCAGTAATGAATGTCGAAAATGCATTGTGAGTATTCCATGGTTAGCATCTATATATACTGAATAACTCAATAATACTAAATGGAAAGCTGTTATTTTATGTAGAGAAATGTCACAACCATACAATTTTACAATTATATCAGGTTATTTGCATTGATACTTTACATTTTCGCCAATGGATATCGCTGATCAAAATATTTGCAAGCATCTAATATACAGGGTTTTCTACAAGCTTTATGACAAACTTTACCAGATGATAACTCTCATAATTAAATATTTTTTTTGTTAATATACAGGGGTCCGATTCGTTTTTTTTTTTAAAGTTACAAGCATTTAAAGAATCATATTTCTTTCCAGTCAACCAGCTTCAATCACAACTAGGCTGATAATAAATAAAAATGACAGTTGCTCTGACAATAAACCTTTATTAACAATTAACAATAAAAATGTAACTTAAATAAAAATCAGAAAACAAAAGACTATAAAAATTATTCGAAATGTACACCCTCCGCTTGAATGCAAGCCTCACATCGAGATTTGGATCATTCCTTATTTGGTTAGCTGCATTTTGAATTCTTTCAAGTAACTGCTGATGGGTAGTGATTTCAACATGGTAGACCAGCTGCTTCATGCGTCCCCATAAATAGAAATCCAGAGGATTTAGATCGGGACTACGAGGTGGCTATGATATTGGACCTTATTGACCTATCCATTTATTTGGGAAATGTTCATTTAATCAAGCAGCAACTTGTCTTCCTCTATGTGGTGGTGCGCCGTCGTGTTGATACCACATATTCTGGATAATATTAAGTGGTACCTCATCAATAAACTCTAAAAGGTCGAGTTCTAAGAAATGTCTATATAGATCTGCATTTAAACGATGATTTAGAACATGCACAGGTAATAGATTATTGTTGAAAATACCACCCCAAACGTTGACACTGAATCGTTGCTGCAATCATCTTGATCTAATTGCATGTGGATTTTGCAACGCCCATACATGTTCATTATGATTATTATTTATGCCGTCCCTAGTAAAACACGCTTCATCAGACCACATGACGAGCGTAATGAATCTATCATTATGTGCTTGTTTACTTCAACAACAACCAACGACAAAATTCTAATCGCTGATGGGCATCTCCAGCATGCAATGCCTGTACATTTTGGCGATGAAACGGATGTAACATTTCTCTGTTCAATACACGCCATGCAAAATTCGGTGATACATGAACGTTACTAGATATACGCCTAATACTAATTGAAGGGTTATCAAGGACAGCATCTATTACATTTTCTTCATCTTGTACATTTACTTCAATAGGAGTACTGGCCTTCTTTGGTTACCTGCTTCTCAAAGTCTACGAAATGATGCACTAAACACCATGTGTGCAGGTTGGTGCCTATTTGGATATCTGCGTCGATATTCTCGAGCTGCTTCTCTGGCGTTTCCATTGGAATATCCATGTAAAAACCTCAGTTGTGAATAAATGCATTGTTTATTTAGAAATTTTACACGAAGTACAAAAAATTGTACAATTAAAATAACACTAACAATATTTATTGTCATAGCAACTGTAATTATCATTTATCAGCCTAATTGATTTATTATGATTCTTTAAATGCTTGTAACTTTTAAACAAAAACTAATCAAACCCCTGTTCATTAATAAAAAAAAATATAATTATGAGAGCTCTCATCTGGCAAAGTCTGTCATAGATCTTGTAGAACACCCTGTATACATGATTCCGATCCTTTGTTTGCATTTTTTTTTTTTCATATGATAACGTAATAATTGTTTTACAAAAATTGTACCTTTTGATAGATGCTAGTAGTGGTGCCAACTTTAAATTCTAACAAAAGCTAAAGGTGGTGAATGTTTTTAGTGATCAATGTAAGGTCCAATATTCTATTATTGATATTAAGCATTTCGATCTATTGAGTTAAATTTAAATTCTTTCAGTTCCGCTAATTTGCTGCTTATTCTGTTAAAGATTTATAATAATTCGGGATGTTGAAGTCAAACCTGTGAAGTTCGTAAAAGAGCAAAACAGAAAGGATCAAGCAATGTACAAGTTAAAGGTAAATGACGTATACTATAATGTGATATATCTCGATTCGCGCACCAACTATTTAATTAACATTTGAAGTCTCATTCAAAAATATCAAATTAGTTTAATACCTAACAGTACACCTTTCCGATTTACCCTGTCGTAGAGTGGGTAGAATTCTAAAAAATGGACATTCGTTAATGAATAATTATTATAAAGAAAAACGCGTTAAATTCATTAATTCTTCAATCTTTATTTTAGCTTTATTAAATATACATTTCGGAAAATAATCACCCATTACAACTTCAGCTCATTTTTATAGAATTTCATGTTGATTAAAATCCCGTTAATGAAACCAGGATAAATATAAATTAATTGATTAAAATATTTATTCACGAAAATCGTATAATATGTGCATTATTTAATTTTGCGGGCAACATAAATTGGGAACATTTAACACACAATTTCATTAAACACGTAAAACATGTATTAAACCACGCTAATTCGCGATTTGATTGGTTCATAGACCGCGATTTATGATGACGTCAGTTACACATTCAAATTATGATACCGCAGAAGTGAAAATAAAGTGATCGCGGATTCCGAGTCTGTGCTGCTGGCATATTTTTCGGAATTGCCTGAAAAATATAAACCATCGACACTTTGGCTTACATATTCTATTCTAAAAAGTACTCTTAGTTTACATGAGAATGTTAAAATCAAAAAGCACGTGTTTTTACACGAGAAGAAATTCAGAAGTTTATAAACACAGCAGCAAATGACCTGTATTTTCCTACAAAGGCATGATGAAATATGCTAAACAAATTCCATGTTATATAATTGTCTACATTCATTTCGATAAATATATATAATAAATATCGTTATATATTGTTGTTATCGTGAACAAAGTATAGTGTTCAACTCGCATATAATGCCTATTAATCACTCGAACGACTTGCTACACTCGACTACGGCTCGTTTCGCAAACATCGTTCTCGTGATTAATAGTTATCATTATATGCTTGTTGTACAATATACTATTAATAAACAGTAAAATTTAATATTGAATATGGACAATTAATAACATAATGATTTCCATCTAGTTGCTTGTATAGTCATAATAAATTGTGAATAAAACAAATTTTGTTACAATAAATTTATGATGTGTTATATCATTGTAATTAGAAGAAATAGAGGATTAAAAAAAGTTATTGATAGAAGAAACGAAACACGCTATTAATAAAATTATTATGCCATCGATTGTATCATAAACAAATTGTTATTAATAATGAGCACTTTGTATCTCGAAATGTACATCTAACATAAAATAAATTGTAAAGTAAGGAATAACAGTCTTTCAATTTGTGAACAAAGACATAAATAAAAAAGGAAATGGCATTTTCTAATTGTTTTTTTTTTTTTCAATTATCTTGAAAAAAAAAACGAATGATATTAATAAGCATAAAATTCTGCAAAAGTCCCAAATTTAAACCTACCATCTATCTCTTATAATAAACAAGATCCCCACGGCAAAGCTCGAATATAAACAGGGTGTTTTTTTAATAGATTTATATTACCTCTTCTTATTTTATGTAAAATTATTATATTCAGATGATTAAGAAATATTAATGTTTAAATATTGTATCCCCTAATTATTTTAGAGAAAAAGTGTTTCTCGTAGGGAGAAAAATACTCTATAAAACCATTACTTATTTTCTTATTTTTCACACAAAGTGGAAATCGAGAAAATTAAAAACCACTATTTTAGAAAAAATGGGTGATACCTTGGTATTGTTGAAACAAGCAGCGATTGATTGTTAACTGTCATGTTAGCATTCGAATAGAAGTATTTAAGTAATTCTAAGTTACTATTGTGCATTTGTTGAATGAAAAGATCCAAATGCTAAAACGGTACTATTGGGGTAATCGTGCACGTGCAGTGATATGTTTCGTGTAGAATATCCGAATCGGCCAATTCTAAACCACACTACTCTTTGTAACAACTGGAACTATAAACAGTAAGTGTAAATGTAATAAAAACGTCCGGCAGAATTTAAGATATCGAGATAATGCAAACGCTGTCGAGGGGATAGTTGGATGTTTATCGGATTTATTCCACCTGATCATTTCCGTTTACAACTAAATTTTCCGAGTGGGCACTATAGAATCAGACCATTTCTGGCCAGTTTTCATGTATAGCTCACATGCCCTGAAATATGCAGGTCTAGAGGTCTTTAGAGAGGGTCCAATTTTTTAGAATGCCTGCTCCCATTGATCTATATACAGTGCTTCCAGTCCATTTTTGGATGGATGAAAGTTATATCTGTTTTATTTACGACGAATGAAAGTAAAACAAATATAATAATATTAATCGATGAGGCTATTTCATGTAAAGTATTTTAAAGAAAGTGACACTTCCTGTTATACCGGTACATGTCAGAAGTTTATGTATTTCTTCGTTGATAGAGAGAGAGATAGAGAGAGAGAGAAATCGAGAGAGAGAGAGTCGTTTTTTATTGTAAAGTTGAGCTTTAATATGGCCTTTGCAAAATTAAAGGTATATTTTCCGAAGCACTGTTTAATCTGGTGTAATTTGAACCATCAGAAAAAAAAGATGCGGTATTGTGAAAGAAGAAGAAAGTTTATAACAAAAGTTTTTAATAATCCATACAAACCATACATAGTACGGACTAGGAATATCGCCTTCATATAAATTTGATTTGGTTCTCATTGATAACTTGATGAAACATTCTAACTAATAATACACATAAACTAGCAGCCTAGAACAGTATGATCCATAGATGTTTATCAATCCCTATGTCAAAGAAAAATTACCAAAAAGAAGTAAATATAATTTACCAAATTGCCAATAGTAATGGTTTTAAAAAATCAACCATTGGGAAAATATTAATTAAAAAACAAATAATAATAAATTCAATTTTTCCTATAGTAAAAAATAAACCCCAAACAAAGTATTCATCTATCACATACACAGGTAACGAAACTAATAGAATAACAAAAAAGTTAGAAAAATTAAATATTAAAATAGCCTATAAAACAGACAACACAATAGGTAAATACATAAAAAACAATAAAGATAAAATATCTAGAGCTTAAGATAGTGAGGTCTATTTGCTAAGTTGTGGTGACTGCCCGAAAGTATACATAGGCCAAACGGGGAGAGCATTTCAAGAACGGATAAAGGAACATATATCCAGCTTTGAGAAGAAGAAAAACAATTCAACGTATTCAAACCACCTGTTAGAAGAAAGCCACAAATTTAACGAAGATTTTCAAATACCACATATCCAGAGGAAATGAAGAACACTGAACACCCTAGAAAGTGTGGAAATAAATAAAAGAACATTTAACGGACAAATATTAAACGACCAGATAGATATAAATAACTCCCCATTACTTAATTTAAAACTTGTAACCCCCATTGCTCCCCCTATATATTATTTGTAATTTAGGTTAAGTTAATCACTTGTTCTTCACCTGAAGAAGCCACAAGGTGGCGAAACAATTGTAGTGAAATACAAAATAAAAATTTTTTGAAAGTTATAACAAACGTGTTTACTTTAAAGTGATACATTCTAATATTGAGTTCGAAATTAAAGTCACTTGGTTTGCTTCACTTATTTTTTTATTATTTTCCAACTAGTTTCGACTTATCGTCATTATCAAGGAAATAATATACAGAAAATATTTTTACAGGTTAATATATACAATCAAGTAGTAATGGCAGTGAGCCAAGACATCTGGCACTCCCCGCCAGATGTCTTGGCAATCATTAACCACGTTTTTTTTCCATGTTTAATGGCCTTATGGATTTCCAAGCCTTCTCTAAAATTTAAATCCTGCTTTTTACTACCTGAATATAAAATTGTCTACATGGCAATGAGGTCTGCTATACTGGCACTTAATATAACAAACCAAACCAAGTGCCTTTAATTTTGAATTCAATATCGCCGTCATTTTTCGAAAGATTTTCAATTTAAGCTAATTGCTCTAAAATCATTCAATAATTCAATTCTTGCCATTACAATAAAAGTCACATTGCGTTGTGATTTAGTTAATATTTAATGCACACGAAATATGTGCCGCAATTCCAGTTTTAATATTATTATTATTTTCCACAAATAAACATTAATACACAGGTTTTTACCAACAAATCAATAAATGCCCTACTAACAATTTCCATTTCAGCATGGTATTTACTGTGCGAATAAAATAATGTCTGCAGTGGATGATATAAGCTTCTTAATAAAATACTCCTCGTTGCTTTATATAATCCCAGTGTTTAATGGTATTTTTAAAAATCAGAGCTTCTCGGCTTGGATCTTTTTTTTGTGGTGCAAACAGGCTTTATTTCTTCGATATTTAAAATATGTTTTCGCGAGAACGCAGTGAATCATTTTTGGAAATTTATTTGCGTTATTTATATGTTGTTAGTGATATCCCACAAGCGGGAATATTTTTCGGACGAAGAAAATCGCGCGGAATTTTCAAGAATTATTCAACAGCCTGAACGCCGCGGATCTGCAAATCTTGCGCAAAAAATGCAAATATTTGCACATATTTTGAAAAAGCACCAGTATCGTTCCTAGAAATATCAGTGCCATCAACAATTGCTTTCAGATGATATGGTGAGAAGGACTGAGTTTTGCTTCACCATTATGGAAAAATAAAAATAAAGTCTTTTTTAGGAATGTATGTTTTACAGTTCAACGTTAATTTAGGCTTAACAATGAGTCAAACGCACAAAACTGAAGAATTTGGGTTACACAAAATCCTCATGAATATTTAGAAACGAGAATCCAATATGATAATATCAAAAATTAAATATTTGGGCTGGTATTTTTGGGGTATCATATTATTGGACCATTTTGCAGTGTGGTTTTCATCGCAATTGCAGCAGATAGCTGGCGTGGCTTCGGATTACACGAGTGCATTTACTAGCGTGATGATCTTCGTTGCATTTTACACAACGCGGTCGGGTGTTGCAGCGGTAGGCGCCGTGGCCGAAATGTGGCACTATTGTGCCCCTTTTTAGGTTTTAAGTTTTTCAACTGTAACCGAAGCGTGGTTGAAGTCCTTGAGATTAAAAATCTCAAGCCCCTCGGGGGTGTTTCCAGTATAAGCTGGAACATGGGGAGAGGTCGTTTAGTCGAGCCCATCCTGTGGGCTTGTAGGATGGGGTATTTAAGCGCTTTAATCACTTCGAAGATGTGCTGGTCGGGAAATTTTGTGTCAAGATTTTTGACACATATTTGGAGATTTTTTTCCTCCTTTAATGAGTAAGTGAAGAAGTCGATATTTACTTCTTTGAGGTATTTTATGAGTTTATGGTAATTGTCGGCGGTGTCGACATAAACGGCGAGGTGATTCACTGTGGATTTCGTCTTAAGGACGGTGGTTTGCCGCTTGTTTAGCTCTTTTGAAAGCGGAAACCACAGGGATTTGTCGGTTATATTAACCGGCGGTGGTTTGGTTGTGCATCGATAATTGATTGAGATTAGGCCTGTTGGAAGGCTTAATTCGGAAGGATTGGAGGGCATTTGCTCTCATTTTGGGTTGTGGGGCGGCGGAGGCGGTTGTGGCCTCGTTAACGGGCTCTTTGGAACCATTTTTCGGGTTATGTTCTTTAATGGTGGAAATTTAAGTTCTGAACGTTGTTTGGAATTATTATCTGAAGAAATAGCATCAGCTATCAATGAGGTTGCACCGGCTAATCAAGAAAGAAATTTCAAATTGATGGATTTCCTGTACATATTAGTCGTGTCGTCCGCGAATATTTAAATTAAAGCTTTAATAACAAAGTTATTAGTAAATGATACAAAATTTATTAGTCTGCTCGTAGTCCAAACCTTTTTCATAATGATTTCTTTCTATGGGGAAATTTGAAATTAAAAATTTACAGTGGTAACCATTTTGAAGATTTAGAATAATTGCAAAATAGTATTCAAGATCAATGCGCGAGAATTTCGCCATATTAGTTAGCAAATATCAAAGGAGATTTTTTTGATAGAATGTGTTATTGTTTATCAGTGGATTGAGGATTATTTGAACATTTATTATAGTATTTGTTTTATTATGTGTTAATTCCTTAAATAAAAGTTGATTCATGTTGTTTTGCAGATTATTTTAATTATTTTTAAAATGTTCATTATGTAATAAAAACGAGATTCAACTTAAAATGTCATATGTCATGCTTTAGTTTACTTTGAAGTGTGATACAAAATTATCCATCGACCAAATCAGCAATGTAACACGAATTAGTAACTAAGAATAATTAAATATAAATAGAAAAGAATATCCATTCACTTGGTCACAGTTATTTAAATATATTAAATAAAAATGAACCGAGAGGAGTTTTTTGTGGGTTTACGATAACAACAATACAGGAACGCATGTCCTTCCTTTGCCCGCCATTACTATCACAGCGCGCGGCAGGTGAGGGTCCCTCTTTTTAATTAATTTGATTAAATTATTTTCGTTTAATTTTATTCGGTTTTGATTTAAATTGAATTAATTTGATTTGATTTAATTTAATTTCATTTAATATAATTGATTTAATTTCGCTGAGTGTATTTGAATTAATTTAATTGATTTATTTTAACATCTTAGCTGTACTGACGAGGAATAGATCCCGAAACACGTGTCTGCAGATGGCCTTATATTATGTAACGTTCCTTTTGTTGTTTTTACATTAAATTTTTTTGGATCAAAATTTGTTACATTACGCAATATTTTATTGATGTGCAACAGCAGGTGTACATTATGTAATTCAATGTCCGGCGTGGGTATTTGCCCGGGAAGTAGTTGTTTTAATGCGCATTTGTGTAACGTACTTACGTAGCGTAAGTCAAAAGTTACAGAGCTAAATGTGGACATAATTTATTAATTATTTTCAAATCATTTTTATTTAATATATAATAATAATAATATAGCCGTCTCTTTCTACTAAACCGCACCCTTAAAATGTCATGATATAATACTAACGGGTCAATGTACACAAAAAAATTAAACATTTTTATAGCATGTTGATATAAAAAGTATAAAAATATAGTTATAAATTCCTGACTTAACACAAATCGCTAAGGTAAGCTGATGCAAAAAATAACCAAACATTTTTATAGCGTGTTAAAGCTATTCAAATACAAAAATATTGTTACAATTCTCAATAAAAAAACTCGTAAATCGCTGAGATATGTTGACACAAAAAAAATTATAACATTTTTATAGCGTGTTGAAACTATTCAAATACAAAAATACAGTTATAAATTCCCAACTAAACAAAAAATCATAAATCGCTAAGGTATGTTCATACAAAAAAGAACTAAACATTTGTATAGTGTTGAAACTATTCAAAAAACAGTTATAAATTCCCAACTAAACACAGATCGTAAATTTCAGTTACAAAAGCAAATGCAACCCGATCAAGTTGACCGTAAGCAAAACGTAAATCGCGGAAACAAAGCCCTCAACCGGGACACCGCTTCCTTACTATCGAATATCCCGAAGGGGATGAATTAAAAGGTAATAAGGCCCCACTTATGCAAAAAAAAAATAGACAACCGTGTAACAAGCCCATAAATTCAGAGCGTACGTTGGTAGACCAGTGGTCACAATAAAATTTATACGCTATATTGTTACAATCCTTTAGCGCGACCGGGAAAAAGCAGGAAAAGAAGGTGACCCTCTTATTCCTCTCCTCCTTTTTTTCTTCTCTATTTTTCTTCCTCCCGGCACCCAATCGGAAACGTCCGGCTTTTTTGATTTAGGTCATATTAAGGAGTCCGAGGAGAAAAAAGATTACGTTTCAATTCGGTGCGTCCTGGATAGGAATATACGTTGCTGTTGGAAAATTTATGTAAAAATAGGGGAGCCCTTTTTTTCGGGATGTGTACTGTGCGCGTCCAGATAATACGGACAGTGCAACAATAACTGGGCAGATTAGAAACTGCCGGACTTTAAAAAAAAAACTGTCTCGGAAACGGCCTTTAAGTAATTATGCAACGCTAACGGAAAGATTACGATCTTATCTTTTGGGTTTTTGTGTAATCCGTCGTTTAATTTTATGCTAACATGATACGAATAAGCGTATCTTAAACGGAATTAATCCAGGTATGAAATTTATTGGATCCAATAACACACATTGAAATGCTAATGATTTTTTTATATCGAATTTAAACTGCTCGTTAGAATCAAATTAGTATTTTATTACGATTTTCAATTAATTAACATGTACATTAAGATAATAGCCATTTTATCTACACATATATTAATTGAATATTTGATCTTAATTTTAACGAATGTATATGTGACCTTTTTTAGTCGGACACCCTGGTCCGAATAAGTAAGTTCACCGGCTATATCTCAGGAGCTAAGACTGCTAAAGCTTTAAAATAAAAAATATAAAAAATTAAAATATTTAAATAAAAGTGACCATGAGAAAATGTTGGAAATAAATTTCAAGTTCATATCTTTTCCAGTAGGGGGCGTAATGAACAGTCGAAAAATAATTCTGCGATTATCTGTATCAGTGACCTTTCTTATCTGGACACCCGGTACAATTTACAGTAAAGTTGTCTTCCTTTAGTATCATACTAATACTACTAATTGTGACAATAAATACTTTTTTCTTTAAGGCTACGATTTTGCGCCTAATAAACGGTGCGATTAACGACAGAGCGTGACGTGGTTTTTACTAAATGTGTTTGTTTATTTTATACCAACTTTGATTTTTCAACTTAGCGGCAAACATCTGAACTACTATATACTATTCCACAATAAAAAATGATGCCGTCGAACTAAATTTGTTCTCATTGACTATTTTGTAGGATTAAAGAGTATACAAAAAATAATATTATAAATGTATTAAATATGGATTATAAGACGAAGACTTTCCACGTATAATCAGATATATTTGATATAGATTAAATGTATTTTTGTAAATTAAATTATTTTTTGAAAAAATAGTGTTTTCCCTTTTTTGTTTTTAAAAAATTAAAATTATCTGATGTTCATCAGTAAATAAGCTATCTGTCTGTATTTAATGTTTATTTTTTATGGCAGTATAAAATTGTTAAACCCTTAAAACGGAAACGTATTGAGGATTGCAGCCTTAATCGTTTTTTTTTATCAATAGCAATTTTCACGAGCATACTATTTTCTGTGTATAATGAAATATAAACGTGGGACAAGAAGTCAATATATAGTTCATACTTTAATTTAATATTAATTTTAGAACTTTTATACTTCAAAGTAACAAAAAATATGCTGCTCTAAAAAATCTTCCTACATCATTATAGAATTGTTCAAAATAGCATTTTTGAATACAATATCATAAAAGTAGGATATTTCAAAAATGTTTTATAATATTTGCCACATTGTGAAATAACACCAGTTTCAAGAATCAACCCGCGTCAATAATACAAAAACCAGCTAAAATGTGATGAAAATATAAAAAAATATAAGTTGTACCATTTAGTTAGTTGACATATATGCTAAAATAATTATTAATATATACATGAAATAAATTTTAATTTAGATTCAACAACTTTAAATTCTCGACTAGTTTTGGGTTATTAGCCCATTTTCAAATGAATTTAAAATTAAAATATTTATATATTTTTTTAATTTTCCATAAATTTTATTTATTTTGTTTCCAATATATATTATACATTGTATATTGAAGAAAGTTTGACCCTTTCTCCAACATATAAGATATATTGAAAATAAAATATGTTAAAATAAATAACATTTACGCAAAATTTAAATATATATATATATATATGTATATCAATAAAACATTGTTGGTTGATAATTTATATTATTTGTTTATATTATATTTTTATTACATATAATATTCATTTTCATCATAAAAAATAATGTCTGCATAAAATAATGTTTCTCGTAAAATAGTAAAGCAAAGCAAAGGTATATGTACGCAAAAATCGAAACAGGAATATAATGATGCGCTCCAACATGTTTTGATACATTTTAGTTTTAATATTGAAATAACGTTTTTTTAATGACATAACAATAAAAGCATCGTTTGTAAAAAGTAAATAAAAGCAGATGAATTTTATATCTTATGAAAGTAGATTTTAATATTATTAAACACCAATCATAAATGAAGGCTCGTATCCGACAAAAAATAATCGAATGTCACAGTCAAAATCCGTCAAAATTGTATATGTTTATCATTCAAAAACCGCAACAGTAATATATAAAAAAAACACTTTCTTTGCAACTAAGGAAAGGGAAAATGTGCAGCATTGACAACGTGAGCGAGTCGGGTATTTCTTTGATAAACGAAAGCGCGACGAATTTGGTGCAAAATGTCAGCTACGATTTCTTCGACCTGGCGAACGCAGCGGGGAAATTCGCCAGTACACCGCAATCAAAAATGGCTTTAGACAATTTCTTTTACAAACTTAAGTATCTGGAGAAGGAATGGTATGAGTTTGGTAGCAGGTACCAGCAAATTGTTAGGAGGAATGAGCAATTGACGTTGGAGTAAGCTATACTTTTAAATTATTTTATATATAACTAGCAGCCGGTACCTGTTCTCCACACAGGACCTCCGGAGAATATAGAAAACTTCATTTGATTAGCAAGTTTTTCAAAAAAATAACATTTTAAATAGGCTTAAATTACTATTAAAAAAGAACGACCGGTAGCTAAAGGGAAAATAATGACTAATTAAAAAAATACCATACCACAAGATTAAAAGGTTTGAAAGTTAAACACTTTGCTCGTATCAAGCACCTATTTTTATTCAAGTGTTTGATAATCCGATTATGTAAATAAAAATGTATCATTCTTCGCCTGAAGATGCTACAGTGTAGCGAAACAATTGTTGCGTAATAAAAACAACAAATATTAAAGTTTAAAAGTCAGTGTTTAATTTATTAAAACCTTAAATTAAAAGTGAAAATGAACTTTCAACAATTAAAAGCCTCAACAATCTAAAAATGTTTGATAAGTGTTTGTATCTTCAACCATCATACGACTTTAGAAATAACAAGATGGACAGTTTTAGTTAGAGCTTCTTTATTTCACAATGGCTGAACAAGTCATCACAAATTTAAGGTTGTGATAAACATGTGGAAAAATACAATGTAGGCAACCCAACATGCAAACGTGTTAGAGGCGCAAGCATCCTCGGTCCCGTTGTCCGGCCGCATTTCCAAGAAGATCGTTCCGATGAGCTGCGAACTAACCATTAAAATTTCCCCAAACGAGGAATCGGCACGTAGGCAGTAATTTTTGTTAAAATTACATGCCAAACCCGAACAATATGTATAAAAACCACATATTTATAAGAACAAATTTAACAAATGCTTCTTATGTATATGTCCAACCTTATCCCACCCCCCTTTATTCTAATACGACCGCTCGATTATACTATTTTTTCGCATGAACCTGTTCTTACATAACTCCTTACATTCCTCTTTTTAACACTAATTTTACAAGAAGATATCAATAATTGATTGATTACATCACACAATAATTAATCAATTGTTCAATGGCTATCGACCAACTCTTCTCATTTAATTTAAAAATGTTTTACCTAATGATCAATGAGGGAAAGTTGTCTTAAAGAAATGAAACTACACATGGTTTTTATGTTGTTTATTTTCAGATTCGAACGAGAAAGACATAAAGCGAAAGTGTACCAAAAACGCTTGAAATTCGTGAAGGAAAACCAAGAAAACGTCGAGCGTTTACACGAGCTCTACGACGGCATAAAATGCTTGGAGCAGAAAACTTTCTCGGAAAAAGAGGCACAAACGGAAGGACCGAATGATGTATTATCTTTCGACAAAGATGCGTTGAAATCGGCGAAAGACACATTGAATACGATCAGAGAAATGGTTCAGAAACGGGAATCTCGGCACGACGAAAACACCAAAAGGCTCAGTTTCTTGACGGAGAGGGTGGAGAATTTGGAGGTGCAAAACAAGGAACTGACACAGTTACTCAAGGAGAAGATCGCCGAACAAAAGATGGTTAATAAATATAACGATTGCGGGATTGGCGTTGAGAAGAAAGAATGCGAGAAAAAATTGTGAGTAATTTTGTTCATTTGTGTCTCATTAACTTAGTAAAAATTGTTTTAAGATTACATAATTAAAAAAAAAGATATACAATCTGTAAATTACGCGATTTGTGCTATTTGGTATCAAAGTTACGTATACTAGTAATATTAAATAAGGATTTATTTAACAACAGACAGTTAAAATATAAAAAAAGATAACAAAAATACAGAATTAAAAGTGATATTTAACGCGGATACGACCGAAGAACGTGATGTTGCTCGTTTCAAAGTTGAGAACAGATTTGTTAGGAAATAAAATACAAATTTTACAAAACCGGAAAAAAGTGGAAGTATAAAGCGAGAAGAAAATGTGAAAATATGTAAGTTAAACAAGAAGAGGGAAACATATGGCGGGAAGTTAATTGAGGTGGTTAGGGGTTAAAAATGGTTCCAAGAAGAGCGTTTACAACTTAATGCTTCGTCAGAGTGTTATCTAGAATTGAGTTTAATTAAGCACGTTCGGCTGGTGTCTTTTGTAACTCAAGAAAAATTTAACAATAGTTTATTGCCCTTCAAGCGTATTCAAAATTGAAGAAATACATATAACGTCAAAAAAAATTCAATGAAGTCTGTTCGTTTTTTTTTTGCAACATCTGACGCAAACAACATCTATTATTTTGTTCTACGAAATCATTTTTTTATTGTTTCTTGATAATAGCATTATTATTACAAGAAATTTGTGAATACTATAAACAATTGAATAAATAATTAATTATTATCCCTTTAGCTTCTACAATACTTTATATAGAATAGAATAAGCATCCATTGAAACTACCAGGGTAATTTAAATAACTATGACCAAGTGAATAAATGCTCCTTATATATATATATATATATATATATATATATATATGTATATATATTAATATATATTTATTTATTTATTAACGGCCAAGCCTTTTTGAATACAATATTTAACAAAAATAGATAATACAATATATAAGTAAATATAATATTTATTTATACTAAGAAGTACATAAATGTACATATAAATTATAATTGTAATTAAATTTATATATTTGAACTACTCTGTTTAAAAATTCGATTTTGTAATAAAAATTTTATTATTTCAGAAAATGGAACAACGTCCGGCAATCACTGGATAGTAGGCAGAATAGAGAGTAAGCCGAAAATATTTTTTAACATACTATCTATCCTTTTTCTCATATATTATTTAGAATTAATCTGTTTAGTTCTCTTTTCCAATTTAGCCTCTTAATTTATTATTATTTGATTTGTGGGGTTGTATTGGCACTTGGACCTAAAGATCTTTTGTGCCTCCCCTTACGCAAAATAATTTAATTTGTTACCTCACAGGATTGAGTAACCCTAAACAGTTGTTAATTTTGAAATATTTCAGTTCGTCAAGAGTGTGGATGTAGTTACACAAGAACCTTTGTATTACACAGCTAAAGACTCTCATTCTGTTAGAAGATGGATAACTGTCTTCCTTTCCACAACACTGAATCTACATGATTATTTCCATGTTTTTCGGGTGATTATTTACTGGAACATATCCTGTTAGAATTCCTGTTTGAGGTTTCTCCTGTTGATTAGCCAAAAATACCTATTGGTAGTGGAGTAGAACCACCCTGTGACGATTTTTGCTTCCTCAGCTCCTCTATGCCCCCCCCCCCAGTAGCGTTCCTTCTCTCTAGCCTCAATGTCCCTTACTTTTTCCTTTAGAAATTGTTTGGTAAGGGGACAGATGGGTGCAGGGCCTATTGAAACTAGCTCAGCCCCTATTTCAGCAAGGGCATTTGTCATTTCATTTCCCTCATGCCCTGGCACCCATATTAGGCTTAATCTGTTGTCTTTTGCCAGTTGTATCAGAGAGTTACGGCACTCCAGAACTAGGCTCGAGTTATTTACCGGAATCCGAAGAGCCATAAGTACAGCCTTGCTGTCACTAGCTATATTGATATTTGCCCCTTTGTATCCCTTCATCAGGACATGTCTAGATCATACAAATATTGCCATGATTTCTGCTTGGAAGATGGAGCAGCCAAATTTCAGAGCCGTGTGGATCTCAGTCCTTGGTCCACTGACTCCCGAACCTGTCATTCCATTCCTTAGGAACTCGTCTGTATACCATACCTGAGATTCCCTTACCTGTGTGGGTATATTTCCTCCAGATTAGTCATATTTATATCATCCGTGGCCCCATTAAATGGGAAACTTTATTTAGGATGCTAAAGTGACCCATAGTTTTTTTTTTCTAAAATTGGTACTTTTTTGTATTCTTAGGGTTTCTTCAAGAGCGACTCTTTGCAGGTGTACGTATATTTGACGCATCACCTCCATTGCCACTGTTGAAGACGACCTCATTGCCTCCATAATACACAAACATGCCAATCTCTGAATCCTATATAGGATTTTTTATAGTAATAATAATAATAATCTTTATTCACAAGTTTAAATTACAAATTCAATTCATATTATTATTGAGTGCATGTTTTTTGCCGAATTTTCGTCCACCAGATGAATGCTGCATACGTGATAGTGGGTCTCACTATTATTATATCCACCTGGTCATTTTAGGATTGAGTCTCCAGGTCTTTCCTAGTACTTACCTACAGGTGAAAGTTCTGTGAGAGCTTTCTTCTTGACGTGCAGCAATTGTCTATTCCATTAAAGTTTATTTGTCTAGGTAAATTCCCAAAAACGTATCTTCCTTCTTGTAGTTTTAGCTCTATCCCTCGCATGTGAGGATTGTTCACATCTAGCTTTTCTTTCTTGTTAAGGGAACTACTATCGTTTTGTGGGGGTTGATACCCAGGTTTTGTTCTTACGCCATTTAGCAGCAACAGCATCAAGACCATGTTGGATTATTTCCATTACAGTTCTTTCAATCTTACCAGTTACCATCAGCACTGTATCATCAGCTTACCCTATTGCAAGTATACCTTCCTTTTCTAATGTAGATAGTAGGTCGTCAACCACCAAAGACCACAAAAGTGTGGAAAGTACTCCCCCCTGCGGACAGCTTCTACTGGTCAAGATGGTTTTCGAACCCTTGCCGATTCTAGTAGTTATTTCCTTGCTTTGAAGCATGGATTTGATCTATCTCGTTGTTACAGGGTTAGACACTTATGGTACAATGCACTATTTATGGCTTGAAATGAGGTGTTATCAAAAGCCCCTTCAATGTCTGGAAAGACACAAATAGCCGACCACAACCCCCATCAGGCCACTTAGTGTTGAGATGGTTGACTTTCCCTTTTGTTATGCGTGCTAATTTACATGCAGTGGTCTCTGGGGAAGTATATCCTTCCTAATTTGCACCTTTTCCATGCCTTTTAAAAGAAATGAAGATAGATTGATTGGTCTATAGGCCTTAGATTCTTCAGTGGGTTTACCCGCCTGGACTAAGGTAATCTTTATTCCAAAAGATTACCTCAGTTTATCTCGACTCCCTTGGAATATGTCCCCGGGCATGGCTTGTACTGAAGATCGTCCTTAGTTTTGTTTTAATCAAATCCGGACACTTCTGGATAATGATTGGCGCTAGGCCATCATCTCCCAGTATTTTGTATGGTTTAAAGATATTTGCCCAAACAATCCTCTTTTCGGTAAAGGCCCCGCTTGATCAACTTCTAACTCTACCTATTTGATCATAATTTACTCGAGTTGCAAACTACGAGCATTTAGTTCGACAGTCAGGGAAGTGAGTGCTTAGCAGCAGTTCTAGAGTCTCCTTTGGACTTGTTAATTTTCCCACAGTTTTCTGCAGATATCCAAGGCCCACAGAGTAAAGGCCTAGCAATAGGTCATGTCCGCTGCGTGCGTGTAGTATTGCTGCTGTGGGGAGGTGTTATAACCCTTCGCACATTTGTCTCTAGGATTTCCTTTTTGAGTCCCTCAAAGCCATATTGTATTTTCTAAGAGCTTCGCGGTAGCAGTCCCACTTGTCACTTTTTTGGCATTGTTGAAGTCTTATCTCAATTGCTTTTTCATCTTATTAAGCTCTCCATTCCACCAGAGAACACTTCTCTATTGCGTTCCCCGACCCGTCTGGCAACTGATATCCAGAGCTGTCATCAGCATTTCATTTAGATTTTTTTGTGGCTTTTTCTAAATCCTCTACCGTTACAATATTTTCTACCATTGAACTTCCTAGCTACCGTTTAACTGATAGAGTATATTTCTTACAGTCTGTTTTCTGGATGATTTTTTCTTTTCATAACCTCTTTATCTTCTGCCTCAAGACTAAACCTGATAAATTGGTGGTCAAAGATAAACGTTTCATCGGAGACGTACCAGTTAGAGATTTTAGAAGATGGAAGCGTCAAGTCTGATAATTCTGCCTTTATCCTATTAGCGAAAGTTGGTTTGCTTCCCCTATTTATGACAATGATATTATTTGTCATAAGGTATTCAAACAAATATCTGTGCTTTCCCATGCTATATGGTGGGAATTAGCGTTACAGCTTATAATGCATGGGATATTTTTATCTTTACAGAAATTAGTGAAATTACTTACTTCTTGCATTGGTGACTCTGTAGTGTCTCATGGGAAGTAGGCAGATGCGTACACTATCTTCCAAGTTGTCTCTCCTCTCCGATAGCTTAGCTACATTGATACTAAATTCTTAGAGATTGTGTTATGGGCAAGTAAGTGGTATTCCGGCTCAGAGAGATGGCCGATCTTGGCCTTTCTTCCTCCGAGTTTGCTCAGTTTACTGATGATTCCTCTTATCTGTCCCTTACAGAAATACGCTTCCTGCAGCAAAACAATGCTGATATTATCTTCAACCAGTACAGAGGATCCTTCGCTCCTTTTGACCTGTGCAGGTTGATTTGAACAATCTTTGTTGCTTCAGAATTTGTATCTGTTTTATAAAATGGCTTTTTGGATGCCTTTAGCTGTCAGCTACCGTCGACAATGCTCATTTATCCTCCGACAGAGTAGACTCCACAGAAGTAGTCTTCATAGCAGCACCCTCCACCCGGAGACCCCTTCCGTCTCCGTAAGTGTCGTCGATCTCTAGCAATTTCTCCGGGGAAGTTAAGTTTTTCTTGAGGCTTAGTTTGATCAGACTGAACTTACAACTTAAAGTCAGACCAGCCTCTTTTAGTCTTTCCTCCGTAGGGAGGTCCGCGGAGATCGTAAGCACAGCTACATGGCCGGTCTCTGCTCTCCTCAAAACCCTCCAGTTCTCGATTACCTTAGTGCTATCTTTGAAAAAGACCACCACGACCTTTGGTCGAGGCATGTAATTTTTCTCCTTTATTTTCAATGAAGCCCCTTCCCAGGGGGCATAATATCACTAAGAAAAAAGAGCCATGCAACTGACTTCGCGTCTGTGCAGTTTACAAGGAGCTACCCAGGACGGTAGGTAACATCCTGAAGGGCAAGTTTTAAATCCTGATTTTCGTGGAGTATAACCCTTTCCAGAATGAAGTCCTGAACGGCCTTCATATGATCCGTAGTCAGGAGCCCCTTCGGATAGCTCTCCTCCAGGATCGCCACTTTCACCCCGTGAACTGCCTTCTTATAGTACCTACCGTCCTTTTTCGTCGGCCCTGTCATTCTTCTGTACATGTTGAGGCCTTGGTGGTCCTCTCTTCTTCTTTAGCCACTTTTTTTAGCTTGGAGGATTTTGTCCCTATCTGCTGTTTCCTCCTCGTTTTGTTTTCTGTCTTAATTTATTACTAAAATTTTTTTTTTTTTTTGGAAACTGCAGCCATTATAATTAAATATGAAACGCAATTAATTAATCGTGAAATAATTTTGACAAATAGATGAATCTCATAACATTTCGGAAAAAAAAAATGGAAAATTAAATTGAGATAAAGCGAAACATTTTTGATATAAAATTAAATACAAAGTTAAGTTATAAATTAAATTTTATAAACATTATTTTCTTTAGAAATGGTGATACAAAATTCCATTATATTAAAAATAAGGTAACTTAATAATACACTAATAATTTCTAAATACATTAAATGTTTGATGAAGCAATATTGTTAATTTTTGATGTTTCGCAACAAATTTGCAGAAGATAAGTAATGGAATTTTGAGCATTAGTAGAAAGTTATTTTTCTTTGTCAGAATCACTATAGGTTAATTTCCAAAAGAGTACACGACACGCAAGGTTTATGGAAAATAGACAAACAAAAATTACCTCACTCATTAAAATTTATAACTTCCTAGAGTGGTTTAAGATTTTAGTTGATAAAAAAATAAAATCTGATCCGAGATTGATGCCGCTCTATTTAAATTAATTGAAAAGTTATTGTAATATAATAATTTGAAAAATCCTACTCTCACAATTTATGAATTCATCAAGACTGTTCAGCACAGACATTTTTATTGCACATCACCATCAATTCAAGACATGGCAGAAAGACCTGCAGTCGATATTCCAGGACAGACAAACTTTTATTTTAGAGTATTTACAAACATTGTACTCAATGTTTGTAAATATGTAATTGTCTGAATAAAGAAATTTGTATATTTATAATTTGAAAATATAAACATTCCATGTTTGTTTTAATTTAAAAGAACAGTTTTTTATTATTTCGAATTCGTAAGGTCTTAGAACTCTTAGACTCAATGAGTCATAACATATTTTTTTTTTTTTCAGTTATATCGATCCCGATGTGGAGTTTCCACTAAGAGCGATACAGTCTATGAAGAGCAGTTTAACAGCGACGATGAGTAAAGTGAAAAGCGTCTACGATTTACCCCTTGCATCTGAAGATATATTGTGTAAGAAGAACAAGAATATGGAATGTGGCGACTGTAAAGAAGTGGAGATTTTAAAAAGGATTCGGACTGAAATAGAGAAGAAGCAGCAAATTATTAAATCAAAAATTGATGTTTATAACGATTTATTTAAATGATAATTTACATGTGGAACATTTGAAACAATCATCAGATAACATTGTGTGCGTCAATAAAGTAATAGTAATGAGTTATTTTACTACATTATAATTACCCAATTTGTAATTATATTTTTTGTTTTACTATATATAGTATATATTCGTTTTTCATCATATTAAAATCCTCTATTTCTTCTGATTACAATGATATAACGTATCATACTTTTATTTTAATTAGTTATGTTCTTTTTTGTAATTTTCTTTATTAACATTAAAGAAGCATTGATTTATAGTAACTAGACGGATGTCATTCTATCATTGAAACATGCCATTAGTAAAGTGAGTACGCCATCGATTGGATCATAAAAAAGTGCTATAGTGATGTCTTCATTGCATTGAAATTTTGCTTCAAATAACGAAGATATAAATAAAAAAGAAAATCGCATTCTTCAGTTGTTTTCATTTTTCTTAAAAACAAAGACAGTTAGTCCAATTTTCTCAACGGGATATTAGTCACAGTGAAATTCTACAAAAGTGCCAAATTTAAACCTACCCTCTATCTCTTATAATAAGTGAAATTTCCATGGTGATACTCGAACTTGAAACACCTTATATATATATACAGGGTGGGCCACAATTTTTGCATTTATTTTTTTACAATCATGGTTGATTAGAGTATCAGAAACTGGCTATAGACCATCGGTCTTCCTGTCTTGCAATTATTATTTTATTGTAATTAATGGTTTTAATATTTAGACATTGGTAGTTCATATTGTATGAAATAAATATGAATAAATTATTAAAAATATCTCTTGAAAATGGGCTGATAACCCGAAACTAGTTGAGAATTTAAAGTTATTCAATCTAATCTGTGTTTTATTTGTTGATTTTTAATAATTTATTCATATTTATTATTTTATTGCTTTACATCCTGCATTTCAAATAGAAGTGTAAAATACCAGTATTTTCGCTATTAATTTTGTTATTTCATTAATAAAACAATAAAAATCACTTTCAACAATTACCAGATGTTAAATCATCAAATGAAGAAAAATCTACTAAGGTCAAATTTTACAATCCGCAAATAAGGCGTAAGTAACGTATTTGTGGAATAAAAGTTAATGTCTGTGATTCTCTCCATTTGATTATAAATGAGACAGTGTTGCTAACTGAATGAAAAAATCAAGAGTAAACTTGATGTTTGTAAAATTGGGCCTAAGTTACATAAACCGAATACAAATATTTAACATCAATCTACAAAACCGCAATAAGATGAATAAAATTGGTTAGGTCAAATATTTTACAAAACAGAACGATAGATACACAACTGAGATAAAAAGGAAGAGTATTTTGAGCACAACCAGTTCTTTAGTTCTTCGTAAAGCAGTTTGAAGAGAATATTTAATTATTGTGGATGAAAATTAAGAGCATTAATGTATCATGGGATTGCTCGAAACTTAATCAACTAAAGTAGACGACGTGTAATATTTCGCTAAATGACAAGAAAATCTCAAATAAAATTTCATGAGCAATATACAGAGTGATAAACAATGATTGTAGATAAGTTAAATTTCCCACCGAAAATTCTGGGGAGTTTTATCGCTCCAAGTTCATGCCAAGGAAAAATTAATAATACTTGACAAAGGCCCTGTTAACTCCATAGGAATTTTCCGTTCAAAGTTTGGTAGTATTCCCCGGCAACCGCTTGGAGCGCTGTACGCAGAAATGTCTCCTTCTAAATTTATTATGACAATTAGAAATCACTCAAAGTTTTACTTCAAAAGCAAAAGTATATTGTTCTTTAAAGCTCTTAAAGTTTTGAAAAATGTCTCCAGCAAAGAAACATTGTGCCGTTAAATCTTGTACTAGCAATAATTTAAATATATTAATGCATAGTATTAGTTCAAAAGAGGGGGTAAGTGAATTAGTTAAATTCATATATTGTTATATCAATGTGTTATAATTAAGAATGATCGTATACAATAATATTAATTATAAAAGTAAAAGTAATTTTATTTATTTATGTATTAATAAAGAATATTTTACTATTAAAGGTATATGAAAAATGGCTTAAAGCCATTCTTCGGCTGGACTTACTTCAAAAGGATAAGAAGAAAGTGTGTAAGAATATTTACGTGTGTGACAAACACTTTCCAGAAGAATCGAAAAACAGGAGAGTGACAAAATCAATTTTGATCCCTGGATCAGTGCCATCTTTGTTTTTGGATTCAACACTCGCAGGCATGTTTTTGTATAATAATTTATTTCTTGAATGATTTTCTCACTTATCACTTGGTGTTGCCGATGAAGGTTTAAATTAAATTACATTGTGAAACACACCAAGTGTAATTTAATTATTATTAATTGATTATTGAAAAATAAAAATATAATAATTATTTATGTTATTTGCTAGCTGAGGAAACAGTGGATGATCCAGATATTGTTGGAATAGATGTTGATGATCCTGTGCTCGAGAGAGTCCGACTCGCCGGAGATAATCAAAATTCATTGGAGACTTCTCAGCCCAGTTCATCAATGGATCAGACACAGACAAAAAAAAGAGGAAATGTAAGTGTAATATGTATTTTTACTTAATAATTTACATTTATAAAATGTAAAATTACTTTCAATTTCATTCATATTCATTTCTTATCATTTATTCTTTAAAAACAAATAATCAAAAATAATTTCAAGCTATCTAACAGACAGTACAATGAAAATTGTTCGATTAGTTTTAACAGAAAACAGTAATCTAGCCCATCACTTGTAGACAAATATATTTAAAATGTTTATATTATATGTTAAAAATATAACTAATTTTTACATTTATTACTAGGTGTCAATGAAGTTGATCCTTCCCCAATTAAGATGACCTCTATTGAAAAGATAGCTGAAGGTCCCGATGGTTCAATCAATAGTAAAACCATGGAAGGTTCTACAGGACAACCACCAAGTACACCTTCTATTAGTAAAACACTATCTGGAAGAAAACGATGCCTGGAATCCAAGTTGTTCACAACTGTATCGGTAACAAGAAAGAAAATGCTTTCCCCTCAAACTCAGATGTTGTATTCATTTACACAAAACGTTCAACGGGTTGGGAGGAGATTGTTTGTTGAAAATACAGACAATAAAAAAAGATTGCAGGAGGCCTTAAAGGCAGCCCAATCCGGTGAAAAGTTGCGTGCTAAAATATTCTCTTCAAAAATTATTAAATCGCATCCCGGTTGTTCCAGGCATTAATTCTTCAGTTGCCGATTTACTAAAAGAAAGTGTACAGAAAATGGATGAAGACAAAAAGTATTGTGCCCTTCTATTTGATGAGATGTCATTGAGTACTGGGTTATATTTTATTAAAATTAATTCTTCCATTGAAGGGTTTGTCCACTGTGGTGATGGAAAAAAATACGTTTTGCTGATCATGCAATGGTTTTTATGATTCGAGGAATTTTAGTAAAATGGAAACAACCCAAAGCATACTTCTTTGTGGAGTATGGTATGAGTGTTCCTGATTTAACTCGGAATATAAAAACCATTATTAAGCAGTTACAAGATATTGGCTTGTATATTGTATGCATAATATGTGATCAATATACAACCAATGTTAAAGTAATTAAAACATTGATGGAAGATACTAATCGAAAACACATTTTAGATTGTGAAGAAAATCGAACAGTAGGATTTAAAATTGGATATCATGAAATTATTCCATTATTCGATCCTCCGCACATTTTAAAATGTGTTCGAAACAATCTATTAAAATATAATGCAGTCTTCAAATGGAAGGACACAAACTTTTCTGCTTGCTGGTCAGATGTTGTTAAGCTTCACAAAATGGATAATGGAGGAGATCCCGATTCTAAAGTTCTGCCTAAGATAACTGATTGCTATGTTTATGAGAAATTCATGAATAAAATGAAAGTCAAGCTTGCGGCACAATTTTTTTCACAGAGGACATCAGCGACGATAATATTTTTAGTAAAAAATGGCAATGAGTTATCTAAGACAGAAACCATGTGGGGAACATCAGAATTTCTATTATTCTTCGACAAATTATTTGATAGTGTCAACAGTAATAGATGATAATAAACCTTTAAGATGTTCAATTACGGATGAAAGCGGTCATGTTAAATTTTATTCTGAAGCTATTGATATTTTGAGGACAATAAGATTTAAAAAAAAACTAATGGAACTTTTGTTCCACCATGTATTGTAAATTGGATTACTACAATAAAAAATTGCAATGCATATGGAACAAACCAAGTGCCATTGGATATACACATCTGTGTCCTCGAAATCTCAATCGAGATCCCTTAGAAAATATCTTTGGGAATATACAGAGTTATGGTGCACGGAATATAAAGCCAACATGTTCTGCTTATGCAAAGTACAAACGTTTAAAATCCCGCAAAGCTGGCAATTCGAGAACTAAACAGTTGAAGAACTAATTTTGTTTCAAATAATTGCAATTTAATTCTGAACGTTATTAATATATGCTATTTTAATAGATATGACTATTATTCACAATTTAAACATCTTATGTGTATAATGTCATTTTGGTTGATGAATATCCATTGTACTGTCAGTAATTATAGTTTAATAACATCCACCAATATTGTATTTCTTTAACTTAGTTTTAGTATTGTATTAATTGTAAATTGTATATATAATTCTGTATTTTATCATTAACTAGATAAGAATTTTGTATTTATTGTATTATTATTTACAGGATAAGTAGTTTATAATTCTGTAAGGTAATCTGTGACTTGACATAAGCAGCGTCGTACGTCGTATTTTGCCATTACGTTTTTAAAAGTAGTATTCATACCCTAAACGAAATTGAAAAAAAAAATAATTAACATAAGTCCGGAGCAGCTTGTAATAGTTCATACCGCGGCGTGCGCTATTTTTTTTTTTTTTCAAATATTTAATAACAGAAATCTTCGATTCATTGTAATTTCGATGTGGTAATTGTTTGGTTTATTTTTATACAATTAATGACGAGGAAGTATCGCGCGCGCTTGGCCCCAAAAATTATATAGAATCGACAATTAAACACTAATTGTTTACTTTTATAAAATTTAAATTTCTGACTTGTAAAACCCGCTCGCACTTGACCTCAAAATTGTATATAATCAAAAATTAAGCGAAAATAGTTTACCTAAATGTTTTTATTATGGCAGGAAAAATTCCGCACGTGCTTGAACCAAATTTATGTGAAATCGACTAATAAGCGAAAATCTGAAGCGTGAGAACGGGTATGAGTTTGCAAAAATATGGGAACGGTCATGACCATATTAGGGCAGAGGAGATAAAATCATAAATAAATCAAAATTGGTTTCAAAGAGAAAAATGAAAGGAAGAAGAATTCGGAAGTTGATCGCAGTGATGAACAGACGTGGGATGGGAACTAAATGTTGCGCTAGTTTGTAGATTTGTGTATGTATTAATTTGACAATATTTTCATGTTTAATGATATAATATATTTTATCTACGACCACTATAGTAAATGCTAAATTACGAACAACGCATAAACTAAGTAAGCGAGTCTTTACGAACTGTCATGCGTAAAGAGTTAAAATCGCACAGCGTGGACATTTGCAATTAACCTTACGCACATTAAGTGTCGTTAGATCTAATTAGGCGCGGTCACATCAAATTGACATTTTTCGAAATTGCAACTGTCGTACGTATTGATAAAAGTAATATTTAATAAAATATGTCATTATCAACTAATTCTTTTGAATTTAAGCTTTAAGATGGCTAGCAACAGTGAGGAAGAGATGTGTACGCCACCTGAAATCAGCGAACAAGCCACAAACGATCTGTTACCAGAAAAATCGCGTAATAGATACGAACTTGTGTACCAAAGATTCATGGACTGGAGGCTTAGAAATAAAGTAAAATCATTGTCTGAAAACGTAATGTTGGCGTACTTTAACGAATTATCAAAGCAAATGAAACCGTTGTCATTTTGGGCTATTTATTCCATGTTACGAACATCAATCAATATTCAACATAATACGAACATTGCAAGTTACGCAAAACTTTTGGCACTGTTGAAGAGAAAATCTGATGGTTTTAGAAGTAAAAAATCAAAAACTCTCAGTCCAGAAGAAATTAACCAATTTCTGAAAAACGCACCAGACAGCGAACATTTGTTGTCAAAGGTAAATCCATCACATTTTTTAAGCTATAAAAATGCACATGCATATTTTATTATGGGTGATTCTAATATTTGGTATTAGTGGTGCTTGTAGAAAACAGGAACTGCGAAACATAAAAATTGAAGATATAGAAGATACTGGAAAATTACTGATAATCAAAATTCCAGATTCTAAGACAAAAACCCAACGTTCCTTCATTGTGTCTGAAAAATGGTACGGTACGTGGAAGAAATACATAAATTTACGTCCATCAAAAGAGGATACAAAAAGTTTGCCATTTTTTCTAAATTACAAATACAAAAAATGTACCAAACAATTTGTTGGTATAAATAAGTTTGGTGCTGTACCAAGAAAAAATTCAGAATTTCTAAGTTTGGTGAATCCGAAACACAGGCCACTGTTTTAGGCGCTCGTCGGCCACCATTCTTGTAGATGCTGGAGGTGATTTGCTCGCACTGAAGAGGCATGATGGTTGGCGCTCGTTTGCAGTGGCTGAAAGCTATGTTGATAATTCTACAAAAAAAAAACTGAAAATGCGGTGAAGATTTCAAGTGCTATTTGTGATTGTGAAGCAAAATCAAATGAAACCACCGCCAGAGACGTTAATATGGCTTTATCCTCTAGGACCAATATGTTCCACGACAACACAGTGGCGGAATCTTCTGTAACGTCTATTCTTAACAATAATGTCACTATGGCCCCATCTAATGCCCCACCAGTTTTTCATAATTGCAATGTAACCATCAATAATTATTATCACAAACTGTAAATAAAAATGTTTTTTTATATATATTTAATAAAGTTTAATTAAATGTGGTCGTAGGTAAAGTATAGTACACAACTCGAGTTGTAAGGCAATTACGCACTTGAGGAATTATGCATTTCGCCGCTTCGCGGCTCGTTGCACAAACGTTCCTCTTCGTGCGTAAAATGCTACTAACAACTCTTGTTGTGTAATATACTATTCACTTATGTCTATAGGTAATAGATGTACGTAGAATTCGAAGGAATCGTGGCACGAGTGGACGTGAAATCAAAATTGGATAAATAAAATCAAGCGATAAATAAAAAGTCGAGAATTGGTAGTGGTCGCGTGTTTTAAAGTTATACAATCCGCAATAATTAATTTTATTAGTAAATCGGTAAATGGGTTCAGATGGTAAGAGGAAAGTCATGTAAGTAAATTAGCAAGAAGTAATTATTCAAAATTAAAATGATATTTTTTTATTAACTGACTAATGATGGAGAGAATTATGAAGATATGGAATGAACTAACATATAACATAAATGCTTGAGGTTTGTACTCATTAGTCTTTTGCTCCTGAAAACGCACTTGGGCCGAACTAACCAGCAAACAAAGAATTGCACATTTACAACAAACAATTAAATCGCAATTATTTTCTATAACAATGCTTGATATTTGTATCCGTTAGTCTATTGCGCTTCACAACCGCAACTGATGAACTTGGGCCGAACTTATCAGCAACAAAGAATTAGACAAGGAATCAAAATTTAAAATAAGTTAAATATTAAAATAAATATACTTTAATGAAGGCATGCTCCGAGATGTTTATTTTAGTGGATTTTTTCAACCACTTGTAGCGCGTACGTCCCATATACGTTTTTTTTTTAGTTTAAAGGAAAAATGCATGTGGCCCTCTAATTATTGTTTTAAAACAATAAGGCGTTAACATTCAATGATAATGTAAAATAGTTGTAAGATGAATTATACTTTTAATTAGTTAAAACAGGTGCTGCTTGCATTTAAATTCACTTAATGTCTTTTATTTGTTCTCCTTTCATTTATTCTTTATTACCACGGTAAGTACAAAAATCCATATTTACGCAAATATCGAAAGAATTTTGGGTTACTGTAACGTGACTTCTGGTTTCATCAATTTAACCTTTGATGACAGAAGTCAGTTGATTCATTTTTTTATTCCCTTGACTGGGTTGTGAAGAACTTAAGTCAACTTTACACGATTTTTACGACTGTTGTTTATTAAATAATGATAAATACACTTTTTAGGCTTTAGCGCTGATATTTAGAACTGTGCAGTTTGAATGCCGGAGAATGTCTCCTCCAAAAAAGATGAAGTTGGTCTCCTCGACACCAGAACAACCCCTCCCTTTTTGGGCGATAATAATATATTAAAATCTAATTAAGCACGCATAACATTGGAAAGCAAGATGTAAATAATAAAATGAAAAATATTTATATAAGGATAGAGATTTCGCGGACTGACATTAATGGTATTTATTTATGATATGATTTGAAAATGAACAATATTTGAATTTAGAGTTAATGACTTTTTTGCTGTTCCAATGTTATCTATGCGAATGAGATAATGAGTTCCTTAATTTACAAGGGCTAATATTATTTACATAAATAGATTACAATAATCGAATAATATATAAAATATATACACGAAATATTTCTAATAATAATAATTGTAATAATAATAATGTATATTATTATTATTATAAAATGTACTGATGTACATTACATTACTACACACAACAAAACACAACGTAGGTATGAATCGAATAATATATTTGCAACAGACCGGGGGTTGAACTATCTCAAGCTACAACGTGTATTTGGAAATAAAAATACGTGGAGTTAATATTTAAGTATAAAAATAAGTTTGCTACGCCAATATTAATCTAGAGGATTTGCTTTTCACATCATCAGTTGTACCAACATGCACAATTATCAATCTGCAATCATTCTTGATCACTCTATACAATATTTCAAAATATACAATATTTTAATTTTGTAAGCAAAAGTACGTAGCAATTTGAAGAAATTAGAATGTTGACTGGACTTTATTGAATCCTTTAAATTAAAAATGTGTAATTGATTGTTTTTTTTTTTTTTAACAACACAAAAAATTATTTATACATTGAGTATTAATTAATACAAGCTAAAGTCTGTTGTTTTGGAATTTAATATTGTTTTTTTTTTAATTTATCGTTTTTATTAATAAATGCACATCAAACAAAAATTGCACTTTTTTGAATTAAATTAAAAAAAATGCTTAATTTTAATTATAAATTTGTATTAATTTCTCCGTTAAATTTTTAAATTTTGATTCGAAAAAATGTAAATAACTGCGACCAAGTGAATAAATACTCTTTTTCTATTATAATTATATTAAAATGTATATATTTATGTAAATATATAAAATATTTAAATATTAGTTTAAAAATTTCATACTTAAATTGACCGACAACGTAAATCAACTTATTGTTTCATTGCATATCGATCGATTGGTCAAGTCAAGATCATTGGGTCAATCCACACAGGACAAGAGAGACGGAGTGTCTTCGGCAATAAGCGCAACACGAAAAATCGAAGCACGAAAATTCGGCAGTGGACGTCCTTGGATCGGCTTGATGCACCTAGCCGTCCGTTATTAACCTTGGCCTTCACCGAGATGCAGCTCCTCCTCCTCCTCCACCAGCGACGACGACTCCCAGCATCTCTTCATCCTTAATTCACCTTGAACCCGCGAATTCGCGGATCGACTCCTTTGTTTGTCTAGCGCAATCCATTATGCACACCACAATGTAAACTCAGCACGACGACTCGAAAGACGCAAGAAAATAAGCAATGGTTGTTTTTGAATTGTTGTTTTTTTTTTCAATTTATTTAAAGGATGTAATTAATAACATTTTTGCTTTCACTATACTAAATATACAGGGTGTTAATTTTTGATCCATTTTATTAGGGATCGTAATATTTAAATTGAATTATTTTCACATGTCGAGTCGCGCGTCCTTCACCGCGATCACTTTCATCCGTTGAAGACGGTACGTAAAAATTAATTAAAAATTGTTTGACAACTAAGGGCTTACAGGGCAGACCTGTACTGACGAGATACAGATAGCCTTGTAACTATTATTTGTTGTTTCCTTTCATTAGATAATTTCGGTTCAAACCGTTGCAATTCGCAGTTGTACTGCCATGCAACAACAAATATCTATTGTGTAATCCAATGTCCCGCGGGGTAAATGCTCGGGAAGTGGTTGTTTCAATGGATGTTTATAAAACTTAGAGTGTAAGTAATTTTTTGAAGCTGGAAAAAGGGATTGATCGAATTTTATTGATCATTGCCAGAAATTTTCTTTAATTTCATTGTAATTTAATTAGAAATTTGAGGAAACCGCTTCTGGAGGATGGAATGGTTTAGGGTTGCTTTAACGTAAAAAAAATGTTTGCAAAACACAGTTATATGTATCAATGGTCTCCCATATTGATACACATCTCTTAAGCTGCAGCAACTCTAAACCATTTTATAATTGCATTATCCTACTTTTGATAAATCATCGAAAAATTATTTAATAATTGATACTACAATTACCAAATACCAAAAACATTTAAAGATGGCGGATGCGGAGTAGTCGTATTTCGCTCAGCTCCGACTAGATTATTAAAATTGTGTATAGTAATTTATAAAATTGTATGTCTGCTGTGTGTTTACGTTAGTTAAGTGAAATTTATAATAATAGAGAAGTGTTTAATATCACAATCATGTCAAAACATATAAAAGAACTTAACACTCGCATGGAGAGGTTATCGTCGACGTTCCACAATGAAATCGCTAGATTTCGTGAAGAATTAACGAAAATCACGTCTAATTCACTCACTGCCCAAGAAGATCTATTAGTGAAAATTGATGCACTGGAAAAGTCACTCAGTAGAGATGTTAACTCAATAATAGTTAACATCGAGCAGCTGCAGATAAAACAACAACTTCAGCGGGACTTGGACTTCATCAATCAGCGTTCTTTACGTAAAAGGTAATCCTGAAAGGTCTGAAGTAAACAAGGAAGATGTAACCACAGCAGCAATAAAAATATTTAAAACAAAATTAAATGTTGACATTGATTTAATGGATATCGACGCATGTTATCGGATTGGGAAAGTCACCTGTTCGTTCCGTGGTTGTTGAATTTGTGCAGCGATGGAAACGGGACATTGTCTTTTATAACAAATCAAAATTAAAAGGATCATCGCTTGTTTTAACCGAGATGCTGACATCTGGCCGGCTCAGTTTATATCAGGAAGCACGCAATATTTTTGGTAAAGAATGCTGGACGAAGAACGGCAACATCCTAGCAATAAGAAAAGGACATACGGTCAGAATATCGTCCATTAATGACCTGAAAGGTCAAGTGTAGCAGTTGATTTTAGTTTAGTTTAAACAATATGAATATGAAGTTGTATTTACAGAACTCATTTGATTTATTTATTATTTACTCATCTGAATATAGCTTAATTTATGTATTCTTTATAATGCGTAGTATATGTAACCCAGTTATGCACTTTCATTTTGTTAATTATTGTCCATTTTCAGTAATTACTTATGATGTATTTCTTTACATTGGTAACATGATTACAGAGTTGCATTTTAGGTTATTATTAAGGATGGCGTTTATCGTATGTAAAATGAAGCGATTTTGTACCAATTGAATTCCTACAACAAACAAACCCTGAATAATGAATTTTATCATATTATATATCAAAATAATCCTAAAGCTCCACAGATTTCGAACGAGTTATTTAAAAATTAATCTGATTAATAGTTTAGAAGAAAATTACGTCCAAAGTTAGCACATTTTATGCAAAGAATGTACTATATTTTTACTTATTAATATACTTATTTAAAGAAAATGAAATATGTCGTAATAATCTACATTGAATGTAGTTATGGTTCAATACATTTTTTCGTCAGAAAACAATGCTGTTTACTTAGGAAGGTCGTTCCGAAAATATCATCACTTCCCGTGAAATTCGGTCATATTGAATAAAACCGGCAAGTTACATATAGTTTTCTGCATTTGACTAGACAAATATTATTTCATTAAGTCTCATATAGATAGCGGCAAATAGTGTACTATATTTTAATAAATGTTATTTGCGTTTATAACCTTTAAATTATTTATAAAATTAACGTTATTAGTAATCATTTAAATGATTAATACTGTGGAAAAATATAAACAAAGTTTCTTAATTAATTTTCAAGAGATACTCAATAGATGTTTCTCCCCAAGGTAGATCGAGTGACACATATACATATGTGTAAAGGTATGCTGAACTAGCGCCTCACATAGTTTCAACGCCCCCCTTGCTTCTCACCTCCCTTTCGGTCATTCAGATCTCGTGACGTAGACGAATTCGAATATTTTCGCGCGTACACTGGCGAAAACAATCATAACCTATTATCACATTGCGTGCTTTCTACTTCTTTGTTTATGCCCGTTCATAATTTCATTATTTAGATATACTTTGGTCTTTCAGCGACCATGCTAAAAGTAAATTAGAAAATTGTTATCACCGGTCGTAATACATTAATTTGTTTGTCTGCGGGACATTACATATTTTTGTATTATTTTATTACTTTGATCCACAATATTTTAAAATGTCGCACTCTTTAGGTTTTATACAAATAAATGCACATACTATGGTAACTCAGTAGTAATGGTAAATAACTAATAATAACTAAATTCATTACTACACTGTATTATTATAAAAAATAATACATTTTTTTAGCATTGGAATGGTCACATCGTGACTGAAATAGACATTTGCAATCAATAAATTTTATGAAAGAAGAAGACTCAATCTTTAATTCACTAGTACACTTTTATTTGTACGCAATAAATTCAACGTAAGTATCGACTTTTGAGGTTATTGTTTATTATAATTTTATTACGATACAAATATTAAACAATTTAATTAATATTAGTATTTTTTATTTTAGTAATAAATATGATAAAATAAAACGAAAATTAATTTAATTAATATAACCTAAGGCCGTATTTTAGTTTAGTCGATAACTACTCAAAACGAAGATGGAGCGATTCCAAACAACGGTTGATAGAGAGAAAACTCCGTTTCGATATCCTTTAATTTATTATTCCATAACTATTTTAATCATATTTAAGGCGTGCGCAGTAAGTTACTGTGACGTCATGAGATCTCCCATTAAATTCCCCCCACTCACAAATTTTGTATTCCATCTATCCTTTATACATATACTCAAGCGTCGTTGGTTTCTCCCCTCTTCTTGATAATGTTTGTGTATGTATGTGTATGTGTCCGAATTTGTGTGTGTAGAACAGCTTAGTGCTGTTACAAGGTAAATCGAGTGACACATATATACATATGTGTAAAGGTATGCTGAACTAGCGCCTCACATAGTTTCAACGCCCCCCTTGCTTCTCACCTCCCATTCGGTCAATCAGATCTCGTGACGTAGACGAATTCGAATATTTTCGCGCGTACACCGGCAAAAACAAGCATAACCTATTTTCACATTGCGTGCTTTCTACTTCTTTGTTTATGCCCATTCATTGTTTCATTATTTAGTTATACTTTGGTCTTTCAGCGGCCATGCGAAAAGTAAATTTGAAAAATTGTCATCACCGGGCGTAAACATTAATTTGTTTGTCTGCGGGACATTACATATTTTTGTATTATTTTATTACGTTGATCCCTTAAAATGTTGGACTCTTTAGGTTTTTACACAAACAAATGCACTTGTTCAAAGAGGTAATCCATACTATGGTAACTGAGTAAAAATGGTAATAACTAAATTCATTACTACACTGTATTATTATAAAAAAAAAATACACTTTTTTAAGCATTGACTTTTGAGGTTATTATTTATTATAATTTCATTAGAATACAAATATTGAGCAATTTAATTAATATTAGTATTTTAGTAATAAATATAATAAAATAAAACGAAAATTAATTATATTAATAAAACCTAAGGCCGTAATTTAGTTTAGTCGATAGCTACTCAAAACGAAGATGGAGCGATTCCTAACAACGTTTGATAGAGAGAAAACTCCGATTCGATATCGTTTAATTTATTATTCTATAGCTATTTCAATCATATATATAGCGTGCGCAATGAGTTACTGTGACGTCATGAGATCTCCCATTAAATTCCCCCACTCTCAAATTTTCTATTCCATCTATCCTTTATACATATACTCAAGCGTCGTTGGTGCTGTTACACATTCAATGAATATGAGAAAGACAGAAATATCCAGTTATCTCTGCGTGCCGCGATTCTACAACATACACGATCTGCATACCATTTTAAAATAATAAACACTTTAAATAGTGTTCAGTAAGCAGTATACAAGTATGAATGAAATCTTTTTGCAAAGGTTTACTCAGTGAAAATATATTATTATGTTTTTTTTTTAGATTTATAAAAAAAATGTAATATTTTAAATAATTTTATTTGAGAGGATTGTAATAAAAGACAAATGATCATAAATAAATAAATATAATTGTAAAATTTCAATTATATAAGGGCTACTTTCTAAAATTATTTTCATATACAGGGTGTTCCATTTACCATTAGAGTATCAAAGTTATGTTTTTTAAATGAAACACCCTACATATTATTATATTTTTAGATTCTACGTCCAAAATAACTATCGTTTTTATTGAGATTATTAGTATCTAAACCTACCGGTTTTTGAAATAATTGGAATTTTGTTAAAATCTAACCTAATTTTCAAATTTCAATAATTTGAGAAGTATTTAGGTTATGTGCGGGAAATTTCCAGTGAAGTTAAGTAATGGATCATATTTTATTTTCCAATTATTAAAACTATAAAATATTTACAGGGTAGCCCAAAAAAAAATAAATTAATGAACAAGGATTTTAAGTGGCCCAAATGGAATGCCAAATTTTTTAACATGTCATTGAATGCACGTTTTAATTATTTATCAAAAGTTTCCTATAACTCGAAGCTCTTAGACATTTAGTTTTTGAGAAATGGCATAGAATCGATTTTTTACATAATTTGGGGTGCATTTTTGATTAATATTTTAATAATTTTAGTTGGCTATGAAATTTAGAAATGTCAGAAGTTTTAGTTGATCTGTCACTTTAGCTTACAAATTCACTCCACGCCATTTTGTGCCTTTGTGGAAATATAAATCGAATAATCCTCCTCATTCCACATCACCCAATAATTTATTTTGATTACTAATTACCATTCCAATCAGAATGATGTTAAATATTCTCTATATTCACAATACTATTCTTATAAAGTGACAGATTTTCTAATAATTCAGTTTTTATAACTCACATCCACTTTTTTATAAATCGGTTTAATAGTCTCTTATAATTGTCGATTTAGAATTACTTCTTTAGCAAAAAGTATATGTATTGTTTCAGTTGGTTAATAAGGTCTCTTGATAACATTGTCCAAACATTACAAATATATCAAAACCCTTCTATTTTGAAAAATATTTTGAGTAAGTATTACAGTACGTACATTCAAATAATAATGATACAAATATTCATAAAAATTTAAAATAATACTATTACAGCAAAAAACAAGTTTTTGAAAATTGAAGAGAAAGTTTAGATAAACTATTTGACATTTTGTAAATCACCTCGACTTAGAGCTTAGAGGTATAGGAAACCTTTAATAGATAATTATAATGTTCATTTAATATAATGTTAAAAAATATAGCATTCCATTTTAAAAAAAAGTTTTACAAACTTAATGTTCTTATTGAGTAAGTTTTATTTTTTGGGCCACTCTGTACAAATTTAAATGTTTTTATAATTAAAAAATAAAATATGATCTATTGCTAAATATACCTGAAAATTTAGTATACATAACCTAAATACTTTTCAAATGCTTGACATTTGAAAATTAGGTTAGATTTTAACAAAATTCCAATTATTTCAAAAACTGTTAGGTCTGAACGTAGAATCTAAAAATATAATAATATATAACTTTGATATTTTTATGGTATTTGGGACACCCTGTATAATATGAAAATAATTTTAGAAAGTAGCTCCTACTACCCCTACTCACCCCAGAAATCAAAATTTAAAATTAGGAAGTTAATAACAACTTTAGATAAAATCAGAATAAATGTAAGAATGAAAATATTTTAGTTTGAAAAATCAAGCTCCATTACATATACAGTCAAAGTTCGAGTAGGTTTAAGGGTATACAAATTTAATAAACCGTCCACATGTAATAATCTATGTACATATGTCACTGTGTGCTTTGCATTAATTCTGTGATTTTTAAATTTGCCTCTAAAAAATGAGAATAAAAACATAACATCCATTGAGTAATTCTTTCGATGATACGACAAAACACATCAAATATATTTATGCACTGTCTCATTATACACTAAAAAATAACAAACAGCATATTCATTCATTTCAATAATAAAAAAAATAGAACGCGTCAGCTTCGGTTATCGAATACACATACACACACATATGTAAATCAAAGAAGAAAACCAAACTACAGTGTTCTACATATTTCTCAATTAGTTCGCTATTAAAATCGAGAGGCATCACCTCCTTGACGATTCTCAACTATCTCTGTCATCGCATCATTCCTTTTCTAGTAAACGCCAGCCTTAATCATTGCAATCTTAATCAATAAACTTTTACATCTATTCAAATTACGATTTCTTTATTATATCTACAGTTTCTTCTTCTTCTTCTTCTTCTGCGAGGTATTTTGGCCCTAGCTTTGGAGCTCTATCGACCATATGGTATTTCCGGTTGTAGGTAATGGAAAAAGGTGGATTGTACTATAAGTAGTGTTAGTATTTGGATACCCTTAAAGAATTAGCACGAGCACGTTTAGGTTAAATAAAAATTTGTGTTTCTGATAGGAGAGAAAATAGACACATATATGTTTGGATGGAATGATTAGATAGGACTGAGTAGATGGAGAGTGAAGAGGAATGTCCTAGAGTGATTAAGGAGAAATAGAGTTTTTTGCACTTCTCATAATAGTTTGAGTAAGAAAATAATATATAATTTAAGTCTCCGTATTCTCTAGATGTACAGTTGGGTGAGTTAAGTACATTTAGTTTATGCAGATGACTTGGGGTTCAATTATGTGCAGTTTTCATTGTAATAATGGATGATACAAATCTTCTGCCCTGTACCTTGGGATCAAGAAACCAGATATTGGGGGGGGGAGTGAGGGGTAAAGTAAAAAGCATCTTGTGTGGGAAGCAGATGCTGTCCACAAAGTTTGCCATTTGAGTTTAAAGCTTTAAAAAAAAAAAATCTTGATGTATTCTTTTGTTGTAGATGCATATTCTGATAAGGGAAGATTGGCTGCTAGTAAGTCAGCAGTTTCGTTCCCTTTAATGTCTGAGTGACTGAGAATCCAGCAAAGTTGGATATTGTATCCCTTTCTGTGCATTTCATAAATTTGGGATCGAATATTAGTTACTACTATATTTCTGTTGGTATATATCCCTGTTTCTTTAATGGAGTGTAGGGTAGATTTAGAGTCTGTAAAAATTACAGCTCTTTTTATGCTATTAGATTTTATTAATTTGATGCACTCATTAATTGCGGTAAGTTCGTCTGTAAGTATGGATGAGATGTGAGATATGTTAAAAGAACAAGATATAATGTCTTTCACATACACTCCACACCCAGTATGGGTGCGTGTATATGAACCATCTGTAAAGCATAGTTTAAAATCTGGCCATTTATTTTTTGTGATTTTCATGAAGGTGTGATTTGTGTCTTGTGTTGTTACAAGGGAAGCTAGAAATGTTTAGATTGAGTGTGATTTTGATAGCGAAGAAGTTTGAGAAGTAAAAGATTGTGTAGCAAGGTATCTTGTTACTGGTGAAAATATTAAGAGAAGAGGTAATTAAGTAGCTTTCAAGGACATTGGTAAGTGGTAAATTATTTTCTTGATAAAGGTTTAAGAGGGAGTTCATTCCGGAGATAACTAATTGATTATTGTTGGAGATATTCTTCAAGAAGTATTTTTTTGTTAGGAAATCTGCTCTTAGAAAAATCGGGGGGAGGGTCCACCTTCTACCTCAACAGCTCTGGAGGGGGCAGATTTCATGCAGCCCAGTACTACCCGGAGAGAGGCAAATTGTAGGGAATTAATTATTTTTTTATTTTATTAATTGGTGACATTTGGAATAATCCGAGAGCGGATTAGGGATTTATACATGGTTAGTTTATTGGCTGGGTCTTAGCCCCATCAAATATGAGATAAATATCTGATTATATTGAGAGTTTTATGGACTTTTATTTTGAGGTTTGTGGTGTGTTGTTTCCATAACAATGAGGGATTTAATATCATGCCGTATTTCACTTCATTTACTTTAGTGATTGGGGTGTGTTCGAAAAACAGTTGAGAATTGGTGAATTTTTTCCTCCTTTTACTAAAGATGATATTTTGTTATTTGTGAGGAGATAGTGTCAGTCCATTAAGCCAATCTGAAAGTTAAAGTAATGCTTGATTGATCTTATTGTATAAGGACTGGATATTAGACCCAGGGCAATAAAGAACAATGTCAACTGCATTTTGTAGAATTTGACAGTATGGGGCGAGGAGGGATTCAATTGGGAGAGTGTAAAGGTTGAAAAGAGTTGGGCTTAATACTGATCCCTGGGGAAGACCTATGTATGATTCTCTAGGATATATCTACAGATTATATTAATGCCTCGTACTGTTTCCATCCTCAGTAGTTTATATTAACACAAATTTACTTTACTTTACTTTATTACAATAATAATAGCTATATTCTGCGCGACTGTAGAATTATGGTTTAGTTTGAACTAAATTATTATTATTTTTTTTTAAGTTTTGGGTTTAATATATAACACAGTGTTTTTTCGGTTACTTTATTGTAATTATTTTGGATTACACTATAAACTGTCAATAATGTTGCATAATACAAGCTTATGTCATTTAAACATCAGATCGCTATTATCTTCCTTTTTAGATTTTACTGAGATGTGACTCCACTGGATTATGATATATTTTCGCTATCAGAAACATGGTTAACGCATGCCATTAAGGACGAAATTGTTGCATAATTACAATTTGATACGGTGTGATAAAGAAAAAAGAAGTGGAGGACTAGCTTTTTATATTAAAAATGGTATACATTTTAAACATATTCATAGTACTAATACAATTGAACAATTGTGGATAAAACTTAATATTTATCGATATTCTGTTGCTGTGGGTGTGTGTAACCGCCCTCCTAATGTTAATATAAAAAATTTTCTTGATACATTGGATGATAAATTCTCTTACATTACCCTTCTCTATGACTTATGCGTTATTACAGGCGACCTTAACATAGACTTTTTAACAATGAGTAATAGTTTAACATACCTTTTGGATGTTCTAGAATTCTACAAATTAAAGCAGATCGTTTCTGAACCTACTAGTGTAACTACTCACTCTCAAACATTAATCGATATTTTTTGTATTTCTGATGAAACGCTTATTGTGAATACTGGAATTGCAAATGTGTCCGAAATTAGTGATCACAGACTTATCCACACTACCTTAAAAATAAGTAATTATGAAATACAGCAAAAATTGGTAATATTTATAAATTTTAAACACTTTAACCACAGTCATTTCTTAACATACCTATATTCAGTGCCTTTCTTCTCCATTTATGACATTGATAATATTGATGAAAAAATCAACTACCTAATATCGCAACTCTTAACTCTATTTGATAAGCATGCACCGTTTTGTTCCAAGGTATTTTCCAAACCTTGCCCACCTTGGTATACAGATAACTTAAAATTTATGAAATCACTTCAAAATAAAGCACTAAGACAATTTAAATCTAATCAAACAGCAGCCAAATGGGACTATTATAAGTCATTGAGAAACTTTACAACATCCTTTATTAGAAGAGAAAAGAAAGCTTTTTTAAAAAATTCTCTCAATAATCGTGATTTCAAAACAACATGGCGAACACTAAAATCAATGGGTGTAATTAAAAGAGAAAACACATTTAATATCCCCATATTTCTCAAAAATTCCAATGAAATAAACTCCTATTTCATTGACTCTATACCCAAAAATAAGAATAATAATACTCGTATTAGGCTACAGAGATGAATGTCGGGCTACATTCCAAAACTTGCGCATACTTACCTTGCCGAGTTTGTAATGTTTCAATGTCTCATTTATGTAAAAAAGAATATTTCTGAGTACAATTTAGTTATGTCTATTCACAGCCATAACACTAGAACTAGTGGTAATATTTATCCAAAACGGGTAAGACTACATAAGTCACAAAATGCGAAAAATTATTGGGCTTCCAAATTTTACAATACACTGACAGCAGAAGTAAAATGCCTGCCGCTTAAATAATTTAAATCTGTTATTAAAAAAAATTACTTGTCCATGCGTTCTATTCATTTGAAGAGTTTTTCTCTGTTATATTTGACCTGTGAACCCAATTCTAGTATATATACATTTTTTTATTCTATTCTTTAACTTAATTTAATAATCTTATTTTTAGCATATTTTAAAGTGTTTTATTGTTGTGTTTGTATTCTACTATTTTTATTCTCTCATTCATTTTATAGTTAGTATATTGTAAGCTACTTTATTATTATATATGTATCTGTTCAATCTTAGTTTGTTATTGTATTTTATCAACTATAATTTACTTATTTGTACTAATTAATAAAATCTAATCGATTTATTTGATCGTGCATGTATCTATATATATTTTAAGTTATATTCGCAACATATTGTAATTGTTTGTATCTCTAACTATTATTTTAGATTATTTAATTTATACTTAGGTCATTAGCGATCTTGGTTTGGGTATGTATGTGTGTATATATATATGCGTATATGTACTCAAAATTTCTCCCATCAGAACATCTTAGATCGTTTATGCATGTAACCTTTTCTTTGTATTGACCTGTGTAAACTGTACCCACTGTATTAGCACCAATAAAGGATTTGATTTGATTTGATTCGTAAAGAGTGTAACCAAACCAATTTATTGTCCAATTGTTCTTTTAATTTGAGTCTTGTGCGTGAAGAATTAGTATGTATAATTCTAAATAACATTAGAAGTAATGCAATCGGTTGCGACGGCATGAATATAAAAATGATACAATATGGTTTTCCACATATTCTGCCTTTTATTACGGATATTATAAGTATGTTCTTAGAGAACGGTGTGTTGCCAACACTTTGGAAGGAGGCTATAGTTACCCCAATTCCTAAAATTAAAAATCCTCTTCAATTCAAAGATCTGCGTCCTATTAGTGTGCTTCCAGTAATGTCCAAAATATTAGAGAAAGTTGTTGACCTTCAATTAAGAGATTACATAGACTCTATTAACCTCTTACCTCTAACATAATCAGGATTTCGCCCTAAGTATAGCTGTATAACCGCTTTATCTAATATGTGTGACAACATTATTAGAGCTACGGATACTGGCATGCTTTCCGTGATCGTATTGCTAGATTACAGCAAAGCGTTTGATACAATCGATCACGATTTGATGTTATCTATCCTAAAGTACATTGAGCTAGGTGAAGTAGCAGTAACTTTTTTTCAGAATTACTTAAAACATCACACCCAGCAGGTTAAAGTTGAACAACATCTTTCTAATAAGCTACCGGTTCTGTCAGTTGTACCACAGGGCTTCATTCTGGGTCCCTTGTTATTTTTAATATATTCATCTTTTCTTCACAAATCTATTAAATTTTGCGAAACCCACTTCTACGATGATGATAATACCCAGCTGTTTTATTCTTTTCATAGCGATAATACAGTGATAGCGTGTAAACAACTCAATGAAGACATTTCAAATTTAGATAATGTTTCAAAAGAACATTGTCTCTACGTTAATCCTGATAAATCGAAAGTAATTATCTTTCGGCCAAAAAGAACCAGAGAACGCCTTATGAAAAGCAACTCATTTAGAGTAACGATCAATAATCATGTATTGATTGCGAAGATATAATGAGAATACAAAGAGTGCAAAATACATGTATGCGCTTTATTTTTGGAATTAACAAACGAGATAGAATTAGTCATAAGACATAGTGCATATCTATTTCATTCTAATAATAAAAATCCTCCATACCTCTACAATAAAATAAAATTTCGTACAGACGTTCATAGTCTTAATATTCGGTTTAAATGAACTCTATCTCCTCCAAAGTTTCATTCAGCTCTTTTTATGCGAAGTTATTCCTATGTAATTACAAAAATATATAATAAGATCCCATGTAGCATTAAGACTATGAGTGTTCTACTATTCAAATCGCCCCTCAAGACTTGTATTCAACAAAATAGTTAGTGTAATCCAAAATTGTATAGATATGTTTAATAAATTTTTGGTTTATTGTTATTTTTGTTCTTTAATCATATTAAAACCATCATATTTGTGTTAGTAATTTATAGGTTGAATTTAATTTATATATTATATATAAATATACAGGGTGTCCCATTTTAATCTTTCAGGTGGAATATATCGAGACAAGTGCGCCCAATCGAAAAAGTTGTCTAATGCAAAGTTTAGTGGTTTGCAGGGGGACATTAGATTCTGTTATCAATTTCACCCCTCACCCCCCAGGGGGGTGAATAACAGGGGTAACTTCTGAATCTTAAATGGGAACCCCCATTTTTTATTGCAAATTCGGAAAGTGTGAAAAAAACTAAGTAGGTTTTACTCAGAAACTTTTTTGTATGGGCAACAGGTGGCGCTGTAATCGTCAATATTAGATTATTTTACACTTAATCTAGAATTGATGTAAAAATGCCACCTAATGATTACAGAGAAAAAAGTTTAAACAAATTGAATTGAAAAAGCCAATCTACTTACCACCACCACTCCACCACCATCACTTTGACGTCTGTAAAGGTACAATGTTAATAGAAATTCGAAATGAAATTGTGCAGTTCAAAGAGAAAGATGTCAAAATTATTATTTTTTTTGTACGGATCAGTTTTAGGTAAAATTTTCGTTGAGTAAGAATATCATTTTAGGAGGGGTTCAATGTGACCACATCCCCAGAGGAAAAAGTCTGGAGACGTTAGATCTGGCGATCTAGGTGGCCATTGCGCAGGCCCCCCGCGACCAATCTACTTTTGTGGATATGCGGCGTCCAAATGATTCCTCACAATTCGTGCAAAATGCGGAGGTGCACCATCTTGCTGAAACCACATCGTTAACCTTGTGGCGTACGGAATGTCATCCAAAAGCGCAGGAAGGCCATCTTGCAAGCCTTGCGAACGCGAACGACATTTTCGCTAAGAAGTGCGACTTCAAAACGTCAAAGGCTGACTGACAAAAATAAAAATGTTTCTAAATGGACATGCGTTGTAAGCCCCCCCCTCTCCCCCCGATTTCTAGTTGTCTCATTCGAAGTTAACTTTTTTGTCAATACAATGTGGCAGTTTGAAGTAATTCCAAGATATTAATTAGACTTAAAATTGCCCTAATGAATCTTGGTGGTGGAGAAGGTTGGGGGGGGGGAGGTACAGCAATGCATCAAGGTGTCAAAGGGCGCTTATATCTGGAATCTGATTATTTTGTAATCATTAGGTGGCATTTTTATATCAATTCTAGATTAAGTGTAAAATAATCTAATATTGACGATTACAGCGCCACCTGTTGCCCATACAAAAAAAAGTTTCTGAGTAAAACCTACTTAGTTTTTTTCACACTTTCCGAATTTGCAATAAAAAATGGGGGTTCCCATTTAAGATTCAGAAGTTACCCCTGTTTTTCACCCCCCTGGGGGGTGAGGGGTGAAATTGATAACAGAATCTAATGTCCCCCTGCAAACCACTAAACTTTGCATTAGACAACTTTTTCGATTGGGCGCACTTGTCTCGATATATTCCACCTGAAAGATTAAAATGGGACACCCTGTATATATACACGTGACGTATCAAACATATGTTTTTTTAAATAGAATGATATATTTTTTATGAAGATTTTCGATTCTACGTTTAAAAATAATCATTTTTTATATAAGATTTAATAGGTCAATTTTTCATAGTTTAAAAGATATAAACAAATGAATGTTGAAATCGATAGATGTTTCGAGCCTAATATTTCAATAATGAAAAATGAAATAAACATTCTGTCAACGCGATACAAATGCAAAAATACTTAATAATAAAAGAAATACACTTTTTTTCTCTCAAAACAAATTTTTATATACAATGTGAAGCAATACGCAAAATGATTTTTTTCTCTTTTTACTTAAATGGGACACCCTATATTTTTTATGCTATTTTAATAGAAAATTAATCACTCTTCATTTATTATATAACATATTAAATAGCTACCGTTTACCGTTTTTGAGATATTTAATCTCAAATACAAATTTGGTATAGAATTTTTAACCAAAGTAGGCCGCGCCAGAACAACTATATTTTTTGGTTATTATTCGAAAATTATTTAAAATATTCCTATATGCTTGTTAAATTGATTTATTTAAACAATTCATGTTGACTGAAAAACCGAAAATAGATACTAAATGAAATAATAAAATACTTATATTATTATATTTTGTTAGTATTAACATTTTTATGTATTTATTTCATGCATTCACACCATATTTTTTAATTCAATAGCATTCAAACATTTTACAATTTTTTTCTTAAAAAAAAATGTGTCACAATAACCATTATAACTCGCTAAATAATCGTCGAGCAACTATTTTCTTTATATTTTGCATGCGCCTTTAAATATCGATTGTCATTTGAATATCCTTTTAGGTTAGGAAGTAAGTATGTTGTTAAATGCCAGAAAATGATTATGAATTGCATTTGTTTTAATTATAGCCTACTTAAATTATAGATTATAAGCGATACTTATAATTTTGTACTTTGAATTGAAATTGTTAAAAAATGGTAATAGATAGGGGTATAGTTTATTATACAAAAATTAAAGATCAACCAATTTTCTATCGAAATAGTGTAAAAAATATAGGGTGTTCCATTTAAGTGAAAAAAGAAAAAAATCACCCTGTTGTTTCACCCTGTACACAACATTTGCTTTATGGTAACAAACGATTATTCCTTATATTGTTAAGCATTTTTTCAATTAAATTGCGTTAACAGAAAGTTTACATCGTTTTTCAATTTTGAAAAATAAGACCCTAAACTTCCATTGATTTCAACCTTAAATTGTTTATAACTTTTAAAATATTAAAAACTGACCTAATAAACCTTATGTCAAAAATGATTAATTTTAAGCGTAGAATCTAAAATCGACATAAAAAATATAGCATTCCATTTAAAAAAATCATATGTTTGATACGTCACGTGATTATTGGACACCCTGTATATATGAAACCAATTTTAAAATGTGAAGTTTTACAGTAGCTACAAATTATGTCAGTAATATTGTTTTGTAAATTTCTAAATAACTGAGATATTGGAGTTCATCGGAATCTTGCGCCACCCTGTATATTCATACCCTTTTGTTTTTCCTCTGGTAGGATCATTTTGTAATTATTTCTTGCAATATGAGATGTAACATTCTTTGTTGATTTTACTTGGTGAAAAACAAATAAATAAATAATAAAAAAATAAATAAATTAAATAATAAAAATTGTACAGAATTATCTCTATTATTTAGGTCGCATTTTGTCTTTTTAACATTATTCGCATTCCTAGTAAGCATACATTTTGACACAATCATCATTAATTGATGCCGAACAATTTGGCCAGTGTTCACAGAATTGTCTTATGTCTTATTACTCCATGATACGAAAACTGGTCACCCAATCCGTAGTATTGCACAAAACCTTTTGTTCTGTTGTTAACATTTTAAAATCAGTAAAATAATAATCACGTCTAAGATATATTAGCTCGACAGATATGGTAGACTTTTCATACAAAGCATCCTGCTTTAATTTTTGTTACAAATATGTTTTCAAAAGTATTGGATGCTGATAAAAAAATCAAAGTTGAGCCTACTTTGCATAAAAAGTCTTCCATAATTTTTAATTCTAAACAACATTTTCTAATACATTTTTGTTATATCTGCTAAAATAAAGACAGATAACTCTTGACTATCACAGATCTGTGATACGTGGTGTAATGTTATTGCAGTTCCAAAATATTCGCCTAATTAGAATATGCATTTATTGTCAAGAGAAATTCCAAGGAATGCCTTCAGATTCATTAAAAAATGTCTACCCCTTCTTGGTGTTGGTCTTTTAGTCACTGAGTATGTTTGCATATTTTAGTAGTTAACTATCATTTTAATATTATTTTTATAATCGTATAATTCAACAACTCTACATTTTGCCCATAAAACATATTTCATAAAACTGAACATTTAAGACGTCATCCAAGTCGAAGTGAAACAAAATAAATACTCGACGTTTTCTTATAGTGTCACCCGAAATTTTACAGCACGCCGGCGTCATGCGAAATGTCCTGTTTTTTACGTCCGCGTCGTTAAATAAACACGGCAGTGTCATTATTTTTTCAGCCCGTCATAAATAAAGACAATTTCGGCAGCTACACCGGTTCGATTTTAATGGAACACGCCATCCTTGCCAAAAACTGCGATCGCATAAAACTTTACACACACACATCTATCCATTCTCGATACACGCTCGATGAAAAAAATAAAGAGCTGAATGGCAGGATTATCAAAAATGCAGATACCCTTTCCGCCAATTGAAAACGTCAACGCTCATTAAGGTGTTGAGTGCGTGGGTGATTGTTTTATTAAGTGGTGCTTTGTTGTGAGTAATTGATTAATAAATTGGTTATAATTTATTGCTTCATTTAAGTCGTAAAATTTGTTATTACTTCTATTATTTCTTAAGGGTGCGGTTTAAACGAAAGAGATAGCTATATAAATATTGGCAATCACTAATTCGAGTTAGATTTCTGTTGTGATCAATAAACAATATTGTATTATGCATTAAAGTAATCTTAAAATAAGCAGAAATTTCATCAGATGAATTAAGATTTATTTCAATGCTTAGTTGGTGTAAAAAACAATTATGAAAAACAATGAAAATTGTTTAAATTTATAGTAAATTTTAAATTATATTTTTACTAATAACAACTTATGCAATGAAAATTTCAAGGATTTCACTGAATTCTGCATTCAAATAACTTAGCAGTGATTACTTATTAATTTCATTATATCTTACAATTTTATTTTCTAACTTGAACTAGTAAATTGACGTAATATACGAAAATTAATTAATTTTATTTAGACTGATAAAAAATGTAAATACATATTTATATTATTAAATCCAAAAGAATGGCTCTTTTTTTAAACGATTATTTCCACTTTACTCTATTGCTATCTCTTTCTACTAAACCGCGACCTTAAATAAAATTGATAATCTATATCCTATCTTACTACATAGTTGTTTAATATAGAATGTGTTTGTTCAATTTATTATTTGAATCAATTAAATATAAAATGTTGTGGCAAAAGTATACCACTTTCTAAAATTTCAATTTCTAGAGGCTTATAAAAGTACTTTCTAAAATTATTTTCTCATATTATACAAATTTGCGTTTTTTTTTTTGTTTTTAATGGAACGTCATATATTATCATAATTTTAGATTCTACGTTCTAAATAACTGTCGTTTTTATTAAGGTTATACCTCAATCTAACGGATTTTGAAATAACTTTAATTTTAATAAATTAAAGACGACGCAAGCGCCATCTTTTGCCTAATTTCAAATGGCATCGTCAACGATTTGGGTCTACAAGGTAGACGACCGAGAATCATTGTTTCGTCCACTAAAGGCGAACTTGTTCTATTTATGAGAACAGGAAACGAAATTCACATTTAATGAAATGTTCAGCCACCCAAATCGTTGACGATGCTACTTGAAATTAGGCAAAAGATGGCGCTTACGTCGTCTTTAATTTATTATGATTAATATCGGGTATATAACCCCAACACAATTTTCAGTCGCATTCATCAAGGCATACGCTAGATGATTGGTGGCTGAACATATCATTAAACTTTAATTTAGCTAAAATCTTACCTAATATTAGAATTTTAACTATTTGAGAAGTAGGGTAAACCTTATAATCGTTGGACACAAAATTATTAGTTTTTATTTTTAATGGTATATGAAGACATAGTTTTAATTATTGTTTATTGGTGTTTCTAAAAATGAGATAAACATACAAATATTTATTAATACACACATTAACAGTCTGCACGGCAGATAATACTGGCAGGAAATAAAAAAAAACTTATCCAATATAGAAAGAGTGACTTTACCCAAAGGATCACAGACCCCACAACAATCAAAACAGTATCCAACGACATGGAGATTACAAAAATATTCGCTACCCATTTCCTAAATTCCTACTCCTTCATTAATATTCCAGAATATGATATCAATTTCCTTTCCCAAGTAAATTCCTGGTATATATCCTTTATATCTAACCAAAATTCCTACTCTTATGTAAAAGCAAGCTGTCTTTCAGCCTGCCTTTTTCAGGTCGATAGCCATTTGACAGATGACTTTCATATAAAGATATTTCTTGTAACATGTTCTATTGTATAGATTGCTTTTACGAGGATTTATCATCATATTACATTTACAAATAATAAAAGTTCTGCTAAACTAAACAGTAACCAAACAAAATAGGATGAATAATTAAAAATTCAAAAAACTTATCGTTATTGAATCAATTTAAATACATTACTCGAACCGTAGACACAGTGGATGAGCAATTATAATTTCAATAATGGCAGTCTGACGTTGAAAGCGTGTGTAATAAGCAGCAGGTTTTTTTTTTCTTTCATAATGACACGGATATGGTAAGTGCACAAACAAACTTGAATATGAATAAATCCAACCAGTTGATTAGATGGTAATTTTTAATCATTGATTAAATTCTAATATTATGTATCAATCTATTTTATAAATATTTTATTTGATTTGAAAATAATTACTCTCAATGAGTTATTTTGTACTGTAAGGTTAAATGAAATTTTTGTTATTTTTTTATATATAAAAAAAATAAGCGAATTATTTGATATATGTTTCATACATCTTTTTGACAAATAATTAACTATATAAAATGTAATAAAAGAGGCGACTCGATGGAAAAATAATTCAGACTGCAATCGACAGACAATCGGGGCTATTTTGTAAGGGAAATGTTAATAATAATAATATGATACAGTTTCATGTCCCTCGATTAATATCGCGTCACCAAAACTTATTCTTTTCACTTATCGCTTGCACCAATATTTTATTAAGAGCGCCTGTTAGCCATTTAAATCATATTACTAATGCATTGTTTGAAGATATTTTTCTCTTTCTTTCTTGAATAAGCTTGAATAATTATTTTGAATAATGTGTTTATTTTATTTTAGTTATTTTCATTTTGTTTTGGGAACTTTTCATATATTTTGATTGTAGTATTATATTATTTTTGTAATTTTGTTGATCTTTATGTCCTAAATTGGTTTATCTGTCGAACAATAAACGTATTTATTAATTTAATGACGTACACGTTAAACAAAACGTTTCCCTTAGCGAACCTTTAAAGTTATAGCTTTATTTATAAAATTGAAATTTGTTTTTAATCCGCTATAAAAAATCGAAAATAATCAGTTTATTTGTTAATTTTCGAAGATTGTGTGTATATTATTTATTTATAGCTTGATTTTGTGTAAATTTTGTTACTAAAATATCTATTATTGTTAAATTGGCGATTTCCATAAATAAAATTAATAAATAATAAATAGCAATGATTTTAAAATCAAAATCTGTTAATAAACGAGACATTAACGTTAGTAATTGGCAATGTGAATGACGTTATATTTAAAATTAGGCAGATATTCTGATAAACACTAACTGTGAAGTCCAAACTGGACGGGCGGATTTAAAATTAAAATTGTGAAATTAAGATGATTTTATTGTCAATATTATGCATTGAGTGTAACTGGAGACTCCAAATTCAAATTTATTCAATTCAAATAGATTTATATACCGGGTGGTGCATCGGACGACGCACGATAGGGATTTCAATGTATTTTTTAAATTCTCATAGGTTTTTTTGTGGGGATCAAAAAAACTGAGTCTAATACACCCATTTAAAATATTTATTTATTTTCTAAATGTAGGATATACATTAGTTTTAAATAATAAAGTCTTGCGCTTACATTTATAATTCATTGCGCCAATGATAATTAAGTTGTTTAAGTATTCTTGTAATATATTTCCACACTTATTTTTACTTACAATGACCATCAGTTCTATTAAGTCGGTTTTAGGTATTTAACCGTAAATTGGTACGTTCTTGTCGAGAACTGTTTCACCCGTAAAACCATTTATAATTTTTCGCCACGTGTTCAATACGCAGATTTTAAGAGTACTTTTAACAGTGTGTTTATTTGTAGATGTTAATACATTTAATAAATAATGACAGGTTGAAACGCGACATTATTTTTGCAAGGCACGGCATATTTATATTTTTAAACTAGTGATTTCAAAATAATTTATATCTTGAAGAAAGATACATGTAAAATATCTAAAGTGAGTGTATTAGACTCAGTTTTTTGATCTCTACAAAAAAACCTATGTTATGATTTTTTGATAAAATGACGTGGGAAGTAAATAAATGAGAATTTAAAAAAATACATTGAAATCGTCCGATGCACCACCCGGTATAACCACATTTTTTAAATCACATTTTTGTTATTGCTTCTTATTTGCGAAATTGTTGCGTCCAATGGTCAACATTTTAAGTTCAAGTAATTATTTCGTGCTTTTCATTTTGTTTTTTTAAACCTATTAGAATTTATATATAAAAAGAAAAACTATCTTAATAAAAATTAATTTTAAAATGATAAATATTGACTTTCGAGTTAATATCAAGCAATATGACTGAAATTAAAGTCAAAATTATACAATAAGAATAATTTAGAATGAAAGTTAGGCTATAAAATAGACTTTAAACTAAAAATGGAGTAATGAGAATGAATTTAAAGTTAAAATTATATAATTATAATAACTTGAAAGTGAAAATCAGACAAGAATGGATTGATTTTTAAAATTAGGTAATGTTTTTAAATTTAGTCGACATGGTTAAATTTGAGACCAAAATTAGGCCATGAGGCCTAAGAATCCAAATCAGGCAATTATCAAGATAAATACTGACTTAATAGACAATGAGAGTGACTTTATGTCAAAATTAGGCTAGGTGATATAAGCTTTAGGCAATAAAAATCATACTAAAGTCAGAGTGAGGCAATGAGAAACACTCAGCAAAGGAAACATTTACTAAAATTTATACTATGGAAGTGATTTTAATGATAAATTAAGATAACAATGGTATAGACAGTTACTAATTGGTAATTCATATCAAAGTCAATGAAAAAATTACTATGTTATTTATCACTTTTTATTAATTATATTGGGTCGTCTAAAAAGTATTTTTTTTTTTTTTTTTCAATATATAGTATTAGTGGTCCTACATCGGTAACCACTAATCTGTTAGTACCAATTTTACACGCGTTTGAAAGCTGACATGTGACGCTACATTTTTTGTGTTGACAGTTTTGTTATGCATTGTTTTGGTTAAAAGTTACAAACGTTCGAAATGAGTGAAATTTCCAAAATCAGTCATGTGAGGTTTTTTCACTATAGAGAAGGATACAATGTATCAAAACATGCAAAAAGTGTGTTCCATTTACGGTGAGGATAGTGTAAGTAATCGTATCGTGGGTAACACGGGTCTGCAAAAAAAAATTTTTTTTCGAGCCCTGACACCATTCCTACTGATTCTTATGTAAAATGACTTCCTGAATCCGAATATGACCTCCGTTTTCTCTCATCACCCACCGTTTTGGGGGGAGAAGAGATTTTTACACCCTTTTCTAAGAGATTCCACTGCTAAAGTCGAGATCCAAGAAGTTGAGATTTACTCTTAGGTAACTCCAAATCCCTGACGAGATCATTCAACTCCGATTGAGTAACGAGGTGAGGTTTTCGATGAGCTGAATCAGCAGAACACTCTTCATCATCGGTGAACGTATCATAAGATGGTCCAGGCTGTGGCTCAAAGTCTTTCAAATCCGTTTCTGGCTCTAGAGTAAGGTTTTTGGGGGCACTGGGATTGGCAAAGATTCGTTGTGAGGAACTGAAGGGATATTAGGATACTGAATGGTATGCTTACTTTTGCCAGATAACCCGACAGTGGAAGTCATACAAAAGTAACAATCTGTGAGATGACAGCGAGGTTCGCGCCAAACCATGGGCACAGCAAATGGCATTGATTTACGGGTACCTTTGAGCCATTTGGTCAAGCTACTGTAACAAGTTGTGCAGCAAACTGTTGGAGCCCAATTCTTGTCCTGATCGCCAACATGGCAATCAAAGTAAAATTTATAAGCAGTTTTAAGAAGCAGAGAAAGGGGTTTTCGTTGCACTTTTAAAGTCAATTCCCCGCAAACATAGCAGAAGCTATCGGGATGATTTTTACACTCGCGTGGCATAATTAAACAGTAAATAAATGCTCGATATTAATCACAAATCACAACTCACACTCACGTACTGTAATTCACTTGGAAAAAGCCGGAATTAAAAAATGTCTACCGTTATACACAATTTAAACAACTTGGAAACACAGAATCCCCGCCTAGAGCACCGACAATTTGGTCGCTAGAGATGTACTGAGGGAAGATAAGGATTACAGTGCAGGTCTATAGTGACAAGAGTAATGCAAGTTTAAACCTGTCAAAGCATAAAAATTCCTGGGCAAACCTGTGCGCGCGAGGTATTGAGAGCGCCAGCGTGGTACAGTGAATCTTCCGAACTGTTGCTATATATTTTTATTATTGTTGCTATATATTGTTGCTATATATGCTATATATTTTTATTGTTTGGGGGAAGATGAGGGGGGATGGAAGCTGGAATATGTAGAAAATAAGTGAAAAAACTGCGAAAAAAACGAAAAAATCGATCATTTTTAATGATTTTTTTACAATTTAAGGGGGCAAATCCCCCCCAAATCTACCTCCTTGCAACAAATGTTCATGTTTGGAACTTTTCACCTCTCTAGCCCCTCAGAAGAAATGTAAAGGATTATAATCCTTGTCATCCCTCCATATTATTATCGAAAAGTCATAAAAATAGGTGGGGGGGGGCTCCCCCGAAAACGGTGGGTGATATGGGAAAATGGGGGTCATATTCGGATTCAGGAGGTCATTTTACATAAGAATCAGCAGGAATGGTGTCAGGGCCGATTTTCATGCCGAACAGTGAAATTGGTTTGAACGTTTAAGTGGTGTAAATTTGAATGTGAAAGATTTGCCTGGCTCCAGCCGGCCTCTCACTGAAAAAGCCACCAAATTTTGGACATGATCTAGATAGACCGTCATTTAAGGTGCCAGAACATCGCTGATGACTTGGTCATCGATCATCAAACTGTTTGGAATCATCTGAAAAGGGCTGCTTACTAATAAAAAAAAAACACGATGTTTAGGTGCCACATGAATTGACTATGCGAAATTTTATGAACCGTGTTGATATCTGCGAAACATAGGTGAATCGAAACAAAATAAATCCATTTCTCAAAAGATTAATAACGGGCGATGAAAAATGGATAAAATACAAGAACATAAAAGGCAAATGGTTGTGGTCGAAGCGAGGTGAAACGTCACAAACGACAGCCAAGCCCGTATAAACTACCAATAAGGTTATGCTGTGTCTATAGTGGAATTGGAAGGGAATCGTCTACTGTGAAATTTTGGATCCTGGACAAACGGTCGATTCAGATTAGACGATGCAATTCGAAATAATCGGCCAGAATTGGTGAATAGAAAAGGTGTTTTGTTTCACCAAGACAACGCCAGACCACACACATTTTTGATGACCCTGCAAAAACTGACAGAGCTTGGCAGGTAAATTTTGATGCATCCATCGTATAGTCCATGACTACCATTTGTTTTGGTCTCTGCAAAACAACCTTCATGAAAAAAAGGCCGACAAAAGTGCAGCCGTAAACCATGTCGCCGAGTTTTTCGCCGATAAATCACAGAAGTTCTACAATGATGGAATTATAAAGCTACCCGAAAAATGGCAAAACATCATTAATAATAATGGACAATATGTACTTAAATAAAATTGATTTTCAATAAAGAAAAAATCCATTCAAAAATTCGGAAAGTACTTTTTAGATGACCCAATATATATGTATATATAAAGATGTTACATTAAAATGAAGGTTTGATGAGACTATAAGTTATAATTAAGTAAGAAAAGATTATTTTAAGCTAAATTCAGGCAACTAGAGTGATTTTAATATAAAAATTAGACAATATATATGAATTTAAAATCAAAATAAGACTTATGTCAATTTCAGGCAAAGGAAGTAATTTTAATGTTTAAATTGGGCAATAAGGATTTTTTTTGAGTGAGAACTAAGCAACAAAAGATACTTTTAAGTTAAATTCAGGCAACCAGAGTGATTTAACGCCAGGCATTAACCATAAAGATAGAGGATTAACTAAAATACACTTTCGCCTACACCCACTATCAACTCAGTACAATACGATTCACTGCTTGATATTGAACTTTGAGTCAATAAGCATCTAGTAGTTCGTGATGGTGAACCAAGGCTGGTCGAGATATAAATATATACTTGACCAATCTTGATGGTGAACTAGGATCCCTATAAAGGGCTCGGATTTATTGTAATTGTAGCAGACATATAATTTATGCAACTAACTTAACATCCTCGAACAAAATACCCGAAGCGTTAATAAGGTTGCATATGACATAAAATTCGTGTATTTAATGTTGCATACGACATAAAATTGGTGTATTTAATGTTGCATATGACACAAAATTAGTATATATTATGTTGCATACGACATAAAATTTGTGTATATTATGTTGCATATGACATAAAATTCGTGTATTTAATGTTGCATACGACATAAAATTCGTGTATTTAATGTTGCATCTGACATAAAATTTGTGTATTTTATGTTGCATACGACATAAAATTCGTGTATTTAATGTTGCATATGACATAAAATTAGTATATATATTATGTTGCATACGACATAAAATTTGTGTATATTATGTTGCATACAGTAAATCCCTAATCTTTAATAAAAATTAAAGGCGTGTTGGGGAACTGTCAATATTTGAATTCGGCAAATCAAGCTGATAAAAAACCCAAGTAAGAGCAAATGATTATTCCACACTCGGCCATAAGAAACACACGAAATGCTATTTGTAAAATGAAAACGATGTGATATTAAATTGTTATCTTAATTGCTTACAAAATATCAATCATGTTCAGGATTTGGTAAGAGATATAACCTACAATTATTAGTAGAATTAATCGTAAAGTTAACGACTGAAAAGGGTTTTTAGTTAATTATAACGTTTGTTTGTTACGTGATTTAGTGCTGCGTTGTTTATGTGGGAAAATGTTAAGTTTAACGTGTTCGTACATGTCTATATATCTATTACGAAAGTTGCTTAGATTGTGATGATTCAAAATAACGCACACATTAAACGTAACATACAGAATAACACCGATATCTTGTGTTCTAGCATATATCTGAATTCTATGGGAAATTTCATAAAATTGCATTCAGTTCAATTTAGTAAAAAATGTAGCAAATTTATTGAAACAACAAATTTATTGAGTGGGTACCATTAGCCCCTCCACCATATCCAAACAGTCTATTGTGGCTCAAATCTGTAGTGTTGATAATTTTATTGTGGCAGTTCCATTTGTAAAATGTAAATTTTAATGTATACAAGGTTCTGATCTGACCGCTCGGTAATAGCAATTTATATGTAAAATCACACTTTTGCAGTTTCCTTCTCCCCTAATTATTTTAGAGCAAAAGTATAACAGATCAAACTTGTCCAGAATTTAAAATGCTATACGATAGGTCCGTATTTATTATAGGACTGTTGGTACAAGAAAACGAAGATATAAATTGGTAATAATTTCAAAAAAAAAAAAATACAATAGCCATGATTTAATAACAAAAATTTGCATCATTAACAACTATCCGTTAATGCAATGTAATTTATTATTGCCAACACTCAATGCTTTACAAACATCATCTTAAAATAGTATAATATAATATATAATAAACCTAAGTACAAATGTAAATTAAAACATGTGTATAAAACGCCGACGGTAATAAATATAAAATAAACAAACATGTAATGAGGACAAACTATAAAAGACAAATACTACATTTTGAGGTCAATAAATCCATTCGAAATACATTCATCAATGGTGTAATATGCTTTATGTAATAAAAACCCTTTTATAATAACTTTGAAGCATTTGTAAGGTAGTGATTTCGCAGCATGAGGTAAAGCATTAAATAATTATCACCATTTCTGCTTTTTAATAATCTTGCTCTCGCAGGACATATTAAGTGATATCCTCTTGTATCACATGTATGTGTTAAATACGAAATAACTCTTTTACGAACGTATAATACGTATAACACTCTAAAATGAATAAGCTGGCTAAGGTGAGTATTTTTAATAGTATCAATTTATCTCGGCATTCATTTCTATACCCTAAACCTGTTATTGTTCACATAGCTCTCCTTTGTAATTTAAAAATTGTGGTTGCTATAGTCAAGTGTCCCCATATTAAAATACCATAACTTGCCCGGGACTGAAAAAGTCCGTGTTATGCAGAAATCAATGGGATATTTTAAGATTTCTTAACAAATATGTTGTTCTACTCAGTATTCCAGTAAGTTTTTTCTTGTGTTCCCTCCAAGTCGGTTTGAAATCGAGGGAAATTCCAAGAAATCTGCAAAATCCGCTTTCCTCGTTTCCATGTTTTAAGGAAAATGTGAGACTTATCGTTTTATTTGCATTTGAAGAAAGTCCGTTCACTATAAATCATTCGTAAATCTGTTTGTTTATATTATTTCTCTCCTGATCAGCTTTTCCGAAAAAATCTGATTTATTTATTGATACCGTATCATCCACTTTTATATAACTAGATTCTTGGTTTTGAAGTACGAAATGATACACTACAGTTCACTTAACTAATTTATTTATTAAAAGTTCAACTAAACAGAATTTACAATAGTTTGTGAGTTAGTGTTAGTGTTCGCGAAAAATATGTCAAGTCGACCCGAATGTGAATAGGTTTTGTTGTTATCCGAATGAATGTTCAAAGTGATCTCTCTGTTACAAACTCAAACACAACATTTTGTACTAAAGTTAGTTTTGCTAATCTTTAGGGAAAGATGTTAGAACCAAAGGGTGATGGCACGCATCTATCAATCAACTTGCAAGAAGTTTGTGTGGGCGTGACAAGAGGGTGGCACCCGGATTGTCACATTCACATGGATTTCGTGGTACCTGGAGGTCGTTAGTTTGTTAAAATAAAGTGTTTGGAAATTGAATTTATAATTAGTTTGGCTGGCACAGAGTAATAAAGATTTCCGATTGTAATAAAGGATGTTTGACTTTCAAAATATGTAATGAATGTTATTTACTGAATTTATTATTACTCTGGCTGCAGCAATGTAATAAAACATCCAAATGGAATAAAGGATGTTTTCTTTTAAGAATTTATATTTTTTGGAAAAATAAAAACTGTATGTGATCGTACCTTTAAAAACCCTTGCTGATTAAATAGATAGATGTCTGCACCTGCAACTAGATAGGAATCTAACACCACATACATTAATATTACTCCATCATGGGAGTGGGTAGGTAAATCGTTAAGGGGAGTATAGCAGATTTTCGCGCCAAGCGCGCGGAAAGACCCACAAAGTTCAGACAGAGACATACGATGCCAAATATGGTATGTGTACATTCGGAAAAAAAGTTTCAGTTCCCTGTACAATCCTGCTGATTGTTGCACATTTTGAATTAGTAGGCTCTCGATTTTCGGTGTGAATGGATGGCTGTTTATGCATGCATACAACATATCTTTTTAAATGAAAGAGGGGAAACGCGTGTAATTGAGAATGAATGAACACATCGTTTCGTCTTATTTACACATACTGGAAATTTATGCAAGCTGTGCTTTATTTATTAAATTATTGTTATAAAAAATATATGAAAATTGTATTAAATTTTATATTATCCTTCCCTACAATTTCATATTTTATTAAAAAGATATAAAGAAATAATATCTCTTCATAAAAAATGGTGATGTGTCCATCATGGTACTTTCCCCGGTGAATACGATCAAATAAGTTTCTGATTGAAAATTTAATAGGAAAGCAAAATTATTAATAGAAAAAAATTATTGTTGTCTTTCAAAGATAAAACCGAGTATTTAGAAGAATATTATAATTAAGTGTGTTATTTCTTACCTTACAATGTGTTAAATTCATTACTCCACACTCTTCTTCATTTTTTCAAACTTTGCGAATGTACTGAATATGACGGCACTTTGACGTTTTATTTGTCATTAAAATAATTATTTCAATAATTAAAATCTCTAAGGGAATTTATCAGATAAATGCTTATAAAATGAAAACCGGAGGTCCTACAATAAAAGTTTTATAACAGAAATTATTTATTTTCCAAGATCTATAACTTTTATTTGAAACATTTTTCTATCCGAATTAAATAATGAAAAATTGCTAAGAGTAAAGTTGCACTTAATGAGTTTTGATTCTAACCAAAAACTTTTCAGATCATTCCACTGTTATATAAAGCTTAGATATAAAGTTTGGGCTTAATCCATTTAGCCGCTTATGCACTATCGCGGTAACACACAGACACACACACAGACATTTTTCAAAACTCGAAGGAATGGACTCGGGGGACCTCAAAACGTGCATATTTGTTGAAATTGGGGGTTCGAAAATTTTACAATCACAATACTTTGCCTTGGACAGGGGTCCGGGGAAAGTAAAAATAGTTAATGCTCATACGCAACCCCCTTTAATAAGGTAATTAGTAAAATAATCACTGAAAGATGTGGCCGATTTGTCTTTACATGCTAGAGAGGTGTTATTGAATACCTTAGGAATTTGGATAGAGAAAGACTTACCACAAACGCGGACAACAAATTTATTTATTAAGCTATTAAACATTTCCTCAGCATTATTTGTCTTACTCAATAGTAATCTGGATGCGTTATTGGCTAATCTGTCAAGACATTTTAATATATCAGTCATCAAACCACAGTCAGTAATTTGAGGAAGTTATGTTCGCCAATCTTCTGTCCTGTACAAAAATATGATGCACAATTTTGATGCGATCCAAAAATATGATTTACTGTATTTTTTTAATATCTTTTCTCAGGCTTAAAATTTTGTCAGTGTCACTTTTATTGGATGAATTGTGGTAATTCACTGCTTTTTTTACAGCTACACGAAATTTAATTATATGGTTATCTAGATATTTTCTTATATTTATTGGCACTATTTAGAGTTATTTTGTTATTCCTTACCTTACAATCACTACAAATTTTCTCATACTAACATAAAAATTATTATCTACAACTTTTATTTGAAACATTTTTCTATACAATTTAAAAATTGATAAATCGTTAAGAGTAAAGTTGCATTAAATGATTTTTGATTCTAACAAAAAGCATTTCATATCATTCCACTGCAATCAATTAAAATCTTAGATATAAAGTTTGGGTTTAATCCATTTAGCCGATTATACGCTATTGCGGAAATACACAGACACACACACAGACATTTTTCAAAACTTGATGCAATGGACTCAGGGGACCTCAAACGTGCAAATTCGTTGAAATTGGCGAATTGAACATTCTTATGACACAATACTTTCGTTTGGACAGTGATCTGGGGAAAGTAAAAATAAGTAATGACACGTCTGTAACCAGCATTTTTTTCTCTACTCAATGTCTAAAAAATGACTCAGAAAAATAATCAATACAAAGAAATTAACATTGAAAATTATTTTTTCAGTTTTATTTATATACACCCTGTGTATGTGTAGTAATTTTGAATATATTATTAGTCATACACTGAAAACATATCTATATCTTGTTAAATGGCTATCGGCAAAGCTTTTGGCTGTTATATTTTTTTTATTTTATGTTATACAAAATATGACATTATTAATATTTGTGTTATTATTCGTTATTAATAATATTATGTTTTTAGAATTATGTAAAAAAATAATCAATTTAAATTATTTTCTGAAATTTCAATTTAGGATCCGAATATCCATAAAAATAAAACTGGCAATTAGTTCAGTTATTGATTATAATTCAAAAATATTATTTCACACGAAATAAAATATGGTTTTGTTTTCTTTCATCGAAAAAAGAAAACAAAAACGAACAAGTATTGCGCCGTATGATGATCACCTACTCAGCTGAGTGAGGATCACCGCGTCGAGTCATCTACGTTTCCCCCATCCAATTTTGGCAGTGACTGTACAAAAGCTTGAACGAAGGCAGTATCCACAAGACGGCAGCATTTTACTGGACTAATTTTTTCAAATAGTAATTTCAACTTCATTTCGAAATGTGTTATCATATCTTGATGAAACTTACAGGTTATATCTAGTATAGAATTGTCTAGAATAATATGGGAGTACATTTTTGATTTTCGAAAATTTAAGCATTATTTTTTTATATCTCTGATTCAATATTTTCTAAAAAAAAAGTAAGCCCATATTTTTCATTAAAATTATGATTAATATAAGCTGTCAAAATTTCAACTCTCTAGGACTCATAGTTTTCAAATTAAATGAACACCACATTTCACAAACGTGCTATACTCACCTTAATGTACAGTAAAAAACACCATGTGATGTATTTGATGTTTGATCTATAAAAATAACAATAATAATAATAATCGACAGCTTTCAGGATGAAAATTATAAAAGTATAATTTGCACAGAAGAATGTTACTCGGGACACAGTTGAATGCTTTGCTAAGGTCAAAGAATGACGTACAATATTGCCCTGTTTCAAATCTGGTAATTATTTCCTCTACAAAAACCCTGACTGCCTCCACTGTTCAACGGCTCCTGCGAAAGCCAAATTGATTAATATCTAATATTAGATTTTAAAAAAATGGTACTTTTAATCAAATGGTAATATTAAAAGTACCATTTTGAATATTTTAGATATAATTGCCAATAGGGACATAGGTCGGTAATTATTAATATCATTAAAAGACCCTTTTTTATGTAATGAGATAACATTAGCTATTTTGAGACAGTTCGGAAATATCTGCCAAGTAAGTGGGATTACAATGGTATCTTTAATATATTTGATGGACCCACTCGTTATTCCATAAACATCACGAGTTTTTCAAAGAAGATATTATTTATGATAATCAAAAACACTTCTAAACTTTGTTTTGTATAACACTTGTGTAATTATCATACATAAATGTGTATAACGAAGTAGAAGCCTCCACAATAGAAAAAAAGATATTATTTCGCGGACTTCTGTTACACTCACTTCTCCAAATGAAAAATAAGTATACATTGTTTATTAAAAGTAGTGGGTCTGTATCAGTTTGTGGTAGATCAGAAATTATCTTAGAGGTGGTTTGAAAATTTGTATGAATTAAAATTGTTCTTTAAAATTTTAAGAGTGGTTGTATTGTGCAAATTTAAATCGTCGCCAATTTGCGGAATTCTAATGCGGGGATTTGCAACGGCCACAAGCAATAACGTTTATTTCATTTACATTATCTCGCACAATTTCAAGGCATACTTCAAATATAGCTGAGGACGGCTATATTTGAAGTATGCCTTAAAAAGGGCTGGCAGGGTTTAAAAACGGATCCATATTTTGCTTGGTTTGAAATCACATTCTGAATCGTGGAAATAGTGGGTATTGGCCGATCCGGAAATAAACCAGCAAACAAGTTTCGAACTTCATTTACACTACTACCGGCATATAACCACTTCAGAAATATATTTTTTTCAGCAATTGTTTGAGAAATTATTATGAATTACTTAATTAAAACGCACACTTAAATATCAAAACTGATTTCACAAAAAGTCAAAACTGACAGTTGTTGATCACGCAAATTTTTGTTTTAAAATCATGGGTATTGTGATTTTTTTTCAAATTACTAATATATATATTCATTTTCTTCTACTATTTAGTACTATTTTGAAAATAAATCGTATAGAATTTTAAATTCTCAACAACTTTGATCTCTTATTATTTTAGAGCAAAACTCTAAAATAATTCCCCAATTTTTTAAGAAACTGCAAAAGTGTGATTTTACATGTAAATTGCTATTACCGAGCGGTCGGATCAGGTCCCGGTATGTTGTTTTTTTAAAGTAATTGCATGTACTTTAAAAAAACAATAAAATAAAGTAATTGCATGTACTTTATTTTATATTTAATGATACAATGCTTGTAAATTATCAACAGAAAAGAGTATTTATTCACTTGGTTACAGTTATTAATTAAATAAAAATAATTTGAAAATAATCAGTAAATTATTTCCAAATTGAAAGACTGTTATTCCGTACTTCACAATTTATCTAACATAAAATAAATTGTAAAGTAAGGAATAACAGTCTTTCAATTTGTATTAAACACTTCACTTAAACTCAAAAAACCATTCAGAAATTATTTCCATATTTAGCTCTGTGACATTTTGACTTACCATACGTAAGTACTTAAGTAAGTTTTTTTAAATAACTGTGACCAAGTGAATAAATATACTCTTTTCTGTTGATAATTTTCAAATAGCTCATAGATTATTTCAAAACATGTAATACTAATTTATTATTTTTCCATTAGAGACATACTTTAAACCCATTCTTAATTTCTATGATTTTATTTTCCTTTCAGCCTAGTCTCAGATTTCTTTTACCCGAACAACGGTGGTGTCGAGGAGCACATATTCAACTTGGCCCAATGCCTAATCCTAAAGGGGCACAAAGTTATTGTTTTAACTCACTCTTATGGAGATCGTGTGGGCATCCGATATTTAACCAACGGGCTCAAAGTGTATTACCTTCCAATCCGAGTCTTCTACAACCAGTGTGTTTTACCTACGTTAATATGCAATCTTCCGTTAATCAGATATATATTTATAAGGGAGGCCATCGAGATAGTCCATGGCCACTCGGCTTTCAGCGCTTTGGGACATGAGGCGATACTCATCGGTGGCTTGATGCAATTGAAAGTGAGTGGGTTTGAATTATTTTAAAATGAAATAATAATGACCAATGATTTTGTTAATATAAGACAGTTTTTTATAGCTACTTTTTGGACGACACTTAGTTCCCAATATTACATAAGAATTACTAACACTTCAGTAACAAATGAAATCTGTCAAATTGTTGAGACAAATAATTTTATAAAATAATTCGACCAGTAGATTTTTATTTCCACATTAAATTTTGGGGATATAATTGTCAACTAATTTCAAAAATTTATTTTATTGTATTGAGCAAAAAAAAATGAAATATTGAAAAAAAAAATTACATCCTATAAAAGTCCCAGTATTTTTTTTTCTATCGCACATATTAAAAAGTTACCGAATGTTTCTACTAAATAATTTCCATGCTATATTATGTACATTTGTTTTTGTCTTGAGATTTTTACAAATTGATATGGGATTTAAAAAGAGTCCAGTTCATTCTTTAAAATATCGTATGGTCTACTGTTATACAGGGTGTCCCACGAGTTAGTGGACAGCCGATATTTCGAAAACAGTTAGTAGTACGAAAATGAAATTTGGTGGCTTTAAATGGTTTGAATTGATGCCCCTTATTATATACATAGATTTCATTTCCATTTCCGAGAAAATGTCATCAATTTCAGAATTTCAAATGGGACACCCTGTATATTTATATATTTTTGGAAAGTTGATTGAAAGAGAAATACAGCAATATCATATTATTAGGGAGTTTTATTGTAAATTGAGGGAGTATTGTTGAAGTAATAATCGATATAGATGATCGTGGTGGTATAGATTAACAAAGAAAGCATGTGATGTCAAGTTGACAATACATTCTGCTTAAATGTAAGTAATGCCACCCAGTTTTACGTATGACGAATATGTCGACATGCTCCTTATCTATGGAGAATGTTGCAAAAAGTGTAGACGCTCTCGAGGTTTGCACAGAGTTAGATATCTGAATTGTCGAACTCCGAGGAAAAATACCATTGTGAAATTAGAAAAAAGATTGTGCACAGGTTCTTTTCTGGTTGGAAAGCATAAAACACCCAGAAAAAGGTGAGTTCTAATGGAAGATAACATTATAAATATTTTGGCATATGCACAAGCGAACCCGCATGTTTCTACTAGACTTCTTTCTCAAAAATTAGGAATTAGCAAATCATCAGTCCACAAAGTGTTGAAATTTAATAAATACCACCCATTCAAAGTGCATTTAGTGCAAGGATTAACACCAGAGGAGGATCCTGGACAAAGATTAACTTTCATTGCTGAAATATTAATCAAACTTGAATACGATCCAAGTTTCTTAAATAAAATATTATGGAGTGTTGAAAGTCGATTTCGCAACAATGGTACTGTTAACTGATATAACAGCCATTACTGGTCTCTTCATAATTCGCATTAGATGGAAGAAACTCATTTTCAGCACATTTGGGGAGTAAATGTATGGTGTGCTTTATTTAATGGTCGTGTGATTGGTCCTTACTTTTATCAAGGTACACTGACTGGCGCCGTATATTTAAATTTCCTCCAAAATGAACTTCCAGAATTGTTAGGAGAAATTCCGCTAAATGAGAGAGCAATAATGTGGTGGTAACATGACGATGCATCTTTAATTATTCTCTTCGAGTGAGTGAGTATTTTGATACTACTTTCCAAGGATGCTATATTGGATGAAATAGTACGATACATTGGCCAGCGTGATCCCTAGATATTATACTTTTGGATTTTTTCCTTTAGGGATATTTAAAAGATGTCATATACAGAGAGTTTTATGTAACACCGAACATGCTAGATATAAATTATATTTGTCAACTGCAATATGTATTTTTATGGATATTTTACTTAACCGGAATGCATCTCAACTTCTGTGATATTTTTAACCAGTAAAATATTAGTTGAAGGAGGTAAGCAGAGATAAATATATATATAATCTAAAAATCCCCATCTACCATAATGGTGGTGTAGGGGTAAGCAGAGATAAAGCGTAATTTAAATGAACCAATTATGAATTATACTCTTCAGTTTTTATTAAAAATTTAGTCAATAGATTGAAGTAAACGGCAAATGACCTCCTTCACGGTCTAAGCAATATGCTAGATGGTGATAAAAAGATTGTATGGCATTTGTTAGGATCAATTTCTTCACATACTGAACGTATTCGAGTTTTAAGTTTTTCCACATTTTCAACTCGAATATCACTATAAACACATTAATTCTCTTATTGTATTGTATATGAGCTAAAATTTGAAGGTGGTTATTACTAGTATAAAATTGAATAGGAATAAAATAAAATTGAATAGGAATAAGTAACCTATAATTTTGAGAATTTACTGATCCATCCAAACAAAAAGACATCAGTGAATAATATTTTACGCAAAATTTTGTTGTTTTCATTTAACATATTAAATAACATTTCACAAAAATTTGATCGCTTAAATTCTCATAGGATTCTATATAAGGAGGATTTCAAAATGTTAAATGATTTTTGCAATCGTGTTTAAAGATATTATTCTACACTCTTCCACATAACACAAAATGTTTAATTTTATCTCTTCCGATAATATCGACGGCCTTCTAATTCTTCGTTTGTAGAATTTGTCTACACATCCGGTTTTATTAAACTGTTTTATAAGGTCCGAAATACTTGAAATGGATGGTATTGGTCCATTGGGAAATTTAACGTAAAATAAATCGCGTCAAATCTTTAAGCTGTTTCCTCCAAAGTATAGATTTACCATACAAATCTTCTCCTCCTTTGTATACATTATTGATACGTAAAGATGTCCAATTCTTCATCTACGTCTGCTTTAAGCGCCAGAACAGCAAATGTCACTTGCTTGCGATAACTGACAAGTGTAATTCATTTTTGACTGGGAAAGGTGTAGTTTGGGTTGACTATATTATTTTTAGAAATAGTAGCCAATCACATCGCACTCAATGCTTTGATGCGTTTCTGAACAAATTGAACATAAGAAATTGATTGATTGAGTTACGTGAAGATCAAACGAACATAAGAAAATTTACATTGAGTACATTCTAGCATGTTTGGTGTTACATAAAACTCTGTGTATACCGCACCACCTACAGATCTGAATGACTTGCAGAATCAAATCGTAGCAGTATGCCGAACAATTACTCCAGATATGGTGACAGCAACTTGTACAAGAAACCTCATGGCAAACTTGAATTTTGTCTTAACGAGTCTGGAAATCAATTTGAACATTTTATAGCCTGAGTTCTTGTCGCACAACTTTTATTAATTAGTTTGTTATTTTTGTTTGTTAATTTGTTCATTTTTTTTTAAATACATTTAAAAAAAGCCATAAATATATAATGTGTCCCATTTTAAATTCTGATGTTGATATCATTTTCACGGAAATGGAGAAATGGAAATGAAATCTATATATTCAGAAAGAGGCATCATTTCCAACCATTTAAAGCCACCAAATTTCATTTTCGAACTACTAACCGTTTTTTGAGATATCGGCTGTCCACTATCTCGTGGGACACCCTGTGTATAGAAATGAGCCTGTTGAATAGATTGGGTGTTGTTAAGGAGTAGCTATTTAAGGGGAGGTTCTGTACCAAAAATTTGTTTTGTTACATATATTTGAAGCCTCATTTCTATACAAGAGTGTGCTGCAAGCAATTTGTCAATATATAAACTATTTCAAAAGTTACTGCTAGTTGAGAGAAACGATGCCCCGGTATTGTTCTATAAGAGGAACGCCCTGTGCAGAATTAAACAGGGCATACATGTGTCCAGTTGGAGACTAGAGCCATCATTTAGGATAAGTTTTTTTTTTTTTTCTAAAAATTGGAAATTTGTTTTCTATTGTGGCCAATACAACTGCCAAAACTGCAAAAAATCTCAATGTTGACCCATTTTTCAGGCACCAGGTCTAGAACCTCTCCCTAATGTTATTTACTGCTTAAAATAAATAATAGTTTTAAAAACTGTATTACTTTTTAATTTTTTATGGGATGTATGGTTTTTATTGTTGATGAAGTGGTGTTAATAAATATTTACGTTGAATATTTTACTCTGAATGTTTGCAATATTTGTGATTTTTATAGCTGCCCTTATTTTTGTTAATATAATAGTTTTCTTCGGCATACATCCAAAATATTTTTTTTATTATTGATAAAAAAAATCTATTTTTTTTTTAAATTTTGTCAATTATTTTTTTGCTTCTTATTAAATTATTATATTATTTTTTGATTTTTAATATTAATTAAAAACTTTATAAAACAACAGAATTACTGCCTTCTAATATCTTATAAAGTTTTCTATTTGTTGGTCCTTGGTCGTGAACTGTTGCCAAAAAATGGGAAAAAGGATTCCACAATTTAAACTTCACCGCACTGAACTCAAAAATTAAATTTTATTGAAATATTATTTGCAAATTTGAACAGTTTTATGAGCAGAAAATATAAATTTAAATTTATTTAAAATTAATTTGTATATCGTGGCTGATTTATAACATAATGATATTTCCAAAAGCAACTCATTTTTCATCCACTTAGATAAGTTTTTCTGAGCTAATTGACTATATACAAATGTTTTTACATAATCAGATTATGTTCCTAAGTATGTTCAATTAAATAAAGTGTGTGATTTATTTTTAAAATGCTAATTTTGGTGCATGCGTCGGGATACCCATAAAATATTGCTGACTTCACAGTCATTGTTATTATGAGGGCATGTGGTTTTTTTCATATTTGAGCAAGAAAAAATAAATTCATAAAAAATACCGACAATTTAATACTTTTCAATGAACGGCTCCTCTCATATTGTGCATGCAAAACAGAAAATTGCTCTATACTAAAAAAAAAAACATAATTTCACATTTGGTTTTTGCACACCAGTAAGATTTTGGTATAGCTATAATATTGTAAAGGTGGGTTTATGGTCGAAAAATAAATATTGTGTTTATTATTATTTATATTTTAGACAGTATTTACGGATCATAGTTTATTCGGATTCGCTGATGCCAGTTCCATATTAACGAATAAAATGTTGGAGATAACATTGAGCAATTGTAATTGTTGCATTTGTGTTTCGCACACCAGTAAAGAGAACACCGTACTCCGAGCCAAAATGGACTTCAAGAAAGTCTTTGTGATACCAAACGCCGTCGATTCGTACAGTTTTATACCTGATACATCTAAACGTTCTAAAAAATCAAGTAAGTTTTCAATTAATAATAGTAGAAACTAAACGTTCACAATCGTCCAAGAACGAGAACACATCAGAACAGATACGGGAAAGATGATTTACGTATTTCGAATAAATGGATTTTGAGTTCACGTGAAGTGTTAGTATCAATAATAATACACGAGTTTTTTCCTTTTAAAGAGTGAAGTAAGGAAAAAAACTCGTGTGTTATTATTGTTAAGTATTTCGGTTAACAATCAACCCGGAAGGGACCTTATGGTATACGATCCATTACTGGGTGATCGTGAATCGGCCCTACACTTTTCATAGGTCTTAAATTTTTCTCTCTATGTTTTAATATTTACATGTGTAAAGATATGATATAAAAAAATGTTAAGTTTTAAAAATTTTGCAGCACCCTTGTGGTGTCCCCTTTGTGAATCAATCTACCTCATTAATTCTGATGATGATTCATCATATAATTTTATAAAAATTGTGTACTTAATTCAAATTTTACGGAATACAATATTTAAGTTTATTACAGTTACAATTGTGGTGATTTCGAGGTTGGTCTACAGAAAAGGCATAGATTTGTTGGTGCAGATTCTTGCAGAGCTCTGTCCTCGACATCCAGAAGTTAATTTTCTAATTGGAGGAGATGGACCGAAAAGAGGGTAAGAAAATTAAATTGTGTTTTGTAAAGTAAGTCTTTTTCAATATAAAAAATAATATATCTATTACACTCGAAAGGGTAAATGGGATTTGTTTGCGACAGACCGCGAAAACCGTACAGACCATTATATTTTGTTTCTATTGTAAATTAAATGAACTTTTATATTTTGTATCTTTGAAAGATTTACAGCGATGATTTCATTCATGAATTGTAACAGAATTTGTATTTCTTAAAAACTCAAAATCCACGAACCCGAGGCTGTTTTACGACCGACCCAAACGGCGTGGCTAATCAAAGAAGCGCTCTGCAATTAGCTACGCTCCACGACGCGATTTTGGGGCAGTAAACCTTCCTCGGTAACGAAATTTGAAAAGGCCTTTGTGCTTAGTCGAACGTGATTGATACAATACGACACCATATCAACGCGAGGCGGGGGTTTATTTCCGATAAGAGTAAAAATGCAGCCTCGGGAATTTGTTAATTTGTCAAGTTTCTTTACGTCCTATCCTTTCTGTCTCTCTCTTTAGATTTCGTACCCTCTCGAAACTTTTCTGTCTCTCACTTTAGATTTTCTTACTCTCTTGCAATTTTTCAAACTCCACCCACTATTTTTCAACCAATCACGACCTTATCAAGATCTTCTTCAAACTTCATCTTCAAACTAACATCACTTTTCTATCGTCTCTCGCACGAGTAAGTAACCCTTCTTATATGTGAAACTTGTTGAAATCATTACTTGTCTTGTTTAGTCATAATTTTCGTTATTTTTGTTCACTTTTATTTTGTATATATTATTTTAACTTGTAACAAATTATAATAGTATTTAAACTCATTACATTGTAATATTTATTTGTTTTATAAATAAATTATTATCTAAAATACACACTTAGGTAATAAAGAAATTTATTCCTATTTATATATATATATATTATATTTTATATACAGGAGAGAGAAGTACTGTTCACACATTGCATCCATTCATATGTTAGAAAGAGAAAATGTTGCAGTGTAACGGGACGGTGAATCGGGGGTGATTAATTTGACAAAAAAATTATAAGTTTTAATTGTTAATACCCCCAAACATGTCCCTGATACATGCCGTTAGCTTGAGAGCAAGAGTAAAAAAAAATAATAAGAAACAAGTTCAAACAACAAAACAAAATACATATATTGTTAATAACAACAATAACAAAAAAATATCATAATTTTTACAATCATCAATTTATATATATATATATATATATATACACACACACACATGCACACATACATTCGTATATGTACACATATGAAGAATTATATTGCAAGTCGGTATTCCAGCTGGCACAAAAAGAAAAACAACCTAACAAATACAAAATTTAGATAGTTTAGATAAATGAAGAAGAAGAAGAAAGAACAAAAATTATAAAATATATACATATAGCACTTGACTTTAAGTGGTGTAAATTATATACAAATTTTATATACAAATGCAAGACGCGAATATATACAAGATTGTTTTAATTTTATTTCCTTATCGAGGTCGTCGTCATTTATTATGTTGTGTAAATGGTGATTCCTTATTTCTCTAATATTTACCTGAAGCAGATTTATATTTCTTGTCAAGTATTTAATTAAAATTAATATAAAAAAAAACTTTGCGTGTGCTATGAATTGTTGTTTGCAAATTTTATTGCTGCCCATTAACCATCAGTACATTTTCGGAATTTCGGCTGAGGACTAATCCGCCCTTTGTTCAAAAAGTGGTCGACAACCAGATGTTCTTTGGGGAAACTGCGTAATTGGTTGTTTTCCCAAATCTCCATTCTGTTCCCAAAATGTGCCAATGTTTTATTATTTTATGGTCCAAGGATTAACAGTTCAATGGGCTATGGGTTTATTCCGAACTTAAAAGATTTTTAGATTACCTGAAAGATTATTTTTATTTAAAATGAAATGCAAATGGGACCGTTGTCTAAATGAAACGTGAAATAAAATAAAATTAATCGGAAGCGGCGTGTCAGAGTGACCCGCCGGTGACAGCAGCAAGTTGATATATGAAGTTGGCCATCTGTTAGTCTGTGGTGTGTTAGCTGTGAATAATTGTAGGCCTGTTTCAAGAGCATGACACTCCTTGTGGAATTTCGCCGCTTCTGATTGAAGCCCTTACAATCCGTTTATATTGGGGTGGATTAATCCCCGTAATTCTTCTTTCATTGTGCTGCCTCAGTGTTAAATATGTCCATCACTATTTCCCTCCATTTCTTCCAGTCTTCTGCCTTATTCTTCCAGTTGGTAATTCCTATACTTTTGATATCTACTTCCAAATCGTCTTGCCATCTGCTTTTTGGTCTTCCTCTTCAATTCTTTGCGTTCGATTTCCATTCCATTATTGCTTTTATGTTGGTGTGTCTTCCCGATCTCCATACATGCCCCAACCATTTTATACGGGCTGTCTTGGTTATGTTAACATCTTTTCCTTCCAGTATTTCTAATATTTCTGTGTTATTTCTTCTTTTTATTTCACTTTCTGCTCGTCTTTGTCCTAGTATCTTTCTAATTATTGATCTTTCTGCTACTCTTAATTTGTGTTGTTCTTTTTGTGTCATTGTCATAGTTTCCGCTGCATACGTTATTATCGGTCTTATTACTGTTTTATATATTTGTATTTTCACTTTCTTGCTGATTGTTTTGTTTGTCAAGACTTTTCTATTTGCGTAGAATGCACTATTTGCTTTTTGTATTTTTTCTTCAGTTTCAGTTTTATCTTCATTGTTGTTACTAATTGTTACACCTAAGTACTTTATTTTCTTGATTTCCTGAAATTCGTGCTGGCCTATTTTTATTTTTTCTTCTTTGCCTGTGTTTTCGATTATAATGAATTTTGTTTTTTGTTCGTTTATTGTCATTCCCATTTTCTTTCCTTCGTAGACTAGTTCCTTTAAGATACTGAACATATCTTGTCAAATAATTTTTAACTTTATCAAAATTCAAACACATTAATCTAGTAGATTCCGAAGAATTTTGTTGCAACACAACTTATTTATTGTTTAATCAAAGATTTGTATGTAAAAATTAGTTAATTGAAATGAACAGAGATGGAAGGAATTGAACTACTTTTTATTATTTGCACAACTAATGTATGATTAAATTTATTCTTATTGTCACATTTCAATTCACATAACCAACAAATCAAAAGCATGAATTACAAGATAACACCTGAATAATCTAACACACTAAAAATCTTGAAATGTCTAAATTGAAATATCCTATTAAAAAAAAGTGATCTTTTTTTTTTTCGTAATTGTTGCCAAATATTTATGATGCATTTTTCTTCTGTTTCAGTATATTGGAGGAAGTTAGAGAACACAAATTTCTGCAACGACGGGTCACTTTACTCGGAGCACTCGAGCATTCTCAAGTGCGTCGCGTGCTCAATCAGGGTCACATATTCCTAAATACCTCTTTAACAGAAGCTTATTGTATGGCAATAGTTGAGGCTGTGTCTTGCGGGTTCGTTGAATATTTTTAAACCTTTATAGGAGTATATAAGTAATTGGTTATATTCAATAATCAAATGTTGATTTTATAAATGAAAGCTGTGTTTTTATCATTTGTTTTTAATATCTAATATTTATGTTGATCCCAACTTTGATTCTATATCGCGTAAATTGTTTAAATTACAATGATGCCTAATTGTAGTAGTATGTAATTTCATACTGATTTAGCATTGTTGATTATGAATTCCATTGGAATATTTTTTGTCGGAGCTGAAGAATTTTTTTTCTGAGCTGGTTCACTTCACTCTAACTGAAAGTGGATTTTTTGTGGAAGAATGTTTATCAAGGGATATGGCTGAATTAATCATACAGAAGTTAACAGTCTGAATTTAAATCTGTTTTTCTTTGTTTGTTTTCAGATTAACCGTAGTTTCAACCAAAGTTGGAGGAATTCCCGAAGTTCTTCCAAAAGATTTAATTTATTTAACTGAACCCACCGTTCCTGCACTGATTGAAGGTTGGTAATTATTTCGTTTTATTATAAGTTACCGGTTTTACTGTTTTGATAAAATATTTATACATTAATATATAATATTTCAATTTAATGGATTTTAAAATCAAATATAACTGCAATCCACTAACGGCCAGAAGTCATTCTGCCCCAAAGTAACATTTCACCTTAAAGTTAGTAAAAATTTTAGTTCCTGAAATATTTCTTTAGTAACATTGATGTATCTAAGTAAAGATTAAGCTCGTATTCCGAATGGCGCATATGTACGAAACTTTGTTTTCTAGATAATAGCGTACCGAATGGATATGCGCGCATATACACCAATCCCAAACAGATCGGTTAGAAAACAGTGAATTATCAACTTTAGTGGCAGCTCTACTGCAAAAACTAAATTAAGCCCTTCTCTAATGTTTCAAAGTACTAATAACTATTGACGTTAGTCCCCTTTTACCACCATCATTATTTTAAGAAATTGGCGTAATTATGCTCTCAGTTCAGTACATTTATTCATTGGTTAAAATTCATTTTTTTCTAACAATTCAGCGCGAAATGTTCAGAAATTTCAAATTATTATGGGCGCGAAACTGCAGCACGGTTATTATGTAACATATGCGCCATTCGGAATACGACGTAAGATAAATCACAATTGAAAATCTGATCTTAAGTCATGTAGTTATGAAAATAATGCAATAATAGTCTTACTATAGTCATTTCAGTTTTTCTGTAATATTTGAAATTGACAATTTTTTTTTGCATCTATGATATTTTCAATACAATGACATTTCACGTAGTATGATGTATGTCAGGTAACCTATATTTAGAGTGCCCGTGGTTATTAGTTTGAACACTGATTCAAGTATACTTTTTGATCCATTTGATTTCTTTTAAATTAAACGCTATGCATAATACATGATTCTTTATTTCATTCTATATTTATGATTATAAATTATGGTTTTAATGTAAATATAAAATTGGCAAACAAACAAAAATGCTCTGGAAAGAGGAAACCAACATTTGTGTGCATTTTTTTCCCCCTAACAAAATTAAGAGTGACAGAAAATAAGCAAATTAATATATTGTATTTTATTTTTAATGTGGTCACAACGTGTATTCAACTTAATGTGTATGTCGATTCTTTCATTGATTGTCGAACTTATCTTAATATAGAATGAAAAAAAAATTACAATATTGATTGATTGTTAAAACTGTTAAAAAAGTTTCCTAATACAAATCAAAATATTGATTTGAGCACATTTGTTGACTGCTTTAGATTCCATTTAAATTATACACAAAGCAAAAACACCATCAATTGTTTCTTCCATTGATTATTAAAATTCTCTTAATATAAAATAAAGGATTGGCAATGAAAAGTCCATTTTTTTCAAAACATTAATATATTTTGTCAATTTTTGCTAGATATTATAATGAAGAATGTTAAACTTTCGATTGTAATTTAATATATTCAGCTTGTCATTGTTTCAATGCTAATAATTAGTATTTTTGCAGGGCTAGAACAAGCAATTACTTTAGTAAAAGAAGGCAAACAGGTTTGTCCTTATAAATGCAACAACAGGATACGCAAGTATTACAATTGGAACAACGTGACGGAAAGGACAGAGATTGTTTATGAGGAAGTCAGTAAACAACCAAAAAAGACTTTACGGGAAATATTAGAACTGTAAGTAAAAATATTAGTTATACTACACATAATAAATGGAAGACGGTGCAAGCACCATATTTTGCCTAATTTCATGTGGCATCGTCAAAGTTTCAAAGTCAAAGGTCACAGAGCTAAATGTAGAAATAATTTATTATTTTCAAATAATTTTTATTTAATATATCGAGTCTACAAGGTAGAAAACCGAGAATCTTTGTTTCGTCCACTATAGGAAGGCGAACTTGTCCTGTTTATGGGGAACAGGAAACGAAATTCATTTAATAAAATGTTCAACCACCATTCATCTAGTGTATGAATTAACTAGTGATGATCATTTCTGTTTTTCGAACCTCATCAGACTAGTGTGTTCCATGTGTAATGCCTTGATGAAGGCGGTTAAATGAATTTCATTTCCTGTTCTGTTTGGTAAAAGTGACCTTTTCTACTAGTTGTATCCTGGTTCCTCGAAGGGCTCTTCGTACCTGAGAAGCCTGTAGATATTATGACTGCGAATGCGCATGATTAAAGCCATGTATTAGTCTCGGCGAATCGTTTAAAACATAATCTTCCTTGTTGGTGAAAAAACAGAGAGGAAAGAAACTATGATGCTTGCAAAAAAAAAAAACAACAAGGAAGGAAATGGTTTAGAAGCCTGTACGTTTAAAAATGTACTCTCTGTACCTAACGCACACTAAATTCATATTTTAAAACAATGACAGACTTTACTGGAGAATGTAACCTTATTTTCAAATGTCTAATTTAAAGTTAATAAAACAAATTAGTAAGATTTATTATTAGCGGGTTGGGATAGCTGAGTGGTCAAAGACCTTGCTCATGAGGCAGAAGCTGCGGGTTTTAGTCCTGTTCGGGATGGAATTTGTTTAAAAAGACAAATTTCATTTGGGTCCATGGGTGTATTGTACGTCTTAAAAATTTATTTTAAATAACAGTAGTGACTGGTCAAAAGGGCCTAGTAGCCAAGGCCATATCCTCAATTACTTATCCTTTCATCTCAGATCCTTTAAAAAAAAGATTCATTATTAATTTCAGCATTTTTTTTAAATTTACTTATTGTTTGTTGCAGTTATTTGTCGACCCAAGTATGGCCGTTCCTCCTGGCAGTATCTTTTTGCCACATAATTCTGCAGTTGTTAGAAATTTTTGTGCCTAGAAAATATATCGACATCGCTGTCGATTACAACGAGAGGAGGACTTCAACAAAAAAGACAAATTGATTCTTATTGTAGGGGGAAATGATTCCAAAGAATTACATGCTTTAAGACAGTTCAAATGATTACAATAAAAACGTAAATATAGGGCTTTGTAGATTAAAAACGCTTTCTATAGATTCACTTTTTATATGTTATTTATTTTGAAATTATACTTGTGTTTATCAAGTAATTATGAGTAATAAAGGGAGTGCCATTTTATAATAAATATATTGTTTTTTTTTATATTAAGATAATTTATGAAGATTTTGTATTTTGTAGTGTATTGTTGAACTAAATTAGTAAATATGCAGTATTAGTCTAGCTTAATACACTGGAGATCAAAAGTAATGCAACACCCAAAAAGAAAAATGTTTTAGACGTTTTTATATTAAATTTATGTTCAGTTTTCGTGTGAGAAAAAACGATTACAATTTGTCGCAGGTTGAACAAAAAATACTGACAAAAATTAAATAATGCGGTTATTGTAGCACTCTCTATCTCGGCAAGGCAATCAAGTGGTCGATATCTTCTTGTGGCAAGCGGCTTATTGAACACAGATGAGCAATTGGTCCAAAGACCCTGGTAGCTGTGGTAATCGCTGAAGTGTTGTTGCAATGCTTGTATAAACTTCTTGGTTTGACGTGCCTCATGTATCGAAATAGTGCAGACTATGCAGGCATACGCATTAAAGTCACGTGGATAATTATCAAGATTGATAGAGTATATATCGAGTATATGTATTTTGCTAGCCTTCCTTTTCATAGAACCAAAATAAACAATTGTGAAAATGTTTATTAAAATTCCAATTATAATAAATGAAAAGTTAATTTATTTGGAAGTACTGTTGATTGAAGTAGAAACTATTTTAAATCTTTGGACAACTGAAATACTGTTTGTTAATTTCATAATAAATAAATATCCAATTAAGTAACTAATCTTTGAATAAAATGTAATAATGATTAATATATTTCCAGAGTCTGTCTATTTTATGGAACAAGGAAATTCAATGATTAACAGCGCGCGATACCACCTTCTTTTGAAATAAAGTTGAATTTTTAATTATTATTACAGATATTGAAAATCTGTTTTCGCTAATATTTCTATTTTTTAGTTGCGGGGTGCACTATGACGCGTTTTTTTTAAATATTTTTTTAAATATAAAAAATTGAATTAAAAAATATAAAAATTAAAAAATCGGACACCATGTTACCATCATAAATATTTTTTATGAAATTTAATTTTAATAAAATTTTTTTATAAAAAATATTTTTAAATGCAAAAACAACTTTTTTAGCTAGTAAAAAAATAGACCCGTAAAATGCTGCCATGAAGCGGGATTAATCTGAATCACACTTTATGGGCGGAGTTGTGGTAAGTATTCGATCCCACTTCTTTGAAACAGTGTTATTTGAGTAAGTGTATATTTCTGAAATTAATTAAATACGGCCCGTTACTAGAACAATTTTTCGAGCGAACGCGGACTCAGGATGTCGCGCGGCCAGGCGCGTTGCAACTTAGCGGGCGACGACGGTCTCGTAATGAGTTTGTTGTTTTTAGCAGAGCGGACTGTTTATTCATTCGTTATTATAACACCTTTATTACATTTGTATAAACACGATTAAAATATTATTACTTATTGATTTTTTTTATTATATATACAACTTTTTCTCAATAAAGTGCGCATTATTAACTTTCTTATTAGTTGTGCTAGAGAGTCGGTTAAATTAGCAAAATAGTAGTAAATTTTCCAAGGATTACAATGGAAAAATCAGAAATGTTTTTTTATGCATTACATAAAAAAACAAAATTTATATCGATTAAGTAGATAGTAAATTAACTGTCAAATTCAGAAAACAAATTTTCTTTTTATGATTTTGTTTTGCCATTTTATTATTTATAATATCTGGATTTTACTGAAAAAAATAATATTAATATACAAATAACTTCTATTTTTGTGATGGTGTATTATAACCTTTTTTGTCAAAAATCATCTTATCTATCAATTATTATTATGATAATATATAGGCTGTTTCATCTAAACAAATGTTTATTTCATTAATATCTTTAAAACCCGATGCTCTTTTATTTTTCTGCATACGCCGTTGTTACTCCTCGATAATTTACCACCACTTTGCTAAATTAATCGACTCTGTAGTTCAAAATAACAACAACCCGTATAATCGAAGAATTTGGTACATCTATCATGGAACCATGCATAATTATTTAACTTAGGAATAATAAAATTAAATTCTATTAATTGAATTGTATTATATCTATTAAAAACAATACATATTTCAGCTGATTGGAAAGAATCATTTGCTAATAATAAAGTTTACGCGGTTCCCGACCGAGGAAAAAAATGAAAAAGTTTGCATTGCATTGCATGGTTCAATATAATCTTCTCATAAAAAATATTTTCACTTTCTTGCACTTCCGGTTGTACCGGAAATGGCTATCAACTTTGTTATTTTAAATGGAACACCCTGCATTTTAATTTCTCTTTTTTGATTCCTCGTTCAATTGACCACCCACTCATATCGATTTATGTCCACCTCTGACAGTTTTAAAGTTCAAATGTATTTGTCAAATTTTAACCTAAAATAGATGTTTTGAAAAATTATAACTTCTAATAAGAACAAGACAGACATCTTGAATAGTAATTAGTAAATATATCTGTGTAGAATTAAAAAAAATAATAACATTTGTCTATTTTGATAATAGGGATAACAAAAATGTCAATATTTCCGTCCCCACTTAAAAACACCATAACTTATATTTGTTCAAATGGAATTTATATCATAAATCGATTGGCAAGACAATTTTCAACATAAAAGTATTACATATTTCTATATATAGAGCAAGTAGTTTGTGAGTTATTTCGAATTTTCTTTTCCCTCAAAATATTTTCACAAGTGAGTAATTGCTGTACTGTACTATTTAGACCAGCACTATATAGATTGTCTGAAGCACATATATAAAATTAAAGTATATCTTAATATTAAAAATGTTTAATTTCTGATTCCTTTATTATATGTGAAAATAAAATGTCAATAAACATAATTATAAAGATTAAATAATTTAAAAAATATTTTTGAATTATTTTTGTTTAATTTTAAAAAGTTTGAACAGTGTATCCGAATTTATAATAATACATTGAGTCATTTCATAAGGATTATAATCCTTAATTTCAATTTAAAATTGTAAATAACCTGTGTTGCAGTTATAAATATAAGGCTAATATCAAAAATGTATGTGGCAAAAGCCTCTTTATAAATATTTAAATGTTTCTCTATTGCATTAAATATTGATATATTATTGTCTTTTGGCTTAATTTATAATATATAAATCCTTTTGATTTATATTAATTATACAAAAAAATAAATTTGAAATTGTTGATATTAAAAAAAAAAATCAATCGTTTCATATAAATGTAAATGTTCATATTTTATTCAATTAATATCGGTCAAATTATTGCTTGAATCATTCTAAGAAATAAATCTACGCTTAGCTTATTTAAAAAAAAATTCGAGTCACGATATTCTAATCTAGCATAGCATTATTTGTTTATGGATATTTTATTCTAACTTTCTCCATTTGTTATTGATTAGAATCTGATCGGTATTTAGCTTTATAACGATTCATTTGAAATAAATTCATGATATAAAGCACTTGTAGTGCACTGTTTTGAAGCAAATAATCTTATTGATAGTACAAACAAAAACTTTTTGAACATCCTGTATATATCTGTATTAATAAATAATTTATATCCTGAATATTGGAAAATGTTTATTGTATTCATTATTGTTGTTATAATTTTAATTTAAACATATTTTTATGCACATATGTAAACAATATCAGGTAATTATGATTGCAAATCAAATATATATTTTTTTAATTTCTACTAAATTTAATTTTTATTGATTTAGTTATCCATTAATCTACGAAAAGAATTAAACGAATATTGCATCAGCATCAAATTGAAGATATTATATTCAATTCTATTCAATTATTTAAATTATATTAAATATACGAAGAATTTTGGGCAAAAGTATATATATCTTCCTTTACATTATAAAAAACATAATATATATTTTTGTATCAACAAAATGACTCAAAATGTATGTAAATCATAAAAAAATTGAAAATATAAACCGTAAGAAGAAGAATTGTTCTAATCTACATATGTGCAATTAGTGAAACAAACAAATTTTAGCTAAAATAATTTTAATAACAATTGATCAAAATGCTGATATATTTAATATTTGATAGCTAATTACTAATATTAAATGTATAACCAATAATTACGTTCTAACATATTTTATAAAAGATCATTTGAAACCGTTTCAATATACAAGCCACAAATGCAGATCGAGTGAAAAATACAATCTATAACGAAAATACAAAATAAATAGGACGAATGCGTGTTTATTTGTATAGAAAACAAAAAATCTTGGTGGGGAGACTGAACGCGCCCATTGCGCGACTATCTTCGTCTGACAACGTTAACTCCTCATATGTACTCTTCCAAGGCTTTCGCGGGTTAGATACAGACGTAAGGGGACTGAATGTTTACGTCTCACTAATTGCTTGTGTATCGCCTCCTCTTAAATACATTATAAATTACTTACTTCATATTAATAGATCCCGAATTGTTAAAACTATTTATTTTGACCAATGTAGAAATGTACTCGAACTGAGAGCATTCATTACGTCGCTCTACAAAAATAGTGTTGGTGGTCAAAGGGGGCTGGTTATTGGCGTTATTAGTATTTTGAGATATTAGGGGAGGCTTCATTTAGTTTTTGCGGTAGAGCCGCCACTGAAGTTAATAATTTATTGCCTTCCAACTGTTCTGATTTAGATTGGTGTATATGCGCGCATATCGGTACGCTATTATGCTATTATGTAGAAAACCAAGTTTCATACATATGCGCCTTTCGGAATACAGCCTATGTCTATACCTCTGCTATTTCTATGTTTATTGGTCTGTTCATGTTTCTATTTTTCTTTCTGTACAACTCTCCTGCACTTATAATTTCTTATTTAGTGTAAAAGTAATTTATTCTGTGTATATCTATTACCCAATTTCTAATTTTTCCCAAATAAAATTAATCGCGCCATCTATCAACAAATGCTTCAACTGCTTGGTCCTTTCAACGGCCAAAAAACGAGCGCTATTTTTAAAATATTGTTTACAAAAACATGCCGTAACTCTTTTTTTTAGGACACCCTGTATAATCAAAAATATTTTCCTGAAGTACCCTATGACCCAAGTGAAGTCTCAGAAAATTTCAAAGTCCTACCTTAATTGGTAACTGAGCCATCGGAAACGGGAGCTGAGATGCAGGACCCTGTATTGAAAAATAGCCAAACAGAATATCTATTTTGTTTTTCTAAATAAATAAACGGTTCAAGAGTAACACTGACCCTTATGAAAGGCTTTTGAGTACACCTTAAGTAAATATATGATCTGTGACATATTTACTAAATGTTTTGTTTGGCAAGTATCCCACCGAGCACAAAAACATTGCATAACACATTGCATCAATATTACGGTGCAAAGTGTAATGATGCTGAATCGTTGAATATCCACCTGCAGCAATATTGCATGGTAATATTGCCCGAAAAAAAAAATATTGAGAAAATATTTCTGAAGCAATTTTAATATAATATATATAATTATTATAATTGCAAAGTTTATTTATTAGAAAGACAGTGTAAGCGCCATCTATTACTTAACTTCAGGTGGGATCGTTAACAATTTGAGTGTACAAGGTAGACAAACCAAAATCGTTGTTTCGTTCACTAAAGAAAATCGAATCAGTGAAGGCGAGCGTATCCTGTTTATAATAAAATTAGTTTTCGTGGTTGTACGGATCTTGAGTTGTGATTAAATAACCTGATATGAATCATAATTATTAAAAAGACAACACTAGCGCTATTTATTTTCAAGTGACATCGCTTTTTTATTACATACGCGTAAAGTAAAGCAGATACCTATTATTTACTTAAGTACTTTTCTATGTTGAATTGAAGTAAAATGTTCGTGAAATGTAAAAAATATAAAATTGTATTAAATTAAATTTCTCAACACTTAGTTGACCATTCCATACAATAAATTCTGCCATATGTGTGTCAGCCCGGGTATCTGGTATAAGGGAGTGTGCAGTTACGCAAATACATAGGCCTCATTATGTCCATTGCGCTACCTCCCGTAGATCACTCATCCTCAGTTCAGGCATCCTCCTTGTTTAGGTAGTCTGGTATGACCGAGGTGGGTAGATGTCTTATATAAGCCATTTCACCCAGTATGGACTCCCTTAATGAAGAGAGTCCTGGGCATCCATAAAGGAAATGCCAAGAACTCTCATCTTCCATGCTGTATCCTCTGCAAGATGGAAAGTCAACTATCTCTATCTAATAGAGCTGCTCGTTTAGTATACAGTAACCAATTGATGGCAGTTAAGTTGCAGGTACCGTTTCGCTGATCTCTCATTATGATACACAAATGTTTTCTTAGAGAGCCTGAGATTCCTCCTAGTCAGTTGCAGGTACTGTTTCTCTGATCTCTCATTATGATACACAAGTATTTTCTTAGAGAGCTTGTAATCCTCCATATCATCCCAACGCTTCCTAAATTTCTCTAGGGTATTGGTGTGTAACATGTTACATAAAGAGAGATGAGCGAGACGCACTAGCGGCTCCGGTGAGAGAATGTTCATCCCCGACGCAGCTCTTGCCAGCACATCAGCTTTCCCGTTACCCGTAAATATATCATGCCCCTTCACCCAGCAGACTTCAATGTTGTTATGCATTGCCGCCTGCCTGACTGTGGCATTTTATTTCGGTCTCTTACGTAGCATGGGCTTTTTGCATAGACAGTATCGTTTGCCTGCTATCCGTTAGGATTAGTGAGGCTACATTTGACACTTCCGGTTTATGATCGGAAACTTTGTCTGAATCTTTAGAATTTTGGAGAAAAATCCTGTTACAGGAAGGAAGATACTCCTTTCAACGATTCTAGATCAGGAAGCACGGGAAGAGCAGCTAATCCAAAACAACTGGTCGAAATAATAAACGATATACACGTATACTTTTTTTTATCAGTATACATTTCCCATATGTACCGGGTGTCCGAATAAGAAAGGTCATCGGCTATATCTCAGGAACTATGAGTGCTAGAGCTTTCAAATAAAAAAAATATTGATAAAAGTGATCATGAAAAAATGCTGGAAATAAATTTCAAGTACGTAACTCTTCTGGAAGGGGGTGCAATGAACAGTTGAAAAGTAATATTGCGATTACCTCAAAAAAATGTTTAATAAAGACATCATAAAACTACACTTTTTGAAATCATGATAATATCGTGAAACAAAAATGTTACAGATTTTTTTTTCTTACTCTTGAAATAAAGGGTGGGGGAAGGTCAGAATTTATAAAGAACAAATGCCAAATAACTTTTTTGTTTTTTAACCGATCTTAATGATTTTAATGTCATGCGAAAGAACTTATCATGCTAATTAATATTATTGACAACAATCAGAAAAATAACTAACTTTATTGCCGCTAGGTGGCGCTAACTTAAAGTATAGATTATTTTCCTATTTTTCTTAAAAATTTCAAATGGAATGATATATTTTTCTTGATGTTAGTAGAAAGAGGATTAAAAAGTAAGAAATTTAGTGAAAACCGGAAGTCTATATCTAAATCCTATCACAAGTTATAATTAAAAGAATTTTTATAATTAAAAATTATTAATGTAAATTTTAAGAATTTTTTGAGTTAATTTAAAATAAATGAAATTATAACTAAAATAACAAAATTAAATTATTTTGTCACCGGTAGGGGGCGCTTTTTAATTTTAATACTAAATTTTCTCATTTTTTTAAATAAAGAAATATTTCTTATAATACAGGTGAAAAGAGTATTAAAACCAAATGGAAAAACATTTTCAATGTCAAATTTATATCAAAATTTTGTCTTTCAAATTGTCAAATGACTCCACCGTCCACTGTTGTAATTAATCACATAATTTTATACAATTAAATAAACAGCGACATCCACTCTAGCAATAGCAGTATATTTATTGCTGAAGTTTTTGCATTTCAGATCCTAAAATTATGTCTGTCCTCGTTCTGGGCCTGGATTGATAATAAATATTTTTTAATTTACCCCAAAAATAAAAATCTGAACATTCGGCAAATCATGGTGACCAAAAAAAAAAGCATCCCCATCTATTTACCTCTCAAGAAAGAGTATATCCAAATAATTTAGCACGCTTTAGAAAATACCCCCTGGTGGTGATAAACTAATTTAATTTTGTTGTTTTGGTTATAAATTTTATTAACCTCAAAAAGTTTTCCAATGACATTTGAAATCTTTAATTTGAAATTTTCTTTTATATATAACTTGTGATAGAATAAAGGTATTGAGATGCTGTTTTCACCAAATTTCTTACAATTTCACGCACTTTCTATTGATACTAAGAAAAATATATCATTCCATTTGAAATTTGTAAGAAAAATGGGAAAATTATATTCTTTTTAACTTGGTGCCACCTAGCGGCGACAGAATTGCTTATTTCTATGATTGTTGTCAATTGTTTTAATTAGTATGATAATTTCTTTCGTATGAAATCAAAATTATTAAGATCGGTTAAAAAACAAAAGAGTTATTTGACATTTGCTCTTCATAATGTCTTACCTTCCCCCACCCTTTATTTCAAGAGTAAGAGAAAAATGTCTGTAACATTTTTGTTTTATAAACTCATCATGATTTCAAAAAGTGTAGTTTTATGATGACTTTATATGAACTTTTTTTGAGATAATCGCAGAATTATTTTTCGACTGTTCATTGCGCCCCATACTGGAAGAGATACGAACTTGAAATTTATTTCCAACATTTTCTCATGGTCACTTTTATTAACATGTTTTTTATTTGCAAGCTCTAGGAGTCTTAGTTTCTGAGATATAGCCGGTGACCTCTCTTAATTGGACACCCGGTATACATGCAAAATACCGAAGTCAAACGTATTGCTGTATGTGTGTTCAGTTGCCTATAATACGCAACCCGAACGATCGATTTCTTCAATTAGGGTAATTAAAAAATCAATTAAACAATTTTCTTTTTCTGTTTATGACAATACCGAAATGCACAATATGGACAAATTAAATAATCGTATAACTAATAAATGCATTTAACTTTATCCCGATTTTATCGGAAATGCGGTGTATGCTTTTTGCGATTGTTTGAGTTACTGTCTTGCAGTTTCTGGTGGTAATTTCGAGCACTTATTGTAATTATTTATTTCAAATTTATTTTTCTTCGCTGTTACTTTGCTTTTAAATTGTCTTAATAAAATCTCTTAATATTTTTTTACCATAATAATAAGTGACGTGTTTTAATAAAAAGGAAATTGCTTGTCACGCTAACGCATGTAGTCATGATTTATTTTGTTGCGTTTTTCAATAGAATAAAGAGAACGAAACATACAACCTTCCAAAGAAAATGTTTTAGTTTAATTATTTTTAGAATCATCCTAACCGCTTTAGATTCATTGAAAACATGTCTTATCCTCCTCTAGTATTGTTACAATTGTAATACATGCTTGAAATTCGACTTTTTCTTCATTTGTATACATTTTCGATGGAATATTTGACAAAATATGAAGTTTAGCATTTGACGTTTAGTTGTGTGTTATAGGCAACTAAACATACACACATTAATCGGTTCAATGCGTTTGACTTGTTATTTTTGATAAAAAACCTCTCTATATTTACACACAAAAAATATAAACAATTAAATAATAAAAAAAACGGTTGTGAAAATAACAGCAACCCAGGTTAACGACGTAATACTTCAAAGCCCGATCCCTCTTTTTAGATCCATCTGTGTGGATACTTATAGCCGACTCTCTCATCCGTTTAGTGGCTTGGACAGTTACATTGTAGGGTGTGCTCCGTATAAGTGTCGGTGCACAACAGTCAGTGCCGACCTCTAAAAGAGGTATATCTTTGCAGACATTTCTCCAGAGGTGTCCTCCAACTTTCCCGCAGCTGTTAACGCTTTAGATCCCTCTACTCTGAAGGCGAAGTATAGTCGCCAAAGCCTCCCTCTCCACGTGGATATCAAGGGGTGGAAGGTATAGCGTCACTTCCATCGCCATTGTCGGTGACGGCTATATCGCTAAGACAGACTGTCCGTTGTATTTGCGAAAGTAAGCATTGGCCTTATGACAGCTGTGTACAACCACAGTGTTGTGCGCGGTTTCAACCCCCAGGTTTTCCCTACAGCCCGACGACGTTTCCAGAAAGCCCTTATGGTTTTGTCTGTTTTGGTATCGATGAGGGTCTTCCAGCTTAGTTTCATATCGAGGGTTATGCCCAGGTATTTCACCTCGTCGCTGTACCGCAACATCGTATTCAATAGTGTTTGCTTTTTCCGTCACCTTCCTTTTCTAGGCGAATTGGAGCATCTCCGTTTTGGCAGGATTTACCGATAAGGAATGATCATTACGCCACCGCGAAACTATGTTTAGAGCACCTTACATCTGATCTTCAAATTTGCTACATACAAGTATGGCTAAATCATCATCTTAGGCTGTCACAAACAAGCCTAATTGCTGAAGTTCTTGTAGAAGGCTAAGAAGGTTATCCAGAACCATATTCCATAGTAGGGGTGACAAGAAACCTCCTCGAGAACAGCCTTTAACAATTTTACAGGTTAATACGTTCCCTTCCCTGTTACACTGTGACTATACAATTGGCTAGTGCATTGCCAATCCAGTCAATCATTGTAGATGGTAATCCGCGCTTAGTAAGCGCGTTTCTTATCTACGGTATCGATATGGTGTTTTACCAAACGCACCTTCAATGTTAACAAAAGCACCCAGGGCGGATTCTTTAACATACAGTGATCTCTCAATCCTGTTCACTATATTATGCAGGGCGGAATAGATAGATCTCCGACGTGTGTATGCACATTAGCGGCTGTCTAATTAGAGCTGATGTTCTTCAGTGCCGTTCACAAATCCTTTCCTGTGTCTTAAGAAGAAACGAGAAAAGTGTGATTGGCCTGTATGCCTTGCGAGCACTATGGTCCCCTTTACCATGCTTCCGTATGAAATCGACCCTGGATTTTTCCAAGCCTTTGGAACACATCCCAGCGCCAAACCGGATCGAAAGAGCATCACTACATCCTCAAATATTTCATCCCGTCCCCGCTGTAGCAGGGCGGATAATATGAAGTCTGGTCCAGGTGTTTTAAAAGCGGAAAAGCTTTTAATTGCTCTGAGGGTGTTTTCTTCAACGGCCAGTCTCCAGTCTTCTTCTGTTCCCGAAGTGATTTCAGTCTCTTCCCTAGATTGCGTAGATAGTAGAGTGCATCCAGGGAAGTGACTTTTGAACAACAGTTGCCAGTCATACTGCTGTCCTACTTCTTTGGAACTCCCACAGATTGTTGGTGGTTCTGTGATAGAGTCTTCTTAAGTCTGCTAACTTCCCGAGTGTTTTCAATTCCTCTGCAGAAGCACACCATAACGTCCTTTGACATTGCCTAATGAGATTTTTGTACCTTATAAGTAGCCCAAACAGAGCTCTCTTTAGAGCGTTGTGCTCTATTGAATGCTTTCCTGGCATCATCTTTTAAGGAGTCGAACTCTGAGTACGACCGTGGGATGGCTGACTCTGTCACAGGCCTCCTTTTAAGTTTATATGCCCTGAGTATCTTCACCTATACTTCCACTGCTCGGAGGAGTAGGCTGGCACAGTCTTCAGGATATTACTTGTTTATATCCCGCAATCCCTTACCGAAGTGCATAATATATATTATTCGTAAGCCTCGAATTTCGGTAAGGTTTGACGACTCATTTTTAGGCCCAGCTGGAATGTGATCCATCTGCGATCAAACATGGACGCTTCCCGACTAACCCCCCAGTGGTAGCCAATGTTTACGAAAGTGGTTTCCGTACCACGAATGATCATCTTTAAATTATTACTAACTAAATAGTCATGCAAATATTTACCTCTTCTATCTAAAGTACTGCGTCTCCATGAAATGTGGTGCGAATTTGAGTCGAAACCCATGATCAATGGTAGTCCCTCCTTCATGTAGTACTCAACAAACCCTTCCATTCTCCTTGTTGGGAGGGAAGGATGGAGTCCGCAGATAGAACTACGTCTTTTCCCTTGCCCTTCGCTTCACAAATCCTTACCGCAATAGATTCACCATGAAATGTTGTGGCAGCAGATGGGCCTAAGTACGTAGATGGCAATCCTAGGTTTCGTGCTCGGCTTATAAAATAAATTACCATTCAATTTCCCCATATCATAGATCCAGGATTTAACAATCTAGAGTTCCTGTATCAGGTCTACAATATCCGTAGTCATATAATGTTGCCGTAGCCACTTTCGAATGATTCAGGTTACCCTGTATAAATCTCATTACCTTAATAGCCATTATCCCGGCAGTGTGCGGCCGGTCCTGTTCCACCAGTTCCCTTCCGACCCAACGAGCGAGGACGAGGGACTTCTTATATTTTTATAATTGCCAATTTCAGAACTGCCTTCTCTTTCTGTAAATTGTTTATTTCGTTTTTTTTAGTTGTAATTCCAATTTTCTTCTTAAACTTTATTTTATTTCTTCAGCAATCCATTCAATCTTATTTTTAGTTCTGTAGCAAATGGAATTTTGTAGGTTTTTTTTAATAGGAACAATTGTCATTTTTATATTAGATCCCTATGTTGATCCATTCTATCTAAAATTTGGTATACATTAATATTGATAGTGAAGAACAAGTTGTAATATGAACAGTATTTATCATATCGCTGTTATATCATGACTATAAGATAAATTAAAAAATCGTTTCTTACTTTACTTCCAAACACTAGATGTACATTTCGAGCACCATGTATTCGCTGGTGCTAGAAATACACATGTATTGTTTAAAAATAGAAATTCTAGTAATAAACGAATCTTTCATTTATCTTATAATAATAATAATCTTTATTTCCAACGGTACAACCAATTACAGGAAAATAATATCAATAAGTATATATAAAAAACGAGTATCACAAATGATTACAAATAAAACAATTTACAAATTTTTCTATTGTTACTCCAAAAATTTAGTGTAGAACAAATTCCATAAAAACATCCTCTAACAGATTTTCGGCGTTGATACAATTGTCGTGACGAGGGCCCGCTGCATTATATTTGTTCTGGATGTTCGCACTTGGAATGTACAACAATGTCTTGATGAGGTTCTAGGGACGTGAAAATTTAATTTAGCAAATAAGTAAGAACAATCAATTTCATTATTTACTAGTTTCCACAGTAATTTAACGCTTAAAATATTTCGTCTAGAAAATAGCGAAGATGTGTTGTGGCGTATTAATAATTCAATATGGTCAAAGCCCCTAATAGGATACACACCATCCAGTTTGTAAATAAGAAATTTAAGAAATTTTCGTTGAACTTTGTCGATTATTATCTGATGACAAGCATAGATCGGAGACCATATAATAGAGGCATATTCAAGTTGGCTAACTACAAAAGCGTACAATAAAGATTTTAATGTTTCGATGTTGCTAAAATATTTTGAAGTTCTCATTAAAAATTCCAGAGAACGATAGACAGTAGCAGTAATTAAATCAATACGACTATTAAAAGTGATATGCGAGTCAAACGTTACAACAAGATGCTTAATAGATGTTTTCTGTGACAGTTGTTGTTCATTAATTTTATATATAGACAACAATGGGGATTTTCCTTGATGAAATACCATTGAATAACACTTATCAACATTTAGCCTTAGTCCGTTTGCGTCAACCTAACTTGCAAGAGTATTTAAATTATTTTGTAAAACTTCTACGTCTTGTCTAGTCCTTACTTCTGAGAAAATCTTAATATCATCAGTATAAGCAAGAACCGGTTAATTAAGTGTAATGAGTAGATCATTTATAAAAACATAAGTGGCCCAAGATTTGAACCCTGTGGGACACCGCAAGATGCCAGGTATTCATATGATCTGTAGCCCTTGTATGATACATAACATAGTCGATTACTTAAATAAGACTCTATGAGCTTAATGCTTGACGGAGATAGACCCATAATGTCCATCTTTTTCAAAAGCAATTCATGATCAAGGGTATCAAACGCACGAGAAAAATCTGTATATTATACATCAACTTGACCACGTCTATCAAGGATCTCACAAATGTATTGGGTTAATGATGCCAGGTTAGTAACTGTGGAACGCTTTGGAACAAATCCGTGCTGTTGAGTAGATATATGGGGACCTACGTTAGAATAATATTTATTCTAACGTAGGTATAGATCACCTGCTCAAATCCTTTTGCAAAATTCGATAGTATGGAAATACCTCTATAGATCGCTAATATTGATTTGTCCCCTTTTTTTATACACTGGACATATTCTCGCTCTCTTCCACATATCCGGAAAAATACCCACATTAATGGCTTTGTTGATAATTATAGTTAATGGTTTTGATAGAATGTATCTGCAGTCTCGCACAAGGAAGCTCGGAATTAAGTCATCCCCCGCAGTAAATTTGTTAGAAAACTTGGACATAATTTTAATCAAGCGATCTTCAGTGGTAGGGGAAATAGAGAAAGATGAGTTAAGGTTAAATATTTCCCTATTGGTATATGTAGTCGAATTTAGTGATACCAAGCGAAAGTCATTCGAGAAAGTTTCAGTCCTTGAGTTGTTACTTAGTTTACAAGGTATTCTGGACTGTTGCTTTTTACAATTTAAGAAGTTCCATAATAAATTGGGATTGTCCTTAATGTTATTTTTAACATCAGTTAAATATTTATTATATGCTTCAGCAATTAAAAATTTTGAGATTGATCTTAGTCGCTTAAATTCATTTAAATAAATGATATTTTTAGTATTGAGCTATTTCTTTCTGAAATATATTTTATTTTTAGATGTATTTTTATTTCTGACGTAAACCAGGGCGGAAAATTAGATCTTTCGTTGACTTTTATCGGCGTATGTAAGTTGATAACTGCATATATAGAATTATAAAATATGTCAACTGATTCATTTACATCATTACATTGTTCTAGATATGACCAATCAATTAAGCTAAGATCCTGGTACAATAACTGGAAATTTGCTTTCCGAAAATTATAATGAAAATTATTTCTAGCAGGAAATATTTTTACATGTGTAACTGTTATATTATGAAGAAAAATTTCAAGTGCTGGATGAAATGGATTATATAACACATCATGACTATAATCATTAAATTAATTACTTTGGATGAGCATACAATCTCATCTATCCTAATAAAATACAACTATTTAAAATTAATCAACTTAAATTGTTATTATTGCCACTTCTGTATTTACTCAAAAAAAAAAAACATCAGAGAAAATGAATACCAACAATCTAATTAGTATTCATAGTTAAATAATTACACAATAACACCTGCATTTAGAGCCGATTACCATTTTCATTAAAGAGTAATCTTTAAGAATAATTCCCGAACACGCATTTTCGGGCCTCGCCGTTTGAGCGCGTATCCGAAACGCGAAAGAAAGGTACCGTTAGCGGGAGACCCGATCACCTGTCCGAGCCCCCCATTCAGGAGTCTCTTCCTACTCTTTTCACGATTTCTTCGCGGACCGCGAGCAGATTACCTTTCTTCGTCGCGCGACTCGAAACCATCGCGCTCGCGTGTGATAATCGTAAAGTTCGCCCGGTGTTTTAATAGTTTATAAAGTGAATGTTTTACTAAATAAAATAAATATTAACTGAAATTCCAGTTAAAAAAAATAAACTTAAAAAATCTTAATAAAAGGTTTATATCTTATTGAATACAAAACTTAAACAATAACATATATTAAATCGCACAGTTTTTTCTTAATAATCGTTTGGTTAAACATTGTTAACCCGTTAACGACAAGGGACTTTTTTCTTGGAAATAAAAACTGTCTAAATACCAACTAAAATGTAAAACTAAAAAAATATTTAATAAAAACTAACTATTCAGGTTTACGATAAACACAATGATATAAATAAATACAGGGTAGCCAGAAAAGCTGTCATAATCTTCAGTTAAAGTGGTTCCATAATCAATTTTAAGTAGAAATAAACTAAAAAAGTTTTTAAAATAAAAAATTGAATTAAATAAAACACAAATAAAAATATTGGGTAATTATTCAATAAGCTTTATGAGGCCATTAATATCCTAAATATGTGACTAGAATTTGTTTTTAACATTTTATATATAATTATTGCTATTAATAATCGACATATCATTAAATAAACATTTGCAATGTTTAACTGGATGTTAAGAGAACTAATTTTAATGACAATATTTTTAATCAAAATGTCACATATTTATTATATCAATGGCCTCGTGGGCGTTAATGAAGAACCGAACAATATTTTTTTACTTACATTTTCTACTTGAAATTAATCAATGAACAACTTTACCTGAAGACTATCACACCTTTTCTGGCCACATTCTATAAATTATTGTAAATAAAAACGTGTGTTTTTTCTTGTTGATTATGAAGCCAATTGTTTGAAAATCCATGATAACTTTAAATGGAACTATTAATATACTCGTGGACAACAAATCCGGACATAGAAGTGAATGTCTGTTACCATATGAAAAAATCATCTAATTTTTATGTTACAGATGAATTATCTATAAAATAAGGATTGGAAGCAAGACATTATTCGAAACATTTAATTCAATCACGAAAAAAGTCACGTAACTGTAAGTTATACAAAATTGCTAACAAACATTTATTTCATTGTCCAGATTTTTTTGTATAACTTAGTGTAGTGACTTTTTCTTATTGAATTAAATGTTTAGTATCATTTCTTACTTCCAATCATTATTTTATAGATAATGTTTCACATCTTGTAAAATAAAAACGGAAAGGAAGAAATTTGTATTACGCTAATAAACATTCACTTCGGTTTCCAGATTTTTTTGTCAACAAGTGAAGTTTCATTTAAAGTTAATAACATGTTTATATTATTTACAATAATTTATATCCAGTGATTTATTTATACACCACCTGGCGTTAATGGGTTAATAACAATTATAAATAAAAAAAAAAACAAGTGATCAAAGTAATATAAGATCTAATTATCGTTGATTACTGAGGCACTTAGTTTTTGAAAATCCATGAGTACTTTAATAAATGAATAAATAAAATATTTATGATTTTCAACAATTGTTGTATTTAATTTCACTACAATTGTTTCTCTACGCTGTAGCTGTGAAAAATGTTGATCAACATTCTTCACCTGAAAAAGCTACAGCGTAGCGAAACAATTGTAGTGAAATTAAATACACCAATTTTTGAAAATCATAAATATTTTATTTATTCATTTATTAAAGTAATACTAATTATCTTACATCTTACAATAAAATTAAACAAGGACAAATTATTGGCAATGATGAACAAAATTCAATTATTCCCTTTCTTTTCCAACTACAAAAATTACTTACATTGTAATTTTTACAGTTAGAAAAAAAGATAATGATTGAATTTTAATTATCATTGCCAATAATTTGTCCTTGTTTAATTTTATTGTAATTTAAATAACGGCAAAAGTGTGAATCATCTCTGTTTTATTTTGTCCTACAAGTGTTAAATATTTTTAATTTTTAATATAAATAATTAAATCAGATTCGATTTTCATTATTTAGAATAAATTTCTACTGAAAATAAAACTTTACAATTTCAATAACAGAAACTAGAGCTGCATGAGAGAAGAAAGAATATTGCAGTGGAATTTTCTAAAAAAAACAAATTTAAATTAATTTGTTGCTTGTTTTTTTTTTTTTATAAAAAAGTACGCTAATATTCTATTCAAGAAATTCACTTGCAGAATTTCACTTCAGAAAAATTGAACATTAACGATGTTCAATTTTTCTGTGTCATAAAACCGATGATAATGGTAATAAAAATATTGAACACACTATTGAACATTTTATTTAAAGTACTTATGTAACATATGTCAAAATGTTACAGTAGCTAAAGAGGAAATAATTTCTTAATTATTTTCAAATTCTTCTTAAATAATTTACTATAATAATGGTTTTTGGGGACCGAAAGAAACTGAAAATAAATACAAGCGGATTTCTTCAAATAATATTAATATCATAATTTAAATCTTTTCGACATGCTAAAAGAACTGAATGTAAACTTTATTATAATTAAACAACTCTTGTGTTAAAACAGAGAACTAACTGGAATTTTATACTTAAAAACAAGTGTTGATATAAAAATAGCATCAACCGCTCTTGGTATTATTAATGACTAATAAACAGAATCAGTTTTGGATCAGTTGAATACTGTATTTGTTTATTTGTGGTGTTTTTGAAGTGAATGACTATATATGGATTTTACGTTTTGGTTACATCAATTGAAATTCAATCAGGTAAGTGCCATATAACCCACTTAATGCGGTTTTTTATTCTTTAGAATTTGTTTTAAAATGACAAAGTATAATAATTTAAGTAAGTTTTAGGTAAGATTTACTAATATGGAGGTGTGAATGAAGTTTGGACAAAAATGTAAATAATTTTGTTTATATTTTGTGTCTATAATCAATATCACTTGTTCAAATAAAATTTATAACTTAATAACACACTTTTTACTTTGTTTGCAGAACTGTTTTTTATTTAGTGACTATAGTTTCGACAACATTAACCTGTCATTATCAAACTAAGAGTAATGACACATTAATGTTTTCGAAACTAAATAAAAAATAGTTGTGCAAACAAAATTAATTTATAATAAACCATGTACAACCAAGTGGAAGCCTTAACAATAACCAAAATAAAATTTGTTCAATACTAATGTTAATAAACTGTCTTAATAAGACATAATAATTATCATTAGTGTTGAGCAAATACGAGTAATATTAGTAATCGAGTATTTCTAAATAAATAAAGTCAATAAGTAAGAAAAAAAAAAAGATTTTTAATAAATATGGAACAGTTGCTGATAGTAATAAAATATTCTGTGTTGGTAACATTGTCGTAAACTTAATTTTGCAATAACAAAAAGATAAAAAAGATCGACTTTGTCCATCTCAAATAATTATTTAATAATGTGTCTTAATAAGATAGTATATTAACAAATATTCTTTTTTAATTGATTAATTAGGACTATTCCGTACGGAAAATGTGAAGTTTAACGTGTACGTTATTAATTAATTTAACATTCTATGAATACATATCTATTGCAAAAGCTGTTTAGATTGTGATGATAAAAAACAACGTACACGTTAAAATTAACATTTTCCTTACGGAATAGCCTCGAATAACGGTACAATATAAAATACATAAAAATATTGCAAAATATATGTGTATTGATAAAAAAGCACTAATAACCTTTCTTCACACTTTTATTTTTAATTCCATATGCATATGATAAACAAAACAAACATATCTTTCTCCGAAGAAGAACAAGAAACATTGAAATTCGGTTTAAAACATTCAATGAATCCGAAAAAGTTCCCTACTGAAGATACCATCAACGACATCGACATCGCCGCTTCTAAACTAACACCGGATCTAGCAGCAGACATCCGTTCCTCAGCGAAAGAAGTCCTGCAGAAAATCAAGAAGAAGAATACCCAAGAAGTGAAAAGTCTAAAAAACGTGGCGAAGAGTCTAAAAGAGAAAGAGTGTTTTTATTTAAAGTCAGACAAAGGCAATAATGTAGTGATCATTCAAAAATCAGATTACGTCAATAGTGTAAATCAATTATTAGAATCAGGTTCGTATTTAATTCAGAAGAAGAAAGGTAAAAGTACATGCTGAGTATTACCAAGCCGAGACTGCCTGTCGATCCGTGAGTCTTTTGATAATTAAAAGGCGTTATCATGTGTTCGATTTTCAATTCTATGGTCCACCGGTTCTAAAATAGAAAAAAATATGATCATATAAGTATTGGAGATGACACAACATCGTTTGCACTTTTTAATCGATGCAAAATGATAGAATATTTAAATTGATATTGGGTATATGGAATACAAAAACTGCAAGAATTTTATCGTTCTCATTTATTGTATTTTGTTTCTTTCATACAAGTCAAGAGTAAGCATTTTGCTACAATATGAAGCAGACATAATTTTTTAATTAAGGCTGGCGTTTACTAGAAAAGGAATGATGCGATGACAGAGATAGTTGCCAATCGTCAAGAAGGTGATGGCCTCTCGATTTTAATAGCGAACCATTTGAGAAATATGTAGAACACTGCAGTTTGGTTTCCTTATCTATGTGTGTGTCTGTGTATTCGACAACCGACGCTGATGCGATCGATTTTTTTATTAATGAATATGTTATTTATTATTTAGACAGTGTATAAATATATTTGATGAATTTTGTCGTATCATCGAAAGAATTACTCAATGCATGCTATTATATTTTTGTTCTCATTTTTTAAGAAAAAAACATTTTCACTGTAAGTTTGGATTCTTCGTGTGATGTTATTAAAAAAAGCGGTAAAAAGTCGTTATACTTATACCTAACCGTTTTTATTAATATTTGAATATTCATAAAAATTACCTTTTATGCAGAATTGATCCTCAAATTATATTTCGCGAGATAAAATGCATTTTGAAATAATAAAAATAGTAAGATAATATATACATCAAATTAAAGGAGTAATTTAGTGAAATAAAATGGATAAAATTATGTATACAGGGTGGGCCACTAATAACGGCCATTAAAAGTTTACGGGGTTCTTGACTGATTATATCGGAAATGGCTACCAACTTTGTTATTTTAAATAGAACACTACATATTATAATTTTTTGGATTCCCCATTTAATTGTCCATCCACTTATATGAATTTATATCCACATAATTGTTAAAGTTTTTGAGTTAAAAATTTATTTTTCGAATATTAACACCAAATAGACCCTTCGAAAAATGTTTTCAATTTTTACTAATAGATCCCTCTAGTATTAAAAAAAAACGTTTGTCAATTTTGACAATAGATATTTCCATAAGATCCATATTTCAGTGCCCAATTAAAAACAGCATAATTCATTTTTTAAATGGAATGTTCAATATTTTATCTCACAGATCGATTACCAAATTAATTTGCAACATAAAAATATTATATATCTATATATCCAGAGCAAGTAGTTTTTGAGTTATTTCTAAATTTCTTTCCTCACATTTTTTTTTTCATAATTGAGTAATTCCTGTTCTATTTACGCGTGCATCAATATTCTTTAGGAAAGATGTGGAAATCTAGCAGGCCAATTCTACAGACCTAAATTTCGAATCCATCTATCTTTATTGTTTTTAATGCTAATATGAATCGATAGAGAATTTGATTGCATAAAAATCTACAGAGGTTCCACTAAAAAAACAGTTGAAACCTTACAAAGTTATAATATTTTTTTATAGATAAATTGGTTTATTAAAAGAATATTAAAATAACACTCTTAATGGCGAATAACATTCCGTCGAAATAAAATATAATAAAAAAACGCAGTATTTCTTTTTGTTTTAAATTTTCCTATGTTACATTATATAGAATATGAAAAAGAAAATATGATTTGCGCTTTACGCACTCATTTATCTTGATGGAATTTTCTTATTTTCCCTCATTAACCATTTGTTTTAGTATTGTCAGTTCTTGGATTATACTTTTTTGGGATAGACCAATATTTTAAATAGAAGTGTAGAACTTGAATAACTAAATATTTTTGTATAGCATTATCAAACGACCTATTCTCTTTTAAATTTCTTTAAAAAAATGGTGATGTGTCCGTCATGGTACTTTCCCCGGTGAATTCCGTCAAATAAGTTTCTGATTGAAAATTTAATAGGAAATCAAAAATGATTAATTGAAAAAATGGATTGTTGTCTTTTAAAGTTAAAGCCGAGTACTTGGAAGGATATTATAATTTAGTGTGATATTTAATACCTTACAATGGATTAAAGACATTTCTCTACACCCTTTTTCTTTTCAAACTGGAGGCGTTTGTGAATGATATGTTGAATATGAGGGAACTTTGACGTTTTATTTGTCATTAAAATAACTATTTCAATAATTAATATCTCCACAGCCAACACAAAGAGGATTATAAAAATAATTGTTTATTTCTAAGGGAATTTATTAGGTAGATGAAATTCTTCCGCTTATAAAATGAAAACTGAAAGTCCTACAATAACAGTTTGGTAACAAAAATTACTTATTTTTTAAGATCCTCAACTTTTATTTGAAACATTTTTCTATCCGAAATAAAAATGAACCTTTCCTGGCCGGGATTCCATTTTATTTTAAATTGTAATTATAAAAAGATTGACATCAATGTTAATAATCATATGTCATAAGTATACCAAAATTTAAAATTCTCTTTATTTGGGATGAATAACACATAGTGTAGAACTAAATACATTTTTGGAAAGTATAATTTCTGCTTACATTACAATCATTCTATAATTTTTTTATTTATTTTTGTATCCGTAAATATAATAATATAAAAGTGAAATTAAAAATGGCCTATCGGGAAATATGAAGGCAAACATTTATATATATTTTATTAAACACCATAATAAGTGTTTGGTTTGAAATGTATACTTCAAAAATAAAAAAATAGAACATACAGTTCAAAAGAACCTATGAAACAGTAAGTGAAGTAACACTTGATACAATTTAATAATTTTTAATAATAATTTTAATTTTACAATTATATTGATCTATTTTAGATCATTAGCCTTTTATTACATTCCTAAGGCTCAAATAAAATTATTTGAAAACATTACATTTTTTTATTAAATATAAAAGAAATCCATAATAATAATTTTTCACCGTGCAAACATTGGCAAAAAAAGATTCATTCATATTTGTATGCTGCTTACTGCATGTTATTTAAAATGTTTATTATTTTAGAATGGCATGTGCATCGTCGGTGTTTTAAAAACGCGACGCGCAGAGATAACTATAAAAGATATTTTTGTCTTTCTCATATTCATTGAATGTGAAACAGCAATAAGCATACATACACAACATTGTCAAGAAGAGGGGAGAAACATCTATTGAGTATCTCTTGAAAATTAATTAAAAATCTTTATTTGTGTTTTTCCATAGTATTAATTATTTAAATTATTACTCATAACATTAATTTTATAAATAATTTAAAGGTGATAAACGCAAATAACATTTATTAAAATATAGTACACTATTTCCCGCTATCTATATGAGACTTAATGAACTAATATTTGTCTAGTCAAATGCAGAAAACTATATGTAACTTGCCGGTTTTATTCAATATGGCCGAATTTCACGGGAATTGATGATATTTTCGGAACGACCTTCCTCAGTAAACAACATTGTTTTCTGACGAAAAAATGTATTGAACCATAACTACATTCAATGTAGATTATTACGACATATTTCATTTTCTTTCAATAATTATATTAATAAGTAAAAATATAGCACATTCTTTGCATAAAATGTGCTAACTTTAGACGTAATTTTCTTCTAAACTATTAATCAGATTAATTTTTAAATAACTCGTTCGAAATCTGTGGAGTTTTAGGATTATTTTGATATATAATATGATGAAATTCATTATTCAGGGTTTGTTTGTTGTAGGAATTCAATTGGTACAAAATCGCTTCATTTTACATACGATAAACGCCAGCCTTAAACTAGTGTTTTTAAATAAATAATATATATGCACACATCTATATTCAGACCATACAGATAATTTTAACAATATAACATAAATAATTACCATATATGTAGGTGTTAGTGTATCTGGGCTATCGACCAGAGGTCTTTCTGCCCTGTCATGAATTTATGATGAAGTTAAAGAAAAATCTATGCTAGCTAGCTGAACTGTCCTGATAAATTGATGAATGATTATAAATATTATTATTATTATTATTCTGGTTATGCTCGCTGTAACGCTGTGATAGACGGCACGGTTTATGTAACATGTAACCGTCAATTACTATTGTGGAATATTAAGGTATGATCGGACTATTGCTGAGGTATTGAGGATTACTGATTTCTGAAGTTGAATATATGTAAGGGGGTGCAGTAGTAGCTTCATTTGGCTATCATGTAGCTTCTTTGGAAGGATGCCAGTTGAAGACACAACAATGGGTATTATAAAAACCGCATTCTGCTTCCACACATCCTTTATCTCCTCGGCTAGTTGTCGATATTTATTTAATTTTTCTTTTCATATTGTTTCAAGGTTATATGTTTTAGGAATTGCAATGTATATCAGGTATGTTATGCTTAAGGACTTGTCTATAAGTGTAATGTCTGGCCGATTACAGGTGACAGTTCTATCCGTAATTATGCTGCGGTTCTAGTACAGTTTGTGCTATTTTCAACTATATTTGTTGCCTGGTTTTTGTAATATGGTGTTGAGTAATTGATTAATTTATGTATGTTGCCTAATTTTTATAGATTATTCCAGCTACTTGGTCGTGTCTATGTAGGTATCTGGTATCCGCTATTACTGTGCACGCAGCAGCAATGTGTTGGATGGTGTGGTGTACTCCAAATTCCTTTAACTTCCAAATGAAACAGAATATTTTGAGATAGGACTTTATTACTCGCTAGTCAAATTAACTCTGTCCTCTGCGCTCATCTCGCTCCGTTTTATCAACTAAAAAAACACAGGTACAAAAAAAGGTAATACAAAATCTATTTTAATATTCTAATACAAATATACCACATCTCTCCCCTTAAAAAATGTCTTACCTAACTAATTAAGAGTGTAATACGTTAATCTATTCGGTGGCTTAATTATACGTTTAGGTCTCTCATTAATGTCAACTTTTACTGTAGGATTATTTGACTTAATTTCTGGTACTGGTAAACCACCGCCTAGATTTAATTGTTTGTTTTTAATCGCATGGCGCTTCCATGTCACATTTAATTCTGGAACTTTAACAACATAAATACAAGCACCAATTTTATTTATTACAAGTGCTTTAATCCATGTAATCCCTCTTTATGTATAATGTTAAACAAATACTTTATTTTGTCTTGAAAAAAAAAAAAACTACATTTTTGCAGTAATAATTTTAACCCTGCCGACTGTAATCTATCCAAAATAGATATAATCTTGTTAAATGTTCATTACGATTCTTCCCCGTGATCAAAATATCTTCAAGAAAACACGTCACTCCATCAACCCCTTGTATCAAGGTGTCCATAATATGCTGAAATTTGCTCGGTGTACAAGCTATACCAAATGGTAGTCGGGTTTATTGAAATAAACCTTTGTGCGTTGATATCGTAACGTATTCTCTCGATTTTTGATCTGAACTAATCTGTTGATAGGCCTGTGAAAGGTCTAATTTTGAAAATTCTACACCCTCTCGTAGTTTACAAAACAACTCCTCAATACGAGGTAATGGATATTTATCCACTTTCAATACCGGATTGGCGGTTATTTTAAAGTCACCACAGAGCCTAACAGTACCATCTTTTTTTAGTACTGGCACTACTGGAGTGCCCCAGTTACTGAATTCTACTGGAGTAATTATACCTAACTCTAGTAATATATTTAATTCATTCTCTACTAAGTGTTTCATCGCAAATGGTAATGGTCTATCTCGGAAAAATTTTGGAGTTATATTGTCATCTTTTAAATCTAATGAGATTTTACTCTTAGTAAAGTTACCAATCCCAGGTGAAAATAATTCTTTAAATTTTAACTGAATTGTATTTAATTCCTGCTTAATATAATTAATTGAGCCAATGCCTAATTTAAAAATTCTCAAAAAATCTTTTCATAGCAAAGGAGGTCCTCCATTTGTAATTACATAAATATTTAGTTGCATTTATTTATTTTTAAATTTCATTTTTAAATTGCATATACCGGCTGGTAAAATTTTCTCTCCATTGTACAGACATAATTTTTTATCAGACGGTTGAAGAACAAAATTATGAAAATACTTAAGAAATAACTGTTTAGAAATTTCCGTGACACTCGATTCCGTATCCACTTGACAGGAAATTAACTTATTTTCAATTAATACGTCTAATATTAAAGGTTTATCTAATATTTCATGTTTATTTTGAATCTTCTTTATGTTGGTTATTTTGAATGTTGAATAAAAAGTATGTCGGTTTTTTACCCTCGCCAGTGTTGCCGGTGCCTGGATGTTTAACCTTACACATCGGTGCGAGATGTGCTCGTCTACCACATTTGTGACACGCGCACTCACGAAAACGACACATTTCCGTTTTATGCGATTTTCGACCACACACAGAACACTTTTCACAATTTTTTTCCCGAATCCTGCTTCTGGATTAGTCGGCGTCGATGACGTTGAGTCACGTGATGTAGTCCTGGCTGCATCTTCACCTCTACCGGAACTTCCGTGTTGGATTTAGCTGCCATTTTTGCTGAGGCAATTTCCACTACCTTTGAAAATTTCACTGTTAATTCCTCTTCGAACAGCCTATCTTGGATGTTTCCCTTTTCAAATCCTATGATAAATTTATCACGCATTGCTCCTTCAATTTCGCCCGCCGCAAACTTGCAGTGGGCCGCCAAGCTACTTACGCGTGCTGCCCACTCCTTCGCCGACTCTGATGGACTTTTCACAGGACTATAAAATCTGTATCTTGCAGCAAATGCTGAAAGCTGAAGCTTGAAATGTTCGTCTAATAATTGAATTAAATTGTCATAAACAGTTTCCTCCTGTATGTTCGGCAAGCACAAATCATACACCAACTTGTACGCCTCTTCGGATAATGCATTCAGAAGAATTGCGCGTTTCTTCTCCCCCGTCGTAATCTCATTAGCAGTATAATAATTACGCCTGTAAATTGTTCAGTCTGACGTCTTAGGATAATATTTCCGCAGCTGTCCCACGAAACTTTCGACCTTATTGGTCTCCGCCATTGTACACCGCACACGTGTTTTTCGTAATTTTATACGAATTTCGCGAATTTACGCGAATAATTAAATAAAAAAACACAGATACAAAAAAAAAGGCAATACAAAATCTATTTTAATATTCTAATAAAAATACACCACAGATGGTTTCGGCTGTTCGATTACACCTTTTGCAACTGTATGATATTCGCTTCCCTAATAATATATTTACGATAATTTTTGGTTGGTCTTGGATAGCAACCATAAAGCCTTCAATCTCAAGGAAGAGATCCGCCTGAGTCACCCACTTGTTCGATGCTTCTTCATCTACAAAATCGTGGCTGAGATCATTTGGATGACGACCATGTAGTGCCTTTCCTGCCCAGGTTCACATTTTTTTTTTTGATCAGTAGGAAGCGGAGTTACATACGCGTGGAGTAAATTTAGTGGGGTGCTATGTGGAGAGGGGTCGCTTTTTTTAAAAAAAATATATTTGTAGATTTCTTAGCTGTTTGTAATGCAGCCATTCGATATCTATTAGTCCTCGTCCATCTTTTACTCACGGGAGAGTAACCCTCTTCATTGAAGCTTTAGGGTGGTGTACTCTGAATTTTGTTAAGGTGGTTCGTATTTTTTAGGATATTCTCCAGGTCATTTTTAGTCTATTTGACTACTCCAAATGTATATGTTAACACAGGTATAACATAGGTGTTTATGGCCATAAAAGTGTTTTTTTCTATTGAGTTTTGACTTCAAGATGTTGGTTAGTCGGCTAAAGTATTCCATCGAGATTTATTCTTTAATATTTTTGTGTTGTAGCCGCCTAGCTTGAAGAAAGCCTAGGTATTTGTATGTGTCAGTCTCAGTCATAGATTCGATACCGCTTCCGTCTCCCATTTCGTAGCCATTATCTATAAGTTTTCATTGGTTGATGTTAAGGGTTTTGCACTTATCCAGGCTACAAAGGTCATCTGGATGTTTAACATCTAAGTGATTTTGAGAAGTTGGTTCAACTGCTTTTCATCAGCAGCGTATAGTTTAATGTCATCTACAAAGAAGAGATGGCTAATGGTATACTTTAATCTGATTCCATGCCTCAGTTGGTATCCGAATCCAGATCTATTGAGTAGTGAGACTATCCCCTTGGAATATATTAATAAGACGAATTTAAAGTTGATACTATATACAAAAAACATTGCTTCACATCTATGGTTGATTTATATAAATTAATTAATAATTTTACTGATAATTCTGAATTGTTATGTAACATCGATTTTAATGTGCCCAGACTATTCTCTAGATATAAGCAAATATTTAATTATGCAACGCCACGTACTTCTCACTATATGTTTTCTCCATTATATAAAATGATACGGAATTATCATGGAATCCAATGTTTTGTAGACATTTTTACACCCTGTATAAAACAATTTATGTTTGACATTAGCGAATGTGTATTCTGAATTTATTATATACCTGTACTCACACTGTACAACTATATATATTTAGTTTAGTTTATACAAATATATTTCTCTGTAATTAGGCTCTGCTTGTTGAGAAATAAATTATTATTATTATTATTATTAATAAGGTAATGAACATTTTTTTTATAAACTCTTGACATTTTAAGCGAATTTTATCAAGTATTCTCAGTTTTAGCGTATCTATCATTAATATTTATTATTGACAAATAATTAATTAGTAATTTATTAAGAGTTTTTGTCTCCTAAATTATTGCAAAACGAATATCTTAACAAGATTTTTTTTGTTCATAATTTTATTCTGTAACCCCAACCCTCAAGTGAATTCACGCTTGGCAAAACGTATTCCCTCCCGATAGACAATTCCATCTATCTCGTTCTTCAACTTCAATTCTCCGGTCACGATTTTTTCCCAATCTGGGTCGTTCACTCGACCGGAGGAGCGTACGAATTCCTTTTATTGTTATTTATTAGAAATGTCAGCGGCAAGCGACATCGACAGCGGACAAGAACAAGAGGATATGCAAATGCGTTTAATTCCCGTGAGTTCGTCTCTGGGACGCCCACGCGAACGCCCGACTGTTGTCGTTTTTTTTTTGTCCTTTTATCCGGCCGGTCGAGTCGGTTAATCCTGGAAAACAATCGGACTGGCGATAAATCAGTTTGCATAACGCACATTAAAACGTCCGAGATGGAATTACGCGAAAACAGTTCCTGCTTTTGTAATTTGTTGTAATTGGTTTTTAAGATTAAGTGGAACGGTTCGAGTTATGTGGTTGCGGTTTGATGTTGATGATAGTGTGTTTAATTAGTTATGATTGATGGATTAATTAATCTAATGTTCCCCTTTTTTGTCATAAAAATGGATGTTTTTAACAAAATCGTTAATAATACTTTCAGTAAAATACTATTACTCAAATAAATATAGATTTGTTCATAAACAACGCTTAGATGATGAAAACAAATTCCTTCAATGGAAATAATATCATTTAATATTCTTAATGTTGATTGTGAGACTTTAATTATTTAAATAAATGGTTGCATTTCTATTAAATTAAATATATTTCAAAAAGTATGTTTCCATCTTTAGTAGCTGGAGTTTTAATAAATATCAATAATACGTTGTTATGGTATTTACAACGCAATGGTGATAAAATTAAAATAATTACAAATAGTGTTAACTATAAACTATAAATATAATTATATATAACGAACTAAAATTTATGAATTAATAAGCTCTAAAATTTACTAGTATCAAAAATCAAAAGATTATCAATGTGTTTATTTTTTTTTTAATTTCTACACAATATCATTTAATGAACTTTTTAAACTATAAATTATATTATTAAGCTATGTTTTTTTTTCTCTCTTCTGTGGGGGCTGTCTTCCTTGCGGATCTTTATGCACTGCAGCCTAGATGGCTTATTGTACTACCCCATATTGCCTTACTCACGCAACTGTTCCGAAGTCGATACCCTGCACTAACTTGTGCAGGTCCTTCAGGGTTTGCATGTGGAAATCATTTGGTACCATTTGACTGTTCCCATATATGAGCCATCTTTTATTGTCCAGCACATTGCAGCTGCACAATATGTCCATTACTATTTCCGGTGCCATATTAAAAAGCCGGCAGCTAGTGTCGCCGTTATATAGACCAATTTTCCTTAGGTACTCTTTAACAGTCATGTGGCATTCCTATAGTTGTTTTTAGCTGCGCGCTACTTAATGACAGTAGTTCTGCAGCTTGGTTAAAGTTAGGTCCTTTTATAATGGCCTTACTGCGGTTTAGGCCTGGTCTGTTTTCCCAGTACTCCTTATGTTTGTTGCGAGTCCACTTTCTGACTTCTAGGCGACTCGACTTTTATGTTATACCCAAGACAGGTTCAGGTCCCCCTCGATACCGGAGTGACACGGCGTCCAGACAAGTGTAACTTGGTTCTGTCTGGCGAGGTCATTCAGTGTGTCGAAGCATTCTAATACCAGTTTGGCTCTGGAGAGCTTTCAGTGCCGCCTTGCTATCAGACATGATATAGATGTATCCTGTCTTCATGTTTTCATTGTATATTCCTGATCCAGTACCTATGTCTGATTTGGAACCGTCCGTATACAGATCATGCCTTGTTTGTGGATATTATCTTTAAAGTCATTCCATTAATTACGGTCTGGAATAGTGACTTCAAAGAGTTCATTTTCAAGGTACCTGACTCTCAAATGATTCTCATTTGCAGGAGAGGTCCCCCTATGTCTGTCAGGAGTCTTTTATGTGGAGTATCAACCCTTATGATGACCGGTGAAAACTGTAGCCTGTAGAGTGCCAATCTTGCCTCCCCCACTATCAATATATGGAGTGGAGTGCGGTCTAGTATTGTCTCCATGGCTGCAGTGGGCGTTGTTCTTACAGCCCCCGTTATGCTGATACAAGCAAGTCTTTGAACCTTGAGGATTTCTTTGGTTGTGTGTTGCGTGACTTTAGGCCACCACACCAAAGCAGCATTCATGATTGCAGGCCTAACCCCTCTGGTATACAGCCAGTGTACCATTCGTGGTCTGAGTCCCCATTGTCTGTCGTACATTCGTCTAATTACCGCAAGGGTAATTTCCGATTTACGTCTAATTTTCGAGATATGCGAGGTCCAGGTGAGCTTGGAGTCAAAGATTACTCTTAAGTATTTCACCTCACCCGATATTTCAAGGTTGCCACCATTTAGAAAGAGAGGTCCTAGGTCCTCGAGTTTCCTCTTGCGTGTAAATGGTACAATGGTTGTCTTAGAGGGTGAGACTTTCAGTCACACCATTTACTCACCACGTTCAGTGCTCGTTGCATACGCTCTCTGATCGTGCTATTAAACTTTCCCTTGACGAGGATGACTGCGTATCCTAGGGAAGCGTATCCTTCGTTGCTGAGATCTACTAGTAATCCATCCATGACCAGGTCCCACAACAGGGGTGAGAGAACTCCTCTCTGAGGGCAACCACCAGCCACCCTGGATGCCAGTGTCTGGTCAGCAAACGTTGTGAAAACCATCCTTTGTCTTAGCAAACAGTCAATCCACCTGCAGCTAGTTTCCTCCAGTCCCCGCTTCCTCAAGGCAGCAGTTATGGAGTTAAAGGTTGTATTATCAAATGTACCTTCCATATCCAAGAAGGCAGCAAGTAAGATCTTCTTATTTTTCAGAGCAGTATCTGCACTACTTGTTAGTTGGCTTCTTGGGATAATGGGTATGTTACCAGTATTCCATCTCTAATATGCCTGTCTATAATATTTTCCATTGTCTTCAGTACAAACGACATGAGACTGATGGGCCTGTACGACTTTGCACGAGAGTAGTCTGCTCTACCAGTCTTTGGTATGAAAACCACCCTGGTAAGTCTCTATACTCTCGGCAGATATCGCAAGGCCATACTGGCCCTTAAAATCGCACAGAGCCTTCGCCACAGGAGTTCCGATCCCTTCTGTAGCATGATGGGTAGGATTCCATCGGGCCCTGGCGATTTAAAAGTTTCAAAAAGTTTCACTCTTCTGGCGGTCTGCCAGTCCTCCTTTGATGCTCTGTTGCCAGTGGCATCAGGACCCTGACTGGCCCAGTCATTAAGTGCACCATCAAATCTTATGAAACTTATTAAAAATTCCAACATGCAACGGACAATTTAATTATCATTCACAAAATTTATTAAATTTTCAATTAATGGTATAACTCTCAATCTCGTATATTGAATATGATAAATAAATAGTATGACATACAAGATGGCGTAGATATCTGCAATAATAAAACTGTCATTGTGTGTAATCTAGGAATATATCTGTATTTGTTTTAAGTTAGTTACTTAATTTATTTTAATCTTACTTCTTATTTTACTGTTTATATTTCTAAGATTATTATATTTATTCACAGTCCTTTGTAATTAGACTATGTCTGTTGAGGAAATACATATTATTATTATTATTTCCGTTCCTGAAATAACCGGGACTCTACCCGAGTCCTTAGGTTTTATTGTACTATTCTTCAATTAAGAGTATTTTTCTAATAATAAGGGCAGAACCTAGTAGTGCAATTTTTTGGGTCTGCACTGCGGAAATATCCTAGTATTTTGTTAATTATATTTTCAAACCCAGTTGTTATTGTTCTCAGTACTCCTACAATTATTGGTATCACGCACGCATGAGTGCTCCATATATGAGAAATTTCTATTTCGAGGTATACATTGGTATAAACGATTTTTTGCATTAATAAATAAATTTAGTGCTTATATTTATAAATAAATTAATAAAAGTATTTAGGTATTTATTATAAAATTCAATAAAAAAATAAAATTACTTTTTTCAAATATCAATTCGTTATAAACATCTAATTCAAACTGAAATTCTACGGTAAATCGACCGTAACTCAAAGAAAACCGTCTGAGGTATAGTATTTATAAAGACTGGTTACCGCGATTGAACAATAGGTAGTAAATTATGACATGTTGAGAGAAAAAAAAAATTCGTTGCCACATAACGTAAACTTGTTCTTGAACGTGAACGGTTGAGGTAGTGAAGCCCGCGGATATATTTGGCCCGCGTGACCTCCTTCCTGCCAGCTGATCGACTATCGGCTTGTTCTTCAGTTCTCCGTTCCTCATTTATTCCTTTATGCAATCGTTATTATGTGAGATGTATGTACACGCGAGTGCATTCCTCGAGTTTACATTCCATACAAGAAATTCGTCTTTGGGTATACGCCGAGTCTTAAAATCAGTTTTTGTTTTTAACATTATATATACCGGGTGTCCCACGAGATACTGTGCATACGATCTCGTAAATGGATAACACTACAAAAATGAAATTTGGAGGATTTGAATGGTTACATATGATGCCTGTTTCAGAGTACTTAGACTTTGTTTTTGCCACATAATTTCCGACAGACATCAACTTCAAAAATTTAAATGAGACTCCCTATATATCTATACATATTTGATAAGGTTATTTAATGACGAATACAACGGTATAAAAACATTTGTTTTTTTGTTTTATTTTATTTTAAAATAATTATAATAATTATCAATGAGTAAATCATAGTAACATATGGAATATCTACACAAAAACAATTTCAAATCAGATATACGATTCAAAACAATAGTTGTCAATATTAGAGTTAAGTCTAATTGAATTAAGTAATTATGCCATCTGTATTTACGTATAGTGAGTATGTCGACATGCTTCTCATCTATGGAGAATGCCGCAAAAATAACAGACGCTCTCGAGAGTTGTATAGAGTATGATACCCCGATCGGATAACACCGAGCTGTACTACTACTATTTTTGTTCCAACTTAAAGATAAGTTGGAACAAAAATTGCGGAGTGGTTCTTTTCCGGATGGAAAACATGTAGCTCATAGAAGAAATACAGTCATAACCGATAATAGTACTATAAATATTTTGGCATATGTACAAGTTAACAGGAATTAGGGGTAAGCAAATCATCTGTCCACAGAGTATTACAAAATAATAAATACCACCCATATAAAGTACATCTGGTGAAAGGATTAATGCCTCAAGATTCTGCACGTAGATTGGACTTCATTGCTCAAATAATAGTAAAGCTCGAAGACGATCCCAATTTTTTAAATAAAATTTTCTGGAGCGATGAAAGCAGATTTCACAATAATAGTACTGTTAATCAGCATAACTGCCATTACTGGTCTGCTGATAATCCGAACTGGATGAAAGAGACTAATTTTCAACAAATGTGGGGAATAAATGTATGGTGCGGTTTATACAATGGTCGTGTGATTGGTCCTTACTTTTATGAAGGTACATTAACTGGTGCAGTCTATTTAATTCTTTTACAAAATGAACTTTCTGAGTTATTGGAAGATATTCCTTTAAATGAAAGAGCAATGCTGTGCTGGCAACAAGATGGTGCACCCCCCCCACTATTCTCGTCAAGTTACTAATTTTATTGATGGGACTTTCGGAATGCGCTGGATTGGATGAAATGGTCTGATAAAATGGCCACCACGATCTCCTGATATTACGCCCTTGGATTTTTTCTTTGGGGATATTTAAAAAATATTGTATATACTGACCCTAACAGAGATATAGAAGATTTACAGAATCGAATCACAGTAGCTTGTAGAAGTATTACTGCAGATATGGTTAGAGCAAGTTGCATCAGAGGTCTTCTTAAAAGACTCGAATATTGTGTTAGTGTTGATGGCAATCAATTTGAACACCTTATAGATTAAATGATATTAAAACTTTGATAGATGTTGTTGTTTTGTTAATATGTCATAGGTAATGTTTCATTTGTTTATAACTCCCATATTTTACAATAAAACAAACAAATGTCATTATATCATTGTATTCGTCATTAAATCTTATTTTAAAAAATGTATACATATATAAGGTGTCTCATTTAAATTTTTGAAGTTGATGTCAATTTGTCGGAAATTATGTGGCAAAAACAAAGTCTAAGTACTCTGAAATAGGTATCATATGTAACCATTCAAATCTTCCAAATTTCATTTTTGTAGTGTTATCCATTTACGAGATCGTATGCACACTATCTCGTGGGACACCCGGTATATATAATGTTAAAAACAAAAACTGATTTTAAGACTCGGCGTATACCCAAAGACGAATTTCTTGTATGGAATGTAAACTCGAGGAATGCACTCGCGTGTACATACATCTCACATAATAACGACACCCTGTATATATATATATATATATATAGAAGAAAATTTTTAGTTATAATTAAACAGGGTGGAAAAAATACAACGTACGATACTTATCAGTTACACCAATCACGCACACAATCTTTGTGCTACGCTTCAAGAAGAATGGAAAAATATTCCACTTTTATCATTTTCACTTGTTAATGTTCATTAAATAAACTGATAAGTACCATACATTGCATTTTCTGCAACATAATGGTCTATTTAATTGTAGAACACTAAAAGTTTTCTCCAAGTACTACCACAACTTAAAATTAAATAAAAAAAACAGTGACCCGTTTATTATATATACAGAGAGCTTTTTTTATCAGTATACATTTCCCCTATGTAAACCTGCAAAATACGTGAGTTAATTGCATGAATGTATGTGTGTTTAGTTGCTTTGATGCGTTCCTGAACAAATCGAACATAGGGAAATTTACATTGAATACATTCTAGCATGTTCGGTGTTACATAAAACTCTCTGTATATATACCGGGTGGTGCATCGGACGACGCACCATAGGGATTTCAATGTATTTTTTTTAAATTCTCATTTATATACTTCCCAAGTCATTTTATCAAAAAATCATAAGATAGGTTTTTTTTTTTGTCTAATACACCCATTTAAAATTTTTACTTATTATCTAAATTCGAGATACACATTATTTAAAAAATATAATAAAAAAAAATACAGTGCCTTGGAAAAATTATAACGTCGCGCTTACAACTGACATTTTTAATTATATCCATTGATATCAAATAGTAAAAGTAATATTACCTACTGTGTTAAAAGAACTTTTAAAATCAAATTGACGAAAAAATAGAAGTGATGAAATGGTTTTACGGAGGAAACAGTTCTCGAGAAGTAAGTGCAATATTTAGTGTAAAATACTCAGATCGAAATATTCCTGATCACACAAAAGTTAGTAGTTTTGTTAAAAATTTGAAAATACTGGTACACTCTAATTGATCATTGTAAGTGTCATAAAGAAATTGGACGTCCTCGAGTAGAAAATGAGAGTGTTTTTAATGTTGTGGCCACTGCGACAGAAAATCCAACATTGAGTTTAATACAAATATCTGCAAACGTTGGCGTACACCACTCCACAGTTTTGCGTATTTTGAAAGCAAACCAGTTTCACACCTACAAATACCAGTGTCACCAAGAACTTCTCGAAAAAGATATGTTTAAAAGAAGTGCGTTTTGTTACGAAATAATGGAAAAGGTAAACGATGATCGTGATTTTCTTAAAAATATTTGTTTTACGGATAAATGCACATTTACTTTGCATAACGAACCCAATGTGCAAAATGTTAGAATGTGAGCTACACAAAATCTACATAAAGCGATTAACACAAAAACACAGTGTCCTGTAAAAGTCAACGTTTGGGCTGGAATTTTAAGACAACACATTATAGGACCATTTTTTATCGATGGAAACTTGACAGCAGAAAGTTTTCCGGAATTGTTAATTGAAAAAATAGCGCTAGCAGTAACTGAAGTGGCACAAGAAGATCAACAAATATGGTTTCAAATGGATGGCTGCCCTGCGTACAACAGCCGCATTGTGCGTCTATGGGGACACTTAAAATCCAAAATTTATAATGGAATACCATTCAATAATGTGGAGGATCTTAAAAATGCCATTTGTGCCGAGTGTGGAAGAATAACTCGCTACCAGTTAGAAAATGTTAGACTTGAATTTTATAATCGATTGGGATATTGCCAAGCTGCCGAAGGAAATGTATTCGAACACTTGATACAGTTTTTTTTTATTCTTTCTTGTTTTGGCTTCGGAATCTAGTTTATAATTATTTTTATTTTGGCGTTAATTAAACGATTATTCAGTTTTTAATATATATAATGAGTTTTATTAATTGTCTTTAAAAACTATTAAGAAATATTTTTGTATACTCTACATAAAAACTGTTATTGGTTTTACGATAAAAGCACATGGGGAGTAAATAATTGAGATTTAAATAAATACATGGTCCTTTACATTTAAAATATCTCAAGTGGGTGTATTAGACTCAGTGATCCCCAGAAAAAAACTATCTTATAATTTTTTGATAAAATGACGTGGGAAGTAAATAAATCAGAATTTAAAAAATACATTGAAATCTCTATGGTGCGTCGTCCGATGCACCACCCGGTGTATATATATGTATATATATGTATATATATATATATATATATATATATATATATATATATATATATATATATATATTATGTGATCTTTAAATGATATGACAATTATAGCCTTTATAATAACATTATTAGTTTGGCTAAATAGGTTTTTACTGGTGAACAGAAAACTAGGACTGACGAATCGTAACCACAGACAGAAAAACTTGTGTATGTTGTTATTATTTATTTTGACTGTGAATAATATCAATTATTAAGTAATTTTATTAAAACTGAATTTCAGTTTTTTTTTTCAGCATAAAAATATTGTTAATAATTTGTGCTAAATTATAAAAAAAAACATTTTTGTTGATAATTTGATTAATAAATAAAAACTGTTTGCTTCTAAAAGTGCACAGTTGCATTACTGAGGAAACCAATATAATGTTCTCAAGGTTGTTCTTAGTGAAATCAATAAACAAAATGTGTTATATGTTAAAATGTGTTCATAGCAACAAGTTATTAAAATTTCGTTACAGATAAGTACAGATATTTTTTTATAACATTTTGAAAACTGTTTCGTTTCTTATTACCATTTCTTTATTTTCTAAAGAAACCGTTACAGAACATTTAATTTCAATTATAAGATTACATAAACGTAATTGTAACGTTAATTTTTGGGAATTGTGCCAATTAGCGTAATTTACATGTGGCAGCGTTCCAAAAAGGAGCGTGAGAGATGACTGAAGGACGCATAAAGGAAGAATTTGTAAGTAAAGTGAAACAAAACAAAAAGCAAGCAGAGAAAGGTCACGAAGATGGCCAGTACAAAAAAGCATGGAACGAACGAACGAACGAGTATAATCATTAACGTTTCGGTGATTTTACTTGTGCTAATAGCAATTTCTCGCAATTTAAGAACAATGAGCGGTGCTTACAAAGAAGAAAAAAAATCGTATGATCGTAGTAAAAAAAGAGTTTTTGTTTTGTGTTTTAGGTTGTAATTGATCGTGAAATTTTTGTTTAATGGGTGCAGAATTGTTTTTATAGTAATGTACAAATAGATTATTTTTAGAAAGTCTACTTTTGTAATTGAGGAAAATGTTACACCAATTTTATATATAATTTAAATAGTACTTAACCGAAAGTTACGAAGATTAGTACATGAAATACATCTCCATAGCCTCTTATGTACTAATCGAGAGCGAGAAAACTTACTTCAACAGAATCCACGCCGTGCTGTTCTTCGGGGTAGGGCCCGCCATCAGTATATGTTTCTACTTTCCCCAGACCCCTGTCCAAGGGAAAGTATTGTGATCGTAAAAACATTCTAATCGCCAATTTCAACGAAAATGCACGTTTTGAGGTCCCCTCGGTCCATTTCATCGAGTTTTGAAAAATGTGTGTTTCCGCGATAGCGCATAAACGGCTAAATGGATTAAACCCAAACTTAATATCTAAGCTTTTTATAACACTGGAATATTCTGCATTTTTTTTTTTTTGGTTAGAATCAAAATTCATTAAGTGCAACTTTACTCTTAGCGATTTTTCATTTTTTAATTCGGATAGAATTTTTTTTTTTCAAATAAAAGTTGTAGATCTTAAAAAATAAATATTTTTGTTAGAAAAGTTTTATTGTAGCACCTTTAGTTTTTATTTCATAAGCGGAAGATTTTCGTCTACCTGATAAATTCCCTTAGAAATAAACAATTATTTTTAAGTTGGCCGTAGAGCATTTAATTATTTTAATGGTAAATAAAACGTCAAAATGGGTAAACAAAAATACAGTGTATGGAAATTTTATCGAGCCTTTGTAAGGTAAGACACAACAAACACAACATTTTTTTTTCAATTAATATATTTTCAATTACTATTAAATGTTTATTCAAAAGCGTATTTGACGGAATTCATCGGGAAAAGTGCCATGATGGAACATCACCATTTTTTTCTATGACTGCTGATGTTACTTCTGCTGAGGCGAAGTTTTTTGTCGACTGGCCTAAAACACTTGGACCTCAATTATTAACTCGTGCTCTTAGGATAAAATGGGTTTATGTTAAAGCTGCTTTTGGCAAATCAGAGGTTATCCGAGCAAGTAATATTTGATTTTCACTCACCCACTAGAGTTTCGGTTGATCGTTCTTTTCATATGGTCGTTGGTCCGGTTCCTGCTAGAAAGTTTATGAAGTTTCCATATTTGCCGATTGCTGTTAGTGATAGTGGTCCAGCTGAAGTTGAAATGGCTGATTTTGGCAAGGGCTCTTCTATTAGTTTTACTTTTAGAATAGGTGTAGAATTTGATGACGGTATTATAAGATATGCTACAATTTAATGAAATGTTCAGCCACCATTCATCTAGCACATGGGTAACTAGTGATGGCCATTTCGGTTTTTCGAACCTCATCAGACTAGTGTGTTCCATATGCAATGCCTTGATGAAGGCGGCTGAACGGAAATTGTGTTGTGGTTATATACCCGATATTAATAATAATAAATTAAAGACGACGCAAGCACTACCTTTTGCCTAATTTCAAGTGGCATCATTTCATTAAATGTGAATTTCGTTTCCTGTTCTCCTGTTCTGAGCTAGGGCGACAATAACCCCCACTTCCATTGCTGGTGGACTCGTAGATAAAAATAATTTTCGGGGGGACGGGCATTTGTTTATGATTTTTTTTACTGTTAATAATATAATACAAATTAAATAAAATTTTAAAAAAAGAAGTAAACAACTAATTGAGTACACATTTTAGTAATGTTTCATCAACTTGAAAATAACGTTAAATGTTGTTACAGCGTTTCTAAAACTTTATTTGTTTTTTTTCAATTTGTCATTAAAATTTCGGGGGCGATTATAACCCCCTAACCGCCCCCTAATCTACGCCACTGATTGCTTTTACAATAAAAAAACGGATGAATTGAAATAAAATCGTTGATAAAAATGAGAAAAATAAATGCTTCGATAAGTCGATTTTTTAATTTTAAATTATAAATTGGCAATGTAATTTTCTATTTCCTAATGCATAAGCACTAGCATCTTGAACTTTTAAACTTCAAACAGCACGGTATGTTGTGTGATTCCTCATTTGAAAGCATTTCAAATATCAAATGCAACAAAATAGATTCATTAGATTAGATTCATCGGGGCAAATTGATGTGATCTACTCAGACATGTCAAAAGCTTTTGATCGAATGGACATAGCCTCTTAATTAATGAACTGGAGCTCTTCGGGTTTTCCTCTTATTCGAAATTACTTATTTCCTCGTATCTCTCCTATCGTGAAACTTACGTTTCTTTTAATAGCTTTAAATCGGACTCTTCTTCCCGAGATCGGAGGTTCTACAAGGATCCGCCCTAGGACCTCTTTAATCTTTTCATTAACGACCTCTCGAGTGCAATTAAGTGTAAACATCTACTATATGCCGACGACATAAAAATCTATTCGTTTATTAACACGCCTAAAGATAGTATACATTTGCAAAATCAGCTTAATATTGTTTCAGACTGGTGTGTATCTAATAAATTACTGTTAAACTTGGACAAATGCAAATGTATGTCTATTGCCAAAAAAAGTCAATACATTACATTTAATTACTCGATCGATAACAATATTCGAGAAAAAGTGCGTACTTTTAAAGATCTGGGCGTGTGGTTCGATGATAAGTTTACATTTAATTACCATGTATAAACACTGGCGGCTGGCTCTTTTAAGGATCTAGGTTTTATACATCGTAATTCTGCGGACATGCGAAATCCTACAGCTTTTAAATATATATTTAACGCGTACGTCCGACTTAAACTGGAGTATTGTTCTTTGATTTGGTTTCCTTACACTCAACAACAAATTTTACTAATTGAAATTGTTCAAAGGAAATTTGCAAAATTTCTGCAAACTAAACTACTTGGACACTACCCTCTTCAAGGATTTGATCACACTATGCTTCTCAAAATTGTCAACGTTGAGTCCCTTGAACAATTTTTTGTTTGTTTAAGGCTGCGATTTTACGCCAAATAGACGGTGCGATTAGCGCCAGAGCGTGCAGTTGTTTTTACATAATGTGCGCGTTTATTTTATTCCAACTTTGATTTGTCAACCTAGCGGCAAACTACTAGGAGCTGTTCGAAATAAAAACGACGGCGTCGAACTAAATTTGTTCTCATTGACAATTTTATAGGATTAAGGAGCATACAAATAATAATATTATGAATGTGTTTAATATGAATATTAAAAGGAAGACTTTCTACGTATACTCAAATATATTTAATATAGATTAAATGTACTTTTGTAAATTAAATTATTTTTTTTTAATATTTTTTTTTCACTTTTTTTTGTTTTTAAAAATAAAAATTATCTGATGTCGTTCATCAGTAAATAAAGTATATGCCTGTATTTAATGTTGATTTTTTATGACTGTATAAAATTGTTAATTCCTTAAAATGGAAACGTATTGGGGATCGCAGCTTTAAGATTTTACACAACCATTCGATATGAGCAGTGATATATTAAGCCAGATCAACTTTCATGCTCCTGTATTCAACGGAAGACATAAACCAACATTCTATGTTCACTTCAATCGAAATATGTCTGGTTTACGTTCTCCTATTAGCACAATGTGTAGAATTTTTAACGAACGGTTTTATGATTGTGATATATTCTGTGATACACTTTCATCAATATTATTACGCTACTAATTCTTTTTACAATTTGTAATCTTTATTTGTATATTATATTGTTTTCATATCTATATTTTTTCTGGTATTTATATGCTTGTTTGTCTTGTTATTACTATAATGTAAAATTATTTTGTATTATCCTTTAATTGGGCTACTGTCTCCTGCTGGGTAATAAATTTATTATCATTATTACTAGTATAATATGTATTGTAATCACAGAACCAAATGTACCCATCTCCATCTATAAAACACCTTGGATATACTTTCGACGGAAGTAGGCACCTATCATTCATTTCAAAATAACAACGAGGGCCAAAGATTTGCAACTAAACTTACAAAGAAGCTGAATTAAAAATGTAAATGAAAACAGCTACGAAAATCAACTGAAAGTTGGTGATTTTTTCGACAATTTTGCAAAAAAATATTTATAACTTCCGTCTCTCAATCAGAGGTGGATTTTCAGTCTTGATAACCCCAGGCCACGTAGTAAGTACCAGCTGCCCCTTTCTCAGCACCTATCATAATAGACTACATACATAATTAATTTACTTAATTGCCAACTTTAATCAAAATTTGCCAGAAATTTAGTTTACTACAATAACTGCTAATTTTTAGTAAAATTTTGTTGAGGTTTCAGGGATGCACTTTGAAATAAAACATTTATAACGGTTTTATGTTTTATTTATTTAAATACAGATTTCTTCTCACACAAGATAAATGGTTTTCGATGTGTTACAAAACTAATCTGCACTTAAGCGCCACAAAATGATTAATTAAATCTTCGCAATCGAATCTCATTAATGAATCAGTTCCTATGTTAAGCAAAGTAAGACCCAAATTGTTGATGGTTCCACATGAAATTAGGCAATAGATGGCGCTTGCGTTATCTCTCAATTATTGAATCCTTCAGTTCGTAACCAATGCAACAAATAGTTCCGAACATCATTTTTATTATGCTGAAGTGAGCACGAAAATGGAGACACTCTTCTGAAAAACTGTCTTCTAAATTAGTAGAATAGACCATTTGCAATTATTTTACCTTATCTTCGACTTCTGACCCGCTTAATTACATCAGGTTGTTAATAAAATAAAATATATTGTAATGTAATTTATGAGCATCCCGTGTTTTTTTTTTAACAGAGAGAATTATTACCAAAAAAATGGTGACGCCGGACATTGAATTACATAAAGTACACCTGTTGTTGTATTTCAATAAAATATTGCATAATGCAACAAATTTTGATTCGAGAAAAAATTAATGAAAAAACAAACAAATTTGCCTGGGAAGTAGTTGTTTGAATGTGTATTTGTTTAACGTACTTATGTAATGTAAGTCAAAAATCATAGAGCTAAATGTAGAAATAATTTATTAATTATTTTCAAATCATTTCTATTTAATTTATTTAAATAACTGTGGCCAATAGAAAAAAATAATGATTCTGAAATTTTTGCAACTATTCCATTGTTCTAACTATTCTCTTGTGTTAGTTTCACCAGGAAGTAACTTATGCCGATTATATTTTACATATCCATAGTGTTTACGCCTTTGGCGATTTTTATTTTAATTTTATAACACGATAAATATGAATCAATTTCTTCATTACCTAAGTGAGTATTTTAGATAATAATTTATTTAAAAAAAAAAAACAAATAAATATTACAATCTAATAAGTTTAAATACTGATATAAAATTATTACAAATTAAAAAATGATATATACAAATAAAAGTGAACAAAACAACGATGATTACACCAAGACAAGTAAAGATTTTAACAAGTTTCGCAAATATAAGAATGGTTACTTACTCGTGCGAGAGACGATCGAAAAGTGATGTTAATCTGAAGATAAAGTTTGAAGAAGATTTTGATAAGTTCATGATAAGTTGAAAAAGAGTGGGCAGAGTTTGAAAATTGCAAGAGGGTAAGAAAATATAAAGGGAGAGACAGAAAAGTTTCGAGAGGGTACGAAAATCTAAAGAGGGAGACAGAAAATACAGAACGTAAATAAAGTTGACAAATGAACAAATTCCCGAAGCTGCATTTTAACTCTTATCAGCAATAAACCAGCAATTTTGTCAATCACGTTCAACTAAGCACAAAGCCACTTTCAAATTTCGTTGTGAAGAAAGTTTTACTACCCCAAGATCATGGGGCGTAGCTAATTGCGGAGCGCTTCTTTGAATAGCTACGCCGTTTGGGTAGCCTCGGGTTCGTAGATTTTTTGAGTTGTTAACTTACAATTTATATGAAATTGTAAATCTTTCAAAAGAAACAAAGTGTAAAATTGTGTATAATTTAAAAAAGAACAAAATATAAAGGTCCGTACGGTTCTCGCGATCTGTCGCGAACACATAGTTTCAAGTGATTTAGGAAGATTATTGTTATATTATGTGATGCACTGCCTTACGCGAGACTTACTTAGGCAGGTATTTAGTTTTTTTATTAGTGATTTTTTTCTCACGATTGGCCATCCTAGGCTCGGGCATACTGGGTCTTAAAGCAAATCCGCAACTGCTATAAATTCTGCATAAATATAAATCTCATGTTGAAAAGAATCCACACTATTCCACTTCATCACATCATTTTACATGTAAATCATGTAGAATTACACTATAGTGCGCTTCACATTAAAATGCATCTCAACAACAATTGATTTTTTTAATCAAAAATTCTATCGATAATACAATACTGCATACTAAAATTTATACTTATCCTCCTGAAACACTTCGTATATCTCACTTTCATACAGCACATTTAATAGAAGTTGCGCAATCGACAGCTATTAACGACAAACAATCACCTTTTATAATTACTAATTAAAAGAGAAATACCAATTGCATAAATATAAACGAGGAGACATTAATTTGCCCACTTTAGCGTGCGTTTTTTTTTTTTCGGTTACGCAAAGCGGAACCCGGACACAATTCTTCTTTCCTTTCCTTTCGCTTATAATTGTCGGTTTTGTTACATAAAAAAAGTTGTTAATTTGTTCCATGATTCACAACTCGAATTATTCTCGTTTAGAAGTCGTTTGTCGAAAAATAGATTTAGTAAAAGTAAATTGAGTAATAAAAGTAGCAAACTAGAAAATAATGATGTACATTTTGATTCAGAAATTTATTGCTTACTGTCAGAAATTAAATATCTTCTTTGAAAAAAAAAAGGAAAATGTTATAATTACCATCGAGAACTTTTCTTCTTTAGAGTGCTTTAATTTTATTCTATAGTTTACATATTGTTGGCACGAATGAATATAAACAAATAAAACGTCATTATTTATCAATTCAATTTATAATAACATAACCTATAGCGGTTACTTTTGTCGTTAGCATCATTCCTTTTTAATAAAAAAAATGTGAATTCGGTCAAATAAGTTTCTGATTGAATATTTAATAGGAAAGGAAACATTTTTAATTGAAAAAATGGATTAAAGTCTTTTAATGTTAAGTATTTGGAAGAATATTACAATTTAGTTTGTTATTTCTTACCTTAAAATGGATTCAAAACATTTATCCAGACTATTTTTCATTTTTTTGAAGCTGGAGGCGTTTTCGAATCATGTGTTAAATATGACGTCACTTTGACGTTCTTTTTGACCTAAAATAATTATTTCAATAATTAAAGTCTCCACAGCCTTATGTTGGCTGGAGACTTTAGAAGAAGATTATAAAAATTATTGTTTATTTCCAAGGGAGTTTACCAAGTAGATGAAATTCTTCCGCTTATAAAATGAAAACTGAAGGTCCTACAATAAAAGTTTTATAACAAAATTCTACAACTTTTATTTGAAATATTATTCTATCCGAATTAAAAAAATGAAAAATCGCTAAAAGTAAAGTTGTACTTAATGAGTTTTGATTATAACCAAAAGCTTTTCAGATCATTGCACTGTAATAAAAAGTTTAGATATAAAGTTTGGTTTTAATCCATTTAGCCATGGAAATAAACAGTCATACAGACACACACACACAGACATATTTCAAAACTCGACGGAATTGACTCAGAGGAACTCAAAACGTGCATATTCGTTGAAATTGTTTGAAAATGTTTACGATCGCAATACTTTCCCTTGAACTGGGGTTCGGGGAAAGTAAAAATCGAAGCACTCCAAGTCTCCGAGCGATTACTTTTAAGAGTGCTAATTAAGCTCTAGTTCGATATGTTAGACAACATATAACTAAATTAAATACGTTGGCAAAATAACAAGAGGCCTTCTGCCAGTAGTGTTTCTTGAGGAAGCGAAGAAGCCATCCACAAAACGCGTCCGCAATAAACTTATTGCGGATTCTCAATAACTTTGGCTTCAAGTCGTAGCACTCACGTCTTGTGTTACTAATTGCTAATGCAATGATATCAATCTTCCCTAACATCCATATTTCGCGCAAGGTTATTTCCAGAAGTGGGAACAAAGATACATACAAATACTTCAACTTGCCACAACGGAACAATCCTCTGCAGACTTGAATGCCCCACAATCTTCTGCGACATCAATACCTCCACCACCGGGTAATCCCGCATAGAGTGGAGTAGTGTTACGTATAAATGACTTCGAAATCTCATTGCAACGACATTACAGTCAAACATTAAACATACCTCAAGTGACGGGATGCTTAACAGCATTGATGAATAATGGATGGCCATTAGCAACTCCTATCACAAACTTTGAGCCTTCAAGTGTTCAGAGTGGGCTTTGGTTTCATTTTTTCTTGACAAACAGTGCTTCAAATTCATGACAATTGAAGGGTAGTCCGATTTCCATGAGTTTGTGATGGGAGTTGCTAATGTGCGACCAGGACAGAGAACAGTCACGACCGAATGTACCACTGCCAGCAAAAACTATAACACAATTCCATGGGGATAAGAAAATTGGCAATTTTTTCAAGAACTTTTTCAAAACGTGATTCATAAAAACACTACGGTGTTTTCAAAAAAAAAATTAACGAATTTAAATATTTATTAAACATAATTTATTTAAAAAAATTAAAACAAAATTTAAATAAATTGACATTCAAATTGCTTATATACAAATAAACTAATTTAACACGCGGTGACACTATGTACAAATTCTTTTAGCCGACACACCGCCGGGCTGGTAGAAATAGCCGGATATAAATTTAAAAACCGATACTCCGCCGGGTTGATAATTTATATTTTTACCTTTTAATTAACGAGAGACACACCGTCACCTTATTAATTAAAAGTCAGAATTCCGACTTTTTGCAGGCTCGGATATCGCTATTTATACTAAATGTCGCTGCATCGGCGTGAGCAGGGTAAGTGACGTCACGGCTGGTCTCTCAGGTCATCGGCAGAATTGGGGTACGGATTGTCACGGATTGAAAAGGCGTTTGTTACAACCTAAAAGAGTATGTACGTGGTAAATCCTCTTCCAACGTCAAGTGCGAATTACATAAGGGCATTCATTCTACAACGTCGTTATTATGGCAAACCATTTCTCATAGCACAATTTTTGACAAATTGTTAGACCGGCCAATATGTACAACAGCCTGAACGAATCAACTAAAAAGTCTGCATGACACCACGAAAGAATACTTATAAATTAAATCGAAATGATTTGAAAATAATTAATAAATTATTTGTATATTTAGCTCAGTGTCATTTTGACTTACGTTACGTAAGTACGTTAAACAAATGACATTGAATTACATAATGTACACCTGTTGCTGCATATCAATAACATATTGTGTCATGCAACAAATTTGTTGGGAACTAATGGTGGGTCATATAATAGTAAGAAAACGGAACTTCGAAACCAATAAACTATTCGATCAAAATCTGTAAACACAGCATGAAGTACCAAATCTAGATACCCTACACATAATCTTAGAGAAATATTTCCTCTCTTTTGAACAGAGTAGGACCGCTCAATATATTACCAACACACCGAATAACAACAACATCTATGACATTGTACTATACAATGCACATTAACAACGTATAGTACAGGAACGGGTATAAAAGATAAAAGATCAAGAATTGTGCCAGTATTGTTTGAAACATCCAGTTAAACAAACGTATTACTCATCTTTACGATGCTGCACCATCACATCACACTTAACCTTATTCATCGTGGAGCACAGCGATCTGTCGACTAACGCTATCAACACAGGGATTATCGCCAAAATCAGCAAAGAAAAATAAAATAAAGCAACAAATCCCCATACAGTACAAGGCCCTGAAAGTGAAGACTTGTTATCAAACTGTGTAGGCTGTGAAAACTTATTACCCACTGCATTAATTAAAGTAACTATGAATCAGGGAACAACACTAACAGCCAGAGTACTATTTGATCAAGGTTCACAGTGCTCCTTTATAACGGAACATGCTGCTCAAGTATTAAGTTAACCTGGTCAAAAGGCCTACAACGTGGTTACTGGAAATGGTAAGAACGAAAAACAATTAGCCACGTAGAAAATAGAAGCAGTTATCTCGTCTATGGAAAAAAGTGAGTTTAAACTAAAAGCTCACTTAAATGTCTTACCAAAACTGAATGGACAACATCCCTCGTCACCATTGTTACATTAAGTACGAGATGAATTTAAAGAATACCCGCTTTTTGATGAACCATTCAATTGTCTTGAACGTATCGGGATTCTACTTGGAACAGGGCATTACAGAAAAATTCTGCTGGCAGGAATGAAGAAGAATAATGGATTCCTACTCTAGAACATTGATTTAGGGTGGATAGTGTCTGGACGTAACAACAAACCACGAGAAGAAATCGCTTGCCTTATATCACAAAGCAATGAAGATCAAAAGCTATCGAAATTTGGGAATTGGAGGAACTATACCAACACTAACTGAAAACGAAAAAGTATGCGAAGTATACTACAAACCAACTACAATAGGAGGAACTGATGGCAGATATACGGTACATTGCCATTAAATACAAGACCGCCAGCAATTGGAGAATCCAGGCAACGTGCTGTAGCCAGGTTTATTAAAAAAATAATAAAAAAAGTAAACGCAACGAGGAATACTTCAAATTTATGTTAGAGTATCTTGAACTTGATCATATGAAACCACTAGAACATAGAATATATCGGCAATCCGGATACACAAAATGCTGTGTTCAAAGCAGACAGCACACAACAAATTTATGGATTGTCATCGATGCATCTTGTAAAACGTCAAATAATAAAAGCCTGAATGATGTAAAATTTGCTCGACCACAATTTCAAAATCACATCACCGACATATTACTTCGAAGGAGACAATATAAAATGGTGTTCACTACAACATTGAAAAGATGTATCGACAGATCATGGTAACAGAAGGTGATCAATACTATCAACGAATTTTTTTGGAGGTTTTATCAATCAGAGCCACTGCAAGAATACCGCGTATCTACAGTTACGTGCGGAACAAAAGCTGCACCGTTCCTATCAATTAGAATATTAAATCAACTGTCCCTCAATGAAGCGGCGATGCAAGCAGAAGTGTTTAAAACATTAACAAAGGACATCTAGGTGGATAACGTGCACTGAAATTTCAGACAAACCCAATAATTACACTGAAGAAAGGTGGTTTTAACCTTATAAACTATCGAAAATGCAGAGTTGTTGACCAACGAGGAGAGTGATCCTATCAGACATTTCGAAAATGTATTATACTTTGGGGTGGTTAGCACTTATTACCATAAAAGCGAAAATCCTTTTCCAAGAAGTATGGATAAAAGGAACAGATTGGGATGAATCAATCGCACCAGAGCAGGAACCAACTTTCCGGCCAACTTCACCACATTGAATAATTAAAAAAGTAGACATATTATAATACTAAGATGGAGCTGCATGGTTTCAGTGATGCATCAGAGAAGGCGTACGATGCGGTTGTGTATTCCAGTGTTATTCACAACGGATTACCAATAATAACGTTACTGTAAGCAAAGTCGAAAGTAGCACCGGTAAAAAATTTGGTGACACTACCTCGATTATAATTGCTTGCGTGCTGCCCAATTACTTGCAAAATTACTGAAACAAGTCCGCAATGCATTGCAATGTATTGTTATAGCTGAAAAATAAACACTACATGCTTAACATGCATGGACAGATTCAACAATCACCATGGCATGGATAAACGGGAAGAATAAAAATGGGAGACTTTTGTAAGTAATAGAGTTTCTGAGATTCACAGCCTCTCAAAAAAAAATGTATAGCACCAGGATAACCTTGTAGATTTGGTGTCCAGGGGAATCGAAAAGGCCAATTAAAGGAACATGGTCGAAGGATTAAAAATGGCTTGGAATAAACAAGGATTTTCAAGAGGACTGGTCAGCAGTAATACAACCAATGGCAATGGAAACTACAGCACATATCGCTCAAAGAAACCAAGAATTTACAACGTTGATAACAAGAGTTATGAAAACGGATTAACGGCTGACAATAAAATCTCCAATAAGCTCCCACTGGGTTACTATTAATGGGACTTATCACAGCAACAACAGCAACATTCCAATTGAAACAGGTTACTGATGGTATAATGGTAGAATATTTAGGTAATGCTTATCTGAGCAAAGGAAGTTTTCGGATGCAAGTAATGTATAATAAGACTGCTATTTAGGAACAATTTAACATTAAGTCTATACTTCAGGGTTGCATGTGATTCCATCATATCGTATAACCACAGTGTGGAATGTAAATACATGCAGGTTCAGTTGGGCAGAGAGCTTGTGCAATTGAAACAAATCATAAACTACGTGCATTCTCAACGGATGACACTTACACAAAAACGGCAACAGCGAAGAGCTATGGGAACCATACTAACATGTATTTGAAGTAAACGATGAAGTTTTACATGACAGTTTAAATGAGAAGCAACAAACACTGATCAATAAACAACATCTTGTGGAATTAGTAATTTTATCAACGCTACACACAATAAACGATACTGCAGAGAGAATGGCAGCACATCTACAGGGATTCGAAAATCAAGCAGTAATGGTGTTACGATCAATCGGGAACAAGACAACAACTAATATGATTCATCTTAATTTTTCAAAAGATATACATGGATGAAATTGAACAAAACTATGAGAAACTTCAATACATATATGGAAACAATGAGATTTTTTTAGGAGATAGTGCCCCCCAAGCAAGTTGTCAACGCAGCAAATAAAAGCCATTTATCATCACATCTCCAGGTAGTTCCAACCATTGTGGAAAAAGCTGCCGTAATGAACAACAATACACACATGACAGTTTTTTTAATGTTTCTCATTATAAACACAATACCATATAATTTAATGCAACTCACCAGCTTGGCATATTATATTACTAAGAAAAGTTATCGCACATTAGAAACAACTACCGGAATAATTGGCTCAGGTGACTTCAACAAATGTCGATACATAACAGCAGAAACACGTATGTGTAATCCTCCACCAATGACGAAATTAGACACCAAGAATAACTGTACCATCGAGGTAATACACTAAAACATTGAGTTATGTTCGTACAAAATTCTCGAACATCCATTGGATAGTCTTATCTGGAAGCCTATGCTTACAGTCAACACATGAATGTTTATCAACAATGAACCGAAAATAGTGACAGCCTAATGCGGAGGAGAGAGGAGCAACATGTTACTCAACGGCACCGGACTTCTACCAGTTACAAGTAAATGTTCGATCGACAGTAAAGAATATCTACTACTTCCAACCCAGAATATGGAGATCACAGTAACAGGTATATCCATATAATCGGTTATCAATTTGGACCTCAGCTTGGACGAACCAACCACAGCACCGTTGGAGAGTGTGTAGTCACAGTCGGTTATCAATTTGTACCTCAGCTTGGACGAACCAATCACAGCACCGTTGGAGACTGTGTAGTCACAGAAAACCGTCACAGAAGTATGGAACCGCCAAGCTTCGGGGACTACCGATAGAGGCAGATACCTAAGTCGGAATTGCAGGCCTTCCCGTGGCACCCCCGTGTCCCTATCTTGGATAGGGCTCTGCATGCGGTCGACTCAGCCTTGATGCTTGTCGCCATTAAATGAGAAGTCGGGGTGGGCTGTTAAAATCCCAAGGGTGTCTATTCGTCCTTCCGGTTCACACGTGGGTTGGCCTCCGACGGGCAGTGGTTTCTATGATATGTCGTCAATACCTTCACGAACGAGCAAGCACCGCTCGTTCGTGAAGGTTCGTGAAGGTATGGTTATAAACCGAAAGGTAAAAGACCGGAGCAGGGCATGGTCTAGCAATATATCATGCTGTCAACATGTATAGACAGCAAAGCATTGACTTAGCGATACATTAGTCAGCGAGGAGGAGTACATGGATGGCAAAACCTGAGCACAATCTGGCATAGGATTCCACAATATCACAACTTAGGAACGCATTCCATTATTGTTACAACAGGTTTAGGTACCATTATATGTGCCAGCATAGGACTTGTTTACCGCAGGCGTTCTTACAAAATGATCGAGTAGAAGCCAATCTGCCATGGCCCTAAGATGTTCAAATCAAAAACCGAACAGTGCACCAGGTAGCGTTCAAGATAAGATTAGTCATCGTGCGCCACCTTATCGCTGAAGCTCAACATCGCCATTTCTTTGTTGGTATTATTCATCCATATTCCATATGATTCTATAATAGTTGTTATTTAAATAAAATTATATTACAAATACTTTGGATATTTAAGAAATAAATCCGATTCAAATCAGTCTTGAATCGAGTCACTTGTTCTCAACGAATAGCCCAAGAGAACAAATTCTTTCTTGCTTTGCTTGAACTCTCCGCTGCCTTACACTTAGCGTTAAAAATCATCGCGGAGGGAAGACTTTCAGCACGCGCCAATGCCTATCCCGAGTGAACCAGCTCAATCTTGTGTAGAAGCGGGATTAGCTTCTACACAAGCGTGCGTTTACACATGATAAAGTTAAACAGGAAACAGACTTTTAAAATAATAAATAACACTTCTTTCTTTTCCATATAATATCTACTGAACTATGCCTCCTTAAATGCGAGCTTTAAAAGTTCGATAATTTCCCGCGAGAGTATTTCTATCCCACTTTATTCGATAATTACGCATTTTAGAAAATAAAGTACCTCGACACCCAATACGGGTAAAAGAGGATAAGATTAAGGAAGAAAGAAAGAAAGAAACAAAATAAAGTAATAGAAAACTTTTATTCAGTACCAAAGTGAAATTAGTGTTAAATTCTTAGTTTTCCATGTTTCCGTTCATTTTATGACTTATTGTAAGTTAATTATTTAATATTAAATAAATAAAAATGTAATCATTGTCGGTCCTTTTTATAATTATTCGAACTACAGAAGTGGAACCATATTTTTCAATATATGAAATATTTACCACAAAAATGTAATCATGGTATCAATTCCCATTAACTCAATACGAATAATTGTGTCGTTCGCAAACCGAGAACGCATTTTGAATGAATTTAATTTATTGTTCCATGCAGTACGCAGTGGTTGACTGAAATGTGGTTACTGATACGTTGGCTGCTATTGTTGTGGCCCAATTTGCTCGGAAAAAAGGAAATGCCGCGGATTCGTTGCACAATACCCAAACGAACGCAACAATGACTGAATTGCTCAATTTCACGGATGACGCCGCGCGTTTACACTTTGTTGTGGAAGTTTTCTTGCATTTCACATTGCGATTGTTATGCATACTTGCTCCGTAACGAGCGACGCGACGGGAGCGAAATGCTGAAGAAGAATTAAACGCGCGCGACAAAAGGGGATCTGTGTGAGTGATGGCATTTGTTTATGATTCAAATTTCTGAGAGTCGTCGAATTTCTCTCTGAAATTAAAATATTTTTATTTCAAGCTTTATTTTATTCTCTTATAAATTTAAATCATAAACAAATTCATCAAGGCCTTTTATGGCGTTGCGTTTCTGCTTTTCTATAATTTTATAAAATTTCATTTTAACAAGATTATGTACCGAAAATATTTGTTTTTTATGATAAAAAAGTAAAAATTAATATGAATTAAATACATCTAGACACAACAAGAAATTGATTAAATCAGGATTTTAATTATTTGTTTATTTGAAGATAAATGCAATAATCAGGGCGGCGATTATTTTTAGGAAAAAAATTCCCATTTTTTTTATTTCCATCAAACATTTTTAATTAAACTTTAATATAATTAATACTTTTAACATTAATAATTCATATTGTAAAAATATAGATAATAATAGAAATTGTTGCATTATACAATATGTTATTGTTATGCAAGAACAAATGTCCATTATTGGACATTTATTAAAGTATAATAATAATAATAACTTTATTGCCCAACAGCTGAACCAATTACAAGACAATATTATAAAAAAAACTTATAATAAGTAATAATAATAATAGTAATTATATAATACAGTATACAAAAAAAAAACATACAAAAATAATGAATTTCACAAACTATGCTAAATCACTGTCTCATTTGTGGTGAGAAAAATATGTCGTCAAACAAAGGATTAGCATTTTTGCTCTAATGAAAAAGAGGAGCCTTACGAAGGACATTGGTTTTAGCAACAGGTACATAAAATGTAATATTGTTACGAGAAGAGAGTCTTGGAACAATATAATTTCACTTGAGACAGTAATTCAGCACAGTCAATCTTATTATTTAACAACTTGTACATAAATAAAGCTCTATTGGCGTCCTTTTGATTAGACAAGGATTGAAAATCGAGCCTCTCAAGCAGATGTATATAATCAATTCCTACGTCAAGATGCAAATTATCTAATTTAAAAGACATACATTTTAAACACCTTCTTTGAACTCACTTAATCATCACACTATTGTACATATATATAATAGAAGCGTACTCGAGGTTGGGACGTACTAATGTGGAATATAATAATTTTATCGTGTTAGTGTTAGTAAAGTTACTGCAGTGTCTTAAGACAAATCCTAGTGTCTTGGAAGCAGATTTAGATATTATATTTATGTGACTTACAAAAGTGAGGTCTTTATCAAATACAACGCCTAGATCTCTGATTTCAGATTTACGTGTTAAGGAATGTTCATTAATCTTATAATCATATGTAATATATTTTAATCGGCGATAATTAGTCACAACAAAGCATTTATCAACATTCAAGTGTAGGTTAGATTGTTAATGGGGCATATAGATTCAAATTAATTTAAATCTCTTCCAAAATTGAAACCCACGAATCGAATATTGGTCGATAGGAAAAGTATAGTGTTCGAAACGGATAATGCGAAATCACATAAAAGTGACCTCTCTACAATCATCATCGAAATCACCATCTTTGAAGCGATGGAACCAATTCACTTAGAGCAGCATTTCCGTAAACTCTTTGGAGTTCTCGATGCGCATCAGCCGCCGTTTTCTTCGAATGAAAGAAGAAAAGCAACACTTCCCGGAAAAAGACGATTATTTCGCACAAAATCAGACATTTTTACGCAACTAAAAATAAAATCAGTAATGTGCCAGAGCGGTTTGTTTACCATATGTCTAAGCTTGTTTCATGACGTTTTGGTTATGTCATAATCGACAATTATTTATTACTGACGCCATCTCTTGAAAAACAGCAGGAACTTATTTGTGCACTTATTAATTTAGTAATTATATCCTTAGCCGAAAAGTCTCAAAAAATATCAGATTAATATAAATTACGATTTATTTGCAGAGAATATAAATTTAATCTTTCGTACTGAAATTAATATTAGATTTAATATAGAATTAAGTTAGATCTAATAAATTTCAGCACACAAGAGAAAAAATATTCTGTGCAAATAAATGTTGATGGAATTTAATTAGTTGTCAGTCCCTTTTACTTTTTTAAATCATCCATTCCCACTTTGATTGTCTTAATTTTTGATAGAATTAATGCAACGAACATATATATAATTATTTACTGCGCTAATCCGTATAATGTGCGTACATTTTGCGTTAACGAATCCAAATCAACTGTTACATCGCCAAACGATTTATTTTTTGTCAGCTGCAGAACATTTGATTATTAAAAAGTTCATTTATTTGAAAATAATAATAATAATGCGATACGTGATGGATAACTTATATTGGCTGCGTTGCGGTCACTTGTCTGACTCACTTTTCTTATCACAGGTATAAAAATTAATCATTGGCACGGGTCTGCTGTTTTTTATAAATTCTTTTGTACGATTTAATACCAGTTGCGCGAATGAGTACGGTGCTTCAGTTCGAAATAAAATTAAACGTACAACTATTGAAATAAACAGTTTATAATAAATAAAAATAAAAACTTTTTGTGACGACAGTGTGTCCGTAAGATGGTTTTAACAACTGAAGAAATCTGATTTTTCTTCTTTAAAACTTGAATCTATGTGGGCGGAGGCCAATTGATCAACGCTTTGAGGATACAAAATTGGATAAAAATACCTGTGAGTACCAACATTACAGAAAAATAATAATAAATGCTAGAAAAGAAACGATTCAATTTATATTATTTAAGAAGAAGAACAAAACAAGTTTGTGAATATTCACATCTAATTTTTTGTAAATTACGTTATTGAGCTTTAGTAGAAAATATATTTTTGAACTTACTCGTACGCTGGGTGAAGAAGTGATGATCTTAGGATTTTAACCTTGAGACAAATTTGGAAAAAAAATAATTTTATTGGTTAAAGGAAGGCAAAGAAAGAAAATTAAGAATGGGCGTGTTCCCTCTCCTCCAAATTCCGCGCTTCATTTCTCGCCATTACAGTTTCCCACGACGATTTTCGGCATGCTATTCAAGAATGTGTTCTAAAGTTTCATGAAACAGGAGCTTTTAATAGAAGACCTGGTTGTGGCAGACCAACGAAAAGAACGGCTGAAAATGTCACAAACGTGGAGGAACGAATAAATCATTCGTCCAAAAATCCATCTGAAGTCTTTCAAAGCAAGTAAACCTTCCATATGGAATATGCTAATCAATTGTTAAATAAAAAAATCTCCACAAATTCATTATTGTAATTCTTCAATTTGTTGGAATAAAATAACCTATAGCGTCAGGTTACTTTTTTGCCAACATAATTTTTGTTATTACTAAAATCAGCGCTCAAGTTCTCGATCATGTTGTACTATTAGTCATTTAGTTGTGGAATCTTGTAGTTTATTCGATTGTCGAAAGTTAACTATTATGTACCACCTAAACTCCCTTTAACCTTAACCTTTAACCTGTCGTATATGTCGTAATTATAAATAATTACGAATAATTCTTCTGTTGTATTTAAATAGACTTTGTAACTATGATATGATTCAAGAGTGTTTTGTGTATTAAACGGAAATGAATTGTGAGAGGTTCGTCACATATTCATCAGTTACGGCGTGGAAAAGCGAAACAGTAACGTGTATAAAAAGTGTATCTAGTCTCTTACTTTCGTCCATTGGCGTAGAATCGTCTAGGTATAGCACGAAGCTCATGCGCACCGTAGTAGGGCCAGGGTTATCCCAGGCGACCGTTGTTCATCGCCCGTCATATAACTACGCGTCTCGTCTCACCCCTCACCCCGCTGAAGTGTAGTGTACCAACAAACTCGACGATTTAATATCTCACAGCGTGTCCTGTCGTTTTCCTCTCAAGCATGCGAGCCAAATTTGAGTTGTTGTCGATCCAAACAATTACACACTATTTTCCACAAGACAGTTTGAAAATATGTAGTAGATTATTTCATTATAATTAATTTATTGTTCCGAACTTTACTTGCTTGCCTGTTATTGCTTCTACTGATGTTAAATGTGGACATTTAATTTTCATTATTTAAATATAGTACAGAAAGTTTCCATTAACTTAAAATCCGTAATTATTAATTTCAACACCAATAACAATTTTAAATTCCTGGCTCACTTAATATGCCACAATTCGTAAAATAATTAAAAAAATAATAGATATAATAATTATTTAAATATTTGATTAGAGCAGTAAATTGCTGCAATTTTATATTTCGTTCAAAATTTTAAGGTTTAATTTCTTGCTCATTATACCATATAATATTGCCCTTCTGATTTATTGTGCTGACAGAAATGAAAATCCTTATTTAATTCAATTAATAGTTTTGACATTTAAACATTGGTAGTTCATATTGCAATAATTAATATGAATAGATTATTGAAAGTTTATCAATAAAATAAATAAAATCACAGATTAAATGGAACAAATTTAAATTCACGACTAGTTTCGGGTTATGAGCATATTTTTCGGGAGAATTTAATTTATTGAAATTTCTATGTTTACACAATAATTTTATAGAAAAAGATATATTGATTTGTGGGGCAGGCAAAATAATTACGGTCCCAGCATTCGCCAATAAGGTGAAAAAGGAAACTATTAAAAAAAACGTCCTCAGGATCATATTTGAATTATTTTGCTGAAATTATCCAGATTAATTAATTATAAATATATTGAACTACTGAAAATTAAGTGAAAATTAATGAAATATTTAGATAAATTTTAAATTAAATTGAAATTAAAAATTAAATATAAATATATGGTTTAATAATTGAATACTTTATTCAATGTCGGAAAGTTGTGTTTATAACAAATTATAGTGTTTATAAATACTAGACTTATAACTTTTTCAGTTTTATCTGTTTTATAATATATTACATAATTTATTAATAATTTTTAGTGCAACTTTATAGTTATTTTTCTAAATATGTTTGCATTTTTTTTTGAGAAATTGCTCCAAACTAATTTAAACTTATATATTTTGTATTGTCTTCTTTAATTTCTGTTTGTATTTCAAAAAGTGCTTTCTTTCAAAATCTTGAGGATGATCTTTAGTGAGATTTTTCCACCTTTTTAGCAAATGCTGCGACAAAATTATTTTGCCAAATCATTATACCTTTGTTTATTAAAAATTATATTATAAGTATAGAAAATTAAATAAATTTTGAATTCTCTTCACAATGGGCACATAATCCGAAACTAGTCGAAATTTTAAAGTTACTTACTATGATCTGTGTTTTCATTTATTTTATTAGTAAATTTTGAGTTCTATTCCTATTTATTACTTTCTTTAAATAAAATTAGGCTCTCTTTTGTATTTATATTGAGTCCGTAATCTGTATTCTTATTATTTTAACATCTTACACTTCTTAGTTTTATTTCATTAAAATAATTTGAAGTGCTTCCCTGATCTTTTTTCGCTATAATATAATTATTTTTAAAATATATTTCTTAAAATTTATATTAACCAGCATCCCAGTAAATTTAAGCATAGAATGTTGGGTATAATGCCGCGACTGTTAGGGTTGGACGATTATTGAAATATCGATAAGCGAAATTTTCAATAGAAACACGCAGACTAATTTGTCTGGGTTACTAGGTTCCATATGCTATCGTTTTCCATCGCCCACAATCGCATGCGCAAACGTGTATTTCCACAATAATTCTGTGCGTACGCTACTGCATTCAGGGAGGCACCATCCCCACCTCCAAAAAGTGCGACGAGCATCACCAATCGCAAGCCTTTGAAAATGATCATTGAAAAATTGTTGTTTTTTAACCCAAATATTAAATGTATACACTCGAAATTAACTAATATTTTGGGTATATTTATTTTCGATAATTCTTTATCTAAGTCACGGAATAGATTGCTTTTCATTATTTGATTTGTTTTGAAGTTATTTAAGTATAAACTAGAGGAAGCATTTCAGGTAACTTTTTTTGCACTTTGTTAAATCGCAAAAACCACAATGGCCAAAATAAATAAAAAATAATTAATAGGTAACGTTTTCTAATCATGAAATCACTCCTTAGGCGAAAATAATTTAAAAAAATGAATAATTTACTTTTAATTTGGGTTAACAATTTACATTGAATTCTCAATAAGCACCCACATACACACAGCCCTCTTAAGTGTATTATTAAAAAAAAAATTAAGGTCATGAAACAAATTTATTTGTTTATTAAATAAAACACTTTTTAACTTTGTTTTCATAACTTGTTATACAAGTTATAAAAACAAAGTACACTCTAAGTTTTACAAATAGTTGTTTCAATAGATGTTTCTAAAACTTACAGTGTAAGTAATTTTTTGGAGTTGGAAAAAGGGATCGATCGAATTTTATTGATCATTGCCAGAAATTTTCCTTGTTTAATTTCATTGTTATTTAATAAACTCAAAATGTATAACCAAACAAAAGCCTTAACAATTAAAAAAATTATTTGTATTTATTATTTTTTTAATTAAGACGTATAATCCATAATTCAATACGATTGTTATCCTGTTTCGGAATCTGTATGTACCGTATTTTCTTCAGAAGCGTAGAAAGGAACATTCAATACTTCACAACTATCGTATTCCCTTTACTCACGAGTTGTCATATAGAGGACCCGGGTCTTATACGAATATGTTTTTTTTTATTTGTATACGATCCATTGTTGTGTTTTTAGAATAGTAATCCATTTATTTACAGGTCCGTTTAAATGTTGAGGTGCATTATAATATATTAAGTGTCATGGACTAGCAAATTTGCACTCTATATTTTATTGTCACTTATAAGCTGAAAACGAATAAAATGAGGTCCGGATCATATACGCCAAAATTGAATAAAAGAATGTTTATTAAAAAAAAAACATGTATAACCTAGTCAAAATAAAATATTACGAGATTATTATTAATCCCCTTTTTTATACAAGGAATGGATTTAAAATTAAAGAACAAATATTGAGAGATGCTACCTCCGAATAACCATTTATCTATTTTACTTTGTTATATATATATATCATTATTTTTGAGAGATAGAGTTATTGAGCTCATGCTTCATGACCAAGATCCAAGTATTTTAAAAAAGAACCAATATGTTGACACACACACGTATTTATTCCTTTTTTTATGGAACTTATTGTTTGTAATTGTTCACATTTTAAACCTGTAGGAACGAAACCAGGCCATGATGCACAAAAAAAAAACAGCGTCATAGCCATAGTCTTTAAGTAAATTACATCTCGTCCGAACAATCCTACATAAATTATCCATGAAACCAATAACAATACAAATATTCTGTAGGAATAACAAAATCAAATGTGAAATAATAAGGCGCCAAAGGTATACCCAATGTCACCATGTAAGACACAAATAAATTTTGTATATTCTCTCAGAAAGTCCCTGCCACCCCCTTTTTTTATAAATTTGTTACCTTTAAATGTATTTATATTTTCTTTTACAACGTGGTGTGCTTCTTGAATGCCGATTCAAGAAAATCGTGAACCTCTTTTCGATTTGGTTTTATTCATTTCCCATCGATTCGCCCAGAAAAGTTTTTAGCATTAATTTATTTTGGAATAACAAAATTAATATTAGAAATATTTTTACCAATACATTTTAAAAATTATATTTGTTATTTCGGAAGTACCCCCTTCAATACATTACAGAGTTAAACCTCCGTTTATTCGTGAACGGCCTATTTTTTGCGGAACAATCGATTTTGTTGTGATCAACAATTTCAAAACTGGTTTTCGTGGTTTTTGACCCCTGTCTTTAAAATCCTCTCTGTCCGCCCGCCCGCGTCCCTGTAACACATACCCACATTCCGTCAGCCGCGACTTTTTGTCCGGCTCCATCGGCATTCTCGCTCCTCGCACACCGGCATTTCTGAAGAAGCCCGCGGGCGAACGCCTCCTGTTATGTCACGATTATGTGTGTATGTGTTTTTTAGTATCCAATAGTCGGAATGAGAGGAAAGTGTGACCGTTCTAATTATGTATTATTGTAATGGATGTATGTGATGGTAGGTGGTTTTTGTTCTTTGTTGTTTATTTGTGACTATTTTAATAATAAAAAAGCAGCCAGAATGACGGACAATCGATAGCCAATTTCTGAGGCTTAACAATTTGTAAGTGATTTCACTAATATTGTGATGTAATTTAATTTAAATCTCAGAAATAAAGAAATTATTAATCGAACTGTCCGTTTTTTTACAAAAAAACAATGACGGGTAATTTAAATAAATGTGTTCCTTTCATTGTGAACGCACTATATAATAAAAAAGCACAAGAATAACAGGTTAACGGTATACTTGGTTGTTCAATGACTTTGACTTTTGAAGAAAAATAATATACATCTTTAAAAGGGCTGTGTGTATGTGGACACTTATTGAAAATACAACCCAAATTGCAATTAAATTAGTAACTTTTTTAATTATTTTTGTTTGATAAGAGTATGCAATCTCTTGTCAAACATTTTGCATCGGTTTATTTTTATTTTACTGGAAAAATAATAATTTCTCAGGCAGAAAGGCCGATGGTCGATAGCCATTTTCTAAGGACAACGTATAATATAGTATAAGAATTATTTTCGTTAGTTTATTCTTTATATACAGAGAGTTTTATGTAACATCGAACATGCTAGAATGTATTCAATGTAAATTTCCCTATATTCGATTTGTTCTGGAACGTATCAAAGCATTGAGTGCGATGTGATTGGCTACTATTTCTAAAAATAATATAGTCAACCCAAACTACACCCTTCCATGTCAAAAATTAATTACACTTGTCAGTTATCGCAAGCGACATTTACTGTTGTCGTGCTTAAAGCAGACTTATACGAAGAGTTGGGCATCTTTACGTATCAATAATGTATACAAAGGAGAAGATTTTAATGGCATGCATTGCGGTTAAGTAATATATCCATAATTATACATGTTGCACTTGACATAATAGTTGATAAATATAATTTATTTTTGACGAAAGCAGTGTAAATTAGATTAGAAATCGTAGCCAATCACATTAAAAATATGAGTATATTATGATTATAATAACCCAATTCAAAGAAATCATATATATGAAGGTGACTTGGTATGTGGTCTGTTGTTTTTCTTAAATTAATATGGGAAATGTAAAAATAAGTTAAGGTCTGAAAAAAGCGAAATCTCGAAATCGTATTAGTAAACCAGTATACAATTTTTCTTCAATTTACATTTTTTGGCTTCTTCGAAGATCCTGAGGACTTCTGACGCAAGACTTAGGAAGTTGATATCAAAAATTCCAATTGTGTTATATTAAGAATGAATAAATGTTGTCGAGTTTTTTTATGCAAAATGTTGGCTTAAAAAGTACTCTTTCGGCTCTAAATGTCTGTCTTTGTTCGGCTGTAAAAAGTAGAAAATAAATAATAGGCGAAATCCGAACGACCAATGACCAGAAAAAATAATTCAGTATACGAAACAAATAGGGCTATTTGTTAGGGTTAGAGTTATTTTCAATGAAAACACGTTGAATTATCGCCGTCACCGACTTTGAAAATGTTCGAGATAATCGTGTTTAATGATTTGTGAAGTTTCAAGTAACTTTGCATAAACATCAATATGAAACATTTTAGGAAATAATTTTAAATGATTTCAAATTCTGTCACATTTTTTTGAAGCTTTACATGTGCGTATCACACCTTAACTAATACATTTTATACACAAAAATTGAATCCTATTGCAAAAGTGTGAATGTATAATATTTAAAACAGTTTTCTTGTATTACACTAATTACATAATTCCTTAAATCCTAACAATGAGTGGTCCGACCTTCATTTCAGAAGTTCCCTCGCTTTTAAGTGTAACAAAAAAAATGACAAGCAAACGCTTTTTCGTGTTATTTCTTAATAGAGCAATTTGGTACCCAATTCCCTGGGAACCACTTTAAATGTGCATAATTATTCACACTTCTGTAATTAATAATTTTCTTAAATAGGATAGTTACGGAATAGAGGCTTGTGTGGCGAGCAATTTTAATTATTCGAAACCATATATATTTCTTCATATCTTTTTAAATTAAAAGAACTAGCCAATGTATAGGTTATATAGGGTCATTGTAAAGTCAGTTAGCCTCTCGTAAACTCTGACCAATTGGATCTATAATTCTTCTAGTCAATATATATAAATATATACGAACATTATACGTTTTTAATTGATAATATATACGTTTTTTATTCATATTATTTGTCAGAGTTGTTCAAAATAATGAATAAAAAAAATATTTTTTTCTGTTCTAGTGAATATTTTTTTACAAGCGAAATAAATTTAAATAGTGTTTTATTTATAATCTCTGAATATTTATGTGATTATATATTATTTATTATAATTAACTAACCATCTTTATTTAAATGTGTATATGTAGGTACAATAATATATGAAATTAGAATTAAATTCTGTAGATGAATCGGCTATCGACCGGAGCTCTTTCAGCCTATTTATTATATTTATTCATAAATAAATATATACAATAAATAATTGTGGTAAAAAAATATGGTAAATGTTTATATTGTTACGAAAATGGGTTTAATCAGACTCGGAAATAAGAAAAATTATGTCTATTATTTATTTACAGTACACTTAACACATTTATTTACACAACACTGTCTCTATTTATTTATAACGAGATGTTGAGCACTCGGACGTTCGTGATAGACTGACTACCTGCAGCGCTATTATTGTTCGCTTATATAACGCGCTTGTTTCTTGAACTTTCCGGAACTTTCGATGACGCCGCGCTTACCGTCGTGCGCTCTGTGGAACATTCTAGAGTGATGTTTCTAGTTTCTTCTTTGACTTTCGTTACAATATTATGAATTACCATGTAGTTACGGTCACAACCGTCCAGGTAATTTTTCATTGAATTTTTTAAATTATCAATTATTTGAAGTAATTTCACGAGCAAGTTAACACAGTTTCAACATATCGCAATAAAACACACCTATTGCAATTATGATTTTCATGAAATATATCTTATTTTTGTAAAATATTAAAATACTCCTAAATTGAATTCAGGTTAATGTATCATTTTAAATATCGATGTACATATAAAAGCAACCCAATTAATCCAACGTAATATAATTATTTTATAATTCCTCGAATAAATAATTAAGAGACGGTAAAATGGAAACGAATGCGGATGGCTGTAAATGAATTTATTTGGAATTCATTGCTTTTTTTAATTCTACATAATCAGTATTTCATTTTTACATAATCGTAATTGGATTCTATTTATATTTTATTAAATTGAGGAAGCTAAAAAGTTCTTCATAATCCAAATTTATTAACCCGCTAATGTTAAACATGGTTTGTTAAGCGGTGTTGGGTTTAATAATAACTCAGTTACACGTTATGTGTTACTTCTTGTTTACTTTTCGAAGGACCATTGAATAATATTCAAAATAATTTAACTTAAAGATGTATATTGATAATTACAACACCACATATACAACATGTACAAAAATGAATTTATCGACGCCGATGTTAACTACTCAAAGTCTCGAGTTCGTTTGGTCTTTTCTTCTCTTCGCTTTCTTCCCGAGGGTTGCTCGCCGGAAATGCGGAAAAACACCCTCCACTTGTCTATTGTTCAATATCTGGGCAGCGGTGGTCTGTCCGCCAGATGATGGAATTGCGGGACGCTTTCTCTTCGTTCGCCGAAGCCCGCCAGCACGATTTATTGCCGTATTTTCGGAAACGCGCACAAATCTTCGAAACGGAACACTTAATTATCCGCACTTTTGCCCCTGGACAGGAGCCCCTTTCATAAAATGTAAATTTGTTGGGACTAGCTAGGTAGTCGCAACATTATATATAAGCAAGTTTTTGGTAGCATGATACTACCAATTACCTTAAAGAAACCTCCGATAATCGGATTAAAAATTAAAAGTTTCACAAATGGTAAAGAGATTTAAACTTAGTCTGATCGAAAACGAAAGATAAATGAAGGTGGAATTCTGAAATTGTTTTCAGGAGGAATGATGAGTTTGCCGGGGCATGTTTTGGAAAGGAAAATTGAAAAGGGATAAACGACTTGATTCAACACGCGAAATTTTCGAATTTTGTATGTCCAGTTTTGTAATGAAATATGCGATCCTTTAAAGAAATTCTCAAACTAATAATATATTTGGGATCGTCTTTTGTTGAGCTCGTTCGCGTAGTATGCATGGCTCGCCGACCAAACTAGTAGAAAAGAGAATATTGCCCGATTATAAAGGGTTCGTCCTCGTCTTATCGTAAAATCGCAATTCGGTTCCAAAAACCAATAAAGTAATAAAATACAAAAATGCAAAGAAAAATTATTTACAACATTTCCACGAAATGGAAATTAGCAATACTAAACTATCATGTAAATGTTTAAATAAAGTAAATATTGAAAAAAATCCGGGGGTTGGACAATATAATATGAACACCTGACATATACACAATATTTATTTATTAATAAGGCGTTGGGCCACCATTTGCTTTTAAAATAGATGTAATTCTTCGCGGAATATATTCGTACAGTGTCTGAATAGTTTCCAGCGGAATTTTGTCCCATTCTTGTACGAAAACATTCGCCAATTGCTTCAGTGATGTTGGAGACATAACGGTTCGATTATGTTGAGGTCTGGCGATTATGTTGACCTCTCCCATGCTTGACTGTAGGAAGCAAACAGCCCCGATCATAGGCTTCTTTTGGGGTTCTCCATAAATAAATCCGGCCGCTTGTATGAAACAATGTAAACGATGATTCATCGAACCATATCATATTCTTCCAATCATCAAGTGTTCAGATTATATTATCGTGGCACCACTTCCTTCGCAGCTTAGCGTTGGCTTCCGTTATAAAGAGTTTCGCAATTGCAGCCCTTCCATGAATGTTAGCTTTGTGGAGCTCCCGCCATACTGTTTTTATCGAAACAGTGTTACTGAAGTGAGTGTTGAGTTCTGCTGTCACTTTTGTCACGGTAGTTTTATATTGTCTGGCCACAATTCCTTTTAATGTTCGTCGGTTTCTCAGTTAACTTTGGGTTTCGCAAGATGTTCCTCTTCGCCGATGATGTTTTACTATCTTTTGTGTATGCTGTCATTACTGTGGATACTGTCGTTCGTGAAACGATAAACAGTTCAGCTGTTTTCGTCACTCCCGCTAACCGAGCACCACGATTAACCCTCTTTCGAAGTCTAAGAAAACCGTCGCAGAACATAGTTTATAATATACTGAAATATAACCTACAAGACTTGACACGTAAACTATGCATTATTTACACGTAAGCAGTGTTGCCAACATGCAACTAGATATACTATATTGCATTATGTTCATATTATTTTGTCCATTCCCTGTATATATAATATTTGCGCTTTTGCCGCGAATAATGATCGTGGAGAAGTGTACTGTCGTACTGAAGTAATAATCCTAAAATGAATACACGCACGACTTAGAATAACAAAACCACTGTTTATTTTCATGATAATCACTTATTCGGGGCTATTCCGTATGGGAAATGTTAAGTTTAACTTGCACGTTATTTTTTTATAATCACAGTGTGGGCAGCTTTTTAATATATATAGATATATATAATGTACCTATCGATCGTGTTAATATTTAATGTTTTCTTTATTCATTCTTATACAGGCTGTCCCATTTTAATCTTTCAGGTGGAATATATCGAGACAAGTGCGCCCAATCGTAAAAGTTGTCTAATGCAAAGTTTAGTGGTTTGCAGGGGGACATTAGATTCTGTTATCAATTTCACCCCTCACCCCCCAGGGGGATGAATAACAGGGGTAACTTCTGAATCTTAAATGGGAACCCCCATGTTTTATTGCAAATTCGGAAAGTGTGAAAAAAACTATGTAGGTTTTACTCAGAAACTTTTTTTGTATGGGCAACAGGTGGCGCTGTAATCGTCAATATTAGATTATTTTACACTTAATCTAGAATTGATGTAAAAATGCCACCTAATGATTACAGAGAAAAAGTTTAAACAAATTGAATTGAAAAAGCCAATCTACTTACCACCACCACTTAATTTTTTCGTGCAAAATGCGGAGGTGCACCATCTTGCTGAAACCACATCCAAAAACGCAGGAAGGCCGCCTTGCAAGCCTTGCGAACGCGACACACATAATCATATCAACAATTTCATCTGGCAAGTAATCTGACATTTTCGCTAAGAAGTGCGACTTCAAAACGTCAAAGGCTGACTGACAAAAATAAAAATGTTTCTAAATGGACATGCGTTGTAAGACCACCCCCTCTCCCCCCGATTTCTAGTCGTCACATTCGAAGTTAATTTTTTTGTCAATACAATGTGGCAGTTTGTAATTCCAAGATATTAATTAGACTTAAAATTGCCCTAATGAATCTTGGTTGTGGAGAAGGTTGGGGGGGAGGTACAGCAATGCATCAAGGTGTCAAAGGGCGCTTATGTCTGGAATCTGATTATTTTGTAGGTCATTAGGTGGCATTTTTATATAAATTCTAGATTAAGTGTAAAATAATCTAATATTGACGATTACAGCGCCACCTGTTGCCCATACAAAAAAAGTTTCTGAGTAAAACCTACATAGTTTTTTTCACACTTTCCGAATTTGCAATAAAAAAATGGGGGTTCCCATTTAAGATTCAGTAGTTACCCCTGTTATTCACCCCCCTGGGGGGTGAGGGGTGAAATTGATAACAGAATCTAATGTCCCCCTGCAAACCACTAAACTTTGCATTAGACAACTTTTTCGATTGGGCGCACTTGTCTCGATATATTCCACCTGAAAGATTAAAATGGGACAGCCTGTATAGTTATCATTATTTTGTAATTATCTCGATGCACATTGAAAATAGTAAATAAATCGTAATTTAAATATTTTGGACTTTGTAAATCAATAATCATTATAATGCCATTATGCTATTCCAAGTTATGCGTGTACGTAATTATTGTTTTATCTTATCACTAATGAAATGCATTTGTTATTGTGTTGAAGAGAACACTTCCATTTCTGCAGTTTAACAAGACCCAAGTTGACTTAATCGCATCTTCGATAACAAATCCAGGAAGTCTAAAATAAATGAAAGAAACGTAACGACGAAGAACACCAGCGTACGTTATTTTTGTAATGGAGAAAAATATTAATTTAGAATGTTTCGCTTTTTTGATAATTACAGATTAATGGTATGGCATTTGTTTATCTTATAATTTGGAAGGAAAAGTGTATTAATCTGAAGGGGACATTACAATATATTACTATAAAATTAGGACAGCATAATACAGACTGACAACCACGTGTTAAAAATTGTTATCTGAAAAATGCCTAATCTAACACATGAAACTTGAAATACAAAGCACCTTCCTTCGGATTGACTGTATTAGTAAATAAAAGAGAATTCTAAGTAATATTTCATGATGTTAATAAAATGTCTCTCACGAACTACCGAATGATTTCCTATTAATTTAAAATAAGAAAAGATTCAGGTGGACGAAATTTTTTCGCTTATAAAATGAAAGGTCCCAATAAAAAAAGTGTTATAACGAAAATTATTTTCTTTTTCAGATCTACAAACTTTTATTTGAAACATTTTTCTATTTGAATTAAAAAAATGTATAATCGCCAAGAGTAAAGTTGCATTTAATGAGTTTTGATTCTAATCATAAGCTTTTCAGATCATTCCATTTGTAACGTACGTTTGGTGTTTTCCGTTGTTAAGATTTATTTATTTTTAGATTTCCTGAATTTGTTGTCGAAGACGCGATTTCGTCAACTTGGATCAGATCAATGAAATTCAAAGTTAAAAATCTTACTTCATATTTAATTAATACTTAATAAACGACTTTACAATTTGAAATAAATAAGAATTAGAAATTAGAAATTGAGAGTTATGACCGACCGATTTTCAACAAAGTGTAATTTTTTTGTTTGAATATGCCACTACAATTTTATTGCTTTAAAAGACGCTTAAGAGGAAGGGAGTCCTCTTAATATCCCACTATAGAAAACACCCCCAAAGATAGGCCTAACAGGGTGATTTTCCCCTTTGAAAATTTCATGTTCGATTTCGTTGGTCGATTTTTCAACAAATTGTTATTTGTTTATTTTAAGATGCCACTGCGATTTGATTGCTTTAAAATACTCTTCAGCCCTTTCTCTTAACATCCCATTATAGAAAACACCTTCAAAGATAGGCCTAACAGGGTGATTTTCCCCTTTGAAAATTTCATGTTCGATTTCGTTGACCAATTTTTCAACAAATTGTCATTTGTTTGTTTTAAGATGCCACTGCAATTTGATTACTTTAAAATACTCTTCAGCTCTTCCTCTTAACACTTCAATATAGAAAACACCTCCAAAGATAGGCCTAACAGGGTGATTTTCCCCTTTGAAAATTTCATGTCCGATTTCGTTGGCCGATTTTTCAACAAATTGTCATTTGTTTGTTTTAAGATGCCACTGCAATTTTATTGCTTTAAAATACTCTTCAGCCCTTCCTCTTAACAGCCCAATATAGAAAACACCCCCAAAGATAGGCCTAACAGGGTGATTTTCCCCTTTGAAAATTTCATGTCCGATTTCGTTGGCCGATTTTTCAACAAATTGTCATTTGTTTGTTTTAAGATGCCACTACAATTTTATTGCTATAAAATACTCTTCAATCCTTCCTCTTCACATCCCTATATAGAAACCATATCCAAAGGTAGGCCTAACTGTGTGATTTTGCACTTTGAAATATTAGTGGAAATCACGCAATATAATATTAATAAAATCTTCAAGTTTTCATTAACACCAGTAAAATATAGCTTAAACTGCTGTAATCCTTTAACACAGCATAGTCTAGTGGAAATCATTCTCGACACGTAAAATATCGCTTTATTGAATTTATAAATTAATAGGGTTACCACCATCTATGGCTGAAAAAGTTATGGCTAACTTCGCATCGTTTAATTTCTTCAGTGTTAAGATAATACACTAATTGTTTGTATGCAGAACATGGAATAACAAAACGAGATTATAATTAATAAGAATGCTATTTCCAATATTATCAATACAACGCGATAATTACACAATAATGATTATTGTATACAGAGTGATTCATAAAAACATTAATTATAAACACAAGTGAGAGATATATTACACACTGTTATAGAAAGCTTAAATGTAACGTTCAGATTTCGTTTATGCGCTATAGCGAAAACACACAGGCGCATACATAGAGAACATTTCAAAACTCGATGGAAATGATTCAGGGGACCACAAAACGTGCATATTCGTTGAAATTGACGATTCGATTTTTTTACGATCACAGTACTTTCCCTTGTATGGGGTTCGGGGAAAGAAAAAATAGAGTAACTAATATTATTCCTCATTTATTATTATAATCTGTGGTAATAATATCAATTACATTTAATTTGCCCCATATCCACAACAAATCCATGTCAATGTTAAAGCAGTTATTTTAAATTATAATTTTATATCAGATAACAACGTGAATTTAAGCTTCCGGAATCCCAAGCCAATTTAATTTAATTTCATATAAAGATTAAGATTAACAATCTGCTGAACCATTATAATTTAAAATTGTACACAATAATCTGGTTTTTAACAGTAAATACGCTCTGCATACTGATGAACGAAAACGGATGAATAAGCAATGAGTTCACTTTCTTTTACCAAAAATATACGGCCGTACGGACAATAAACAATTCAGCACACTACTGAATTCGCAAAAAGAATGCGAATACGAATTCAAATCGAGACTCTCGATTTCTTTAATTCAGCAACGCGCCGAATTAATTGCTTTTGTTTGTTTGTTTGCACGCATGAATTACAGAACTTTTTTTACAAAATTGCTGTTGAATAATTGTGTTTTTAAATTAATTGTTGTTGTTTTTTTCTATTGAGTTTACATTTTAAATTGGTTTTTATGGGTTACACTTTCTTAAAACGAAAATTACTGCAATTTTATACTTTTATGCAGGCGATTATTTCCGAAACTAAAAATGATAAAAAAAAGAAATAAAAATTATCACTGAATTTTTAATAATTTGAAAATAACGCAAGTGCCATATAATTAATTCTTATTTGATTTTTTTTTCATTTTTGGAAACTGTCTTTATCAAGATATACATAGAGTTAAAATTTCTGGAGGAAGCATACACCCCGTTTGTTGACATCTAACATACAGGGGAAAACGTAAGGTGAATACACAATTTGTAAACACAAAGTAACTTCACAGCTGATTTTGACGCCTAACCCAATATACAAACTAGTGCTTTATTAATTACTAATTCGTATTGGTGTTTTTGACTAGATTTTGATTGTTTATGTTTTATTTGTTCATTTCTGCTTGTATTTATTGTCTGATTCGTGATTATTTTTATATGGTCATTGTTTTATTTAATGAATTCTTCGAACTCTTTATTGAAGTCATTGGAAATAATTCATTTACGATTTTCTTTACATCTTACAGTTATTATTCTGATGTAAAAATATAAAATTATATAAATATAAAAGAGTATTCATTCACTTTGTCACAGTTATTTAAATATATTAAATAAAAATTATTTAAAAATAATTAATAAATTATTTCCACATTTAGCTCTGTGACTTTTGACTTACGCTACGTAAGTACGTTAAACGGTATTTGCCCGGGAAGTAGTTGTTTTAATGTGCATTTGTTTAACGTACTTACGTAGCGTAAGTCAAAAGTCATAGAGCTAAATGTGGCTGCTTATGTAATAATAACATAAAAAGTAATAAGTCTGCATATTTTTTGGTTAATTAAGATATTAATACCATGAAATGAACAGATATTTCTATGATTCGACGATGCTAAACAATTCCTACCATCATAAACAACGATAAATAATTGTTTGCCATTTTCCTCGATTTGAATTAAAGCGGGAAATCGACAAGCTACGAGGTTCCGCTTGTGTTTATGTTTACGTTTGCAGACGCTATATACATAGATGTTAATATACACTAGATGACTAACTCCCTATGCACGAAGCAAGAAAAACTTATAACCTCAAGGTCACGTCAGATTTTCTATGAATCACAAATTTTATGCGGTGGCCATTTGCAGATGAGTAAAAATTTATATGTCCAACATTAGCTAATATTGAAAATGAAATGGAGTTATAAATATGGTTATTTTTTTAATTTTTCATTATATACATTATTACATAGATTATACCTATTGAAAAATAAAATTTCAAATAAACATCTAAAACGGCAAAATATACCATAGAAAAATTTCTAGTAAAATTGTTTAATTTAAATTTGCAACTTTATCTTTTGTCTGTCATGATTGGAATAAATTTTATTTGTTTCTAGAATGTATACCGAATGTCCCGTAACTCTTTTGTAAAGTAAAAACCAAAACCAAAAAAGTTTTTATCAATTTTACAAACTAAAGGATCATGAATTTATACTAAATTCATAATAATTACGAATATTAATATTGTGAATTGACTCTCAAATGTGTTATTGTGTGTGAATGAGTTAAACGGAAGGTGGAATATGTATGATATAATACTGTATAAAAAATAAAAAACTTGTACTTTTAGTGCTGCACCATGTATTCATAATTTCACATAAAATTTACAAATCAAATAAATTAAATTAATGTTGTGACAATCACCTAAAGATATTTCACATTTTCAATTTGAAAATATATTTTTTATTATATTTGAATCGGTTAAACGGGAGGAGGAATATGTATGATATAATACTGTGTAGGAAATGAAATACATTTGTAATTTTATATTTTTGTTGATTTGAAAATAAAATTAATTTATATAATTTGTGCCGTGTACTGACAGGTGCATTTTTAGAGACATCTTTGCTACACTATGTAATCTTATTTTTATATAAAGTTTACAAATTACATTATGTGAAAAATAAAAAAAAAATGCAACAAAGTGTAAAATTGCTTAGGCTTGTACATATACAGTGACTAAGTATTACCCAGTGCCGTAGCTAGGTCTGTGCCAGTGGTGCACAAGCACAGCGAGCTTAAATAACCAGGACCAAGTTTTTGATCATATTATTTATCTCGTAATACGGGTGTAAACGCTGTATTATTTCTGGCTTAGCAACTAGAAAATTTTTGAAGGGCGCAGTTAAAGAAGCTGACAGCTGGCGTATAAAAGGCTAGTTACGGCACTAGTATCACCACTTTTATAGTTTATCGTGGCTCAAAAACAAACACACCCTTAGTAATTATCAATTATATGCCATCCAAACATGAAAATCTACAACGTAACTTCATTTTAAAAACATTTAATTAACTTTGGGAACTTATGTTGCACATAGTTGTTTAGAATTAATTGTTACTCATGCTTACCCAAAAAAACTGTACCGGTTCTCCCGCTTTAAATATATTTTTATAGCCAAAAGCTGAATAATTACATTAACATAAATCACAAAAATAATTATAATATAAATAAGGCCGACGACGCTTCTTTCTGCTTTATTACTCATCTGCAAATGACCGCCATTTGACCTTGAGGTTACACTTTTCTAGTATATATTAAGATCTATGGCGATATATCGGACTACAAACATTCCTTATTCCCACCACATCATTACTCGTCTAGTATATTCTACGTCTATGAAGATAATTCAGGGGAATTGAAAAAACAATGTTTTAAATTAAAATTACGTAATAATTTTTATTTAAAAATAAAAGCGAGATAGAAGGGAAATTAGTTAATACGGATAAATTATCTAACATGCTAAAGAAACCATTTTTATATTTCATATACAGGGTGTCTCAGCGTGCGAGCCGAGTAGCTTTACGGCTAAATGGTTTTTTTTTTTTCAAAATCGGCTTTCGCAGGAGTATGTAGGTCTATTAGGACCATATTTTAAAGTTAGTTTGAAATATACAAGGTGTCCCATAAAAGCATCGCGTATCATAGTTATATTTTTTCTAATAGAATATCCCGTATTTTATATATATATATTTACAGATTCTACATCAAAATTAAGGTTAACTTTCATAATATGTTGATATGCCTAAACCTAATAATTTTTGAAATATTTAAATATTTTTGGAAAAATTGACGTTTCGAAAAAAAAATCATAACTTTCAAATGGGTGAATAAAAACAAATGAAATTTTGTATCAGTATATTAGACTAATGGGTAAATATTTTAGACTGTTAAGAGAAATTTAATATCTTAAGATGTTTTGATAATTCAACATATCTCCTGAAACACATTCAAGGTCAAATTTCGTGCTTATTTTAAATGGCATTCCCTATATCTAATAGGCTTATCATGTAGAAAATTGTATTGCCTTTCAGAAAGTATAAAGGTATTCTACACTTAAACCTAACACTTTTCAAGACATATCCATTTATGTTAATTTTCGTTATAGTCATTATTATTTTAATATGACAAGGTAACATAAAGCGCCATCTATTGCCTAATCTAATAATTATTATTGACAGTTATTCCAACATTATTATTCCAAATTTTATTGACACATTCGTATTATTAGTAACAATTGCAAAAATGATTTTTTCCTTAAATAAAAGAATTAACATGATTCTAATAATAATGGAACGTTATGAAATTGTCTTTTAGAGTACAAAATGTTCCTCTGATGGAAGACATCCTAATAATAAGACTATTGAAAAAATATTAAATACATTTAAAACTGTAGGCAGTGTGAAGTATCTGAAAAAAAAAAAACTAACTTGAATACAGTAACTAATAATAAGGAGACTGAATTACAAATTTAATTCCATTGAATTGTAACAGGGCACCACGCTACGCGAATTAATAATAAGGTGGTGCTTCCTGCTTGGCTCAATGATATTAAAAACATAAAAGCACTTACCTTCGTTGCTCTAAGTTTTAGAGTTACGTTGATCAGAGACGCGTCCAATAAGTAAGGACTTATTGGACTCGTCTCTGATCTCGTGCATACTGTCATTTAATTATGGTTGGAGGTGCAATAATGAATTTAATTCGTAAAAACAAATATAACAAAAGAATTACGATTTATTAAATGCACAAAAAAATATAGATCGAATCGTAACATTAATATTAGTTAAAAAATGCACTCTCGTAAAAATGATTTCAAAGGTAAAATAATAAAACGAAAAGGTATTTAAGAAAAATAATTACTTTGAAAAAAAAAATTCACCACTTAGTTGAAAAAACAAGATAACACTCTGTCGAGGAATAAAAACAACACACTTTCCTTTGAGGAATAAAAAAACCACTGTCCCGTTTGAGGGTTCCTCAAACGGTTTTATTGTAGGGAGTACGCGTGCAGCAATCTTCAGCCAACGCAAGGGTACGCGCATGCGCCCTCCTTTAAAATATTTATAATGAGAGAAAAAATCTTGAAAATTAGTGGCGAGGAATTACTAACCAAGATAAATAAAATTTATAAAATTTAGCTTTAAATTAAAATAATGCCGTAGCTGCACCAAAGCATTCCTCACGTACTTTTCCAAAATTACGCCGGACGATAGCACGGGTATTTTCAAACAACCGGGCGCGTCATTAGAGAGATTAAAAGATTTGCCCGAGCGCAATTTTGGGGCGCAACAAATACCTGGAAAAATGTTTGGTACAGCTCTCTTGGGCGTAACTAAGGATTAAATATCTTTTATGAGAGTGCAAAATTTGTACAGGGGAAAAAAATTAAATCGTAAAAAAACTACCTAACCTTAAATTAAAATATATACATAATTACAAATTCAACAATAAACGCATGTAATACGAACTTTAGTCATTTTAAAATTATATTGATTTAATAAGTTAAAAACAAATGGGTGCCAATGTAAAAAAATAGTTACGTTGCCCGGAAATAATTATAAAACCAACTAATTAAATCAAAGTTCCGGCGTTTCCGCTGAGACTCCGGTAACAGAATATTTGCCAAGTTTTTAATTTACACATGTGTAAATAAATAATACAAATAATGTATTCACAATCAATAACATTAGTGTATTAATTTAGGAAATATCTCGAAAATCATTTGTTGGGTCAACTGATTTTATTTATAAACAAAAGCTAAACACTTGTTTGTCTATTCGAATATTTATAAATAATAAATATTGTGTCAAAAATACATATCAATTTTCGTTAAAAATGGATATATATGGATATAAACTATTAGGTTTACGTGAAAAATACTTTTATTACATTTCCCAAAAAAATAGGGCAATTAGATATAGGGTGTGCAATATAAAATAAGCATGAATGTGATTCTGGAGTTACGTTGAATTATCAAAACATCTTAAGATTTTAAATTCCTGTAAATAGCTTAAAATATTTACCCATTAGTCTAATGTACTGATACAAAATTTCATTTGTTTTCATTCAGCCATTTGAAAGTTATGATTTTTTTCGGAACGTTAATTTTTTCAAAAATATTTAAATATTTCAAAAATTATTAGGTTTAGTCATATGAACATATTATGAAAGTTAACCTTAATTTTGATGTAGAATCTGAAAAAAATAAATAAAATACGGGGTATTCCATTAGAAAAAATATAACTATGATACGCCATGCTTTTATGGGACACCCTGTATATTTTAAACTATTTTTAAAATATGTTCCTAATAGACCTACATACGCGTTGCGAAAGCCGATTTGAAATAATAAATGTTTATTAGCCGTAAAGCTACTCGGCGCGCACCCTGAGACACCTTATATATACAGAAATCTTTATTAACAGGTAATCGTTTTACATACATTATACATACGTGTAGTTAAAATTTACGATTGTGTGTTAGCCTGTCGTGGGCTATCGACCGGTGGCCTTTCTGCCCTGTCTGAATTTATGGTGATTGATTTAAGTAGTTCTATGCTAGCTGGCTGAACTGTCTAGAAACGTAATAAAAAGAGTGGAATGTGAATATTTTTCTATATTTCATATTCTTTAGTTTATTTTTAAATAACTGCGGCCAATAGAATAATCATATTTTCTTTTATTTGAAATAAAAAAATCGAAATTTATAATTTTGCATTATCGGCATCCTTATACTATTTAGCATGTTGTGGCAAAATGCCAATTCGCTATCCGAAGTTGTTACAAATATACAGCAAAAAAGGTTATTATTCCGTTAAAAGTATTTGATAACAACTCAAATTTTAAAACGCTTTTTTTATTGAAAATACATTTTTTAACCTCACGAGATATATTTTAGAATATATCTGATATTCTAAAATTTTCGGCTAATTTTGTTGATTCTTTATGTTTTTTTTTTGGAAAATTAAATTATCTAGAAAGTTATATACGATTTTTTGGATACTCCAATTTTTCGATTTTTTATGCGCATTTTATTAGCGACTTTTTTGCGAAAAATCGTAACTTTTTTTTGACAGCCGCCATTTTGGTAATTTTGCGAAAATCGAAAAAATCTTATGCCACCTTTGAGATTATTTGGTATAAGTCTCGGAATACTGATTAGTTTTTCTGTCGGTTGTTTCAGCACTGAACGTGCTGTCCTGCAAGTGATAAAAGCAACGCTTTCACCTAGTTTTTCTTAGAAGTACCAACGGCGGAAAAATAAGTTTTTGAACTGAAAATTTTGTTAAATAAAGTTGAAATATCCCTCTATAACATATAGAAAACCCAAACCAATTCCTCCAATCCTACTGCACAAAAAAATATCAAAAAACACATTAATTTTGGCCTGCTTAGTAGGTGTCCTCCCTTAAATAAGGCAATAATTTATTAATTATCTTCAAATCATTTTTATTTAATTTATTTAAATAAGGCATATTTTTATAATGTAGTAATATTTTATTCCTTTCTTCACTTTTTTATTTTTATCACTATATGTACATTTCAAGCACAACGTGCTCTTTTTCAATAGTTTTATGTAAAATTGTCAATTTTATAAAAATAAAAAAAGTGAAGAAAGGAATAAAATATTACCACATTATATCAAGAAACTTCACGTACTCACCAACAAATATCTTTTTAATGAATTTTATTTTAAATTAAATCACTGAAGTTTCACTAATAACAATATATATATTTGCGTTTTCTAACAACTCCTCAGAACATTATTGTAAATAAAGCAATTTATTTCTAGAGATGTAAATACAATTGAATTAATTGAAATCCATTAATAAAATACTCTCTTTACTCGCTCTTTGTGATAATTAACATATGGCACGGAGAGATTTTTGCGTAGAAACGCTGCCGTTTGTTCGCCGTGTGAGTAATTTATTAAATTATTCAGTCGTACATACAACAAGGATCCGGAACAGGAGGAAAACATTCCTTATCTTTATTTTATGTGCTAATTAACAAGCGATCCTCGGCGGCACAATTAATTCGGCGTGAACGCAAAGTGAAAACGTGCATATCATTTATTTCGCACCGCGGCGGACGAAATCGTTCTTTGTCGCAATGTGTTTGTAAAGTTAGTAAACTTCTGAAGTTATGTGTGATTGACCTAAAAAAGTGCTTTAAAAGTAGCGTCATGCGCTTAAATATTAAATAATAATATTGAAAAACACTTTCGACGCGAAATCTAACTAACTAAACATCTTTATTCAAATGTATGTACAATAATATATAAAATTAGAGTTATATTCTGCAGATGAATCGGTTATCGGCCGGAGGTCTTTTAGCCTGTCTATGTCTCGTTCTTGTAGTTATCTAATCATCATCATCACTAACGTTAGTCAAAGTCCGTATTGTTAGAAGATGAAATGGTAGATCGTAGATGAGGGGAACTTGTATTTTGGGGAAATACTGGGATTGAGGGGTGTTTGATTAGGTGGGATATACGTGGGTTCGTGGCAAATTTAAGTGAGGGGAGTTCAAGGCGCTCTTCAATTGTTTTTTTACAATACATTACTGTATTGTGTCGATCAGCCCTTGAAGAGTACTTAACGTTTTCTGGATGGTGGATGCAGTGAATAAGCGGAGTGATTTAGATATTGGGGGTTGGGATTATAAATGACGGAAACATAAATATTATATAGGATGGGGGATAGAGAGGATCCTTGTTGTAATACCTTTTTTATTCCAAATAATTTATACTTTTCAATGTCGGTTCATATGTATGAGGGTAGTTCAAATATGATCGAGATAAATGCTCTGACACGTTTATTTGCTATCGAAAAAAAAAAAAAAAATACAAAAATTTACATTTTTTCTAAGTACTTCCCCTCAGTATTTAAGCTTTTTGATGCCGGTATCGATAAATGCCTTGGGCAACTCGGACAAACTCCTCTACCTTGTCGTCGGAGTTAAAACTTCTACCACCGAGGGCTTCTTTCAGTGGGCCAAACTTTCAGTGGTGGTAGCAGGGTGATAAGTCCGGACTGTAGGGCGGGTGTTCTAGTACCTCCCATCCCAATTTCAATATTGTATCGAGCGTGAGACGGGTGGTATGAGGGCGTGCGTTATCCTGGAGATAACTTCGTGCTGGTTTCCTCCTCCGTTTCGAGCAATAAGCGGGTTTTACGTGATTTTTCAGAAGGTTAGAGTAGTATACAGCATTGATAGAACGTTGCGTGTGCAGTAAATCGACGTAAAGCATGCCCTGCCGGTCCCAGAACACAGTACACATAATCTTACCCGCAGTTGTCTTCGCTTTGACTGGCGCTCCTTCTTCCGTATTCCTCCACTCTTTAGACGATATCTTGCTTTCGGGAGTGTAATAGACCCATGTCTGTAGTGAAGATTCGCGTTAAAAAACGTCCCCCTCTGCCTCGTATCGCATTAACAAGCTGCGACAAACTTCCAACTGAGTGAATTTTTGCTGGAAGTTCAACAGTTTAGAGACCCATAGAGCCGTTATTTTGTGATATTTAAGGTGATGGTGGATGATAGACTCTACACTACCAATACTGATGCCGAGTTCAGTCGAACTTTCATCCTATGGTCTTCTAAAATGAGTTCTTCTACGCGGCAAATGTTGTCTGGTGTGGAACACGTGGAAAAAATCCGTGTTTTTAACGCCTTCGCGCATTAAAAATATAATATTAATACGTTGCGCAACGGCGGTCAGCACTTGGCGTTCACTCATAGTCGTAGCATGCGGGTGAAACGTCCGTTTTCGACGAAAACTATGCCACACTGTTCGTAAGAGAACCAGCTACCACATACTCAAGCCACGACCTTTGAAACATACATGCGCGCAATCTACAGCATTTGTCACGATCATATTAGAACAGCCCTCGTACATTTCAAAATTAATTATAATACAAACGTAATATTTATTCTTCTTCTAAAAGCTTTTTGCATTTAATTTTCCATTCTTCTCTGTTTCTTGTTAGGTTCTTCAGGTCATCCCATCTGATTCCTCTTACTTGTGCTTCAATTCGTACTTCATCTTTCCTAGATTTTCTGGGCCTTCTCTTTACTCTTTCCCTCGCTTTATAGACTTTCTTTGCTGTACTTTGCTGTTCGATCCTTGTTAAATGTCCTAGCCATCTTAATTGGTTCTGTTGTATTGTTGTCTCTACCGGCTCTATCTCGAGTTCTTCTCTGTAGGTGTCGTTTCTTATTCTGTCAAGTTTTCTTCTACCTCTTATTATTTTTCTTAGGAATCTCATTCCTGTTACTGTTGTGCTTTCATTGATGTCAATAATTCGCTTCCGTATTTCAGAATATGTTTCATTATTCTTTTCTCTACTTCTACTTTTGTCTTCTCTGTAATTTCTTTTTTTTTTCCAAGTATTTTGTGCTTTATTGCGTTCAACAGTCTACCCGTTTTTGCTATTTTTTCGTTTTTCTCATCTTCTATAGTTCGTTCACTGTTTATTATAGTTCCCAGGTACTTGTATTTTTTCTACTTGTTCTATTTGTGTCCCTTTTATTTTGAAATTATGTTTTCCCCTGTTGCACCTCTTATTAATGTTTTTGTTTTGTGAATGTATACTTTCATATTGGCTTTCTGTAGCTATTCATTTATTAGTTTAATATATTTAAATAGATGTGACCAAGTGAATGAATAATACTCTTTTCGATTTATAAATGAATTTCTGTTTGTATTAAACCCATAATCGCCCGGTTTATTTTTAGACAAATATCGGTTGCTGTCAATAGTAACAAAAAGTAAGTTCAACAAATTCAAATGGATGATTCTATGGAAACTAATCCTCGACATCTCTACACGATGAAATGATGTGAAACAAGGCAACGTGTAGAGGAGTTCCCCAGACGATCCGGGAACTTCAGCTAGGGGTGACCCAACAGAGAGCAGTGGAGTATTGGGTAAAGGCGTGGGCGGTAAATCCGCCAGAGATAGCAATGGGAAAGACTCCCGGAAGCAAATCTCCTAATAATAGCAACAGAAGGCAACTGAAATTTGTCTAAAAATAAACAGGGCGATGATGGGTTTAATACAAACGGAAATAAAAACCTTAGACCGGAAGGAGGCAGGCCCATAAGGGATGACAATAAAAACCTAATAAATGAATACTATGTTATAAATCTTTTTTCTGTTTCCGCTAATAGTTCCATGACGTCTGCATAGCTTAGCTCTATTATTTTTATTTAATCAATATTCCACATTTCCACATTATATATTATATTTTATGGTGTGTAACCTTGTTTGTCCTGCTCATTACTTCATATTTAAACTTTTTTTTTTTTCGTTGTTTGTAGCTATCTAATATTCTATTCTGTTATATTTTTTTATATTTCCTATTAGATCCTCTTTCGCCCCTTTTTTGTCAGCATGTCTCATATATTTTTCGTTTTATTCTATCCAAAGCTTTCCCCATGTCTATGTGGCAAATATGTATTTTCTCATTGGTTCTTATTGCTTTTTCATATATTTGCTTAATTGTGAATATATGGTCTTATGTTCCTATATTTTTCCTACTGTACTTGTCAGTTATACCTCTATAGTTTTTGCATTCTTTCCTGTCACCTGTTTTGTATATAGGTACAATAATTCCTGTTCTCCAGTCACTTGGTGTCTCATTTTTGCTCTTTATGTAGTTGATGAGTTCTAGTAGTTCCTTTTTCACCTAGCCATTTCGTCGTGTCCACATGCTTTTCCATTTCTTATGTGTTTCATTGCTTCCTTGAGTTCCTCCATTGTTATAGGTTTTGTGTTCATGTTTAGTTCAAGCTTCTCCCCCAACGCCATCCTCCGGTCCATTAATTGGCACGACCACCCCACTTTTATGTACAGAGACTCTCTTTCTTTCATCCATCTTACTCCCTTATCATTCGTCTGCCATTCCTTATAACAAAAACACCATGCCTCTTTTACCAACCTTTCATCACCTAACATACTTAGCTTTCTCTCATACTTCACTACCTTCCTCGCTGCCTCCCAGTTTTCTCTTCTAAATTTACCGTTGTTTCTGTATCCTATAGTTTTTCTTCTGCCATTTTTCTTTTTTTCTCGATTTTCTTTTGTTCAGGCGATCTTATCACTTTTTGCTGTTTTTACTTACAGCATCCTTATAGTAAATGGCTCGCACTTCCCTTCAAGTTTTTGATGCATTGTAGCCTTTTCTATGGTGAAAAAGCATCACATAACAAATTTATTCGGAAATTTTACTATTTTACTCATACCAATGTTACGCGCGTTTCAAAGCTGATATGTGACGCTAAATTTCTTGTTTTGACAGTTTTGTTATGCATTGTTTGGGTTAAACAAAACTGTCAACACAAAAAATTTAGCGTCACATATCAGCTTAGAAACGCGCGTAAAATTGGTACGAACAGATTAGTGGTTACCGATTCAGGGCCATTATTTACAAAAATCGTAAAATACTTCTTAGCTGACCCAATATATACAGTCTTATACTTACATATAGTTACAAATCCTGAGACTTGAGACAACAGCAAATAAGTAAAATAGGAGCGATGGAAAGTAAATACCAAAGAGGATATTATAATATCCTCTTTGGAAATACTTAAGATTAACTCTTCTTAAGTATTTCAGGAGGAGTAGCGAAAAGAGACAGATTAAGAAATACCAAAATAACAAAAGAACTTAATATCAGCCAACACTAGAAGTGATTTTAGTATATTTTTTTGCTTTATAATTGGAAGAGCAGTTTTAGTTGGTTTCAACTAATGGAACTTCGCCTGTTTTGCAATGTAATTTAAATTGTAACCATTTTTTTTTTCTCGATTAAAGGCAATTTATTATTATTATGTAAAAAGAATAATAATAAATTACTTGGATGGTGGGGACACTTACAAGGAAGGGAAGACACAAGACCTGTCAAGGAAGTATGGGAAGCAAAAATTAAAAAAAAAATAATAAAAAGAAAGGGACCTTCGGTCGATAGACAATTTATATACAAAATATAGTTAATTATTGTTAATATATGTTAAGTGATAAATATTGTAACTCTGTATATAAATAAAGATGTTATTATTAGCGACACAAACATGAGACGGAACTATTGCGGCAATACTAAACACAAAAGCACTAATTTTGGCAGAAACAAAGAAACTAGCGAAGGACAAAAAGGAATCGAAGAAGTTTATAGCAGGATGAAAATTTGTGTAGCAAATCTTACACCAATATTAGGTAGAAAGATATAAGATTACAAATATGCTCCAGGGCATTTACTATTAAAAAAAGGAATACTTCTATGACTTCTACAATCATTTAATCATGAATATTAATTTAAGTAGAATTAATTATTTATAGACATTAAACTTCATCAATAATTATTAATTTACTGTTTTCTCTATTGACATAATTCCCGAAGATGATTTTTTCTTTACAATTAAGATTAATGTATTTATTATTGTCATTCCAATATTGTCTCCACATATTCAAGCATCACTTTCTCAGAATACCCGCGTAATAAGTGTACTCTTATTATATGCGCATTACCGCCTAACGCTTAACTTTCATTGAGTTCCATCATTATTATCGGGGAACGGAGGAATGTCTTTCGGGATCCCGAGAGTTGTAATTTGCTTCGAAGAAAAGCTTAAGAAGAGAGTTAACGGCTTAATTGGCCCAAGGACGGGATTTCTCTCGTCTATATAAAACTCAGTGACCGTGTTAAAAATGCACGTAACTGCACAAAAATAAGATAATAACGAAATCATATGATGAAAGCGTTTTAGTTTTGTTTAGATTAATTAGTATGTAAATGAATGAATGTTGGATGGCGTGTGAATTTATGGAATTTTATTATATCTTTCAAAGCTTGTTTTGATTCTTATAGTGTTTAATTTTATTTTCGTGAAAATACACAAGGGAGGCACAAAGACCGACGGTCTATAGCCATTTTTTGAATCTTAAAAATTTGTAAATATCGTGATGTAATTTGATGTATTTCTCAGAAATTATTTTTTTATATACTGGATGTTTTAATTTCGAGTAAAAGATTTGTATATTAAGTTTAAATTTGGCACTTTTGCAGATTTTCAAGCTTATTAATATTCCGTTTACAATGATAATAATGGTCTATAGAGGCTTTAAAATCAAGATCTAGTGATAAAAATAACCTATGATGATTACGGCATCAAACTAAAATGATAATAATAGTCTATAATGACTTGAAAGTCAAAATGGAATATGATTAACAGTCAATGATGCCTTAAAAATCAATCTGAAAATATAATACTATTAGAAAATTAGATTAATTACATAACCACAGTTATTTAAATAAATTAAATAAAAAGAATTTTAAAATAATTAAAAAATTATTCCCGCCCACGTCCTATCATTTCCATTGGACATTGCAGCTTGGAATTTAACAATTTGGTAAATATACAAGGCGGGTCTGTACTTATGAGCGATGAAATCCCGAAACACATGCCTTATATTACATAATTTTTTGTTTTGTTTTTTGTATTAAATATTTTCGAATCAAAAATTGTTGCTTTGTGCAATATGTTATTGTTATCCAACAGAAAATGTCCATTATTGAAAATTTGTTTTAAAGTAAAAATCTGTGACATTTTGACTTATGTTACATAAGTTGTGTTATCTAAACAGGGAATAATTTATTAATTGTTTTCAAATTCGTTTTATTTAATTTATAATAATAATGTTTTTTGTGACTAAAGTTAACTAGAATGATAATAATAGCCTATGGCGAGTTCAAAGATAGAACGACAATAACATTCAGCGTTCACATAAAAATCAAAGTTTAATTGTAATAGCATTCTACGATAACTTTAAACTTAAATTAATATGATAATAATGGTCCATGGTGATTTTGAAGGCAAAAATAAACTATTATAATTGTCTATGGTGAGTTGAAAGTAAAACTGAAATGCCAATAATAATTTTTGGTGATATTAAAGGTCAAATTGTATAATAATAAAAGTCTGTAGCAGCTTTAGAGTCAAAATTGAGTAATAGAAAAAATCTATGGTAACTATAACATCAAACTAGAGTGATAATGATAGCCTATGATGACTTTAAAGTCATTAAAATTTCCGTTTAATGTCAAAATAAAATGTGAGTAATAGTTAATAACGATTTTAGGGCGAAACTGGAATAATAATGACAGTCAATGATGACTTTAAAGTCAAACTGAATTTGGTTTGTTTGTATAACTTGTTATTTTATTTTAGTGAATATAGTTTCGAAGCATAGAGCTTTATGAAGCTCTATTATTTTTTCAGTTTGACTTTAAGTGACTAAAATAAATTAACAAGTTATGCAAACAAAGTTAAAAATGTATTTCATTTAATAAACACAAAATGTATAGCCAAGTGAAAGCCTTAACAATCAACAAATGAAATAGTAATAATAGTTTTTGGTGACTTGAAAGTCAGAACAGCGAAATAATTTACTCTATGGCGAGTTTAAAGTCAAAATAAAAAAAAAATGAAAATAAATAAAAACAGCCATTAATAACTTCTAGGTCAACTGGAATGATAATAATAGTGGTTAATGACTCTAAAATCAAAATAGAACTATATTAATTGTCTGTATTCGATTGAACCTAAAATTTATTAATAAAAGTAACTTATGGTAACTTTATATCAAATTAGAATGACAAAGATAGTCTATGATTACTTTAAATGTCAAAATAGAATGTAAATAACAGTCAATAGTGACTCAAACTGGGATGATAGTAACAGTCAGACTTTAAAGGCAAACTGGAATGATTAAAATAGTTGTTGGTAACTTTTACGTTAAAATAGGAGGATAATTTAATCAATGGTGAGATTAAAACGTAACGAGAATAACAACCATTAACGACATTTATGTCAACTAGAATAATAATAATAGCTTTTGTTACTTTAAAAATAGCATGATAATAAAAAGGCGAGTTCAAAGACAAAATTTAATGATCACTTTAAAGACAACATTGAAAGGTAAGCCATTAATCACTTTAATGTCAAAAATAGACTGATAACAATAATAATCTCTGGCGACTATTACATTAAACTATAATTATAATAATAGTATTTGGTGACTTTCAAATCTAAATAACATGATAATAATTGAGTATGGTATCTGTACTGTCAAAATATACAGGGTGTTTCAAACACATTCATTTTTCTTGAAAACATAGAAACATAGCCCAGTTTTCTCAATGGGATATTAATCAGCATGAAATTCTGCAAAAGTGGCGAATTTAAACCTACCCTCTATTTCTTATAGTAAGCGAGATCCCCACCTTGTGAGACTCGAATTTGAAATACCCTATATAGTCAAATAATAATTAATAATGACATTAATATTAAACTGGAGTGGTAAAAATTGTTAATAACATTGACTCTAAAATTAACTAGAAAAATAATAATAGTTGTTGCCGACTTTAAAATAGCATGATAAAAATAGTCTACGGCGAGTTCAAAGTGAAAATAGAATTATTGTAACAGTCTACTGTAACTGTGAAGGCAATTTCGAAATATGATAATATTAGCTTGTTGACTTTAAAGTCATAATGGACTGATAATAACAGTCAATAATGACTTTAAAATTAAAATAGCAGGATAATTTAATCTATAGCCAGTTTAAAATCAAAATAGAATGAGAAAAAATGTCATTAAAATCTTTAAAATCACATTAGAATGGTAATAATAGTTTTTGCTCACTTTGAAGTCAAAATTTAATGATAATTGCAGTCTACCATGACTTTAATGTCAAAGTCGAAAAATAATATAATAATAGTCTATGGTGACTATAAAAACAAAATAGAACAATAATAAAAGTTAATGACTACTTTCAAGGCAAACTGGATTAATATCAATAGCTTTTGGTAACCTTAAAGTCAAAATATAATGGTTATACTTGCCTATGATTTCTTTAATGTCAAACTAGAATGTAAAATTAAGTCAATTTAAAATCAAAATGCAATTAGAAAAATTGCCATTAATGACTTAAAAGTCTAACTGGAATAATAATTTTACTTTCTGATGATTTTAAAGTTATAATAGAATGAGTTTTTGCTCATTTTAAAGCCAAAATGGTATTATTTAATCTGTGGTAAGTTTACAATCAAAGTGGAATGATAATAACAGTGTAACTTTAAAGTCCTATTTCACTGATAATAATAATTTAAGGTGATTAGAAAACGTCAAACTAGAATGATAAGGATGATTTGTTACTTTATAGTCAAAATAACATTAATAATGGTCAATGGTGACTGTAAAGTCAAAATATAGTGGTAATAATAATTTACGATGACTATAACTTCAAAATAGATATTACTTATATTAAATAACACTATTTAGTCTTTCAAAGTCTATTGTAATATCGCTACTATTGTTTCAGGCGAAGAAATGATATGTTAAAAATGGTTTAAGTTGACTGTAAAATCAAAATAGAATTATAATAATAATATATGATGACGTTAACGTTAAAATTGGATGATAAAAGCAATGTTTTTGACTTCAATGTCACAAAATGACAATATAACTATGGTGAGTTACAAGTTAAAATTGAAAGGTAATAATAGTCTACCGTCAAATTACTAATAATAATATATTGTTTAAGTCAATATAAGAAGGCAATAACACTCAACGGTGACTTTAGAGTCAAAATGAAATGATAATAGCAATCAGCAATAACATTAAAGTGCAACCGGAGTGATAATAATAGTTTTTTGTGACTTTGAGTCACAATAAAAAGAAATAAAAATAAAAATTTATATTGACTTTAAACTAAAAATTAACTGAAATAATAATTTTATGTAAAAAAATTATTGATAATAACAAATTTATGATTACTTTAAAGTCAAACTAGCGGGATAGCAGTACTTTTTTGTAACTTAAAAGTTAAACTGGAATATTAACAGCAGTCTATGATGACTGTAAAGTCAAAATATTCTATGATTACTTCACAGGCAAAAATGAAGGATAATAGTCATAATAATCATCATAAGTTGCAAATAGTGAATTCATTTGAAAATTATGATTTTTTTTTCGAAACGTCAATTTTTATAAAAATATTTAAAAAATTATTACGTTTAGGCATATGAACATATTATGAAAGTTAACTTTATTTTTAATGTAAAATCTGAAAAAAAGTAAAATATAGGGTATTCCATTAGAAAAAGTATAACAATGATACTCCAAGCTTTTACACCCCGTATATTTGAAACTAATTTTAAAATGTGGTCCTAATAGACCTACATATGCCTGCGAAAGCCAATTTTGAAAAAAAGAATAACCATTTAAGCTACTCGGCGCGCACGCTGAGACACCCTTATATAACCATAGCCCTACATATTTTAGTTCTTCATGATATTTCATACTTTTCGCTGATGATACAGCACTTGTCTCCCATGCTACTACCCTTAAAATAGCACAATTATCCCTCCGAAAATTTTGAAAGGTGATTGAAGAATAATGTATTTAAAAACAACGAAGAAATTAACAAACAAAAATAACAAACTAATTAACAAAAGTTGTGCGAGAAGAACTCAGGCTATAAGATGTTAAAATTGATTTCCAGATTCGTTAACACAAAATTCAAGCCTTGGCATACATCGATTTTTCGGCCCTTGTTGGATTATGGCTGCATCTTTTTTTTTGGCCAAATCCGTCCATCCATTAGATATCACATACAAGTAGCCAAAAGATCGGCACTCAGAATCACCAATAAACTAAGATATCCCAGTAATCCTCTTTACAACCCTTCCATTGAACTGATATACGAAACCACAAATGTGATCCCGATAGACCAACCTATCTTCAAAATTCTCCACAAACACCAACAATTTTGAAATTATCAATCAATTTTGCGTCCATCGAAATCCCAATATTACTCCAAAATATTAACTAATTCATTAGCTCGTTTCACCAATACAGTTAAATAAATAATAAATTAAAAGACCGTCGATCGATGCCTATATTAGTCTGTTTGGGTATCGAACGGTCACTAAATATTAATAACTACTTGTAGATATTTTAAATTGTATCAAAAATTGTCTGAATAAAGATGTTATATATATACAAAATAAATTATAATTAAAATATATAATTTATATATATTAATTGGATAGTGACCAGTGGTCTTTTCTCCTTGATAATTGTAATAATATTATTAAAAATAACTTAAAGACATTCTTTTAATTGTTTAGACATAAACACATAAATAAGAAAATATTTCAAGCTAAACTATTTTTCTTTTTTATAGCATAAATGAGGGACAGAGATAGGGAATTATGGAGCGTGGGTGGTTCCTTTATGAGCCATTCCGAAAGCCCCTTATCAGGCCTTCAAACTATCTCCATCCAGAAATTGGACGCTCTGATCATCAACCCAGGTAATCACACCTACTTTATTATTATTATTATTATATAAAAATATTCCATATATGAAATTGCATTTAATAATTTAATAGCTACTGGTATTTATGGATAAACACAAGATTGAATCAATTTCCTTTTTCCTGTGGAAAGGAAAGAAAAAAATTGTAATAGATGCGCTCGGCGTTTCGTCGCGCCAAGACGGAAAGTGCGCGCTCGTTTTAATCGGCACTAATCGAGGGCGAACGCCCACTGTTAATTATCGGTAATTAATGCAGTTTTATAATTAATTCGCACGGATGCCTGATTATCGGCCCCGCGTGCGATTCAACGAAAGCGAGCACTCGCTGCAGATCCGGCGGCGAGAAAGTATGCAGTGCAATGGAATGTTGCAGGAACGGTGTTAGTCCGAGCTCCGCTGGTTTTGCTCGCTTGGTGTAGATGTCCGCACTGGTAATAATCAGATGTTTTAATTATGAAATGATGAGTCAAAATAAATTTGTTGATTTTTTATTATTACTTTGAAACAGAAATGAGAATAAAATAATTAATTAAAAACACGAAATCAATTAACCAATTAATTTCTAATAACTAACTAACAATAAATTTAGTGAAAAAAATATAATTCATACTTTATAGCTTTGATATTGTTGATGATAAATCAAGATGTTGTTTTATCTGAATGTATTTTTGTAGTACGCCATTAAACAAAAATAACAACTTTTGTTGTCAGATTTGAACTTTGTATGAAATAAACAGTTTTTCATTAAAAAAATAATTTAATATTAATATTCTCTGAACGTGTGGACCACGGAAACATCAACAAATATAAATATACAGGGTGGCCAGAAAAGGTGTGATAATCTTCAGTTAAAGTAGTTCGTTAATCAATTTTAAGTAGAAAAACACTAAAAAAGTTTTTAAAATTGTAGTGTCCGGTGGTAGGCAATATAATAAAAAATATTAATCTTTACTTGAAATTAATTGCTCTTTATTTGTAACGTCCGATTACATTCATACACACAGAGATACTGCCGGACAGCCGGACTCGCATCTGCGAATACAAAAAACTTAACACCTTTCTTTGTCGATGCTCGTCGCACACAATAATAATATTTAAATACATACATACACTACATTACCTCCCCCTAAAAATATACATATTTTTATTATTTTCCAAATACACTATTTATATAAAAAAAATCATATGTTAATCTGGAGGGTGGTTTAATCACTCGTTTAGGGCGATCATTATTTGTTTTTCTTTGAATTATACCTCTCTCCTGATTATCATCTTCCACTACAATTTCTTTGTTGTTATTGTCGAAAGGAATTTTATTTACAGGGTAATGATAACATTTTCTGACCTGGTTAGCGTGTCTTTTCCAAGTAAAATCAGAATTTAACACATTTACCAAATACATGTTTGACCCTATTTTTTTTTAATATTTTAGCTTTTACCCAAGTAGGTTTAGTTACGTTCTTCCTATAATCCTTAACTAATACTACTTCACTAATATCAAATTTAATTTCTCTAGACCCCTTAAATAATTTTCTTTGTTTATTTTGTTTATTTAAAACATTAGTTTTTAAATTGCTTTTCATAAATCTTGTTCTTACTGTATTTCCAAACATTGCAGTAGCAGGAGAAATTCCTGTAGTACAGTGTTTTACATTTCTGTAGTCGGAAAGAAAATTATTTAACGCTAGATTAATGTTTAAATATTAATTTTTAAGCAACACTCTCTTCAAAGAAAATTTAACTGTTTTCACCGCATTTTCAGCAGCACCATTCGATTGTGGATGTTATGGTGCGCTGGTGATATGACGAATACCATTCATTCTCAAAAACTTCCCGAAATTGGCCAGAAGTAAATTGTCTGCCGTTATAGGACACAATTAATTTAGGTAGTCCAAAACGTGCCAATGTTGTTCTCAGAATTTGAATTGTGGTATTTGTCGTTATATTATGGATTGGATACACTTCCAACCATTTTCAATACGCGTCCAAAATAATAAAAAAATAATGATTTGAAAAAGGACCCATGAAATTTATGTGTAGACGCTCCCACTTATTTTCAGGTAATGGCCACGGTGTCAATCTTACTTTTGGTGGATTATTGCGCAAACTTACGCAACTGTCACAATCATTTACAACTTTTTCAATTTGAGTATTTAACCCCGGCCACCAAAAATAAGATCGAGCCAAATTCTTCATCTTTACCATTCCCAAGTGAGATAAGTGAAGCTCATTTAATAAAGATTCTCTTATTTTTTTTGGGTACGATTATTTTGTTATTCCACATAACACAATTGTTTTCAATCGACAATTGAAATCTAATTTTATAATATGGTTTTAAATTTGTTTTAATTTGATTAAATCTAGGCCAGCCCTGTTTAATACATTTAATTAGTGATACAATTTCTGTATCACCTCTACTTACATTCTTTATAAATTCAAAATCAATCGGACAATTTATATTTATTTAAAAAAAAATGTTCATAATTTAAGTCTGCATGTTCATATAATTGTGAATTCTTAGTTGCAACTGGTAGACGTGATAAACAATCAGCAATATTATTTCCGGACTTAACAAATTCTATGCTATACTGAAAGCTAGATAAAATTGTAGCCCAACGTTTAAGTCTGTTTGCAGTATACTGGGGAATTCCCTTTACTGGACTAAAAATGGCTAGTAATGGCTTGTGATCCGTTACCAAAATAAAATGCCTTGCATATAAATATTGATAATATTTAGTCAGTCCAAAAATAATCGATAATCCCTCTTTTTCAATTTGCGAATATTGCTTTTCTGCTGACAATAAGGTTCTGGATGCGTACGCCACTGGTCGTTCTGTGCTATCATCCATAACGTGCGATAACACAGCACCAATGCCGTACGAACTAGCATCTGTGGTTAGTTTTAATTTCAATTCAGGGTTATAATGGACTAATATTTCTGTTTCTGATAAATGTTTTTAATTTTTTTAAATGACTGGTTACATAATTGATTCCATTTGAATGACACGTCTTTTTTTAATAATTGATATAATGGGTACAAAATAGTAGATATATTTTTTATAAACTTTCCATAATAATTCACAAGACCTAAGAACGATTTAAGTTGTGTAATATTATTAGGAATAGGTGCATCTAGCATTGCTTTAATTTTATCTTTTGATGCACTTAACCCCTCTTTGCTAATTATATAACCTAAATAGGAAATTTCGGATTAAAAAAAAAAAACTACACTTATTTACTGATATCTTTAAACCAGCAGTTTGTAATCTATGTAACACCATTCTCAATCTTTTTAAGTGCTGATTTTCATTTCTTCCCGTAATTAAAATATCGTCTAGGAAGCATGCAACACCATCCAGCCCTTGCAAAATTGAATCCATAATTTTTTGGAATTTGCTTGGTGCACAAGCAATACCGAAAGGCATTCTTGTATATTGATACAATCCTTTATGGGTGGATATTGTTACAAACTCCCTAGACTTATCATCTAAGCAGACCTGTTGGTGTGCTTGAGATAAATCCAATTTAGTGAATTTTTCACCACCTTGCAACTTTGTGAGCAGGGTTGATTGTGACCTTAAAATCTCCACATATTCTCACGGTCCGGTCTTTTTTAAAATTGGCACTATAGGTGTGCCCCAATTACTATACTCAACAGGGACAATGATACCTAAATTTTCTAGTCGCATTAACTCAATTTCAACAAGTTTTTTTAGAGCAAATGGTATAGGTCTAGGTCAAAAAAATTTAGGTGTATAATTTTCATCCACATCTAAGGTTATTTTTCCTTTATTAAAAGTACCTAATCCCGGAGAAAATAAATTTCTAAACATTTTCATATCCACCTTATTAACTTGATTAACATAATTTACTGGCGCAATAGTTAATTTAGAATAATTTAAAAAATCTCTGCCAACTAACGGATTTCCTCCGTTTTTTTATAACATAAACTTTCAATTTAAATGTTTTATTATCATAGGATATATTCAAATTACATGTCCCCAAAGGAACTATTTTACTACCATTGTAACATACAAGGGTTTTATCAGCTGGTTCTAATTTAATTTTATTAAAATATAAATTATACAATTGATCATTGATAGCGGTTATGCTAGAACCCGTGTCAATTTGACATGTAATTGGAATATTTTCTATTTTAACATCTAATGTTAATGGTTCATTAATTTCATTGTTCATCGTAAATATATTTACCTTTGACATTTCATCAATGAAATTATTATTGTTCGTTTTCCAATTTCATCCTCTAACCAACTGCTTCCTACCCGAACATACGTTCGCCAAATGTCCTTTTCTATCACACTTATAGCACGTATGATCCCGAAAATAACACATATGCGATTCGTGATTTTTTTCTACCGCACACACTATACTTTTCACACTTCACTTTAGCACATTCGGCCTTCTTCGGTGTTTGGTGATGTCTCATTTGCAATGTTTTGGTGACGTTTTCCACCCCTTTCTTGATTGGCCGATTCCTGGTCATGTGATGATACATCATTTCCGTCCTCTCCTCGGTACCGAAATTGATTTCCGTATTAAATTTGGCTGCCATCTTGGAAAATTCACTTCCAATGATTCGCGCTGCAAATGCACCAACGCTCGTCTTAAAATGGTCATCCAGCTTCTCAATTAGGCTTTCGAATGAACAACCTTCGGGCATAGACGGCACTGATAAGTCGTAAATTAATTTATACGCCTCCTCAGATAGAGCATTTAATAGAATTGCCCGTTTTTTCTCAACAGCCGTAATCGAATTTGCGAGAAAATAATTATTTAATCGGCGTTTATAGATCCCCCAATCATCCAGTACTGGGATCAAATTCGCGAAGCTGTCCTATCAAATATTGACTTCCCGACACTTCTGCATTTGGTTCCGCCATTTTTCGGATATCCACGCGCGAAACTGCCCACAACTACGCATACAACACTTAATACGATTCACTAAATCCTCGTCGCCACTTGTAGTGTCCGGTGGTAGGCAATATAATAAAAAAAATATTAATCTTTACTCGAAATTAACTGCTCTTTATTTGTAACGTCCGATTACATTCACACACACAGAGATACTGCCGGACAGCCGGACTCGCATCTACGAATACAAAAAACTTAACACCTTTTTTTGTCGATGCTCGTCGCACACAATAATAATATTTAAATACATACATACACTAAAAAAATAAAAAATTAAATAAAAAAATAAATTAAATAAAACACAAAAAATATTGGGTAATTATTCAATAAGCTTTATGAGGCCATTAATATCATAAATATGTGAATAGAATTTGTTTTTAACATTCTATGTATATTTGTTACTATTAATAATCGAGTTATCATTAAATAAACATTTGCAATGTTTAACTGGATATTAATAGAACAAATTTTAATCAAAATATTTCAAAAATATTACTGATTTCTAGTCACATATTTATTATAGCAATGGCCTCGTGGATGTTAGTGAAGAACCGTACAATATTTTTTTACTTAAATTTTACTTGAAATTAATCAATGAACAACTTTACCTGAAGATTATCACACCTTTTGTGATCACCTTGTATTATTATTAAAATAATCTTTGTGCAATTTCTTGAATTGGTAATAAAAATAGAATTTTTGTAGCTTATTTTTTCTCTAAACATAATTAAAGTTGTTTCTGACCATAAGAATTTTATTTTTTCCCAGGATACAAATTCTTGTGACAAGTTCAATATTTATTAAGTATAAGATAGATATACTGTTGTAATTTAACTTCATAACACTTATAACACAGTTGGACGGGTTGTAAATAATTAAATCATACTGCATTCATTGACGGTTAACTCAAGACTGATTTACTAAAAAGCAACAGATGTTCAACGGCAAGAAATTTGTCCTCTAGATATCAACAATACATATTTAAATATCTACAATTTTATTCATTTTGTCATATACTACTGTTCATGTTAAGGGGTCTGTCGTAACAAATTTAACATTTTTCCACAGCAAAATACGGATTATTCCTTCGGCTACGGAATGTAGGATATTTAAAACACACATATATACAAGGTGTCCCTGAAATGTCTCTACGAAATGATACCACATATTTTTGGTACCAAAATAATGCGATTTAACAAAATTTACTTCTATACCAAAATGCACGGTTACAGAGATATCGTCCTTCAAAAATAATTTTTTTATTGAATTTTTTTTAATATCTCCCGATTGTCCTTTACCAGCAAAGTCAAATTTGACACACATATTGGTATTAAGAAGGACTATCTTTTTGACCTTCTTTTGTTTTCCTAGATGCTACAGAAGTGGTAAAAAGTTGATCCTCAACTTATAAATCACTTCATAACTTTTTAACTGGTTGACCAATTTTTTTTTTTAATTCAAAATATGGGTATTTTTGTTTTAAAGTTTTTTTCGTCTCTTGTTTCATTTTGGTATTTATCATGGTTTTACCAAAAAATTGATTTTAAAGTAAGTACATAGCATAGCTAGTGTTGATTAACAGTATTAATCAAGTATGCAATAAATGCCATATTATTGTCAGTTAATATTTCAAATTAAAAAAAAAACAGTTATTGAAAGTTTTTAATCGATACAATGGAATAGTTATCATTTAATGAATTAACTAACATAGTTCTGGTTTATTATTTTAATTTTCATTTCTTCAAAATGTAGGTATTTTTGTTTTAATGTTTTTTTTTTCAGTATCTTTTTGTTATTTATCATGGTTTTCCCAGAAAATTGATATTAAAGTAAGTGCCTACCATTCCTGGGACCAAAATTCGATTTAAGTTAATTTACCTCTAAGGTTAAGATATCTTATACCAAAATGCACGGTTACGGAGATATCGGGCTCCAAAAATAGATTTTTTTATTGAAACAAATATTAATAATTATTTAACTATATAAAAAAAATAAAAAAAAACAAGAATAAAATAAACAACATATGTTACAATAAATACTCAAAAAGATTTCCATTTTTTCTGATTCAGGTGTTTATCATACGTAGTAAATTAAAATGTACTCTGCAGCATCCCTTCACTATTTTTTAAACAACTTGCAGCGTTTTCAATTCTTTGTCATAATTGTTCCCTTAACTCCACTGGTTTACTATAAACTTTTGATTTTAGGTAGCCCCATAAGAAGAAGTCCAGTGGAGTCAGATCAGGGGATCGGGGAGGTCATTTGACTGGGGCATCATTACCTCTACCAATCCATTTGTTTGGGTAGGTTTGATGTAAATGATCCCTAACATTTACAGCAAAATGTGCAGGTACTCCATCGTGCATAAACCACATGTCCGTAATGGCAGATTCTCTAAAAGGCCCGGCAAAACATTTATTAATAATTCCAAAAAAATTTCTCCGTTTAAATTGCCTGGAAGAATAAATAATAGGGCCAATTAAATATTTATCCACTAGTGCTGCCCAGACATTTATTTTAAATTCGTGTTGAAAGTGGCCTTTTCTTGTAGCATAGGGATTTTCATCTGCATAAACATGAGCATTACGAAGATTGATCATGCCTTTTCTTATGAAAGCGGCTTCGTTCGTGAATAAAATATGCCTACAAAAATTTGGATTTTCTCCAAGTTGGTTGTTCAGTAATTGGCAAAATTCAAGTCTCTGAGCAGGGTCCGATTGCAAAAGGTCCTGAGTTAATCTCATATGATAGGGGTGCAGTAGTTGTTCCCTTATTACTCGATGGACAACACTCTTTGCGACACTCATCTCAGCTCCCAATCGTCTGGTACTTATATTGGGGTCATCTTCGACTCTTTCGACAATGTCTTCCTCTATGGCAGCTATTCTAATAAAGCGGCTTCGACCATGGTTCACTGTAGTCTGATTAAAATTGCCCATTTCCCGAAGACGTCTCTCCACTGCAGCAAACGTTTGGTGGTTTGGTATGCGTCGATTTGGAAATCTTTGTCTGTATTCTCTAACACTTGCTCTTCCATTTCCACTACAAAATCCGTAAATTAGAACTATGTCAGTTAATTCATTAAATGAAAACTCTTCCATTTTATCGATTAAAAACTTTTAATAACCTTGCTTTGTTTTTATTTGAAATGTTAACTGACATTAATATGACATTTATTACATACTTGATAAATACTGTTAATCAACACTAGGTATGCTACGTACTTACTTCAAAATCAATTTTCTGGTAAAACCATAATAAATATCAAAAACAAGAGACAGAAAAACTTTTAAATAAAATTACCTACATTTTTAATAAAATAAAATAAAATAAAATTGGTCCATCTGTTAAAAAGTTATGAAGTTTTTTGTAAGTTGAGGATCAACTTTTTACCACTTCTGTAGCATCTAGAAAAACCAAAGAAAGTCAATAAGATAGTCCTTCCTAACATCAATAAGTATGCCAAATTTCATTTTGCTACCTAAAGCCTATCAGAAGATATTTAACAAATTTTAATAACAAAAAGACCGACATCTCCATAACCGTTGATTTTGGTATAGAGGTAAATTTGGTGAAATCGTATTATTTTAGACTCAGGAATATGTGGTAACATTTTGTACAGACATTTCAGGGACACCTTGTATATTTTCATAAGGTGTTCCACTCCACAAGGAGTTTTGCCGCTCCGTTCGGAGCCTTTATAATCAAATTCATTGGGTAGATTAGTCCCAATTCATTTTCTCCACTATGTTTCTCGATTCTTTTCTATCTCTTGTATATTCCTTCCATTTCGTTATTCCAAGTATTCTTAAGTCACTCTCTACTTCTTCTATCCATTTTTTCTTCGGTCTACCTCTTCTTCTGACGTTTTCTGGTTCCCATTCCATTATTGTTCTTATCCAACACTCATGATATGATCCCCAAATGTCTCCTAGCCATCTTATCCTTATTGATTTAATTATGTTTACATTATCGTCCTCTAATACATTAAATATTTCTTCGTTAGATCTCTTTCGTTTTTCGCCATTTTCACATTTTACGGGTCCTAATATCCTCCTTATTATTTTTCGTTCTAGGCTTCTTATATTGTGCTGATGTTTTACTGTGAATGTCATGGTCTCCGTTGCGTAGGTAATTATTGGCCGTATCATAGTTTTGTATATTTTAATTTTAGTTTTGATGCTGATGGTCTTAATTTTAACATAGACCAAAATATTATTAAGATAGCTAACGCAATGGTATTTTATGAAACAGGTGCATTTTACTCCCCGCATTCCCCTCGCCCATAAATTGCGCGCTGTGCGGTGCTGCCATCCGTGATTGCGGGAATTGAATTACTTTGTTCTCTATGGAAATTATTATTTGTGACCTTCTCGCACTATTATCAACAATGCTGATGGCTGTTTTTGTTTACATTAGATATCTAACATCGAATAATAAAATAATTTAAATTGAAAGGAAATAAATGAATATTACGTTTAATAATAAATGAGTATAAATGGAAATTAACCTATTTTAATACATTTTTTTCTGGATTTTTCTTGAAAATTAATTTACAAAAAAAGTTTGTATGGAAAAATACATTTAAATTTCACAATTCTCTCCCAACTTTGCATCCCCAGAGTCGATAATATAATTCCTAAATTCAAAAATTCTTCACAAACCCTATTCCAATTCATTACTTCCCTTAATAGGCAATTAGACACACCCATAAAATGCGCGAACTTTGGCAGAAAGGCTGTTGGCCGATAGCCGATTGTCGGTAAATAAAATAATAATATTTATTGTTAATTTCTTTCACATGTATATGTATATTGTACTGACAATAAAGATTCTTTATATATATAAAGAATCTTTATAATAGGGTATATATATATACATTTAAATATTATATTTTTCCTTTTATTCATGAGATAATTTGAAATTGCATTTATTTAATTTTTACCTATAGAAACTATTACCTTTTTTTATTATTAATAATAATAATATACATAATATATTATTAAAGATTGTATAACTGAAAATTTCTAAAATTGTTTCGGATTATATATATACAAACATCTTTATTCTCAAATAATACATACATATTCAATTCAATATACAATACATGAAACAATTCAAAACAAATATATATTCTTAAGAGAAACGGCTATCGACCGGAGGTCTTTCGGCCTGTCTTTGTCTAGTTCCTGTCGTTTATTAAACCGACATGATTGCATTATTTGTTTCGGATTATTTTTCCATTCGTAAAAGAATTTTAAGGTGATTTATTGAAACAATTATAGAATTTATTGAAACGATATAATGATTTTCATTCCCAGCATTTGCTAACAAGGTGGAAAGAATCTAATAAAAATCTATCCACAGGATCGCTCAAGATACATTTTGCCAAAATAAAACAAACATTAACATATGCTAAAAAGATTTTTAAAATAAAATTATAAATAAGGTTAAATAATGGAATAAGTTAAATGTAGAAATTATTTTATCATACTTTTTAATTTTTTTAGTAATTTTAAAATATGTTTTTTTTTCTAAACATTGTTTTAATTTAATTAATGGTTTTAATATTTAGACATTGGTAGTTCATATTGTATGAAATAAATATGAATAAATTATTAAAAATCAAGAGAATTTAAAATTTTAAATAAAATGGGCTAATAACCCGAAACTAGTCGAGAATTTAAAGTTATTCAATCTAATCTGCGTTTTATTTCAATAATTTATTCAATTTTTTTTATTTCAATAATTTATTCATATTTATTTTTTAATTTAGTTTATTATTAAAAGACTTGGGAAATTGGGATTAATGATTGAGAGTGGTGGAAATGGATTGATAATCTTCGGATAGAAATTTAGACAGTAACAATTTCCAGACAAATATTTAATGTTTGATGCCTTGTGGAACGTTACGAAGAAAAATCTAATATCTTTTTAAGATTATCCAAAAATAATCAATGAAGCAAATTACCTGAAGATTATCACACCTTTTCCCTACAGCTTTTTATTTTTAATTATTAAATAATTAATTGTTTTTACAATTTATTAAATTGCTATATTTAAAGTAAGATTGTGTAATCAATTAATTACCTATTAAAAGTTGTATTTAAGAACTTGGTATATTGATTTTTAATACTAAAGTGAAATAAAATATCTTGTTGCAGGTGGTTAATAAAAATAGAATTTTTGTAGCTTAAGTTTTTCTCTAAAAATAATTTGAAGTTGATTGTGACCATAAGAATTTTATTTTTTCCCAGGATACAAATCCTTATGACAGGTTTAATAGCTGATAGATAATTTATATAGAAATCTAAGTCAATCAATGTAAATGTATGTATAGTAAATGTAATTATTGTTGTATATAAATAAAGATGTTAGTTATCTTGTTGCAACTTTTACCCGTCGCAGTGGTGACCTTTTTCATTTGCATAAAAAAAAAAAACATTTAAGACAGAGTCCATTCTACGAAACGGCCCTCAATCCTATTGTAAATAGTTTGACCGCGTTACTGGATAGAATTTAATCGCTGGCAACAAAAAAATTCGAAAATTATTGAAATTAGTTTATCCCAAATATATACTTTTACCGACTATACCTAAATAAGCCCTAGTTGGATTCACGTGAAACTCATTAGCCAGGATTTTGGTACTCCAAGAAGTGCAAATCAGTAATCGTTCAACAAAGTTCAGTGTCCATTCCCTGCAAAGAAATCGGGTCATAAAGCAACTGTTCGGGCAAAATCTACTTTCCTCTCGTTCAAAGGATTCACCCGTGATTTTAGTTCTTTAGTAATAATAACAACAATGTTTTGTTTAATAACAAACCAACTCAAAATATATTACTAAATAAACTTTACAAAATGGATACAACCTTCGTGCTTGAGAGTTAAAATTAAACTTAACTTAAAACTAAAATAATATTTACAAATTGTACAAAAAGAGAGAGAAAGATACTCTAGCTCGGTTGATTATCTCAGGTAGATTTTTTGAGATATGGAAATCGGCTACGCACGATTTCTACGGAAATGTGCAGATGATTAATTACCGAAAATACCCGTAATCCGCACTATTGTATTTTAGATTGGAATGTCTTATAATCCCAAAAAAGGTATTTACAAAATATCCCAAGATGTGTATACTGTTAATAAATTAGCATAAAAACATTTACAAACTGCAATAAAGTATAGAATAGAGGTATTAAAAAAATACTAATATAAAAATAAAATATTTTAACAAATAAAACTAAACAGCAACAGTTCCCCCTGTCTCTCCTTCGATGACCGAATGGATAATATAGCCCTATTATTTTTAGTACATTTTGAAAAGTTATTTTTATCAAGTTGTATGTTAGTTAATTTTACAATTTATTTTAATTTGCAAAAGTTGTTACAAATTGATAATTTTATATAACTTAAGCCATTGTAATATGAAAACATGTATTTTATTGTAAGTTCTATTGAGCCAAAATATTTGATTTCAATTTCCAGACATATGTTTAAATAGCTTCCTGAGACGTTATCAAGAATTAATTTTTTTAATTGGATTAATTTTCCACGTTACCTTTTGATCATCACACCTTTTCTAATTTTTTCATTCAATAAATCTGTACCGATAATTAATTAAAACTAAACGTTTTTTTTTCTTTTTTACATTAACATTCACTATCAAATTGTCTTACAATCGTTAGACATAATTTAGCCAATATTTAAACAATTTTCATTTGAACGAGCAAACTAAGTGAATGAATCATAATAAATTAAAGACGACACAAGCGCCACCTTTAGCCTAATTTCATCACCAGTTATCCATACGCTAGATGAATGGTGGCTGAACGTTTCATTAAATGTAAGTGAATGAACTTCCACATTTTAAAATATCAGTCCCATGCCTATTTTTAAAAAGTTTTTTCAAGTTGAAATTTTAGGGAATTTATTTGTAAAATGTTATATAATTATGTTATGACTTTCTCCTCAATATTTTTTTATCAATATATCAAAATTATATAATATTACAATAACATAATATTTATCATTCTAAATTAATTCAAATGTGAATAAAAAAATAGGCTGTATAATTAATAGCAATGATGAGCGTTAACGAATGATTTAATAATCGAATGATCAGTACTTGAATGATGTTGATAATCGACTGATCATTGAAATGCTTATTTGAATGGTCATTTGAACTATTAGTCGATTATTAAAATGATTTTAATTATTGATCTTCTATTTTCTACTTTTTTTGAATTTTAAATCACTTTTTTCAATTGTAATGCATACATTTACTGCGTTTATAATTTGATGTTACTCTAATCAATTTTACAAACTTATAAGTGAAATTAAAGTTATAAAAAAAATTCTGCATGTGAATTTCTTATTGGATATTGAAACTTTAATTCCTGTGTATATTTGTAATATGTGTACATAATATTATGAATAACTTTATGATTTTCAAAAAAAGTTATTACCATTCATACATTTGTATGTACTAGAAAGATGTTTCATATAATCATTTAAATTATCATTCGAATCATAATAATAGATTATTAAATAATAAAATGATAATAATCGATTATTCTCAGTCAAGTAGGCCCATTACTAATTAATATTACACACACTATTAATTTATTAAATAAAGAGTTTGCTATTTTTAACTTTTTAACGAAGAGTTTCGTTTCACTATGATTTTAATATTCATAAATTGTTAGTTGAACAATTTTTATAAATTAAATAAATAAATTTTAATTTTACCCACATTTTAACGTATTCAAACATGCTATTTAATATTCACAAAATGAATTTAACCTCTTCAATCTGAATATTATTCATTCGTCGTCATTTTCATATTTTACGATTTTCACATTCCATCAAATTATGAAAACAGTTTACTGCGATAATTAAGCCTTTTCATGATGCATGATTTATTTGATTTATTTCACATAATTGCACTTCACTCGCACCAAATAACTGAACAAACACAGGTGGATACATAACCTTTATTTAGCAGTAAAAATAATGCCCAATAAAGGTTTTGTATTTAATAACACAGATACAGTGAATAAACCCAAATTTATTTATTTCCCAATCAAGGCTCTTTCATGCACAAAGCATTTTATCATTCTCTTTTTTACACAACAACATCGCATCCAGTTGTCCTGACAGAGGCCACATTGTGTACATCAGTGCACATTACGCTTTCTATTATGATTTTGTTCCATGACGCTTATTAACAAGCAATATGTTTGTTTTATATTTGGTTAAAAAATATTTTTTATTTAAATATTTTAATATTCTGATGTTATTTAAAAACATTTATATATTCCAATGTTTATTCAACTACGAAATAAATCTGTGTTTTTATTGATCTGTGAATTTGTTGGAACACGCAAGTTGTGTAACAGCTGCGACCCTTCGTGGTCTAAACTAAACTAGCAATTCTAAACGTTTGCGTGCATCATTTTTCCCTATAAGGTGAGCCATCTTAATAATATTTTGATCTGTGCTTTTAAGAAGTCTACTATATGTATCTCTTCACTTATGTTGTTTTCATTGTTTATCACCGTTCCTAGATATTTAAAGTTTTGTACTTCCTCGAATTTAAAAAAAAAACAATGTTTTTATGAGCGTGCGTGTGCATCGAGTGCATTTTAATTTAGCTCAATTTCCTAAGTTTAGTGTTAGTGCTCTTACATCCTGTGTAGATAAGTCTATAGTTTTGCTTAAAAGCAACCGCGTTAGTTATTTTTGTATTAATAGCTACTTGGCTCAAAAATAACCTCAATTTCCTTTGTTGATGTAACAGCGTTCATAATTTGTATCCAATTGTGGATTTTAAAAAAAAATAATCATTTCATTAATGAGTGTATTTGCCTAACGGTTATGATTCCGATTCTTACGCAGTGGACTAGGGTTCGCTTCCACAACTAGGAAGAATTTTTATTCAAGAATTATTTATTTAATATTTAAGCAAATCGAAATAAATTCCGTTTCCTCTGTTCTCCAATCAATCTCATGACCTTCTTTTACTAATTCTTCTAGTACTTCTTACTACTAACTACGTCGTCCGCATGCGCTATGATCTGGACACCCTTTGTTCTTATAGTTCCCGACTTATCTATTTTCCTTAGTGTATATTCAAGTGCTATGTTGAATAATGTGGCCGATAGTGAATCCCCTTGTCGCACTCCTTTATTGAACGTAAAACTATTACTCCTATTCAGATAAAACAGTTGCTGTTGTCTTGGTTAATGTCATTCTAATCAAGTTTCTAAGCTTTCTTGGTACTCCCAGCTCCCTCAATGCTTCCATCACTTTCTGTCTCTTGAGTGAATCAAACGCTGCTTTGAAGTCAATAATCATTAATTCGAGGTTCATGTTGTATTCATATGCCTTCTCTACTACTTGTTTCACCATGTGTATTGCGTATATGGTCGGTTATAGTCGGTCTAGTAAATAGAAAGTAAAGGCTGAAAGACCTCTGGTCGATAGCTGTTTCTCTTAATAATATATATTTGTTTTAAAATGTTTCGTGTATTGTATTTTAAATTAAATACTTTGGGAATAAAGAAATTTGTATATATAAAAAAGTAATTAATTGAAAACACGAAAGCAAACCAATTGATTAATTCTAATTACTAACAATGAATTAATTAAAAATATATGATTATAGCTTTGATATAAAAAAGCTTTTACCAACATAATTATACAGAGTTAATTATTCTAATTGTAAATTATGGATTCGTTTCATTAATCAAAATAAAACAAAACACCGAAACGAGCGGTGTCTGCTTTTTTGTCTCACTCGCAACGCTATAAATAAATACACTTTACCTGAATTTATGTGTGACAGTGCTCCGCACTAATGCAGCCTATAATGGAAGTTCGCGCGATCTCCTAATATCCCATTTAGCGACCCAATTAAGGGGCCCTCCTGACACCTAATGTATTCCCGGGCATGCCTGCCGTGTCGCACCCTTTATTCCTGAGTCTCTCATGTACTCATCCGTCCTTGCAAACACTGGGATTACGCTATACTATTACCACTGGAACGTAACGGGGACTTCAATATTACAGTATTCAAGGAAAAAATAACTAAAAGAAGGTAAATATACAACAGGAAGCTATTGTTTGTATAAATAACACTAAATACACTTTAGTTTCTCTTAGATCTCATTATACTGAAGATAAAATGATTCTTACACTATCATTTAGGTATATCCAATATTTTATACATTTGCTTTATCCAAAATATTATTATTTATGTATTATTCTAAAAAAAAAACTATAAATGTATAAAATATCTGATATGCTAAATAATAATTATTTCACTACACAGCATAGTGTGAAATTTCGACAATCCACACATGTTTACAAAATTCTAGTCAAGATTGGCAAAATGTACATTCAATGCCCCTACATTTTTTTTATGAATTTTGGCCGGCTAAACCCGAAAATCGTATCGAGAAACAATTGTATGGATAGGTTTTGGAGATATGAGTTTTTAAATTCGGAGGTAGCTTCACTTGCTCGGTTGCTTTATACATAATGTAATGGGTTGCATAATACATCAAAGTAAACGTAATCAAATCTCCAATAATCGTTTTCAACATTGTTTTCTAATCGATTCAGTTGTTCAAGTGCTACTGCTAAATGTTCTAAGCTAATAGATGTCATTTTTTTCACTTCACGTTTTTTTTTGCAGCATAAATCAAATTGTTTAGATGGTCTTCCGGGCTTCCAAAACAAACACCGTTTTACAGACAAAGGAAATATTATATATTCATCCAGCCATGTCGAATTATCCATAAAAATTGAAATCAGTGCCTGTTACATTTCTTTTATTTTCGGGAATTTTTTTGACAAATGTTCTTAAAACATGCCTTCAACTCTGCCACTTATTTTCCAGATATTTAAATATTGTCAAATTTTAGCAATACATAGTTTGCTATTTCACTAACACCTTTAACTTTCCAAGTGTCGAAAATATCCTTTCGCGATATTTTTGGATACATTCTGAAGCAAAGGGCATAACTTTTAAAAGCGCAAATATCCATAGCCATTTTTTTTTTGGTAAAAATAGCCAAGAAGTAGTTCTGTTAATAATTAATTGTTTAAATTTGAGTTATGTGAAGTAAGTTAATCACAATTAAAACACTTTTTATTCCTTACTTCACTTTTTTTATAAAAGTGAAGTAAGAAATAAAAAGTGTTTCACTTTTTTTAATAAAAGTGAAGTAAGGAATAAAAAGTGTTTTAATTGTGATATGTTAATAATATATAAGATATTGGAATAGTATGAAATAATATACTAATTTCATAACTAAACCCATCTATTTTGAAAATAAATTTATAGTGTCCAGTCAAAATATCTTAATGTTTTATGTAAAATGTGTAATGGCTTAAATAAGTTTAGTATTGGAGAGTTTACTTACATAAGTGGATATTTCACTTAAAAATGCTAACTATACGTTATATTTACTTTGTCCTTAGTGATTACAAAATAGGAATTAACAGAGTATTTTACAAACCGTTTTTGCTGGTACTAGACCTGTCACCTTGCCGCTTTTTGTTGACACGTTTATTAACAAAAACGCCGCAAAAACTACTTGATCATAATATTTCGAATAATTTTGACTCGTAAAGTCTATTTTTTTTTAATTAACAAAATTTTATTTTTCAATTAAATCCCGATAGATTGCTGAAATTTCGCACTGTGCACAGGTTTGGAATATATTTGGAATATAAGACTAATAATAATATAAGTAAAGCAGCACTTATCATAACGTACAGAATAATCTTAAAAAAATTTACTAAATTTAACAACCACATGTTAAATTTTATAGACTTTTTTATTTAAAAAATCGTGGATATATAAAATAATTTCAGAAAGTTAAAATATATTTGAAGTTGAACTTAAGAAATAATCTAGAAGGTTACATTTTTCATATAAATAACCGGCGAATCCACCATTATTCATACCCCGCATATCTCAACATCATCTTTTGTGCTTTAAATAACTATTTAAAAATTACCGTTTTTTTTTTTCACTTAGATAACATCATCGCGTAAGCCACGAATAAAAACGTGCGTGTTTTCCCAGTTTTGTAATAATTAGCCGCAATTAAATTTAATTGTCGTTACGATTAACGCAATAACACGGGACGCATTCGGCGGGGCCCATTACGCCCCGTCGGAATTATTATTTTTCTCCACCCTAATTATGAATTACACGGCGCTTAATCGCTTTTTCACGACGGCGGCAATTTGCGAAAAAGAGTCGAAAATAATTGCCGTGAAAACGAAAACGTGATGCAAATAAAAATAACACGTGAAACTATTAACCCAGATTGTGATGGGTTTATGTTTTCATAGTTTGCGTGCGGGTGGTTAGTTGTTGTTGTGAATTTATCTGTTTTGCATGTGTGCGGTTTTTTGTGGGGCTCGGTATGGTGGATGCGCCGGGAAATGCATTCATTGATTGGGAATTGTGGGTGTTTAAATGGGTTATTACGTGTTATATATGGAAATGGATATGTAATTCAATAATTGCATGCATTTATTTTCCACACAACACACAAAGTTTATTTTTTCTTCCGTTTTAATCGTTACAATAATTTATATATTTAAATGATTAATGCAACGATTAAAAGTGTAATTATTAGAAAATACGACTGAAATAAAATAAAAATACAATAAAAAAATATGTTATACTAGAAATCTAACATTTTTTTAATCTACTTTTTACTTTCAACAATTTAGAACATATCAATTTTAACATCTTATATTATGATAACCGCTACAAGTAAAATGGGAAATTCTACTTCAAATAAATTGTTTGGGGAGAGGGGGGCGATTGTGGTTTCCTCTTGGTTCTGAGGATTCGACCTGCTTACTTCTGTATTAATAAAAAAACAAAGAAGTTAATTTTAACACTCTTTTAATGCATACGTTGAATATTTACAAAAATGTATAGTCTCTTATCTTTGACATCAGAATAAGAACTCACTTAATCCTAAAAAAATATTTTACAAAATATTTACAAAAATGGCGGAAGTGTTTTGCGCCAACAATCGCTTTAACACACGTGGTACAACGGAATTAAATTATGGCACGTTTGTGGACTATGCAGATGTTTTGTAACATATTAATTGAATTCTTCTTGGAGCAACAAAAATGAGCAGTACTGAAAAAAAGAGGGAGAATGAAATGTAAAAGCATAGAAATTAAAATTAATGTAAAGAAATTATATAAAATATGAATAATTATTTATTTGTAAAACAAACCAAGTGAATTCAATTAAAAATTATGTAGCAGTAGAAATGTTTTTATCAAGTGATCAATGAGAAATAAATTAACCATAAATAATTAAATTAATGTGTTATACGTTTAAACAAAATTAATGTTCTAATTTCAAGACTTACCTTAAATATCCTGTCAATTTCTTCCTTTTAAGGAAAACAAAATCTTATATTTACGATTTAAATAAAATTACATAAAATGTTTTCAAAAGTAACAGTATTTTATATTATACGGTAGAATGTTATACTGGTATTTACATTTCAGCGAACATCCGGTAATCATAGTACTTTTTTTACTCCATTGTAGCATACGAAACGCCAGCAATAAATTACATAAATCTATTACAGAAACTATACATTTTCTATGCCGATGGACGATTTCCTGTATGCATAAATCATGCCCGCAGAAGGCGTTATACAAACAGGCATACGGACGGGGAAAGACATTTAGAATGAAAAAAAAAAAGGGAGAGGAGAAACGAACGGGTCTGAATTTACGAGCTCGAGTACGCGGAAGGGGTTGCTCTTCGTTGGGATGCCGCCGGGGTGGTCGTTAAGAAGCGTGCCGCATATTCCTGTAACTGACGTATGCGGGGGATGAAACCGTCACACACTCACAAAATGCGGCCTGACTGCGACGTGATGGAGAAATGTACCGTGTACAGATGAGGATCTGATGTAATGATGATGTGCACGAAATGCCGAATAAGTTCTGCGATATTAAATTCTGGTTTTAACTGGTTTTGTGTTTCATAAATATTCATTTGATTTAAATTTTTCAAGCATAAATACGATTGCTATTGCTATTTCCGAAAGAATATTATTATCATCATAACATAAACGAATTTTAATTGTAGAAAATTTAATAATGCAATTTAAGCCTTATTAAATTTTCTACAATTTATAATTTTTATTCCCAAGCGGTCATATGTATCATAATAAATGGAAAACGACGCAAGCGCCATCTTTTGCCTAATAACAAGTGTCATCGTCAACGATTCATCACTAGTAATCCATACGCTAGATGAATGATAATTGAACATTTTATCAAACGGTAATATTTACTTGTAAAGCTAAAATTAAAAAAAAAAACGAAAGTTTTGTCTCTACTCACACATGGATATCGGTCTGGTATATTGTAACCATTTCACCCAGTAACCTTTATAATGATTCGACTAATCCTTCCAGACCATTAGTGGAGGGGGAAGGCTAGTGCCGCAAGAGAGGTAGACTTCAAGTAGAGGAAACTAGCTGATCCTAGAACCTCTTCTGACCTTGAGGGTCTGAAATGTAAATACCAGTATAACATTCTAGTGTATAATATAAAATACTGTTTCATTTGCAAATATTTTAAGTAATTTTATTTAAATCGTAAATATACTATTTTGTTTTCCATAAAAAGAAGACATTGAAATTGAGGTTTTAGAATCACCTAGTTCTTCACTTTTAAATATTATCTCTCCTCCTCAATACTAGCAAGACATCCTTATTTTTGTCTAGAGGCATCACAAATTCTCAAGACAGTAATATCCCCATCTGAGAGGTGTGGTAGCAGGAGGGCTGTGCTCCGTCAGAGGCTGCTGGGATGGTCTGTAAAACAAATCACCGGTTAGTCTACCCACTTCGCAGATCCTGAATTTCGCAATCAATATTTCTTTAATCAGGGCTATAATATCCAAATCGAGTCACCTACAGAGTTGAGTTGTGGTTGCCCTCGAGTGGCTTAGATTGCGCTGTATGAAATTATATCGAGCGTATAACAAAAATCAACAACGAAGTTGGCATTGGAAATCTAAAGTCATGTCTAAACTAAAATCACACGCGCACGCGTGAAGTATTGGTTCTCATGTTGACCGCATCACTCGTGTGATCTTAGTACAGACATGACTCGAGACTTTCAACGCCATCTTCGTCGTCGATTTTTGCTAAACGCTCGATATTATACATGGTTGGTCATTGATATCCATCAATCCATCTCTAAGTCGGTGAGCATATGCTCATCCAAGCTACGTGATTTGATGGCGGATTCTTCTGATGACTCCATAGCAACATCTACTATTTCTCATCTTTAGAGGTGTTACCTGTTGCAGTAATGTTATCATAGCCTCCTGCCTCACGCTCCTGGCGGCCTCCCTTAAAAGTGTAGAGTCGGAAACCACTGGGCTTCCACCATCAATTTCGGCAGTCCCGAGTTTGCTCTCTACGCTCGTCTTATTGGGGTTTCAGAATATCATTATATAGACATCAAACCTATAATTTTAGGACCTTCCTGTCCACTCCCTCCACGCCGAAGATGAAGAGCTGTCCCGAGGGATATTCTTCGACGACATGGTGGTAGACAGGCCAATCTTTGACGTTTAACTAAAATCTTTTAATAACATCCTCCTTCTCTTCAGCGATGTTGAATTCCTCACAAATTTGCACAAACTGCCAAAGAAAAGATTACTGTTTGCAGTAATACGCAAAAAAAGATCCAATTCAATATATGAATGTGATAATTAGTTCTAAGGAGAGAGGTGGCGGCATTTCAATAGGTCTAAAAAAGGATATCTGTGCTCAACAAATTAGTATAGATGAACATTGGGTAAAACAACTCTTCATTTTAGTAACTATCGGAAGAGAGAATATTATTATTGGGGAGGTGTATATATACCTCCTGGTTCTAGCTATAAGTATGTTTATCACTGTGAGAGTGTGCAATCTTTAAGCATGCATTATGGAAACGCAAAATTTATTATATGTGGTGATTTTAACATTCCTCGCTTACTGGCCTAGAATAATTCATCCATTCAATTGCCGTCGCAGTCAAGTATGAATGGCAATTTAGATACAATAACTAATTCCTACAGTTTCTTAAATTTTGACCAAAAAAATCATGTTTGTAATACTCGTGGAACTCTATTGGATTTGGTATTTTCCAATATTGATCATATACACATATCCGAACCTATCGACTTATTGGATACAAAGTCTCTACATCACACAGCGATTTGCTGCTTGGTGGCATTAGGCTATGAGGAGACATTCATGCCCATTGTTTTCATATAAAGATTTTAGTAGAGTAAATTATAACGAAATTAATGGTTATTTAAGTCAGATTTATTGGTGTAAACTTTTTGAGGAATACTCGTATAATATTAATGAAATCACTGAATTATTCTATGACTTCTATATTACATTATAAATGTATTTGTTCCTATAAAAATAATACGCAGTAAAAAATATCTCGCTTGGTTTGATTCTACGTTAATTAAATTAACAAAAGACAAAGACAAAAGATTGGTGCATGCACTATTTAAACCCAGTGGCACAGATTTGGAGAAATAAGAATTCTATAGATTTAGGAACGAATGTAAGCAACGAAGTTGCATCTTAGAAGATTTATATTTTAAGAATATAGAAATTGATATTAGTAAAAAAAAACATGGAATTTTGGAGCCATATTAAAAAACTAAAGAATGAAGAAGAATTTCCGAAGATTGTCATTTAAAAAATTCCCTTTGTCCACTGTAGATGCTATTGTTGATTCCTTTGCGGACAACTTCGCCGGAAACTACAGTGTAACAGTGGAAAGCGTTATGGTTCCTTCAGAATATCAGCAACTAAGTGCCTATAATGCGTGTAGTGTGTATACTCTCACGGAGCCAATGTATTTGTTATTTCGTGAGTCCGTGGCTCAAAGCGAGTTCAGTCTGCGCTTCCTAAAGTGTTTAATAAACTAATTTCATCGCAATAAATGTGGTTCTCCAGAAACTTAATTATTCCGGAACAACACGGGTTTTGACAAGAACGTTCGTCATTGACGAAACTAATGGCTTACCAATCTTACGTATTAGATGTCTTGGAGAATGGACGATGCTATATTATATACTCTGATTTATCTAAGGCGTTTGATAGAGTAAGCCATAAAATTTGAATTAATAAATTAAATTTTAATTAATAAGGAATTAAATATATCAATTTAATATCGATGTCTTAAAGTGGTTGGAATCTTTCTTGAGCAATTTGTAAAAATAGGTAATACAATATCAAAATGTATAAATGTATCATCAGGGGTTCCACAGGGAACGCATATTAGGCCCATCATATCTTAGTAATTTATTAAAATATTGGCAATATCTGTTCTTTGCAAATGATCTGAAAATATTAAAATCTATAACGCAACCTTGTAATCAGTTTGATAATTAGTCACATCTCGATAATTTACAAACTTGATGCAATGAGAATTATTTATACCTTAATTTTAATAAGTGTAAACACATCAGATATACTAGGAAAAATAGTGATATTAATGTTTTCTATATTTTGAATGGTGTTGTTTTTGACTCTAAATTAAATTTCATAGATAATATTAACTTAATTCCACGGACGGCAATGAGAACTTTGGGTTTTGTAATTAGAAACGGATCTAAATTTAATATATCTACATTGAGATTACTTTATTGTTCCTTGGTATGCTCTAGGTTGGAATATGTAAGCATTGTGTGGTCTCTGTATTACACAACTCATGTTTCGAGATTGGAGCGAGTACAAAATAAATTTGTAATATATATTTCATTTATATCCGGTGTACCATATTCACATTTTACTGCAAATTTTACAATAAATAGCTTAAGTATTAGCTTTTTAGAGTCAAGGAGGACTGAGCTTGAATTATGTTTTTTTTAATAAACTTATTTCAGTTAGTATTTGTTATTCAGTACTACTTCAAATGCTTGATTTTATGAGCAATCCATATTTAGTTAAGCATTTTTTGTATATTCTTGTAAAATGGGGATTTCTGTAATAAATATTATTATTAAATATGTAAATTGGATATCCACAGGGTGGCTTTCGACAGCTTTGTCTCGGTTTTCCGTAGTGCAATCAATATAGAATTTGACCATAAGACTAGTCTTTGTCTTCTCCAGCCAGAGTACGGTGTCCCAATCCTCGCAGTGAATCCCGAGGATTTCATCTTTGTAGGACCAGGTCCTGAAACCAGGCGGACTGTCAGTAGAAGTGGTAGGGCCAAACTAAACCCTTTCAAGTTCATCACAGAGGGCACGCTTATTTAAGGCAGCCCTCTCTTGACTAATCTTACCCAGTGGGTTCGACGCATTCCAAATTACCAACCGTAGATGGCTTTGTTGGCCTGTAGTCCCTGCATTGTTAGGCCAGGTTACCAACTTAAGGTTTGTGTGCGTTGGTCAGCGGCACCGGTTCCTGCTCCTGGTAACTGGGTACGTACAGCAACGTCCTCAGTCAGTAATCAGGAGGCACACGACATTTTTACTGGTTTATTTTGCTTTTGTGTGGGTAATTATGTATTCGATTTATTTAAATTAAACTCGGTATTTTGACTTTCTTATTCACCGTAGTGAATTTATATTAAAGAAAAACTAATACACAAAATCAATAACAGGATTAATATATACAAAATGTCAAGAATAAAAAAATAATTACCGGAAAACAAAGTATGGTCCAACTCATATTTATATGGCGGATGTCAACCCTCTCCCGTTCTTACCCCCCGATAGACCGTCACCTTAGACGTCCGTGGTCAGTTAAGAATAATAATAGACGATTATAAAGAAGGTAGAAAAGTTATTCACATTTAAAGAAAAGGGTTGATACTCTCGCTTTGAAATTTCGACCGGACAAACATCCCGGAAATACGCATCGTTTGTTCTACTGATGAACAATATGTATAAACATTTAATATTAAAAATTAAAGAAAATAAGAAAATCACATATACAAAGGTCATAAATCATTAAGCGGTGATGGTCGCGGAAAAGATCAACATTTACCTGTTTAATTGAATTACATTTCATAACCCGGTTCCCAGACATAAAGGTGAACCGCCGAAACCTAATTTTTTAAATAATAATTATCATAACAGCTCGAATCCAAAAGATTAATACATAATCGATTTTCGTTGTATTTGTATTCGTTTTGACAGCTATTCTCTCAGCTACCCGATGATGTACAGGACGTGTTTGTGTATCACATGTGGTTCCTTATTTCGCGACAAACTGTGAGTAGCGAAGGGTCTATTTGTCCTCCGTTTTTATTACTCTGAGTTTGTTTTTCGGTTTCCAAAATTTTGGTATGCACCACTCTTTTATGTCGGTAGCAGGTCCGCGCTAGATATAGAGAGCTCCGGAGGTCTCCGGAAAAATGACCTTTTTCGTTGTCGCAGATTGGAACAAAACAGGGAGCGAGTTCCACCTTTTGGTAACTGAGAGATGGTTAGGTTTCTAGAGCACTAACTCTGTGATGAGATTTCACTGTTTAAACTAAAATTAAAATACGATTATTATTCTATTCAATGCATGGTACGAACTTTACTTTTTTAGAAAATGAAGTAACAATTCGACAAAAAAAATATCTGAAGTTGTTCCGGTTATTAATATCAAAATAACGTCCAAGTTATAAAGCAGCTTAAATGTTGCTGAATTGTCAAGTTGATGACGTTTTCGGAAAAGCGCCGGTAATAAACCCTTGTAGGTTCTTCCTGGAAGGAAGTTTTAGAAGTGGCCAAACGGATTGAATTAAACTCCGTCTGCACGTCTTTTGTTATATATCATTGTAAAACATAATATTAGGATATGCATTTTTTTTAAGTTCTTTGTATATTACAAGAAGAATTTGAGATCAGATTTTGCAGAGAACGAATTTTCGAAAGATGTTGCTTATGACATAAACTACCCATTTTCTGAATAATTTGCGAATATGTTTTATCGGCCACTTTTTTTCTATTAGAAACTTCAGCAATTTAATCATCCATTTTTGAAATTTACTATTAAATTAGCAGAATCATACTAAAATCTTCAAAGTTTATACAGAATTAAGTAATGTTAGATCGTCGACAAAAAAGTAAGAAATCGCAATATTTTAATTATGTATTTTGAAAAATTATTATTATTTTGGCAGATATAACAAATGTATCTATTACAGTGTAAATTATATTATAAAAATATTGGTTATTTCGTTCATATCGGAATAAGATGAAATAAAATCCCAAATAATTAAGTAAAAATACAAGTTATGATACGAAAAACTTAGCATTTTCAAAACGATATACTTTTTCAGATAAGATTACCTTTTAATGAAATGTTTAGCCATCATTCATTTAACCTATGGATAACTAGTGACGGCCATTTCGATTTTTCTCATACACAGGACAAGTTCGTTTAGTGGACGAAACAATGATTCTCGATCGTCTACCTTGTAGACCCAAATCGTTGACGATGCCACTTGAAATTAGGCAAAAGATGGCGCTTGCGTCGTCTTTAATTTATTATGATTAAGATTACCTTATTCACATTAATTAACAGAATCATTATATCATATATAGGGTAGTGAATGTTGGATTGGGGACTGTAGAAAAAAAAAATAGAAAATATCCTCCTAAATTAAAAATATCATTCATTTGGAGTGTACTTAAAAAATATCAACGTTTATAATCGGATACAATATTATATCAGCCTACATAAAAACGGTCACTATATTATTTTTCCTTTGTGATTATTTCAAATTATAAAGACAAAAATTACAAAATGCTGACAATTATTAAGTTGGACTATATAAATAATAAACTGTATTAACAGATTTATACAGAAAATAAAAAATCAAATATTTTTTATTCAATTCTTATAAATTAATTATTTTATATTTAGATTTCACTTGAAGGAATTGTTGATTCATTCGCAACATTCTTTAGTTCGGTAAACAGCAATAATCAAACCTTAATTTATTTACTACTGATGATGCTGCTTTCCGACACCTAAAGAAACCAAAAGCCAAATCTACTTCAGGATCGGCAGTCCTTTAAATGAAAAAAAAAAAAAAAAAGATGTAATTTTCATTTAAATTAGTGTAATACTAATCATCATACAAAACTCCATAACTGAAATATGGATTTTTGCAGTGATGGTGCGGTGGGTGTAAAAAGTTGCCTATAATAAGGACAAGAAAAAGGTATTACAGGGATGAGAGAAAGGTTTCACAGGACCGGCATGTTACATGTCTATGTCTGTGAGCGCAACTTACAGTTCCTTGGTTTTTATAATTTTTTTTACGAATTTAAGTAATTATTTTGATTATCAGCTAGGAGTTGGTTTTGAAAAAGTTAAGATCCACCGTGCTTGCTTTCCGAAGGTGTGAAAGATAATAATATCGAACCAATTAGTACTTCTTTTGTAGCATATATCTTTATTTAAATTTGTTTTTTTTTCTTACAAATCCGGTTTAAATGGAACTTCCTAATTTTCGTGAATCAAAGTCTATATATGGGTGTTTTATTGTATAAATGCTCATCAGGCTAAGCCGGCGTTTTTAATACTAATATGGTACAAAATTAATTGTTTTGCAAAGTCTCGTTGACTGGAAGGAAAGCATTTTTTGTGTTTTACATGTTTACTCTTTGAAAGTTAGAGGAACTCTGGTGTATACAGTACTTACAACATTTTATAATTTATAATTTACACCTGCATCTTGGGGGTGTCGATGTTGATGGCAAAAAATCCATCAATAAGAAAATAGTATGAATGTGAATGTTAGAAAATTCAAAGATTTAGCAACAATGTACAAAATAAGACAATTCTAGGCATAAGCCTGGCCGTGCGAATATTGTAACCAATACAATAAATTCAGTAAACGGATTTAAGAAAAATATTTTAAGAATATCCAACTAATAACTATTTTAAAACCCGACCGTCGCACACTGTCGCCGATTCGCATTGGCGCGGCCACCCCTCCCGCGGGTGGTCAAAATAAAACTTAAAATTTTGCATTTCTGTTGGTATATCTATTTTTGGCATACTTTAAAACACAGAAATATGGAATATGAATTCATTTAAGTAAGTAGTTATCTCGACAATAATTCCCAAAGTTGAACAATTTATACTAATGAGTTTGGTGAGAAAGGAGCGGTTTAATAATTTCTATATTACAGCCTTACAAATAATTTCCAAACAGTTTTTTTAATATAATATAAGTACGCCACTTTTTAATCGAATAAAAATATTATCAAGAACATGTAAAATAACTTAGATATGAATTTTCAAAAATAATCAATTTTAAAAATAAAATTACAACTTTGGTGGACTCGCGGTCCTTTTAATCAAATAGGAATGTAATACTGCTTAGATAATGGTATTCTGTGAATATTTAACTATCTAATCATGTTAACCTTTTTTTAAAGTCGATTCATCCGCCGAAGTTATGATTTTTTTCCCCCGAAGGATTACATTTTTGTACAATTAGGAGCGCGCTACATTCGCGGGATAAATACAACGCGCCTGACCATCGTCGTCGCCTTCCCGTGAACTTAATAATTGCTATCGGCTATTAGTTTAGTTCATTAATTAGTAAATGTATATGCCATATTATTATTTTTTAAATTAAATAGGGTAGATTTATCGCCAATGTAACCTTCACAAGTAAAAATACATTCGATTCTGGAAATAATAAAACTCAAGGGTGAGAGTCCACTTGTTATCTCGATGTTGATTTATGGCGGGGTTCATTGAGCCCTTTTTTCACATTTTTGAAGGCGTTTTCTAGTATTTTGAAGAATAATATGACAATAAAATACAGTTTTCTGAAGAACTGAAAACTTGCTCAGAAGTTAAATCGATTTCGCCCAGTGCAAATGTGTTTTCGTTCTTGAACCTATAAACTGAACTTATTTGTTATTATTAGTGTTTTTGATATTCTTAATTTAATTTATAGTTAGTGACAATAGCTAGTGAGTAAATTTGTTTTATATATTAGTATTAATTTTCTTCGCTTAGTGCTAGTGTTCGCGTTAGTGATTTGAAATCATGGTGACTATTACAAATAGAACACTTTTTACTGCGTGGAATAATTTTAAACTCTCTAAATTATCCCTTGAAGACTCTGTTGTTCTCTTACAACAGCAGTCAGCAGTGTGTTGCGACAACAAAATAAAAGATTTGTAAAATATTAAAAAATATATCATCTAGTGAAAATCCTAAGCCTTTTACAGATGACGATGCTTTGGCATTGATGGCATCGATGAAATTAAATGCGAAAAATTATAATACATTAAGGCTACAATTCCATTTACGTGGTTTTAAAAATATTTTGCCATCATATAAAACTGTTAAAGCAGCAAAAGAACATTGATATCCAACCTTTACACAATTTGTTGGAGCATACTTTTATCAGAATAATGAAAAATGTAAACATGTTAAATTTTAATAACACTACTACGATTTCTATGATTTGTAAATACGGCTGTGATGGTAGTTCTGGGCACAGTGAATTCATGCAAACAAAATCAAGTGAAACTAGCACTGAAGATGACGAGGACTATAGTGATAAAACGTTTTTATTTTCTCTTTAGTTCCTTTAAGAATGTTGGATAATGAAGAATCGATTTTATGGAAAAATAATAAACCATCGTCGACAAAGTTTTGTCGTCCTATAATTTTTTTATATATGAAGGAAAGCATACAAAATATTAAGGATGAAGTGAGAAAAATAGAGTGCGAAGTGGAAAAATTACAACCTTTTACTTATGAAATTGACACCAAACAAATTATAGTTACATACGAGTTACATTTCACAATGGTTAATGGCAAAGTTGTTAATGCTTTGACAGGAACCTCGAGTTCAAATTGTTTCATCTGCAATTGTAAACCTACTCAGATGAATTATTTAGAAAATATCAGAAAACTTACACCAAAACTAAGCAATTTTAAATACGGAATATCGTTACTGCATGCCTGGATCAAATTCTTGGAATGTATTTTGCACATTTCGTATAAACTAGAGTGGAAAAGACCTACAACACACAAAATGCCACAAGAGCAAAGAGAAATTATGATCGCTAGAAAAGAAAATATTAAAAAAGAACTAAGAAAGGCCTTAGGAATTCGCGTCGATACTGTAACACAAGGTGCAGGGACATCAAACACTGAAAATACAGCAAGGCGATTTTTTCACAATCCCGAAGTGGTAGCCAAGATCATACAAATCGACGAAAATTTGATAAGACGGTTTGGAAATATTTTAATTACATTATCAAGTGGCTGTGATATCAATCTAGCAGCTTTTGACAAGTATACTTTTGAGACAGCAAAACTATTTGTTCATCTGTATGGGTGGTACCGTATGTCTGTAAGTGTTCACAAAATACTAATACATGGATCGCAATTTTTAAATGAGTTCTTGGTGCCCATTGGGGAATTAACAGAAGAAGCTCAAGAATCGAGTAACGAAATTTATAGAAGAATTCGAGAGCACCATACAAGAAAAAATTCACGGCAAAATACAATGAATGACTTATTTAAAATGTTATTGGTTTGGTCTGATCCGTATATATCTTCAATAATAAGTGCACCTATACCGAAGAAAAGAGAATTGCCTAGTGAGGTAATTGCATTAATTTCCCCGAATGTTGATGCAAGCGATTCAGAAGAAGATATTGATCCGGGAGAGGAATGTGAATGGCCGAATTTTTAGGTATGTATGTATAAAACATATGTGAAAGTTTGTTAACTTTAATGCCAAATAAAAAATATGTTAAAACTAATAATCATTAAAATAAAATATTAATATTATAATACAATAACAGTTAAAACATGAAAATATTTATAAATAAACCTCTTGTAATTATATGCGTTGAGTATAGACTGGCGTTGGTGTGGCGCGACGCGCGACTTTTTTATTACGCGCTCCAATTTGTACAAAAATATAATCCTTCGGGAAAAAAATCATAACTTCGGCGGATGGATCGACTTTTAAAAAAGGTTAACATGATCAGATAGCTGAATATTCACACAATACTATGATCTAAGCAGTATTACATTCCTATTTGATTCCATCAAATTTGTAATTTTATTTTTTAAATTGATCATTTTTGAAAATTCATATCGAAGTTATTTTACTTCTTCATGTTAAAATTTCTGTTCGAGTGAAAAGTGCCATACTTATATTCATAAAAATACAACTATTTGGAAATTATTTGTAAGGCTTTAATATTGAAATTATTAGACCGCTCCTTTCTTACCAAATTTATTGGTATAAATTGTTTAACTTTGCGAATTACTGTTGAGATAACTACTTACTTAAATGAATATTGCATATTTCTATGTTTTCAAGTATGCCAAAAATAGATATACCAACAGAAATGCAAAATTTTAAGTTTTATTTATTATTCCGCCACTTTAATTTTATTTAATAAAATGTTCAACATCCATTCATTTAGCGCATGGGCCATACGCTAAATGAATGGTGGTTGGATACTATTAAATTAATTTCGTTTCCTGTTCTCATAAACAAGACAAGTTCGCCTTCTTTTAGTGGACGAAACATCGATTCTCGGTCGTCTACCTTATAGACCCAAGTCGTTGACGATGCTACATGAATTTAGGATTACCTATGGCGCTTCCGTTATCTTCCATTTATAAATGTTATTGTTTGAAATCTAGCCATTTCCCTTAGGAATATTTATATTCCGCCTGCTAAACATTCTGGACAAGTGTATATAAAATAAGTAAGTAAGTAAATAATAAGTATTATAAATTCACCTGGGACGGAACTTTTTTTTACAATAATCCAGATCACATTATTCGCATTTTTCACAATGGACTTTTACGGCTGTATTATCTTTCATACAGTTTATAACTTTGAGAGTAAGAGATTAAAGATTTTTTTAATATATTAATCTTGAAAAAAAAAAAAGCAATTTATTCACATGAAACAGCAATTTCATTCATTTTATTAAAACACACATATCGAAATTCAACATCGCTTGAACGCTTCATATTAAAATCAAATCCAGCTACCCGGCGCATTCACCATTCCGCCATGTGTTCACGGCCGGCTATCCGAAGGCAATTAAGCCGTCCGTTGGCTTTACACGTTTTCGGCCGTCGGATTCGAATAAATCACGATCAAATGTCGTTTTCCATTAATCAACTTAATAAGCGGGCATCAATCAGTCCGCTCGTCCGTGAAATGAGCATTTCGCCACGGCGGCTCTTTTTTTCCTCCGGCTTCTCTATTCCCGCACAGAAATTAATAAATGCGATTAGGCCGCCGGAAGTGGGGACTAATTTTTTAAGTGCTGTTGCGGAAGCACAGACCCCGGAGTTAATAAATATTTAACTGTGGCGTGAGGGATGGTACGGATCCAGTTGGATTAACGTGATTGGATTCGATGAGGGTGATGCTAAATATAAACCGATTTTTTTTTTCTTTTTTTTTTCTTTATTTACTTTGTGATATATTTGAAGCTGAAAAAAAAGGAGAATCCTCATATAATTTATGTAGCATAATCATTACTCTATGACAAATCCCCAAGATTAACTGGCACGATGATTTATGTTGACATGAACCGTTGCTACGTTTGCACGAAATTTTATAGAAAAAAATTATCCAAGAAAAAAGCAGCATAAAATATTAACTTCTTTTTTCATATTTATATAATGTTAAGGTTAACGTTAATAATTATAAAAGATCTTCCAAAATGAACGAAAAGTTTGAATTAAATAGAAAAAAAAAAAAATCTAAAGACGAAAAACTGTATTTTCTTTAATTTAAATTTATTTTTGTACACCCTTTATAATTATAAACGGTAATTTTTTTATGGGGTAATCATGGGGTTGTTTCTATTAATTACACCGTGGACTGTTGTAAGAAGTCTAGTTTAGCACTTTCGGGATGAAATTAATTTCAACGAAGTGTTTATGATTTTATATTCGAGATCTGTTCTCCACAATATCTGTACAACGAATGATTTAAAACTAGAAATTAAACTACATATTTACAATAAGAAAAAAAAATCTCTCACCCAAGTGACGATTTATTTTTTTCAAAATAAGGGCGCATTCGATCAAGACCATCGGGTGTTCAAACTACTTGGAACAATAAAATTATGTAAATGTGAAAAAGGGTTACATCTCATGCTATTAAGTTTTAATTTAAAATAATGATCCCTAGTAAAACTTCAATCTTGCGTCATTATTTAAGGAATCCCTCGAAATTCCCTGTAGACAATAAATTACCCGTGAGAAAGTACTTTGCGAATTGAATAAAGTATTAATTCATTACAAACATCCTTGAAAATTAATGCACGGGAACGAAATGCACCGTTCTCCCCATTCAATGAATTTTATATGAACAAAAACCAATCCTCTCCGTTGGAAAAGTGCCCTCTTCAATTTTTATAGGCACTATCAACCCTTTGAGGTGAAATTTTAAATTGCCCCGCACGGATGCATAGCATACATCACGTATCAGCAAATTTGCATTCCCGTTTGCGGTCCGCCGATAGCTTATTTGATTAAGTCTACCCCGGCAATTTTCAAAGAACTCATTATGGAAATTTCAAAATGTATCCTCGAGGTAAATAAGGGCGGATTAGTTACGAATACACACACACACATATGAGGTTTAATCGATACGTGTTGGTGTTTATATATTAAACGGTTTATTTACATACATGATTTCATGCTGTTTTGCATTTACTGATTTTCAATATTTTAAATCGTTATTAAAGAAATAAAAAAAGCTTTAAGATAGTATTTAAATTATTAATTCAAATAATTATTATAGATTTTTTTAAAGAAAAAATACAAAAGCAGAATAAATCAAGCTTGCAATAAATGTGAAGTTTCTGTGCCCGGCACATCCACCATGACGGACTTGAGGTATTAGTTTGAAAATTATATATTATATTCAAATTACATCCTCAACTAAAGCGTACATTACAGTTTCCATATTTTACAGAATTACAAACAATGTTTTACAAGATATATATAAAGAATCTTTATTGTCAGTACAATATACATATAAATGTGAAAGAAATGAACAATAAATATTATTATTTTATTTACCGACCGATTATATTATCGTCTCTGGGGATACAAAGTTGGGAGAGAATTGTGAAATTAGATTGTTTTTTAGAGAATTTTTTGGAGTTTTACAAGATTTTCACAATTTTCGAGAAATAATCATAAAAAGTTTATTTTAAAACATCCCACTTTTTATATTCTGAAAATATTATTATTATCCTTAGCAATAAACTAACGCAAAAATAAAAAATGGTGATGTGTCCATCATGGTACTTGCACTGGCGATTTCTGTCAAATAAGTTTTTGATTGAAAATTTGATAGGAAAGGAAAAATTATCAATTGAAAAAAATGGATTGTAGTATTTTAAAGTTAAAGCCGTGTATTTGGATGAATATTACAATTTGTTATTTCTTACCTTACAATGGATTCAAAATATTTCTCCACACTATTTTTCATAGTTTGAAGCTAGTGGCGTTTGCGGAAGATTTATTAAATATGACAGAACTTTAACGTCTTATTTTACATAAAAATAATTAAATTATTAATAACTGAGGCTTTAACTTTGTTATACATTATTTATCAATTTAATAAAACACTTTAACTTTGTTTGTATAACCCTAAATTATATTTATTGTGATTATAGTTTCAACAATTTACGCTTGTCATTATCAAACTAAAAGACTATAGTCACAATAAATATAATTTAGGGTTATACAAACAAAGTTTAAAGTGTTTTATTAAATTGATAAAAATAATTATTTCAATAATTAAAGTCTCCACGCCAACAAAAAGAAAATTATAAAAATTATTATTTATTTCTCAAGGAATTTGTCAGGTAGATGAAATTCTTCAGCTTATAAAATGAAAACTGAAGGTCCTACAATATAAATTTTAAAACAAAAATTATTTATTTTTTCAAGATCTACAATTCTATTTGAAATATTTTTCTATTCGAATTTAAAAGTGAAAAATCGCTAAGAGTAGAGTTGCACTTAATGCATATTGATTCTAATAAAAAGCTTTTCAGATCATTCCACTCTAATAAAAAGTTTAGATATAAAGTTTGGGTTGGATTAGACCCAAACTTTATATCTAAACTTCAGCCGTTTATGCGCTATCACGGGAACACACAGACACACACACAGACATTTTTCAAAACTCAATGCAATGGACTCAAGGGACCTCAAAACGTGTATATTCGTTGAAATTGTCGAATCGAATATTTTTACGATTACAATACTTTCTCTTGGACAGGGGTCCGGGGAAAGTAAAAATTAACAATGTTTTATAGTACTTTGAAAAATTTAGGAATATCCTTGGGCTCAGACAAAGAGTCATAAAAACATCCCATTTTTATATTCTCAAAATATATTAATAAGGTCCTTAGCAATAAATTAATCTTAAAATAAAAAATCCAAAAAATGACAAACCTGTTATATAACGTGGGGAATACAAATGCCGGAAAATCTAAAATTTAATGTTTATTTAGAAAATCTATTGTAGCAACGTCAATGTACACTTTAGTTGAGGATTTGGTTTAAATGTAATATATAATTTTTACTTTCCCCGGACCCCTGTCCAAGGGAAAGTATTGTGATCGTGAAAATTTTCGAACCGCCAATTTCAACAAATATGCACGTTTTGAGGTCCCCCTGAGTCCATTCCATCGAGTTATGAAAAATGGCTATGTGTGTGTCTGTGTGTTTCCGCGATAGCACATAAACGGCTAAATGGATTAAGCCCAAACTTTATATCTAAGCTTTATATAACAGTGGAATGATCTGAAAAGCTTTTGGTTAGAATCAAAACTCATTAAGTGCAACTTTACTCTTAGCAATTTTTCATTTTTTAATTCAGATAGAAAAATGTTTGAAATAAAAATTTTAGATCTTGGAAAATAAATAATTTCTGTTATAAAACTTTTATTGTGGGACCTCCGGTTTTCATTTCATAAGCGTTTACCTGATAAATTCCCTTTGAAATTATAATTATTGAAATAATTATTTTAATGACAAATAAAACGTCAAAGTGCCGTCGTATTCAGCACATTCGCAAAGTTTAAAAAAATGAATAAGAGAGAAATAACACACTTAATTATAATATTCTTCTAAATACTAGGTTTTAACTTTGAAAGACAACAATCAATTTTTTCTATTAATCATTTTGCTTTCCTATTAAATTTTCAATCAGAAACTTATTTGACCGTATCCACCGGGGAAAGTAACATAATGGACACATCACCATTTTTAATTTATTGTTAGAAATAAAGAAAATATAAATACGATATGGTGAATGCGCCGGGCACAAAATCGTGTGCTTATATCGATAAGCTTGCAATATTTAAAAAAAAATATTGATTTAAAGTTATTTATGGAATAACACTTTGGGCAACTGGCCTCCACGGCTTTGCAAGCACATATTCACTGTTTTGATGAAATTTTACATGAACTAATGGCAATTTAAATTGTGATGTTTTTCATGAAACTAGTTTTGTTCTCGAGGATTCATATAATCCTACTTTATATTGCGATATTGTCTTTGTTGATAGTTCCATTTCTAATTTTAAATCTAATAATTCATATATTTCCTATGATTTCAAAAAAAGCTGATTTTCGTTTATTTTATAGTGAGATTTCGTTAATTAATTGGGATAGAGTTATGAGTAGTAATGATCCGAATATTGCTTGTAATAGATTTAACGATTTGTTGCTTAAAACGATTGCAAAATTTGTGCCTGTTCGTAGTTTTAAATTACAGCGTAAGTTTCCAATTTGGTTCAGTTATAGCTTAAAAAGAATAATTAAACGTAACGAGGGTGCCCTAAAAATGTTTAAAAAATATAAATTCACTTATTCAAAATTAAGAATTAGAAAGCTTAGACAAGAAATTCACAAACTTATTACGCGGATGATATGAAATTATTTAATATCATTGAATCAATGGATGATTGCATTAAGTTACAGGAAGATATTGTTGATATTCATAATTGGTGTGAACTCAATGGACTGACTTTGAACTTATCGAAATGTAAATGCATGTCCTTTTATCGCAAGAAAAATAGTTTTAAATTTAATTATAGTATTAACAATATATTATTTGAACGTATAATCTCAATGAAAGATTTGGGAGTAACTTTCGACGAAAAATTGATGTTTACTAACCACATTAATGATTTGTGGTTTGGTTTCTTCTATCATACATGTAAAGACTTCAATGACATTAATGTCTTAAAAAAATATATAATTCATACGTTTGTTCAAATCTTGAATTTGCCTCCGTTATTTGGTCACCGTATCACGAGACTACTATAAATAGGATTGAAGCAGTTCAAAAAAGTTTTTGAAAATGTTATTCTTTAAGAGATATTGAAGAGGCTGGTCTTCAATATCTCTACGCCAGCCCCATCCTTTCTCATCCAATCCACAAAACTCCTGAACTTGCGGCATAATTGTGGCTCAATTTCGTTGATGCTCCATTTAATTTCCTCTTGTAATCCAAGGATGGTTATAGATTTGTTAACATAGAACTTTGACTTCAAATTTCCCCATAAGAGGAAATCTAAGGCTGTTTAATCACACGATCTAGTTGTAAGTTGTAACGCTCCGTTTGTTCACGTGACCTCCGTAGATGATTACTTCAGATAAAACCGACAATTCCCAATTACCAACCTACCATGACTGAGCCTCAGTGATGACGGGTTGGGTATAGTTCTAAAGAGCAAGCTTTAAAAATTCAGGTGTGGTAACGGAAAGTTACAATAAAGCTCGGAATCTAGGTGGGAAATAGAATAAAAGTGGACCATTTAATTCAATAACCCCAAATATATATCCATGACAAGTAAACTTAAGTGATAATTCTATTTGCACGCATGTGGCAGATAAATTGAAATGATAATTCCGGTGCGTCAGTAAATGCGATTAATTTACGCAACATTAACTTTGTAATAGTTTCAACTGGGGTGTCTACAGAATTTATTTTTCGATAAAATTTGTTAAAAAGTAATAATTAAATAAGGGAAATTATCCATACATTGTATCGTTGCTGCGGCAATTTTGTTTGTTTAAATTTAGTACGATGCAATTGATTCAGATTCTGACGGGTAAGTCCCGCACGCGCTTGACCCCAAATTTAGGCGAAATCAACAATTAAGTTAAAATTGATTATTGTATACAATTTAATATGTTAATATTCTGACGGGGAAATCCCGCACGTGTCTAGCCTCAATTTTACGTAAACTTGACATAATGCATAAAGAACTTACTATTGTAAAAGATAAATGTTGAGATTTCAGACGGGGAAGTCCCGCACGTGTTTGAACCCAAATTTATGCAGAATTGGAAAATAAGCGAGAATTGAATGCGTGAGAACGAGTGTGAGCTTGCAAAAATGGAATAGCGTTCATGACCATATATGGTCAGGACGAAAAGTTACAAATAAGTCAAAATTGTGTGAACGAAAAAATGGAGAGAAAATCGCGGAGTTCGACGGGTTTCGTGAACGGGGACGGACGTGAAATTAAGTAATCGGGTTTTTGAAGATTAATTAAATACTAATTACGGGTAGAAGGGACGCGGAAAGTACTCGCGGTCGTGCGTAGATAAAAAAGCCGGAAATAATAAGAGAATTAAAAGTAGAGAATTGGTTGCGGGCACGTGTGCTATGAATTAATTCAATAATAAATTTGTGAAAATGGGTCAAACAACTGCAGAGGTATCGCTCAAGTCTGAAATCAAGTAAGTTCAAATTTTATTCAAAGGAATCAAAAGTTTTAATTGATATAAGGTGATTATTTAAAGCAATGATTTTTCACAATAATTAATGTTTCATTTTGGGGCCTGAAAAAAATTAAAATAATATATAGTTAATATAAAGTTAATCACCAAAATTTAAGAATAAATTCAAAAGTCATGTGCATAAAGCATAAAGTAAAAATATATAAAAAGGGACTACGATTTAAATCAACAAGGGATAATTAATTCAGTTCTGTTTTTGTAAAGTTGATATTTTATTTGTTAATTAGTTATACAAAATCTACCATAATCAAAACCGTTTAAATGCTACCAACATTCAATATAGCTTTTAAACTTGTTATCTTTCTCCTCTCAAATTTAAACACTTTAGTGACCAAATTCCTTTCACTGAAGAACAATTACATTCTCTTCACTTGAATAGATGTTATCCAAGACAGTAACGAATATGATAATTTGACTAGTCGTTAAAGGCAATCACTCTTTCTTTCGATTAATTGTGTCAGAAACTTTAATCCAAGCTAAGAAAGCTTTCTCGTTCATTCTCTAGCTCTATACAACAAATAAATCGTTATAATATCATTATCTATTTGATGGTAAGTACGTATGTACTGTTACAAAATTTCACCCCTATATCTAGTTAATATCTGAATTGAGATTTTAATCTTAAACTTTTCACTCTCTCGAAAGATATATATAACTATATTATGAATTAATTACTTACGAAATGTAAGTCAAAATTTGATCAACGAATTAAATAGAAAAAGAACACAAACTCGAACGAATAATACTAATTCTCAAACAGAAAATGTAAATAACACAAACTCGAACGAACAATACTTATTCTCAGATCAATTTCATAAAAAAGGAATTACACGTTGTTGAAAAACAACAAAAATCACAATAACCCGCAAACGTTTCAAGATAAAGCACAACTCGAACGAATAACCACAAACTCGAACGATTATAATGTGCATATTCTTGAAACAACACATAAAACCCGAAAACGTTTTAAGATAAAGCACAACTCGAACGAATAACCACAAACTCGAACGATCATAATGTGCATATTCTTGAAACAACACATAAAACCAATTAAAAGTAAAACACAATTCATAAAATGAATTACACGTTGTTGAAAAACAACAAAAATCACAATAACCCGCAAACGTTTTAAGATAAAGCACAACTCGAACGAATAACCACAAACTCGAACGATTATAATGTGCATATTCTTGAAACAACACATAAAACCCGAAAACGTTTTAAGATAAAGCACAACTCGAACGAATAACCACAATCTCGAACGATTATAATGTGCCTACTCTTAAAACCACACATAAAACAATTAAAAGCAAAACACAATTTATAAAAATGAATTGAACATTGTTGAAGGACAACAAAATTCACTACTATCCACAAAATATTCTAAGATGAAGCACACCTCGAACGATAATCATGTGCTATTCCTAGAACTACACATATTATAAATAACCCTATGAAATAACGATTCTGGGAAAAAGTAAAGTCATATATCAAAGTCACATCAAAGATGTTGTTCCAGCCGACTTATCATACACATAAAAATAGTGATGGGAAGGTCTGGGCAGATCTGCGATGTAAACACAATTAACTAAAAATGTATAACACGTCAAAGATGTCGTTCTTGCCGACCCATCATACACATAAAAATATTGATATGGAGAGCAAGAGCCGATCTGCGACAGAACCACAAATCACATAAATCAAAATAAATCAAAGATGCTGTTCCAGCCGACCTATCATACACGTAAAAATACTGATAGGGAGTGTCTGGGCAGATCTGCGATAATCACATAAATCAAAATCACATCAAAGATGTTGTTCCAGCCGACTTATCATACACATAAAAAATAGTGATAGGAAGGTCTGGGCGGATCTGAGATGTAAACACAATTAACTAAAAATGTATAACACGTCAAAGATGTCGTTCTTGCCGACCTATCATACACATAAAAATACTGATATGGAGAGCAAGGGCCGATCTGCGACAGAACCACAAATCACATAAATCAAAATAAATCAAAGATGCTGTTCCAGCCGACCTATCATACACGTAAAAATACTGATAGGGAGTGTCTGGGCAGATCTGCGATAATCACATAAATCAAAATCACATCAAAGATGTTGTTTCAGCCGACTTATCATACACATAAAAAATAGTGATAGGAAGGTCTGGGCGGATCTGCGATGTAAACACAATTAACTAAAAATGTATAACACGTCAAAGATGTCGTTCTTGCCGACCTATCATACACATAAAAATACTGATATGGAGAGCAAGGGCCGATCTGCGACAGAACCACAAATGACAAGAATAAAATCATATCAAAGATGTTGTTCCAGCCGACCTATCATACACATAAAAAATACTGATAGGGAGTGTCTTGGCGGATCTGCGATGAAAACACAATCTGAGAATAAAGTAATTTCATATAATCACATAAAATTTCCAAATAGTCATGCCCCGAGGCGGTTCAGTTTTAGTGGGTTTTTTCCGTCCTCTCGAAGCAAATGCGGGGCAGAAGCGCGTAGTCCCACACATTTTTTTTTTTGAGTTTTCAGTCAAAATGCACATGACAAACAAATTAAAATATGACAAAATAAGGCGCACACATATTTATGAAATTCAATGAATGTAATCATTTATTAATATCTAAAAAAAATGCCTTATTAAATTAAAATTAGTGCTGCTTGCCGTAAAACTCACTTAATGTCTTTTATTTCTTGTCCACAAGTCACCCTTTTAATTTACAGGTGAAAACACGGTAAGTACCGATAATGCATGTTAACATAAATGGCGGGCCTGTTAAATAATTAAGGGTTACTACATAATCACAACAAAACAACGTTATTGAAATTTCAATGGTAAATTTTAATAATATCGGGGGTCGAACTATTTCAACTTCCCCTTTGGGTTTGGTCACCACTCACTTCTAAAACTTAAATACAACCTATTTATGCAACCCCAATGTCACAAGCTTCTAAATAATAACTTATACAACTAGCAATCAAACTATATAAAAAATGAAAGTAACCGATCAAATATTACACGACGCGCAAAATCTCCGATAGCGCGAACGAATACGATTGCGGTATGTAATGTGGTATATTAAGAAAAAAATCTCGCTATAAATATTAATATTACGGTCGGCATGTGAAATCTTCACAATATATTTATATAATGATGAATCAGTATGACAATCCCTCCGCAGATTAAATTAAAATATCCTGACGATCTACTGAATGACTTAAACATAACAATCGTAAATGACTAAGGTATCAACTTACGCTTCTTCAATAAATAATAGCAAATTAAGTTAAATATGAAACACAGAATTCAATTCATTCAGGCGTTCGTCCAAATATGCAAAAATACACAATTCTATCAAGTTTTCAAAACTTACGAACCAAGTAGAAAAACAGAGGGTAGAATTGAAAAGAAATTTGTAACGGATCTCCGCACGCTAATTACACCCAATGGTGATTATGAGAAAACAATAAATCAACGAATCCCCCCGAAACACAAGAAAATATCGCACAAAAGTCAGTTGGACACACTGCACGGGACCGACCGTCTCGCCAGTGCTTAAGGTTGGACCCTCCGCTGTCAACCACAATGAAAATAATAACATCCCCTAGTAGAAATTACATCTCTTAGCAATGTTGACACATTTTTGAATATCAATTCTACAATCTTGTAGCAATATTGGGATGTGAACACGACACTAGGTTGACACAATATTTAAATACAACTTGAAAATAAATATTTATACAAGATTGACACATTATTGAGTTAAGTTGATACAATATTGTAGACACAATTATGACTCAATGATTAATTTCTATTGATACAATATTATGTCATGTTGATACAATCTTGACTCGATAATGAATTTCTAAATTGACACAATCTTGTATTTCAACTTGTATTTCAGGCTTGATTCAAATTGGTACAATAATGTTTCAATATTGATCTACAAGTTGTAATTCAAACAATATTCTATTTTTACTAGGGATTTTTATGAAAATAATGTTAATTATATTTATAGGTTACCTGAATTGGTAAACTGTACAAGAAAAACTGTACTGTGTACTCCATTGCACATATTCTAGTTTACCAGCGCAGTTTATTCAGACGAACCTGATAAATATAATGTAACATTATTTCTATATTTCAAGTTATGGTAGACCATCATCGCTATTTTACACGATTATCTTATTATATAATTAATAAAACTAATTACATACAAGCACACAATTATTTTTATATTTTATAAGTACTCACCAGAAATAAGCAAACTATCGATTTGATAACCACACTTGTGAACGAAAATCGAGCGTTAGGTCTGTCATTAAGAATCAACGAGTTCCCATCACAAATGCACAATCTATTGTTATTCAAGGCATAAACAATATTGTGTCGATAATTTTTATAAGTAATGTGTCAATATTTACAATATATATTGTGTCTATATTGTACACAATTTGAATATTCATTAATTTTATTCTGGATTTCGACATTATTGTGTCTAGATTGAATTTTATTATTATATCATTCTTGACATTCAATATTGTGTCTATATTGTATGCACTTTGAATAACAGTTCCAATGTATATACAAGATAAAAAATATTGACACAATATTGCTACAAGATTCATTTCCACTAAAATGAAAATTGTGAGTGCACCCTTCTCGTTATTCGTGAGCGAGTGCTACGGTGAATAACCTCTAGTACGACGGAACACACACCACAGTGTTCGCAGCACTTCCTTGCAGCCACTCGAGAAGTCAACAATAACAACGTCACAACCACACTTGCCATAGTAAGCGATATGAGCACTTTGGTCCCAGCGATATAAAAATGTAATAAACAAAATCGTCCAAATATCGAAAACGGACGGTTACAAAGTACAAGACCAGAAAATGTCTCGTGCAGTAATTGAATTCACTGGCTGTTTGGTATGTGCCACCGTTTTGTTGAAACCACATATTGGCCACATCAATAGCATCCAATTTCGATTGACAGAATTGTATTAATAATTAACTTCTCATTTAACCCGTAGTGAAACATTTTTAAACTAATTATGGTATATTTTAATTAAAACACTTGGTTTGTTTCACTGTTTTTTTATATTTTCACTCCGACTAGTTTCGACCTTTAGTCATCTTCAGGGCGATATTTACAAAAATTTACAAAACACAAATTTATATACAAATACAAGCCACTGTAATAGATTATCAGGTAATAAGGGCGGATAATATTGGGGAATTCCAAATCTCTTCCATGTTTTTGACGATAGGTTTTCTGCATTTTATCGCCTTGCTAATTTTTAGTCCCTCGCGAAGATTTAATTGCAGTCCCTTATTACCTGAGTGTAATATTTTAAAATCCGAGGTATTAAAAAAATGATTTTTTTCTATGCAGTGTTGCGAATATCTGGTTGAACATATTACTGTATTATTATATCGCGATACCTAGCATCATTAACAGTTAGTGCTTGACAAGCCTCATTTTCAAAAAATAATATGGTCCAATGACGCAAAAAATCAGTACCAAACAGTGACACGTTGTGGGTGCATTTGTTGTTCGAACCGATGAGAAGTAGCCACGGATTTTGTGGATCGCCGCATCCAGCATGTTTTGTGACTCTCTTTCTCTAAAGAAATCTTATTTTTTCTTATAAAGTATTAAGGGGATGTTCTCTTTTAAATGCCAAAAAAATGCAGAAAGTTTGGATTTTTTTTCCGCGCTGATAAAACACAGATAAAAGTGCGTTGGAAATTCATTCATCTGTATTGTCTACAAATTTTGTTACAAAAAAAATGGTGGCCGTCATAATTATTTGAACTGGGCCATGTCAGTGTAGAATTGGTCCACGCTGTACATCACAGCGTCTCAGGAAGAATCTGTAACCAAATAAGGACAATAATGCCCAAAAGTCAATTAAATTAGAGGGATAGACCATAATAACTTGAAAATAATTGCAAATTTGACTAAAAAATCAATATATATATGTGTAAATATCCATGGAAATTTTAATGAACTAAATTTTAAATTCTCTTGAAAATTTGAAGTTATTCAATCTAATCTGTGTTTAATTGTTTTATTGGTTGATTTTTGATAATTTATTCATATTTATTTTAGACAATATGAACTACAAATGTTTAAATATGAAAACCATTAATTATATAAAATTTGACTATTTGGCACAAACTTAAACTTTGAGATCGAATTTTCGACCTATTTTTTCCACTTTAGAGGCATATAAAAATAGTTTAAACAGATAATTTGTCAAATTTATAGGTCTACGTTCCCGAGCCAAAGGTTTTCTATTTTCAAATGATAGTGTATACCGTCTTGAAAAATCGTGTTTCGAGAAAGTGATATAATAGATTTTGTACACCGCTGAATACGAATCTGAAATCATTTTTGCAAAATTCAAAGTGGCCGATCCAATATGGCAGACAAAAATAAAACATTTGCAATTTCATAATAAAAATAGGAAATTATGGGTTTTGCAATGTTTAAACATGGATTTGAGGTATGTGATACAGTAAAAAAATGGCGAATTCATTATGACGGAACAAAAAAGTAACTTTCAGCCATTTCGACCCTTTTTTTTAGTATTTTCGATAACTCAAAATTATTCGGCGATGCCAGGGCTGTATAGTATCCCTTCCTCCAACTCAAATTGTTGCTGCTGTGCGATTGCTCCTTTCTTCTTCTCGAGATAAGCCATACTTGCGTAACTGCAGACCTTCCGTTCGGCAGCCTACAGATGTTGGTCGTCGAAAATTCGGGCGAAATGGACTGCTCCCATTCCCATCACGTTCAAAATCTTAAACAATGCCGAGGTGTCTTCGTTGAAAAGGCTTGTCGACATGTACTATGCATTGCCATGCACTCTGGGAACATGCATAATGCCGTGACAAGTTTTCATCTGTCTTGGATGGAGAGCATCTTATGGGGGCCGGGACGAAGGTTCAAACAATGACCTGAAGAAACTTTTGTTATGCGCGGATCAAAAAACCATATTAACACAATATAGTAGACACTTGTGCCTTTCAAAAATGCAAACAAACAAAAATCAATTTTTTTTCAAAATTTTAGATGAGAACCTCCCCTTTAATCAGCAATATTCAGATTACCCATCCAAAATAATTTTGTCGGCTTCCACCATTAAGCGAATTTGATTTTTTTGTTTTAATGGTTGATAGTAAGCGTTGTTAGCAATACTAAATAATAGCCCGACGTAATCTCTTTTGAAACTTTTTTCATAAAAAAAAAAAAAACTTGCGTTATTTTATCGGTAAGCATAGAGGAAATATTATTGATAAAAAAGCTCTCTGTATATACATATTATATTTTTTTAAAAATCAAATATTTTCATATTGTCTAACTACCTTAGAATTTTCAAATTTTCCAAGTGTACAAAGGTTGGGCGAAGTGGCGATTTTCACAAACATCCGCCGACGTCCGCCTTACGGGCGAAAACAAAGCGCCCCCCGGGCCGCTCAAATTTAATTTGACAAGATGGTTCTTGCTCCCTAAATAAATTAAATAAAGCGCTCGCCCTTCCCCGGGTGGGGAGGGCCTAAATCAAATTTTCCCCGCAAAAAACAGACGGTCCGAGGGTTGTACACTTGTTGCCAAAGGGGCGAACGGCGGATTGTTTAAACTGCGTCAATATTTATGTAAGTTTAACGACACGTTTGTCTATAGGGCGTATGTTGTTAATAATTAATATTTACACTTTCAGAACTTTCGGTAGTGCTGAAATTAATAACAAATATTTTAGATAGAAATTGTTTAATTTATGAAAATATGTAAGAATAATAATTGATTGTAAATACAACGCAAGCGCCATATATTGCCTAATTTATCGTCAACAATATGGGTCTACAAGGTAGACGACCGATAATTGTTGTTTCGTAAACTAATGGATGGCGAAACCGAAATACGCTAGGTAAATTGTAGTTGAAGATTTTTTTAAAATTAGTTCAAAATAAGTAATAATAATTGAAATAAATTCAAATTGATATAAAACACTAACTTTGTTTTAACACTCTACACCCAATCGAAGTAAGTTCACTCACTCGATTGAATCGATTATAACTTTATTACAAACACTTACATTTTTTTGTGCATTTTATTGTCTAACAATTTTTTAATTAAATGTAAAATTCCAAACTTCGGTGCATTTATGAAGTAATCCAGAGGAATAAAAATGTCAACATTTACAAAAAATACTATAGTTAATGAATTATATTCAAAACATTTTTTTCCTTGAAATAATGATTAATATATATTACTTGACGTTGAATGAAGGTGTACTATGCTTTTTACAAATTTTTATTACGTATATATTCTATAATTTATATTAATTGGTACGATTTAAGTTTTGACAGTTTTCATGTCATTTTCAAGTTTTTTGATGTTATAATGTAGTAATACTTTATTCCTTTCTTCACTTTTTATTTTTATCACTATATGTACATTTCAAGCACAACATGCTCTTTTTCAATAGTTTTATGTAAAATTGATAATAAATCTGATATTAAAAAAGTCAGATAAAGGTAATTTATTGAATTAAATCAATTAATTTTAATAAATTGTTATTTAACCGAGTTAAGTCAAAATTTAAAAGTTTACTAGAATTTTTATACATCTCAATTGCTTATAACATATTTAGTTTTTGAGAATTTGACATTTTTAAAATGTTTAAATTATTTAACGAATATTTATGTCCAAATGTTATTATGTGGTTAGCAATTGCAATTGTTCTTTGTATCTTTGCTGAATAAATGCCATTTTTTTTCATTAATTTTGTTAAATGTATTTCCTAATAAAAAAATTGTCTTAGTTTTAGAATAAAATGCTGGTGTTAGGTTAAATTTTGAAATAATTTAATTAATCTATAATTTAATTTAGGTTCATGAATAATTTTAAAAACAAATTTATTTGTATTTGTTTCATTGATTTTTTCTAATTTTGTAATATGATTAATTAAATATGTTCTTTTTTGTTTGTTAATTAATTTTTTAATTTAGAAAATTTGCAACATCTAGAATTAATTTAAATTCCTCATTTCTATTTTGATCTGTAATTGGTAAATTCATTGTTCGAAAAATGCTGTTTTTTTATGTTTACAAACTAGTTGTTATGTTGGGTTACAGATTAGAGTAAATTGAACTGCGGCGAGTGTAGGATGTCCATTTGTTCATTAAGTAGCTTGACATCTGGATTTGTTGAGTTTTTGTATATTTCGACTGCTTCCAGGTAGTTTAATATTATTTTTGTAGTACAGTCGTACCTCTATTTTTGAGAATGTGTGATATTCCTCCCGGCAATGACAGGCAATCGCGCTGTTGTTTTGGTTGAGCCTATATGCTTGATGGTGTTTTTTTTTAATCGTTTTTCTACATTACGTGAGGTTTGGCCAACGTATACACTATTACAATCGGGGCAGCATACTTTATATACTCCAGACTTTTTAAACTTATTTATCCGGTCTTTTGAATTGAAAAGTAGGGTTGAGAATTTCTTGTTTGGTTTAAAAGCAACTTTAAATCCATTTTTTTTTAATATGAGCAATTTTCTCTGTTGAAATTTTATTGTTGAAAGAATTCAATGTTATAACACTAGAGTCTAATTGTATTTTTAACTTGGGGTATATTAAATTGCTTGTTGGTATTCTTGTTTTTTAATTAATTTTTTAATAATATTGGGGGGGGGGATCGTTTCTTATGCCTATTTCTATAATTTTGTTTAATTCAACTTGTTTGTTTTTTGATGATAGGTATTGTAAAAGCTCATTGAATGGTAGGCTGCAAGTTTATAGGATATGTGATGATTTGAATTATATGGGATTGTTGAATTAGTGTTGATAGGTTTTCTAAATATGTTACATTTTAATTTATTGTTATTATTAGTAATTGTGAGATCTAGAAAATTTATTTTGTGGTTCTCTTCGGTTTCCATTGTACATTTTATTTTAGGGTGGATATTTTAATTAATACTAGGAATTTTTCTAATTGTCTCGATGTTCCTGGGAAACATCATCGACATATCTAAACCAAAACCCTATATATATTTTCATGTTTAATTGAAATATTTTCTCTTCCATGTTTGCCATGAATGAGGGCTAAGAGGTGAACCCATAGGTAAACCTGATGGTTGGCTGTAAATTATATTATCGAATTATAGATAATTTTAATTAATGCAGACTTTAAAGTAGTTGTAAATTTCTGTTTTAATGATTATGTTAGCGTTGTTTTTATCTAAAATGTCTCTAAATAATGATAGGCATTCTTCTGTCGGGATATTAGAAAACATGCTTGAGACATCAAACGAGATTAATTTTGAATTATTTGTAATATCGACTCATATTAAATTTTCTGTGAGTTCCATAGAGTTTTTTATTTAGAATTTTGATGTGAAATTAGTGCATTTTTTAAATAGTTTATTTAGTAAATCTTTGATTTGGTTCTCATTAATCACTTGATGAAACATGATTACAAAATTAATAGTTTGAAAAATACACTTGATTTGTTTCATTAATTGTTTTATTTCCTCTGTCACCATTACTCTAAGAAATTTTCATGTCACACTTTGAACAAATATTTTTTACCAAATCAGAATGCAAAAATTTAAAATTCTCGTTATGTTGATGATATATTTTGTATTTGGTCGGGAAAATCGAGACAATTGGATAATTTCTCCAAATTTATAAATACTATTAATAGAAACATTCAATTTACGATGGAGATTGAATCCAATAATAGTTTAAATTTTCTAGACCTCTCAATTACAAAAACAAATAACAAAAGACATAGATACAAAATTTATAGGAAGGAAACTTTCACTGATTTAATTATACCAAATTCGTCAAACACAACGAATCAAATAAAACACTCCACTTTTCATGCATTTGTACATAGACTTACACAAATAATAGGAAATTAAGATAATTAAAGAAATAGCGATTAATATTGGATATGATAATAAATTAATAGATTCACTAATAAAGAGAAAAAAAAAACAAAAAACAATTGATGAAAAACATATATAACGCTGACATAAAAGAAAAGAAAACATGGAATAAACTACAATATATTAATGGTTTATCACACAAAATTAAGAGAACCTTAAATGGGAAAGAATTTAATATTATTATGACGAATCCATACAATCTAAAAAAGATATTTGTTAATAATAAATTTATAATTAAGAAAGCGCAAAAATGTGGTGTTTATAAAATAAACACGGAATTTCGGAAAACGAATAAAAGAATACAAAAAATCTATAATAGATAATAAAAAAAAACGGGGTTCGCGAAACATTGTATCCGTTTGTATAAAACGGGGAAAACACCTAGTAAACGAATTCGATGACTTCTGGAACTCACCAATTCTTAAGTCCCTTATTACCTGAATAATAATAAAAAATGTATATATATATTCATGTAAAATTAATTTTCTGTACACTCCTTGAGAATGACGTGAGTCGAAACAAGTCGGAGGAAATAAAACAATTAGTGAAACAAATCAAGTGTATTTTTCAAACTATTAATATAGTTTATTGAGTTTCCTAGAGGGGCTGTTTGTGTATGAAACAACAAGTCTTATGGGTAGTTCATTTTTATGGGTTTTAACCTAACCATTTAACCTGGGGGTATTTGGGTTTTTATTAATTATTTGCATTTGGTCTAATTTTAAAAAAATAACAGTATCTTTTAATATGTTTCTTATTTAATTTTGGTATTTGTCAGTAGGGTCTGTTTTTAAAATTATTAGTTTTTCATTGTTTATAAAATTGTTATTTTTTTCTTTGTAAGTATTGTTATCGAGAATAACTACTGAGTTATTATCAGCTTTTGTAATTATTAGTGAATTATCTATTATTTTCTTTTTAATTAATTTAATTATAGTTGTTTCTGGATTTGAGCCTCAATTCTGTTTTTTAATGATTTTGGCAATTTTTGCTCTAGCAACCAGTGGTTCGCTATTAGTTTTAAGTGCAATTTCTGATTCTACTATTGATATATTTTTTTCTTTTTTGTCATTTGAACAATTGCTATAGTTTGGATTTTTTGACAGCAGATCCCGTTCTTCAACAGAAAAAGTTACTTTTGACAAATTTGTAAATTGATTTTTGGATAGTTTTGGTGATGATTCTGTATTTCTTGAATTTTTTGGGTGTTGTTTTTCTAATTTATTTATCTTTTTTAATTGTTTTAGATATTTAATGAATAACTTAGCTCACATTCTTTCTTACCAAATCATCTAATGTATCAAATTCAACTGGGTGTAGTTTATAGTTCCGAGTGTAATATCTTTAGATAATGTTCTATTGCATCTCTCTTCCGGTGGATGTTTTTGATTTCCGTTCTGATCCATGTAACTCGTGCTATCTTAATTGACTTAATAGAGGCTGGTGTGTTAGTCCTTGTTTTTAAATTCACGTACTTGGGGGTGATTTTCTTCCGAAGGCACTCACTATTGAACCAGATATCTTGTGATATTGTTCTGTATTTCTTCATTAGTTTGTTGTATGATTTGGTCTGTACTTGCTGATTTCAAATATATGATTTTTATTTTCAACGTCAAGTAACATGAATTACCACATAGTAGTGGTCAAAACCATCATATAATTAATATATAACTTCGAACTATTCGAATTATTACAAGTGTTTATGAAATTTAAAATGATATGGGATTAATAGAGAGAAGATAGCTTAATAATAGGAAAAGAATTTATTCTGTTAGTCACAGTTATTTAGATAAAAAGAATTTGAAAATAATTAATAAATCATTTTCTCTTTAATATCTTTCCTAAACACAAACATCCTACCATCACCATTCATCAATTCATTTATGCAAATCGTCAGGACAATTCAACTAGCTAGTATTGATTTTTCTTTAACTTCATCATAAATTCATGACAGGGCAGAAGGAGGTCTTTCTGTCATGTCATGAATTTATGATTTTATGGTCAATAGCCCAGACAGACTAACACCTACATCTATTATAATTATTTATGTTATATTGTTAAAATTATCTGTATAGTCTAAATAAAGATGTGTGTATACTGTAACGAAAAGTGTAACGAAAGTGAAAGAAGGAACTGGAAGCATCACTCTAAAATGTTCCACAAAGCGCGCGACGGTAAACGCGGTGTTATCGGAAGTTTCGGAAAGTTCGAGAAACAAGCACGCTATATAAACGAGCGCTAGTGGCGCTGCAGGCAGTCTATCACGAACGTCCGAGTACTCAACATCTCGTTATAAATAATTAGTGACAGTGTTATTAAGTGACACTGTAAATAAATAAATAAATAGACATTGTGCTATTTATTTCCGAGTCTGATTAAACCCGATTTCGTAACAATATATTCTATCTTTAGCTACTGTGACATTTTGATTTATGTTACATAAGTACTTTTAAACAAATGTTCAATAATAGACCTTTGCTTGTTGTTTAATATCGATTTGTAGTTTAATAACTCAGGACTGTTCAGAAATATTTTTAAAAACTTCATATTTCATCTGATAACTTAATTTAAAAAAGAAAGAAAAATTTTAATATAAAATAGGATAATAAATATGGTGAATGCGCCGGGGATTATTTTTAAAATCAATCTTAAACGTATTATTCTCTTTTATCACCTAAAAATCCTCTTAATTCCCACGGGTAGATTTACGTTACAGGTAAATTAACATCCCGCATTTGCGCAGAAAATGCAATCTTAAAACTCAACGCTAAGGATTCGAAGGGATTATCTCTTCCACGGGATCCCTTAAAGGAGGGCATTACAGAGTTATGTTATTGTTATTCCCCGGGCGTTTTTCACCGGCTCTGTCTGTTATCGTTGCTCGCCCGTTAATCCCTCCAGTGCATTTCCGCTTCAGCATCTCCCACCGCAGCTTCACAAAGGCGTTCGCATGTGGAATGCTCCATTCGGAAGCCAAATATCCTTCGGTAATGACAAAAGTTTTCTGACCGGATTTATTTTTAGTAAAGCCGATTTGTATTGAATTATTTTTTATATAAATATATAAAAATATATATAACATAAAAAAATTTATTATAATTTTAAGTCTTGGGTAGAAAGACTTAAGTCTGATCGATAGCCCACACATATTATCACCTTCATGTATTGTAAGTATTTATGATGTAAAGAAAACACTTAATAAATAGGATATATTTTAATTAAGACAGTTGCTTGTTAGTTTCATTAATTATTGGTGAAACAAACAACCAAGTCATCATATTAATTATCACATAAAAATGTTTCGATAATGAGGCAACATATCATGTTAATTGAATTTTCCTTTTAAGCAATAAAATTGAGCAATAATGTATAATAAGAGGGTTAAAGAAATGAGACAATGAAATTAACAAAAATATGGAAAAACCAGAAAATTTATGAAAAAGAATGATAGAGAGTATTTAAAATATGAATAATTAAATGAATGTGCTAAAAGTTCAAATAAGTTTAAAAAGAGTATTAGTAAAGCTTAATTAAACAAAGCTATCTTTGCAATTGAAAATAAAAACAACAAATTAACCAAAAAGAAAACCAATGAAATGTAATATTAATGCCCGTTTGCACCTATTTTACTGTAAGGCCTCCTTAGTTAAGGGATTCTTAAAAGTTAAGGAAAAAATAGTATAGATTGGATTGCACCGCTCAAATAAAATTTGCGCTTGGGTAAGGTCTCCTAAGTTGGGGGAAAATCTAATGGAATGTTAGTGCCTAACTTCATGTCGTCTACAAAAGCGTATTATTCTCGTTTTCTAACCTTGAAATCATAGAAAATTATTATTAATTTTAGAAAATTACAATTGTTTGGAGTAATTGTTACCTTTATAAACATTATAGCAATCAAAAGAAACTTTAAAGAATATATTTATTTAAGAATTTATAAATTTCACCATTTTCTTTATAACATTATTGGTTCGCTTTCTCTAATTTAATCGTTATCTGTGAATTATAATGAATAGATTAGAATCAGTCGTATGTCAACGCTAAGGAACCCTTAGTGAAGTTAGAGAGAGATAACTGCAGCCACTCCCCATAAATTAGGCGTTGCATAGTGCAGCGCGAAATTCGAAAGAGGTAGTGCCGAAGATACGAGTTGTGTCGATTCCGCTGATTCGGCATGACTCGTACACTTGTACTCGACAGGCGCTCTCGGCACCGAAGGTATAGCCGTTGAATGTGAACTTTATATAGAACCCTTTATACGTGTTATGAAAACGTGACCGATCGTCCTGTTGAGAGCTAGAGTGCGCATAGTGGATTTCCAGTTAAAATTCTTTAGTCAAGCCCTCACTACAGGGCCGTCTAACTCACATTCATAACTGTTCAGATTCAATGTTTATTACGCACGCGCCGAACTCATTTCATACGAAGCGGACACCACGACCGACATAAGCGCAGCTTATTGGCTCTTCTGGTTTCATTCCCACTTGTAACTGTCACATCGCGTAAACTAAATAATATAATCATATTGGCTTAAATGAATGAAATATATGTTAAATATTAATATTTAACATCAACCATGAATTCATGAATCAATAAGTATTTAAACTTAATTTATATAATTTCTGACTGCAATTTACGATTGTAATAAAAATGTATACATTTTAAATTATAGTATTTTTATTTCAGTCAAAAATTACAAGCAGATATTATACGTAATATTATTATTGAATATTAATGGAATTACAAAATGTTCTTTCTATTTTTTTTTTTTCAAAATTGTGAAATTCAAAATGTTACTAGATTGAGATATATTTTTTCTACATATGCTAATTTCATTCGTATTCACTTTGGAAAAAATATGCTAATTTGACATATACTAATATTACATAAAAAGGTGATTTTTGTACTCCTAAAAATGGTTAAAATAAATAGAATTTATAAAATAATAAGTAATTAATCATTTTTAAATTATATATATTGGTATATTTGCAAATATTTTAACTATATCATACTTTTACCGTACTTAGCACTAAGGAGTACTTAAACAATACGGTGAAAACGGACTTAAAACACTTAACTTTTAGTTTTTAAGGCTTCGACTTAATTGTACATGGTCTATTACAGCTTAATAAAACACTTTAACTTTGTTTGCACAACCATTTTTTTTATTTTGTGACTATAGTTGCGACAATATTAGTGTGTTATTATCAAAATAAGAGTAACTTAATAAAAGTAAATAAACAGAATATATACATTATTTAGGGAAGGATAATTGCTTTAAAAATAGGGGTATATATTAAGTCGAGTTGATCATTAATTACGGGAATGTCCGGATTAGCGCGCGCTTTGTAGATTTCTAGCGACTCCAGGAGGTTCATCTTGCGACCCTTTTCGGCAAAATGGATTATCGTGATGCGTCTTTTCCAAACTTGTGATTGTTTTCAGTAAGGTATTTTACGAAAGACGACTTATCTGCTAATTTCTGCCGAAAAGATCTAAAGTGCTCCTGGAGCCTGATATTAAAATTACGACCACACTGACCTATATATACACCTTTACAGTCTATGCATGTGAGTTTATATATCACTGATCTCTGAGTCGATTCAATTTTTGTTTTTGAATTGAATATGTGATATAAAATAAATATGAATAAATTATTAAAAATCAACCAATAAAACACAGATTAGATTGAATAACTTTAAATTATCGACTAATTTCGGATTATTAGCCCATTTTCAAGAGAATTTAAAATTTATTCATATTTATTTCATACAATATGAACTACCAATGTCTAAATATTAAAACCATTAATTATATTGAATATGTGATATTTAAATTTTGTGTATGGTTTTAGTGCAACTGTTATTTTGTGGTGTTCTAAAATAGATTTAATTTGTAGTGAGATGTCACCAAAGTAGGTTAAGGATTTAATTTTTTTTCTGTTTTTGTATTTTCTTTGCTTGCGTATATAAAATTATTTATATATACAAACGTCTTTATTTAGACAATATGACAACAAAAATTTAAATAAATTATAATAAGAGTTTAAAATTGTTGTAGTAGTCTATCATGGGCTATCGATCATAGGTCTTCCTGCCTAAAAATATTTAATTTTCTAAGTTTGAATTTCTTGATGAGCTTGTTTGTGATTTGAGGTGAATAACAGTCTGAACTTGCAATTTGTTTTATAATGGATATTTCTTTGACTAAAACTGTTAGATCTAAGAGGGTATTAATTTAACTTTGTTTTGCCACTTTTATTTAACTTTTGTAGTGACTATAGTTTCAACTACAAGATATTCATTATTAAGCTAAGTACCTAAAATTATGTGTACGTTGTATTTATATAGCATCAAAGAGTAAATAGTAAGAATGAAATAATTTGTTGTACAGTGCAAAATAGTGGCTAAGGTCACGAAGAGCGCAACAAATGGACTCGTGCTTTGAAAAACACACACATGAAGATCTCGACTCATTATTTTATGGTGGAGGGATCGTAATAAATAATGTAAAGTGTTCCAAACGAGAAGAAATAAAATACCTAAAACAGTTACTTAACAGCAGAGACAATATCATATTCCTATAATAACAAATAACATAATTAAACATAACAAACAATATATCGTACACCGATAATAATTCATCAATGGAGGACACTAAGGTCGCAGAAATATTAAAAGTAAAATAAAAAATGTATCGAAAATATACACAAACAAATGAGAACAATAAATTGAGCTCAAATAATATAAACGTAAATAAACAAACACACTGAAACAGATAATTAAATAAAACAAAACAACAAGGGATTCCAGCCACATCATCTCGAAGCAAAAAAGTACAAAAACACTAGCGCATGCTGCGGCAACCAATCAAAAAATTAATAATTAGGGAATTAGAACAAATACAAATTCTATCAGAAAAGAAGTAGGAGAGAATAAAGAAGGACTTTGAGGGAATTGCGGCAAAAGAAATTTACTGGTTGTCACTAAATGTAATATAACATAACTCGTGAATTAATTTCTCACTTAACACTTGGTGAAACATGTTTAAAAATTAAACATGTTTACTTTTTAGGTAATTATAATATAACATATTCTACTGAAGATCTAAGATGATTTTATAGTCGAGAAAATTTCAAACGAGAGTTTTTTCAATTCATTTAAGTTAGGAGCTGAAAAAGATGTGAAGAACAAGATAACTAACCCCTCAATCCTGAGGGTTAGCCGAAAGCTAAAGAAGTATCTTCCTATTTATTTCTGAAATTTGGAGGACCAGCAAAGTACAATAATAAACGTGATAGATTATATAAGGATAGTGCAAATTAACGCAAGAAGTTTAAGAATAAAAATATATTGAAGTTTGAAAGAACAAAAGTATCCACATTATATGTATAAGTGTCTGTGAAAATTGGTTTAATAAATATAAAATAAAAATATATAGCTTAGAGTTTTATAAATTAGCTAATTTTTACTACAGAGAAAATCAAAAAGGCGGAGGCGTGGCAATTTATGTTAGACAGAATTTGACATAACATCCAGTGATTGGGGAGCAAGAGGACAATTACCAACATTCCTGCGATCATTTATGACTGATCGCACCTTTAAAGTTAGAATTGGTAATGAGCTATCCTCGGCGGCAAACTTGGAAAATGGAGTACAACAAGGCTCAACAATTAGTGCGACGTTGTTCCTCATAGCCATAAATGACATTACTAGAAAAATTGAAAACCCTATTAAAAAATGCATATATGTGGATGACCTGGCCATATATATGTCCGGCGATACAATTCCCAGTATATCGAATAAACTTCAAGCAGCAATTAACGATATAAACAGCAATGCCGAATCTGTAGGTTTTCGATTCTCACTATGAAAAACTACGTGCCTCCATTTCTGTAGACTCCGGCGACCGCATCACGACCCACGCTTATACCTTAAAAATATTAGAATTAGATGCGTGGAAGATACTCGTTTCCTAGGCTTAACGCTAGATAGGACCTTGTCATATAGACAACACATAAAGGAGGTAATACTAAAAGCAAAACAAGCTCTCAATTTAATTAAATGCTTGGTAAATACAACTTGGGGAGCAAGAAGAGATGTCCTGTTCCGCCTCTACAAGGCGATGGTACTTTCCAAAATAGACTATGGTTGTGTTGTATACTCAACAGCTAGGAAATCATGGCTGAAAACCATGAATGTAGTGCATAATATGGGAATAAGATACGCGACTGGAGCTTTCTATACAAGTCCAACGGAAAGCCTCCAATGCGATTCTAACATCGAGTCATTACTACACCGACGAAACAAATTTGTCCTACAATATGATGCAGGAATGCATTATAAGAAAGGACATTTTAATGAAATCTTGTTCCTAAACCAATCTAAACTACAACAAAAGTATGTCATTAAACCAACCATAACAAGACCAGCAAATATAAGAGCCAAGGAAATCAAGGATCCACTCCACATAACACTGCCTAGGGTGTTTAAGGTTGGGTTTGTCGAATTTCCTTACTGGTACTTTCGGAAACCCAAAATCAGATTTGATCTGGCTGCCTTTAATAAGCAATCCAACTGTCTGGAATTGTTGAAGGCAGAGTTTTCGAAATTACTACATGAATATCCGAAGGCAATCAATATAAACACTGCCGGAATAAAAGCCAACACGGGAACAGGATCCGCTTTCTCTATTGGCGGAATTGTACATTCGTGGACCCTCCACCAGTCAGCCAGTGCCTTCACGGCAGAACTGTACGCCATTTATCAGTCAATTCTCTATACTAATATGGCAACGTTTTAAACTGCAATAATTTGCACAAATTCTCAATCTGCTATTGATGGAATCTCTGAAATACTTACTTACGACCCCTTAATACAACTCATCCAAACACAGATCTTCCAGCTGCGACAGCGTTCGACCCTAATATTTATTTGGATACCAGCGCATAGTGGTATGAGCTAGCAACTGAGGGCGCCCGATTAGCGGCGGCCGGGGAGAATACAAACGATATCCCAGTAAGACCGAAGGATATTAAGAGATACAACAATAGCAAAATCGTAGAGGATTGGCAGAGGAAATGGAACGACTCTAGGAGCTACTTGAGATCCATTAAACCAAAAATAGAATCGTGGAAATCACCACATTACCTAACGAGGAAAGAGGAAGTAGCCATCTGTCGACTCCGTATAGGACACACACGACTTACATCGGCTTACCGACTCGCGGGAGAGGAGCAACCCGTTTGCTCAACCTGCAAAATTGCATTATCGGTCAAGCATTTGCTGGAGGATTGTGTGGTATATGCAGATGCGTGAAATAGATTAAAGCTAAAAAACAAAATTGAAAATATACTAACCAATGATGAAAATGAAACAAGGAAATGCCTGAGATTCCTAGAAGAAACGGGTCTCATGCAATATATTTAAAAACATTAATAACATAGGAACGACTGTGATAGTAGATTAAGTTATTTATTTTATTTATTTGTATATTTATTAACAATGTAACGTATTAAATATGACCGGCGAATGACCCCAGAAGTCGAAGCCGGAATGTGGGAGGGGTTTTTAGGTCGGTAGTCTCCAGGACTCTGTCCGAGAGGAATCCGACACTATGTCCTTAAATGGATTTTTCTCCTTCCACAACCAAAAAAAAAACGTCCAATAAACATACCAATTCAATGCGAAAAAAAGCTATTTGAATATACTTCAATTTCTTTTAAAATATAGCCTAAGAAAAGTTTAATAATTTATCTTTATCAATAATAATAAAAACAACAATAATACTAAAATATAACAATATGCTTACATATTATAATCATTAGTTATATTTGTTGTGTTTATATCATATATTGTAAAAAAGCTCGTCCGTCAATAAAGAATTATTATTATTATTAATGGACTTGTGTAATATCGGTAATCGATCAAAAAACATGTAATATAGAAATAAATATAATAAATGTAAATGCTTTGTTACTCTAATTTCAATATTTCTATCAGACTGACCAATGCATGATTCTTTACAATTTTCACAAATTAATTTATAAATGCCTGATTTTTTAGTTCTATTTATAATAGTTTTCAGATTATGAATAATATTGTCTATTTTGAAAAAAAAAAAGGTTTAAATACTACATTGACGTTACAATTTTCAAGGGTTCTTTTAATTTGCTTACAAATGTTTCCAAAATATGATATTGGTTAAAAATTATTTTTATTTGTTTTGTTTGTTGAGTATATTAAGTTTTAAATTTGTTTTAATTCCTGTTTTGCAATTAGAGTGTCTTTTAGGGTTGGATGTAGCCATTGTTTGTAGCAATTTGTTTTATTGCTGAAAATTCTTTAAGACATGATTCATTACAAAGGAGAATTTGATTAAATTAAATAAGAACAATTTGAAAATAATTAATTAATTAATGCAGAAAGACCCCAGGCCGATAGCCTGGATAGACTAACAAACTATTTATTTTTGTCAAGTAAATATAAATGTATGTATAAACTTATGTAATATTGTCTGAATAAAGATGTTTGTACATATAATTAATTAATTATTTTCAAATTATTTTTATTTAATTTATTTAAATAACTGCGACCAAGTGAATAAATCCTTTTTTGTTATGAGAATTTGATTGCTCTATTAATGAAAAATATTTTTATAAAATTTTATATATATACAAACATCTTTATTCAGACAACATGACAACAAAATTTCACAAAATTTATTATAACAATATGTACAATTGTGTTAGTAGTCTGTCATGGGCTATTAAAATTTTATATATAATTAGAAATGACGTCTACTTTAATTCTTCATCATAATCACACAATCACTCTCTGTTAGTCCGGATTATCTTAACCACAACCATCCTTCCCCCTTTCACTTTTTCTCTGTCTCCCTTGTTATTTCATAACTAAAAAGAGTTTATGGCTGCGAAATCTGTTCCGTGTCCGTAACGGCCGGCGTCGGCTTGTAGAGACGTAAAAACCGCCATTATTTCGCCTCAATGAAAAGGACGGAAAGAAAAGAAAAAAAGGGAAGAAAATCTGGGACTCGAGGACGTTAATCCGCCGTCCTCGCAAGTTCCCACACCTACAAACTATCCCGGGGAAACTTTCCCGGAAATTTATCGCGGCCAAATAAATTTACGATTGCTCAATTTCTTATCTTGTTTACCCATCGCACGCCGACAGGGAATAAACATAAATGTAATAACTGATGGTCTTAAAATAAACGGTGGCCTGTTTGTCGTAAAATTGGATTTTGTTTCTTGGAATTGAAAGAATGCTGTGCATTTTTTGTGTTTATTTTACGATCTGATATATGTGCCATAAATTGGCATTATTTAAAAAAAAAACAATTAAAAAGTTTTTTTTTTCTATATATTAATTTTAATTTAATGAAATGTTCAACCACCATTCATCCAAGGAGTGATTCGTGATTAGATGGTTGCGAATAATTTAAAATTACAATGAAATTAAACAAAGAAAATTTCTGGCAATGATCAATAAAATTCGATCAATCCCCTTTTTCCAACTGCAAAAATTATTTACACTGTAAGTTTTACTTTAATTTAAAATTAATTTATCTTTTATTGACAAGGAATCTTTCGTGAGAATATTCGTCTAAAAAAGTTAATTCGTTAATGTCAGAAGTACATTATCAAAGTTAATTTTAATTCCGTAATTGTCTATTTTTTTTAAAAAAATGATGAATATCCTCAGATGGCCACATCCTTTATGTTGGCAAACTAACAAGCAGTCAGTTACTTTGCCATACCAAACGCAGGCAGAGAGTAGGTGTTACTGAAAGGTTTATAATTATTTATACACAATTAAAAAGCGGCGGGCCAATTTAATATTTAAAACCAAGCCATAGACTTTATGTATCACCTTTGCAACATTATTGTGCCTGTTAGTGTATCCTTTTGGTAACAGGATTTTACAACCACTTATGATGTGCTCGAGTGTCTTATGACTTATTTTTCGTTACACATCCGACAGTTGGTGCAGCCCATTTTGATGACTTCAATAAAATATTTGAGATGAAATTATCTGGTGCTAGATCACACATGTAAATCCTTTCGTTACTGAAAATATATAGCTTTGTGTGAGTCAATACAACAAAGACTCTCTGTTGATCTCTGGCTTGTTTATTAAGTTTTATTATTATCGAAAAACCGTCTCCGGTTACTTTTTCACTCTTTACGTTTTCCGATTATCCAGATGCTAACAATGAATGATGGATAAGGAATCGGCAGTTGATTAATCCCATAGAAATTGCGCAGTTTGCGCCGGTCGGAACTGTGAATGCGCCGGGAGCCAATGCAATAACGGTTTTATTGTTGGATGGGACTGTGTAGTTTGTTGTAGCAAGTAAACTTTTGATTAAACACGGGTAAAATGTGTTTAGTTTAGTTTCGTATTGAATTAAGGTCACTGCAAAGCTATTATTCAACTGGGAAAGGGCGAATATTGGAAAAAGCATCTCTTTAGAGAATTATTTGTTATAAATAGAAAAGAGTATTTATTTACTTGGTCAGAGTTATTTAATAGAATTAATTGTTATTTTATTATTCAAAGTGAAACAAAAAAGGATTTTATTCTTTTATTTTTTTAAATGGCAACTGTTATGAACTTTAACTGATAGTCCGTAACACATATTCGCGGCAGTAAACAATTATACTGTTCTTCGTCATCAGAAAAGATTTGCGAATATCCGTGATGCCTCTCGGAACTAAAATTTGCTTTTTTCTCTTTATTTTGTCGATACTCTTATATTTTGTGACATATCTGTGTTAAGCGCAACCTTGTATTGACAAACAGCATCTCAGATTTTAATATTTTGATTAATTACAGCTAGCACAGCTTGCTTCATCTTGGCCGAATTTTCTACTTGCGCTTGCTTACTGTCATTGTGAGAATAGTTAGTTCTCCTAACACTTTTTTATTCATTTTCTGCAAACAAAAAGAAACATCTGTTATCCAAAAGTTTACCATACGTAAATCATACGTACCTATTTATTGGTGTAAAGTAGTGCTTAAACTATAATTAATATTAGAAAAAAGATGAAATAATTGAAAACTAAATTCATGGAGTTCAAGCAAACTTTATTACAATGTCTCCTATATATTCTCAATAAACGTAAACTTTCTTACAACCATCCTTATTCAACTGTGTAATTTCCGTAACACACAATAATGTGTCAATCTTATATAAATATTTATTTTCAAGTTATATTTAAATAGTTTCGTGTTCATATCTAAATATTGCTACAACATTGTAGAATTGAAATTCAATAATATGTCAACATTGCTACAAGATATAATTTCTAATAAGAAAAATTTAAAACTATTATAATATTTCAGAATATTGATTAAATATTCATGAAAATTAGAATACTTTTTAAATTCACATTAATATAAATTCAAACCAACAAACAATTGTAATTATTGGTGAGGAATGTAAACGCGTAAATACAAAACCGTAGAATTAATTCACTCCCCATATTTCGTGTGTAATGCGTTTGCGGTCGAACGTACACCGCACACTGGAAGCTGCAATGTTTCCATTACCTTGCAGTCATTACCGTTTTGATGTCGCTTAATTACTATTGCGCCGTCCCGGTGCCCGTATTTCAGGTTAATAACACTCGCACCAACACAAGGGAGAGTTTTAAATCAAAATTTTAAACGGACTCACTGTTAATTAAATCACTGCTTTTTAATAAATGATCCGGATGGGAGCTTTCATTTCCTGGACCGACAAAGTTTGCACAAAAGAGAGGAATAAAAAGTTGGTAAGTTATAGTATTAGGTGCAATAATTTAAGCTACGCTTCAATTCATGGAAGGGTAATGTTTATATAATGTAAAAAATGTTTTAAATTGGAATTTGCATTAATTATTTCAATATGCAAGGATTATTAAAATCACAGAAACACCTAAGTAATTCTCAAACAGTAACAAAATTAAAAAAATATATTTCAAATAAAATGTTCTTTGATATAAACAAACTACTATTTTAACTCTCTTTATCTATTTTTACTTGGTGATTATAATAATAATAATATTTATTTCCCAACAGACATTCATCCGATTACAAGAAATTTTAACAATAAGATAAATAACAGAATAAAAGTTCTATATTTGAAAATGTCTATAATTGCATTTGTATGTTAATTATGATGTTATATACGTTTTCATGTATAATAATACGTGAAATTATAGATATTTTCAAATATAGAACTAAATCTTTTTGCGGATTAAATAATTTCAAAACTTTGTTATTTTATTTAACACGAGACAGACGTAAAAGAGGAAATGCACACCAAATAAAATGCAATGTTTTTTGATTGTTTCTGTTCTTAGTGCAAAACGACAAATGAATCAGTGGATGTTCTTTCACTGGATAAATAAGGGGTTAGTATTTTTATATTATATAAAAAAACATAAAATTTGAATAGATTTATTGAAGACAACATTAAATTAAGAAAATTGAAATAAAAAGAAACACAGGTATTGTAAACAATTGAAAAGATAACACAAACATCCACCTTTTGTTTACTTTATAAATGCATCGTCAACAATTTGGGTCTACAAGTTAGACAGCCGAGAAATTTAGTCTCATCCACTAAAGGTAGATTAATTTGCTCTATTTGCGAGACCAGGAAACGAAAATATTCAACCACCATTCATTTAGCGTAACAGATCGTTAGATCACAACACAACATCGCTTCTATAAAATAAAGTGTATGGTAAAATTAAAAACGACTGTAACTTATTTTATTTTAAAAATAACTATGGCATATGTTATATCGGATTAAAGAGAAAAAAATATTCCTTTTAATAAAGTCATAGCCAACTATTGTTTCCATTTAAAAAAAGGTAAGTTTGTATCATATCTCCCAAAATATGGGCGAAAAATTTTTTTTGATTTTTTGTTATTAATCTGTGTAAAATTTTGTACAACTTTGTCCTTTACAGTTTTTTTCTATCTATGATAATAATAGAGATATATTGATTTAAAAAAAAAATGACACATTTTACTTTTTTCAAAATATCTAGTTACCCTTGACTTTTTCAAATATTTTGAAAGTGTCATTTTATTCGTCTTATAAAACTACACTTCTTTCCCCATTTAACCGTTTTTCTATCTCTTATAGTTTCCGAGATCCCCATAGAGAACATCGAAAAAAACTCACCCTGTATATGATACTTATAGTTAAGTCAAATTGTTCTAACAATGTGTTAATAAATCCGTGTAGTATTAAAATTAACAAATGAGCTTATTTCTGTTAGATTAATAATTTTTGTGCAGCCAGACATATCTGCAAAAAATCATCCATATTGTATATTGTGTTTTGTTTCAAGATTTACTTGATTTCTTGTTTGAATACAGTTGATTCTAGTTCCTTATTTTTTGCGGATAATGCGTTATATAATTTTATTGCGTTGTACGATGGTAACTTTCTGTAGTGGCTATGTATTGCTTCCTATATCATAAATTTTACTCGAATTCCACAAACCTAGAACTATTAAATTCCTTATGTAAAATCTTTGAAATATCCTGGTCTGACGAGGTCCGAATAACAGAAATGGCGATCATCAGCTATCAAAACGTTAGATGAATTCTGGTTGAATAATCTACAGTCCTTATTTGGAACGCCTTACACGTCAATTCACTAGCGAGAGCATTTCTTTACTTTCTTTCACGGTACGATCCCACATATTGTCACGATTCATTCGATCTAGCGCGAGCACTATCCTGTAGTACTGCGTCAGGATGACCCTACAAGTCAGTGTGAATGACTAGCGTGAACACTCCCTCCTTTTCTCATATGGTACGATCCTACACGTAAATATGATGCATTCGATAAATTTACCAACGGGAATACTATCCTGTATTACTAAGTCAAGACAACCCTACACGTCAGTTTGAATGACTAGCGGGAACACTTCTTCGTTTTCTCACAAAACACGATCATACACGTAAATATGGTGTTTTCGATTGTGTGTTTAATTATTTACTCTACAAGTCACCTTTAACTTAAAGTGTATAAAAATCAGAAACCTAACTCATCCGTTAGGATGACGACGAGTCTCCATTTTTAATCATCATATTTCTTCATTTATATATAATGTTGTTTATTCGTTGTTCAAGATTATTACTCGCTTGCGTTCCCATCGGATTTTGTAGATTTTTCAGTTTAATTTAGGAGCCGCGCGTGCGAGTTATATTTCTTAGTTTTTTTTTACGTTTTTTGTTCGATCCGACAGACAATTCCATTTGGTAAATTGCTCATAAGAACTTCAACACCTCTAATAGGTTTTATTCTTTGTAGGTACTATTTCGATTATATTTATAGGAATAATTTATATTCCACTTGACGTAACATACCAGGACCTTGAAACATTCACATCTATCCTAGAGGTTTATCTACTTGATTAAAAAATCATACTCATAGGTGATTTTAATTTGCATAATATATATAACAAAAGATTACCACTGAACAATAAGAGCTCATGTTTTAAATATTTCATGGAAATTCTTAACATCAAACAATTCAATAATATAGCCAATAGTTACAACACAACACTTGACTTCCGTAATTTTAATAACAATTTAAATGTTATTCGTTCCAATTACCCTTTAGTTACCGAAGATAACTACCACCCTGCACTAGATATTGTACAACAGTATGTTAAATCTACCTCTGAAACTTTTCCTTCAACGATAACTGCAGGTACAACTTCTATAAAGCCGATTTTCCAGCCATACATGACGAACTTTTAACTTAGAATGGAGGATTCTTGACTCATTTAATGATGTCAATGAAATTGTATTATAATTCTATGATATACTCTTCAATCCTCTCAATAAGCACGTTCTGAGGTGTCTCACATCAAAATCTAAATATCCAATTTGGTACACACGTTAAATCCTGCTTAACCTAAAAAAGAAATTATCCTACAGACTTAAGTGGCAGAAAACTAAAAATCCTGAATAACTGGCCGAATTTAAGAGAGTTCGCAATCTAACGAAACACCTTATTGCAGAATCGTACTCCAATTATATCTCCAACACAGAAAAGGAAGTTAATAAGTACCCCAAGGAATTATGGAAATTTATCTCCAGTCAGAAAGGGACAACCAAATCGCAGGTTATATGACGAAAATCGTGTATTTACAACACCTAAAGATATAGTAAATGGTTTCGCGGATACTTTTAAAAATATATTTAGCAGTAATGCAACTCCCAACGTTGACACCATTTATTCTAACTGTACTCCTTTCACAATTTCTAAAGTAGATAAAGTACAGCTTGTATCCATTATGGCATCCCTTCCAAACAAACTCACAGCGGGTGAAGACAAACTTCCAAGTTTTCTGCTCAAAGATTGCAAAATTGTTCTTGCCAAACCTTTAACATCAATTATTAATCTTTCAATATGTAAAAGTAAATTTCCCAACCGCTGGAAAAGGACACTGTTATGCCCAATCTTCAGGAAAGGCGACGCCTCACAAATAAGCAATTATTGTCGCACCGCAATCCTATCTAACTTCGCCAAGTTAATGGAAACAGTGCTATATAATATTATTTTTAACAACGATCCTATATCTCACCCTACCAACACGGATTCATGCCGGTAGACACTAACAAATCTTGCTACTATTTTGCAGTTCCTTTCTTAAGCTCTAGATGTGCGAGGCCAAGTTGATGTGATATACAGCGACTTCTTCCGAGCATTTGACTCTATTAATCACAAACTGCTGGTAGAGAAACTTGGGTCTTTCAAGGCTATTCCGGCGGGTACTCAATTTATACAGTCCTACCTGCACAACAGATCTTGTTACGTGTACTACAACAGTTATAAATCTTTCGAATTCTCGCCGTCTCGCCGGGGCAAAGACTTGTTTTGGCCCCTTTCTCTTCAATATTTTTATTAATGATTTGCTGGGGATGCTTACTTTCCCTGTGTTAGCATACGCCGACGACCTCAAAATTTACCAAAGGATCCAATGTCAGAACGATGTGGACATGCTGCAATCGAATCTAAACATCATATCTAAGTGATATTCCAATTTAAACTTAAAACTCAACGTAAAAAAATGCAAACTACAGTCGGAAACGCAATTCTCTCACAAGAATTTGCCATATTTTAGATGATTATCTGTCTGTCGTTGACTGTTTCAAAGACCTAGGAGTTACTTTTGATAAGAAATTCACTTTCGCTACCCATGTTGAAACTATTCGCCCCGCAGCCTCCAGATCATTGAGATTTATACTGAGAAACGTTCATGAATTTCGAAACACTGATGCGGTATAGTCATTATACTTTGCTTTTGTATCAAGTAAATTGGATTACTGTAGTTCAGTCTGGTATCCGACATGTATAAGCCGTTCCCTTCTACTAGATCGACTACATTGGCGATTTCTAAAAGTTTTGTCTTACAAACTCGACGGTAATTATCCATCTATTAGGGCGAATCAAGAACATCTACTTGAAAGGCTTAAATGGATAGCATTATCTTCCAGACGAGACCACGACTGCGCCATAATTCTCAGGAAACTAGTGCGCGAGAAAAACGACTGACCCAATTACTTTCCGGAAAACCCTTTAATGTCCCACAACAATCGACCAGATGCTCCTCATCATTCCGACTACCCACACCAAGGATATGTGTTCTGCAGCGGCCATCGATCTTCATAATGTGTCGTTGCGCAGAAAAGTCATTCGATGATTTATTTATATAAAATGTAACTTAAATGTTGTTTCTACTCTTAATACTTGTCATTTTACGTATTTTTGTTTTTTGTTCTTTTCCTCGTAATACAATTTTTTGTATTGTACCTTCTATTATACTATTATATTGTCCCGTAAGTAGAAAATCCTGTTGGACAATAAAGGCTATAATTATTAAGATCTGCAGTTTAATTTAATGAAAATGAATTGCTTATTTTCTGTCTTTAATTTAGTATTTAAAATTAATTTATTTTTATTATATACAAACATCTTTATTCAGACAGCAGAATTACAATTCTTTACAAATATTTATATTTACAATACATATTGATGGGTTAGTAGTCTGTCATGGGCTATCGACCGGAGGTCTTTCTGTCCTCTTTTTATTATTTTTAATTAAAAATTCTATTAATTATTTTAATTTTATAAATTTACAAATGACACCTATATGAACTATTACAAATACATTGCAAAATCAACAGTTATTTTTTTACAAGTATGCTTTGCTGTATCAGTTATCAAAATACAAATGATAATGCTGCTTAAATATGAACTTGGTTTTGAGAAAATACAATTAAAACCTATGTTGGAACACAAATACTTGACGAACAACCTAATATTATATTGCTACTACTAAGAATTTAGTTGTAATTACTTTTATTATCATTTCATCACGTTAAACTAATCAATATTTTAATAATAAAAAAAATAATTGTATTACACTCAAATGTAATATCGTGTTTACCTATATTTTTTTCTTCTTCTCTTCATATATTAAACAAACAACCATTTCAGTAACAGCATTGGACAAAAAAAACAACATTATATCCGATAAATTTCCAAAGATAAAAGCGGACTTGTTTGATTTAGAGTGGCGATAGTAGCGTTCACCCCTGGCAAAACTACCGTTGCACGTACACGCGCCCCCAATTCCGTTCCGCCCATGCCAGTTCACCCCAGAAATCGCGGGGTCGTTTATATTTAGCGCGGGCTATTTATAAGTCCGAATAATCATCCCTACCCCCTCACTTTCGGCTCGACATTTATCGCTCCATTAAACCAGCGCGACTTTTTTCTAAACGGGCACAAAGGAACTATTCGAGAAAAAAAAAATACATCGTGTTAATAGCCTTCCACGTTTTCTTTTTTTTATTATTTAGAAAGTCACGATGTAAACACTAAGCGAAGGATAATTAATTTCTTTATAAAATTGTGAATTGAAAGAATGCTTTATACGTGAAAAAAGTAGAATTTAGTTTTATAAATAGTTTTAAATGGAGTAATAACCTCATTAATGGAATACAACTAAATTAGGTAAAATAGTGAAATGATACGGCAGAAAGACCTCCAGTCGATTGCCTATGACAGACTACTAACCCACCAATATGTATTGTAAATATAAATATTTGTGAAGAATTATAATTCTGCTGTCTGTTTGTATACAGTAAAATGCGACGGGATTTTACTTATTAAACGTATAATCACATATGTGTATGGAGCTGGCAATAATTCCAACAATAACCCGGCGCTTGCACCATGTTTTTAAATAATCAAATAATAATTTTTACAAGAAATCAGCGACTAAATGTAAATATTTTATAGCCATTTCTGTAAAACCAATAAAATCTATAAACCGCTATAAGTCAGCCACAATATTATAATTGTGTCCTAACCAAATTAATAGCGAATTACATAAATTTCGAATTTTCATTAAGAAAACACTTCACTTTTTTATTTCACTTACCAAATAAAATTGGTATAAAAATGTTAAGTGTTTTTTTATATAAAAATTTAAAATGTACCACGAAGTGAATGCGTCCAAAATCCAAGGATAAATTGATAAGTTACATAATCTAATGTAATTTAATTTATTAGTGTTAAAGATTTAGAAAATTTTTATACAAATCAAAAACGAAAGTATTAATAAATCGTACAAAATACATAAAATATAGTATATTATATATGGTGTATGAAATGCCCATCTTGTTCCGGTTGGTACCACATTGATTGTTCCGGAATTGATACGGACTATGTTCAATATTATTTGACAGAAGCTACTAAATCTAATGGTGATAAATGGATATGTAATAAGGGTAACAACTTAGACGCCGCAGGCCGAGACTTTTCAGAACTAGAAGTTGCGATTGAGAAAGTTCTCAAAATTCAAATACAACAATTAAAATCTGAGCTTATGAAGACTCCCTCGGCGGAATTGAATAAAATGCATGCGAACATTGAAGCTATTAGATTAAAACAAAACGATATGCAATCTGATATTGATAAATTAAAAACACAAACTAATTGTGGAACGGTTGAAAATTACTGTACGGAGATTGAAGAACGCAGACGCCGCTGTAAAAATGTAATGATTTTTAATCTGCCGGAGTCTATAAAACCAACAATTGAAGAAATAAAGCAAGATGATTGTAAGAAAGTTTATGATATATTCCCTATTTTTCGTATTAAAAAAATCCAATTGGCCACGCCCTGCGAAAATTAGTTTTTCAAAGAAAGAGGATGCCATTGAAGTTCTTAAGAGCAGAAATCTTGTTGCTAATAAGGAGATTCGCATTACCGCAGATTTAACAAAAACTCAAAGTGATTATTTGGAAAAGTTAAGAGAAGAACTAAATAATCGAAAATTGCAAGGCGAAACAAATCTTACAATACGTTATGTCATGCAGTGGCAACTGATTTACTTTGCAATGTTAAAAATCATCATATCGCTTATAATATTGTTTTAAACTGCAATTGTATAAATAATTTGGCCTACTGTGACATTTATTATCATGATTTTAAAAATGCAGATTATCGTCAAATAAATGATGTTATTGCTAGTACTGTATGGTTAGACTATTTTAAATCATGTTTAGATGTAAGTAGTGCTGTGGATGCATTCCATTAAATACTGTATGCTACAATAGATTTATTTGTACCGAAAAAAGAATGCACTATGGTAGTAAATATCCAAATTGGTTCGATTACAAGTTAATTAATTTGATTAAAGATAAAAAGAGAGCACTTATTGCATTTAAAAATTCAAACCGAATCGAAGATTATTTAGTTTTCAAAGGGTTGCGCGAAAATTGTAATTCTCTAAGCAAGCAATTATATTTAAAATATATTCACATGATTGGGAATAATATTCGATATAACAGTAATAATTTTTGGAAATTTGTCCAAGAACATAAAAAAGTAAAGGGCATGCCTACAACTATGTATTTAAATGATCTTAAGAGTATTAACTTACAGGAATCGGCTGATCTATTTCATGTGTACTTCTCTAGCGTTTGTAGTAAAAATCTAACATCAAGTATTAATCATTTTTCCTTTTAACAGAGTGTTGACCTTTAAGTTTTAAGATTGATTTTATGCGAGTTTTCAATGAATTAGTTAATTTAAAAGCAACTTTGTCATGTGGCCCTGATAATGTTCCAAATATATTCCTTAGAGAATGTGCTTATACAATTTGTCATCCTCTATCTATCATTTATAATCTTTTTCTAGAGCAACATTGTGTACCATCCGTTTGGAAGAGAAGCTATTAGTCCGATTTTCAAAGGTAGGGACCGGGCTAATATTAGTAACTCCGCGGAGTTTCTATTCAATCTGCGATTGCAAAATTTTTAGATCGTATTGTAAGCGAACAGTTGGGTTGCTCTTTGAAGAACGTAATTGTTGACGAACAACATGGGTTTTCCTCGGGTAAGTCTACAACTAGAAATTTGATGATCTATCAAGATTATTTGTTGACTGCCTTGGAGAACCGGTGTCAAGTAGATGCTATCTATACTGACTTCGCCAAGGCCTTCGATAGAGTATGTCATCACACCCTAATACAAAAATTATATAATATCGGCTTTCCGAACAGTGTCGTTAAATGGATAGAAAGCTTTCTCTCTGATAGATGTCAAATGGTTAGATTGGGTAATTGCGTTTCAACTGATATAAATGCGACCTCTGGTGTACACCAGGGATCCCATGTTGGTCCAATCTTATTTAATGTATTTATCAATGACCTGCCCAAAGGCTTAGTGTACTGCAAATATTTACTCTACGCAGACGAGCTAAAATTATTTCACACCGTGGGCTCTGTATCTGATGTTAATAACATTCAAGATGATTTAAATTATTTACATGGGTGGTGTACAATTAATAGATTATCTTTAAATATTTCCAAATGTAAATGTATCACATTCACTAGGAATAAAAACATAATTGACAGTGATTACAGCATTAATAATGCTATAACTGGAACGAGTATCTGGCATAAATGATTTAGGTGTTTTCTTTGAGAAATCCTTATGTTTTAAAACTGATATATTGGCTATTACTAATAAAGCTTACAAGATGCTGGGTTTTATCACTCGAATTGGTAGTGACTTTAAGATCGACACTTTAAGGCTTCTATATTGCTCTTTAGTTCGAACGATTTTACAATACGGAGCAACAATATGGTATCCACATCAATTTTACTTAAATAATTCGTTGGAGATGGTGCAAAAGAAATTCTTACGTCATATAGCATATAGGATGAATATATTGAATGCACAATTAAATTATAATTTGCTTAGAGTAAATCTAGACATTACAACGTTACTGTTTCGCAGAAATTATTTTGACATGTGTTTTTTGTACAAACTAATAAACAGTCATATTAACTGTCCAGAACTGTTAGGAAGACTTGACTTTTGGTATAAAAAGGCAGGTCCTTCTACGAGATCACTTGTTTTATTTAGAGAAAAATTGCATAGATCCACTTATGTTAGGAATAACCCGTTATCTAGATTGATGTACACCGCAAACTGTTTACTGCCATCATTAAACTTTGATTTATTTGTTAGTAATTACTCGAGCTTTTGCAGAGCGGTCTTGGTCATTGATCTGGATTCATTATTCATTTAGTTTAAGTCTCCTGTTTGGTAGCTTATATAATATATATTTTTTATGTATAATATTATGTTTTTCATTCATATAGTTTAAGTTCTTTATCGGAAAGTATTTCTTTTTGTTTGTTTGTAGTATTGACATTTGTAAAATTATCTTTAAGTATACTCAGTTCCCTGTAATTTAATTAGTTTTTCAATTTATAAAGATATTTATCGTTTAATAAATAAATAAATAAAATAAGTATGTGCCAGAACAAAATTCATTTAATGTATAAGGCATTTGAGATGTTCTGATAAACAATTAGAGAGATCAATTTGCGTTCTAATAGTAGCTACTCTCGTATATTTATCTTTGTGTTTTAATATATTGGTGCCAAATCTCATTGAAACCGATGTGACCGATTGACGTTCTGAAATTGGTATCTGTGTTTATGTATATACATACAAGTTTTCAATATAAACAATGCGGGAATTGTAAGGATTTTAATTATTTTAAAATATCCCCGACAGGAATTTTTATTTTTTATTGTTGCTAGTATTCGAATAGCATTCTTCTGTAGTAAAAAATCTCTAGACACAGCGTTCGAATTTACCCATATCCTTAATCCATATAAAACGACAATTAAATAAAGCATGGTAAGCTGTGATTAAAGTATAATATATCATGTGATCATTCACACTAATTCCCAGTACAGTCACAGATTGCTTGGTATTCTCTCGTTTTTGGTACAATTACTAAATTTTGGGTTTTCAATTGTTCAGTTTTAATTTATGATCATGAAACTACTCAATACTTTTTTTCTTTTGCAATTTGAGTTAGTTTATTTAATTCAGTAGTATTTTGTGACTACATATAATTGAGGTATCATCAGCAAACAGAGTAATATTAACTGGGTGCATGAATTTAGGTAAGTCATTAATATAAATGTTAAATAAAATAGGACCCAAAACTGATCTCTGCGGAACACCATGAGTTACTATATTCACATTAGATGTAGTGCTATTTATCTCAACATATTGTTTACGATTTTGCAAATATGACTTAAAAAATCAAATGCACGTCCTCTAATATTGTATGACTAGAGCTTCCTAATTAGAATATTATAATTGACACAATCAAATGCCTTAGATGAAGGTGATTGACGTGTACTCGTTATTGTTTATATTATTTGATATGTTATTAATTAGTTGGTCGATTGCAGATTCAGTATTTCTATTAGTTTTATAAAACCATATTGAGAATTTGTAGAATAATTGTTTTTATGAAAAATGTCAATTAGTCTATTTTTTATAAGAATTTCAAAAATTTTACCAATTATGAGTATGATCGAAATAGGTATACTGCTACAATTACCGACTTATTCAGAGGGAACATAAAAATCACTTAATAAAACTTTACTAGGTTTGAGTTTTACGCAAAGTGTGGTAAATGAACAAATAAAGCTGAGTTAATATATTACTTCATGTTTTCTTTATTTGGTAAAAATGTAGCTTTTAATATTTATTAGTAGTGTATTAGTTTGTTTAAGAAAGTATACAATAAATTGTGTTTAAAAAAATCGTTTATATTATGTATGCATTTTGAAAAATATTTTTATTCAATTTTATATATATTTAAAATCTGAATCGAAAGTACTTTTTGCATAAAAACAATTAAGTGAGATTGCGTATAGAAATCGTCCGTTCGTTCATTTTCATCGGAGATCGTCGTGGTGACGGTTCGTTGTGATTGATTTAATTTAACCACTTTGTAATTTCATAAGAAAGAGCTGTACTGATGAGGGATGATAATTCCGAAATACATGTCTGCATATCGCTTTAGATTACATAATTTATATATATATAAACATATTTATTCTCAAAAGAAACCAACACATTTATAATTTCATACAGAATATTTGAAAACAACAATTTAAATATAAATACAATGTAATTCGCGGAAACGGCTATCGACTGGAGGTCTTTCAGCCTCATAATTTTTATTTTGTTTTTTTTATTTACATTAAATATTTTCGAAATATATATATATATATATATGTATTATATTATATGTTATTGTTATGCAACAGCAAACGTCCATTATTGAACATTTGTTTTAAGTACTTATGTTACAAATATCGCAGTAGCTAAAAACGGAATAATTTTATCATTATTTTCGAATTATTTTTATTTAAAAACATATTCAGTTGAACGCACACTGATCCTTACATAAAATTTCACACATCTCTCAAGTATATTGCTTCTAGGTAAAGCACCAAAATTAATTTTCAACAAATTTTAAGTATATATAGCGCAGCTAAACGTGTTAATATGCACAAATAACACTTGTAATAAACAATTGAATTATTAGGCTTTAATTAGGGCTCTACTTTATGTAATTCATAAAAAAAGTCAAACACTAACCAGAAATATATGTAATGCGTTCGTCTCAATTGAAACGAATTAGAGAAATAAAGTAAATGGGTCATTCCCTCGGGATCCTTTACGATGTCTCTAATCCCTCGTTAGTTGATGGCCTAATTGCTCTTTTCAGTTCACCAATAAAGCTCTAATTGGTGCAGTTAACGTCTTCGCCGTATTATTTATACGTCAATCCTTGTCGATGTCCGGGGCCTCTCGCCGACCGCCCTTTGTTAGCCTTTATTAATGAATAGACCCGATGGCGATCAGCAGCGGGCCTTGCGTATTTACGTTTTTGTTTGATGAAAGTATTATACATCCTCTATTATTTGGTTGATAAAATACTACATTTAGAGAATTTCAAGCCAAATCAAGCACTCTTAATATTAATAATACTAAACAAATTATATAAAAAATAAATTAAAACTAAACTTTACTATAAATTTGAAATAGAAAAAATATATAAAGCAATATTTCATTTAATCATTTAAATCAATATATATTTTATATATATAGGGTGGGTCACGTATAAAGGCTTTTAAAGGTATACGGGGTTCCTAACAGAGGAACAATTTGAAAAAATCTACATTGCACGATTGAATGTTATCATCTCATGGAAAATATTTTGACTTTTCACCACTTTCTGTTGTCAACTTTGTTATTTTAAATGGGACACCCTATACAGGGTGAGTTTTTTTCGATGTTCTCTATGGGGATCTCGGAAACTATAAGAGATAGAAAAACGGTTAAATGGGGAAAGAAGTGTAGTTTTATAAGACGAATAAAATGACACTTTCAAAGTATTTGAAAAAGTCAAGGGTAACTAGATATTTTGAAAAAAGTAAAATGTGTCAATTTTTTTAAATCAATATATCTCTATTATTATCATAGATAGAAAAAAACTGTAAAGGACAAAGTTGTAGAAAATTTTACACAGATTAATAACAAAAAATCAAAAAAAAAAATTTCGCCCTTATTTTGGGAGATATGACACAAACTTACCTTTTTTAAATGGAAACAGTAGTTGGCTATGACTTTATTAAAAGGGTTATTTTTTTCCCTTTAATCCGATATAACATATGTCATAGTTATTTTTAAAATAAAATAAGTTACAGTCGTTTTTAATTTTACCATACACCAAAAAATAGTTAGCCATGAAAAAGACAAAAGTAAAACAATTGCGGTTGTTTATAGCAACGAAATCAATATTTAATGTATTATCTTCCTTTAGATTTGTCAAAAGCAACATAAAGTAAAATAATTCCGAAATTATCAAAATAATAATAAATGAAAATTTTAAATATTACATAAGATGCTCAAAAAGTCCACCATTATTATTATGGCATAAAGTACATCTTTTTAAAATCGAATTTGTGTTTTTTTTTTACTTTTCTTCTGTCAATAGAATAAAATGTTTCAAGTACAGCTAGTCTAAGATCCTCCACAGATTGATATGATTGTTCATACACTTTGTTCTTCACATAACCCCACAGAAAAAAGTCTAAAACGGTGATACTTCAGAATGTTGGTAAAGATGGCTACCGACGATCGATATATTGATTATAATATTGTTCTGCAGCATCCGCAGCGTTTTTATTACACTGAATGTAACAAACAAGCATATCACTCTTTTCTTCGTTGGAAAAATTCATTATCACTTTAAAAAACTTACAACACGAAAAATATACAAAACAAACTTATCGAAACAAACCAAATATGGAAATGAATTAATGTGTGTTTAGAATAAACAACTGCAATTGTTTTACTTTTGTCTTTTTCATGGCTAACTAATTTTTGGTGTATGGTAAAATTAAAAACGACTGTAACTTATTTTATTTTAAAAATAACTATGACATATGTTATATCGGATTAAAGGGAAAAAAATAACCCTTTTAATAAAGTCATAGCCAACTACTGTTTCCATTTAAAAAAAGGTAAGTTTGTGTCATATCTCCCAAAATAAGGGCGAAAATTTTTTTTTGATTTTTTGTTATTAATCTGTGTAAAATTTTCTACAACTTTGTCCTTTACAGTTTTTTTCTATCTATGATAATAATAGAGATATATTGATTTCAAAAAATTGACACATTTTACTTTTTTCAAAATATCTAGTTACCCTTGACTTTTTCAAATATTTTGAAAGTGTCATTTTATTCGTCTTATAAAACTACACTTCTTTCCCCATTTAACCGTTTTTCTATCTCTTATAGTTTCCGAGATCCCCATAGAGAACATCGAAAAAAACTCACCCTGTATATATATATATATATCAATTTTTTAGTTTGGATTCCCACGGTTTTTGAGTTAAAAAATATTTGCCAAATTTAATATTTGTCCAATAGACGTTTTAAAAAATGCCTATAACTTTTAGTTGGAACAAGAGAGTCACACGATCGGTATCTTTAATTTTTATTACTAGATCCCCTGGAATTAAAAAATAACATTTGTCAATTTTGACAATAGGTGTCAATATTTCCACTTCATAATTCAATTGTTTCAAATAGAATGAGCAATATTTTGTCTCTTAGGGCGATTGGCAAGACAATAAATGACATAAATGAACTCGAAGGCAATGAGGTAAAAAAAGCTAAGTAAATACCATAGAGATAAAGTATAAGAGGGCCAGATCCATGTATTTAGCGGGAAACGCACGCAACGCCATCCAGTGCTCAAGTGGACAACTATTTCCCAAGTTTCAAACCTATATAAGGTTTTTGAGGTTAGGTTCATATACACACTATAATATAACTAATAGCGGGACTTTTGAACATTTTTCTATTTATATTTTTTGTTCACTATTTTACTTCAAATTATTGATATAAAAGTTTTTTTTATAAATGTGCTATTTTACAGAAAAAGTATCAGTAGATCATGCAAAAAAGAAATTGCAATTAATAAATTTATCTGAAAAAATACATAAGAAATAACATATAAAAAGAACAATATTTTTAAGTAAAATATATTAAACTTCTAAAAGTATCATTTAACCTGTTATTACATTCATATATTAATTAAAACATATTAACTACAGTTATAATTTGAACTAATTGATATCTCTCAGCTGGATAATTTTATGAACTCCTTTCCTTAAAGAATCTAGAAAAATATGGATATAAATATTACTTCAAAAACGTCTGTGTTAAATACATTTTTTTTTCTGATAGAAAATATTTCAAAAAGCATAAACTATATAATGAAAAATGAAAATTTATAGACCGAAAACATATTTTGAGAATGTGGGAAATAAATCATATTTATTAATAATTATTGCTCGATTGGTTCATAATTTTAAGTTATGTATATTCTTTCAAAAAATATACAATTCATTGAAATAATTAAGCAAACGTATTTTAAACTACAAGTAATAACTTACCAGTTGTAGTTTTATAAAAAAAAGTGAAGAAACTTCTGACGAATAAAAAAAAACTGTTAAAAACAATTCATATGATTTACATCAATCAAATTGAAATATGGCAAACTGATCCTTATTTAAAACATCTTTAATGTTTGATCAAAAGTATACATCATTAAGAAATATACCTTATAGGGCGACAAAAGTCACCAATAATAAATTAATCATTGTAAAAACCCAAAAATAAATTATTATAAATTTTCCACTTGAGACTTCAGCGCCTCCAGTGCTCAAGTGGACAACTATTGCCGTGTTTCCCAATTTCAAATATTATCCGAAAAAAAGTTACTGTAGCAGCAGCGTGGTGAGATGATCGAAAACAACTTGCTCTGGTTCAGGGGTGGTTTGGTATTTATACAAAATCCCAAACCGTTTCCCCTAGTACCAATTTCGGGGGTGCGGTAACAATTCTTCGCCTGACTACCATCTGTACCGTTTCGGGTATTCGTTGTTTTATTGATTTATTAAATCAACGTGTACACGACGTTTACATTATTTCCAGACGAAAAGTGGTTACTATTGTTACACCACAAAGATAAAAAGATAATAGTAATAATGTATAACAATAGAAAAGAGTATTCATTCACTTGATCACAGTTATTTAAAATATTAAATAACGTAAGTCAAAAGTCACAAAACTATATATGGAAATAATGTATTAATTATTTTCAAATAATTTTTATTTAATAATGTATAACAAATTTGTTATGTGAAACATAATCTAAATTTTCTCCCGCTATACAAATATTTATGATATGTTGCATACAACCATATACAAAATGTCCGTGAATATACACACACATAATATGTACATATAATCTATCTGAAACAACTAACAGACATGCCTGAAGTACGATTCCTTATGAAATTTTAAACGTAATAATGTATTATTCCTACAATCGCATCCAGCCATGATTTAATCAAAATGGCGTAGTGGTTGTATGTATGTGCATATGATATAATTTTCACATTATGACAACACGAAGTTTATTTTCTATTTTGGAGATTTCTACTTCGTTATATATGTTTAAGTATGATAATTAACAACAATTCTAAACTGTGTTTTGTATAACACTTAAATTTTACTTATGACTGCAGTTTCGGCAAATTCAGCTTGCTATTATCAAACGTGAAGTGATTCACAATTTCGGTAATGCAGGTATACAGGATCCTGCAACAGTGTGTCGAGCTTTCCTAGCGCCATTCCCGTGAAAAAAACAAAAAAAATGTTTCGTACAAAAAATTATTGATTTAAAAATCTTTATGGCGTAAAATTATTTTCATACAGGGTGTCCCAATTTTGCGGTATAACAAAAATATATTTTTTTTTTTAATGGAACACCCTGTATTTATTCAACTTTTCTAATGACATTTTTCAACCTTTACATTGTTGTCCATTTAGTTTTTTATTATGTCACAGTGTTGCCAATTTATAATTTTTTCTTCAAGTATCATGCATAAGCAAACTCAGCTTTAAAAAATCGTAGCGACCTCTTTTTTTTTAAGGTAAGAATAACTTTTAACAAGTATCTCAGTGTGGTTAATAAGCAACGTTTTATTGATGAGCAATTTAAATTTAATAGTACAGAGTGTTCAGAGAAACATGCCAAACTTTGCAAATTTCAAAGCGGTATAACTCATTTTTTTAATGGAATGCTCCCTATTTTATGTCATTATTCGATATGTCTTTTTCTTCTCTTCAATTTGATGGCGCATATCTTATGTCTAAACCCCATAGTTGTTGATATATTCAAAATTTTTCACAAAAGTATCCCTTTAATTACATTTCTATGCACTCTAGTAGGCCATGCTGAGAAGAAAAAACTGTCAAAATGTAATGTGTCAGTGTGACATTTGATTATGTCGAAATTCGAAACGTTAATTTGTGATTTGTAAAGTGATTCTTCCTTTCGTCTTAAAAGTAGACAGCATATAATTACGATGAATTTCGAAAAAGACGAACTAGTCGATATGATTATTGTTTTAGGGGAGACTGAAAGAAATTGTTTATTGGTGGCTAGAATTTACGCGACACGTTATCCCGACGGAAAACATCCGGAGATGTGAGGACATTTCTTGATGGTATTTTCCCAAACCAATGGATTGGTAGGAATGGACCCACTAAATGGCCTGCTAGATCTCCGGATCTAACAAAAAATGATTTTTTCTTGTGGGGATATGTAAAATAAATTGTTTATAAGGAAGCACCAAAAACCCCAATGAATATGCAGCAACGAATTGCTAATTCTTTTGCAAGTATTTCACCTGAAATGTTAGGAAGAGTGAATAGGTCTTTTCGCGGCGAATTAATTTGTGCCTAAATGAAAATGGAAAACATTTTGAACATTTACTGTAGTATCGTTTCTCTTTTGCATTAATAATTTTGAAGTATTATCTGTATTTATTCATCTCACATTGACTTTTACTTATATTTTGACAGTTGTTTCGTCTCAGCATGGCCTACTAGAGTGCATAGAAATGTAATTAAAGGGATACTTTTGTGAAAAATTTTGAATATATCAACAACTATGGGGTTTAGACATAAGATATGCGGCATCAAATTGAAGAGAAGAAAAAGACATATCGAATAATGACATAAAATAGGGAGCATTCTATTTCAAAAAAATGGGTTATACCGCTTTGAAATTTGCAAAGTTTGGCATATTTCTCTGAACACCCTGTATTACTAAATTTAAATTGCTTATTAATAAAACGTTGCTTGTTAACTACACTGAGATATTTGCTAAAACTTATTCTCACCTTCAAAAAAACGAGGTCGCTACGATTTTTTAAAGTTGAGCTTGCTTTTGCATGATACTTGGAGAAAATAATTATAAATTGGCAACACTGTAACATAATAAAAAACTAAATGAACTAAATGTAGAGGTTGAAAAATGTCATTAGAAAAGTTGAATAAATACAGGGTGTTCCATTAAAAAAAAACAAATATTTTTGTTATGCCGCAAAATTGGGACACCCTGTCCCATATTTTACGCCATAAAGATTTTTAAATCAATAACTTTTTGTACGAAACATTTTTTTGTTTTTTTCACGGGAAAGGCGCTATGAAAGCCCGACGCACTGTTGCAGGACCCTGTATATACAGGATATTTAATGGGGATAAGTAACAGGTAATAGGAATAATAACTAACAACACAATAAATTACTTAGACCTTTCTATCACTAAAACAAATAACAAGCTAACATTCAACATTTTCAGAAAACCCACATCCACCGACACAATAATTCCTATCCACTCCGGACACCCGTATAAACATAAACTTGCCAGTAGGGCTTTCAAAATCCCGCTATCACAACAAGCTTTCCGCACAGAAATCGACCTGCTCAAGACCATAGCCGTTAACAATGGCTATGATAGTGAGTTGGTCGATAGTTTAGTGAAAAAAAAAAAAAAAAAATATTTTCAATTAAAACTGTTTATTTATGCGGGAGTGTCCAACAACACAGAAATAAAACCTTTCAAACCAATTACTTACTTTGGCAATATAAATTTTCAAATAAAACATTTATTAGAACAACATGATATAAAAATAGCGTTAAAACCATTGTACAAAACGGAAAACTATTTACTTAATAATAAAACAAAAATTGACATAAATGAAAAATCAGGAATATATAAATTGAAATGCTCTGATTGTAAAAGCGTATACATTGGTCAATCTCGTCGTATATTTATCATCAGACTTAAAGAACATCTTAGATCCTTCTGGCTAAAACAAAGTGACAATTCATCCTTTGCAAAACACCTCATTGATGAAAAACATAATTTTGAAAAGGATGTACTTGACATTATTCACTATGCCGAGAAGGGTCACAAGATGGATTTATTAGAAGCTTTGGAAATCCACAAAGCAGCCGCTAATCCGGAAAATCAACTAATTAACGACTACGTTGATTTGATGTATTCGCCTATTTTCACCGCCCATTAATCCTATTACCTGTTACTTATCACCAATAAATATCCTGTATATATACCTGTATTACCGAAATTGTGAATCACTTCACGTTTGATAATGGCAAGCTGAATTTGCCGAAACTGCAGTCACAAGTAAAAATAGTGTTATACAAAACAAAGTTTAGAAGTGTTTTTAATTAACACGAAGTTTATTTCTTAAAAAAAAAAAACGCTTCCCCTGTGCCTATTTTACTTATGATTTATGTCATCTTAACGGACGTTCTCTCAGGTATCTAATGGTAAATGTTAAATACGCGAATTTCTTCACATTTGCGAGAAACGCTATAGGTTTTTCCATCTTATAATATGTCTTTGTTCGTCGCTAATAAATTTGCCGGTTTATTACGTGGCTGGCAAATTTTTGGGATAATCCCTTTTAAACGTGCACGTTCCTAGCAGCGGACAAAAGTTTTTTAAGATTTTATTGTCTTTGCCTGGTTTTAGGTAGCTAAGAGAAAGTACGCGTTTTTTCAAAAATTATTACGAGAAAAAACTAATTTCTTCGTATTGCCAGATGTGATGACCCGGCGGTGGATATTCGCGGAGCTAGAGCAAACAAACAAGCGGATTAGGTTAATTAGCATAACAGTGGTGCAGATTTTAATCATTTGAATAATTACGGAATGAGCAAAATAATAAAATAATTTTGTGGAATGTATTAAGGACGCTCCGCATGAAGCCCCGGTAACACACTGATAAACAGAAAATAGCAGACAAATATGATAAGATATTCCTTTAGAAAGTTAACTCCTCGTATGGTTGTTTTTCGACTGATCCAATCCATCCATAGATCCTCTGAAAAAATAAATGAAGGAGAGTATATGTATATTTTATGCTTGTGTCTGCATTTATAAAATATTTTATCTTTTGTTTGAAGTTTGAATCTTTTCTGCTTTTTGTGTTTCGGAGAAAATTCTCAAATTCCAACGATCTTTCTTTAGTATATATTTCTTGTGTGCTCTTGTTGGATTGCTTTTTACGACATATTGTAGTTGTAAATGAGAAACGAACTTTGAGTCGAACAATGGACTTCGCTAAAAAACGCTCTCATTTCGCCTTGATAAGAATTATGCCCTTCGCTGAGGAAAACCGAATCGAATCGTAAAACGTAGGCCAGACTAAATGTGAAAGATAGAAAAATTCATTTTCTCTCCTCTATTAACTCGTGTCAAAATTATTTATTTTTTTCTGGCTTACTGCGCATCCCTTATCACCCTTCACTGATCACGTGGGTCCTTTTGCCTTCTTCATATTTTCCTCTATCCTCAACCAATTCTTGACCAACATCGACAGAAGTAGGTAAACAATCTAAAACGTGAAACATTGTAACTGCAAGCTTATTTCAACTGTTAATTTAATTTATAATTCTCTTGCTCACTTTGCTCTTTGATAATTTGTTCCTACTTTTTCTTGAATTATTTCTTATTTTTGTTATTTCTTAATTATTCTTTGTCATTTATCTTATTTGTACATATTTCTATGGAAGATTATTCAATGAATATTTGTTTGTATATTATACAACGTGTTTATTTATTTAAAAAAGAAATCGCTGAAACGCGTAAACAAAGGTATTCCCAGATAAATCCACGATTACATTCGCCAAATCTTTAACAATGTTCTTAAAAAATAATCAATTCCTAAAGAATGGAAACATGGAGTTATCACTTGTACATAAAAAGTCGGAAACGATTTAGTTATCATCCTATCACTCTTCTCTCTGTCCTTGGTAAGCTTCTAGAATCTATAAACCAATCTAAACTCCTCTCCAAAATAAATGAAAAAATCCCACCTTATCAATTCGGATTCATGAAGCACCGTTCAATCTCCATTCCGCTCTCGATCGTAACCTCCAATACACAAACAGTATACCTCAAAGGGAAAAAACTGTCATGGCATTTGTAGGGGTATTGTGACGCCGTTAATCATCTCACTGGTAAGATGACGTCACTATTTTTGATGCGGGTGAATTAAGTGATGAAATAAAAAATAAATCAAAAAACTATATATATTCACCGTAAATAATACCACTTTACAATTTGTATAATTGAGTATAAGTTTAAGTTTAAATTATTTGTTGAGTTTTAAATTTAAATGTGTAAGCTTTGATGTGCATCGGTTGAAGTTATAATTACTAATGTTCCTTTTTTTGATTTCCAAAGAGCAAAAATGTGTAAATGCGTGGGGGAATTTTTGGGGTGGTGCGTAAGAAGCGGTGGTTGCGTCTTCCCCGAAATTGACCTGAACCCAACCGTCGAGCAAAACGTGACATAACAATAGCGTATCGGATAATTGCTTTCTAGAAATTTTTAGTTAATGGCTCACGACCCCATGGAGTTTTACAAGTCCGAGTAATACCCACGGATTTACGAATTTTAAGCTCTTTTGTTATTATTATAATTTTTATTACTCGTTTTCTGGTTCGTAACAGCATTATTAGATTTCTAGATTGCGTATGTCATCGAAGTTTTCTATTTATAAGTCACTCTTTAGAAATCCCCCCATATTTAGTCAAAACCCTAAACAATCTCTTTTGCAACCGAAATCTAACAGTTAAAATTCACAATTATCATTCCCACCTCTGCTATCTGATATAATATTTTCACTTCAGATATATATAATATATATAATCGCCAGTATATCAACCTTTCCGTCTATCCTCTCCTTTACGCTGGCGACACGGCCTTAATCGCCCACTTACCTTCATTCCAAAAAGCGTTAAGTACTCTGCAAGAGTTAATTGATGTCATTCAGACATTCTACGCAAAGGGGAGACTTTTCACTAACCCCAATAAATAAAATTCCTAATTCCCTATCGCTGTCTTGAGCATTCTCCACATTCAATTTTAGTAAAACCAATATTACACCCCATAAAGAGCGCCTAGAAATCCTCTCTCTTAAGTTTGCCATAAATCCCCACTTATCCACTCTTTTTAAGCACTTGTGTATCCCTCATGATCCTAATACTCCCGCTAAATATAAATACCCATCTTCCACCATTTATCATTTTATTTCTTCTAATAACTTAGACTTTGACAATAACGTTAGCATTCAAAACAATTAGATAGATAACGACAAGATAGGCGGAAAGATCTTCGGTCAATAGCCAATTTGTATGCAAATGTAAGTTAATCATTGTAAATATATTTATAGTCGTAAATATTGTAACATTATATATGTTCTCGCCAAATACGCGAATTTAATTTGTAAATATTTTCAATTTATTTCTTCCTTTGTATTTGTTTTGTATTTGTATCAGTTTATATTTTATCTAGTATCTTTTGTTATTTTCACGGTTTCTAAAAATTTGTATCATTGTAAGAATGCTATTGTATTTGGGACCAAACTGAGATTTTATGATCAACGAGCGAAAACGAACCGTCCGTTAACGGGGAATCAGCCATTTGTCAAAATTTGTGCGCGAACAAGGGTGCTGACACGGACGTGTCTAACAAAAGGCAACCGGGAATGGGCAAACAGCATCGAAAATTCTGGAAACGTTCATAAAATCTCAGATTTGGCCCAAAAGTGCTTGTTGACCTCCTACATCTTATCTCCTAAGATAATTTCTCCTTCCAAAACATCCCCCACCAGCTAACCATCCCCTTTTCGTTTAATTTTTGATTTTCCTCTGCCACTTCTTCCACGTCCTCAACACAAGTAAGTTCTAACCTCTCACTATCGTAAACTTTGTTACTTGTAAATTTTGTTTGTAATTTTCATATTTTTTACTTGTAAACCTTTTAGATAAATTCTGTTTTTATTTTGCTCAATATTATTATTCATTTTATCACTATTTAACTTGTATATATTTTTGTCTTAAACTTTATCATTTATCTTGATGCACGTTTATTTAATAAATATATTTGTTAAGATATAACGTGTTTAATTAATTAATTTAAAAAATCGATTAAATTCGTAAACAATATATAAAGATGTTAGTTAGTTTTATAAAATAGGAAATAAATTATTAATTATTTTTAGATTCTTTTATTCAATTGGATTTTATTGTTTTTAAATAGAAGAAAAAAAAAACGGGAAACTATAAAATAATTTTATGAATCACTGTGTAACGAACCAAAACATAAATAAATTGATGTTTAATTAATTTCTTACTTAACCCGTGGTGAAACATTTTTGAATTAATTCAGGTTGATTTAATTGAAATTAAAACACTTGGTTTGTTTCACTTATTTATATTTTCTCCAACTAGTTTCGACCATTGGTCATGGTACCTGAAGATGACCAATGGTCGAAACTAGTTCGAGAAAATATAAATAAGTGAAACAAACCAAGTGTTTTAATTTCAATTAAATCATCCTGAATTAAATAAATTGAAATAATTTTATAAATAAATTTACACTTCAGAGTTGTTATCAATTAATATTCAATATTTTAATTACTCATTTATAATTACAATATTAAATTCTCCAGCGTAAATGGTTAATTAATGTGTTTGAATAAATAATTAATTAATAAATCCGACTTGTAACAGTATATACATATTTTATATTTAATTATTCAAGAGAATTTATGCATTGCTTGTTACAACACCATCCCCATAAATTCGCACAAGCACGAGCGACAAAACACACACTATGTCAATTTAGTAACAGTTGAAAGATTGAAACGGAATTTCCTCGGATTAATTGGCTCTGGGCATTGATATAGGTTCAAGGATGATTCGACGATTGTGGCCGGGGATAATGAGGCGGGCTGTTATATCAAATTGTTGAGTCGGTCGGGTCCGTTGTGTGGGGCTCGTGTTGCACAATGGGACCTCATTGGACGGGATGTGATGCATTGTCTAATCAGCGGACGTTTGTCACCAGCTGACTATTGTATTAGACTAATTAAGCAAAGGAGAGATATCTCTGGAATTCAAAGGGGGATAGCGTCGGTGATTTTTTTAATTTTACGGAGCGAATAATGAAGCCGTGGCGGAAAAACCCGAGGCTCTTGCTATGAAATGTTTCGAGCTTAGTTTAATTCGGGTGATTGTTTCCAATAATGTTATGATGAAATTATAAACGGTATTAAAATGAAGTAAGTAGAATATTTAATTAAATTATTTGCAGCAGCTCAACTGTACATCACAACATAATATACAATACAAGGTATCCGAAAAAAAGTTACAATCCACGAAATATCATATTCGGGACAAGTTTGAAAACAATACTGAAACGGGACAATTTAAAAAAGTATAATGTAAAGCCTTTGACAAGTAATATTTGTACATTAGGAATAGAAAGATAGTTGAATTTAAAGTATCGTATTTGAAAATATGATTTTTTGAAAATGTCCCCGAAAGAGGAAAATATGGGAGCTTGCACTAAGCCCTATAGAAATTAAACTAATAAGAATATAAACTTTCTGACATTGGAAATGTATTGTATAATAATTGTATAAGCATTTAGTGAAAGAAAATTGAATCTAAATTAGTGCACTTTGAAGAAAAAACATTTTAAAAATTTGACTTTTGGGATTTTTTAATTCACCATTAATTTGGTTAGGATGCAATTATATAATTGTGTCTTATCGCGTTTTATAGATTTTGTTTCTTTTACTTAAATGGTTATAAAATGTTTACCTTTAGTCGCTGATTTGTTGTACAAAATATTATTTAAATTATTTAAAAAAAATGGTGGAAGCGCCGGGTTATTTCTGGAATTATATATTTCCCGGCGCATTCACCAATTTAAAATTGAATTTTTTATTATTCATTTAAAAATTATATAAATAAACGACACTGAAAAGCTGTTCAACTAAAAAAATATTTTTTTTATTTAATTGTTAACTGAATCAATAAAATTCAGTGCATTTGTAAAAATTAGGTAAAAGATGACGCTTTGTGTTATCTTTTCAATTATATAACTGTGGAACTTGTTTTATTTAATTTACATCAATATTTCCCTAAAGGCAACCAACGTTTATTGTTTACGCGTTTAGAGATTCTAAAAATATTTAAATTATAAGCAAACTATTAAGTAATAAACGCGCATCGTTATAATATAAAATAATTAAATATAACAAAAAATAATTAAAAAATAAAGAGAATTAAGAAAATTACTTAAGTTTAATGTTATAATCAACGAGATGACATGTAAAAATGTCAAATCAAAATTTCACGTTGAGGAGAAAATACAATATACTTCATAAAGAGAAGTTTTTTGTGAATTTTCGATAACAACAATGCAAGAAAGCTCCTCTGCCCGTCATTACTATCACAGTGCGCGGCAGGTGAGGGTCGCTCTTTTTAATTAATTTGATTCAATTATTTTCGTTTGATTTTATTCGGTTTTGATTTAAATTGAATTAATTTGGTTTAGTTTAATTTAAATTGATTTAGTTTAATTTGATTTAATATAATTGATATAGTTTGGCTGATTGTATTTGAATTAATTTTATTAATTTATTTTAACATCTTTAAATTATGTAAGGCATAGCTCTACTGACGAGGGATAGATCCCGAAACACGTGTCTGCAGATGGCCTTAAATTAAGTAACGTTCCTTTTGTTGTTCTTATATTGAATTTTTCTCGGATCAAAATTTGTTGCATTATGCAATATTTTATTGATGTGCAACAGCAGGTGTACATTATGTAATTCAATGTCCGGCGTGGGTATTTGCCCGGGAAGTAGTTGTTTTAATATGCATTTGTTTGAATTTTGTTTTCAAATCATTTTTATTTAATATACATCATAAGTTCAAGTTAAAAATAATGAAAAGCTTTACGCCTTGATGACAAAAATCGACCCAGTTGAAATTTGTACAATAAATATAACAAAAAAGGATAGAAACCATGATAAAACATTTCACAAAGAAGTTTAAGGAAAACTTTTTAAAAATTCACAGAATAATTCAATAAAATTAATTAATGAGATAATTATTATACTAATTTTTCCTTGCCAGCATAACTATACAACAATCTCTTGAGAACTTGCACCAGACTCGTATCTAAGGAATGTAGAAGTCTCATTCAGCAATCACATAGAAAATACGAAAAATGCACAAATTCTTACAAATTAAATAAAAACTAAATTCGCGTTATTTGGTGCTCATTGTACGTTTTTTACTTAGGCAAGAATTAATTTATGATTGGTTTTGAGTTACGTGAAGAGTATAATTAAAATGAATGAATTTGTTGCCGCAATAAGATATTATTACATTTATTACCGCAAAAAAACCAAACCCGAATAAACTGGTAGTTAATTTCCCTAAATCCTGTTTTTTCCTTTCAATCCACTACAGATACAAGTACGCCGCACATTAGTTGTTGTTGACAATAAGTGCATAGTACTTGAAATATATATCTAAGCATTAAAAAATACAGCGTGGAAAAAGGATACATCATTATTAATTATTTTAAAATTAATTTTCTTTTTTTCTTTTTGGCAGAATTAATTTATAAAAAATAAATATAATTGTAATAAATAATTAAAAAAAATGTATTCATTGTTAGTTCATATAAAAATTAATATAGATTTTCAACAAGGAAATTCCATGACAATCAATTGTTTAAAAATCAAAGAAATAACACATAATTTACTATTATTTCAAAACATTTCTTCATTACATTAATTTATCACCCTTGCTGAAATTAACTTTACAAACTCATGAACATTCTCCTAAAAAATCCCTCCTTTCCCTATAATCAAACAAACTTGAAACTGTGATTTAGTGGAAACCCGCGTGACTCACGATTTATCGACCGGCCCCTACACAATATCATGATTACATTTCACACCTATCATCCATTTCATCCCTCTAGCTAGACACCCTGATACACCCCTTCTGCTGCGATAAAAGGCGCCCTCCGAAAAAAAAAAAAAACGATTTATTCCTCGCGGCGCTGAACGCAATCGGCCGATTCGTCATAATTAAATCGAAAGCGCCGCAAAATGCGATACTTTTTCTTTGCGGGCGAAAATAAAAGCTGTGTAGAGACGGAGAGGATTTGAAAAAGAGGTCCGATTTTACTGGGGGTATACGTTCTCGTGATTGCCAATGTTCTATGCATGTGTTCCAGGTTGGATATTAGAGAGTTTATTTGAAATTAAAGAACGGCCGGGGTTTTAATTAAATTGGTTCGTTTACTGCTCCCGACGTTACAAAAAATGTAATAGTGCTGGTGGATGCTAGTTAACAGTAAAATTGTGCATTTAATACATAAATGCGTATGTGTTGTATTAAATAGAGTTTTTGTAAATGCTGTATTTAAGTATGCACATTTTTTAATTGAAATTATAAAATTATACCACGAGAGATAATCCTTATAATAGGCAATTTATATGTTCACTAAATTTCATAATAATAATAATAAATGCCTTTATTTCTTCATAAATATAAATATAAATATAAATATAAATATAAATATAAATATAAATATAAATATAAATATAAATATAAATATAAATATAAATATAAATATAAATATAAATATAAATATAAATATAAATATAAATATAAATATAAATATAAATATAAATATAAATATAAATATAAATATAAATATAAATATAAATAGTATAGGAGTAGGCGAGTTCAGGCAGGCTAACGCCCGTCGTTGCTCTTCCACTTAACCAACATAGAGCCTATATAGATGCTTATATTTCATTATACATTATTGAATATTAATAAAAGCACTGTCTATATTTTAGTTTGGATAAAAAATAATTCATTTTTCGATTCATTCACGTGTTATTAGCAAACCATAAGTAATTATGGTTTTATAATGTTTTAGATCCATCGATAATTTCTAAAAATATATAAAGTAGGCTTGTTATTAATATAAATAGAAAAGAGTATTCGTTCACTTGGTCACAGTTATTTAAAAATTACTGCTAAATGTGGAAATAATTTATTAATTATTTTCAAATCATTTTTATTTAATATATTGTTATTAATAGTCTTATGAATTGTTAAAAGAAAGACATTTTGTGGTATGTAATTTCTTTTTATCTTTATTGAACTATAGGATACTTGTAGTAAAGTCAAATTGTTCTAACAATGTGTTAATAATCCCTGTAGTTTTAGTTACTTTTTTGGATTTTTTTCTTCAACCCTGTAATTGATTGCATACGAGTCTTTATATTTAGCTAATTACAGGGTCGAAAAAGAAAAAAAACTAAAATTCATATCCCAAATTGTCTTTCTCTAAACTGTTCCTAAGACTACTAATAATAGGATAAGACAAATAACCCTAAATAGAAGAAATTGAAATTATTGATACATAGTCACTTTTGACTTTGTTAAAGCTCGCGCCCTTATCAGATGGGCATTGGGTCATCGCCAGGGCAATAAACCCCCCACCCTGGGTTCTTAGATTAAGGGTAGGTTAGGTAGTGAGTAAGAAATTATTTTGTATTGAGTTGACAATTTTCAGTAGAATAAACTACCAGTGTGCACTTGCTCTTTTATTAATATCCTACGAAAACATACATCTTGGTCTTTCGAAAGACTCAAACCGTTGCAAGTCGCAGCAGTGCTGTTATGCAACAACAAATATCTATTGTGTAATCCAATGTCCGGCGGGGTAAATGCTCGGGAAGTAGTTGTTTCAATAGATGTTTGTAAAACTTACAGTGTATTTTTTGCAGTTGGAAAAAAGGGATTGATCGAATTTTATTGATCATTGCCAAAAAATTTTCATTGTAATTTTGAAAGAAAATTGAAATAAGTGACACCGATAGTCCAGGAAACAGCAAAGTTGTTCCAGGTATACATTGGCGTTTTTTTAAGTCTTAGGCCAGTTCCATTAATTTTTCCTTCCTTTTGTTGATTATCGCTTCATATATATTTTCTAATTTTGTGAATTTATTCCTCACTTGTTAATAATATGGAGCTTAAAATTCATCGCAAGATATTAAAAGGGAGTTTAACGCGTTTTGAAAGGTATTTAAAAGGGTTGACCGATGAAACTTTTAATATTGATTCGATTATATTACATAAATCCCGTGTTGAGGATAGTTTAGACGAATCTATTAAAATTCAAGAAAGTATTTAAAATTTAGATTTAATGCGTGTAAATCAATGATTCATGATCGTGCAAAATTATTAAATATTCAAAAATATTACTATCTTCCTTTTCCATAACCCTCATCCACTGACCCTTCGAAATATACAAGTAGCGGAAAGATCAGCCCTCAGAGTGCTAACAAAATTAAGACACCCTCAAAACCCACTCCATAACCCATCAAACACACTCCTATATGAATAAACAAATATTCTTCCCATTAAACAACGTATCAATGCTATCTCACTCACAACTCACACAAGACTTATCCGTAAAAATCCCTTCACAAAAATATTTTAATTCATTACATCCTTTCAAAACATACACCGTAATCGATCCAATAGACACTTTAACAATGACGACCAACGACAAAAAAATTGCAAAAGGAGATAAAGACAATTATTTATAAGATAGGCAGAAAGACCTATGGTTGATAGACGATTGACAAGAAACCTTTACATTTTCAAAATATTTTATATTGTAATTAATATTATTGTGAAAACTTGCCAATAAAGATGTGTAACTAACTATTACCATCTCATTTTTTCTTTGGATGGCGAAGCAGCTTAAATCATTGCTTCGTCTCAAATATGCTCTTCTAGTTACGAAGAGACATGCAATGCACTAATTAAAGATTTATTAATAAACGTTAATTAATTCACAATCATATTTCGGCATTCATAAATTGGCCCAGTTTATTGAAACTTCGAGTGAATTATTAAAACGAATTAGAGGTATAAATAGAAAAGAGTATTCATTCACCAATAAAGGATGTACGATCTAATAGAGGTGTATGTGCTGACTCAGACCATTTTATGGTGGTTGCAAAAATTTACCAAAAAATAAAAATTACTATTAAAAGCAAAGAAGCCAAACAAAAATGGGACATAAAGATGCTGGAAAATCCGGAAATAAGGAAAGAATATGAACAATGCCTAAATGAACTAATAGCTAAACAGAAAGAGCAGAAAAATGAAATTAACTGGGAGGAACTTACAAAATGTATTAATGGAGTCGCACAAATAAAGGTGGGATTAATTAAAAAGAAAGAAAGAAAGAAAGAAAGAAAGAAATGAATGGTACGATGAACAGTGCAAACAAGCTGTAGAAATAAAAAAAGGATATTGGGACAGGTGGCTAAAAACAAACAACATTCGAGACAAAACGCTATACGAAGTTTATAGATAGCACACAAAGAAAATAATAAGAAAGGCTAAGAGAGATTGACTAAATTCTAAAATAGAGGAAATAGAAAATGAAAACAAGAATCGCAACTCAAAAATGTTCTACAAGAAAATAAACAATCAAAACAAAGCATATACAAATAAGACAGCAGGAATTAAAGATGAAAATGGTAGAATAGCAGAAGAAGAAAAGGAGTATAAACAAGTGTGGATGAAGTACTTTAACAATTTGTTAAATGAAGCTGAAAAAAATATTGAAGATTACGAAGACATACAAGAAAACAGAAATCAAATAAACGAACCGACAATTGAAGAAGTAATAGAAATAGTGAACAATATCGAGCTAATAAAATATGGAGGAGAACAAGTTATTGAACAACTATACTATATAATAAGAAAAATATGGAGAGAAGAAAATATGCCAGAAGAATGGAAAACCGGTAATATAGTAACAATACACAAAAAAGGTGACCAGCAATTATGTAAGAACTATAGTGGTGTAACACTCCTAAACACAGCATACAAGGTGATGTCAACAATTATACAACAAAGAATGGCCGACACAACAACTACGACAATGGAACAATATCAATTTGGCTTCATGAAAGGAAAATCTACAATAGACGCAATCCGACAAATAATTGAAAAAAACACAGGAGTACCAAATTGATATTGAGCTACTCTTTATTGGACTCTATAAAAAGAAACCAACTTATGAAAATACTAAAGGAATTAAATATAGCCCGGAAACTGAGAAAACTAATAGGAATGACACTCGACAAGACAACAGCCAGTATAAAAACACCCAAAGGAAACACCGACCAGTTTATCATAAATAACGGAGTAAGGCAAGGCGATTCACTGTCTGCAACATTATTTAACTTGGCTCTGGAGTACATATTAAGAAGGATTGATAAAGGAAACCTAAGAACAAGAGGAGGGCAAATTATCGTATATGCTGACTACATATTGATCATCTCAAAAAACAGGAAAATAATGGAACAAATGCTGGAAGAATTAATCAAAGAAGGAAGCAAAATTGGCATAAATATCAATAACGAAAAAACAAAAATCATGACAAGCAAGAATTTTCACCATTCAGCTAAAATTGGATGACACGTTTTTGAAGTAATAGATAAAATAAAATATCTAGGAGTAACAATAACAAGAAGTGGAGACAAACAAGTTGAGATTAAAGAAAAAGTAATGCTAGGGAATCGAACATTCAATGCCAACAGAAAACTATTAAAAAATAAAGTTTTAGGTAAAAACACCAAATTAAAGATATACAAAACAATTATAAAACCAGCGATACTGTACGGTGCGGAAGTAATGACAATGACAAAGAAATAAGAAGAAGATATGAGAATATTAGAAAGAAAAATACTAAGAACAATACTAGGATCAATTAAAACCGGAGATATGGAATACCGAAGGAGGACAAACGAGGAACTAGAAAATGAAATAGGAAGAGATATAGTTAGCAAAATAAAAGAACAGCGAGTGAAGTGGCTCGGGAATGTCTGGAGAGCAGGGCCAAAGACAACTATATATTCAATATTAGAGTGGACACCGGGAGGTAAAAGAAGAAGAGGAAGACCGAAATCAACATGGCTGCAGGAGGTGAATGAAGATTTAAATGGAATTGGAATAAACAAATGGTAGCATTGCCTACCATCTCGTGGAATACATTAATTGTTTACGTAATTAAAAGTAAATTCGATTCTGTAACAAGTAGAGGATGGGATAGATCGTTGTCTAAAGATGAATTACCAACCTATGAACAATTTTATGATTTCATTGAGAAAAGTGTGCCTCATGGGATTGCAACGAGATTGAATTAGATGCTGTTTCAGAAGTTAAAATATAATCAAATCAAAATCAGCCCTCTTGTGGTTATTGAAAAGGCCCTCATTTTATTGCAAAAACTTTAAACAATTATCAATTAATGATATATTTAATCATATTAAATTACGTAAATTGTGAATAAAATGTTTAAAAAAGGCAAATCATTCTATAAATTAATACTTTGGGTATAACTGCCAAAAGTATAAAAAAACACAACATCATTTAATTCATCGTGAAAATAATGAAGCATGTACTTCAAAAGTAAATTTCAGCCAGCAATTGAATATGAAATTTACAACAGCTGTTGTTAGAAGAGCTTTATCCTTTACAACAGCTGTTGTAAATTTTGAAACTGAATCGTATATAAGTGGTTGCACGTTAGATAGCGCCTAGCATTAAATTACAATGCATTAATGATTTTCAAACTTGGGTAGAAACTAAAACTAAGAATTTAATTAAATTCATTCATTGTCAATTAATTTATATTGTTATGTTGTTAAACAAATATCTGGCTTAATTCCAGAATCCCCTTTTGACATAAAGTGCTTAAATTTACCCAACAATTTTGAGTTAGCTCATCCTAAATTTACCGAACCTGTATATATTTTAGTTGCTTCTCCAGTATTTTGGACAATTTTATGCAATGAGCATTTAGATTCGCCAATAAATATGCCAAGTGTGCGACGTATATTGTTTGGTTGGGGATTTAGTCAAACGTCTACAAATATTAACTGTAATTTAAGCATAAAAAATCAAAAATAATCTAAATTGAATCAAGAAAAAATCTGAGAAATAGACATTTGCGAAGAATTTCAAATAAAAGAGATAAATAACATTGACCAACACTTTTAGAAGCCGTTAAAAGGGATGACAATGGGAGGTTTACAGTTACGCGGCTCTTTGTTAAACCGAGTAAAAACAGTTAAAAAATAGTTCTGACAAATCAAATCGATCGCGCTAAATAGATTTCACAATTTAGAGAGATTAATTTTATGAGGGAGTAATAGTTCTTGGGACACATGGATCCGGTCCCAAACTCGGATGACCGCGATGAGCATTATTATATTCCTCATCATTCGTTTGTAAAAAAAAAAAAGTCAAACAACAAAGCTCAGGGTCGTATTCGATGCTTCAATGAAATCAGGGCATTCTTTAAATAATATACTTTTAAATGACCCACTCTTACAAGATGATTTGTTTAAATTAATTTTAAGATTCAGATGTTTCTAATACTTTTTATGTGCGGACATTACTAAAATGTACCGTCAAATATTAATTAATCCGTCACAAAGATACCTGCAGAGAATTATTTCGTGTGAAAATAAAAATCATCCAATAAAACATATGTCACTACACATTTAATGAAATTAGGCAAAAGGTGGCGCTTGCGTCGTCTTTAATTTATTTTAATATATTATATGTCACTACGCCTGCCTCATATTTAGCTGTTAAATGTTTAACATATTAAGCTGATGAATTCAAAAATGCATTTCCAGAAGCCTGTGAGATATTGAAGAGCGATTTTTATACGGATGATTTAATTATTGCATTTAATAATAAATCTACTCTGACTAAAGTTAGGGATTAATGATGTCATTCCATTATTATTAAATAAAATTTATATAATGCCAACGATGATACAATTCTTTTGTTAAATAAAATGAATATAAACAAAATATTAGGACTAAAATGGGATTCTAATATGGATATGCTATTATATAATAGGCCAGAATTTCACAACAATACTTATACAAAGCAAACAATTGTTTCTAGCACTGTAAAATTCAATCCCCTGAGGCTAATTAACCCGATAGTAGTTACTGCCAAAATAATATTCAGCATTTAATAAAATGGCGATTGCGTTGGCTTTCGTTTATTATGATTAATATTCAACAGTTGTGGAAATTACAGATTGATTGGGATTCCTTAATTTCCAAAGAAATTAAAATTAAATGGCAGGAATTTGTTAAATTTTTAATTAATTAAAATCGATTAGCTATACCGCGTTGTATAACTTAAACACAATTTCCACGCACAATAGAAATGCATGTGTTCTCAGGTGCAAGTCAGAAATCTCGGATTGCACCAATTAAAGAAGAGACCTTACCCTATCTCGAATTATGCGCTACTGTTTTAAAATCCAAATTAGCAGACAAAATAAAATTTGCACTTAATATTAAGATTTATAAAATTTATTTTTAAACAATTTCCATAATAGACTTAGTATGAATTAAAAACATTAAATAACTTGTTAATTGTGGAGGCTTCTACTTTGTTATACATTGTAATTCAATTTTAATAAATGAAACACTTTTTTACTTTGTTCGTATAACATTAAAGACCAATTTATATTGACCTCGCCAAAAGATTGGTATTATATTAATGTAGCACAAAATCCCACAGATGTAATATCTCGTGGTTCCGATGGATATAAATTAATTAATAATAGTTTATGGTAAGACGGTCCAATATTTTTAAAATTTTATTCAAATTGTGTTCAAAATTAATCTGAAATTTTAAATGAGTTAATTCCTGACAAGCAAAATAAGTCAACTATATTGAATAATAACGTTAAAAATAACGGTTTATTCGAAAAATACTCATCTCTTACTAAGTCAAAAAGAGTCGTAGCTTATTGTTTACGATTTTTATTTAACAGTCGAGTAAAAAACAACAAAAAATTGGTCCACTATCAACCTCTGAGCTATTCCATAATTGTGTTGAATAATAATTGTTCAAATGGAGATAATTCAAATAATATTAGATATAAATCCAATTTTGGATAAAAAGGGGCTAGAGTAGGAGGAAGGCTTATAATGCACCTATAGAATATAATTAAAAAAAAAACATCAAATTTTCTTACCAGGTAATCATTGTTGAAGTGCATGCGCCACTCCTGACGCCCATTTATTGTGTAGGGTGGTTGAGGGGGTGTACCCAGAGCATCGGCACTAGCTCCTCGACCATCATATTGAATCATTGCGTATAAGTTAAAATTAAACGTGTTATTGTTTCTCTTCTGCACTTTTTGAGAACCATCCCGGTGAGCCCATCACCACCAGCGTTCACAATCATGCATTTACATATTTACTTTATAATTACAAACACATTAAAAATATGCATTCAAGAGTCCAAACGTCATTATCATCAATTCGACTACAGCAAAAAAACTATATAAAAAAGTAATACGTAGTTATCTATGAATTGTATGAAAATTGTAGAAATTTTCAATGTATAACATTGAGGTATAATTTAAATTTAAATAAATATAAAGTGGAAAAGAAACATCTCTGATGGGATTTAAACCCATGTCGCTCACTTTATATTTAATTAAATTTAAATTATACCTTAATACTATAGATTACAAATTTCTATAATTCATAGACATAAATATAATTTAAAATGGATAACAATTTAATTTAATTAATACGTAATTGTATAATTAATACGTAAATTAATCCGTTAATGGGAAATTTACCCACAAGCCGCGACATTGTAACTAAACCTTTTACAAATTGTGGCGTCGATTATTATGGGCCATTTTTAATTAAAGAGGGACAATAAAAGATTAAAACGATTTATCGATTTATTTTGCCCGAGAAAGGGATCCTTAAAATCTATTCAGATAATGGAACAAATTTCGTAAGGGGCCTATCGTGAACTAAAAGAATTATATACACATATAAGATCGAGCCATCATAGAAATGAATTAATTAAGGTTGCGGTTTAGCAGAAAGAGATAGCTATGCACTAAAATGAAATTAATCATTGATTAAAAAATAATCTGGCTTCAGAATTAATAACGTGAACATGTACCTGCTTTTTCTTTCAATTTAGATTGAAAAATATAATTCTGATTAAAAAAAAACAGTCAATTATTACATATCACCCAAATTTGCTAGTTCTTGTTAAAATAAAAAGTTGGAAGATATATTGAAATTAATAGATAATGGGTGTAAAGCAATTTTAATGAAAAATTAGTGAAATCGTTAAAAAATTTATTAAGCACGTTTGTGTTGTTAAAACTATATATTAAAAATTGGCATAAAATTAGATTTTAATTATTTCTTTCATAATTGTTTTCTATAAAATCTAATTATAACAATGCATTCTAATTTATCTGGTGAAAATGCTGCATGCTTTAAGATTACTTTAATGTATAATACAATATAGTTCATTGATCACAACAGCAATGTAACTCGAATTAGTAACTGCCAATAATTATATAGCCATCTCTTTCTTCTAAACCGTACCCTTAATGCATTCGTAGGCGAGGATTCATCGTGGCGCTTTCTCCAAATTTCGGAGGTTTGTGGGAAGCGGGTGTAAAAAGCGCAAAACTAATCTTGTATACAGAGAGCTTTTTTTATCAGTATACATTTCCACTATGTATACCTGCAAAATACGCGAGTCAAATGCATTAATTTATGTGTGTTTAGTTGCATATAACACGCGACTGAAAACATATGCCAAATAGTCAACATAGACACATTAATCGGTTCAATGTGTTTGACTCGCATTTTTGCAGGTATACACTAAGGGGTAGTGTATACCTGCAATGTATACTGATAAAAAAACCTCTCTGTATATTTTTAAATAATTCATACATTTTCCACATAATTTTGATTATTAGCTTGCAATATGTAAATCATATATTAAATTAGTGCTTTAAGTAGTGGCTGAAAATCAGAAAATGAATGGTGGACGCGCCGGGTTCTTAAATCTGTGAATGAAAATCTATCGGTGACTTCACATCGGTAAAAAATCCACCATGATTAATTTTAATTACAACTTCAAACACTGTGCTTTTCAAGGCTTTAATTTTTTAATTTCATTTAAATTTTAGATTTGTTTAGTTAAAAACATCATGACCAGTGATTAAATAAACACGGTTTTAATTAAAAATCGTGTTAATAAACTTTAAAAAATAATACCGTTCAATGAAAATATTACAAAAATGTATTATTATTATGTTATTTCGATAATTTCTATAACTTTTTTGTATTGAGAATCACAAAAATAAATAACAATGAAATTGAACAAGGTAAATTTCTGGCAATTATCAATAAATTTCGGTCAGTTCTCTTTTTCCAACTGAAAAAATACTTGCACTGTATGTTTCATATTATTTAAGAAAAATAAATTAAAAATACAGGTTTATTAAAACTAAACAAATTTACCCATAATTGTGTCTAAGCAAATGTTCGGCAAACGTAGAGTGATCTTTCTTTTCCAAAAAAACATTTTTTATGTTCTTTGATTCTGGTTACAAAGCCACGTCCCTTTGGCCCACGTACTCTCCATCACAATCATTGCAGTTTAGTGCATAAATACCTGATTTATTGTTACGAGGGGTTTTATCTTTACAGTTATTTATAAATTTTTGTATTGATTTTTAGTTTTGAAAAGTGTTTCGATAATTTTATTGAGGGCTCACCTGGTAAGGTAAAGAAAGAATAATTATTTTGTTTGCTTTTGCTTTGGATGTGGGGTGAATCAGTTTTAGAATTTTTTGTTTTTTCTTTAACATATTGAGGATAATGTTTTGTTTGAACCCATTATTGTTGGCTGTGATTAAAATTCTGTCTAACTCTTTATTAAAGTCCATCGCAGACAGTGGGACATTAATTAATCTGCGTAACATTGAGTGGTAAGCTGGTAATTTGTGTGGTAAGGGGTGGGCCGATTTCCAATGGATAAAGTCTGTGTGGGTAGGTTTATGTAATATGTTGAAATTATAAATATTATTTAGATGGAAAAATTTAGGGTCTAAAAAGTTGATATAATTTATTATTTTCTTTCTCTATTGTAAATTTAATGTTCTTATTCAAGGAGTTTAATGTGTTTAAAAAAGAGGATAACTGTCTATCAGTGCCTGTGAAGCAGACTAATATATCGTCAACATATCGGAACCAGTATAAGCATTTTTGAAGATTTCAAGTTTACTAATTTTTGTTTCAAGATTATCCATTAAAATTTGAGCTAGTAAAGGACTGAGGGGTTTCCCATTGCAAGCCCATTTGTTTGTGTATATATATTATTGTCAAATTGAAAATAATTTTGTTAAATCAATAAGATTTAAAATCTCTTGGCGGATAATAGGATTAGTGCCCTTTGAGCGCAACCGTTCATCAATTACCGTCATCTTTTGGAAAAGAAAGGTCACTCTACGTTTGCTGAACATTTACTTGATCACAATCATGGATTTAGTGATAAGTTTAAGATTCTTCACATATGCAATAAAGCCCTAAAACTTAACCTCCTTGAGCAACTAGAAATAAATAAACTCAAATCTAAAGGTGTGCTCCTGAATGACCAATTAGTTTATAATTTCACTCGCTAAATATTATTTTTACCTACGTTAAAATTTAACCACAATTTGTATAATTTTCTCTATTTAATTTTGTATTAACTGTACTGTTTTCAACTAAACCTGTCAATCCCCACCCAACCTTCTTTTCTTCTACCTGTGTTTGTATATAAATACTATTTTATTTATATAAATATAATTTTTTTGTAAAAAACATTAATCATCTGCTTGATTATGCCACTGTGTTGGCGACACAATTGTAGCAGTGTTTCTACAATAAATAATAGTGAAACTAAAATATTTTTGTGTTTTTATCTAATTGTAAATATGCAGTTTCATGAAGTGACAGCCTCAACCATTGAATAAAGGATTAACACTAAATTACCGGGAATAGGTAAAACCCTAAAACACGATAATAGCTTTAAAATCGAGAATTAGTATATTGTGCGTTTACAATGAAAGGAACAAATTGAAATAGCAGTTTGCTAGTTATAATTATTTGAAAGAAAGAAAAAAATATTTTGATATTTTTAAGCTCGCGTATTTTATTTTAATAATTTCATTTATAGGGTATCCTATAAATAAATACCAAAACATTTTTTTTAAAACGGAAAGTCCTATACATTTTTCATTATTAGATTATTTAGAAAATTCTAGACGTCACGAGTAGTTTAAATGCTATGCAACAACAAATATCTATTGTGTAATCCAATGCCCGGCGGGGTATATGCTCGGACAGAAGTTGTTTTAATAGATGTTTGTCAGAAACTTATAGTGTAAGTAATTTTTGCAGATAAAAAAAAAGATTGCTCGAATTTTATTGATTATTACCAGATTCTTGTTTAATTTCATTGTAATTTAAAAGAATTTGTTCTTTTCATTATGAAATAATGTTGTAATATGTTTTAATACATCAAATTTTGAAAGTGGTGTTTTACTAAAAAATATTTTTAAATAATAAAAAAAGCTGGGTGTAAAACAAACGAACTGATTTTATTTACAAATAATGTATATGTTGAGACTTATATTTTTTGATAAATTACATGAATCAAAATATAGCTGTAACTGAAGTAAGAACTTTTTTTGTTATTTTTAATTAAATAGATGGTATTTTAAATAATCTTTTTACAACATGAATAATTATAAACTGACAGCTAGTAAAACCCATATTTCATCTTTATATATTATTAAGCCAGTTCATTATTTATACAGCCTTCGCGCCTTTTCCCATAACTTTGCAGTACGCCAAAATATATTTTTGCTGATTAATAACTCCATGCATGGGGACCATTAATAAAAGACGTCATCAAAAACCCAACAAATATTACTGTTAAAACTCCCCAAGTCCACGCTAAAAACGAACTTACTTTATGATTTCCCAATTTAAACCGGCTTTAAAATTAACACGGCTACCTTTTAGATGAAAATGGAAAATGTTCCCGGCGTCATCATATTTCCTCGCGCTCCATTAATTCCCATTATCCTGCGACTGCTTCCAATTAATACTTTGAGGCGTTCTCGGGGCGCAATCAATTCCTGCGGTTTTTCGCGAACGAAAAGGGGGTTTGCATTAGCGCGCGAGTCGCTGCTACGTAGAAGGGTTGTGTGACGGGGGTCAGGGTCCGTGGTGTGGGGGATGATTCAGACCCCCTCGAGACGGCCGCCTCTGCCTTGACGGCGTGTGCTTGGGGGCGGTTAGTTCACCTGTGCCTGCTCGGGCAAGACACCCTTTTCGGTATTACCGCTGCGGTTTCTCTGTCTCGTTACCGATACCGTTTCAGCCCGTGTTTAGCTTGTTTGTTTGTGTCCACTCGTCCTTTAAACTAAACACTCCGGAGCGGGATTTAATCTCTCGGTGTTAATCTTTAGAATAATTATCCATCTCTTGGATGCGTTTCGGATTGAGGTTAGTACTGGCTTTGCATATCTAGAGGAAGCGGGGAATAATGTTGTAGCTAATTAACTTTTTTGATTTATTTAATAAGTGGCGGTGAATTTTCAGAGGAGAAGCACTCAATGTTCAAATGTCGAGTGCTTATATACGAGGCTCGTGTAACATTTACGCCGCAGTCAGGAAATTGCGAATGAAGTTTTTAATAACCGTATACAAAACTTCGACCGTCTACAGTTTCTGTTATAAACTACTTTATCAAAGTTTCTATTTCTGTGGAAATATTAAATACCATAATATTCATAATAAAGAAAATAATAATAATAATAATAATAATAATAATAATAATAATAATAATAATAAATGCCTTACATGTTACTGTTTTTCCACTTAACATACTTAAAACATAACAAGTAATACAAGTGAGTCTTTATAAGAGAAAATCAAACAATATTCTACAGCTTAAAAATAATATTTGCAAGACATGTATTTATAATAAAAAGCAAATAATATTCTACAGCACATTTGGTTTCTAATTTCACCAATCATAAAGACCACCTTGCAACATGAAACTATGCACTTGTCGTTTAAATCCTTTAATTGTTAGTGATTTCAGATTTGGTGCGAGTTTATTGTATGGTTTATAAATATTGAAACTAAAACTTCTTAGAAAGATAGATGTTTTGTGCTTCGGTGGTGAGATAAGCCCCAGAAACCTGATATTAATATTGTGCAAGTCTTTTCGAAAAATAATTCTTCAGTTAAGATAGGAAGGTTTTTTAAAATGAAATATCTTATAACATAATGTATAAGAGTGTAATATTCTTCGATTGACCGTATTCAACCAGTTTAGTTCAGAACACTTGCCAGAGATATGAGCATACTTGCTGATTCCTAAAATTAAACGTAAACAAGAGTTTTGCACCTTATGTATACGATTTTTTGTCACTTTATCCAAGTTAGCACAATGCACTACATCAGAAAAATTAAAATGACTCCATAATAAAGTGTCTAAAATGTTTTTATTTAAGATTTTCCTGATCGAATAAATCATTCTTAAAGTATTGTAGGCTTGTGAAATACATCGACTTTAAAACGTAAGTCAGAGTATAAGATTAGTCCCAAGTTCCGTACGAAGTCTACAGATGCTTAGGACCAAATAAAATGGCCGCTGTTTTGGCAGGGTTTATTGTAAGGGAATGTTTTTTGTATACTATTAAAAGATTCGATAGGTCCTGATTTATATTATTGTTAGCTGTGTATCCTACCCGTACTTTCCAAAATTCTTGAAAGTTTAGTGAAAGATCAATTAACTGAACTTCCTACTATCAATCTGGGTTTAGAGCTGCATACAGCTGGACAACTGCTTTATTAAATGCTGTCCATGACATAATTAATGCCACTGATAAAGGATTGCTATCGTGTTTAATTTTAATAGATTGTAGTAAGGCATTTGATACTCTTAGTCAGGATCTTTTATTAGCTAAGCTAAATTATATTCGCCTTGATTCAAATTCCCTAAAATTGAAAAGGAAAATAAAAGTTGAGTGTCATTACAAACAAACAAAATTAAGCGTTGAGGGGAAAGATGAATAAATGGAAAATAATAGAGGACCTGGAATTGAGCCTTGAGATCCACAGTAGATGTGGATCGATTAAATTTTACTTGTTGCCGGCGATTATATATAAATCTACCCACTAAATCTAGAGCATAGCTAATAAAAATCGTGATTAAGAGTATCAAATGCCTTACCACAATCTACTAAAATTAAACACGATAGTAATCCTTTATCAGTGACATTAGTTATGTCATCTACTGCATTTAATAAAGCAGTTGTGCAGCTGTATGCATCTCTAAACCCAGATTGGTTAGTAGGGAGGAGCGCATTATTATCTATATATTGAAAATCTTTATTTCTGAGTATTACATTATATAATATATAATTAACGCTAGTTTTGAGATTTTGGGAGTGATTAAAGAAAGTGAATTTAGAATCTAGGGTTATACCTAGGTATTTACAGGGGGGGGGGGGGAATGGCGGGTTTTGAGTGATTTTGAATAGTTATTTGATATGGGGAATTGGTAAGTCTGTGATAAGGGGTCAGGAGGTGGGTTTTGTTGGGATTGATGGAAATTCTCCACTTAGCGAACCAAGTTTGCAAATCGTCAATAAGCTCTTGAAGAGTCCTTAAGGCTTTGGTGATTGTGGGTGCGTGGGATATAAGGGCAGTGTTGTCGGCGTATAATAATGGGTATAAGGAATGATTAAAATACCTAGAGTTGGGGTTGTAAATATTATAAACATAAATGTTGTATAGGATTGGGGATCCTTGCGGTAGGCCCTGTTTGGGAGTAAAAGAGTATGAGTGGGAATTACTGATTTTAATAACAATGGATCCGTTAGAGAGGAAACTATTTAGTATGTTGATAATGTGTCGTGGTATTCCCAATGCGTGATACTTATACAGCATACCCTTATGCCACACAGTATCGTATGCTTTTCTTATGTCGAGCAATACAATGGCCGATTTTCTGCCTTCAAGATGTGTTGTTTGGCAGTTGGATGTTAGGATTGCTAATGGTAGGGATGTGGAACGATATTGTATGAATCCAAATTGATATGGGGGTATCTGGTCTTGGATCTGGGATGCAATTTTATATTGGATGATGGATTCGAATATTTTTCCGAGGACCGGAAGAAGGGTAATTGGTCTATAGCTCGAGACAAGTTGAGGGTCGTTTCCAGATTTGTGGATACATGTTATTACCCCTCGCTTCCACTCCTCGGGCAAATTTTGGGATTTGTAAATGGAGTTGAAAATACGTATAATATATTTATGGACAGGATCAGGAAGGGATTTTAGGATAAGCCTCGGTAAATTATCATACCCAGGCGACGTATTTTTTCCCTTATGCAGAGCTTCGAAATATTCATCTTCCTTTATGTCATGTGGAGTTGGGGAAGGGATTTTGATAAATGACTGATACCAGTCATTTACGTGGTGTAGGAATGTGTCGTCATAATCGTCATTGTCTGTCATAGTATACGTCTCTTTAAAATAATTGGCAAAAATATTTGCAATTTGTTGGTCATCACTAACAGTGTGTTGTGTCGTCGGGTCCAAGATTTTATCAAGGTAGTCATTTTTTCTATGTTTGCTCAGTTTTTTTATTTTTTTCCCAAAATTGTTTTCCGTGCATTTCATTAAGTTCTTTACAGCTTTTTAACCATTGATCAGTTTTATATTCTTGTATTAATTTATGTATGTCCCTATTAATTCTATTATACTTGGTCTTTAAGTTATTGTCGTTCGTCAGTTGTAAGTCCCTGTATAGTTATCTTTTGAATCTAATAAGTCTTAGGATGAATTTTGGGAGAGGGTATTTTTAGGGTTTCTTGGAATATGTGGGAGTGTGTTTTTTAATTGCATTTGATAAGAATTGGAAAAATAGGGATGAGGATTCGGTGGTTACTTCTGGATTCGATTCAATGTATTCTATCACGTCTTTAGTTAATCTGTCCATGTTGCAGTCTTTGTATATATATGATATTTTATATGGGATGGGGATGGGAGGAGTATTATCTATAAATTCAGTTAATTGATCTTTCATTATACTTTCAAGAATTTTAGAAAGTATGGGTAGGATACTAATAGGTCTAAGATCATTGAGATCCTCGGGATTGTCTTTTTTGTAATAAAATAACAGTAGCCAGCTTCCAGACGTAAGGGAATGTTCCTTTATCATGGCAGCAGTTGATTACAAGTATTATATATTCAATAACGTAGGGAACATAAATATTATTTAATTATAATTTCAATTTTTTACGTTCTTTATGTTTAATATTTTATACATATTGTCCTGTAATTGGGTTATGTTGTTTCCCGTTGGGCAATAACGTTATTATTATTATAAGAATATATAGAATATAATTCCAATTTTATATATTATTGTATTATATATACATATACACATTTGAATAAAGATGGTTAGTTAAAACAAAAAATAGAGAATTAATTAGTATCACTATGACTTCTATTTTAATAAATATAATTTAGTTCCCTATTCTTTGATTATTGAAGATTGAAGAAATTATGTTCGATTATTATGAAAAACGTGCCTAAAGAACGTGCATTTTTTCTTGATAAAATAATAAATGATTGAGATATTAGCAAAAATCTAAAATGATTTTTTTAATTTTTAGCTATAATTTGAAAACAAAAGAAAATGACTAATTTCTGTTTTCGGCAATAAGTTTGTCTCAAAAAAAAATTATATAGCTCGAGGATGCGTCATCGATTTTTTTATACCTCTTCCGATAACCGAGATTCCCTACAGTAACATCTAATTTGGGCCACCCTATAAGTTAATCGAATAATGTTTTGAGGACAAGAAATAAGGGAAGCACAACTTTAATTTAATTACATAAATGTATTACGTGTTTTCTCACAAATCATTGAAAAATCCGTAACAGAACGAAATACTGATTTTATCAAGAAATCAGCACTAATAATTCGAAATGTTATTAAAAATGTATGAGAGTACCAAACCAAATTTACTTGTCTACATACTAAGAATTTGTTTGTTTTCAATTTAATGTATAAAATAATTATAGAAACTAATTTTAGTTACTCTTTAATTTCTAATAAAATTAACTAATAGAGAGAGCAGTGAAATTTATTCATAATTACCTCCAGAATTCCCGCTCTAAATTGCAACTTTGCTCAATCAAGATGGCAGTTTGCCATTACTCGAACGTCGACTAATTAAAAATGGTGAGTCGGGAATATATATTAACATCAAATATTCTGTTAATTAATGAATCGTTAAGTCTGAAGCCAGATAAATGCTTCGGTTGGTAATTAATTCAATTACCGGCGAAGTTCGCCCCGCAACTTAACACGAAATTATAAATCTCGAAAATTAATTAAATTAAGTTTGCCAACTAATGTATACGGAGGATTTATTAAAATATTGCGATTAGGAGGAATGGCTTCATACGGTGGTATTTAGCAAATTATGCTCTAATCTTATAAAATATTGCATTATTCATTCAAAATTTTAAATTTGCTTTAAATAAACAAAACAAAAAAATATTTCTTAAATTAATTTCTCATCTGGTGCATTATTTAAAGTAATTTAAATTAATGACACTTGGTTTTGTAACAATATCAAGTACCTTCCCTTAAAATTATTTTACATAATCAAAAATTACATTAAGTTTTATGATAAAATCGGGGCTATTCTGCAAGAGAAAACATAAAATTTAGCGTACCTCTTATGTTCATAATCACAGTGTAAGCATATTTGGATCTATTATAATTTATAGAAAATCCACTTGCACAACATAATTTCAGACTGTTGGAAATATTCACGAATCGTACCAGTTTATAAATCTGATAACAAAAAAGTTGTTCTTAACTATCGACCTATTGCTATTATTTCAAATGTAGCTAAGTGTTTTGAATTGATATTATGTCAATACATTTCTCCCCACATAAATAAAAAAATATCATTTAACCAAGATGAGTTTATAACAAAACGATAAACTTTATCAAATATTTTGCAAGTATCACAAATACTTTCGTATAAATTAGATAACCGAATCCAAGTCGACGTCATTTACAATAAATGGAAAAGAGGATTCATTCACTTGGTCACAGTTATTTCAATATATTAAATAAAAATGATTTGAAAATAATTAATAAATTATTTCCACATTTAAAATCTGTGACTTTTGACTTGCGTTACGTAAGTACGTTAAACAAATGCACATTTTAAAACAACTACTTCCCGGGCAAATACCCACGCCGGACATTGAATTACATAATGTACACCTGCTGTTGCATATCACGTCATTTACACAGATATATCTAAAGCTTTTGATAGAATTAATCACGGTATACTTGTAAATAAGCTTAAGACCTTTGCACTCTCCTCAAACATCTGCGAGTTACTTTATAATTACCTAACGAATAGGTTGCTATTTGTGTAGTATAAATGTTTTAAATCTAATATTTTTATTGCTACATCGGGTGTCCCACATGGCTCAAACCTTGGACCGATACTTTTCAATTGTTTCATTAACGATATTGCTGAATATTAATATTTGCAGACGATCTGAAAATTTATCATCCTATTAATACCTTTGATGTTTGTGTAATTCTTCAGTATATTCTCGACCAGATAGTGGCATGGTGTAGAAACAATAGTTTAACTTTAAATGTTTCAAAATGTAAAAAAATTGTCTTATACTACTGGCGTTCTCAATCTTTGATTTGTAGTATTGAGAACGTTGTTGTATTAATAATCTATTGTAGATTTTTTTGGTAGCCTTATAAGATTTTAGGTATTTCATGTCATGTCGCGATATTGTATAAAGTACGTCAAATTCCTATTTGCATTTTAATAGTTCATCAGTAGGAGTCATTTTTATATTTTTTTGATTTTATTGGAATTAATTTATCTGGAAAGCACTTGTCTATGGCAGCGTTAAGAATCCTACTAAGTGTGTTCCATTGTACATTAACATTGGTGTCATCTACGTTATAAATTCTACTCCAATTTTCATTTTGCATTGTTACTCTGAATTTATTTAAATTGTTTTCATTGAATACTCTTTTCCGAATTTTATTACATGAAGTTTCTATGTTTAAAGTGATTTCTAGTTTTAGTCCTAAATGATCCGATAAGTGCATGTTTATTATACTACCCACACAGATGTCTATCTGATTGACAAATATATTATCAATGCATGTTTGCGAAACATGCCTGATTCTTGTTGTTTCATTAAGTATTTTACAAAATCCATAACTACTAAGTAATTATAGATTATTATGCTTTTGGGGTGAGTCAGCTAGAAAGTTAATATTTAAGTCACCAGCAATAAATGTAAGTTTATTTTCATTTCTTATTAATGTTAAAAAGTAGTCAATGCAAGAGTTGGTTGGCCTATACAATACTACAACGATAAAGTTATTTACATTATTTACAACATTAATAGCAGTGCATTAAAAAATGTATGGTTTGCTCATGTTAGTTACATTGCGTAGTTCTTGGTAATCCAATCCGTGTTTGGTGTATATTCCAACGTGCTGATTATAATTCCTACAATAAGCTGATGATAAGGTGAAATTTTCAATTCGTGTTGATTCCAGTTGATCTTTGTTTTTCCAGTGTTCGGTTATACAGATGATGTCACAGTTTATTTTGTTTAATTCTTCACTTAGAATATCGTTGCAATTTCCAAAGGACTGTACATTTTGATGGATGATTATTATACTTGAGGTTGTAAATTTCTTTGACTTAGCGGGTGATGTTGAGTCCGTCTTTTCTTAAGATTGAATAAAAAATCATCAATGTAAGTATTCTTTGGCCAGAGTTCAGGATTTAGTATGTGATTGGCTTTTTCCCAGTGGACAGATATTTTGAAAGAGGAGTATTCTTCCGGGTATTTAGCTTCCATTTTTTCGCACTTAGCATCGATAAAGTTATTGTCCTTCAGATACTTAATTAAACTATCTTCATTAAGTTTAGGGTGGAGTTTACATACGTGAAAATGGGAGTATGTAGTGCCACTTTTGATCTCACTTACATTTTCATTTGTTCCGTGAATTCGGTTATTCCGCCTTCTTTTGTTGTTTTTTCTTGTTTCCCATTTATTGTCCGACTTTTCTTTAATTTTTTTTTTTTAAGAATGAAAAACTTATATTATCTTACTAAAAATATACTTGAAGTAGAAAAATATGAAACACTCAATCCATTAGCCGAACCGAATTCTTCTGGAATACGATTATTTCCCTCTTTTAAATACCTCAAAATTTCCTCTAACATAGTTTCAGAAATATCAATTAAAACTGTACTAAAGTCTTTGCTCCATTTATCAACAATTTCCGTTAAACCGTTTTCGTATCGAAATAAGACTTTATTCACCAATTCCTCCTTGAAATTTTTTGAATCCCCATCGGTTTTGTAGGTTTGCAAATTTTTTTCAGCAACCCAAATATAGAGGTACTGCTTTAGCTTTGGATTACATTCACTAGTAGTTAATATGACTTTACCTAAATTTCGCTGAGCCCCATCCATGATGATTTTCAAAGTGCTATATAAAGAAACATTAAATTGATATTATTTATATAATGATAACTCATTTAGTTTAAAAGTTTCGTCTAGAGTTTTTACTGAATTTCTGGGAGAGAAATGTTTGAGGCACTTTCGTCAAGGGTTTCAGCAAGAATTTCTGTCTTCTTTTTTTTTAAATTATTTCCCTTTTCTTTGACTTGTTGTTTTTCTTGTGATTTATCCTTCACTTCACCTTTTTTCACTGCCTGTACGTTTTTAATATGTGTCTTTAATTCACTAATTTCACATTTTAATTTAATGATTTCACTACACAGTTGTTGAGTGTGCTGTTCCACCGATTTTTTTAGAATAGTCTTAAATTCCGCACTTTTTAGAAAAGAAATCACGTCTTCACTTTTGGACCGTAGGTCTGGGGCCATTTTTCAATTTGAATTTTATGACGTTACCGAATGTTTGCAGGGCACGTCCGTCCTCGTTGAGGGTTCGACTACGACGTGAGATCTAAACTTGATCGAAACTATCCAGAAGAAATTTGTCAAATATCTTCACTTTAAGAATTTCGGTTTGTATCCTTAGGCCGATTACAATTATACTGAGCTACTGCGACTTATACTCCTTAGAAATTCGCCAAAAAGCACATGCTGTAACCACTCTATATAAAATACTCAACAATCTTATAGATTGCCCTGAATTACTTACACAAATTAATATTAACGTCCCCGTTTATTTAAGAAATGAACGACTTTTTCAGATTTCACTTCCAAATACAAATATTTTGCTTAAGTCTTTTTTATATTCAATATGTTCACTATACAATAATTTAGTTTCCCTTCATCCTGATATTGGTATATTTAATTGCATATCTTCTGGGCCATTCTTTAACTCGATTGTTGAGTACTTGGATTATTTTTTTATCGCGCTGATATCGCGTATTGTGTTTATTGTATAGTTTAATTTTAGTTTAATTATGTGTGTATTCCTATTTTTAAAACTTTTGATTGAGTTAATAAATGAATAAAATAAATGAATTTTCTATAATTGAATCTAAACAAAATTGTAAAAAAAATAATAACTTTCAATTAAATTCGATTTGGATATTTGCCCGAGAAGTAGTTGTTTTACATTTACATTTACATTTGTTACATTTGTTTACTCATGTAACGTAAGCCAAAATATCACAGAGCTAAATGTGGGGATAATTAATTAATTAATTTCAAATCATTTTTATTTAATTTATTTAAATAACTGTGGCCAAGTGAATGAGTACTCTTTTCTATTTAAATTCAATTCACTTTACAAACCTAAAAAGTAAATATGAATACGTGTTTTCAATTAATATTGGTGATGGGCAAGATCGATTATGTCAGCAATCGAATACGAAATAATCGATAATTGATAATCTAATAATGATTTTATCGTTTCTCTGATATACGTTATTAAAAACTGAACCAGAATTATTGCAAATACTGTTCCTACAACCATTTGAGGTAATTTGGAATTCAAGTTTCATTTTATCTTTTGTTTTTCAAATAAATCCGTTACATTGATGTTTATACAGGGTGAGTTTTTTTCGATGTTCTCTATGGGGATCTCGGAAACTATAAGAGATAGAAAAACGGTTAAATGGGGAAAGAAGTGTAGTTTTATAAGACGAATAAAATGACACTTTCAAAATATTTGAAAAAGTCAAGGGTAACTAGATATTTTGAAAAAAGTAAAATGTGTCAATTTTTTGAAATCAATATATCTCTATTATTATCATAGATAGAAAAAAACTGTAAAGGACAAAGTTGTAGAAAATTTTACACAGATTAATAACAAAAAATCAAATAATTTTTTTCGCCCATATTTTGGGAGATATGACACAAACTTACCTTTTTTTAAATGGAAACAATAGTTGGCTATGACTTTATTAAAAGGGCTATTTTTTTCCCTTTAATCCGACATAACATGTGCCATAGTTATTTATAACATAAAATAAGTTACAGTCGTTTTTAATTTTACCATACACCAAAAAATAGTTAGCCATGAAAAAGACAAAAGTAAAACAATTGCGGTTGTTTATAGCAATGAAATCAATATTTAATTTATTATCTTTCTTTAGATTTGTCAACAGCAACATAAAGTAAAATAATTCCAAAATTATCAAAATAATAATAGAAGAAAATTTTAAATATTACATAAGATGCTCAAAAAGTCCACCATTATTATTATGGCATAAAGTACATCTTTTTAAAATCGAATTTGTGGCTTTTTTGACTTTTCTTCTGTCAATAGAATAAAATGTTTCAAGTACAGCCAGTCTAAGATCCTCCACGGATTGATATGATTGTTGATACACTTTGTTCTTCACATAACCCTACAGAAAAAAGTCTAAAACGGATAGGTCGGGTGATCTGGGTGGCCATAGGATTGGTCCATTTCTTCCCACCCATGAATTAGGAAAAGCATCATTTAAATAGTTTCGCACAGTCAACGTGCTATGAGGTGGTAAATTCTTCTGAATGTTGGTAAAGATGGCTGCCGACAATCGATATATTGATTATAATATTGTTCTGCAGCATCCGCAGTGTTTTTATTACATTGAATGTAACAAACAAGCATATCACGCTTTTCTTCGTTGGAAAAATTCATTATCACTTTAAAAAAACTTACAACACCAAAAAAATAAAAAAAAACTTATCGAAACAAACCAAATATGGAAATGAATTAATGTGTGTTTAGAATAAACAATTGCAATTGTTTTACTTTTGTCTTTTTCATGGCTAACTATTTTTTGGTGGATGGTAAAATTAAAAACGACTGTAACTTATTTTATTTTAAAAATAACTATGGCATATGTTATATCGGATTAAAGGGAAAAAAATAGCCCTTTTAATAAAGTCATAGCCAACTATTGTTTCCATTTAAAAAAAGGTAAGTTTGTGTCATATCTCCCAAAATATGGGCGAACATTTTTTTTTGATTTTTTGTTATTAATCTGTGTAAAATTTTGTACAACTTTGTCCTTTACAGTTTTTTTCTATCTATGATAATAATAGAGATATATTGATTTCAAAAAATTGACACATTTTACTTATTTCAAAATATCTAGTTACCCTTGACTTTTTCAAATAATTTGAAAGTGTCATTTTATTCGTCTTATAAAACTACACTTCTTTCCCCATTTAACCGTTTTTCTATCTCTTATAGTTTCCGAGATCCCCATAGAGAACATCGAAAAAAACTCACCCTGTATATGTATTGTTCCCCATTTTTAAACTAGCTTTTAAGAAAATAAGCTGTATTTAGAATAGGATATTTTTGTACACAAAATTTGGCTTAAAAAATCTTGAACGTTTAAAATTATTTTCCACAAACCATATTTGGAAATGCTTATTTATATGTATATAAACATCAAATTATTAAAATAATAAAAAAAATGATGTCAAGCTTAAACTTATATTAAAATTATTGTGCTAATTGAGCCACTTATTATTTTGACAAACTCTAAAGTAATCATTGTTTATAAGATAAACAAAATATACTTTTGGTTCTTAACTGTTGCAACTGCAAATTATTTATTATTAAAATTAATAATAATTAATTATTTAATAAATAAACTAATACATTCAACTTTGTAATAATAAACAAATTTGCAGATGTGCATTTTTTTGTTTAATATAAAACGGTGTTTTATTTGAAACAAGAACACAGTATCCTTTCGATTAAAAATTACTTGCTTTATTAATAGACGTTAAAGATGAAAAAAAAAATCGATTTTTCCCATTATTAATTAATATTGCAATTATCATAATTAATGGTTTTAAAATTTAAACATTGGTAGTTCATAATGTATAAAATAAATATGAATAGATTATTAAAAATCAATCAATTAAGTAATTAAAGACAGAACTTTAAATTCTCGACTAGTTTCGCGTTATTAGCCCATTTTCAAGAGAATTTAAAATTCTCTAATCTGTGTTTAATTATTTTATTTGTTGATTTTTAATAATATATTCACATTTATTTTATTACAATTATCTTTTTTTTCAAATGATCTTTTTGAATATTCATTATTAAATACTTCACATGATGGTAATTAATTACATTCCGTCTTTCACATCAGCGAATTTTCAATATACACGAATTTGAAACAATCCGCGCGCCCGCTGATACGTAAAGTGGGGCATTCGGCTCTTTTGCCCGTTCCGATTCGCGCTCGCCGCTTTTCCATTTCCCAGTTCCGCCCTTATCTTCACGCGCGCACAGACACTAATCGAGATAATTATCTTCACCCCATTGTTTTTAATCGCGCCCCTCTTCTCTCGCCAGCTAGCGGCCTCCATCCTCCCCGCTGTCAAAGCGTCACAGTGTCACAGCGGGAAGTGCAGTGACGAAAAGGGGGAAAGAGCACTGATGGTTCGTTTCGCCGGGGGAGATGACTAGGCGGAATTTAATGATGCTGAAAAGAATTGTCTACATAAGACAATTTGGGATCTGTTGTTGTTTATAATTGGAATCGATAATTATCATCTCTGCATTGTTCTTTGTAAAAATATAATAATAATAATATTTTTTGACCCACGCGAAACAATTACATGACTATTATGTAAACAAACATAGACAAGTACAAATATTTGGATTTATAAAATATTTTTTTTTTATTTCCAATGTATTTGCGTTAATCATTTGGTAGAATATGAGCAAAAAAAATAGTAGATTGAAAATTGGTATCAAAAATAACTAATGCATAGAATTTATTAATGTTTGCGTTTAATTTTTGAATAATAGTTACATATTTTAAATATTCTGATTTAAATAAAATAATTAAATAAAATTAAATACAAGCTGCCTTCACAAATAACAAAGCTTTTCAATTTTGAATAATATTTCAATTGAATAGAGGAAAGTAACCAGAGGTGAGTTTCCGTTGAGCATTATTCCTTAATTGCTTTAATTATTTTCTACTCTTGTTATTTAACTATAAAGCTATAATATTGTAGTATTTACTGATTATTAATACACGTGCATTCGTGTAAGTAGTTGAAGCTGTAGATAGTCAAGGCATTTATAGAGACCTTAGTTTAGGGAAGCACACATTTCTGTTTACGTTACGCATACGCATCCTCTAGTTGTTTTGTTTAGACAAATGTTGTCGAGGTTGCTAGAGTTGATTTGCAGGCCAGGGGTTCCTACGGGGACCATTCACCCTGATTCTCGTTCTAATCTGCCGTGGCTGGAGGACTCTAGATAGTATTGCACCTGGGACGTACGGATTGTAGTTCGTACGATGCCTAGACTATCTAAGCACGAAGTGACGGTCAGGACAAAGTTTGCTAAAATCCTAGTGTAACTCAAGGCACACCTGACTCGCGGTCGGTAAACAGAGCTTCAGCTTGCTTTTAACTTCTTTAACTTCTTTATTGTAGATATCAATTAAATTTAAATGCTCATAATTTATATAATATTTTAGGTATTAATTGGGAACGTAGCCTTAGCCAAGCATGTTCATTTTACATGTATATCAGCCATCTAATAAGGAAGTGGAAATTCCTAACCATTGCTGTCACCCATATTTTTTATTGCAGATTCGAAGACTACACCAATAATATTTTATTGTATTTTTAATAAAAAAATAATGTTTTTTTTTTCAATGCTGAGATTAATTAATTTCAAATAATCATTACAATGAAGAACGGAATTGAAAAACACGTTTAGTCCTACAAACAAACAAAAAAAAAACTATAAAAATAACACTCAACAAAAATCACAAATAATTTGACATTAAAATTGTTCACCCCAAATACGCGAATTTTATATGTAAATATTTTCAATTTATTTCTTCCTTTGATATTTTCACGTTTCCTAAAAAAAATCGTATATTTGTAGGAGTGATATTGTATTTGGGACCAAACTGAGATTTTATGATCAACGAGCAAGGACGGACCGTCCTTTAACCGGCAATCAGCCCTTTATCAAAATTTGTGCGCGGACAAAGAACGGATGTGTCCAATAAAGGGCAACCAGAAATGGGCAAACAGCATTAACAATACTTTCATGAAAACTCAGATTTGGCTCAAATAGTGCTCGCTGACCTATATTTTATATTCTTTTAACTCGTGTTAAAAATTCTTCTTCTTTATTTAGTAAATTCTCCTTCCAATACATCCGCCACCAACCATTCAACGTTTAATTTTTGTAGGCCACTTCTTCCACGACCCCAACACGAGTTGGTGAGTCTTAATCTCTCACTAACGTAAACTTTATAACTTTGTTTATAACTTTGATATTTTTCACTTTTAAACTGTTTATTTCAACTCTGATTTGTTTTGCTCAACTTTATTATTCATTTTGTCATATATATTTGTTAAGGACAGTAAATTTCTGATGTTTGCTGATGATATTAAATTATTTAGGGTAATTGAGAAAAGTTCCGATCATACGCTACTTCAATCGGATGTATATAATTTAGTTAATTGGTGCACACGCAATCATCTTCATATCAACTTAATATATATATATATATATATATTTCTTTTTATCGTCATAGAATTAAAAGTAAGTTTGAATATTCAATTAAAGATATCAAATTACCCTTGGCTGAGACAGTGCACGATTTGGGTATTATATTTGATTCCCGCTTAACTTTTGTTGCTCATTTGAATTATATTTGTGGTAAAGCGTTATCATTACTCGGCTTTATTAATAGATTTTCTAAACACTAGTGTTGATACGTTGAAAACACTTCATATTAGTTTGGTAAAGCCACATTTGGAATACTGTTTTTTAATCTGGTCTCCATATTACAACTGTAATATTGTCATTTAAAATGGAGATAGCAGGCATTGATTATAGTCGTTCACGCATATTGGTTTATCTTAATCTAAAATCGCTTGATTTATGTTGATTAATGTGCATGTCAATAGTTGTTTTTTATTATTCGTTGCAGATCCTTGTTTTGATTAAACTTCCATCGAAACTTGCATAGTACTCATAATCCTATTTCTTGTATTATGCGGTATTACAATGTTCTTATGTTGAATCCCAATTTGTATATGTTCTGTAATTCTTACAATTTATTTAAACGTCATTTATCTTTTTATTAATCTGGATATTGTTAATTAGTGATTTTTATTTTTGCGCTTACAATTTTAATTATTTTAACATTTTTTTTTCACAATCTATTCATTTATATTTCATGTTTATTTTAAGTTACTTCTGTATATTATATATTATGGACAAAGGAGATTTTCGCTGATTAATAAATAAATAAATACGTAAATAAATTTATTTTCTTTTTGTTAAAGTTAATCATTATTTGGATGCACGTTTATTTAATAAATATTTTTTGTTAATATACAACGTGTTTACTTAATTGATTTAAAAAATCTATTAGATTCGCAAACAAAAATAATAAAAGTAAGGCCATTGGAAAACTAAAGAAAAAAAAGAAACAGCATGAAGATACTGCAGAAAGTGTTTAATATATGCTTAACAGATGTGATTGGTAAAGATAGAATGAAATGGAAAACAACCAGCAAGATACTACCCCAACACCTAAAGATAAAAGCTTCAAATTCGCATTTGAACCGTTTATAAAACGGCATAGGGAGTTTTCGAAATAATTTTGTTTTATGGCGCCAAATAGTTTTTAGTATTTTGCCCCTCCAGGAATTCACGCTAAGGTAAACTACTAAACCTGGATTGTTTCGGTTCAAACCATAAAAGTAAAAAGAAATCGAATAAATTCAAACTGTAATTTATTTTATTACAATAGGGTTAATTTTTTACAATTACGAAGGTAAAAACTACAATTTGCTAAGAAGGATTAAATTAAAATAAAAATTGTTTAATCAAACACAGCAAAATTTACGTCAGTTGCTAATCAAATAAAACTCCAAAAATTGGAATACCGGTAAATTGAATCAAATATACAACCCCGTGGTTATCGCAATGGCCATTGCATAATGAATGTGAATGTGAATGTGTGTAGAAAATACCGTCCGCTTTAATCAACGAATACTCCGGTTCCACTGCAAGTATATTTTTAATATTTACACAATCATTATAATATCACGTATGTTATTAGTTGTTATAATTATTTCGGCTTGAGAGTTCTTTAGTTTTGAGCATCTTTAATTTAATTTGTATCGGCTTGTTTCCATCCGCGATTCGTTATTTGTGCTCCAAGGTCATTTCTTTTCCATGTTTTTAGAGTTTATTTTTTGTAATTTTATTGTTTCTCCTCTGTACTCATATTTTAACCTTTCCGCTGCCTGCCTCACCTGTGTTTGTGATCTATAAAGACGCCGTAACGGGCAATACTGGCGTGAAGAGTGTATCCCTGTTTTTTTTGTTCCTATTGTCAACGGGAGGGAAGGTACCTCACGCTGATTATCAACTAGCTCAGGTTGATTTAAAGACGAAGCAACTAACCTTTAAAACACAATTGGTTTTTAAATAATTTATTTACAAAAAAATTAGCAAAAAAAAAACAAAAACAGAGAGAGCAGTCACACAGTGTACATGTAGGTAGACCTGATGTAGCGTCGGCGTCTGGATGGAGGCGGCGTTCAGGCGGCAGTTCGGCGTCCTGTGATCGGCGTCGGAATTCGGCGTCGGAGTCCGTGGGTTATTGCGTCGGGGTTGGATCCAGAGGCAGGAACAAACACTACCCTCGTAGTGTTGACGTCGAAGCGGTTGTACTGGCAACCTAGGTGCTTGGCGTCGGTGTTGACTGCAGGAACGACGGCGGAACGGCTAACGTCGGCGTCGGGCTGAGTTTCCTGGAGTCGGCAGGTTCCTGGATTGGACTGGATCCGGCAACAGCAAAGGACACTACACTAGTAGCGTCGGTGTGGCGTCGAGACGGTTACACCAGTAACCGTGAAGCTCGGCGTTGGTGGACTTCAGGAAGCACTGGTCCTGGAGTCGACTTCTTCTGGCAGGAACGACGTCTGGAACATCTGGCGTCTGCGTCGGTCAGAGTTTCCTGTCTCAGAAAGAAGGTTAAATTTCGAGGAACAAAAGTTCCTCATGAATCCACATGCTGCCCCCTGTACAGCACCAGAGTGGACTGAAGATCTGGGTGAATGCATCCCGTATTTAATCGCCGAAAATCGTCTGGAGTAGGGATGATTTTCGAGGACCACGTGGCTGTTGGCAAAGAATTCACTGGAAAATAACTATCGTAAACAAGATAATTATTTCCAACGAATTCTTAAATCCAACCGTTAAATGCAATTTGAAAGGATTACGTTAATCTGTAATCTCTCTTCTTTCAAATTGCAACGGCGGCCTGTGTCCTCTCCCTGGGTGTCTTAATCTGCTGCTCGGGCCCTAATTGCTGCACGATAATCTGGAGGGCCGGGCGGTGATCTTCCAACCTCGGGTCAGGTAAATGTTGACCCGATGGTTAATCCGCGGCGGCCGGCAGGTAGAGTGCTGGCCAAAACTCATTTTATACAAAAAAAAAAATTAAAATTGAAAATTTTAATTTCGTTGACGACGATTAAAATTAATCGCCGGTAACACTATTATTATTTTTTTTAATCTCTATATATTATAATACACTTAAATATTCATTATGGTTCAATGTAATTGTTGTTTAAAAAAACATTATCCCTCGCTCATCTATGATTAAATGTAAGAACTGTAAAAAGTGGTTTCATGTTTCCTATACGAATCTCGATGCCATCAGACTTGAGTATTTTTATGATGAATTAGAAAAGTCTGATGACGACAAATGGATTTGTTCTACATGTGCCCCACTAGATTTGAATAGTGTTCGAGATTTTTCTTATTCTTTATCTGAAACCTGTTTTGAAAATAGAATCACCAATATGTTAAAACAACAATTTGTTGATCTAAAAAATGATTTTCTCTCATCAATCTACAAAGATATGAAAATACTTACTGATAAAATTGTAGCAATTGAAAAAGAGAACGCTGAATTAAAAACAATTATCCATAAATTGCAAGAGGAACGGGAATTAAATTCTGACAAAAATTCTAATGCAACATCAGACGTTATCAACGAAATAGAAGAACGTAACCGCCGCTCAAAAAACATATTGTTATTCAATATCCCTCCTTCTACAAAAGGAACTTCAGTTGAAAGAAGTGACGATGACAAAAATACCGTACATGCGATATTTGATACACTCGGAATTTCAACTGCGCCCACTAAAAATCTTCGAGTTGGAAAAGAATATGCAAATAAACAACCCATCAAAGTAATTTTTCCTGATTCTGAACCTGTTCTTCATATCCTAAGACGACGTAGACAACTCACGAACAATGATATTTAAAAGGATGTTATGGTTAAACCAGATCTTACACCCAACCAGCAGACACACTTAAGGGATTTGCGCTTGGAGCTGTCGAAACGTCGGGAAGCTGGAGAAAGAAACCTCACCATAAAACATTTCAATGCTGTTCCAAAAATTGTAAAGAAAAAACTTTTACATTTTATTATCAGAATTAGAATGCGCAATCGGACTCTATTTAATTATATGCTAGATAGAATTTAAATTATCAGGGACAGTGTCTTCAGGGATCTTGGCATATTGTTTGACGATCAGCTGAAATTTAATCGTCATATTGAGACTATCACCAAAGAATGCTCAGGCCTACTGGGATTCATCGCTCGTAATTGTAATGATTTTAAATCAGATAAAACTGATAAAATATTGTTCAATTCCCTAGTTCTTAGTAAAATTAATTACTGTGCTTGTGTCTGGTCACCTCAATCGAAATTATACATCGAAATGCTTGAAAAAATTAATAAACGTTTCTTACGTTATTTATTTTTTCGCAAATATGGTCGGTATCCGTCAATTGATATTAGACATAAGGATCTTCTAATTGAATTTAATTATCCGCGCATCTATGATCGTCATAGATTCATTGTAGTTAATGAAATGTATAAATTAATCCGTTACGAATGTGATAATGCCTACCTCCTGAGTCTGCTTAATTTTAATGTTCCCCGTATTAATTCTAGAGGTTGCAGAAACTTTTATTACGCTAAGTCAAACACTGCTCACCACTCTCAGTCTCCCATATTGAACATGATAAGGAAATACCACGATATACAATATGGCGTAGATATCTACAACAATAATAGAACTGACTTTGTGCGCAATCTACAAATGTGTCTGTATTTGTCTAAAGTTTCTTAGTTATTAACGGATTTTAATATATATATTTTCTGTAATTTTTTAAATTGGGATTGTGTCCCATCATTTTATATAGCTTCGTCGAAAATATATAACATTTATTGTCTTGTTACTTTTTATAAAATATTTCATGCGCGTTCAATCTATACTTTGGATTTTTTTTCGTTGATTATATCTAATAAATAAATAAAAATGGTGTAGTTACCTACAACTGTGAGCTATCTACAAATGTCTCTGTATTAGTCTTAAGTTAATTACGGAATGTATTTTCATCCTATTGTTTTTACTGTTTATATTGGTAAATTCTTATATTAATTTACCAAAATTTCCTTTGTAATTAGACTATGTCTGTTGAGGAAATAAATATTATTATTATTATTATTATAATCCGGACGGATAATTTCCCATTCACTTAAATCAACAAAATACCTGACGGACTAGCACACTCTTTAACACCATTTAATAATTCAATAATAATGATATGAAGTAAAACCCCCATAGAAAAATATTTTTCTCTAGAAAATTTGCAATTAAGTTTAACAACAATACAAATAAACGTTCACTTCACACACACAGCTATCCAAACTATCTCATTAAAGACACTATATTGTTGTTTTTTCTTTCTTTTCTTGTATATAGCAGTAGTTATTCAAAATAATTAAATAAATAAACAAATAATTTGGCCTGTATATCCTGGCGTTCTTCATCATGCGACAGAACGGTCGCTGCCGCCCGCACCCCAGTCCTGCCACCGCGCTGAGCTCCAGCGCCACGCTTCGCCTGCGTCCTACCAAAGTCACTCAGCAGAACATCTCGACTCGGCCAAGGAGGTTTGTGCGAACGGATAACTCAGACGATGAATACATCTACCAAAAAAATCCTTAACAGACACCAAATTAAAAATGGAACGAATTTCCACAAAATTTCAGTTACTTCTAAAGATTTCCAAATAGCCTAAAATTACACAGGCAACGGGGGGTGTAAGATAAGTGAAGTTACTGGAATTTTAACATTACCTAAGATGTAATGCGGCTCAGTTAGCGTTGTGTTGGGCAGAAAGTTGTCATCAATACGCGCCTTACACGCTCTCGTCACCAGACGTAGGTTATAATTTTCGCCAAGAGACGTTTATGCACCAAACACAATTTTCACAATGGCTGTTCGGCGGAAGAAGACACTTACGCATAGTCAATAGTTCCCAAAAATCACTATAAACCACGACAGACAGCGCGATTTAATTTAAATTTGATTTCTGTCCGTTCGAAAAACATGAACGTCACAATATATACAAACAAAATATGGCATTCCATTCATTTGAATATATATATATACAGGGTGGACCATTTAATGTGTTTTCCGAAATTATCTCCGAAACAAGAAACTTAAAAAAAGACCCAAACAAAATCGCTGTTGTCGCTAAATCGAGATCAACTCGATTTAGCAACAACAGCGCCATCTATGAAAAAACCAATATTATGTTATTATGGCCCCCTTCGATACAATCATTTTTTGTTTGGGTCATTTTTTTAATTTTCTTGTTTCGGAGATATTTTCTGAAAACACATTAAATGGTCCACCCTGTATATGTATTTACAACAGAAATATGAATACGAAACATATTTTTCCAAAATTATTGATCATAAGTAAAATAATAATATGTTACGTTATCGTACATTACTTTTGGTGAAGGTGCCTGGAATAAAATATATAATTTAGAAAAAGAGTATTTATTTGATCACAGATATTTAAAATAAATAAAATAAAAATAAATTGTCAGAAAGACCTCTGGTCAATACCCCAGACACACTAATACATTGTATATAAATGTCATTGTAATTGTACTATGTATTGCCTGAATAAATATATTTATACAAAATCATTTAAAAATAATTAGTTTACACAAATGAATAATGAATTAGTTATTTTACCTTTAGTTAATGCGTTTTTTTTTTCTTATATAATGTAAGCACTTAAAAAACGAACAAACTTTCATTGAAATAACCATTTCAATGACCATACGGAGTATATTCCGAAACTAATTGCGTTAAGGCATCTGTCATATCAGATCTGTACGACTGGTTGAACTATTACCAAGTATTTTTTTATGTTAATTCGGTAAAGTTAGATTTAATTTTTGCGCCAGCACTTCTTTCTAATAGTTTTCATGTCTCTGAACCGGCAACCTCTCTTTTAGAGATAGACGTTCATCATCACTTGCTGCACATTAAATTTATACATAATAATCATGTCCGCATAAAATCCTCAAATGGCAACGAGCCTCTCACTTTTTTTTTTAAATCTGACTACTACTTATTTAATCAAGCATTTATAAATGTAAGGTGGGATGATCTACTCAATTACTCAATGTGAATGACGTAAATATGGCTTGTGATAACCTGTACGCTGTGATATTTGGTATTCTTGAGCAATTCGTTCCAAAGTTTTATTTATCGGGCACGAAGTAATCTCTGTACCCTATATGGTTTGCTAGCGAACTAAAATAACTAATATTCCATAAAAAGTTCTTCATAGAAACTATATCACCTCATGCAGTAATTATGATTAAATTAACTTTAACAATATTCAGGTACAATGCACGATTTTAACCCGTGAATATTATAAAACTCATATGCTCTCTGTCGAAAACTCAATAATAAACAAGCCGAAGTCCTTTTGGAGTTATATTAATTCGAAACGTGAACAACGTACTAATACATCGACATTTTTAAAAGAAGGTTCTGTAATCACAGACAATATTAAAATTGTTAATTATTTTGAACATTGTTTATTGCTTATAAAAAATTCAGCAAACATACTAATTATCCAAATTCCGATCCTAAAATACATACTGTACACATATTGGACAAATCCAATCCACCAGTTCTAAAAATTTAAAAATTCAAAAACTAAAAATGATAAATAAAATGTGATAACATTTTCGAAGGCAGCATAAAATGTTGCTTTGAGGACATGTTTAATATATTTTTCTATTATTAATAATAACGAAATTACAGACAATCTCGTCGTCAACTGCTGGTTATAACCCGGAAACCGTAAAAGATAGGTCATTTGTTTCTTCGCCATTGTTTTTATTATTAAACGTGAAAACGTTTCTTTCAATATCTCTTAAAATTAAAAAGTTTTTCCTAAGTAAGAGCGCTTTTGCGTGGTGGAAAGGTTGATTCAACAGATATCGAAGTCAAATCGCAATTTGACCTTTGATAGACTCGAATTGATGATACGTCTGTTGACTGAGCATAGCTGAATTCCACTGGAAATATTCGCAAAAATAAACCCTGATTTTTTTTAAAACCGGGAAAAAACAGAGAGTTCAATGTTTGGTTTGCAATATGATATTTTTTTGGTCTCTTATTTTGCTAAAAAGAAAAAAGTGTTAATCACGATGTTCACTCTTAACCACGAAAATAAAATTGACGAGAGCACTGGAGACGAGAGAAAAGCGGAAATCATTATGTTCTATAATTTAACGAAAGCAGAAGTAGATTTTGACGAATTGAGCGCAATTTATGATGTCTCCCGCAACAGCAAACGCTGACAAATGACGATTTTTTATGGACTATTAAATATTGCAGCTATCAATGCTAATACAGCACACGCTTTAGTCGGTAGCATGCAAAAGGCCGTGAAACTGGGCTTATTGTGACTGCTCAGACATCACACTACAAGGTACCACTAGTTGCCCTACTTCCAGGCTTGAAGGAAGCAACTAGTGGACTTTTTTGGCACTCTCCACATGAGATCAGAGGCATGTGGATATAGAGGGTGACCATTTCTTAAAAAATAATAATAATAAACGTATAGAATTTCTACGCAACTTGCGATTACGTTTTATGTATACGCATTTGCAATTACGAGAATATCAAAAAATATTCCTGTTTACATTCGCAAGAAAATTTCTTAACAAATCAATAAACCAATGTACCCAGTAGACCGAAACATCTAAACGTTTTGGTCGATGTGTAGATTGTTTACACCAAAGAAACAAAACAAAATACGCATGTACAGGCTGTGTAAAAGCCATATGCCCAGAACATGCAATTTTTTTCTTGGAAAATAATGGACTGATTTTGATTCAAGTTTCTAATGTGTTCTTAAATTACTTTCTAAGTTTTTATATTTTTATTAAATCTAACATCTCATGTTTTCTTTTTAAGTTTTTAGAGATTATTTTTGTTCAAGTACAACTTGTTAATTTAAGAGATTTTTCAAAAAGTGGATAATTATATTTGTTACCAAAAAGTACTGCTTTAGATCTTCTTATTGAAGTAATGAAACTATAAAGAAATTTCATAAATTTGTATGTTTATTACACTTAAATATTCCCTAAATGAAAATGCCGTTACGGTTTGACATACCGTAATAAAACGGCATTGTAAGAACTTTTTGTCACCACATTGCCTTCGGGTTAAGTATAAAATAAATATGTATAAAATGAATTACAACAAAAATTATTGCATTTAAGTTAACGGAAACTAATGTTGAAGTGTTCTAAATTCGATCCATTTGTATATCCTTTAAGTATAAGCACAACACCACCAATTTTTAAATGAAATAACTAATTTTGTAAAAACGTTCATATATTTTATAAGAAAACATTATTATTAAAAAATAATAATGAGTGTTATGTATATATACAAAAATCTTTATTAACAGACGCATGTTAATCGGCTATCGACTGGCGGTCTTTCAGCCCTACTTTGGAAATATCTGTCTACGTTTTATGTTTGGGAGTATGAAATATGGTTTAACTGTCTATGTCTCTGTCTTTGTTATGAAGCGATGAAATAAAATGAAATAATGATGTGGGTGGATTTTTCGGTGTGGATGTGGTGTTTTAATTGAGATACATACGGTTTTGAGGAGATTGTAATTTAAAGGAAGTGTGTAATATTTATTTGTCTTTATTATTTCTATTCATATTTTTGGTATAAGTATACGCAATTTATTAATCGCAGACGGATATATTTCAGTGCCTGTCTTTTTATAAATATTAGAGATTAGAGATAAAATTCAATACTTAAAATGTATTAAATTCTCCCATACATTTTCAACGCGGTTTTAATTCTGGAGATTGTGATACCCAGACCATTAATTTAATTTTTCCTTCCATTAACTAGTCTTATAACCATTATTATACTGAACTAAATAGTTCAGTGCGTTTTATTCATCTGTATGTGGGCCCTTTACATTATGTAGGATATTTTTATTACATATGTGAATTTTATGAATTTCAAAGTCAGAATAAAAAACAACAGTCCTACATCGTCAATGAAATACTGCCACGTTAATTGGTTATCTTGTAATTTTTACAGAAATAATCTTAATAATAATGTTAATAGAAAAAGAATTTTTATTCAGTAGGTTCCAATTATTAAAATTAAATCAATTGAAACGAATTTGAAAACAATTTTACTAAATTGAATAAATAATTCATTATTCTTTTCAGCTACTGCAACCTTTTGACTCACATTACGTAAGTACTTTAAAACAAACATCGATTGAAACAAATACTTTTCTCGTTAGGCATTGATCTATAAAATGAATTCTACTGCATAATAAATAATTGTATAATACAACAAATGATCTTTTTTATTCAATAATATTCATTGCAAAAAATCATACGTAGTATATTGTATCATGGAGGCTTTTATTTGTTGAAACTTCATATTAATTGAAAGTATAAGCCCAACTACAAAACAGGTATTTCGGGAGAAGTAGTTGTTTCAATCGATATTTGTTCTTTTAAAGTACTTATTTAACGTAAGTAAAAAGGTTGCAGTAGCTCAAGAGAAAATAATTGATTAGTATTTCAATTGAGTAAATAAATTATTTTTAAATTGAATCCAATGTTGATAGAAAGATATAAAAAATGCTCTTCCTAAAAGTACTGACTATACATTGAACTAATAATCAAATCTTCATTAATTAAATTTCACAATCCTTAAAATTTCTCAACTAATATTTTAGTTTAAGTAAATACAATGTAACGATACTTCATATAATTTATTACCTAAAATCCAAACCATAAATTATGCCAATGAATTTTATTGTAATATTTATTATCAAAAATGTATTAATTCTAGCATTACTTTAATTGTAAATACACATAAAGATGTTGTGATTATTGAGAATCAATTTTAAAATAGGTCGCAAATGTATACTGACAAGTCAAGCACGCTATGTAATATTTCAAAAGAAACAGCACACAGATATTGATACGCTTTTATCTATCTAATGCGCAGTGGCCTACTTCGATAACTCGTATAATATCCTGATATAAAGTAGAAGTATGGATTCATATGAACTATTAAAGTTACAAAACAATCATAATAAAAATGAAAGAAAATATTAAATGAAGTAAATAAAAAGAGGTTGAAAATAATTAATTAATTATGGTGTTATGGTTATTGTGTTCCAGATATGAAAATTAACCATGGTTAATTGATTGCTATTCATTTACATTATATAGAAAATCATACCAGACGTCTTAGTAGGGTTGTTTACTTTTACTGCATGTTATATAAGTGTACCATTTTAACTTTTCAATTTAATCCAGTTTATATTAATAGAAAAGAGTATTCATTCACTTGGTCATAGTTATTTAAATAAATTAAATAAAAATTATTTGAAAATAATAAATTATTCTCAGATTTAGCTCTGTGACTTTTGACTTACATTACGTAAGTACGTTAAACAAATGCATATTAAAACAACTAGTTCCCGGACAAATACCCACGCCGGACATTGAATTACATAATGTACACCTGCTGTTGCACATCAATAAAATATTGTATAATGCAGCAAATTTTGATCCGAGAAAAATTTAATGCAAAAACAACAAAACGAATGTTACTTAATATAAGGCCTAATATTACGCAGGTGTACATTAGGTAATTCAATGTCCGTCGTGGGTATTTGCCTAAGAAGTAGTTGTTTTAATGTGAATTTGTTTAACATACTTACGTAACGTAAGTCAAAAGTCACAGAGCTAAATGTGAAAATAATGTATTAATTATTTTTAAATCATTTTTAATTAATTCAGTTTATATTATTTTGTTTGTATAAGAATTCTTACACAAACAAGATAATACACAGTGTTTTTATTTATATTCAACAATTTATAACGAAGTACAATCCTCTATTAATCCAGTTTATTTATAATCCTTGTTTTCTATTCACACAATAAATGTGTTATTTTTTATTTAAACAAATTAATACAATAAGTAATTTATCGAAAAAGAAAAGTTCGATTATTTCACTTATGCAATAAATAATTATTATGGTTACGCGCAACATTAATTAATAATGCTTTCTATTTTCTTACAGATGAAAGATTAATCAACGATGTTCCTGAATCCCGACCTTCTGTGAAATTTCTCACGGTAAGTGCAAACAAATAAAGAAATAATGACATGTTGTTTAACCTAATCGTATTTATAAGAAGTGTAACAGTAATTTTATTCGATCTATAATATGCTATCTTATTATTTCTTAAGAAAGAATAATAACAATTTTACGTAGATTGCTGCTCCCCTTTGAAATTTTGATAAGATAAAAAAATGTTAACAATTAATTAAACAAATCGCCCTGTTTACGAAAAATTACTCGATTTTTTATTCAAAATAAATATACAAAATGAAATAAATAAGAAATTATTAAAAATCAACGAATAAAACATAGATTAGATTGAATAATTTTAAATCTAAAAATCAATATATCTATTTATGTAAATATCCATGGATATTTTAATAAAACAAATTTTAAATTATCTTGAAAATGGGCTAATAACCCGAAACTAGTCGAGAATTTAAAGTTATTCAATCTAATCTGTGTTTTATTGGTTGATTTTTTAATAACTTTTTCATATTTATTTCATACAATATGAACTAACAATGTCTAAATATTAAAACCATTAAATATACAAAAGTTTCACAAGCTTTTGTGTACTTATTCGTGTCTGGTTTCATGAAAGAAATGGTGATGTGTCCATCATGGAAATTTCCCCGATGGATTCTGTCAAATACGTTTTTGGAGGAATATTTCATAGTAAAGGAAACAGTATTAATTAAAAAAAAAATGGGTTGTTGCCTTTTAAAGATAAAGCCAAGTATTTGGAAGAGTATTACAATTTATTTTATTTCTTACTTACAATTATTTCACAAAATTTCTGCACACTTTTTCATTTCTTAAGCGATTCGAAAATTTTTACGATCACAAGACTTTCCCTTGGACAGGGGTCCTGTAAGTAAAAAAGTGACAGTAAATACAAATAATTCGTAAATCGACAACTGATCGACTGTCATAACATATACACAAAGACTTTGGTCTAATAGACTAATGGTCGATAGCCATTTTGTTCGTATTAAATTAAACATTGTATTATAACTAAATTGTATCAAAGCCTCAATAAAGAGATTATATATATATATAAAAAAAAATAATTGACGTATTACAAATTGTCGCGAGATTTGAATTACTCAAACTTTTAATATAATATAACAATATAACTGGCAGCTATGACAGAGGTCATCAAATGACGGACCGCGGTCCTATTTTGAGCGGAACTTAAGAAAACAGTGTGATACTGAGTACCATAAAATGCATTGCGCGCTTTGTCCTTGCTTCTATTAATTCGACAACGGACGAGCGAAGTAATGTGAGAGAGACGCACTTCGCGGAGTAGAAACGTACCGCGATAGTCATTTTATTTAAAAAACCGGAAGAAATATAAGTATGACCTTTAGGTCTTCCGAAATTCCTTCGACCTAAAAGATCTTTTGTAATAATCCTTGACTTATTTGAGACCCTCAATGTCTAAACAACTAGCATGGTCTGCAATAACTTGAGGATTAATGCATACCAATTCATGGGACCTATAACAGATAGTTTCCTCTTTGAAACTATATGCTCTGCTGTTTCTTATGTCTTGTTGCAAAACCTGCAATTTGCATCTGTGGTTTGGCCCATCTTAATAAGATAGTATTTCAGAACTCAATATCCGGTTAAGGAGGCTAGTTATGAGCTTTAGGTTGCCTTTGCTTGGCTTGAAAAACTTTTCACCTGCCGCAAACGAGGTATGTTTCTGTGGTGAACACTTTTGGCAATATCTTCCCATTCCTAGATCATTCCCTTGATGCGGATTTTGGTTATTCCAATATAGGGTTCTGGTTCAACAAATGGAGTTTTGGAGCTCTCATCGGCCGTTGCATTGCCTTTGATCCCTGCATGCTCTGGAACCCAAAGCAGTTTAACTCTGTTGCTTCTGGCTAGTTATTTTAAGGATAGTTTGCACTCCCAGACAGATTTGGACTTACATTTAAATGATTTTATTGGCTCTAATGCAGCCTGATTTTTCCATTCATAGTTGGTGCATTGAGGTTTAATTTCCTACGCAATATAAATGGGACAATTACAGTCTTGTTGGGGTTGATATTAAACCGTTTCTGCACACACAATGTACTTACTTTTCGAAAGGCGATCTGCATGCGGATAGACACCGTGTCATCATGCTTTCCCTTTACTATGATGACAATGTCATCAGTATAACCTTGTATATCAAATCTGTCTTTGGATAATACTGACATTAGTTCATCCACAACTAATGACCACATCAGGGGCGAAAGAACCCCGCCTTGTAGGCACTCCTTTACTACGAACACAGTTGCAGTATCACCAATGGACATTGTGATGATATGACATATGAGCATAGCTTGAATCCATATGGATGTGGAGGCATCAATTCCTCTTAATTTGGTGGCCATGCCTATAGATTCATAGGAGGTGCTATCAAATGCACATTCGATATCCAAGAATGCATATAGAGCCACTTCTTTCATTGCGATGCTCTTCTTTATTACACCGATTAGTGTGTGAAGTGAATTTGTTATTGATTTGCCTATTTGATAGGCAATTGGTGTTTGTGAAGACCAAACAACTGAAGCGCTATTCCTCGAATATTTCTATCAATGATTTTTTCCATCGATTTTATGGGAAAAAATATAATGCTTGTGGGACGATATGACTTAGGCTCATCAGTTTGGCGTTTGCCAGTCTTCGGTATAAATACTACCACCACCTCCCTTTATTACCTGGAGATATACCCAAGAGAGTAGTTAGCATGCAGGAGGGCTGGATAAATACCGCCCGCAACCGCAGATTTGAAGGACTTAAATCTCGTTACTATGCTTGGAGTAAAGATTTTTTCCATTTTTGCTTTCTCTGGTACAGTGTTCTTTATTTATTTATTTTTAAATTCTACCTCAAAACCGATGAAAGATGCGTTTTCACTATTTATTGCTTGGCACACAGGAAAGTGAGCTTCTAAAAGTACTATTAGACTTTCTTCTAGCCTTCCAGTGTATTAGCCGTTGGACTTTCTTAATAATCCTATACCGTTTGTGTGATCCTTTGCTATTTGGAGGCGCTGTGCGGGAGGTAGATTATCTAAGCCCTCACAGAAAGTTCTCCAAGTTGCCATTTTGAATTTTCTAAGTTCATTATTATACTTCCCTTTCTATACACCTCCTCCACTGTCCGGACGTTTTAGCTCTATTGAAATTACGCCTAGTTTTGGTTTTTAGGCTAGCAATTTCGCTGTTTGACCGGGGCACTTCTCTAACTATAGCCCTTTGTTTAAGTGGTCAACTGCTCTCGTAAGTGATGTTAATTACATCCTTTAATTGTGTCTATGTTAACTCTATCTGTTCAACAGTCTAGATAGGACGTAAGGAGCTCTTGATAGGCCTCCCAGTCAGTATTCTTGTCATTTCTAAAGCTGTTGATGTGATTGCTACCACTATCGATGTTAAACCGTATATGTTGATGGTCTAACAGTGAGACGTAATCTGATACGTGCCAGTTTTTTATAAACAGATTAGTGAAATTATCTGCTATGGAGATGTGTAATACCTCCTTTTTAACTGATGTAATACAAGTAGGTTTATTACATTTATTGAGTATGTCTAGGTTTTCACATAAAACATAGAGTAACAGGAACTCACAATTCTACTCATAATTGTATGGGGTAGCAGTGGTACTAACACAACAGATGAGTTCCTGTGGTGCACATTGGCATCGCAGCCCAGGATAAGGTGTTTTTTATCTCTCTTGTATCAGGTTATGAGGCGTTTGACCTCTTCTTTTGGTGGAGATGTGGAGTCATCCGGGATATAGGTCGAGTCTATGATTATTGTCCTCTTATCTGTTCCCCTATTGACCCTCATTTGGGCCGTGGGCAGATGTCTGGTGATGAATTCTGGAACAGGAATGTAGTTAGTGCCGGCTTTTAAAAACAGATCGGCCCTAACGTTATCGTATAATTTACTATAAATCAACTTACAGTTTTCGTAAGAAATAAATATGAATAAATTATTAAAAATCAATCAATAAAACAATTAAACACAGATTAGAATGAATAACTTTAAAATCTCGATTAGTTTCAGGTTATTAGCCCACTTTCAATAGTTACACGAAACTAGTCGAGAATTTAAAGTTATTCAATCTAATCTCTGTTTAATAGTTTTATTGGTACATTTTTTAAAACCTATTCATATTTTTATTATACAATATGACTACCATTAATTATATTACAGTTTTTGCATTAGAGTCCCATGGTTTGGCCTCTTATGATCCAAGGCTCTTGAATGAGTGCTATATCTAACTGATCCTTTATAAAGCATATCGAAAGTACGCCTGAAGCCGCTTTAGCATGTTGTAGGTTTATCTGGATGCAGGTTAGTTTAGTAGGTGAACGGATCATTGTGACTTACCGGTGGTCGGACTCGATGTTCCTTTTCCCCTGGGGTCAGGTTCTCCAATCTCATTCCCTGCTACGACAGAGCTGTCTGGGCAGATACCTGCCGTTCCAGCCTCTTTCATAATGGGGTGTGTGAAAGGCGAAGAGTGGGGCTTCTCGTCTTATGTGCCCTTCTCCAGCTCCACTGACTCTTCTGCTGGGACAGTCTTATCCATCCATGTGGTCCTTCTCGGTCTTAGTTGGATATGGCCGAACTTGTAGCTGACCCTATAAGCAGTCTCTTTGAGCATTGCGAACCTTGCATTATCCACTGACATGGCGGATTCTACTGTGGAGCCATTGTATATTTTTCTTAGCGCCCTCCAGTGTGTAGTTTTGATGCAGTTTTGGACCTCTAAAAGCTGAAGTATCCTTTCATTATGATAATTCGCGCATGATGGAAAATAGCCAATTTCACCAGGCAGCGTGTTGCCTCATGTCAGATCCCAATTACAGAGGTTAGTTATCACTCTCTTCCGTTTTAAAGTTTCAAACACTTGTTTGTTATTGGTCGTCCATTTTTTTAGTTCAAATCAGCCTGTATTATTATTATTATGTACTATATAATTTCTTCGATATTCAGTTATTAAATCATCTACATAAAATTCTTTGATGCGTCTGTCACTTCCTATTAGAAACCTCAACAAGTTCCTTGACAACACGGATTGTTAAATAAGCTGCAGGTGTTGTGTCATAGTAATTAATTAATTAATTTTTACGGACTCAGTTTGTCTTCGGGAGTTTGTCTCCACCAAATTATTTTATATTTGTAATCCTTGTTATGTACATTAACCTGCGTATACATTTTTAAATGACATTTTTGAATTTAAAAATAGTGGAAAATTATACATCTATGCCAATGACTCATGTATATTGTATAGCGCGAAAAAATATCCCAATTAGAATGCCTAGACAATAATGATTTAAAGATACTAACAAAGTGGTTTTCAGAAAACCATTTAACCATAAATGAATGTAAGATGACATACATGCTTATTGCACAGTAAAAAAATCAACAACTAACTAAAGCGTAGTTAAACTACGTACTAACTATAGTACGCAGTGATGTAGTAAATAATAACCTTCCTTTAAAATTCCTTATGTTTTTCGCATATGCTCTAAGTTTTGAATTTCAAATTGGTCGATCGAAAAAAACATAGTTTTTTCTTCGAAGTGCTATACCGCGGAAAACTTAAGTAAATTATATTTAAAAAAATAATTACCAACTAGCTCATTATACTCGAAGCTTTCGCGATGTATGGCGCGTATATCCTCCGTATAATGATGATGATCATTTTGTTGTTGCAATAAATATATATATATATATGCAATTGGAGCAGTATTTTGTACAATAAATCTGTGAAACTTAAAAACAATCGAGTGTTTTACTTGTATGTATTTATATATATTAAAATGGACTTTCATCAAGTAACAGCCTCAACCATAGAATTTTTATAAATATATTTTTTTTTTAATTTTACCTACTGAAAAACAAATGGAAATCAATATGTTGCATCAATGTTAAATTAATATTTATTTTTGATCCAATGTAACTAGTTATAATTTAGTTAGTAGCTAGTTATCACATGAAAATTATTTTAGGAACTTGATTTATGCAAATAAAGTAATTAAAAAATAATAATTGTGTATATTACACATTTTGAATTAAACTAGCGTTTCTTTTTAAAAACATACACTATTAATAAAACATCGTTACATTGCTATTTACGTTCTCAATTCCCTTATTCCACCCACCCTTGCGAAATAAAAAAAAATGAGGTTATCATTAAATTAATCACTTCAACATTAAACAAATCCTTCCTCCACAGCCGTACTTTCCCTCCTTACTTTTTCCTTTTCGGATGAAATTAAATGTAGTCGCACGAGCACCCCTGGCCGACATCGCCGTTTCCCATCTGGCGCGCCTAATTAATTCCTGCAGCTTTTATTTACTCAATGAAAAAGAAGAGGAAGAAAGAAATACGAAGCCGATGGTAATTCCCGGGTCGCATTTTTACACGGAGCACGTTGCAATTTCGTGTAAACACCGCGCGGACGACGTAGAGTAGAAAAAAAGGAAAACAAAATTCCCTTAATTTTTTTCCCGGGAGCTGGGGTAATTTAAATATTTCTTGAAGGGATGAGAAGGAGGGTGTGTGAGAGAGATAGAGTGATGGATGGGGAAGTTTTAATGATCGAATTTTGTTTTCGCGGGCTCGGGTTTGATGTCTTTGCCAAAGACAAATAAAATATCTGCAAGGGAATTTAAAAAATGGAATAATTTGTGTGTGATGTAAATGAAATGATGTTTACTACGTTTGTTGTAATTTTTATAATGGCAATCTAATTCATTTGTTTTTTCTTTACTTTTACTGAAAATATATTTATTATTATATAGTATAGGAAAATACACAGATTACTCTATAGATCGTCCACTCAATGTTAAGTTTTGATCCCGGGTTTTACGTTAGTTTCACCCCATAACACCAGAGGCGTGGTAGTCGAAAGTCAGCGGGACGCGGAGCGAGAGGGGTTTTGGCGGGTATAATCCCATATTCAAATTTAATTTATATAAATATAATAATAATAAAAGGTTATATAAACGAAAGCATTAACAAATTTATTTAAAAAACAAATGATTTAATTTTTGCCAACGGGTAACAATTATTATATATAAATATATATAAACATTTGAAGTTGACACCTGGTTATGGTTTAAACCTGAAAAAAAAAAAAAAACAAATACAGTAAATATCTAAAAAAATTGTTTATACAGTTATAGAATTATACGAAGAAACATGTATACAGAAACATAAAATATCATACAACATATGAAGCTAAATATTACCGAGTAGATAATTGTTATACTTACAGTCTCCCTTGGTTCGGGACAATGTCTTGTTATCAGTTGGTTTTTTATTTAATGCCTGTTATTGGTCCAATGCTGTTCCAGCATTACATCGGTAGATGTACCAGATTGGTCCATGATTGCAGGGTCGTCAATGTCTAATACCAAAAAAAAAATTACAAAATGATACCCCAACCTCAAGAAAGTACTAATTAATAAATATTCACTTATACATGCATGTACATTCAGTCATTTCTTAGTTTTTTTATTATTACTAACACACAACACAGTCAATTGAAATCATATAAATAAAACTAACATCTTTACATAAATTACAAAACATGTCTTACCCTATTTCTTTGCGATATCTTATGTATCATTATATTTTAATTTGAATTGTGGCAACATTTAACACGACAATAATGGCTAATTTTTGTTTGAAAACTTATTCAGTATAAATTGAAAAGGAAATACACAACAGCACACACTATCTAACCTAACACCTTGAAAATGGAAATAAAATAGCTGAAACATCATTAAAATTCCAATACTAACGGATTTGTTTACGTTAGCAAGAATTCACGACATATGAGCCTCTACTGGTATGGGGTGAAACTAACGAAACCGAAATATTTTAAACCGCGCGGAGTGGACAGGGCCTGGGAAAATATATTTATTACTACAATTTCAATGTAAAGCATTGAGATATAATTTAAATTAATTAAATATAAGTGGAAAAGAAACATCTCTGATGGGATTTAAAAACCACAGAGACATGTGATATCATGTCTATTTAGTGCTTCAAGTTCACTTATATTCAATTTATAGATATTCGTTTGGGCCAAGGACGATACATAGCCTATGTATCGTCTTCATAGCCTATGTTCGTCATTTACCATTTTAATTGATTCGGTTTGAGGAATTTCTTCTTTGCCATTAATTTTATTACTTCCGGTAAGCAATTAAAATTGGATTTAATGAACGCCAAATTCTTCTGTAATTATGGAACATTCAGGATGATTTAATTGAAATTAAAACACTTTGTTTTGTGAAACAAACCAAGTGTTTTAATTTCAATTAAATCATCCTGAATTAATTCAAAAATGTTTCACCACTAGATAAGTGAGAAATTAATTAAACATTTTATGGAACATGTTTTTACTCGTTTATTTAAATACCATTCGTTTCAGAAAACACGAACACAACTTCTTTGAAAAAAAGAAAAGATATTTGACCCAGCCTTAATTATATATGGTGCAGCATCTGATAGCATTAACAAAATTTTTCGCTCGGTACTTCGTCCGGCAGAAAAAAAAATAATCAGTCATGTACAAACTTTGAATTTGTATCACTATTTGTCTTTTAAAGTTCCTTTGAACTAATTAAAAAACGTTTACTTGCAAATTCATTGCGAAGAGCAAATTAGCCACGTACCTCCCACATACATCAGTTGTCTCGTCCAGGTAAAACCATATGTAATCATTACCAATGGATTTTCTAATATCTTCAACGGTTTCTTAAAAATCAATGAAAGATTTGAAGAATATGAATAAGCGAGTGGACAATCAGGACTAACCCTAGGAACCGAGTACAAATAAAATAGCAGAAATTACAACGAATATGTAGAACAACAAAAACCCGGGTAGTGATGGGATTCCAGCGGAGTTATTTAAATATGTAGGATACAGTTTGTATACAGAACACAGTTACTTGAGGAGGTATGGCGGAATGAAGAAATGCCAGAAGAATAGAGATAAGTCATCACCTGTCCTCTACATAAAAAAAGATAACGAAAAGTGCCAAAATCATATGGGGATTTATTTACTATCAGTTGAATATAAAATACTTGCAATAGGTTTAAAAATAAATTAGAAAATGAAATTGAAGATAAAGCCAGTGTAGATTCAGATGAGGAAGGAGCACTACGGATGCAATATTTACAATGAGGGAAAATCAGGCATAAAGTTGTAATGGCAAGCATAACATGGGTCGCTATTTTTTGCTTCGCTTTTCGCGCTCCGTACAGTTGGGTGACGCTAGAGCGGTGAAGACCGCGGGGAACGCTCACAAGGAGTTCGAGGGCGATGCCGAAACAATGCAAAGCGATGCAGAGATAATGGTTGCTGGTGTGAGTGTATGTAGGCGAGAGGGTTTCGAGACTTAATTTTTCGTGGATTTCGCAACAAAGATCGCGGGCGAGTCCGGCGAGAGAAAACAAAGAAGAAAAGTCGAGTATGGAAGATCGAGGAGAGATGGATAGAAGAACGGGAATCACAAACGGGACATCAAGAAGAAAAGAAACCATGGAAGAAAGGAGGTATTTTACAACGGGGGCGAGTGGATGAAGAATAAGTCCGGAGCAGAACGAGAAAAATTATTTGGGATCCACAGCTAATACACGAAGAAATAAGGTACCAACAATAAATTCCTCCTTTTATTTTCATATAATTGGTGTTTTTATGTCGAGAAATAATCTCATTCGGCCTCACAATCCGAATTGGCATCTTTCCCCATATTAAAGTGTTGTCATTTGCTTTCATTTTCCTTGAATTGGTGTTTCTATGTCTAGAGATGCTCGCCCTCACAGCCCGAATTGGTGGGCCCGGAGCGTCTTGTATTTTTCGTGCCTAGATTAAATAAAATAAAGAGCATGAAAGTAAATAGTTCTTACAAGATTTTCCGGCGTAACACTCTGATAGCTCAGGTTATATATATAATAAAAAAATATAATTACTAATTAATATCTTATTATTATTATTATTATATTACTATTTATGTAAATTATTGTATATTTTCCCTTGTTGAATTCTTCCGTTTGAAAATAAAATTATTATTATTATTACTTACTCAGATTTTCCATGTGTGCACTGTTTTAATGAATTAGGGTGTAACGCTCTTTTACTTGATCCAGAAGAAATGACCTACCTTCCCTTTTTCATTGTCGATCAGCCCAACCTTTCCTATAAAAATGACCCTTTTCAATTACCAACCTACTACGACTAAGCTTCAGTGAAGACGGGGTGGGAAAATATATCAAGAGCGCCACGAGCTTTGAAAATTAAGGTTAGGTAACGAAAACGTCGTAGTAAAAGCTCGAAACCTAGGTGTAAGAAAAAAATAAAAAGTGGACCGATTATGACAACAAAGATTTAATCCTCAATCTCGACACGTAGATCATAACAAAAAAATATATAAGGAAATCCAGGTATAAAATATAGATACAGGTATGAAAATATTAACCGCCCCCGAGGTAATTTGTCACCTACTTCAATGGTCAAACACAAACACCGAGTAATATATACAACTGAAACATCACATGCCTGTGAATAAAGTAATCAATGTAACCTGAAATTCAATGGGCAAAATAATAATAATAATCCAACCTGGAAAATAACTATTTAACGAACCACGAGATCTCCGCTAGCGCTAACGAATTCGATTTCGGGTATATGAGTAGGTATTAATACTAACCTCGCGATAAATATTCGTATTTCAATCGGCATGTGAAATCTTCACAAGTAAACAGATTTAAGTTAGGTGAAATATTAAACGTGACAATTCGCCAGTTCAAATTTAAATAATCAGACGGTTCACAGAATGATTCGATATCAGCACATGTTACGCCACTGATCAGATTTCAAACAAATAATACTAACAACTTCAAATCACTCGGCGTATAGTTTTAACAAAAAAAAAACACCACGTATGTGACTTCAACAACAAAAAAATTATGCATATCTTAAAGTCCCTCGGGGGAATAATTTATGCGATCCTGCATAAATATCTCCTCTCCAACACTTCTTCTACAGCTCCAGCCATCCGCTACTGTACACCAACTTCCTCTTCACTCCACTCCCTCCAAGAAACATAACTTCCAACCAAGAACTACGACACTCCTTGAAAATCCAAGCTCCACCAGCCCCCTTTTCCAGAATCGTGTCTCTTGCACTGCTTAATACGTATCCCTCAGCAACATGCCTGCTTCGGATTACTACTACTTGCTTAGTACCACTGCGAACGTACCCGCCTGGTACTATGAGCGATCCAGGTGTGAAACCTTGGACCGCGTGCAAATGGCCTGCGTGTTGTATAAAAAAAAAACCGTCCCAAGACGTTCGTCACCGTTCAAAAGTCATATCACCAATTGAAAAAGAACAAGTAGAGTTGATAAGAGATTTGCAACGATCCCACATACGATTATTACACCGAACCCCAATCGATGATTATAAAAACGCAGTAAATGAACGATTTACCCCGCACGAAAAATCAGTTGGCTACACTGCGCAATAATTCACATTGGTACGTACCTCCGCTGTCAAACGCAATGTAAACAATAACTTCTGTTATGTGCCCAGTTTGATGAAATATTATGTAGATGAGTTTGTTCATATTTCCAGTGTAGAATGTGAGTGTGACACCTTAAGTTACTCGTAAACGCTGTCCCATGTGCACGGAATAAATGCTACGGTGAATAACCTTCACTATGATGCAACACACACACAATGTTCGTAGCACTTCCAAGCAATTCTCGAGAAATCAACAACATACAATCAACACACTTTCTACTGTAGGAAATATGAGCATTTTCCCTCAGTAATTTTACATAATCAACAATAGTCGTAATCGTCTAAACATCAAAAACGAACCGTTACAAGGGTTCTGATTTAGTAATTGTTTTGAAATTTGAAAAATTATCAAATGATATTCACAAAATACTGTATATTTTTAATTGAATAAAATAAATGAAGTAATAGTGACGTGATAACAATATTGTACAAAAAAATGGTTTAAAAATTAATGCAACAAATGTATGAAACAAAAATGTTAAAAATAACGACGACTTACGAATTGAATATTATATTATTCAATTCGTAAGTCGTGGTTATTTGAACTCTGAATGATAAAAGTTTACTGATTGCCATTTGTTTCACTGATATTTGCCGATGGAGTTTCACTTAGTGATTGGTAACTCGATGATAACTGAACCGTTTTGGTGGTTGAGACCTGACTGATGTCTTCAGTTTTTTTCTCTTTTCCAACACGGCAATCTTCATCCTCATGTTTCTTGGGGGTTGAAGGCGATGGAAGGTGGTTGTTTTCAACATCTACCTGAGGCCAACATTTTTGAAGCGCCTGGTACTGGCCGTTTTCGGTGGCGATGTCTCTGCTGCAAATATACGACCATGAAGTAAGGTGTTTTTTTTTCCGAAATATCTTACGTTTTCCAAAAGGATTTGTTCTTCTGGTCGTATACCTCTGCAGAATGCCTCGAGGATTATCCCGCTGGTTCTCCGACCTCGGCGTTTTATGATAGGCGTCCTCGGTGTGGTTGTAAAACTCGGCTTTGGGCTGACCAAAGGGGGTGGTACACTTTCCAATTCGTAAGTCGTTTTTATGTTAGGTTTGGGCGCAAATAAGTGTCTAATAATATTATCGTATTTATAAAAGAAAAAATATACAAAGGAATAGTGGATGCTGGTACGAACTTGAGTAAATTTAGATGTAAAAGAAATGAGCAAAACAAATTGGAGTCCAATGTTTTCGTGACTGTGAATTAAAATAATCTAGTTACGACGTTTTCGGTAAAACGCCGGTAACTCTTATTTACCTGATTGATGTTTCATATTATTATAATAATGTGTCATATTGAATTGATGTCTCATATTAGATTGATGTTTCATGCTATGTTGATGTTTCTTTTTAGGCTGAGGTCTCACATTGAATTGATGCTTCTTATTAGAGTGACGTTTTACATTTGATTTATATCTTTATATTAGATCAATATTTCCATGTGGGATTGGCGTACCACAGATGAGGCGTTTCCATTCGGAAGTAGGTGCTGTCATTCTCTTTTACAGATCATACTGGCGTTTTCATTCATGGAAATATGCTGTCTTGTCTCGGAGAAGAAAAGATTAGTGGGCGTGATCATAGATTTTCCTTGTCTTATAGGACTGTTGGTAGGGTACAGTGGAGGCGGACATTCAGAAGAGGAATGAAATTTGATTTGTATAATATTTAATATTTCTGATTTCAGGATAATGCAATAAAACTAACGCAATTTGTCGCCCATATTTTTGTTGTTATTCCGTTCTTTGTTCATATCCATAACCTGGGTAGATCGAAGGAAGTTAGAGGTCATAAAACATATTCGCATATAATAAAACACTTTTTTTAACTTTGTTTGTATAACAGAATCATATATTTAGTGACTATAGTTTCAACAATTTTTTATTCTCATATGTAACGGATTTGTCAAATATTTAAAGAGTTACTAAAATCACAACGTAAAGTAGGGTAAAACCACTACAGAGTTACAAATTTAAGAAACCAACGGAGATGCTCTGCATTGATTTCAAACAAGCATATGACAGAGTCAAAAGGGGAGCCATTTTCGAAAAGTTGGAATTTGTTGAGGTCAGTAAGAAGTTAATTAGCATGATTGAGATGACTTTAAAAGACACTGAAACCAAAATAAATAACAACTTCAGCGACGGGTTTAAAATTCGTCAAGAAGTAAGGCAAGTTGACCCGTTATATTGTATTATCTTCAGTATTGTGCTAGAAAAAGCAACAAGAGGGCGTCTCCCTAATAGGACTTGAATATTATTTAGGAAAAAACATCGGTGCATAGCATTTGCTGACGATTTAGTGATACTAGCGAAAAGTAGATAGGAATTTATAATTACAATAATTTATTTAACAAGAAATACGGGCTTGATCATTAACCAAGCGAAATCAAAATACATGGAATGGACGAAAGCAGATATTAAAAAAAATCACAGTTAATAATAAAACAGAAAGTAATTCTCAATAAATATTGAAGGAAGTGGAGAAATATGCGTATTTAGGAATGTTCTTTAATAGAAAACCTGATAATGGAATTTAAATCAATCGAAACAAGAATAAAGGCAACAGATCGACTGTAAGATACGCCTGCCAAACATGGACAATAACTAAAAGAGAGCAAACAAGGTTGGAAGTGTAGGAGAGAAAGATATTCGGAGGAAAAAGGGTCGAAGAACAATGGCTAAAGAGAACAAACAAGAATAAAAGAAATAAATATAATAGGTATAAATACAAGTACAAATACTACCTTAGTTAGGCGTGTACAAAGTATGTACGCAGCCATACTAGCAAAAATAGAAAAATAGTACTCACCAGTACAATAGAAGGGAGAAGAAAAATGAAGACGAAGGCCACGATGGAAAAGAGAAGTAGAAAAGGATATAGAGAAATTAGGAGTCACCAGATGGAAACAAAAGACACTGAACAAAATATATAGAAAAAAGTATCAGTCCAGCTAGGCTCGCTGTGCAAATATATTAATATGTTTTCAAAATTTTCTTTTCTGTAAAATTATTTATGTTTTGTAATTAAAGATTTTTTTAGTGAGTACGTGAAGTGTTCTTGATTGTGATATTTATTTTTTTCCTTTCTTCACATTTAAAAGAAAGGAGCAATCAAAGACTTTATCCAAATTTTGAAGAACATTTAATTTATAATAAAACAACAACAACAAATTAGGGAATGTGAAATCAATTTATGAACGGTTTTTTTAAATATGTGAATAAAGGAATATAATATAAATATTACTATTTTATAGTTAAATTTTATTATTGTATATTTTATTAAAATTCATTACATTTTATTCTTATGCGCTAAGTTGGGTAAACTGTTAGGCAATAATAAATAAGTAAAGCATTTATTTCCAGTAAAGAATACAGAATAATCATAGGTCAGACATCACAAACATATTAAAATAGATTTAAAACATACATTAAAATTATGCCTGGATTAATGGGCACGTTCAGAAAAATTTTAGATATGTAGCGCTGCAGCGCAAAGCGCTTGATGTTCACTGAACACGCTTTCGAAAATAAGGCGGTTTTGTTTATAGCTACACGGCTTAAAGCGATCTGCCGAAAATTATATACTTTACCGCTTGATAAAGCGCCTCAGTGCCACACATAAAGCGGTGCCGTTCAACGATCCGTAAAGCGCTGTAGCAATACAGTTCCTTGAACGCACCCAACAAAAATATTAAGAAAAAATCGGCAGGAGATCACATGTATTCTTCTAATGTGTAAAAACTGTATTTTAATGTCATTTATTTGGCTTGTCTCACAATTTTTTTGATGGCAGTTGTTTTATTGTATAAGGAAGTGCATTGTGCAGTTTTACAGCTTGTACTATATAGGAGTTATAGTAGAAACTATGACTGTGATAAGGAAGCCTAATTGTCCTTTTCCTGGTATTGTGGTCTCATTGCGCTTAATTATTATCGAATTGATGCATATTTTTTTATGAACTTGTTTGTTTTAAAAAGGTAAGGAATTTATTTATTTAAATAGTTTCCTTAAATGCGGAATAATGTTGTGGAAATTTCGACTTAATTTATTCAGATACTGATTCCAGAAATTCAGATTTTAAATATGTATGCAGATCTTCTCGTGTTGTTGATGGCTTCAATCTGGAGACGTATATGAATGCTTTCCATGCGATAGCTATCATATTGCGTGTTTTGATGGAGGCACTACCAATATCTTGTAAAATAATTCTTCTGTTTTTTCTTTTCTTTTTTATTATATACTAATTTTCATGGAATTTCGTTGATAACGTCAATTTTATTTTCATCTTTGATTCGATTCTAATACTTGGGTTGCCTGGGTTGTTGGCATGACGTTCCGTTCATGGTTGGTGCGACGTCCTGCGTGCTCTTTCTAGTGTTTGTTTTTTTCTTTCTTTCTTATTTCTAAGTCGCATTGTTGCTTCTATCATCTTTTTATTTGTGTTGATTGTTAGGATTGTATTTTCTTTTTCTATTTTTCTTCCAGAGCTGGCATTGATGGTTTTGTTTATATTATTACTTTCTAAAAATCAACTTTTGGTTTAGTAATTGGATGTTATCTTTTAGGATTTGGTTTTTGTCGTCCATTCGAATACGAGTTTATTAGGAAGGTCGACTTGCCTTTTTAATGATGTGTTTTCTTGGGAGAGTATGTTAACCTCAATGTCTTCACTTCTGCAACAGGATATCCATATCCCTGTTATCGATTCTAATCCTTTCTTTTTGGCACAAATGTGATTGTACGCGTTTCCACATCTTTTGGATATTAGAACTTGGACAAATTTTAAATATGGTTCAATGGGCCCGCTTATTTCACTTGGATCGCTCGCCATAATATATATTATTATGATTATTACAATAAAGCCTTTTTCAATATCTTGAAATCACAAAAGTAACTTTACAAAATAAAATTAAGAACTCAAACTTTATTGATTTCATTACAGTTTATCGATCCAGTTTTTAAATTAAAGAACTAACATAACGAAAAAAATAAAAATAAAAAACATAAACTCAACCCTTTATTGATTCTTTAATTATTTATCGTCCCGTCAAAGCGCATTTATTTTCATTTGGTTTTAAAGTTAAATTTACACCCCCCGTCCGTTCAAGATATGGATCTAGGTTATGTTGGCGTTGGTGGGGAGGGGAGGATGTATAATGCGCCGTTGCATGATTATGTGCTGCAGACAACACGCCACCATTACCACCTACTACCAGCCGTGGATAATTCCTACCCTTAATGATCCCCTCCGATATGCAAACAGAAATAGCTGCTCGACGGCTCACAGAAAACCACCCCTATTAGCAATACACACTGTCTGAATAATGAACAGAACGGTACATACATGCGCTTATCGAGTATGAATATCGGAGCTGGTCTTTTTTTTACAACGTGTGTATGAATTGTGTTAAGAATGTTAATTTATTGGGTAAACATGTTGGACGATTTATGGATTTTTTGTTGTGTTTAAAGTTAACTTATATAAAATTGTAAATAAAAGTAAATTTACTCAATTTTTATACACTCTTCAATGAAATTTAAATATTCCTGCCATAGCTTGAACGCCTCCAAAGTTTATCTATTAAATTTGCCTTGAATCCTTATAACACAAAAATCTTCAATTAACTATTTTCGTGAACTTGAGGATTATACTTTGTTATATATTGCAATTCAATTATAATAAATGAACGATTTTTTTACTTGTTAATCCGAGTTATACTAACAAAGTAAAAAAAAGTGTTTCATTTATTAAAATTGTTAGTTTGTAAATTAAATTCACTTGGTTTTGTTTCACTTATTTGTATTTTATTTTCTACTAGTTTCGGCTTGATGCCATTATCAAGAATGATGTACAAATGGATTTGTTTTGGAATATATAAACAGATTTACGTTTTATTAGGTAATAAGGGCATTTAATATCGGGGAATTCCAAAGGTCTTCCTTGTCGTTGACCACGTTTTTACCCACCTTTAAGGCTTTTGAAATTTCTAAACCCTCCCGATAGTTAAACGTTAATCCCTTATTACCTGTGTGTAGAATTTTTAAATTGTTTGAAGAAAAGTGGTGATTGGATGTGATACAGTGCTTAGAAAAATCGGTGGTTGGTTTTTTTATTTTCTGTGTCTTTTTTGTATTCTTTTAACCTAATATCAAAAGACCTGCCAGTTTTTCCTATGTACAATGCATCACAATCATCACATTTTAATTCATAAATACCACTTTTCTTCAATTTACAATTTTCTGTTTTTATTTTATTATTAACAATTAATTTTCCTAAATTATTTGTGCTTGTCAGAATCATGTGATTATTTTTTCCTTTTAAATTATTTTTAATTTTTATAGACAATGGCTTAATGTATTCTAATCTATTCCATGTAGTTAAATCAGAATTTGTCACACTATAAAAGTATTTTCGCAATTGTTTTTGTTGTTTCCTTTTAAGCATTTTATTTATTATATCTTTAGTGTAGCCATTATTAATTGCGATCGTTTTTATTGTATTTAATTCAATATCAAAATCTATTTTACTTAGAGGGATATTAATTAATCTGTGTAAAAGGGCGTGGAATGTAGTGAATTTAATTTGACAATGGGTGTTTGAACATTGTGGTATAATAACATCTGTGCAAGTCTCTTTCCTATAGTGTCCGATAAATTAAAATTGTATTTGCGTGAAGCATTATTCAAGTAATAAACCAGCGCTTCCACCATTTTTTGAAATAATTTAAATAATAATTTTTACAACAAAAACCAACAAAATCCATACAACGAGTGGCTGAAAGGTTTCCGACCGGTAGCCAAATTTCCACAAGAATCTCTGTTTAAAGTATAAATAAATTGTTAAAAATGTTTTTTTTAATGTTAAACTACACTTGTAAGGAATAAAGATTTAAATATATATATCTATAAAACGCGAGAAGATACAATATTATAATTTCATCCTAACCTAATTAAACTAATCTAAATATCATTCAAGAGTTCCTGGAAAGAAATATATGAAAAATGCGATCTTTATAATATTATAATATACCGAAATGCATAGAATGATTCACAATAATTGTTATAACTAATTATCGAAAAGTGCATATCTCGTTTACTGTAGAAAAACAACAGAATATATATTGATGTTGGGTGCAACACAACATTTAGCGAGTACTAGGGTTCGGAATTCTTCTTCTAACTAATTAAATGCGAAACCGTTAAAAAGTATAAAAATGAAATTCTATGGAAAACAGAAACAAAAATATGACTAGAACAGTTTGCAAAAATATTAATTTACAAATACTCAATAAATTACCATTTAGTTCAGTCAAGTGAAATCACCCACCCCATATAACAAATCGTTCTTCAATTTATTTCATTCCATAACCCCATTAATACAACACGTACACTATTTCCCTTAAACAAGCTCCCAAAACCCAACACCGATAAATTCAACAAAACACCTTTTATGTACACAACGCGCGCATTTTGACAGAAACTCAATTCACATTAATTGGCGATAATGTATTTAACGCGAGTTGTTTAATTTTATCGGCTTCGCAATGTTTAATTGCGCTTCCCGCGTACTTAGTAACACAATAGGCGGAGTCCCGTTTCGTGTACCTGTGTCGGAAAGTTATTAATTAATTTCAAAAGGGTAATTTTCAATAGCACGTTTACGGCCTTACGGCCTAGAGATTACACTTCCTCCACTTTCATTATTGAAAATTATCAAGGTGCAGATTACCTCTGAAATTATGTGTATAAAATAAATATTAAATTACAGCACAATATTTATATCATAACAATTATTTACAAATAGTTGAGCCTCGAAAAATGTTTTTTATTTTTTTATGAAAAACATAGAATCTCAGCCCAAATTCTCAAAGGAATGATTGGTTTTCAGTTTACACGAAGTGATTTAATTGAATAAATATTTTAAATTTAGCTGAAATACCGATGGTCGATAGCTATTTAGTTACAATATTATATAAAATGTATTGTATTGTATTATAATTGATGTAAATTCTACAATAAAGATGATATATATTTTTTGAAAGTTGTCGATTTATTTATACTAAAATTTTACTTTTTTTTCTAATTACTAAACTGTATTAATATGTACATTTTATATAAATGTTGTATAAATAAACTATTACTATTATTACTGTATAATAACTTTCTTTCTGATTTTATTATTCACCATTTGAGAATTTTTAAAGTCGACGCTCGGAAAAGGGAACGCTCAGTAAAAAAAGTAGCGGCGGATTTAATTCGATCCTTCTCCTGCCCCTGCTTCGGGCTGAAAATAAAAGCAAAAATAAATACGGGGCAAATGCGATTTTCGCATGTCGGTTTCCCTTTATTGCGCCCTCCTCTCTAATGACTGACTGCCTGACGGATATCTACAAAAGGGAGGAGAAAGAGACCTCGCGGAACGCCAAGGACATTTATTTATAATTTCACAAAGGTCCAATTTATCTTATACATCCATCAAGCGGAGGGTCGCACTGAAACGAATACTTTAAATACACCCAATGAAGGAATCGTATTGTTTTTTTTTTATTTGAACGACTTAATAATATACGTGATTGAATTACACAAAAAGTTGGTAATGAATTAAATAGGTATTTCTGGCGTATATAATATTTGGTATTATAAGTGTTCTTAATAAATTAATATTTAAAGTAAGTATTAAGATAAATATATGCACATCCAGTATTCTAGCACAGCAATTCTCCCGGCGCATGCACCATTATTACCGAGTGTGCAAATAAGAAAGGTAACCGACTATAACTCAGGAACTATAAATTATAAAGGTTTCAAGTGAATAAATTTTAATAAAACTAATCATGATTAAGTGGTTTAAATAATTTACAAGTTTGTAGCGCTACCGATAGGGGGCGCAATGAACATCATAAATAATCAAAATAATTGGAAAGATACCACAAGCGACTTTTATTAACCATTTTAAAGTGACATAGTCAGGAAATTTGTGTGTACGATTCCTCTTGAAATTATGTAATAGATGGCGCTGGTGTTATCTTTCTAATTATTATAATTCATACCAGATTATTCAATCACAACACAAGATCATTTCAACCGCCTTCATCACACAAGGCATTGCACACCTTTCCTCGGACGGGAACCCCGTAATCTTTTAGTGGCCGTTAATCGTGGCCCATACTGTTTATATAGAAATATTTATTAACCGACACAAACAATATTTTTACATCTAATAATATACATAGTTACAATTTTTAATTGTGTGTGAATCTGTCATGGGCTATCTTTCTGCCTGAATTTATGGTAATGGATTAAAAGAAGTCGGAGCCATCTATCTGAACCACGTAGACGCGTAAAAAAAGAGTAGAATGTGAAAATTTTGGAGGAATGATATATTTTTCTTACGTTCAATGGAAAGAGGGTTAAAATAAAAGAAATTTAGTGAAAACTACAAGTCTATATCATAATTGACTAGCAACTAATAAATGAATATTTCAATAATTGCAAATATCATTTTAAATTTTGGGTAGGAATTGATAAGGTTTTTTTTTTAATATTTTCGATTTATTTTAAGATTCTATATTTAGGTGCAAATTAACGGGTTATAGTTTTTTTTTAATTTTTAAGTTTTGGGAGTACTTATACCTGTTTTTTTTTTGCATCTGAGTGTAGTTCCTTCGCGAGCGCTATCAATTTTAAAGCTAGCATATATACAAACTATTTTTTCTCCGTAACCCCCGCTTCCAATTTATCAAATTATTTTTTTATTAGAAATGTAGCTGGAAACTCATATCCATTAAGCAAACAAGTTTTTTGCCATTACATGATTTTAATAAATAAGCGAACATATAAAACAGATGTTACGAACTTGATAACGTTTTTAACTAATAGTTTCAACCTTCAAAAAGCATGCATTTGTGATTTCACTAAATATACTCAAACTTTAAATTTTATTGGAGATTTTACTACTCCGATTAAATGCTAACAAATAAAAGTATAGAACTAGCGTTATAAGGACAGTGGCGTATAAAATTATTCAATTTTAATGCCCCGAAAAAACAATCCCTAATAATTTTCCCAAATCAACTCCTATTTCAAATTTTCGTACAGATATCGAAACAGCATTAATAACTAAATTAATGGACAGACACATAGAGCTAGCGCAATGGGCAACTTTAAAAGCAGAATTTTAAATAAACTGGGTGTTTTAATACACTCATTTTTTAATCTAGTTTCTGTCTGTATTATAAGAATTGTTTCATTTATTAAAAAAATTGAAAAATTTTTACGAAGTACCTCCAACGGTGACAGGTTATTTTAATCTTGTTAATTTTGGTTATAATTTATTTAATTTTAAATTAACACATAAAATTCTCCTAAGTGACAGTAGTAGTAAAAATCTTTATTATTATACGTTTTTGCAATAGTTTAAAATAATACATTAAGTAGTACATTTTTATTTTCATAAATAGCTGTCGGCCAGCAGCCTTTCTGCCATGGTTGATGATTTTTATGGGTGTTATGGACATATATTTAGATGATAGTGATTTATAGATGAGAAAAGAAAAATATGTGTTTTAGCTGGTTTTTGGGTGATCAGTTGGAACAGAGTTTGCGGGGAATTTATGATTTTAGGATAAACAGAGTCATTTCGGGGGATGCAAAATTGGAAGAGAATTTCGAAGTTGTATTCGTTTTAGAAGAATCATTTGGATAAGTAAAGGATGAGTTAATTGAGTAAGTTTGGTCCGGTTATAGGGGACGGTATTTGATGGATTGTGAAGCGGATTAGGTGGGTGTCGGAATTTGGTAAGAGATCTAAGGGATGTACAATGGCGGCCGACGAAATGTGAACGATGTTTATTAACTATGTGAATATGACTTTTAATTAGGAGCGTCGCGTTTGTGCGAAAAACATTTTAATGACAGATTTATAAAAGTCATCCAAAAATATGCATAGACATCTATCTTTAGACGAGAAGAGCAGGGCAATAGCTAAACTAGAAGAAAACTGGTCTCTTAGCCGAGTGGCCGCTGATTTGAATGTAAGCAAAACCTGCATACATAATTTGAAAAGGCGATTTGAAATAAGGCAAGATTTAAGAAGGCCACCCCGAATTGGAATAGTAAGGGTATCTAATGAAGAATAGGATGTTGAATTGGTGAATCATCTCAGAGAAAATCCATTTGATAGTGCCTTAGATGCTCGAGAAGTAACGGGTTTTGCGGGGTCTACTAGAACTGCTCGGAGACGTATTAAAGCTGCAGGTCTACAAAATTTTCAAGCAGCCAAGATAGTTTTTCTCTTAGAAAACAATAAACAACGAAGATTGGAGTTTGCCAACGAATTTGTGTATCGCGGGGATGATTTTTGGAACTCGGTCGTCTTTTCTGACGAAAAAGTATTTCAATCATGTAGTAATGGGATCCTGCGAGTTTATAGACCAATAAACCAAAGGTATGAAGAAGGATTCACCCGTCCAATAACAAATAGTGGTCGTTTTTCTGTTAATTTTTGGGCTTGGGTCAGTGTAAACAGTGATATTTTAGAATATGTAATGTTACCTTCAGTAACACAAACATTTCCGGAAAATTTTATATTTCAACAGGACAATAGTCCTATCCATACAGCAAGAATTGTGACTCAGTGGCTAAATGACCACCGCATCCAAGTATTGCCTTGGCCTGCGAAGAGCCCTGATCTCAATCCAATTGAGAATGTTTGGGGATACCTACAAAAAAAGATTTACTCAAGAGATTTTAGACCTAGGAATGCAGATGAACTTCACGAAATTGTTGAAAATGCATGGGAGGATTTGGCTGACAACTACAATATGAGGAATCTAGTTTCATCCATGAGTACACGTTTGGCAAAAGTTATCACAGCAAATGGTGGTCCTATAAAATATTAATTTCATAATTTCTACTTGTATTAAGAATAAATATGTTTAGCATTGTAATTAGCAATTGAATAATAGTCCTTTAAAACCTAAGTTACGCCACTGTTAGGAGTTCTGATAAATCTGTACAAAATTAGACAATTTCTCTATGACAACAAAATACCGTTCACATTTCGTTGGCCGCCATTGTACGTTCGCTGACTTCTATATTCTGAAGCGTAGGACTGGAATAAGTCGTTAAGAAAATGGAGCTGTAGTCTAACAGGAATCTGCATAACATCTTGTATATTTTATTTAGGTTTTCTTACTTACCGAAATGTAGGTATCTCAACCTAGTTAACGGTAACTAAGACTACGGAAGTGTTTAGTTTGAGCACATTTGTTTTTTATTATTAAGGAGTATTTTTTAAAGCTGAGATTTTGTCAAAGGTAATGTCCAGGTACTTGATATGGGAAGTTGGTAAAATACGATTTTGTTTGATGAGGAAGTTATTTTTATGGTGGTATGGAATAATGAGTTTGGGATTTGTTAGGGTTAATATTAATCCTCCATTTAGCGAACCACAATTTGAGGGAGTCTATGAGTTACTGTAAAGTTTGTAGAGCTTTAGGTAGGGTGGGTGCGTGGATGATTAGGCCTGTGTAATCCGCATATTGTAGGATCGAGGAAAATGGATTAAAATATGTAGGGTCAGGGTTATACAGGTCTATACAATATAGACTATATAGGATTGGAAAGATAGGTGAACCTTGTCGTACGATCAGTTCAGAAGTGAAGGTATGAGATATGGTATCGTAGATTTTAACTTTCAGGATTCTGTTTTCTAGGAAATTTCTATGGATGGTGATTGAATGTTTAGGTAGATTTAGGGTGTAATTTTATATAACATACCCCTATGCCATATGGAATCCAAAGCCTTTTGGATATCTAGGAAAAACACAGCAGATGATTCTCGTTTGAAGTGTGTTATTTGAATATTTGAGGCAAGGATACTGGGCGGAAGTGAGGTTGATCTATGGGGGAAGGAATCCGAATTGGTACTGTTGCTGGCGTTTCACCTCAATCTATATTCTCATAAACATCTAACCCCTACTGTTTTGCTCATTTTAATCTCATAATCAATAAATGAGCCAAGTTCGGGAAAATCATTTGTGAGATAACTACATTTTGTAAATATTTTAGTTAAGTTTATTGTATCCCAAATGTAAATGGGAAACGGCTCACGACAGTTTACAACCGTCATAAATCTTCATTATCCAGCATTTACAGCACCCCTGGGTAATTCTGCCGCGGCTTAATCCCCAAACAAAGGTTCTGGGTAGAAACCGAAAACAAGCAGAAAACTCAAGATCTGGCTTCCAACTCACTTCATAAACGGAACGGGTCGCGGTTTCAGGTAAATCCGCGAAACAATCCCTTCCTGGCAACTACGCATCCGCGCATCTACCAACAATCTTAGAGGTTTGTGGAATTGGTGGTTGGGAGAAAATGGAAAGGGGGTCATTAATCGAGCAATCAAGCACTAGTATATCATCACCAAGTCATATGGGAAACATCACGCAATCATCACTCGAGATTCATGCAGCTTTCATCATCCGTCATCATCATCAGTGTCAATGATTAACCCAGTTGTAAGGTGTTTCACCTTCCCTCTTTTGATTTAAAGCCATTTTTTATAATTAAAGTTATGTACATACCTTTACTTTGTTGTCAATAATTTAGTAAAAGGTCATCGTAAAACAAATGCACTTATATACATTTTTTTACTTTCCCCGGACCCCTGTCCAAGGGAAAGTATTGTGATGGTGAAAATTTTCGAACCGCCAATTTCAACAAATATGCACGTTTTGAGGTCCCCTGAGTCCATTCCATCGAGTTTTGAAAAATGTCTGTGTGTGTGTCTGTGTGTCTGTGTGTTTCCGCGATAGCGCATAAACGGCTAAATGGATTAAGCCCAAATTTTATATCTAAGCTTTATATAACAGTGGAATGATCTAAAAAGCTTTTGGTTAGAATAAAAACTCATTAAGTGCAACTTTACTCTTAGCAATTTTTCATTTTTTAATTCGGATAGAAAAATGTTTCAAATAAAAGCTGTAGATCTTGGAAAATAAATAATTTCTGTTATAAAACTTTTATTGTAGGACCTCCGGTTTTCATTTTATAAGTGTTTACCTGATAAATTCCCTTAGAGATTTTAATTATTGAAATAATTATTTTAATGACAAATAAAACGTCAAAGTGCCGTCACATTGAACACATTCGCAAACGCCTCCAGTTTTAAAAAATGAAGAAGAGTGTGGAGAATTGATTGTAACCCATTGTAAGGTAAGAAATAACTCACTTAATTATAAAATTCTTCTAAATACTCGGCTTTAACTTTAAAAGACAACAATCATTTTTTTCTATTAATCATTTTGCTTTCCTATTAAATTTTCAATCAGAAACTTATTTGACCGTATTCACCGGGGAAAGTACCATGATGGACACATCACTAATTTTTTCTCTTTTTATTCTTTTTTTTTGACAAAAGTCACTAACTATTGCCCAAGTAATAAAATACGGCAGTACTGAGTTATGTGTGTTCGCGAAGGATTCGTAAACTGTATTATAGTTGTATTATAAGCTGTTATTATTAGGCATTTTTTTTTATTTGAGCTAACGGAGGTTTTAGGAGAGAACGTATATATAATCTAAACTCATGCTACTAAGTACCGCATAAATGTGCTCAACCATTGGACATTCGTACTACCCCGTAATAGTAAGGGGCAGATACCTAAGTCGGAATTGCAGCCTTCTCGTGGCACCCCTGTGTGCCTTCTCTATATTGGATATGGCTAACTGCATGCGGCGAGGTCGACTCAGTCCTGGTGCTTGTCGCTATAAAATGAGTAGTCGGGGGTGGGCCGTTAAAAACTCAAGGGTGTCTATTCGCTTTTTCGGTCCACACCTGGCTTGGCCTTCAGCGGGAAGTGGTTTCGATGATATGAAGTCTATACTATCGAGCGGCGCTCCACATGGTCATACACCAAAAGGTAAAAGACCAGAGCAGGATATGATCTAGTAATAAATCATGCCACCTACCTCGTAACAGTAGTTAGAAATTAGATGGGATGTATGAGATACGATTTTTTTGTTTAAGGAGGGACTCGTACAATTTTCCAATGATATGAAGAAGTGTGATTAGTAGGAAGCTGAATTGAACGGAGTAGTTTTAATTCGTTTCGGGTATGCAGGTGCGTTTTCCATTCAGGTGGAAAGTAATAGGAATGATAGCAGAAGTTTAGAATTTCAAGATATGTCGTCGGATATTGTCATATCTTGAGGAAGTACATTTGCCGGTATTTATTACTGTGAGGTAGTTGTCTTTTGTCAGTTCCTCAGTAGGATTTATTGAGGGATTTGTGTTGAAAAAGTCGTTGTGCTAGACGTTTACGTGGTTCAAAAAGTTGTGGTCAAATGAAACGTCTTCTATCTGTCAGTACGTGTCGTAAAAATATTAAAATATGTCCGCGATTATCTGCTTGTCATTTGTAGTTTCGTTAGTCGTTGGGTTCACGATATGTGAAACATTGAGCGAACTTTTGTATTTGCTAAGTTTCTTAACCCCAGTCCAATATGTCTTACCCTTACTATTGTTGGTTTTTCGACAGTCAGCCATGAGTCAGTTTTATACTCTCCAATTAACTCTTCTATGTCTGTTCTTAATTTATTGAATTGTGTCTGAAGTTCTGCAGTGTCCATCTGCCTAATGTCTATATTGATGTGTCGTTTGTGCTTTATTAATTTCATGGTATAGTTTGGAAGTTGGTATTTATGTTGCAAATTTTCTTGCCAATCGCCCTATGATATAAAATATTGGTCATTCATTTGAAAAACTTGAGTTATGATGTTTTTAAGAAGGCACTGAAATGTTGACACTTTTGAAATACCTGCATTTAAAGTAGACAGATGTTTTTTATTATAGATGGATCTATTACTGACAATTCAAGATATCGCTGGTCTATCTACCTTCTTTGTACTAGAAGTTATAGGCATTTATCGAAACGGCAATTTGAAGTAAAAATTTGATCCATAATTTTTTATCTCAGAAACTTTAAGAGTTATGTAAACATTAATCCATATAACCACTCATATGTATTTATTTATTTATTTATTTATGTAATTGAATGGAGAATAAAAAAAAAATAGGGTATTCCATTTAAAATAACAAAATTGGTATCCAGTGAAAATAAGACAAAATATTTTCCATGAGGTGGTCGCATTCAACCGTGCAATGTAGATTTTTTTCAATTTTTTTTCCGAAAACTTTTAATGGTCGTTATTCGTGGCCCACCCTATATAATCGGGGGAAGGAGAAAGGATAGGCTTTGTGATGTTTAGTTGAAATTGGATAGATAGATGGGCGGAGCATAGGTCGGGATTTTTTTTTTTTTGAAATAATGGAAATATTATATTTACAACTGTTCATTACGCCCCCTACCGGAAGAGTTACGAATTTGAAATTTGATTCTGGCATTTTCTCATAATAAATTTGATTAACATTTTTTATTTGAAAGTTCCGGGACCGATAGTGCCAGTGATATATTTGGCGACCTTCTTTAGTTGAACACTCGTTACATGAAGTAATATTTAGAATAAAAATAACAATTACTATATCCTATTAATATGTTTTCAATTTATATTCATCTAACCCATGTTTCCTCAATGATAATAAAAATTAGAACACCATTCACCTTTCGTAAATAAATAAATTTTCCCGTTTTAATTTATTTTAATTCAAAAAATACAACTCTTAATAAAAACAACGAAATTACGACATAACTTGCACACTTCCATTTCCTGCAAACGTTTCCCTCATCATCGCAAACAGCGTATTTCGTAATTCCACCCCGAATGTGTTTTGCGACGCGCTGTGGGTGGTCGGTTGACAGCGTGCGGGTGGGTTCGCCGAGTATACCCTCGGGCCGTGATTGAGACACAACATTTAACCATCGCCCGAAGATATGGGGAAACGTCCGCGATGTGTGCCAAATATTCGCGCACTGGGAATTCGAAATTGCTGAACTGTGTCCTATTGGAATCGGAGGCGTGGGACTTGTTCCTCTTAAATGCCAGGATTGTTCGTGGCGCTGATTTCATTCAGACACAATAATAGAAAGGTGATTGTCGGTGTTTTGAGTTTTATTTTTTTCTAATTGGAGATAATGTTATGGGAAATACATAAAGGATTATATTTCTTCATTCTCTGTTTGTTAATGCGGCCTTAGAAAATATGCCCTTTCGATTAAAGACAAGAGATTAAATTTACGAATTTGCGTTTCAATAAAAATAAAACTGAAATAATATCAATAACTAAATACAGACAGTAAAACGCATTAAAACAACGTTTATTTAAAAAACTAACTGGATTGTTTATCATAATAAATGAAAGAAGATGCAAGCACCATCTTTCGCCTAATTTTATGTGACATCGTCAAATTAATTGTTTAATTTTTAATTAATTTATAACGCATTTCATTTTTTTTCTCATAAAAAACGGCCTTTCTGCCAAGACTTTTATATATATATATATATTTCTGTCTATTTGAATGAATTTACTGTCTTTTTATGTCATGATCACTATTGTCCCATTAAAATAATGAAACTAATTTGAGTATCGTATTTGAATTAAGGATTTCGTGTAATACATAACTGGTTAAGGATTTCTTGGTTGAATGGATTAGATGCATTTTTTTGTGAAAGATGGCTAATATTAATCAAAGCGTGCTTGTGTGAATTATTTCTATCATTCAGAGAGTATTTTATATGCCTATTCTAATCACATTTTGTTTCACTGACTAAAAGCAAACAAGGGGTGCGCACAACCTCTTGTGCTCAATATCAACTACACCATTGTCACGTTTATTTATTTGTTACTAAAACAGGGTATTACTCTCAATCATATTATCACTTAATATCGCTTGTTATTTACCTATTGTTTCTAACATTTACCTTTCCGCTGCCGCTTTGTTTGTTTGTTAGTCATCGTTGATCGACCCAAATTGATGGGAAGCATATTCTTGTCTTTATCCTTCTCCTGTTCTCAATTGAAGATACGACTTATAAATTTATAGTCTGCGGTGGCTATAGTCGCCATATTTATTCAAAATGTACTGACTTAGCAACAGCAGAAATAAAATGTCTAGAATAAAGGCAAACAGTCGTATTACACATTATTTCCAAAATTCGACAATAGTCTACAGCAAAACTAATTTATTTAATGATCTTATAGTTGAAATAAATGATTTAACGCAAACTGTACAAATTCAACGAATCCTGGTTTTGATCTCTTCCAGGATGTGAGTCAAGATTATTTATAAGATGCTTAAACGCAATGATCCTGAAGAGTTCACCAATACCATCGATATAGTCAACCGACTCGCTGAAGCATTCAATATTACTTAAAATCCTAACACCAACACATTATTAATACTATTCATACACCTTTTCGGATTATTAAAGTGAATGAATCGGAACTTATTTCAATAATGGCTACGCTCCCAAATATGTTACCTACAGGAGATAATAAAATACTGAGCTTCTTAATCAGCGAATGTAAATTTTCCTAAATGCCTAGTTCTAAAAAAACCTTTATTATTCGCTAAAATATTCCTACACAAAAACATATTTGACTATGAGATTCTGACTTACCAACGTTGAGCGCTTGGCGTAACCATTCTCATTCATTGTTATCTGTCAAACCGTTCATGCCACGCATTTTTTTTTTTTCATTCTAAAGAATTTACTCCTTTTCTCTGTTGTCCAACAGGGCTCCTATCTTGGTTCACTTCTCTTTAATATGCTCATTAATGATTTGGTGTGTACGCTGACTTTTCCTGTTTTAGCCTATACCGATGATCTTAAAATATACTTAAACATTAATTCATTCAATGACGTCACTATTCATCAAAATAATTTGAATTCCATGAAGGATTGGTGTCATCGTTTTCATCTTCAATTAAATACAAATAAATGTTGTGCACATACAAATATTAGTTCATCCTATCTCATTGTCGGTAACGCCCTGTCTAATTGTTTTACAGTCACAAATTTTCGGGTCATATGCGACTACAAACACGTTTAACTCATATATTGACTCACTACGAACTAGTGCCACTAAAGCATTGGGTTTTCTTATGAGTGTTAGTCAGGATTTCTACAATGTTTATGCATTGAAGTTTCTCTACACTGGGGGCCTATTCTCAACACCGATGCATTTTGTCATCGGTGCATGTACTCACTGAAATGACGTAATTTCGGTGAGACCGTATTCTCAACATCCGCGTGAGTTGTCGCCGACTCAAGATTGCACCGAAAACGCGTGCGTTCACACGGTTGGTCTTGGGCTGGTGCATAAACTCACTCGCGCTTTTTAACTGACGTGAAGTAGGAGGCATCGGAGTCTTTGTTATGCGTGAAGTTGATGTTTGTTGTGAATTTAGATTTTTGTGTTTGTGAATAGACTTTATTTAAGACATTTATTTATATTTTAAGCTGTATAGGTACATTTTGGGGGTAGGAATGTTTGTTTTTTTTCCGTAAATCGATTTTACGCCACATGTGGTCCGAAACGATTCTCTTGATGTTTTCCTAATTATGCAAATGACTTAAAGTTCCCACGGAAATATTGCAGGTAATTCACTTATTCAGGGGTAAACACGCATTATCGGTTAATGAAAATAGAAAATAAATTCAAATTCTATGAAATTATACTATGAAATATACTCTATTTTGATTCAATTTTGTTTTACAATTTGGAATTATTTGCTAATAATTGTTTGGTTAATTTCATTATTAAACGAACTACAATTATAGAATTTTTAAAATATCGCATTTTAAACGTATAACCTAAAACAGTTAAACAGATATTTAATTTAAAATATGACTTACGAAATCGATATAAAATGATATATTTGCATTTAGTTTGGTCATTACAGATGTAATATTTTTTAAAAGTATATAATCTTACATGTTAATTGATTTTATAGGAATACAAGATTAGGATTATTTGAATTTCTCGCGCCAATAAGCGAAATTACAACGTTGCCGGATCATTTTAGTGGCAAAATGCATGAGTGAGATCGCTCGACTCACCGCGCGCTGAGAATAGGGTCCACGCGATTGCACCGTTTTTTGGTGACATAAATTCGAGTGACATTATGCATCAGTGACTCATTGCACCGATGTTGAGAATAGGCCCCCTGAAATTGTACTAAGTAAATTGAAGTAAAATGGCTTAATATGGTATCCCAAGTATGCTTCTCAGTCACATATATTGGATGGTATTATCGTAGATTTTTGAAATATTGGTTATTGCAAAAGAAATGCAGGTTTTTGACGTTTATGTCTTTAAGGGGAGTATAGCAGATTTTCGCGTCAAGCGCGCGGAAAGATCCACAAAGTTCAGAGAGAGACATACGATGCCAAATATGGTATGTGTAAGGCCTTGTTTATAGTGGAGAGTCAAGAGCCTAGAGCCTAGATGCTTTTGAGTGCGCACGCATACGCGATGTTTAGTACTGTTGATAATTTAACAATCATTATAGAGCGCTAAAGCGCGTTAAAAATGAACGCGCCGAAAAGTCACTCCGCTGTTGGAGAGAGAGCAACGACATTTCATTTCTAAAGATGACATCGAGCCGAACAGACGCTGATCAACCCAAAACATGTGGATTAAGTGATGTGAATTTCGTTTATATTAATGATTAATCATGAAATTATTACGGTAAGTCAGTTTAAAATACATTATTACTTTAAATCTAATTTTTTATGGTATGTCTTTTGTCAAGTACTTTAATCGTTATTTTCTTACTAGTTTTTTTAAATTAATTAATCATAATAAAATTATTTGCTATTTTATGCAATTAAATTTATATTAATAATAAATACCTGACATAACATACATAAGGAGTTAGAATTAAATTAATTATATATTTTAAATTGACTTATTGTATTACAATAACGTTATTATCTTTTTGGTGAAATGCTGCCAATGGTTATAAACAAAACCTCAGATGTGTATTTTTTTTAATATGAATTGTGTTGTTGCATGGCAGTAATTACAATAATAAAAGTTGTATTTCAGTTCTTTTATTTATTACATTCTTGCACATTAAAAATTCCAGATGTTAATGAACTTCAAGGTCGTGTATTAAATCTTTTATTTTATTAACCGATAATATATATGTCGTAGTGGGTTTATTGACCCTTCAAAAATGTCTTGTTGGTGGAAGGCCATGCAACGATACATTTTCCATTTAGAAAAAATAAATCACGTCTGTCGAGTGTGTTTATAATACGCATTGGATTTTTTGTTTACGATCGTTGGCAGTACTTCATGAGAGAGATAATTCATAAGCTGTATTTTTAGGAGAAAAATATTTTATTAAAATCATTTACAAAATTAAATAATAAAATAAAATGTTCACTTTAAATACTTTATATGAAATTGTCTGTAATTAGAATTTCATTATAATATAATAAGTCAATTTATAATACATAATTAATTTAATTCTAATTTTCTATGCATGTTGTGTCAAGTACATTATAATTTAAAGTGATGCAATAATAATTAATATTTAATAATTCAATAACTATTAAAAATTGACAGGAAGATTCGGGTTTTATTCCTATCTATATAATTAGATAAAATAACAGCATCATCATTGATTAAGTAAAGGTAATTATATTACTTCCACTGATAATAATAGTAATAAAAACACTTGACAAGAGACACACCATAGAAAAATTACAATTAAATTGATTTTGTATTTTAAACTGACTTACCATAATTTTATTATTAATCATTAATGTAAACGAAATTCTAATTACACACACATCACTTAATCCACATTTTTGGTATGATCGAACGATCACCGTCCGCTCGGCTCGATGTCATCTTAAGAAATGAGATGTCGTTGCTCTCTCTCCAACAGCGGAGTGACTTTTCAGCGCGCGCATTTTTAACGCGCTTTACCGCTTTATAATGATTGTTGAATTATCAACAGTACTAAACATCGCGTATGCGTGCGCACTCAAAAGCATCTAGGCTCTAGGCTCTTGACTCTCCACTATAAACAAGGCCTTATTGGGACAAAAAGTTTCAGTTCGCTGTACAATCCTGCTGATTCTTGCACTTTTTGCATTAGTAGGCTCTCGGTTCTCCGTGTGAATGGATGGCTGTTTATGCATGCTTACAACATATCTTTTTAAATGATAGAGAGGAAACGCGTGTAATTGAGAATGAACACATCGTTCCGTCTTATTTACACATACTGGAAGTTTATGCAAGCTGTGCTTTATTTATTAAATTATTATTGTTGTTAGACAAAATATATGAAAATTGTATTAAATTTCATATTATCCCTCCCTACAATTTAATATTTTATTAAAAAGATATAAAGAAATAATATCTCTTCATAAAAAATAAAACACAAAAATTACTTATTATACATATATTTTGACTGTTAAAAATTAATAAAAATTATTATTGGACTATTACGAGTATTTTTAATTACTAATATTTAATTTTAGCAATTATTTTATTTTAATTGCCTTATTGAATGAATACATTGGATAAATATATTATTAAAATACATAGCAATATAAAAAGTATTATGTTACACTTTTGATAACCATTGAAAACTACAATAAATAAATGTTTGTTTATTATTAAGCATATTTCAATATAAACTCAGAAAAAATGTAAAGTAAAGTTGTAGGAACTAAAAAATGCAATATATATATATATATATATAAAGCCCTTTAGGTAAATCATGAGGAAGATCGATTTATTTCAAAACCACAAAAATAAACTTTGAAAATGTCTCAATTAATTATGGAAACACTAATTATAACGACTACGTTTGAAATGTGGGGAACATCCGGTTTAAACAGGGCTGCCACACGTGAAGTGAGTTCCCTTTGCGCCCCATTGGATTTTTTTAGGAAAAAACAAAAGCAAATTTTAAACAAAAAACCACAACTTCAGTGCTTTATAATAATGAAAATAAAAGAAGTTGAAACAGTAAAGCAATATTAATTTTCATGTTTAAATATTTCGATTACAACAGAAGAATAGTAGATTTTTTTTAAATTTTGGTAACATATCCTCTTCCCAAAATAAATTGTCTTCCCATTTTTTTTTCAATATGTATTTCATTAGTGCCCGTTTGCACCGCCTTGTTTAAGTACTCCTTAGTGCTAAGTAATCCATAACTTATGTCATTTGGTTTGCACCGCGCGCGGACGATGTCTAAGGTCTCCTTAAATTGAAGCCGCCGATGTTGGCGGCTTAACTTCACTAAGGCTTCCTTAGCGTTGACGTACGGCTGATTCTAACCTATAAATTTATAGATAACGTATAAAGTAGAGAAAGCGAACGATAATGTTATAAAAAAATGGTGAAATGTATACATTCTTAAATAAATATATTATTTAAAGTTTCTTTTGATTACTATAATGTTTTTAACGGTAATATGATCCCAAATAATTGTGATTTTCTAAAATTAATAATAATTTTCTATGATTTCAAGGTTAGCAAGCTAGAATAATAGACGACATGAAGTTAGGCACTGACTTTCCACTGGATTTTCCCCCAACTAAGGAGACCTTAACTAAGCGGAGATTTTATATGAGCGGTGCAATCCAATCTCTACTATTCTGTCCTTAACTTTTAAGGAACCCTTAACTAATGAGGCCTTAAAGTAAAATCGGTGCAAACGGGCATAGGTGTCCTTACTATAAAATAACAAATATTTATTTTAGAGAGATGAAGTTGTCTTTGTACTTAAAAAAAATAATTATGTGATTTTTTTAACTGAAATTGTTCCTTATTTTCAACAATTTCTAGACAATCAATTTTTTTAACAATTCCTTCCATGATTGAAATATTTTCGAGACTAGATGGACATTTAATTTCCACTATCATCATTTCCAACAAGGCCGTCGGGGCTAGCACCTAAATAAAAGAGTTCATTTTCTCCTATGAATATACCACTAGTTTAAATCCAGATATTTCTTCAAATTTACTTTTTCTTCTTCTTCGTATATTAATCTGTAATTAGTAGCACTATTGCCGTTGAATGTACTATATAAAATATTTTTTTACGGTTTTTTCTGGTTTAATCTGAGCTTACAAACTCGTCCAAAATGTGATGCTGTTATTCTATACGCTCTTTCTTTATGCCACATGTGATTTGAATGTTGTCCTCTCGTATTTTTTCGATGATTAAAATTTCTACCCAAGATTTTCGTAGTCTTTCTTCCAGTTTGCTCAATTTATTTTCAAAATCCTCCTTATTTAATTTCATACATTCCGAAATATTTCCATAATCATTATCGGGATCACGTCTGTTGGTAAATGCTTTTTTGTCCTTTCTATTTTTCTTGCAATTTTCCCGTTTGCGTTGAGAATTTAAAATAAATTTGTTGGTGTAGTTTCCAGATTTACATCCCATATAAAACAATGAGTTTGATAAGAAAATTTAAAACAAAAATTGATTCTTTTACCGTCAAAAAATTTATTTATTAAGCTATTAAACATTTCCGCAGCATTATTTGTCTTACTCAATAGTAAACTGGATGCGTTATTGGCTAATCTGCCAAGACATTTTAATATATCAGTCATCAGACCACAGTCAGTAATTTGAGGAAGCATTTTATGTTCGCCAATCTTCTGTACAAAAATATGATGCAATTCAAAAATATGTTTTATTGTATTTTTAATAATAGGCTTAAAATTTTGTCAGCGTCACTTTTATTGGATGAATTGTGGTAATTCGCTGCTTTTTTTTACAGCTACACGAAATTTAATTATATGGTTATCTAGATATTTTCTTAAATTTATTGGCACTATTTACAGTTATTTTGTTATTCCTTACCTTACAATCACTATAAATGTTTTCATACTAACATAAAAATTATTATTTGCAACACTAAATGATTTTTGATTCTAGCCAAAAGCATTTCAGATCATTCCACTGCAATCAATTAAAATATTAGATATAAAGTTTGTGTTTAATCCATTTAGCCGATTATACGCCTTTCCGAAAATACACACACACACACACCGTGCAAATTCGTTAAAATTGGCGAATTGAAACATTCTTATGATCACAATACTTTCCTTTGGACAGCGATCCGGGGAAAGTAAAACTAAGTAATGACACGTCTGTAACCAGCATTGTTTTCTCTACTCAATGTATAAAATGAAACAGAAAAATAATCAATACAAAGAAATTAATATTGAAAATTATTTTTTCAGTTTTATTTTTATACACCCTGTGTATGTGTAGTAATTTTGAATTTATAATTAGTCATACACTGAAAACATATCTACATTTTGTTAAATGTCTATCGGCAAAGCTTTCGGCTGTTATATTTTTTTTATTTTATGTTATACAAAATATGATATTATTAATATTTGTGTTATTATTCGTTATTAGTAATATTATATGTTTTTAAAATTATATAAAAAATAACCAATTTAAATTATTTTCTGAAATTTCAATTTGGGATCCGAATATCCATAAAAATAAAACTGGCAATTGGTTCAATTATGGATTATAATTCAAAAATATTATTTCACACGAAATAAAATACGGTTTTGTTTTCTCTAAAGAAAACAAAAAACGAATACGTATGATGATGATCGCCCTCTCAGCTGAGTGAGGATCGCCGCGTCGAGTCATCTTCGTTTCCCCCACCCAATTTTGGTAGTGACTGTACAAAAGCTTGAACGAAGGCGAGATCCGCAAGGTGGCAGCATTTTACTCGACTAAATTTTTCAAATAGTAATTTCAACTTCATTTCGACATGTGGTATCATATCTTGTTGAAACTTAGAGGTTATATCTAGAATAGAATTGTTTAGAATAATATGGGAGTACATTTTTGATTTTCGGAAATGTAAGCAATATTTTGTTTTATATCTCCGAATCAATTTTTGTTTTTAAAAGTAATCCCAAAATAATAATTAAAATTATGATTAATATAAGCTGTCAACATTTCAACTCTCTATGACTCATAGTTTTCAAATTAAATGAACACATTTCACATACGTGCTATATGCCTTAATGGAATTTTATAAAAATAAATGGTTATTTTCTTTCATTTTGTCGGTGTTAACTTGGTACATTTTCAATATAGTGTTTTGAATATCAAGTATTATATATCATTTTAAAGCTCATTTTATGCTCTTTCATAATTATTTATTCAAATGTTATTACAGTTTTGTTTTCTGTAAATAATTGTCTATTAATTAAATATGCCAAAACCCCAATGTTTTCAAACTAAGGCGTAATGCAGCTCAAACCGCCCTAAATATTAACGAAGTATGTGGCGAGGGAAGCATTAGTGAATGCTCGGTACAGAGCTGGCGGCCTATTCTCAACACCGATGCTTTTTATCATCGGTGCGTATACTCACTGAAATGACGTAATTTCAGTGAGACCGTATTCTCAGCATCCGCGTGAGTTGTCATCGACTCAAGATTGCACCGAAAACGCGTGCGTTCATACGGTTGGTCTTGGGCTGGTGCATAAACTCATCTCAGGATTTTTAACTGGGGTGAAGTAGGAGGCATCAGAGTCTTTGTTATGCGTGAAGTTGATTGTTGTGTTTGTGAATAGACTTTATTTAAGATATTTATTTATATTTTAAGCTGTATAGGTACATTTGGGATAAGAAATGTGATTTTCTTTATGTTTTCCTAATTATGCAAATGACTTAAAGTTCCGACGGGAATATTGCAGGTAATCCACATATTCAGGGGTAAACACGCACTATTGGTTAATGAAAATAGAAAATAAATTCAAATTATATGAAATTATGATTTGAAATAAACTGTGTTGTAACTCAATTTTGTATTACAATTTGGAATTATTTGCTAATAATTATTTATTTAATTTCATTATTAAACGAACTACAATTTTAGAATTTTTAAAATAATGCATTTTAAATGTATAACCTAAAACAGTTGAACAGATATTTAATTTATAATAAGACTTAAGAAATCGATATAAAATGTTATATTTGCATTTAGTTTTATCATTACACATGTAATTATTTTTAAAAGTATATAATCTTACATGTTAATTGATTTTATAGGAATACAAGATTAGGATTATTTGAATTTCTCGCGCCAATAAACGAAATTACAACGTTGCCGGATAATTTTTGTGGCAAAATGCATGAGTGAGATCGCTCGACTCACCGCGCGCTGATAATAGGGTTCACGCGATTGCATCGTTTTTTGGTGACATAAAATCGAGTGACATTATGCATCAGTGACTCATTGCACCGATGTTGAGAATAGGCCCCCTAGTATCAAACGTTTCACTCTGGCAATACCAGCCTTGAAGATCATCCCCTGGTAGCGGCCCATCTACGATTGACAACGACCAATTGAAGGTGCTCAACGTTAATCCCTCAACCGTCGATCGTCATTTGAAGCAAATTGGGAAGTTAAAAAACTCGATAAATGGGTGACACATGAATTGAATGAAAATCAAAAAAATCGTCGTTTTTGAGGTGTGTTCTACGCAACTAAAACGATCCATTCCTCGACCGGATTATCACGTGTGATGAGAAATGGATCTTTTATGACAACTGGCGATGTTTGGTTCAATGGTTGGACGGCGATGAGGCCCCTCAACACAAAGCCGAAACTGCACTAAAAGAAGGTGATAGTGACTGTTTGGTGGTCTGCAGCCGGTATCATTGAATCCCGGTGAAACAATTACGGCGGAGAAGTACTGACAACAACTTGATGATGCATAGGAAACTCCGACGTATAACATGTAGCACAACCGACCCTGCAAAAGCTAAACGAATTGGACTACGAAACTCTGCCTCATCCACTATACTCACCAGACCTGTCGTCCACCGACTACCAATTTTTCAATCATCTGGACAATTTCCTCCAAGGCGATGTCAAAAACACCTTCAACGCTTTCGTTGCCTTCAGAAGTCTAGAATTCTAAGCATAAATAAAATTGTTTCTCGTTGGCAAAAATGTATTGATGTTAATGGTTTTTATTTCAATTAATAAAGTTCATTCTGAGCTAAATTACCTTCGTTTAAAGTAAAGGTATAAAAACCCGCATTTCTTTTGCAACAACCTATATCTATCATTTAAAATAGATCGTGCACATCCACCAATTGATCTCCCTTGATCACAGAAGGATAATTTTCTGTAATATTTTTTTTAATAAGCTAATTCAAGTTAATTCAGGTAAATAACCCGGAATTATTAGCCATAGTTTTTTCGATGTCCCTGGGAGGTATACAAGATCTTAAACTATGTTTCGGCTGCAACACCAAAATCCAATATCAACCGAAAAATGCGTTTCTTGTGCTGTTCAAGTGCGCTAATAAACACTTTATCGATATTTATATTTATTAATACTGTGTTAGCCTAATTCATATTTTATTTTCCATTTGTTGCTTATTTTATTTTAATTTAGTTTGTTAAATATTGTTTTGCTGTAGGATCATAAATTAAGTTCAGTTTTACAAAAAATATTATTATTAAATAAAAAATTATATAATTAGAAAGAACTACCATCTTTTGCTTAATTTATAAGTGGCGTCGTTAATAATTTGCGTCTACAAGGTAGACGACCAAGAATCGTTGTTTCGTCTACTAAAGGATGGCGAACATGTTTATGACACCAGGGAATGCAATTTATATCATAAAATGTTCAATCTACATTCATCTAGCTGTAATGTAATGTCTGAAAGAAATAAAATAAGGAAGTTGTAGAATTGAATAAAATTAAACTTTCTAATAAATTTTGCTTTCATAATTATAATAACAAATTGGGAGAAGAAAGAAAGAAGATAAAAATTCAAGTTTCGAAATTGTAGATCTTATTAACATCCATTTAACTCGCCAATAAATAAAATGCTTCGAACTCATACTATTATACAGGAATCCATAGATATATTTAATTGCACCAGTCGCCACTTCACAAATACTATAATAAATCTGTTTTAGAACCCATAAGCTACCAAAAATCTCCCACACTTAACTTTACACACTTGTTTAGTTGTATGTAAGCCAACTTTTTTTTTATGTTATTACGTTTTATGTTTACTTTATATTACTTCATGTTATTATTATTTAATGTTGTATGTTTGATAAATTTTCTCTGTTATTAGATCTATATGTATCTGTTGGGAAATAAATAAATTATTATTATTATCCATAATGTTGTAAAATATTGATTTGCTGTAGGATCATAAATTAAAATAAAGTAAATATGTTTTTATCATGTAAGAAAATGACTTTAAAACAAAGAAATTGTAATCATGATGAAAATTTCAGATTATTTAAAAATTTGTAATTTTAATATAAAAAATGTTCCATTTTGCAACATGTTATTGCTGTGCAACAGCAAGAGTTTATTATGTAATTCAAGGTCTGGCAAGGTACAAGCATCAGAAGTAATTGTTTTAGTATACATTTTTACAAAATGTGACAGTAGCTAAGGAGGGAATAATTTGTTACTTATTTTCAAATTCTTTTTATTTAATTTGCTTGGAACTTTCTTGAATTTATCTCTATTTTCTTAATTTATTATCATTTACGTTTTAACTTTCGCTTTATTTTGTTCGCCCGAAGCTTTTAAAACCCTTATGTTAGTTCTGTTATTTAATAATTTCACTCTCATATTAAACATTGTACAGTTTAAAATGTTTTCTAATTTCTAAGAAAGAAAAAATATAGGCAGGAAGAATTGCATGAATGATTTTTCGGTGCATTTATGTTGATTCAGTTTCAAATTTCGCTTAATCGCGCACACCCGACCCCACCACCTTTACACCTGCGCCAACTCCGTCTCGCTCCCACTTCCTCCACCTCGAACCGACTGAGTAAGGTCTGAGCGAGCGCGAAAAGTAAACACCTTGGCTTTTTCCACCTGTCACATGGCGCACGCACGGTCGTCTCAGTTGCGCGTGGAAAACGCTGTCCGTAACGACGTTTCAATTCCGTCCGTGATTGCGCGACAACGACCGAACGAATAATAATAATAATAACAGCGCACGGGAAAGGACGCCGCCGGAGCGTCGCGACGCCCCTTTGTGCGCGAACCGCCGTCGCTCAGTCGGTCCAGCGCGGTCCCGATGTTTTGTGCGGTGTAATCTGTGCGTGTGTGTGTGTTTTTTTTTTCTGTGACTGACTAGTGTGGTTATTTTTTTTGTGATTTGTGGGAAATTATTTCGTTTCTATTATTTTTTTACTGTGTTAATCTGTTTTATGTGGATAATTTGTTCGTAGTTGATAGGTGAGTTGTTGAAACATTCTCTCAAACGTTGAAAATGTGAAAATTCCACGAGATATTAGTTTTTTATATCAAGAACTAAAAATATACAATCATGGTTTAAACAATATATAAAAAAGTTAAATAAACATCATCTATTTAAAAAAAAAATAAACATTACCTCAAACGTAAAAAATGTGAAAATTGATAAAAACATTTCCATTTCCATTTCCAAATGAGAATTTTTCCACGACGGGTTTTTTTAGTTTCAGAGCACAGATATAACTCAACAAAATGTATAATCATAGTTTAAACAATACACAAAAAAAACTTAAATAAATGACAAGCCACATATTTAATTGTTTTACTTAAGATTTATAAAAAAAATATGTGAATATAAAATTAATTAAATCGCGTAAAGCAACATGCCCGAAATGAAATGATGACCATTAACAGTTATCCAAATGCTGAATGATGCGGGTTGATCTAAATAACTTTTTTAAAAACGGAAAATCAGGAAAAACTGGCATAAATCGAATTTTAGTGATCGTTGCCTGTAATTGTTTCTTGTTTAATTTTAGATATCATTTTAATATCATAAAACCCTTTCCAGTGTCGGATGTATTTGTCTAATGAATATTTTGTCTATGTCTGTGTGTCATAAATTATTTTTCTCCGTGTTTTCTTGCCCATTGATGTCTTCCTGGCTTCCTCAATTGTTAATCCCTTCGTTCCACGTTTTTTCTTTGTCGTCCCTGTTTAATTTTTGTTGTTGTTAATTTTATATTTAAAAAGAAATAAGTAATTTTCGTATCGCCAAAACGTATTAAAAAAAAAAACTTAAAATGGTTTTATCGTTCAGATTTTTGTTTTTTCAATGACATCCAATTATCACACACATCTGCTTTAAGAATGTTATGTTTTGTTTCTAGACTTTCCAATTGCTTTAGTATTGGCATAGTAAAAATGTTATACTTGTCTTTAGTTCAACTTCATTTGGAATGTGCCTCAGTAGTATGATCGCCTTACTCAGGAAATGCCATTCGACGACTTGAGTTGGTCTAGAGTAAGTTTCCAAGACGACCAAGTTGAGGTCATTACAGGATAGAAGAGTGCTGCTTGATTTATGTTTCCTATACAAGCTGGTTAATCCTGTTAATGGTCGCGTTCGGGGAATTTTTAGACATGTAGCGCTACAGCGCAAAGCGCTTGATGTTCCCTGAACATGCTTTCGATGCTAAGGACGTTCACGAAAATATGGCGGTTTTGTTACAGCTGCACGGCTTGAAAAGCGATCAAGCGGAAAAATATATGCTTTACCGCTTGATAAAGCGGTACAGCGCCATACATAAAGCTGTGCTGTTCAGCGAAACCGCTTTCGTAAAGCGCTTAAGCGCTACAGTTCCCTGAACGCAACCATTGTTAGTCGTCAATTACTTGGCTTACTCAATTTTAAAATGCCTCGCCGTGTTAATTGTAGACATTCACCCCTTTTTAGATTGTCATTTCATTCCACAATTGGGTTAATTCTCATTGATCGATTTATGCGTTTTGTGGTCGGTTGTAGGATAATTTTCACTTGCACCGATTCCGATTAAATTCTCCGATTAGTTAATCATGATAAACTTCAATCGGCGGATTTTGGTTGCACCGTATGTCGATTAAATAATCGGAGTTCACCGAGTAGTAATATAGATCGTACGCTTTTTTTAAGGATTTTTATTTCAGTTTTGGGGGATTTCAAGTGGTTTTCACGCCACTAAGTTAGAAACAGCCGAAGCACATGTTTGTTATGTTTGTAAACTAAGGTAAATCAAAATTAATAATTAATTCTAAATTATCAATTTCGCCCATTTTAAATCCACACTTGGTTATTTTCGTTAAATCTCTCTCTAACTATTTCAACTCTAAACAATTTTACGATTATCCTCAACCAACGTGAAGTTGTATGTGTATGAGCTAATCATTGTCTGAATAAATATTTGACGTTTTTACGTTATATTAATCGTGATTAAGTCTTGGTGCAAGCCAATTTCAGACTTAATCGTGATTAACTATTTAATCATGATTAAGTACCCGTGGTGAAAGTGGGCATAAGTGTAGTTTTAATTTATTTATTCATGTACTATCTTTAAAAGTAGTTTGCGTTACATCCGCTTGTCAGAAGCAACGAATTTCTAATCTATATGTGGATTTGTGTGTGTGTATGCACACATTTTATACCTATTTTGTATTATGTAGTAAATCTTGTTAATAGAATGATTCTAATTGTAATTGCTACTATATAGAATGTGCCATGAGATAGTGGACAACCGATACACAGTGTTTCGAGTCAATGGGACGATGGACAAAAATCGATATCTCGAAAACGAACAATGATATGAAAATTTTATAAGAGATAAAAGTAGTAAGGTTTAATAGTTTGTATTTAATGCTATCAATGTTTTTATTTTTAACAAAGTACTATTGCAGTACCAAGACAATATATATATATATAAATATTTATAATTTTTGTCACATATTCGAACTCTATGTTGAGAGCTTTGCAAAATACCATTATAGAAAACAAATTTAGGACATTTGTATCAAAATTGTAATTTTAAAGTAGTAATAAGAGTATCAATATCTATTTTTTTATAATTAGTCTTTATTCATGTCGCATATTTTATATTTAATATTTAAAGGTATTTAAAATATTACAATAATTTTTGATTTACTGTACTACTTAGAGTGGTACAAATAACAAATGTGATATATTTTTTTGTATATGTGTTTTTATTTAATATACTCTTATGGGTTTGTTTATAGCTTAATAAATTATATTGCTATTATTTTCGATTTAGTACCTCTATAAAAGTATAAAAGGTACCAATACATGAATAGTGGACGATACCAAAGGAAATAAAAATAAAACATCTTTTAAAACATACAATATGTTCGTATAAATGTTAAAAAAAGCCTACATTATTATTATTTAACTGATAAAAATATTTTTTTATATACATGTTAAATACAAGATAAAAAAACTAAACTAAAATTAGAATAAATATCATTCACAGGAGTCTACATTATATGAAACAAACTCGAATCGACCGTTGTTCGGAAATGTCTAAATAACATTCCGCGATCGAGCTCATATGGTTATTATTATTCGCATACATATATATATATATATATATATATATATTTATTGTTTTTTCATTACTTTTTAACAACTCTTAGAACTTTTAAAGTAAAGTTGCACTAACGAGGGATAAAGGCAGAAAGACGTGTCGGCAGATCGCAACGTTGTTGGATTTATAATATTTAAAGTGAAGAAGGAAAACGCCAGGCAATAATCATCACTTTAATTTTTGTCAAATTTTCTGTGGTAAATATCCATTAGGACGGTTTTTAAAGCAAAGCTGCACTGACGAGATATAAAAGCCGAAACAAGTGACTGCACGTGGCAACGTTGTTAAATTGGTAAAATTTAAAATTAAAAAAAGATTTCTTTTCTTAACTCTTCAAATTTTATAAATTCAACAACGGTTCATTGCGGTGGAAAATATCCATTTGGGCAGCTTTTAAAGTAAAGCTGCACTGACGAGCTATAAAAGCAGAAAGACGTGTCTGCAGATCGCAACGTTGTTGAATGAAAAAAAAAAAAAAAATTGAAGAACGAAAACGTCAGACAATCATATTTGTACTTCACTTTAAATTTAATTAAATCTGCTGTGGTAAATGTCCATTAGGATAGCTTTTAAAGCAAGGCTGCACTGACGAGATATAAAAGCCGAAACACGTGGCTGTAGGCAGAAAGACCGATGGTCGATAGCCGTTTTCTAAGGACAACGTATAATATAGTATAAGGATTATATTGTTAATTTATTGTATATAAAATTGTCTGCAGAAAAAAAATGATGTTATATACAGGGTGTTCTAAATAGAGTAGGATTGCGTGGGTATCTTTCTTATTCTTAAAGTTAGAGATCTGGTTAAATGGGCAATGTTGTGCAATTTTGTATGCTGGTTCAGATTATGTTGAGAAATTTTCAAAATTCTGAGCAGTGTAGAAATTATTAAAAAAAAAAACAACTGAAAATCCTGTTTTTTTACAATTAATAAAACAAATGTTTCTTAGTCTAATAAAAAACTAAACTAAAATAAGAATAAATATCATTCGCAGGAGTCTACATTATATGAAACCTTAAGATTTTTTAAATAAATTTGAATATCATCGTCCGCTTTAAAATGTTTTTTAGTACTTACATTCCCTAAAGATGATATTATCGGCTCGGATGTTAATAATAAAATATTCATTAAATCTATATTTGAATGTATACGTGACGATTTACGGGTATGACATAATCGGTTCTTCCTTACCTCTTTATGTCTGGCCTCTAATGCGTCTTCAGACAGTTGACCTATAGGTAAATCAAAAGAAGCAAGTATGTCACACCCATGAACTAAAACCTAATGAATGGTATTCGGCATCTAATACCATTCATATAATGTTAAATATAAGTCATAACCACCCCTAATATATTAGGATTTTAAATTTCAAAGTTGCTATTGATTCTAGGTAAATGTGACACAGTGTATATTTAATAATATTTTTTCGTGTAAAGCATCGACTATAAAACATAGAGCTAAAAAAGTTCTATATATAAAACAGTGAAATAACTATAAGCCTATCCTTTCTGCGTAACCACATATATGACGGTACCTAGCCTGATAAAAAAATATATAACTGCTGAAGGAGCAGACAGAAGCAGATGAACCTTATAAATTTCGATAGTATATTAATGTACTAATAATAAAATATCATCACCACAAAACGTTTTGATACGTTTTTTTTTAAGTCTCTTTAAAGTTTGCAAACGTATAAATTTTATATAAAATTTATTAGTATGTTCAAAAATTTATAACGCAATAAATCATTTACCAAATTAAAAAAACTCAAATAGCATTTTAAACTATATATCATGGGCTACAAAATGCATTATAACTTTGTTTGAAAACACTTTGTAATACTTGTACTGTACCGCTTTGAAAATTGTACAAAAATGAAATCATATAAAAGATGATAGTCGGCTTCGTCATTGCCTCGGTTTGGGGTCACTTTACTAGGTAACTGTCATAATTTATAAGAAAATTAAACACAGTTTATGGACTAATGGCTTATCTATTTTACACTTTTCGTTCAAAAATCCCAAAAATTAAAAGTTCATTTTTTCGATTTTTGTCCACGGTTCGAAACACTGTGCGATATTTCAAAAAACGGTTAGTAGTTCGAAAATGAAATTTGGTGGCTTTAAATGGTTGGAAATGATGCCTCTTTCTGAATATACAGATTTAATTTCCGTTTATCCATTTCCGTGAAAATATCAACTTCAGAATTTCAAATGGGACACCCTGTGAAAGGTGATTGAAAGATAAATACAGCAATACCATATTATTAGGGTGTTTTATTGTACAATGTGCTGAAAATGAATTTATTCCATCTAACGCGGATAAGTTAAGATAGATAAGGAGCATGTCGACATACTGGTCATACGTAAAATTAGGAGATATTACTTACACGTAAGCAGAATGTATTGTCGATTTGACATCGCAGATTTGACATTCAAAAATCTATAAATATATAGGGTGTCCCATTTGAAATTCTGAAATTGATGTCATTTTCCCGGAAATGGAGAAACGGAAATGAAATCTATGTATAAAAAAAGGAGTATCATTTCAAACCATTTAAAGCCACCAAATTTAATTTACGTACTACTAACCTTTTTCGAGATATCCGCCGTCTACTACCTCGTGGGACAGCCTTTAAATTTTTTTCTTTCTACATAAGTTATTTTTATACAAATTAACTAACTAAACATCTTTATTCATGAAACATTTATAAATAATTTGGATAATTATTTACAATGTATTTATAGAGTTATGTTCACCCCTGTGAAGTTGGGCCCCAACTTTCAAATTTCATTAAAATTATTGGAATTCTGATGAAACCACCCGGGGGGGGGGGGGGGGGTCATATGGACAAAAACAGAATTTATTATGTTCACATATAATACATTAATACATGAAATCAAAAATTAAGTTTGTTTTTCTAGAACGCTGGTACTAAAATGCCCGATTTAATGTTAAATGTAAATACTAGTTCGTATGACGTAATTATTATAGTAGAAACTTGACTAGACCAAGATATATTTAGCTATCAATTAAAATGGAATAATTATATTGTTTATAGGGAACATCGTAGTCCTAGTACTAGACCCCTGTGATTAGCCCCTCAACTTTCTAATTTCATAAAAATTGTTGGAGTTCTATACATGTAAAAAATAGTTCCGCCCTTTTAACCCCTCCAAAATCAAATTGAGGGGGGGCAACTTCACACTCATGTTATTTTAGAATGCTATAACTACTTTATTATTGACTTTAGAGTAAAACTTCATTAGAGTAATTGATAGAACTCTGTGGGGGCAAACAGAACTCTAATCACATTTACAAACATTTTCAAAAAAACATCCCCTTAGACTTTGATTAATTAATTATAAAAAAGTTTGAGAGGCCAGAACTTTTTTATTATTGATAATAGAGAACTCATTCATAAGAATAATTTATAAAACTCGTAGAGGGGCAAACAGATCTCTAATCACATTTACAAAAATTAAAAAAAAAACACACCCCCCGGACTTTAATTATACCAACCATCTTGGTGTTTTCTTTAAGATACCTCTTACATGAATAAAAATTAATTCATTTACTAATGATTGCTCAATTAATAACACTAAAATGTGTCCAGTTTGCTGAAAATATAAGAACATATTTTATTTACAAATAGCATTATTTTTTTCACTAAAATAAAAATAGTTTAGATAAAAACGTTGGCTATGTTTTGTCAATAATAAGAAAGTTCTGGTCTATCATAGTTTTTAAAATATACAAGGTGTACATAAAATGAATAAAAAGCTTTAGGTAACTTGATTTATTAATTAATTTTGAGTAGAAAATCAAAAAAAAAAAAAATGTATGGTTCTTCATTAACGTTCACGAGGCCATTGAAATAATAAATACGTGAGTAGAAATTAGTTATATTTTTAAAATATTTTGATTACAATTATTTATATGAACATCCCACTAAACATTGCAAATGTTTATGTAATGTCAAGTGGATTATTAATAGCAATAATTATACAAAAAATGTTAAAAACGAATTATAGTCTAAAATTTTTAGATTTTAGTGGCCACTTCAGGCATACATTTTTTAATTTATTTTTATTTATATTCTTACTACTTAAAATTGATTAACGAATCAAGCTACGTAAAGCATTTCACTCATTTTCTGTACACCTTGTAACTAATTGATAGAAGTTCTGTATAATGATTTCATTTTTTTTTTGTAAATCTGACTGCAGTTCTTCTAGCCACCAAACATTTGTAAAAATTATTCTAACGAATGAATTCTCTATTATCAATAATAAAAAAGTTATGGCTTCTTAAACTTTGTTGTAAAGAATTAATTAAAGACCGAGGGGGATGTTTTTTTTTTAAATTTTTGTAAATTTGATTAGAGTTCTGTTTGTCCCCCTACGAGTTCTATAAATTACTCTAATGAATTTTTATTCTAAAGTCAATAATAAAGTAGTTGTAGCATTCTAAAATAACAAGAGTGTGAAGTTGGCCTCCCACCTAATTCAATTTGATTTTGGAGGGGTTAAAATGGCGGAACTATTTTTTATATGCATAGGGAACTCTAGAACTATGTGGGGGGCCACCAGAACTCCAACAATTTTTATGAAATTTGAAAGTTGGGGGCCAACTTCACAGGGGTTAGTACTAGCAATAAAAAAAAAACGCGGAGGCGGTGTGTTAGTTGCGGTTCACAACAGTCTTGTTAGCGAGCGATTTGCTATTGTTAATAATTGCGTCGAACAGATATTTGTTTTCCGGAATCATAAGTTTGTTGTGAATGCTGTGTATATCCCTCCAAATTCGTCTTTTAATAAGTATGAATTCCACTGTAATATATTTGACAACGTCGCGAGCCACTATAGCCAATCTAAACTTCTTATATGCGGTAACTATAATAAACCATCGACTCATTGGCTTGATGATGATTTAGGACAACACTAGTAATCCAATACTAGCAAATATAATTATTTCGCGCTTTGGCTATCATAACCTTCTACAGCTATACTCAATTCCTAATGTTTTTTTAGATTTAGTTTTTGCTAGACCAGAATTTTCTGTGTCTATACGATTGACTTAATTCTTCCCATAAGCCATCATCATATTCCATACTGTATAAGTTGTTATTTTAGTGAATATACCAAACCCCTTTCATTTGATGAATATATTTACGACTTACGACACCTTACTTTGGTTGATTGGGCAAACACGTTAAATGGCGATGATATTAATATTATGATGGAATGTTTGTGTGAAATTTTGTCTGATGTTATTTATGCTTTCACCCCAATCAAACGTATACGGCAATCATCATTTCTAACATGGTTTACGAAAGATCTGATTAGGCTCATTAATGACAAAAAAGCCCATAATGTAATCCAACTACTGACAACTATCGTCAATTCAAACAACTACGTAATAATTGCGATTAGCTAAAAACTAATTTAAATAATAAATTAATCGAATGGGCAAATTACAATGTTCCTAATAACACGAAGCAGTTCTGGATTTTTGTAAGGGCCACAATTCTTGTTATCCGGGGGTAATGCATTATAATAATGAAACTTGCTGTGGTAGTTCAGATTGCGTGAATCTTTTTGCTATTTTTTTTCCTCAGTATACAATTATGATGCAACACCAAACATACCAATACAGAATTTTGGAAAGGAGGTGATCGATGTACCTTGGAATGTCACTAAATGTATTGAATTAATTAAAGCGAATAATAACCCAGAGCCTGACGGTGTTCCGTCAATTTTTATAAAAAACAATATATTTATTCTCTAACAACACCTCTTTTCTTAATTTTCAATTATTCGTTAAATAAAGAATTTTTTTCCGAATTCATGGGAAAACACCCATTTTCAAATCAGGCAGTAGAGACAATAGTTGTGATTATGAAGGTTTCACAATACAATCGTGTATACCGAAGCTATTCGAAAAACTTACATCTACTAAATTGGAATGGATGACTAAACAGGTAATAATTGATGAACAGCATGGTTTTTGTGTAGGTATATCTACCATTTCCAATTTATTATGCTTTCAAGATCTTATTACCAACTCAATGGAAAATAAATGTTCAGTTGACACTGTGTATTTGGACATTTCCAAAGCCTTTGATAAAGTATCACATGATATTTTAATATCAAAATTAATTGTATTGAGATTCAAGCAATCCGTCATCCCATGGTTTTGGAACTGTTTAGAAGGTCGTTCATAATGTGTAAAAATTAAAAATCATATATCTGATGCCTTCTTTGTTCCTTCTGGGGTACCCCAGAGATCACACTGTGGTCTCTTATTATTCCTTATTTTTATTAACGACATCGCGTTGTCAATTAAAAACTCATAATATTTGCTGTTTGCCGATGATCTAAAGTTGTTTAGAGAAATACGCTGTATTAATGGTTGTCTTCTACTTCAAAATAATCTTTCCTCCGTAGCCAACTGGTGCTTTATAAATGATCTTAATTTTAATACTGTTAAATATAAATATATAATGTTCTCTATAATTATAATATTAATTGCAAAACTGTCCTAAAAGTTAATATAATGAACGATTTTGATGTTTGGTTTACCCCCAATTTCAGTTTTGAACATTATATTAATTATGTATGTAATCGCGCTGCTAAAATGCTATGTTATGTATGGGGATGTCTAGGGATCTGTCAGTTTTGCATACGTTCGATCGCATCTTGAATACGCTTCGTGTATATGGAGTTCGTATGAAACTACTTATATAAAAAGCATTGAAAATGTTAAAAGTAAGTTTATTAAATACCTATCATTTAAGTATTATATAATAATATTTTATTCCTTTCTTGACTTTTTTTATGTTTACCATTAAATATACATTTCGAGCACCACGTGCTCTTTATGAAAAACTGACAAATAAACATGTAAACAAAATTAAATATAACAAATATCAGTTAAAGGTAATTTATTGAATTAAATCAATTAATTTTGATGAATTTAAGTTGGGAGTTTGTAATGTAAATCTTAGCGCGGAGTTTAATAAACTATGTTACAGGCGGTACTTTGCTGACATGTCAATATTTCACAAACTACTATATGGTGTTATTTAATATCGGGTTCTTCTTTCCTGCGTATGTTTATCTGTTAGAAATGTTGGCCATTAAAGTCGAAACCCGCTTCTTTTTTGCATACCGCTCCATAATACGAATTACGGATTTTACACTCCGATCACACGATTTATGCGTACAGCAAATTCTTTGTTAATGTATCCTATTTTTGAAATTTTTACTATACTTTGCCCGATTGTACTAAAATTATTAAACGTCTACAATGCTGTTACTAATGCTTATTATATAGATCGATTAATAATATATGATTGAACATTCGGCTTGAATTAAACTTTTATTTGTATATTTTTGTTTCTCTTTATTATTTTGTATTTTTACCTTGTGAAAAAGTTTATATTATTTTTTTTCCGTCAATAATGATTTATTTATTCATTTATTTATGAAATGGCTAACCACCGAAGATCTTTCCGCCAATACAAATTGTTTTTCTACTTTTGTAAAAAGGATATATCCGTGAAGAAATATATATTATAGATTATTTGCATTAATAAAGATTATTAGGTAAAATAAATATATAATATACATTAACGTTAAATTAGTCAACAAAATGTTTGCGTATTTATTGTTAAAAATGCGCTTTTATAAACGTAATTCTGTCGGTGTTTTCATTATCGCTAACACAATTTGTATAATTTTAACATCGAAACGAAATGCTTATTTATAAATATTTGCTAACGTGCCGATCGTTTTGACCGTGAAATACTTGCGATAATTAAAATACAAAATACGATGGATTGATATTTATTTGAATTACATTTAACTGCTAATGATAAAATAAGTGAAATATTTTGATGGAAAATATTGTATTTACGACAAAACTATTTTATAACAATAGTTATTTAAGCTAGAAAGATTTTTTTACACTAAGCGACAAGCTTATAAACAGTTCTTAGTCTAAAGAATCTTTAACTTAAATTTTTTTTCTTATAATTATGACTACAAGATTTACTTAGACTACTAGAACCATATAAACTACTGATTAGAACACTTTATATTTGTTTCACTGATTTTTATTTGATTTCAAGTGTCATCTATAAAACATCAGCAAGGAATACAGAATAATAAAAAGGTATTTTATTTATATTTCATTGCATTGCTATCAACGATAAGTTTTCCACTATTTTCTAAGACAGAAATTAGTTAAAGATATATTGCTAGAAGTATAACGAAACAATGATATTTGAATTATCTGATGACCGCTTAATCTTCTGTCGCCTGATTGTGAATACTTTTTATTATTTAATTTAAATTCTTCTAGGAGAAAATTTAAATTTAATTTAAATGAATTACTGAATGTTTTAAAATTACTTCAATTATTATACAATATTATCTACTGCCCAGCATATCAATATAACACGAATTACTGACGGCCAATAACTAAATAATTTCTAATAAACCGTACTTTTTATTCTGCAATTTTTAAGATGTGATGCATACCTACAAGGCCGAAAGAAAACGAAACTTTGGATTTCTCAAATGCAATTACACCAGTTTGTTTGGCATACATTTGTCGTCAATTTAGAATTTGTTGGCTTCTCCGAAGGTCCTGGGGGCCCGTAACGCAAATCCACGTAGAAGACCTTTTTAAAAAAGGTCTCCTAGAGATTCAGAAATCATTTGTTATCAACTGCGTTGCATCAAGAATGAGTAACATATAGGTCTCGTTAGGTTTCTAACGCTTCCTTCCTTCAGGGTACGTACTGTGAAAATAGTATCAGCACAGCCCGCATACATCATCACGATAGTCTAGCAGTGCCGAGGCAGGTAGATCCTCGATTTTTGCCATTTCAGACCATTCCTCACCCAGTATGGCTTTTCTGTTGGACTTCAGCGCTGGGCAATATCTAGTAAGCTCCGCAGTTTCATCCTCCAAATACACAGTCTGATGATCCTATAATTCCCATCTGTAGATGTGTGTTCTAAGTCTGCAGTGTCCAGTCTGAACAGCTGTTACACGTTTTAGGTTTTCGCTGAACTGCCGCTGTCATATTGACTGGATACACGTTGAATTATCGCCGTCACCGACTTTGAAAATTTGGTTTCGAGATAATCGCACTTAAAGGTTTTAGATGTGTTGTTGCATAAACTCGCATAACTTCGGCAATTTGTATCCAAAAAATATGAAACCTTTTACGAAATAATCTTAAATGTACACACTTTTGAATTCCGCGACAAAAAAATGTTTGAATCTATACAAGTAGGCATCACCCCTTCATACAAATACAGATATACAAATTACATACATTTTTACAAGCTTAAGTATAAACAGTATATTGCTATACTTTATTATATTTGTCAAATAAAATATCATGATATTTGCAATCGAAAGCCTTAAATAGGTCAAGAAATATCTTATTACTATCAATATATTATTGCTTTTATAATACGAAAATATATCTGATATTCAATATTTCTTTACAATACGAACCTATTTTTAAGTATAGCATTGACCTAACGATTGGACGTATACAAAACATAAATATTTTCCACTATAAAAATTTCACTCTGCCGTAAAACTTGTTAAAGCGTTTCGAGTGAGATGAATATAAACAAAGAAAAAACGCTCTCACATATTCCTCATAAACGCTCTATTTTTTTCTTTATAAATCTTTCACACAATTGTATATATTTTCAATTTAGATGTAGATAATTTTTTAAATGATTTTTTCTAAATGTTATGGAAGAAAATTATAATTTTTAAAGAAATGTTATAATTGCCTATAACTATTGTTTACTCGATAGAAATAAATTTATTTGATTTGTTTTACGATAAATTTATTTATTAGTTTTACTAGTTTCATTATCAATATCAATATCAATATCAAGAATAAATATATAATGGACCAGTAATGTATGTGTAAATTGTTCAAGTATTGTTAATTATCGCTCTGTATAATCGACTCCTCAGCGATTTAATGCGCAATTAACATCGATAGATTTATTAGCGTCTGCGCTAAATATTTGCATGAGTTTTTCAGAAACATACATTCTGAAAAACTCGTGATACACTCCAAACACGTGAATGAGTGTATCTAAAAATTGATTAATGATAAACTTATTTTTCCAAAATAATGATAAATACAGATAATTTTGGTCGGTACCTGAACCAAAATTATTATAAGAGCGTTAAATATCAGGGAATTGCAAAGAATAAAATTTCTGGAAAATACTGACCTATACTAATCTGCCATCTCAAATGGGTAAGGAATAATCATTTGATTCAACAACAAATGAATTTGTCGTTTTTGTTGTTTATTAATGTCACACTTTTGTTACTTCGATTAAATAAAAAAGAAAATACGTGAATTTATATCGTTTTTCTAAATGGCAACTTCTCTGAATTGATTGATTAATAAAATTATTATGAAAACGAAATGTCTTATAGAATTCAAAAATTCAGGTTCATTTCTATATTATAATGCATTTAAAACGTTGCGGGCCGATTGCAGGTTATTATCTAGAATTTATTACAGAAGTGATATCTCGCGTAACAAAAATTGAATTAAAGGTAATTCAAACGCGTTTTGGAAATATGTTAATTCGTCTAGATCTAATTGCTCGTTAGTGCCTGATTCATTTGTAAGCAATGGAGTCGCATGATAATATTTTGGGTATATTTGCTGATTTTTTTAGTTCTGTATATATATTCCCCATGCCACTTTAAATACAGAACATACTTTTAGGGACTCAAGCCATATCAATTTACAGCGTGGTCCCGAGATTGAGATATCTACTGAATACGAGGAACTGTCAAAGCTGAAAGCATCGAACTCTGTTGGTCCGGAGTTTTTGCCGAGTATATTACACAAGGACTTAGCAGGCTTATTTGGTTATTATGTAATCTATCTAGAAAACTCGAAGTAAGCACTGACCACGCCAATTCATAAGTCTGGTCCTAGAAATAAGAACTGCTTCAAGAAATAATGTTAATAAATATCGATCTGTTTCCATTTTCTCAACAATTCCGAAGATCTTTGATAAATATTATGTATTTATGTCATTCTTATCTTATCATTTAAACCCAATACTTATTGAACAATAACATGGTTTCAGAGCTGATTGCTCTACTGCAACTAACTTTTTGGTTTATGGTCAGTATATCGCAAATGGCTTGAAAAATGGGTCTTTGGTTGGATGATTTTTCCAAAGCGTTCGATACCGGTGCCCATGAGCTTTTTCTGCGAAAGCTTAATCATATTGGTATTTGTGGTGGTCTGTTAAAATGTATTAGTTCTTATCTGACAGTCAGAACGCAATCTGTTCGTGTGGCAATGTGACGTCAATTCCTATTAACGTTACCTCAGGTGTGCCTCAAGGGTCACACCTGGGGCCTCTATTATTCAATTTATTCATAAACGACGTTACTAGATTGTTTAAATATCCCCAATACCTAATTTATGCTGATGATATGAAGATATTTCTTAATATCAAAGATGATACTGATTCGCAGAAAATGTAGGAAGACCTACATAATGGTATATCTCAAATAGGCTGCGATTAAATACCTCCAAATTTTCACAAATATTTTTTTCGCGAAAGCAATCAGTAAATCAAAGTACTTATAATCTCGGTGGTATTCCACTAAATCGGGTATACCAGATTAAGGATTTGGGGGTTGTTTTAACCAGTATTGTTTTTTTTTTTTCAGTGCATATTTCCATTATAGCATCCAAGGCTAACCAAATGCTTGGATTTATTAATAGAAATACTACTAAATTTTCTATCATCGAAACAGTAGTACATCTTTATATCATTAGTTAGGACACACTTGCAGTATTGCTCCGTTATAATGTGCCTTTATACAGCGAGATATATCTCAGTTTTAGAGAGAACTCAGCGGTGGTTCCTTAAATATATATTATTTAAGTTTAATAATTTAGGAACATACGATACACTGTTACAAACTATCGGTCCACAATATCTTGAAAGACGACGACGAAATAGTGACGTATTACTCGGTTACAAAAGATTCAATAGTATAATTAACTCCCCCACCCTTATTAATTCGTTTGGCATTCATGTTACGAGTAAAATAGTTCGCAGTCGGAAAACCTTTCATGTACCTTTAAGACGGAAGGAATATGAACGGAGTTTCGGTATAAGTAGAATGTCACATCCAGTTGTAATGCATGCAGTTTTGACTTTTTCCATAGCGACTTAAAGTTTGTAAGCCGTTACCTTAAATACCAGCAATTTGTTTATTCTGCATTTGTACAATTTATTTGTGTTAATATAGTATTTAATTATATATTCCAATATAAGCTCTATGAGCAATAAAATATTATGTAAAATGTTGTAACCCGTGTATTTCAATAAATAATAAACATAAATATTTACAATACACGTAGGTATTAGTCCACCTGGGCTATCGATCAGAGTAAAATCTTTCAGCTCGCAAACATTAGAATTTAATTTAATACGCCGCCATTTTTGTACATACTAATTTATAGATTCCAAATTGGTACATTCTTTCAATCTGTGTTTTACAGTTGAATAGTAAATTGAAAATATGTTTATCTGTTCTAGAAGCTATTTCTATATCCCTTACTTTAAATGTGTTTTATTACTAACGTGAAATAAAAATTAGGTTTTTAAGACATTAAATAAAAATGATTTGAAAATAATCAATAAATTATTTTCACATTTAGCTCTGTGAATTTTGACTTACGTTAAGTAAGTACGTTAAACAAATGCACATTGAAACAACTACTTCCCGGACAAATACCCCGCCGGTCATTGAATTACCTAATGTACACCTGCTGATACATAACTAGCAATAAAATATTGTATAATGCAACGAATTTTGATCCGAGAAAAAATTCAATGAAAAAACAACAAAATGAACTTTACTTAATATAAGGCCATCTGCAAACACGTGTTTCGGGATCTACCCCTCGTCAGTACTGCTCTACTTTACATAACTTTAAGATGTTAAAATAAATGAATTAAATTAATTCAACTATACTCCGTCAAATTAAATCAATTATATTAAATCAAATTAATTCAATTTAAATCAAAACCTATTTAGGTTTTAAAGTTTAATAATAATGAAAAATTAATGAAATATTTAAACATTGATAGTTCAAATTGTAACAATAAATACGAATAGATTATTTAAAATCCACCGATAAAATAAACAGATTAAAATGAATAACTTTTTATTCTCGACTAATTTCGAGTTCCCAGCCCATTTTTTTATTCATTTGATCACAGTTTTTGACGAGACATTTTTTTTATATTCGAAGCTTCATTATTTCCTCTCGCTAATTTATTCCGTCTCGTATTGTTTCTCTCGCAATTAGGCTTTCTTTTATTGCTACACCTATATCTTTGTATTTTATATATTTACCGTGATACCTGGCAATAACGGACAAAAAAGTCGAAACATTGACCCACAAACGCGAAACAATCGAAAATAAGTTTTACGTTTATTTTATGTGGGCGCAGATAAATAAATAAATAAATTCCCAGGAATCACGAGGACGGTGTTTAATATATTTCTTTTTGTGTTATTCTCAAGGAAAGTCAACAGAAATTCAATAAACGTTAAAGAAAATGAGAAGGAGAAAGATGGGTGTTACAATTATGTTATTTTTATTAAATTGTTTTTTTTTGTCGTTGTTCTAGATTGATAGGCAAGATGCACAAAATTTAATTATATTTATTTATCCACGGAAATTTCTCTAGTACAAAATATGTAACATATAAAAGGAACTTAAAATAAACACAATATCAAGTAAATAGAATGTGAGAAAAATATTGTAACAACAAAAAATAATTAAAATAGTAAGCGCAAAAATAAAAATTACTAATTAACAATATCCAGATTAATAGAAAATAAATGGCGTTTAAATAAATTATAAGATTTATGGAAAATATAAAAACTTCAACATAAGAACATTGTAATACCGCATAATAAGAGAAATAGAATTATGAGTACCATGTAAAGATGGAAATTTAATCGGAACAAGGGTTTACAACGAACTGGAGTATTTAAGACTGACTTCTCTTATTACCTGAAATTAAAATATTTGTATATATACCTAGATAATAATTTTTTCTGTACATTCCTTTGAAAATGGTCTAATAAACCGAAACTAGTCGGAATGAGTCTAATTATTTAAATTATTTTAAGACGAAATTAAAATTCAACAATGATAATAAAAAAAACTGCAATTAACATGTCCATTAATCAATTTAAATCGATAAATTTTGAATAGATTTTTTATTTAACATTTCGTTGAAGTACTTTAGTATAATTAATATTTTTGCTTCGATTCTTACTCGTCATGTTATCTTGCAGAAAAGTAATAATAACATTCACAGTAAGGGTCAATAATTGAATACATTGAAATACTTCAATGGCAATATTAAAATTAGTATTAATTAAACTTTCGATAGTTTTCCAGTATTTGTAATCGTTCATTTGCATTTTTAAGGTTATGTGAAAGTTTATTTAGAGCAATATATTGGTGTTGGCGTGATCAGGTATATATTGTGTTAGGTATTTTATATGAAAAACATTTTTTTTTGCAATTTCCTGCTTCTCGATTGATTTCTATAGAAAAACTGAAACAAGTGAAATGTGTTCAGAATTTAAAAATCTATGAAAAACGCCTGGTAAATATAACAATATTACTATATTGTATACTTTTTTCTCATTTATCACTTGGTAAAACATATTTAATAACCGTATTTTAGTAAAACAAAACCAAGTGATTTCATTATAACAAACGGTTAACAATATTACTATTGGAATCGATTACATTTGTACAAAACAAATATTTTTTAAAAACAGCAAGTTACAAATATTGCAACAAAAAGTCTTTAAACGGGAATTAGTCTTCCTTGCAAAATATAAAACTTTTTTTATTTGCATGAATCTAGATATTATTATCTATTAGTAGAGAATGAATCATAATATTTGTTATTGTTGATTCGTCTGATGATTTGCCAGTTGCTTCGATTTTAGCTCCGTATAATAGCAGTTTATATAATGTTACTACGGAATTGGTATAAAAAGTTAAATGTTTTCTTTATGTCAAAATTAAAAATGTACCGCGAAGTGAACGCCTCGAAAGTCCAAGAATTTAAAATGAGATTTAATCAAGCATAAAAATTGACAAATAAATATATTTCACATAAAAATATCTCTAATTATTACCAACAAAATTGTCCGCTCCAGCAAATAAATATATTTCACTTAAATATCTTTACTTATTACCAACAAAAATCGTTCGCTTCAACAAACAAGTTTCGGTCGAACGGTTATTGTTATGCGATCGCAATCAATTAAAATAAAATTCCCACTTAAAAAAAAAACGATTCACACTCTGTTTACAATAAAATTTCCCCGATTATTAGACGAATCAATATTTGAAAGCACTTCATTTTCGAACACACATATTAATTCGATACGTTTTCCATCCAATCCTATTATGCTAAAGAAGTTTCTAATCCGAACTGTATTACACCATTAATTATTTCACATCCTTTCTGAGATTACGTAAGACTGGAAACGTTGTTTATTTTTTTTTAAATCGGAAACCGAAATTCACCATTTAACAAAATATGGATATAAATAATTCAACATAAATTGTTACTAATAAATTGTTATTAATAAATTGTTTGTTTACTCACTTTCGACAGTTTGTATTCCTTTTATACAAACTGTCGAAAGTGAGTAAACAAATATTTTTTTTTATTTAAATAAAAATATTTGTCCTTTCTCATACTTTTTTTTAATTAAACTAGATATATTTCGGGAACTATATTTCCATCTTTAGTAGTGAAGTTTAAATAATATTATTTATTTATTTATTTGTAAATAATATTATTTTTTTAAACGTCACTACTGAAGATGGAAACATAGTTTCCGAAATATATCTAGTTTAATAAAAAATAAGTAGGAGAAAGGACAACTATTTTTATTTAAATAATTAAAGTCTGCATAACCAACAACCAACATAAAGAAGATTAAATATTTTTTTATTTAAGAAAGTATTGAGTCTCTTTTTTACACTTACAATTAATGTTGAATTATTTATAACTATGTTTGTTAAAATGGTGATTAATAATGTGTATTATTATTATTAAAATGCCTTATGATAAATTACTCACCCTTTATATAATAGCAAAAGCTGTTACTTGACGAAACTCCATTTAAAACTCAATTTTTTTTTTCTTTATACAGAATGTCTTACTTATAAAACAATTTATTATCATGCATTATCAATTTGGTTGTCTGCGGAGTGGAGTATTTGATACGCGTCGGACGTGTAATTTATTTCTGCCTGTAAACTTGAGGTGTTAGCCGGGCAAGTCTTAATGAATAGTAATTAGTTTGTTTATTAAATGAGCCGGTGAAAAGTGTGTCGCTTGAATAAATTAATCACTGGATGTGTGTTTTTTTCTTCTTATTTCTTCGGTGGATTGATCGTGATTTGAATAAATTATTGCAGAATCATCGTTGGTAATATCAAAGAAAGTATTCGGGTGGATTTGTTGCATTTTTGTTGTTAATTAAATACAATTTTTTATTTTATATTTTGAATATACTGAAAGTAAAGGAAATATAACGTTTTTCAATTTTTTAAGTGATATTTATCTATGATATTTTATATACCATATGCTTAGGAGTGATATTTCGTCTGTGATATTTTAATTTCAACTGTGATTTTTGTACTTGTGCTTAGTACCATTAACTATGATACCTTTTAAAACCCAGGATGCAATAATTACTGATTATACAGTGTTTAATTATATGTTGTTTTTTTTACACCGTTATTTATTCTATTTTTGTATGTATTCCGATATAAGAAATAAGTAGCATTAATTTAATCTGAGCTATTGAACTGTAGGAGGATACTGTTTCAGATTCAGATTATCCCATTCTCATATTATGTTGTTTAATGCCTTTATTTGTGTTCTATTTAGTAATGAGCATGAGCTACATATGTTTATGTATAGCTAATTGTATTTTCTGACATTTGCAAAATAGGCGAATTCCGTAAATAAAGATAATAAAATATGTAATCACTATGTTTCACTATGTCTCAAATATATTTCCCGCTGTCAAATACACATCAAATTATTTCCATAAATCAAAATAATTTCATTATATTTTAAATATCTTTCCTTTCATATTTTTAATATTATTCTCCCTCCTATTTTAAATTTTCATAGTTTATTATTAAATTTAAAGTTTTTAGGAACTGCATCCATTTCAAATAAATAAATAAATGTTTATTAACGGCAACGCCATTTTCATAATACAAAAATAATACAAAAAATAATATATATAACGATAGAAAAAAAATTACACATTCACATTTCAAATAAATGTAAAAGTAGGCAAATGAGATATATAGTTGAGAAAAAGGTAAACATATTTGAATCATGGAATGTTTTATCTAATAATATTGAAAACAAATAAGAAAAGTTTATAATACAAGTTTTATATGAAGGGAGCACACCGATAATAATTCATCGATTAGACTTAATTAAATAAAATATTCAACGTTTCACACATTTATACGTAGATTCGTTCGATAACGAAAAATAACTATCATAATGAACATCGGTGTTATATTGAATGTTGTGGTAAGATTGAAATTAAGTAATGTTGTGTGCTATTGCTATTCAATCTATTATTCATAAAATATAAGATTTATGACCCTTTTGATTAAAAAATGTAAAATTATCTCTGATCAATATCAGAGTTTAAAATATTTTCACACATCAGTTTGAATTATAATCATTATGGTTTCACACCGGGCCGATCAACAGTTTAAAAATAATATTAAAGATAATAGAAAAAAGTAATTATTCACATGGATTCACCTATTTCAATAAATATAATTTGAAAATATTTGATAAATTGATCCCTCCAAAAATTCCTCGATGCATTACAAAAATGTGTTTCCAAGTGGCGCGTGAAAAATAACCCATTAATATTTCAACTCTTTATTCCCTACCATAATATCACTCCCAATTCACCACAGTTGTTCTTTAATAACATCCCAATCCAACTATGCTCCTGCAAATACCTTGGTATCCTGTTCGACATAAAACTTTCCTTTAAACCACATATACTTTCGCAAAAATCCAAAATAAAAGCAAGAGCATAACACTTTAGGGGACTTACATATACACAAATTGAAAGACTGTTATTCCTTACTTCACAATTTATTTTTATGTTAGATGTACATTTCGAGACACAAAGTGCTCATTATCAATAACAACTCTTATTATCAACTTGTTTTTGATAATGAGCACTTTGTGTCTCGAAATGTACATCTAACATAAAAATAAATTGTGAAGTAAGGAATAACAGTCTTTCAATTTGTGATTAAACACTTCACTTAAACTCAAAAAAACATTCAGTGACTTACATATAGGAATCAAGGTATTTCTACTGAAACTGTATTCCATATATATACATCGATTTGTCGGCCCTTGTTAGACTCTAGTTATATCCTTTTAGTTAATCTGTCCGTCCACTAGACACCATATACAAGCAGCCGAAAGGTCAGCATTCAGTACCATCACAAAATTAAGACATCCCAGAAATTCTCTTTATAACCCATGTCATGAACTCCTATACAAAACTACAAAAGTAGTCCCGATAGACCAACGTATCCTCATCCTATCTTTAAAATTCTTCACAAATCTCGACAATTTTTAAATTGTGAATCAATTATTTATCCATCGAAATCCAAACGTTACTCCCAAATATACATATCCAACAGCAACTCTTCACCAATTCAGGAGACCCTAAATATATTTTTGATTTTAATAGCATGTAGTATTGTTAGTTTTAGGTTTATTTATTTTAGTCTTAGGATATGTGTCGTTGTGTTGTTTGTAGGGCTCCAGTGTCAGGGTCTTTTTACAACCCTGGCACTGTCCCTACTGTGATATTAGTTTGTAAGGATAATAGGGCAATGCCTGACACCGCAAATAATTGTAATAATACGAAATCAAGTCAGTGCATCTAACAAACATGAGACCGACTAATGACCTCAGTAGTCGAAGCCGGTGAAGTGGGGGGGTTTAGTGGGTAGGCTTCCAGCCAACACCAGACTGGAAGGAGTCCCACACTTCGTCCGTAACTGGATTTCCCCTTCCACAGCCCAAAAAAAAAATGGCATGTAGTAGATTCACACAGGGCGGAAAGACCGCCAGCCGATGGCCCAGACACACTAACAGTAAATATTAATAATTTTAAATATTTTAAAGAAAATTGTATTTATATATATATATATATATATATATAAAAAAAATAACATACTATACAGCGTGAGTTTTTTTCGATGTTCTCTATGGGGATCTCGGAAACTATAAGAGATAGAAAAACGGTTAAATGGGGAAAGAAGTGTAGTTTTATAAGACGAATAAAATGACACTTTCAAAGTATTTGAAAAAGTCAAGGGTAACTAGATATTTTGAAAAAAGTAAAATGTGTCAATTTTTTGAAATCAATATATCTCTATTATTATCATAGATAGAAAAAAACTGTAAAGGACAAAGTTGTAGAAAATTTTACACAGATTAATAAAAAAAATCAAAAAAAATGTTCGCCCATATTTTGGGAGATATGACACAAACTTACCTTTTTTTAAATGGAAACAATAGTTGGCTATGACTTTATTATAAGGGCTATTTTTTCCCCTTTAATCCGATATAACATATGCCATAGTTATTTTTAAAATAAAATAAGTTATAGTCGTTTTTAATTTTACCATACACAAAAAAAAAATAGTTAGCTATGAAAAAGACAAAAGTAAAACAATTGCGGTTGTTTATAGTAACGAAATCAATATTTAATTTATTATCTTTCTTTACATTTGTCAAAAGCAACATAAAGTAAAATAATTCCGAAATTATCAAAATAATAATAGAAGAAAATTTTAAATATTACATAAGATGCTCAAAAAGTTCACCATTATTATTATGGCATAAAGTACATCTTTTTAAAATCGAATTTGTGGCTTTTTTGACTTTTATTCGGTCAATAGAATAAAGTGTTTCAAGTACAGCTAGTCTAAGATCCTCCATAGATTGATATGATTGTTGATACACTTTGTTCTTCACATAACCCCACAGAAAAAATTCTAAAACGGATAGGTCGCGTTTTATCTGTCCAAATTATTTTTGTAGGGAACGTATGTGCCAAGGCACATGTTTTTGTACCACATACAGAAGACCATTCTTTTATTGGAATCACCGTCATGCAAATTTTGTGAAATTGATACCTTATATGGGTGATATTTATGTTTTTTTCAAAGCTCGTACTAGAGTTCGTTGAGATATGCTTGCTTCTGTTGCAATTTGTCTGGTCGATGTGGATGGATCTATCATCGCCAATGCTAATACGTTTATTTCCGAAACATCATTAATTTAGTTTTTTTTTTTTTTCAAGTTTCGGCTTTGTAAAGGATCCGTACTCACCCAAATTGTGGTAAATTCTTCTGAATGTTGGTAAAGATGGCTGCCGACGATCGATATATTGATTATAATATTGTTCTGCAGCATCCGCAGCGTTTTTATTACACTGAATGTAACAAACAAGCATATCACGCTTTTGCTCGTTGGAAAAATTCATTATCACTTTAAAAAACTTACAACACCAAAAAAATACAAAACAAACTTATCGAAGCAAACCAAATATGGAAATGAATTAATGTGTGTTTAGAATAAACAACTGCAATTGTTTTACTTATGTCTTTTTCATGGCTAACTATTTTTTGGTGTATGGCAAAATTAAAAACGACTGTAACTTATTTTATTTGAAAAATAACTATGGCATATGTTATATCGGATTAAAGGGGAAAAAATAGCCCTTTTAATAAAGTCATAGCCAACTATTGTTTCCATTTAAAAAAGGTAAGTTTGTGTCATATCTCCCAAAATATGGGCGAACATTTTTTTTTTTATTTTTTATTATTAATCTGTGTAAAATTTTCTACAACTTTGTCCTTTACAGTTTTTTTCTATCTATGATAATAATAGAGATATATTGATTTCAAAAAATTGACACATTTTACTTTTTTCAAAATATCTAGTTACCCTTGACTTTTTCAAATATTTTGAAAGTGTCATTATATTCGTCTTATAAAACTACACTTCTATCCCCATTTAACCGTTTTTCTATCTCTTATAGTTTCCGAGATCCCCATAGAGAACATCGAAAAAAACTCACCCTGTATAATGCAACAACAACACTCTGCGATCTCGGTGGAAATGATCGAGAGGACGTTGACGCGATTGCCACGCGCAATCTCACCTGTCTCAGGCAAACAATATTTTCGATTCAGATTTTAAATAAAATTGCTGGTTATTAGTTATAGATTCCTTTCACTTAATTAATTTAAAATCAAGGCATTACTCAGCGAAAACACTGCTCTGATGGGGTTCGAAAAACAAAAATTGCCATCCGGACTTATCCAAAAGCTAGACGAATGCTGGTTAAATATTTTATTAAGTTTAAAATTTGTTGGAGCACAGACAGATATTGACCAACGCATAATGTTAACTGTAATCTATTATTACAGAAACTATGTTTACTTGACCTTCATAATAATACATTGATAGGGTTGATTCCCTTTTTATTTGACAGGTTACAATATGTCCGAATCGGAAACTTCATTTCAGATCATACGAGGTGTTTTCAAATAGTAAGGTTACTTTATATTTTTATGAAAAAAATATATATATTTATTTATTTATTTGTGCCAACGCTTTTTCCAGTCCTCAAAGCACTTCTCATAAGCACTTTTTGGTATAACCTTGAGCTCCTCCAGCGATGCTGGATCTCCTTCCTTTCATAGCTTTTTGTTTCAGTTTTGGGAACAAGAAAAGTCGCAGAGGGACAAATCCGGTACATATGCTCGCTGAGATATCATTGTCTTTTTTTTTTCGCCAAAAAATCTCTCACAAGAAACGATGAATGAGCAGGTGCATTACAGTAATGCAAAAGCAGCCATGAATTATATATACAACATCTTTATTTCTGCAGACAATTTTGTATAAAATATATTAAATAAAAATGATTTGAAAATAATTAATAAATTATTTCCACATTTAGCTCTGTGACTATTGACTTACGTTACGTAAGTACGTTAAACAAATGCACATTAAAACAACCACTTCCCGGGCAAATACCCACGCCGAACATTGAATTACATAATGTACACCTGCTGTTGCACATCAATAAAATATTGTATAATGCAACAAATTTTGATCCGAGAAAAATTTAATGCAAAAACAACAAAAGGAACGCCACTTAATATAAGGCCATCTGCAGACACGTGTTTCAGGATCTATCCCTCGTCAAAGTCACTGAGCTAAATGTGAAAATAATTTGTTAATTATTTTCAAATCATTTTTATTTAATATATTTAAATAACTGTGACCAAGTGAATGAATAAATACTCTTTTCTATTAATTATATAAAATAATTTGACAATATAATTCTTATTCTATATTATACGTTGTCCTGGTTATCGACCATCGATCTTTCTGCCTACCATGAATTATTTTTCCTCGTTACGTTTTTTTCGTATTGGTTCTCGCAAACAGCGTATAACTTAAAAGTATTAATCCTTATTGAATGTAAGACCTTAAGGTAAAAACTACTGATGCACTACGCCACGATAGTCGAAACAACAAAAACAGTGAGTTTGACATATTAGGAATTGTTAAGTAAGTTTCACTTGGTTTGTTTTACACGCAAAACAAACAGTGAAAACCAAGTAAAACTTACTTAACAATTCCTAATATTACTAAAATATTTTACCAAGTGATTAATGAGATTCAAATAGAAAAAAAAAAAAGAAATTTAATCAGACTTAGCGTGCTTTTTTTTCGGTTCTCGCTCTTCTGAGTGCTTCCATTGGGACGATTGGGCTTTGGTTTCGAAGTCATAACCATATACCCATGATTCGTCACCAGTTATGACCCTTTTGAGCAAATCAGGATCATCATTGAAGAGCTCCTGAGCGATGTTCATACGACGGTTCTTCTGATTAAAATTCAAAAGTTTCGGAACAAACTTCGCAGACACAGGTTTCGTGCCCAAAACATCTGAAAAAATTGCATGACACGATCTGACCGATATTGGACAATTTAAAAAAAAATGTCTTCACATCTTCGACGATAACTTCTGTTATTGACGTGCTGGGGCGTCCAGAGCGAGGTTCGTCGTTGGCATCTTCTTGGTCATCTTGGAAGAGTTTGTACCACTTGTAAACATTTTTTACTTAGGTAGACTCACCGTACGCCACTGTCAACATTTCAAGTATTTTTTAGCTGTAATGTTCGCACGGGGAGCAGGTATTATGTGTTAAAATTAAAATAGTTTGAATCACTTGTAATCGAGTTTTATTTGATGAAATAATTACGAACATATTTAAAAATATATATAACAAGTGCCTTGTCTGAATTCAAAAGTCGAAGTGATTCTCTGGATAGAAATAGTTTTTAACATTACTTCGCAGAATCACCCCACTACTTTTAAGATAAGTAATTTCCAACAGAGACACGCATAACGTTGAAAACAGGGTCTATTTTCTGGACTGCCAAATATTTAATTTATGAACACGCGGATAAAAAGAGAACCTTGAACGATGTTTGCTAAATAATACTAGAATGATTTGAATTTGAACTAATTGCCTATTTGCTGTTTCTAATGTTATCTGTGTTTTATTATTTTAGATAATCCATTTCTGAAAATACATTTACAAGAAAAGACATAACAGATATATGATTAAAATGATTTTTGTATAATAATATTATTATTTTTGATAGTTACATTACAGAGCACTTGATTCCATTTTTCACACATTTGATTCAAATTATTTGCTTCATTTTTTATAATAATATAAAATCGTCGAGCACGACAAAATGCGTCTAACCTTTTTATCTGTCAAAAACAAACGATGTATGCTATTTACTCGAAATTGTGAACATATATTCGGGAAATGTGTACCAACACAACAATAATAAAAAATCGACGCAGAAAGACCATCGGTCGATAGCCAATTGGTAGAAGAATTTATTTTATGTATTGTATTTATTTATTATTATTACTTGTTAAAAATAATCTGCCAATAAAGATTTATATATATAAAAAATCGATAATCGAATCTAAGTTGCCCACGAAATTTGAAGTCACCTTACTTTTTGAACGCACCTCACATATCCGTGTGCCATAATATTCAATTTGTGTATTAGTGAAATCCAATAGAGTGTTAAAAATTACAGATTTCTCTTTATATGCGGCTAGAATTTTTAAAAATGTGCAAAATTATAACGATTGTTAAAAAAATCAAAATGATCTAATCAGAATTTATAATTGGTGCACTGACAATCATCAACTATAAAATGTTAACGAATATTACGCCATGAATTCATCGGAGTCTAAGAATTTTATAAACCACAGATATTCATTGGGGCTTATTTCGTTCTATAAAGTGGAAACGTTTAGGGATTTATGCGTAGTTTTTGTTAATAACCTCTCATTCAATATTCATATAAAAAAGATGTCGAAATTTAACAAAAAATTATATATCTTGAAAACAGTTAGATTTATGTGTAGAATACATACTGTTTGAAAGACAATACAATTTGCTATAAGAGAGTTCTATTATATGCAGGGTGTGCCATTTATTATAAGCTCGAAATTTTACCTTGAACGTGTTTCTGGAGATTAGTTAAATTATTAAAATGAACACTTTTCTATGCATGTTTCATTTGTTAATCAATTAGAAGGATATATAGTGGATACTGTTTTGATAATTATTTAATTTGTATGTAAAATAATGTACTATATCACTTTTTGTTATGTTCTAGTAAACATTGTTGTTAATAAAAAATATTATATAATATATATATATCAAACGCTGTGTTATAAATCCGCTTTCGATTTATCATATTCCACACCACAATTTAATATATACAATATAACTTGATAAATACAGATTTAAATATTACATTGATAATTCCCCCCGAACAAATTATATCAATAGAATTCCCATTGTATTTTTTTTTCTCTAGTGATATTTGCGCTTTGTGGTACGAATTGTTTTATGCACGGGCCCCGCGTTGATTTGTCGACATTATTCGATGTCAATTATGTTTCTATATAGAGCGAATAGTAGGAATCCCAAATTCGCTGAATCAATTGCATAACTGTTATTATTAGGATATTGATTTTGCGATCGATGTCCGCCGAATTGTATTGGACGTAATTTGAATTACGCGTACAACATTGTTTTAATGTGTTTCGGTGCTGACGGTGATTTAGTCATGGACTGGAATATATAAATACGTGTTGGTTTCGTCGCACGGGTGATTAATATGCGCGGAAATTATCTCGTTATTAGTAATATAGGATAAGTTTTTTTTATGAATCTTGGTAGCAAAAAAAAAGGAAATTCAAATGATAATTTCAATAAACACGCTACTATTACTCCATTATTATTATTTCCGTCTAACAATGAAGAGTGTTTTTTAAGTGTCGCAATGATGATTAAAAATAATTGTCCTTAATTTTTATTTAAATAATTAAATGTCTCTACAATCAGCTTACATAAGATTAAATATAAATAAATTTGAAAATAATTAATCCTGTTAAGCTACTGAGGCTTTTGACGTATATAATGTAATTATTTAAAAATAACACAAACTCATTGAAATTACCACTTCTATTATAGAACAAATCCACCGCCGGACATTGAACTACACAACCCACATAGCACAAAATATTCAATGCATATCCACCATATATCCCAAATGTGCAAATACGTTCGGCAACATATATATTCAATGTATATTCTCTAATGAATATTCATCAAAGTATATTCAATGGATATCATTTCATGAATTAAATATGGATATTTATTTTACTATATTCTATGGATTTCCATAGAATATTTTTTCGGTACATTGGACGTGTTTGTGCTATATGGGAATGAGCATTTGCTGTTGCACGCCAAATGATTGCACAATGCAATAATTTTAATTATTTATTTATTTATTATCCAACAGATTCATAAAATCTACTTTCAGGATAAATTATAAAAATACAATGATATAATATTGTCACAACTTAAAAACTATTAGAGAATATTTAAGGAAAAGAACAAAAAATAATAATAAAGTGGATGAAAGACTGAGGGTCGATAACCATTTAGTAAGAATATTATTAAAAATGTATTGTATTATACTTAATATAAATTCTACAATAAAGATGATATGCATCTATAATAATAAAGTACCATTTCCTATTAATAAACATCTTAGCTTTTGTCTTAAAGGCGTTTGTGATGCATTTTAACTATTTAAATTAATAAAACTAATTAATTTCCTGTATTCACTTTTTAATTTTATGCGGAAGTTTGATAATAGGTCGCCGATAAGTCGAAACTAGTCACCATAAAATTTGAAAAGTGAATATAAAAAGTAATTACTTGCATTAATTTAAATCTTAGATTTATATCGTATCTATATCATCAAAATTAACAATCTCATTTAATATAAAACACCCAAGATGTTTTTTTGTTGTTTATTTTTTGTTTTGCTTGTTGCAATCGTGACTTAAATATCTGTCTGCGAGTGAACGTTCGAAATACACCAACATCCTGATCGAGTCCTTTTGTCTTTTTTGCGATACGCGGGCTTCCTCCATTATTTGAACATTACTTTCTCTCGCCGGTGCAGATTACACCGTGGAGTCATTTAATTCTCAATCAGCCGCACGAAAGTGACATATTGACAAATTTCTTGCGCCTGTGAGATTATGCCACTTTCCTTTATTCTTAATGCATCCAGTTAATGTATTCATACCTGCATGCTGTAAATCACATTGGATTATGATCTTCCTATTTGATAAATTGTAGGGATTGAGATTTTTAATAGATTGAGTATTTTTGCATAAAATATATTTTATTTTAGGAAGAAGGTATGCTTAGTTTCTATTCTTTTTAAAAATTTTCACATTAAATATGATTGATATGCAACATTAAGTGCTCAGTATATAATGTCTGGCAGGGTATTTGCACGAGAAGTAGTTATTTTAATGTGCATTTATTTTAAAGTGCTTACATAACGTAAGTCAAATATATGACAAAATATGAAATAAAGGCGGAAAGACCTTCAGTCGTTAGCCATTTCATGTAATATATGTGAACAATAATCTACAAATACGTTGTAAATAATTATCTAAACTATGAATAAATGTTACATGAATAAAGATGTTTAGTTAGTAATGAAATAATATATTAATTATCATGATAGTTGGCACCGTAACTACGTGATAAGTCATTATTATTTCACTGAATGAAGACTAACTATGTTTTTATACCATAATCATTTATTGTATTTATTTGTAAATAAATACATACATTCAAAATATAAGTTTTGACTTTTGACATTCATTTTCAAGTGACACAAATTACAAAAAAGTTAGACTAGTTTCACGAAAACAGATACATTGATTAAAATATTATATTTCGAAAAGCGGCGTGTACACTAAATCTTATTGCTCGTTTAGCAGATTAACGAGTTTATTATTTTGAAACTTTCAGTGGATTCAAGAACCTTTCGTACAGTTATGTAAAATCAATCCTTATTTTAATGATACATTCAGTGTCTTTCATACATGCAATAAAGGCTTACAACCTCCTTGAACAGATTTAAATAAATACATTATAATCTAAGAGTATTCTCTTTAATGATTAATTCAACTATAATAATTCTTTCCTACTTAACTTATAATATTCCTCTGTATAACTCCTTAACATTTTATTGCATTTTTTATTTTTGTAATTTGTACCAACTGTACTCCACATCGCAGGGATGTGGAGTACAGTTGGTACTCCTATCTACTTGTTTTTAAGTACACATAATTCGCCTTGTTTTATAAAACTAAAACTTGCAGAGACTGTGATGATAAAAATAACGTGTACGTTACGTATATATATATATATATATATATATATATATATATATATATATATATGTTTGAATTATTTAGGCAAAGGATGGCGCTTGTGCTATCTTTCCAATTATTTAGTTGATATTTCTAATATTCCATTATAAAATCCGCATTTTTTTTTCTAATTCAAAATGATTTCCCTTTTTTTACAATTCCAGTCGCTTTAAGCCGCGAGCACTCTCATAAAATATCCAAGATGTAAACCGCGTTAATATTTATACATGTACGAAAAGTGTCGGTGCAAACATTAGAAATAACAAACGCGGACATTAATGGGCTCGTAAAATGATACGATACTCTCTGTCCGGAGTGTACTCAAGTCTGTCCATGTTTCACTTTCGATGCAATGCGCGATAATTGAACCTTCCTCCGGACTTTCACTCTCTCTCTCGCCAATTCCCATGGTAAATAGCAAATGACGCCGAGAAGAAGCGATACCGCGGAAAAAAAGTTCAAACGGCGACAAACGAGAAATGGATATCTTGGAAGATGAGGCTTGGATGCATTCGCGTGCGTGCATGGAATTTCTCCGCAGTGGAAAAATGAATTGTTTTGTTTAAAGAAATTACGAGATACTTTATATAAATTATTTATAAAAGAGAAAAATATGTACATCCATTAAGCTGGCAAAACAACCTCATAATTATAATATAATATTATAATAAATTATAATAGCTTATTTTTAGGCTACTTTTGAAACATACAAAAAAAAAATAGGCTACAGACTTAAAAAAAAACTCTTAGAAAAACATGTTTCTGACAAGTACCTCAAATGCCAGAATTATATGTTATTAATTTATTTCCGGGATATATTCATAGGCGATTGGCATACTTAAAAGAATAAAAGCTTTACTCTGCATTATTGTAATTATTTTGAACTTAGTAATTTAGTCTTTTTAGTTGACCTCTTTTTTCGTTTATTTTTTTATTGTTTTCCTTTATTGGTTTTTCCATTGTAAAATAAAGAAATTATTATTATTATTTTATTAATTTACCACTAAATATATAAAATAAAGACAGCTTATTTAAATCCACAGTACTCATTGAAAATAATTAAAAATAATGATATTATTTTCTGCAATACCATTGAAATTACATAACATCTTAATAAAGTGTTCGAATCGAAGAAAAAAAATCGCGTAATTAGCCTGTTTGAAGTGTAATTACTGTTATTAAAGTAATGGAAGATTTATGTGCATGCTACGAAATTCTATATAGTTTTTGTGGTTTTCGAAAAAACTCGGAGAAAAATAGGCGAGGTGAACGAACTTCTTGCAAAATGCGCGAATCCCGTGCGGTCCAAAGTATCTTTTGATAACTCCGTTTGGGGCGTCGGATGGCCGTGAATTTGTCCGTTGGCCCCGCGTTACAAAAAGAAATGTTTTGATAATAGAAAAGGGAAGATGATTGATGGATAATTAATTATTTTTAAATTCTTTTTATTTAATTTAAGAAATATTTTGTTTGTTGAATATGATTGAAATTTGTATATTTATTAGTTAAACAAATGTTTGTAATACAGTTTTTATTAAAAGAAAATAATTTGAAAATAATGAATGGATTAATTATTCTCTTTCAATTGTTCTGCAATTTCATAAAAATATTCATAATCTTTATTTCCTTAACAGACACAAACCTAATTACAAAGGAAAAATATAAAAACAAATCAAGAGGGTGCTTCTATATAATACAAAAGTAACAAAATTCCAAAGTTATTAATAATAATAAAAAAAAAACGTAACTATTTTCCTAAATTAAACATTACATTAAGGTAAAAAAAAACAAATCAAGACTTCTATATACTTCTATATAATATAACTTTCAAAATTAATAATAATAAGCAATATAATCTACTTACCTAAAATATACTTAAAATTATGAAAAACCAAATCTATATAATAAAAAAAGGTCAAAATTAATAATAGTAAAAAAATAATAATCTATTTATTTTCTTACATTAAACATGTTCTTAAAGTATTTAAAAATTCGGTTTTATTGTTACAAAAAAATTTAGACTTACGAAAAATAAAGAAAAAAAACTTATTGAAAAAAACACTTCGCGGGAAAAATATTATTTATTATTTTCGTGATTGTTTTTGCATTATGGTAATTAATACTGTTGGTTCAAAGTTTTTAAGAATTTTATTCTGAATAAATTCCTCACTTAATCCGTGGTGAAACATTTTTAATTAATAATGAAAGAAAATTAAAACACTTTATTATTTATATTTCACAGATTTTACTTTATTCTCCGACAAGTTTCGGTCAGGTTTTAAGAAATTGCTTCTTTTTGATTCATTGGTATGTTTAATATGAATTTTGAAAATTATTCAATATTTCAATCACTTCAATGAATTTTAAATGCATAAATCTCTTTTTAAATGATAAATTTTGTTTTTAGACTTTTTTAAAAATACATTTAAGATTGATTGAAGTGAATAAAATATTGAATAAATTATGAAATTCGTATTAAACACAGCGATAAATCAAATAGAACGCAAGTAACTTCTTAAAAGTCTCTGAATCAACAAATCATTGAATCCACGCAGATATTTTTACAATAGAGTCCCTGTAATACAATTTGTTTGTGTAAATATAAAAATTAACGTTAATTCTTGAACATTTCATTCCAACAAAAATTAACGACTACCGCTAATATTTAACATATCAACCGAAAATCCAAGGTGTACACACTCGTTAACACGCGCCGCATTAAAAAAAGCACACACTCTATTTACAATTGTTCAACAGTATGTTAAATTTCGTCGCCCGCGCCGCGCCGAGAATTTATTGCAGTATCAGTTTAGCCTCTAAAATTATCGGTGTTACGTCACGAGGTACATAATATTATGCATTGCTGGCTAATTAGACGGCTGGATTATCTAACTTTTTAATTGAATATGATTCATTTACGTGTTAGTGTGTTTTTTTTTTGTTTATAAGCAAGTTTGTGAAAAAAAAAAAAAACGCTGCACTCGAGTTGTTCGAGTAGCAAGGACGTTAAAGAGAATGCCGTGAATGGGATTCTGGAAATGCACTCGATTGTTTGTCAGGGAAAAGTAGAAACGAGGTTGAATGAGTCGGTTTGGTGTGTTCTTATGTTGACTTCTTTTTCTATTTAAGTTAATTTTATTTTAAAGTATATTTATAAATATTTGTTTATAGAGAAAAATTATATAGATAATAACATTTAATATATAAGACTAAAGAAATTATCCGTCTTAACCATCGCAATATTTGTCTTTATGGTGTAGCATTTAAATATTTCTTACATTTTTTTTTTATTAAACAGTACCTGGAGCCATGTTCAATGAAATAAAATGCTACTCCAATCATCTGGTATCCACATCAACAATTCTACAGGGATTGAATCGAAATTTTTAAAAGCTAATTGTTTTATTGAGTTATGTGGAGTATTTAATCACAATAAACTTCTTCTTAAATATGATGGATTTTAGCTGAATCATTTTCAGCACTTACAAATATTTCTAAAACCTTAAATATAAAGTGGCTATACGGCGGTTTAATTTGTAGAGTGGAAACACACACAGACAGACATTTTCTAGAAATGGACTCAGCGAACCCCAAAACGGATATTTCTGATAGAATTGGCGATTCAAAAAATTTCACGATCACAATACTTTCCCTTTACTTTTGGTATAGGGAAAATATTTGAACTCCCAATTTTAACGGAAATTTCCGTTCCGGGGTCCCATAAGTCTATTAAGACTATTTCTCGAAATGATCTGTCTATGTGTGTGTATCTGTTACCGCGGTAGCGGCTAAAACACTTAATATACCGTGATGAAAATTCATATTTAAATTCTTTAGAATATGTGTGGGTGCTAAAATGATTTTGGTTAAAGTCTTAAGTCGCTGAGATTATTAGGAACTTATAATCTAAAACCGGGTAGCGAATATCATTTTCTAGGAATTCGGAACGATGCTATTAGCCGCTGGTGTTAGTTGTGTAAACGTGCCAATTGATAAGAAACTAATTCATCCTAAATTTATGTATAAGCACGTCCGGTTTAACGGTCATTTCTGGAAATTGTCATTATTGTATTTGAAAAGAGTGTTTCTTCCTACCATTGTGCATATCTAAATTTTGTATTTATTTTGGAAAGCAGTAGAAGCGTCGAAACGAAAACATTAAGCGTTTTAGTTTATTTTAACTAAAAGTCTAAAAGTATGTTAGATAGAACGATATTCTTTACCAGTGAAGAATTATTATAAAGGACGTAGATCTAACATCTAACAATGATTAAGTTTACTCTTAGCTTTTTTTCATTTTTCATTAAATATTATTGGGATCTTTTAAATACAAAAAATAACTAGGAATAAAAAATAGGCATTTCGCCTTGGCAATTTTTCTTTTTGTCATATCTGATGACAATTTACAACAAGAACCGTAATAAAAAAAATAATACAATTTCACAATTTTTTTACACATTTTCCTGATTTATTTATAGCGAGTGTATGGGATTAGGGACGAACATAGAAATTTAACATGTGAAATTAAATATGTGTAATTATTAGCTCCCCTATTAATTTCAGAGAAAAATAGTAAAGGACTGTTTTTTTTAATTTACGTTTGTGCCACAATCCATATTATCGAAATGTTACCAAAGAAATTTATATGATTAAAAAGAATTATAATGCATGCTTGTCGTTTGGATAAATCATAATAATAATACTTAATTAGTTGAATAAAAATCAATTATTAATTGTCAAGATAATTTATGGCGCTTTTCCATAAATTTCAAATGGCCCAATAAAATTTTTCTTAAAAATGGCAGCCCAAATATTTATTTTTTTACGGAAACTGTGTTTATGACATTTGTCAAACTCGTGGTAAGAATTTTTATTAAATGGTACATTGTTCAACTTATTTTTATTATTTTTTAGGTGGATTCTGGTACAAACGTAAATTAAATGGATACATTTAATACAGCTTTTAATACGTTAAAAAATATTCCTATACGATTTTTCTCTAAAATTAATACACATGTTTAATTTTACATGTTAAATTCGTATGTACCTCCTTTATTTCAGACACTCGATATACCTACTGCTCTGATCTAGATATTTGTAACATAATATATTTTTTTTAAAGCTGCCTTGGTGATTAAATTTTATTAATGAAGCAAATACTATGATTAACAAATCTCATTTTTTAGAAGGTTTTAGCCTAGAATTTGCCTCTAATAATTATTTAATAAGATAAACATAATTTTATTTATTTATATATATATATATATATATATATATATATATATATGTTTTTTTTATCTCCAAAAATAGCCTATAAATCTGACATTAAGTTATTTATTAGAATGTATTTTCTGACTTAACCTTAAGCCAGCAAAACATTTTTTTAAGGCTGGAACCTACATTTTTTTGTGTAAAAATAGCCTGTTATTATGATGTTACCTTCACAATATGGTAGCGATGGTAGCGAATGATTAATCTATGCTGCCCCTTCCTAATTCCCTATATTACCCACATCATTAACGAAAGTATATCTACTAATTTATTTCCCAATACATGGAAAAAATCAATAAGAACTCCAATACGCAAAATAAATAATCCATCTGTAATTAATGATCTACTTCCCATAAGCATCCTCCCTGTGTTATCAAACCTGTAAAAAAAAAAACAAATTCAAAGTCATCTACAGTCGTTAAATATTTTACATGAATTACAGTCAAGATTTCGTTCTTCTCATGACTGCTCCACTGCATTTTTTAAAATTACTGATGACATTATTCAAGCTACCAATGATAACAAATTAACGGTACTGATTTTATTGGGCTACAGTAAATCCTTCGATAATGTCAACTATGAACTTCTTGGGATAATTCTTAAATTTATTGGGTTTAATAATTCATCATGCAAATTTAAATTAATACATATCAAACAAATAGACAACAAACAGTTAAATGCAATCAAAGTGTACCTTCGGAAACAAATATTTTATCAGGGGTACTTCAAGGCTCAATCCTCGGCCCCCTTTTGTTTTTAGTTTATACCTGCACGCTAAAATCATATATCGATTATTGTCATTACCATCAATACGCCGATGATACACAGTTGTACTTCTCCTTTGATGCTGCTGATGTGTTAAATGCTGAATTTAAAATAAATCATGATCTTGAGAAAATTTCTAAATATTCATCACTGCATTTTCTAAAAATAAACCCTAATAAAACAACGGCCATAGTTTTCAGTTCCGAACAAAGAAGACAGTTAATATTGAAATGTCTCAACATTCATCTTGACGGAACTCGTTTTCAAACTGGGTAAAAAACCTGGGTTTACTCATAGATTAAGGCGTTCCGTTTTAGAGAATATGTAACGGCAAAAACTAGGCGAGCATTTATTGCACTCAAGTCAATTTATATGAATAAGGATAACCTGAGCAAACAAAGCAAAATAATCCTAAGCGAAGCACTAGTGCTATCAAATTTTATCTTTGGCCTGTCGGTATATGGTCCCTGTATGGACAAGATGTGTCAGTTCCGTATTCAGAAAATTCAAAACTCATGTGCGAGGATAATTTTTTGAGTACGTAAAAGGCAACCAATTCTTCACAAAATCAATAAACTTAATTGGCTAATAATGAAAAACCGTAGAATCTTGCATACTGCCTGTCAGTTTTACAAAATTGTTTTAACTAAATATCATCCAAATCTATACAAGAAATTAAGATTCAGAACCGATGTTCATAATATTAATATTCGTCGAAAGAACGCCCTAACTATATCTTCGCATAGAGTGGAGTTGTATAAAAGGAGCTTCAATTGTAATATCTCAAACTATTATAATAAATATAATTTTGGACAGGGTAAGTTCCGCTTGAATTTTTATTTAGGATCCGTCTCCATTTCAATAATTATTTGAGAAATGTTGTAGTTTTTATTTACATTATTATTAGAGGAAGTAATAGCAATATCAGACTTGCGCCTGATATACGAGCCGATTTAGTTTCGTTTTTGTTGCTCTATTATATTTTATTTTGTATTAATTCTGTATTGAATTTGAGTATACAAATACACAATTTATTATTATTATTATTTAGCAAAATTACAAGATTGATTTACCAGCTTAATGGACGTTAATTTATTTGTATCTCGCACTAGTTCAAAACAAATTCTAATTTTTATATCTCTAAAGATTCCACAACTCATAGATTCTCATTAACTTTAATCTCAGCTGGCAATTGTTTTAATACCTAGTGTGCTGCTGTAGATGTTCTCATCACTTCACTTGGAAATTTAATAACAAATATAAGACGACAATTGGAATGATATTCACTTTTTATCAAGTCATGTGATGTTTTGTTTTATGTTCGTATCTATTATTTCCATATTTACTTATTGTAAAATGCATGTATATGTATATTGTTAATTTGTAAATTTAGTTTGTTTATCTGTAATATGTAATGTTATCCTGTAACTGGATAATATTTTATATACACACATCTTAATTCAGACTATACAGATAATTTTAACAATATAACATAAATAATTACAATACATGTAGGTGCTAGTCCGTTGGGGCTATCGACCAAAGGTCTTTCTGCCTAATACTTATTATTATTATAAATTGAATTAAAAATAATTTGAAAATAATTAATTATTAGTTAATTATTTTCCTTTTAGCTACTGCAATTATTTTAACTTATCTTACTTAAGTACTTTAAAACAAATATCCACTAAAATAACTACTTCTCGAGCCTATACCCCTCCACACATTGAATTACGTAATGGACACTTGCCGTTGTATAGCAATAACAATTGATATATTGTATAATACAACAATTTTTTGATTCCATAATATTTAATGCAAAAACAAACAAAAAAAGTTTCTGCAGACATTCTTCGTCAGTACAGCTCTGCCTTATAAGAATATTAATTAATTTATCTTAAATAACTGTGACAAAGGCAAAAAGACCTATGGTCGATATACATTAAGCAATTAATTAATTTTTGTGTAATATACATAATCAATATTTATTGCATAATTGTTAATAAAGATTATATATATATTTATATATATATATATATATATTTATAACTGTGACCAAGTGAGTAAATACTCTTTTTTGTTGTCAATCATTATAATCGGAAATACAATATTCTAATTCAAAATAAAAAAAACGAAAAACAACAACTTATTCGATGAATATAAAATGAATAAAACACAGACATAATTCTAAATTTTTAAACATTCCTGAATTTTTAGTCTTTTTTATACTTTTGACGAGTAATTTGATAAAAGACCTTAATTTGTTATATTAATAAATTTATTGTTGAACAATAAATGCATGTGTCAATGTAATCGGGATATAACAATTCGATATTTATTTTTATGGTGATTAATTCAGAACAATATAGCGATTTGGATTTATTTCGTACACAGGATTTTAATTTATGAGTAGACTGACGCACAAATAATTCACAAAGGAATGCGTTTCGTCGATTAAAAAAATAGTTCCAATATACAGGGTGTTAGGTAATTATGTGGTAAAAATTGAGGGAGTTTCTTCAGCTATTATAAGAATATTTTGTCCTATGATTATATAAAAAATATTTCTAATAAAAAATTACATTTTATATATCGACATGACCAAGCGTTTTTCTCAAAAATAATCACGAGCAATTTAAATGAATTTGTTGGTGTCATTGTGAACGCAATTTAAGAAAATCTATATTTCTGAGAGTTGCATAAAATTTCATCACACAATTTACAACATTAAAATCATTTACAACTAGTTAAGCCTCAGATAATGGCTATCTACCATTGGTCTTTCTGCCTGCCAATATTTTATTATTATAGAATAATAATTATTATATTTTTTATAATAGAAAATGGAATCTATTCACATGGTCAGAGTTATTTAAAGGTGTTCATTATTGTACATTTGTTTTAAAGTACTTACATAGAGTAAGTCGAAAATGCAACAGTAGATAAAGAAGGAGTAATTTGTTAATTATTTTCAAATTATTTATATTTTAATTTACATGAAGTGGCTCAATCTAAAATAAATTTTCGAAATAGCTTTCTCCAGCCTGGATACAAGCAATTTATCTTCTCTTCATTGACTGTCAAACTCTTTCAAGCATACCAGAGTCGTTACTAATTGAGTTACAGCAATTATTTGATTTTGTAAGTCGTACAAATTCTCCACTGGAATAGCGTAAATTAATGACTTCAGTTATCCCCATACGAAATAATCCAGCGATTCCAGTGACCGAGCAGGCTATGCCCGTGGCCTACTACTACTTTATTTTAAATTAATAATTTCAACAACTATAAAAAATGGTTGTCGAAATTTTTTTTCACTCTGTATCTTCGAAATAACTGGTGTTTTTATAAAAATCATCATAGGACAAAATATTCTTATAATTCCTCAATAAAAAACCACTTCAATTTTTGCCGCATGTTTACACCCTGTATAGAATATATTTATTTCCGAGAGTTACAGTAAATTACATTACAATAATTTACAACTAGTTAGGCCTTAGAAAATGGCTAATGACCGTTGCTGTCTGAAATGATAAATATCCACTTGTTTTTAAAATGTTTTCGTATGCAGATCTGTGCGCATTTATCAATTGGCATTATTTCGGCTTGGAGTATACTTGAGGTCTCGCCCAATGGCACGGACTTCCTATAACCCCAGCTATATAAGCCAATATTTGTGGCCGCTTTCCTATCGTCTAGAGTCTTAATCCTCTATTTAGGCGGCCATTTATGACCACTCCAAATTCATTGTTGAAGACGAACTCCATCGGCATTGCGTCCTTGGGATATGTTCCTTCCTAGCCTGCTCCCTTATTTTCATATGTTCCAGTGTGAGCATGGCGCGCCTTTGTCTGAGAGTATTGAGTAGATCTTCATTTACAACCTGTTTATGCAGGTCTAAAATAGCTTCCATGGCAGTAGTTGGAATTGTGTGTATTGCTCCTGTGACTCCAAGGAACGCAGTTTTTTAATTTTACCTTATGTCTTTTTTTTCTTTGTCTTCGTCCACCAGACCAAGGAGCTATAGGTTATGATAGGCTTTTCTACCGTGTTACAGGTGTTTTAGTTAAAACACTTGTACCATAATTATTTTAGTAAAATATAATTTGTTTATTTATTAAATTCATTTTACCGTAATAATTTTTAATATTAAAATGATTAAAGTTCGTTCGTTCGCATTGGGATTATTTTTAATCCCAAGCCTGTAAATATTAAGATTAGTTTAGTTTAAGCTTGTAATTGTTTATTTTATTGCTGGGGTCATAATAGTTTACGAAGCGGGTTGTAAATAGAAAATTTCCCCTAATCCGGGAAAATTTAACAATTAGGGCAAGCCCGGTACCGAACAATAGGCTCGGTACCGTAACGCGTACCTTTCGGCACGCCCACGGATTAGGGGGATTCCTACGTTTGCAACCCAGGTAATGCAGATGCTGGCGCGTGATTTAATTTATCAATTAATTAAATTAAATCGCGCTTCTACAAATAATTGTAAATATGTTTTTATAAATATATCACATTACAAAATGTTAAGTATGACCCCACACAAGTAGGATAAGACAACGCAAGAGACCACTCAAGAATAATTTAGATTCGTCTTTTTTTTATTATTAGTTTTTTTTTTTTTTTTTTCGTATTTTTCTATTAATTAATATTACGCACTACTTTCTATATTACGTGCTGTAATCCAAATTATATTAAATCATGAAATTAAATCAAATGATTTAATTATGTGTGAAATAGTACGCACATGGTCTCCAACAACCCTGCCACATAAGTTAAGAGAACAGATATTGTTCTCACGCAACCCGCCTAAAATTATATTACAATAACTTTGTAATATTTATTTAATGTTTATATTTATTTTTATAAACATGTTGGCGTTCGCGGGTTGGCGTCCAGTTTAAACTGCCACCTTGGCGTAGTGGGAGTTGCTCAACACGCTTGCGCAACCCTCTGACGCGTAGCAACGCACCAATCAGAGGGCAGGCGCTTAACCACCACTAACCCCAATTGGAAGGGGGTTGCAGTGGCTAATAAAACTAATTAGGGTTGATGGAGACAACAGTTAATTTTATTTTCGGAAAGCGAACAGTGAGATGTAAGTGAAAGTAGTGCGAGTAAAAATCAGTACGCGAATAATTAATAAGTTTGTATTTATTTTTTTTATCTTTTGAGTGGTCTCTGTGAGTGTCTTGGTCTTATATATATATTTCTTTCTTTCTTTCTTATTATTTTTTTTTTATTTTTTTTGTTAAATTGTTTTTTTTTTATATTAATTCAGATTTAATTAAATATTGTTATTTTTGTTTGTTTTTCGAAATCATTTTTTTCATTATTCTGCCCTAAAAAGAAATATATATTTATGACAAGAAAGTGCATACCGGAAAATCCAGGTAAGTACCCGTTTGATATTTTATTTCAACAAAAGTGATTGTGGCATTCCCTCTACCGACGAACTAGCAGGAAATCAACAGGATCCGATTCTGAATATTAGGCCAACTTTGATTTTATTAATAAATTCAGAATTGGGGCAGTTAATTTGTAAATTTAATTAACGCCTTAATTTTCCCCGTTGATAAATGGCGCCCAACGTGTCTTAACATTCATTTTTTTTGTATAGTAAATAGCGCCCTTATAGTAGTTTGAAATATCTTTTTAAATCAATGAGTACTCGGCGTTTATTATTGCAAAATTAGTGAAAGCACACATATGTGCAGTTAAGAAGAAATCCCACCCATTGTTAAACCATTTAAATTTTTATTGACTTAAATAAGTTTACAGAAATAATCTTTTGGCCTATAAATCCCCAGATTCTCTTTGTTACAACCTAACATTTTGTTTCAGGAAGTGTACTGTGTTAGTTTTAAGTTATTTATAGCAAACAAAGAGAATCATTTACCCATAATCACTTTAAATTTTGACCACGTACTAAATCTTTGTTCGAGTTTTTGTACTTGAAGAGTAAATTGAGAACTCGACGGGGCCGAGTTTAATCTTATTAAAAATAGAAAAAAAAAAAAACTCTAACAAAGATGAGTATCCGTAGTACGCAAACTCGCTCGCGTTGCGAAGATTTAGAAGTTGAGCAAATAAACTCTAGGCAATCCGTACACGAAACTGAACGTCAATCAAACTGGAGCTATGTTTCACAACAACATACACTCATACGTTCAGTTTCGAGAACATCGAATGTATCTTCAGCGATTGACGAATTAGATGAAGAGCTTGCCAAAGAGAGGCAAGCACATTTAGAAAAAATGGATCGTCTCACTAAAATTCGCGAAGAACTTTTGCAAAAGGAAAAAGAGGAGAAAATGGCTCGGGAACAGGAAAGGACGTATACGTGGAAAGACGTAATGGAAATCCGGGAAATTTTTGAAAGACGTGAGGCAAAACTCATCGAAGAAAGGGATGAGATGCGCGCTAAGTTAGACGACGTATTACATAGGTTAAATACCATTGAGTGCGAACAGCGTGCCGCTTCACGGCTCTCGCATTTTAGACAAGTGCTACCCGAAAAATCCTTGCCTCCGCCGAATATCCATGTCATACAAGCGGATATCAATTCTTCTCCGAGACAGGTGATGACGCCGATACCACGATCCCCCCGAGATCGTCCAACCGAAAATGGAATTAACTCATCTCTCGTCAAACAAATCACTTGTATTTTGAAAAATAATAGTGAGGATGAGAGAGTAAAGTTTGACGGCCGAAATCCTCGAAAATTTATCGAACACTTGGAAACAGAATTTGAAGGCCAGGATCTCCGTGACGATGTCAAACAGCGTCGAGCCTTAGCAGGCATGGACACGGAGTGTGTGAAGAAATACGGTGGATATTTTAATGATGATGTTTCGTGGGAGCAATCAAAACAATTATTCATCCTCGCAATAGATCCTGCAAAAGTAGCTGTAGACGAAACAAAGGAACTCCTGATGAAACCTCAGGGTTCCGTGCCGTCGGGAATATTTGCCGTAAGAAAGAGAGTATTGTTTGACAGACACCTATCATTTTGGTCGGAGGAAATGAAAACTCTCGCGATGTGGGAATTGGCCTCGCAATCGCTAAAACAAGCGTTAATCTCAAAACCAGACACAGTCGACAATTTCGTAATTCGAGCAACGAAAGTATCGGCATCGCAGGTTAGAGAACCTGAAGGAAAAGTTGCCAATAAACAGCTACATCAGACGTCAGAGAATAAAGCTCCGGAGAAAACTGTGTACGACCGCCAGAAATCCTGGAAAAACGGGAAGAAGAAACAATATCGTCCCCGGTCGCCACAATTTACGAAAGCGGATGATAACAAAGCCAATCAGAACCTCGGAAACGAAAAATCATCTTTATCGGAGAATAATACTGGAGTGAATCAGCGTAATGATAATCATTCGGGAAACTCGAAGCAGCGGCAGGAGCAGAGATAGGCTTAATGAACTCGCCTGCCGCCCCCGATAAACAACAACGCAACCGACCCGGATTTACGCGAAGGAGGAAACCATTCATCCCGAGATTTAACCGAAAATCCCGAAAACTTCACCATGACTCAACCGAACCTACGCACACAGAGTTATCCCCGCACGTCCATCAGGATATGAGTATTATTCAGGACTCTGATCGAGAAGAGGGCATAAAGAAGTGTAATATAGATAACGTCGTAAGTGATGGAAACACGCAACCGACATGTTACACTTCAGTGGCTCGTAAGTCACAATTAGTGTTACTCCCGCTTATTGTGGGTGAGCAAACGCTAAAATGCCTTCTCGATCTCGGTGCGGGGCAAAACTACATTCGTCCAGGAATTGGACAAGGCTGTGTGAAACCACTTCGAGCCAAAACAAATCTAGCCGAAAATAACGTAACGGCCGAAGTGACTGGAATTGCAAGTTTAGCGTTTAAACTTGGGACGCAGAACTTTTCGGAGGACTTTTTCATAATGCCAGGATTACGGTTTGAAGCAATCCTCGGCATCGAATTTTTCAGGAAGCATGAGGCTGTAATTGATTGCAGTAAATGCTGCATTCACCTCGGCACCGGCTTACGGCAAACAATCCGATGGACCGAACAGCCCATGCAAGAAGAAAGTTCTGCAATTCCAGAAGTGAGCCATGATTTTACAGGAGAATCAGCAGATAAGTTTAGAGAATTAACCCGAAACTTCGCTACGCTTTTCCATCCGAAAAATCAGTTTGCGAACCGCACACGAACCGCCGAACATACGATCCAGGTGACGTCGACCAAACCGATACGGATTCGGCCGTATCGTGTAAATCCTGCGAGAAAACAAGAGATCGATAAACAGGTCGAAGATCTTCTTACTCAAGGGATAATTGAGCCTAGCACGAGCCCGTACGCGTCACCAATCGTATTAGTAAAGAAGAAGGACGGAGACAACCGCTTCTGTGTCGATTATCGAAAACTTAATTCGATAACGGTATCGGAACCGACGCCGATGCCTATAATTCAGGAAGCTCTGCGTGACTTGGGAGATGCAACGATCTTTTCAACGTTGGATTTAAAAAGCGGTTATTGGCAGATCCCAATGAACGAGAACTCCAAACAATACACAGCTTTTTCAACACCAGACGGAGGGCATTACCAATTTAGAGTAATGCCGTTTGGGTTGAAAAACGCTCCCGCCACTTTCCAGCGACTGATGTCCCAACAGGTACTCTCGGGTGTTATACATAAATTTTCTATGGTTTATTTAGATGATATAATTGTGTATTCCAAGACAGTGGATGAGCACCTGAGGCATCTCGCTCTCATATTCGAGAGATTAAATCAATTTGATCTTCGCCTTGGAATAGATAAGTGCTCGTTTGGGAAAACATCGCTTGAGTACCTGGGACATAAGGTACACGCCGACACAACACAGCCGCTGGAAAAACATCTTACACAGATTGGAAATTTCCCCATACCGAAAACTCGTCGGCAATTGAGGAAATACTTAGGTTTATGTAATTGGGTGAGACAATACATTAAGGATTTTGCTCTCGTAACCGCGCCATTAACCGAACTCACCGCTACGACCCGTAAGTTTAAATGGACTCCAGTAGCTACAGCCGCGATGGAGGAATTACGGAGTAGAATTCAGCAACCTCTTCAATTACATAGACCTCTTTCCAATCTGCCATATACAGTACAAACTGACGCATCTAAGATTGGCATTTCTTCTGTATTATTTCAGACAACCCCAGCAGGAGAAAAACGGATCATTTCCTTCGACTCCAGGAAATTAACGGAAGCGCAAACCAGGTACCACATAAACGAGCAAGAGTGTCTAGCACTCGTGTTCGCCCTTCAACGGTATCGCCCGCTTCTGGAAGGCCGCCATTTCCACGTCGTGACGGACAGCAGAGCGCTGACCTGGCTCGCCAACTTCAAAGACAGTAAATCGAAACTGACGAAATGGGCATTGCTGTTACAAAGTTTCGATTTCGAGATCACCCACTGTCCTGGAGAAGCAAACGAGCTGCCTGACCTGTTGAGTAGAGACCCGGATGACGAGTACATCGGCTCGTTACCAGATTTGGAGTCCACTTTTCCACCGCAGCTGAATGTGCTAGGAGTTCCCGTCGTTCGCAGTGTAATGGAAGCCCAGCAGCAGGACAAAGACATCCAGGACAAACTGCAAATATTGGCCGACCAATCACACCCAGAGTGGACAAAACTGAACGAAGTTTTGGAAACCACAGGAGGACAGTTGTACCGTCAACCAGTCGACGATGGGGACAGAACCTTGTACGTTCCAACATCGGCAATTCCGAGAGTTTTACACGCGATGCATGACGAGGCAATCCACCCAGGACGAGACGAAACAATAAGAAGCGTTCGTTCTCGATATTACTGGCCAAATCTCGTCAGAGATGTTCGTAAATACGTGAACAATTGTCTCGTCTGCATTGCCACGAAGCGTGGTAAAACTCAGAAGAAAGCTCCAATGAAGGCGAGAATCATCCCTGAGGCACCTTTCCACACCGTAGCTGTCGACTTAATGGGGCCGTACCCATCGAGCAGTACTAGAAAACGACATATCCTGGTGGTAACCGACCTGTTCACCAAATGGGTGGAAGCATTTCCTATTGGACAGGCCCGTAGCGGAAATATCCTGAAATTAATGGAGGAGCAGGTTTTCCACAGGTTCGGTTACCCAAGAGTTATTATTAGCGACAATGGCTCGCAGTTTACTGCAAAACGATGGCGTAAGCAGCTAGAAACGTGGGGAACAGATGCCCACTACACTCCCGTATACCACCCGCAGGCAAACCCAACTGAACGTAAGAATCAGGAAATTAAAAAGTGCCTGCGGGTCAAGATGAAAGATTTGCCTGCAAATCAATGGGATCGACAAATCCAGTCGATCCTGTTTGAACTTCGTTCCCGAGTCAACTCCGCAACAGGACGAACTCCAGCTCAGGTACTTCTTGGCTACGAGCTCCCGCGGCCTGGAGAACGAGAGATTCGCACCGAGCGTTCATACACCCACGGAGAAGAGCAGGAACGAGTTCGAGAGGAGACGCAGAATCGTAATACACAGTACGTGCGAAAATACGATCAACCGGATGAACCAGCCCAATTTTCGGTGGGACAGGAAGTCCTAATCCGAAACCATCCCATAAGCGACGCTCAAAACCCCGCAGGATTTGCCGCTAAATGGCTGGGACCATACACAGTTCGAGACCGATTTGGTGGACGTGTGTATATAATCGATCGAAATGGTCAGGAAGTACGAGTCCACGCTGATGACATCAGACCCGCGCCACTTCACCCTTCGGAAGGACCAGTTCAACTGAATGATCCCTCAGACCCCGAGGATATGGAGGATGATCCTAATGACCCGGAGGACGTCGACGATTATGAAGACGATTAAACACCATCCGAATCCACTTCAAGCAAGAGGTAATGAACTATATCCCATAGTGTATTGTGCTTATTTTCTCACGATATAGACGTTTTTCCCGAAAATAAAGACACTCGATGACATGGTGATAGTATTTGGTTGAAGTGAACTTAGTGTGCTCCAGTTTATAGACATTACCAATGTACATATTTTTGTTTGTATATAGATGTTTTTGTAAATATTTTCTTTTAATAGATACTAACGAACTTTAGTCATTTCACGGGGCCGAATTGTTACAGGTGTTTTAGTTAAAACACTTGTACCATAATTATTTTAGTAAAATATAATTTGTTTATTTATTAAATTCATTTTACCGTAATAATTTTTAATATTAAAATGATTAAAGTTCGTTCGTTCGCATTGGGATTATTTTTAATCCCAAGCCTGTAAATATTAAGATTAGTTTAGTTTAAGCTTGTAATTGTTTATTTTATTGCTGGGGTCATAATAGTTTACGAAGCGGGTTGTAAATAGAAAATTTCCCCTAATCCGGGAAAATTTAACAATTAGGGCAAGCCCGGTACCGAACAATAGGCTCGGTACCGTAACGCGTACCTTTCGGCACGCCCACGGATTAGGGGGATTCCTACGTTTGCAACCCAGGTAATGCAGATGCTGGCGCGTGATTTAATTTATCAATTAATTAAATTAAATCGCGCTTCTACAAATAATTGTAAATATGTTTTTATAAATATATCACATTACAAAATGTTAAGTATGACCCCACACAAGTAGGATAAGACAACGCAAGAGACCACTCAAGAATAATTTAGATTCGTCTTTTTTTTATTATTAGTTTTTTTTTTTTTTTTTTTCGTATTTTTCTATTAATTAATATTACGCACTACTTTCTATATTACGTGCTGTAATCCAAATTATATTAAATCATGAAATTAAATCAAATGATTTAATTATGTGTGAAATAGTACGCACATGGTCTCCAACAACCCTGCCACATAAGTTAAGAGAACAGATATTGTTCTCACGCAACCCGCCTAAAATTATATTACAATAACTTTGTAATATTTATTTAATGTTTATATTTATTTTTATAAACATGTTGGCGTTCGCGGGTTGGCGTCCAGTTTAAACTGCCACCTTGGCGTAGTGGGAGTTGCTCAACACGCTTGCGCAACCCTCTGACGCGTAGCAACGCACCAATCAGAGGGCAGGCGCTTAACCACCACTAACCCCAATTGGAAGGGGGTTGCAGTGGCTAATAAAACTAATTAGGGTTGATGGAGACAACAGTTAATTTTATTTTCGGAAAGCGAACAGTGAGATGTAAGTGAAAGTAGTGCGAGTAAAAATCAGTACGCGAATAATTAATAAGTTTGTATTTATTTTTTTTATCTTTTGAGTGGTCTCTGTGAGTGTCTTGGTCTTATATATATATTTCTTTCTTTCTTTCTTATTATTTTTTTTTATTTTTTTTGTTAAATTGTTTTTTTTTTATATTAATTCAGATTTAATTAAATATTGTTATTTTTGTTTGTTTTTCGAAATCATTTTTTTCATTATTCTGCCCTAAAAAGAAATATATATTTATGACAAGAAAGTGCATACCGGAAAATCCAGGTAAGTACCCGTTTGATATTTTATTTCAACAAAAGTGATTGTGGCATTCCCTCTACCGACGAACTAGCAGGAAATCAACAGGATCCGATTCTGAATATTAGGCCAACTTTGATTTTATTAATAAATTCAGAATCGGGGCAGTTAATTTGTAAATTTAATTAACGCCTTAATTTTCCCCGTTGATAACCGTAAGGTACGACCATAGAACCATTTTTAGTTTCAACCCTAATATTTTCCTGAAGAGTTTACGGTAAATCCAGAAGGCCGTTGTCGCTCTTTCGAGAACTCTGACCAGGAGTTCCACGTACGTTTTTTTTTTGTCCAGGATAACTTGTAGGTACTTAACCTCTTCGGATGACTCAATCACCTGGCCATTTAGCGTTGATGCTTGCAAGGTCAATTTCCTTTTCTTGGTAAAAGGAACCACGACCATCTTACTGGGATTAAAACAAATACTTTTATAGAGCGAAAAAAGAAAAAAAAAGAAAAAATTTAAAATTGTGCATTTCTATAATTCAAAAGTGTATTTTTTTCAATCCTTGATCCACACCTGATTTTGGATTTTATGTATTAATTGTTTACGCCTATCGACGGTTTGGTTTAAAAATTACTTAGAAATGCATTATTAAAATAAAATAAATTTATTTGTAATAACGTGCATCTTTAATAAATTTAAAATAAATATATTATATTAAAAAGAATGAAGATAATGAATTAACTTGGGGATTAAAGAATACAAAAAAATACAACAAACCCCACAAATAAATTTCATTTACAATGTAAAAATGTAAAAATCTGATTTGAGAGACAAATAGCTATAAACTAATAAAAATGAATCCAATACCACCAGTTTTGTACGGTTTACCTAAATTGCACAAAGAAGGTATACCATTGAGGCATGTAGTGTCCTATTTACTTGCTTCAAATGATGAATTATGTAAATACTTACATTCAGTAATACCACCCTTAATAAACTAATTTAGTTATTTGTGATGATGATGTTTTATAACATTTTTTATGATAAAATATATAGGGTGTCCCGTAAAAATATTATTTGTTTTGCAAAACAACGTTAAGCATATTTTTTAAAAAAAAAAGTTCATTTTGGAGCCCAGCCGATAAAATTTATTTTTTGACCCACCCTAATATGTTTCATGTATGTAACATGTGCTTCAATTTTATTTAATTTAGTTAATCATGAAGAATTGCTTTATAACTTATAAACAGAACACGTAACAAACAGAATTTCTGTTTGTTACGTGTTGTATTTTCGTGGATGCATTTTTTGTCAGTAGTATCTAAAATAAACAGCATTACTTGTTTAAAGGAACTAACGACCATTAGCGGTATATCCAAAAATAATCGCCACCGGTTTTTGATTTACGATCTTGAAACTTGTAAAAAACTCGTTGCAAGGTCGCAGGGTTTTGCATCTGGAGCGCGGATCCGGCGCACATTTTGGCATACACGTTTCTTTTTCTTTCTTTCCTTCGAATATATTCGCATTGACGTTATGCAATTAGGCATGTGTCTGTCGGATGCGCCCGTTCCTATTTTTACCGGAGTTTTGTTGTAAAGCGAAAATTGTGCAAGGCGGCCAAATGCTTAAATTTAGACGTCGTCGACGGTCATTAGGAGCGCCGAAATTTTTTGGCCAACGCGCTGCCAATTCATGCCGAGAGATTCCCGAAATCCGAAGTGACGAATTCCCGGCGATCGGTTGTATTTTTTTGTTGTTCGTTTCATCCTGGGGGGATTATGTCGCGGAGGTTTTGTGTGTGCGCGTGCGTTTTACACGGAAAGATGATTTCAGAACGGGGTTCTGGAATCTGGGATTGTTGTTGTATTTTTAGGGAGAGGTGATGCAAAGGAGAAAAATGCGAGGACGAAAGCGTATTTCAGCGGGTTCTGGGAATTACAGTGTTTTGTAAAAATGAAAATTTTGTGAATGGAAAGGCAATCTTGTTTATTTTATTTAACACAGTCACCGCAATTACGTTTACCAGAAGCCTCAAATTTACATTTTTTTAATAATAATAAATATGTTCTAATAGTATAGATCATAATTTGTTAAAGCAGATTATTTTATACAAACATTTTTATCTATATCACATATACTTTTAAAATGAACTTATAATTAAAATTCAAACATGTTTATTTTAATTTATAAAAAATGTTCCGCTTATAAATTGAAAACTGAAGTTTTATAACAAAAATTACTTATTTTTTCAAGATTATAAATTTTATTTAATTTTTTTTTTCTATTTTTTTATACAACAGTACAACTTTACTTTTAGTGATTATTCAATTTATAATTATTGAATAATCACTAAAAGTAAAGTTGTACTGTTGTAATTAACGAGTTTTGATTCTAACCAAAAGCTTATCAGATCATTTCGCTGTTATGAAAAATTTAGATATAAAGTTTGGTTTCAATCCGTTTAGCTATCGCGGAAACACAGAGTCATCTGTGTTTTATTTATTTAGGCCTTATTTTACAAACCGCAAATAAGGCGTAAGTAACGTATTCGCGGAATAAAAGTTAATATCTTTGATTCCCTCCATTTGATCATCATTGGGACAGTGATGGCAACCGAATAAAAAATCAAGAGTAACGTTACTTGGGTCTTAATGGTAGATTTGTAATAATCGGTTCGTATTATTATTTTAAATTATCTTTTATTTAATTTAATAGCAATATAATTTGAATTATTACTTAAATTATTTAATAAAATGTTCAACCACCATAAATAACTAGTGATGACCATATCGAATTTTCGAATGTAATCAGTTTAAAGAAACGTATTCACATTCATTATTTAGAAAACAATTTAAGCATTCAATAATCTTATTTATGTAAAATTCATAAAACTCAATAATTTTTTATACGCATACTTTGATTTATATTACTCTTGTTAATCATTAATGATTTGACTGTTAACAAGCTACTTAAATGTAAATACCCGTCGAGGATTTATTTTTCTTTATCGGAATTGGGAAAATTACGCACGAAATATTTAAAAATAATTGTCTGATTGTTGTGCCTCCGACAGCGTTCTCGTTCATTAAATTTCGTGAGCCTGACTAATTAGAGGCGGAATTTGTCGGTAATTTACGATACTGAATAAATTAGTATTCGGTTGTGTTTTAAGGAAAATGCACGACTGCTTCGAACGAAAGTCACGCCGGGAAATTCACTTATGCACACTGTTTGAAAATAATTTCACGAAAAAAGTATTTGTAATTATATTGTTAAATAAGGTTATAATTTATAATTTTGATTTATTTTATCTTCTGCATTATTTTCAACAATATCAGTTGTAATTTATTTTAGTTTATCATTAATTTATATGAAATAAATATGAATACATTATTAAAAATCAACCAATCAACCAATAAAACAGAGATTAGATTGAATAACTTTAAATTCTCGACTAGTTTCGGGTTATTAGCCCTTTTTGAAGAGAACTAGTTGAGAATTTAAAGTTGTTCAATCTAATCTGTGTTTTATAGGTTGATTTTTAATAATTTAATCATATTTATTTTATAGAATATGAACTTCCAATGTCTAAATATTAAAACCATTAATTACATTAATTTATAATTTGCATTTTCAGATTTATTACACAAATTAACTGACTGAATTTTCTAAAATTTCAATCAGCAGGATATACTATTAAATACAACAAATTAAAGTTAAGTTTTTCTAATTTTTCAAAATTTCAATCAGCACGACACTATATTGAATAAATGCAAATAAAGTTGGTAAGGTTTTAATTTGAAGCAGATTTAGTGACAGCTCAAGATAGTTCTAATAGAGTACTATCGTTTCCAATCAATTTTGGAAACTGTTCCTGAGTTTTTATTTTTTTATATAAATTTTTCAAAATTGTATTCATCACGACATAATTTTGAATAAATGAAAATTAAGTTGTTAAACTTCCTCTCTAGCGGTTTTAATAGCAGTTATAGATATTTCTAACAAAGTACTATCGCCTACAATCAATTTTGGAAACAGTTCCGCCGTTTTTATATTTTTTTATGAATTTTTTTCAATATTTCACTCAAAACAACATAATACTGAATAAATAAAAATAAAGTTGTCAAGCTTTAATGTCAAGCAATTTTATTGACTGTGCTAGATTGTTCTAATAGAATACTATCGTTTGCAATGAATTTTAGACATAGATTGGCAATTTTTCTATCATTAATTAATTTTAAAAATATTGTTCAGTATGACATAAAATTTAATACGTGAAAATAAAGTTATCAAGTTTTCAATTTCAAGAGGTTTTAATGCCAAATCTAGATATTTCTAATAGAATACTATATTTTACAAAGTTTACAATAAATTTTGGAAATATTTCCGCCGTTTCTTTTCTTTCTTTCAATTTTAACACCCTCATACGAGAATGTAACTATAACTTCTATAAACGAATCCGAAGTCCTAGAAAGTCTTTGTAAATTGAAAAATAAAATTACATCTGGTGAGGATCAAGTACCCAGACTTATTGTTCGAGATCGTCGGTACGCCTTAGTTAAACCTTTAATGGTAATTTTTAATCTTGCCATTAAGACATCTACCTTTCCACAGTCTTGGAAATACGCAAGGATATCCCCAGTGTTTAAAAAAGGCGACAAGTATGACCTGAATAATTATAGACCTATCTCCATATTATCTAACTTCTCGAAAGTATTTGAACATATTTTGTATAAAAACATAATTTCACAAGAGAAATCTCGAATTTCTCTTAATCAACATGGATTTATATTAGCACGTTCAACTGTAACCAACCTTGCAATTATTACACAATATTTAAGCGAAGTTATCGATAATCGCGGTCAATCTGACGTCTTATATACAGATTTTAGTCGAGCCTTTGATTCTGTCAGTCATGATATATTACTTATTAAATTAAAATCATTCGGACTTACTAAAAATTACATAGATTTTATTGGATCGTATCTATATAATCCCGAAAATTATGTTTTTTATAATGGATTTAAATCTAATATTTTTATCTCCACGTCTGGTGTACCTCAGGGATCCAATTTAGGGCCATTATTTTTTATTCTGTTCATAAATGATTTATTGTCTTCGTTAACTTGCCCGGTTTTAGCTTATGCAGATGATTTAAAAATCTTCAGTAAAATCGAGTGTCTAAATGACGTCTGTGTTACAAGATAACTTAAACAAAATTCATGATTGGTGTATATACAATTACCCACACTTGAATGTTGAGAAATGCTTTATTGTGACTTATTGTCGCCGATTAAAATATATTACATATGATTATAAGATTAATGAACGTACCTTAACACGTAAAACTGAAATCAGAGATCTAGGCGTTGTATTTGATAAACACCTCACTTTTGTAAGTCACATAAATAGAATATCTAATTCTGCCTCCAAGACTATTATATTCCATATTAGTATGTCCCAAGCTCGAGTACGCTTCTATTATTTGGTACCCAATATATATATGTATAATAGTGTGATAATTGAGCGAGTTCTAAGAAGGTGTTTAAAATATATGTCTTGTAAATTAGATAATTTGTATCCTGACAGAGGAATTGTTTATATACATTTGCTTGAGAGGCACGATTTTCAATCCTTGTCTAATCGAAGGGTCGCCAATATGTACAAGTTGTTAAATAATAAGATTGACTGTGCTGAATTACTGTCTCAAGTGAAATTATATGTTCCAATACTTTCTTCTCGTAACAATATTACATTTTATGTACCTATCGCTAAAACCAATGTCCTTCGTGAGGCTCCTCTTTTTCATTTGAGCAAAAATGCTAATCGTTTGTTTGACGACATATTTTTCTCACCAGAAATGAGAGAGTGATTTAGCATTTTCTGTGAAATCATTATTTTTGTGTTTTTTATGTATACTGTATTATATAATTACTATTATTATTATTAATAAAGTTACTATTACTATTATTATTATTATTAATGAAGTTTTTTTTTATAACATTGTCCTGTAATTAGTTCATCTGTTGTTATTATTATTATATGAATTTTTCAAAATTTCACTCAACGCAACCAAATATTGAATAAATGAAAATAAACTTGTTTTGCTCTTAATTTCAAGCGGTTTAAATGACAGTTATGGACGATTCTAATAGAGTACTATCGTTTACAAGGAATTTTGGAAATAGTTCCGATGTTTTTATATTTTTTATGAATTTTTCAAACTTTCATTTAGTACGACGTAATATTGAACACATGAAAAAAATGTTATAAAACTTTCAATTTCAAGTGGTTTTAATGTTAGCTCTAGATAGTTCTAATAAAGTGCTATAGTTTACAATCAATTTTGGAAATATTTCCGCCGTTTTTCAATTTTTTATGAAATTTTCAAAATTTCACGCAACACAACAAAATATTGAATAAATAAAAATAAATGTTCTGAGTTTAATTTCAAACGGTTTAAATGATAACTGTAGATAGTTCTAATAGAGTACTATTGTTTACAATCAATTTCGGAATCATTTCCGCGGTTTTTCTATTTTTGATGATTTTTTTTAATTTCACTCAGCACGAAATAATATTGAATAAATGTATGAAATAAATATGAATAAATTATTAAAAATCAACCCGAAACTAGTCGAGAATTTAAAGTTATTCAATCTAATCTGTGTTTTATTGGTTGATTTTTAATAATTTATTCATATTTATTTCATACAATACGAACTACCAATGTCTAAATATTAAAACCATAAATAAATGTATGTATTCCGATATAAAAGATAAGCAGCATTAATTTAACCTCAGCTATTGAACCGTAGGGGAATACTGTTTCAGATTATCCCATACACATATTATGTTGTTTAATGCCTTTATTTGTATTCTATTTAGTAATTTAATGAGCATGAGCTACATATGTTTATAAATAGCCAAATGTGTTTTCTTACATTTGTAAAATAGGTGAATTCCGTAAATAAAGATAATAATAATAATAAAATGGAAATAAACTTGTCATGTTGTTGTCTTGCACTTAATGAATTTTGATTCTAATAATTAATTCTAATTTCACCACTGTTATAAAAAAAAGCTTAGATACAACGTTTGGGTGCAATTCATTTAGACGTTTAAATAATTTAATAACACTAGGATAAAGAAAACTGAACAAATTTTTATACCACTTAACTTAACTGGGGCTGTTCTCTATGGTAAGTGTTATATTTAACGTGTGCATTAATTAGTTCTCATTCTATGAATAAATATCTATTATAAAAATTTCTTAGACTGTGATGATAAAAAATATCGTACACGTTAAACTTAACATTTCCCTTACAAAATAGTCCCGAATTATTATTTACAATGTACCATGAAATAAAGCTGACAACAATTCAAAAATTTAAAAATAAATCACAATCATGTTTCACGTTTTTTTTTGCAAACAATACATTTTTAATAAATATATTACTTTCACGCCAATTGACCATGGAATTTTCACATTTTCACGAGCGAGAGAGAAACAAAAAAATAAAACCATTATCGCTCAATTGTTTTCTCTGTTTTTTTTTTTATCTAGGGGGCCGAATTTATGCTTATGGAAAACGCTTTATCTTATCAGCGGCAAGCACGTCGATAAGGAATGAAATATAGAAAAAAAGCAGCTGATGAACGTTTAATGAAACTGAGTAGTGATTCTCAAGGTTTCGGTAAAACCGGCGAGGAAATTTAAACGAAAGAGTTAATTTGTTAAGAATTTGGAGAACAAAAAGGAGGACACACTTTTGGATTTAAAGAAAATTTAAAATAAGAAGAAAATAAAAAAACAGGATATTTCGTTGTGTTAAAGAATTTTGAATTCCGTTTGAACAATAAAAACAACAAAAAGAAGAAAACATTATTGATTAAATAAATAAATAAGAAGAAGAAAATAAGAACTGGACATTTCGTTATATTGTTAGAGAATTTGGAGTTGAACAACGAAAACAATAAAAAGAAGGGCACACTTTTAGATTAAAAAAAAAAAAACAATAACAAAAGAAGATTATGCTATTTCGTTGTGTTAAAGAAGAAATAATGTGATTTGTGTTTAATAAAGATATGGAATTGTGTTGAATAAAATATGACGTGTTGAATTAAAGGCGATAAGAAGAATTTTATAAATTAAAGTTTAAATAAAATAAAGGATTACCTTTTTTTGATGCAAAAGGTATTGTTCCGTGGTTTATTGGAAATTTATTAAACACTTCTGCAATTCTAAAAGTAAGAACCATAAACACAAGCAATTTACTTACGCTCGATTTTTCGATTGTGGCTATAATTTAAGCTGTGCGTTAATACGCGAGTGTCATTGAATAAACGTAAAATATTTATTAAATAAAACACTTTTACTTTGTTCGAAAATAATCCATAACAAAAATTGAGAAAATATTTTACTTTTTGTTGATTTTTATAGTTTTTAAATCGTTATACATTTTGAGTTTATTAAATAAAACGTGGCTGAAACACATAAGGTCGATAGCCATTTATAAGTTTATATTACATACATGTTGTATAATATATGTATATGTAAATACCACAATAAAGATGATTGTATATATATAAATAAAACTCCTTTTAACATTTTTTGTATAATTCATGATCATAAGTAATACAAACTTTGTAAGTTATTAAAAGGTACGAAGCATTTTATTTGTGTGTAATTATTTGCTCACTTAACTCGTGGTGAAACATTTTGAAATATTTTATATTTGAAATCAAAACACTTGGTATTGTTTCACAAATTTAATTTTATTTGTTCCGGATAGTTTTCTCTATAAGGAATACAATATGATAGAAAGATACGCCGTTTTAAATAAATAAAACGATTAGTTAATTAGGGCGGTCAATATGTGGGATTGCCACATCTCATAATTTTTATTCACGATTGGTTTTCTTGGATTGGCGCTTTTTGTACTTCTAATCCTTCTTTAAAATTCAGAAACTGACCCTTAGCACATGTATATAATATTTTATAATTATCGATATTGAATAAATGGTTGTTTTATTTACATACACTCAAAATAATAACGAAGTATAAGGCTTAACAATCAAAAAAATGTAAATATTTTCTGAACGTTTCCTTTATGGATTATTTCCAAATGAAACTAAAACCGATGGTTTTGTCATATAAACTAGAACCAAAATAACAATGTTTTAACTATAATTAATGATTTCATTACATCTTTTCATAACGTTAACAATAATGATAATTTAATTAAACCTTCATACTGAATTATAGGATGATTTTAGCAACCATGACCCGTTTTAAAAATAATAAGACAAATAATCAACCTTAATACACTCCTCTATCACCTATCTAACATCCCAACAATCTTTGAATGTCTCAAATCTCTTTCCCAAAAATTTGCTTCTAATCCCAACAAATGTAAAATTCTAAACCTTCTTTGCACCGCAAATATAAATTTCCCATCACCACATTCATAGAATTCATCACATTATACAAGAAGGTTATATACAGGGACTTTAGTGATTATAATGAGTAATATATGACAAGAACATACAAGGACACAGATAGACTTTTGATCGATAGCCAATTACTAAACATAAATGTGTAATAGATGTCAAAGTATAAGTGTATTTATTGTTAAATAGATATTATAAAGATTTTTGGTAATTAGGATGTTTATATAATAAGACAGTTCAGTTTAAAACTCAAACATAAAGACCGATACATGATCCATTTAATATTTAATTTTTGTATAATAAATTTTATCAATAAATATGGATCTATATATATATAATATATTATTTTGGTTCAATTTTAAATCGAAAAATGGTAAAAGTATTGGTTATTATTTTATTTGAAAATAATCCACAAAGTATAATGGCGATGTTTATTTGAAGCAAGCTTAAGCCTCAATTGAAAAACCGGGACTTTATCTTAAACCTTATCAATGTTTAATTCGAGAAATACATTAATTTACATTAATTACATAATAAACTGTTTTCAAATTGCTGTAATGATTTGACCAATTTTGCAAATAAAAAATATTTTATTATTATTAATAAATCATCTTTATTGAAATTCAAGTAATACAATGTTTTCAAATATGTTATATAAATTTTGCGTAGGCCAAGTTCAGGCAGACTAAAACCTGTCGCTGCTCTTCCACTTAACCTACCAATTACAATAAAATTAATAAATCATTCAATGTTGGCGACTACCTAATATTAAAAAAGAAACAAGAATCAAAACTTGTAATAGAGCAACTTTAGAGCTCACCACATAACATTAGCATACGCATTTTTATTTTAAATTTATTTAAACTGAGAGATTTCAGGTGTTTTGGAATTTTATTGAACGTTTTATAAATGCTATATGAAAAGGACCTTCTATAAAATGCAGTTTTGTGTTGCAGAGCTGATATTAAATCTTGAAATCTAAAATTTATGTTATGGACATCGGTACGGAATGCAATTCTATTATATAGATAAGGTGGAGTGCGCAAGTTAAATATTTTAAAATATATAATTGCTGAATGTATTGCTCTCTTATCAGCCATCTTTATTCAAATTATCTCAATACATTTTTCAGAAATATGATTAAACCTACGGATTCCAAAGATTAAACGAATACATGCGTTTTCTATCTTCTGTATTCGAGCAGATGTTACTTTATCAAGACAGGTATTATACAAGACGTCAGCAAAGTTAAAATGACTTAACACCAAGGTATCACATAATATTGTTTTTTGTGCGAATACTTAAAAAAATCCTGTTTGCATAAATCATTTTGAGATTAGCGTAGTTTCTAGAGATGCATTTACTAATGTGTAAATTAAATCGTAATTCTTCGTCAATAATTAGACCAAAATTCCGTAAGGAGTTCGTGAAAGATATATCGGATCCATCTAAATTTATTTTAAATAGAGATCTGGCGACCTCACGCTTACGTTTGGGACCAAACATTTTAGCTATAGTTTTTTTTTTTTTTTTTTTCGGATTTATTATGTTTGTTTGTTTGTTTGGTAGAATCATCAAATTAGATAGGTCTTTATTTATATTGTAGCAAGTGGTTTCAATATCTTCTAATTTGAATGAATATAATAACTGAGTATCATCAGCATACAGATTACAGGTATAATGCTCAAGACATTTTGCAAGGATGATGTATATATTGAAAACAAAATAGAACCCTGTGGTATACCTGCCTCAGGAGTAGCGTAGTCAGAAATTATCAATTTTAACAAGCTGCTTTCTATTGCACAGAAAGTCCTTTAATAAAACTAATGCGTTTCCACTAAGCCCTATATAATTTAGTATGACAATTAATAATTTGTGTCAAACGATTTGCTATAATCTACTAAAATTAAAATAGTTAACATGCCATTATCTGTAGCAGATATGATATCATCAATATCATTTAACAGTGAGTGGCACAGTTATAGTTTCATCTAAATCCCGATTGATTTTATGGAAGTATATTATTAATTTCAATAAAGTTATAAAGTTGTTGTTTCATGACTTTTTCGAGGTCTTTTGATAGTACGGGTAGTATGCTGATAGGTCTGAGATCACGTTTTTTATATATAAATTATAACACAGCACCAAAAATTCAAACTTTTTAACAAACAACTATTTAAAATCTGAGAACAAACATTTCAAATAAATTTCTGTGAAGAAAATATATATATATACATTCCGATTTCAAGTCATTGATGGTTTTTAGCGACGCACAGTGGGACAAATCGATCGAAAAAGTGATCATCGGAATTTTTCATGTCGCCAAAAGCGGTAAATATTCATACGGAGTTAATATCGTAAGAATTTGATTAAATAAACGTTAATCATTTGAATTTCATAATCATTTTATGGGTTATGTAATTATTATACAGGGAGTCCCATTACAAGCTTCTCGCAAGATATCTCAGCTATTATCAGAGGTAGGAAATAAATATCTGCACCAAAAGTATATAGTTTGAAAAAAATAATAAAATAAAATTATTTTCAATTGTGCAGGGTGTTCTTTTATCAATATATTATTATTGTTATAAATCTTGTTAATTTTAAATTTCATGCTTATATAAATTTTAGATATACATATTATCACAGTTACTTAAATAGATATTATTTTCATTGTTGTAGGCTGCAATTTTTAACATATATGCAAACATAATTTGTTAGAGAATTAAGAAACTATTCACATTTGAAATTAAGATAATAAAGTTTACTCAAGAAATAATATTATACTGTGGATATTTGATATACACATAATATACAGAGAAAACTAATATTAGTTTTTGCTATATTATTTGGAAAATGTGAAGTAGAAGATTAATGAAATAATTATTCCTAAAAAAATAAAAAGAATATATTTGATATAACAAAAACAAAATAATCAAATCATAACAAGGTCTGATTACTCAAATTAATTCATCATCACTATCTTCGCAATCTGACGCAATCTGCCTGAATCGAAAGCATTGGGATTTAGACAATCGAGACAAAATGCCAATGCTTTTTGGGGATTAATTTCTTTGCTGTCATTATTTTTCAATTGGTTTCTGGGTTGTTCTTGTAATATTTTTATAGCTACACTTGACATTTTCAGATTCAAAGATGCTGCATACAGCAACGCACTACTCTCTTATTTGCGAAATTCTATGTTTAGAAAATGTATAGCGACACGATTAACCAGAAAAAAATATTTAATATTATACATTTTGTATCCCGGTTATGTGACAAATACCATACCAATAATTCTTCGTCTTTTTTGTGCAGTACTCAAAGAATCAAAATTCTTGATCATTCGCTCTCCAGATGGTTCATTCTGTGACATACAATATTTTCTGCTGTGTATAAATCTGCACTTAACCAATTTTTATGTGCGGTTTCAAATCGACATATCTTGAGTGTGCAGGCGAGCCAAAATAGCTCCATTTTCATCATAATTACTGTATGGATTTTAAGAAACATATTCTTCTGTGAGCAAGATGCCTAAGTAACTCCCATTCATATGCATATAAGACCGTATTTCTACTGACAGATGACAGTTCAGCACATAATTTTTAAGGAAGCGTGAAATAATAATCCCTTTAATTTTTTCTCAAATAGGCTCGAAATTTGATTCTACGCTACTGAACGTGTTAGTTTATTCAAGATTTCGATTTAAAATATTTATTACGGTCATATTTCTCAAGGTAAACAAAACTATTGAATGTTTTATGTAATTGTCAATACAGACAACGGATCTGCAACATACGTTTTTATGTCTAAGTCTGAGGGTCGCGCATGGTCGCAGATAGAAAAAACACGATATGAATATACAGAGAGGTTTTTTTTATCAGTATACATTAGGGGAAGCGTATACCTGCAAAAAACGCGAGTCAAATGCATTGAAACGATTAATGTGTGTATGTTTAGTTGACTATTTGGCATATGTGTGTTCAGTTGCGTGTTATAGGCAACTAAACACACATACATTAATGCATTTGACTCGCGTATTTTGCAGGTATACATAGGGCAAATGTATACTAATAAAAAAAGCTTTCTGTATATTAAATTATTTATCATTCCTATAAATTATTTCATCCCTCTTCGTCCCTCTCTGAAGTTATAGCAATTCAAAAATTAATGTTATAAGTGGAGCTGTGCGATTGGTTAAAAAAATATACGAATGAAAAAATATATGTTTATATTCAAAAACATTAGTATAGAAACATTCATCACTAAATGATAACTTTTATCGCATCTAATATGATTAAAACAAAAAAAATCCTTATTTTGACATTATTACAAATTACTGCAAATTATTAATATAAATACTGTCACCAATCTACAAATTTTCACTAAAACTATTGCATAATGTGTATTACAATATGTTTATAACATTTATATGATTTTTTTCTACATTTTATTTTTCAGGCTCATGATCACTTTTTTTTACGTTTCGTCCCACTGTGCGACGTCTGAATTTTCGAAAATTGAACAATGTTCCATGAACATTCAATTATATATACGAGGTCGAATGTTGTGAGTAAACTGTACAACATTTCGTTGTCGTTGATCTTCTGGCGAGATCCCCATTTGGCACTTTTGCAGAATTTCATGCTGATTAAAATCCCGTTGAAAAACTGAGCTAAATTTCTTTGTTTTCAAGAAAAATGAAAAATGCGATTATCTTTTTTATTTAAATATTCGTATGGAGATTATTATAATTGTTTCGCCATCATCAGGCAGATGATACTGTATTATGGAGTTTCGTCCTCAACCATCGATTACTTCATTTAAAATCTTTATTCGATTATTTTCGATGGTTAAGAATTTATTTAAAAAATGTCTAAAGAAAGGTTTATTGCTTCTAGTTCCTGATGTTGTTCAGTGATATCGAATAATGAAAAACAAACCTTGAACTACTTACACACTTTTGCTATTCATGCATTTTGTTGTGTAACTATTTCTCTTTACTAATTTGAATAACTATTTCTCCCAAAAAAATAAAACGTGGATTTGTATTCACAGAAATTAAAAGTTTATGTGATCGAAATAAGTAACATTTTTGCAAATAAAACACTTTTTAATTTTGTTTAACAACTCTATTTTACATAAATTAAATAAAAATAATTTGAAAATAATTAGTATTTTAAATATTGCATATTTTTCTCGAATCAAAATTTGTTGCATTATGCAATATTTTATTGATATGCAACAGCAGGTGTACATTATGTAATTCAATGTCCGGCGCGGGTATTTTCCCGGGAAGTAGTTGTTTTAATGTGCATTTGTTTAACGTACTTGGTTAACGGTAAGTCAGGAGTCATAGAGCTAAATGTGGAAATTTACTAATTATTTTCAAATCATTTTTATTTAATTTATTTAAATAACTGTGACCAAGTGAATGAATACCTTTTTCTATTTAACTCTATTTTACACATATTTATGTGACTATAGTTTTGACTAATAATAATAAAAATTGTAAAATGTAGTGTTTAAACAAAGTTAAAAGTGTTTTATTTAGAAGTGTATTTAAGATGTAGCATAAAGTTAACATATACAACAAAAAGTAAATTTTACTTACATTATACATGAAAATAACGCAAACATTACACACTTTTTTTAAAACAATTTTATTTAGCCAAAAGTAAGTTCTGTAAAATTAAATTTTATTTAGGCTTTCAATATAAAACTGCTTTTAATTAATTTAACAGACTATATATCGTATAATACAGTAGAATAGTATACAATACAATACACAGACTTTATATAGGTGTTTAATAATCCATCTTCTTCGAATAACATCGTATACTCGATCATTTGATTATAACAATGAATAACATGTTGTTATAATTACTTCTGATTAAATAAAATTACAAATTATTAATATATAAATAAATGTTCTACACAAACAAATATCATATGTTAATTTTTTTACAATTTAAATTTTGTATTTCTTGAGTGAAAACACATTTCCATACCTTTTTTCAAACACTAATTACATAACTAAGGATTTCTTAATAATTACAGCAAACCAATATTTAAAAATGAATCTGAATATGCAAAAAATTAGTATCCAAAGAGAAAACTTTATTGTTTGAAAAACAACAAAATCCGTTACAAAGTTTAAAAAAAAAGCATCACTAATGATGACGGGCAGTGATTTAGTAATGCGCGGGCACGACTTCCCGGATTCCGACGAAGATGAAGACCGCGTGGGGATCGAAATCCCCGAAGAAAAACCTCCAGCACCCTACGAAGAAAAAGAAGCCGAATCCACCGTGATGGATTTCCTGCGAAATATAATTGAAGACGTCGTGGTGAAAGCGATACAGAAAAGCGATTCGCTGAATAAAGTGAAGCTGCGCAGACCGCGCATGCAGAGGAGCTTCAGCTGCGACTACGAGGGTTACCATTTGAAAACCGACAGCGAGCTTACGGTGACTTGCGACGTGATTGGATGCGAGTGCTCAAATAATAAACACCCGAAAGCGCTTGTGCAGGCTTTCAATTTGAATTGCTCTTACGGGAAGCTGGATGAGGTTAAGCTGAGGAGGAACAGCGAGAGTCTAGAGGAGGAAAATAAGCGGGTGCAAAGAAGAAACAGCGTGCAGTTCATGGAGGAAGAGATTTTAATCGATCCTTCGGATCACGAGGAAGATGAGGAGGATGTGAACGAGAATAGCAGTGACGAATTCGTCGATGCCGAGGAGAGTTTCCGCACGAGACGCGATTCCCTGTACTCCCTGCAGGAAGAGGATTTAGATGAAAACGACAACCTGACGAAAGTGACGAAGAAGCAGGAACACTCGGAAAAAGAAGAGAAGAAAAAAGGGGGTTTCATGAAGAGTCTCTTTTCCGTAAAGAAGCAAAAATCAATCGATGAGGATAAGGACCGGGATAAGGAGAAAGACAACATCCTCTCCCAAAACCACAAAAAGAATAAAAAATATTCATCAACAAGCGATATATCAACAGCGAAGCCTCTTAAGCGAAGCTCCTCTTTCTTGAAAAAGAAACTCAACAACTTCCTCAACAACGAATCGAGCTTTCTGAAGCGCTCCCTCAGTTTCCGCTCGCTTACCGATAAGCGTGAAGAGGAGAAAACCAGGGAGAAGTTGTCGGAAATGAAGAACCAGCAATGGGCGCAGAGTTTGCAGTCTTTAGTGGAGAACGATCATAGTGTTAGTTATAAGGACATGAGTTTCGTGGATTATGACGCGTTGGATAAATATGATTACACCGAAGAAGTTAGCATGAGGAGTAACAATAACAACAACAGTAATAATAAGGGGAAGATTTGGAGGTCGCAGAGCATGCTGGTTAATGTAAGTTATTGTTTTGTTTTGCTTATCGTTACGCTTGATTCTGTGAAGTGAGGGCGAGGTTTTCGTGGTTTTGTTGGAATTGCTGATTTTCGGAGGATTGTTTAAAATGATTTTACCTAGAACTAAATTACATAAGTATTTAACTTTTGCATAAATACATATAATTGACTAACAATTAAACATTTAAAAAAACACAAATTATTTTTCCTCTATAACTCATATCTGTATTTCGTTTAAATTTTAATATTATTACGCAATATTAACAAAAACTGGTTATTATTAAATAAAAAGATATTTTTGATGAAAAATTATATTAGACACACAAAGTCTGTTTTTCTTAATATGACATTTCATATTTGACATTTTAAGAATTTAGTCTATGTAATACAAACTGTTTTTTTATGTTAGTACAAGATTATCTTTATTTCTTTGAAGATTGTTAAAATGTTATTTTGTAATCCAAGCTTTTGATATGTTGGTTATGTAAAGATAAAGAAAATCGATATATTGAATAGTTGAAGCTGCTATTTGTTGAAACTACATCTTTTTTCAGATAAAGTAAAACCCTATCGTGTATAGTTGCAAAAACATTTCAATTTTTATTGTCTCACAGGAAATGATGCTCCACACAGTAGCATCATCATTAATTAACATATTCACCTGATGATTATTTTATCTAAACAGAAATGTGATAGTACAATAAAAATTCTATTAACTAATTTTTGTATTATAGTTACTAATTAAATAGGCAATACGACGCGTTATTACAAAATTTCTTCACGATCTGCTCAAATCGCGTGTTGAAATTTGGAGAAAGTTCCAAACTTACTTGAGTAATTTATGTCATGCTGAGTGTTGATCTACAGTCTGATGATTCTACAATTCCTAATCTGTGGAGGTGTGCTCTGAGTCTACAGTGTCCAGTCAGAACTGCCTTGATACGTTTTAAGTTCTTTCTGGACGACCCCAGGTATTGATTGGCTAATCTTTCATTTTGATACCGACAGGTTTCCTTAGAAAGTCTACAACCTGTTACATCATCCCATCTACACCTAAATGTATAGGTTTATGGATTAAATTCCTGGCCTTCTTTCTTCTCCCAACTTTCTTTCTTCAGGGATCCATATGTATAAATCCTTATAGCAGATTCCCTCATGTGTTTTGTGGTTTCGGTGATAATTTCATAGAGCGTGCTTACCATAGGTGTGTGCACTGGAATCAGTGCCAACCTCTAGTTGAGGTATGTCTTTGCAGATTTTCCTTCAAAGGTGACTTCTGACTTCCTCTACTCTATTGCTCTACCAAAAACCTGTGCTACTAAGGCGAAGAATAGCCACTATGGCCTCCCTTTCCACGTGGAGGTCCAGTGGTGGAAGGCACAGTATCACTTCCATCGCCATGTAACTCAAAGACAGGTTAAAGTTGTTGAAGGATACTGTCCAGTACCAGTATGATATTTGGTTATTAGTCTTCTAATTCGTGTTAGAAAAAAGTAAATTTAATATTAAATTTATTAGATTTATTTTGTCTCGTAAAAATTAACACTAATATAAATGTTATTTTGTCACAATACCTTCACCAAACCCTCGTTATGTTGAATATTGCTTTTTTTGGCTAATAATTCTAGGTTAAAAAGAAACTAGGTTTTCCATTGCATTTTAACATTTTATACAAGATGTTATATTCGAATGTGTTAGTGTTTCGTGGATTATCTTCGGTTTGGTTAAGTTATGTGACGGAAAGTTTCCAGCTTCAACTCCTGTAGCTTTGACACGGTCATTCGAGAAGTATGTGGTCGAGCATTATCGTGGACTTAGGTTATTTTGTTTGCTCGACCACATACCTAATGAATGACTGTATCAAAGCTACAGGAGTTGAAGTTAGAAACTCTCCGTCACCCATCATACTTGCCAGACTTTACTAACTAATTTTGGCTGTTGAATCGGAAGATTTCTCATCATTTCGTCTAGTTGATAAAAGTAGACAACCGCTGTGATCGAAAGTCTAGGTTCTATAAAGGTGTGGTTGATGACACCTGACTATCATCATCTTGTGATGGATGTCTCGTTTCGGACAGTTTTATATGTTCATCTTTGTCGAACCAGCGATTATCGTACATAATTCATATTTCATCGCACGTGACGATTTGATTAAGAAATGGTTGCGAGAAAGACATGCGTCGAGTCTTCGGTCCTTCTGTATATCAGTCAATTCATGCGGTATCCACTAGCCAGCTTTCTCACTTTACCGATTTAAACCGAATGAGTCAAGATTGTTTGCTTTGATACATTTTACATTAATGATTAACGTGTACGTTGGTTGGGATTCTCTTCCACAGTGGCTTTCAGGACGTCATTATCCATCTGAGACATGGGTCGACCACTTGGTTCATTAGACAGTTCAAAATATCCCAAACGAAATTTCTTAAAACAATGGACCACTATCGCGCTTGTAGCCACTTGAATGCCTAACACACTGTTGATATTGGCGGCTACCTGCCGTGTTGTGGCTCCAAGGTAGACTCATATTTCAACAACACACGAATTTCGCTGATTTCCAGTGTTTCACTTAATCGCCTATACAAAAAATATGTTTTTATTAAACTGCAATATGCGTTAAAAAGAGGAAAAAATGTACCATTCACACGAAAAACAAATTATGCCAAAATACGGCGTTTAAATGAGGTTATGTGCGATAGAAATAAATAGGATGAACTTTGCTCCATTTCATACTTGACAATCTAATATTTAAAATAAAAGACCAGACAAATTATAACTTGTCTTTTTATGATAAGAGTTTTTTCATGAGAAAGGGAAAAATTCATTAACTGTGTTTATTTTATTTGAAATATAAATTTCTAATTCGGAAATTCATTACCAACCTAAAACAGTGGCTAACGCTATTGTTTAACGAACTAGCATCTTTTTCTTACAAAATTACACATTATTTTATTTTGTTTTAATGGCCACCATAAATAAAAGATTATTGTTATTATTAGAGTCACCTCTCCGTTGTATCAATGTTTAATTGTTAACCAAAATTTAAATCATATTTTCAATGAATTTCCCTATTATTTTAAAAACGATGAGTTTATGTTGAAAAACCTATATATCAAAAAATTTGTGTCTTGATTACAAACAGTGGGTTATAAGTGATATATTCAAAATATTTAAAGCTATTGAATGGATTCCTTGAAGAAATTTCATGGGCCAAATCATATTTACATAGGTTCTAAAAATATAAAAATATAAAGAGTGTCTCATTTAATATAAACAAGTTGATATGTAATTCTAATATCACCGGAATTGTCACGATTTAATAAATTCAATAGCCTAATGGCTATACCGATTTTAGTTACAAAATGTTTCAAAGTCTACTTTTTAAGACATCAATTTATCGTAGGATAACACTAACACTTTGTTATGTTTTTTTTGTTTTCAAGAACAACAAAAAAACAAAACAAAATATATTTATTGTATTTTTTCTGCAAAATTTGATTATATAATCAAATCACCAAGAATTTGTTGGAAAATTAATGAATTTTATAGAATTTGACGATTTCAATTAATTGTACCGACGATCAGAAAATCAATTGGGTTGGTTCTTATTTAATGGTGCTTTTTTATTAATTTCACTATTATGAAGAGCTCGTGATTTTTGAATGTAGCTGTTTTTAATATACAGGGTGCGGCAAAACGACAGTGTAGTTTTGAAGGGCTATTAAAACAAACGGCGCAATATATAGAAATAGGGTTCATTTTATCTTTATTGGTACATCATGCCGCTTTATGTATTAAGTCATGAAGATGACATCAGAAAGATGATGACGCCCACCAGCGATGACGACGATTTCTGAAATTTTCGGCCGCAATTTTGGCACATCTCGATGGGTTTCCTCCCGAAATCGATCCCTAAGTTCTTCCAAGGTCGATACCTAAAAACCATTTCCTTCAAATAGCCCCAAAGGAAGAAGTCGCAAATACTCAGATCAGGGGAGCGTGCAGGCCACTCCATATCACCTCTCAGAGAAACAAGGCGCCCAGGGAACACCTGTCGTGTTTCGTCATTGAAATTCGAGCAGTATGGGCCGTAGCCCCGTCTCGCCTAAACTAGAATCTCCCAAATCTGCTTCCTGCATTAGAAAAAAAATTTCAACATGAAAGCATAACGTTGAGCAGTGACAGTTACAGTTCATCCGTCCTCTTCAAAAAAATAAGGTCCAATCACCCCAAATTTGGAAGTCGCATATCACACGGTGACTTTTGGGGAGTAAAATGGTCTCTAGAGAAGTTGCTTTGGGTTATTTATAGCCCAGTATCGAACATTATGTTTATTCACCTCTTCACAGAGATGGAAGCGGGCCTCGTCACTACTGAAAAAAGTTGACCTCGCATGGATCCGGTTAGAGAGCGATCAGCAATGGCCAATGCAGTTGCATGCTTCCGGACAGAGCGCGTAGGTGATCGTTTCTCTTCTACATTTTCGGGTGTTCTTACCGTTTTGGATTTTCCTAAACCCTTACGTCTTTGTGTGGAACCAGTTTCTTCTAATGCACGCACCCAACTCGCGATTATATTACGGTGATTGAAATACAGCCGGAAGGTCCGCTGGGTGGTCATTTTCAAGAAACGTGCGGACGGCGAAGCCCTGATATTCTCCAGATTAAACCATGGTAACGACTAAAAACAGCACGATCCCAATGTCACGGGTATTAAAATGACAGGTTAGCTTTAAATAGCTGAAGAATTTCCATGGCTATTGTTTATAGAAGATTCGGTAGTTTTGGGATTAGATCCTACCGTCCATTATTGTGTCTGCCCCTTACTCAACAGTATCGCAAAGCAAGACTTGATTGCTGCAAAGAAAGACAACAGTGGAATAACATTATTTTCAATTATGAGTCTCGGTTCTGTTTATGGGCTCATGATTATTGCTGAAGAGTGAGACGTCGACGCGGTGAACGAAGAATTTTACAAATTGCTACTTAAAGACATATGGCCCTTATGCAGGGAGTCATGTTTTGGTGGGCGAAAGCATATCATAGTCAGTTTACTTTAGTTTTTATTGAGGGATGTCTTAACGCCATTTGATATATTAGGATCATTTGACATCCCTTTGTAAATGGCTTGCAGAACCCGATTTTTCAGCAAGATAATGCTCGACCTAATTTCCATTTTCAGATAGTTTTTTGATCGTACTGAAATCATTTTTAACCCTAGCCACCACGTTCTCCTGATCTATCGCCAAATGGAACTTGTTGGGATATGATGGGTGTTAGAATAGGCAACTTGCAGCGCCTCCCTAACACAATAATAGAACTTAAACGTCAAATTATTGAAGCTTGGAATGAAATACAACAAGTAGATAATGATTGCATGATTACTAGTATGCCTCGACGTGTTAATGAGTGCTTAGGAAATCGTGGCGGTTCATTTGTTTTTCAAGTTGTTTTTTTTTTAATTATCCATTTATTTTATCTAGATCATTTAATTCTGTAAATTTCATTAAAATCATCCAATAAATACTTGGTGTCGAGTTTTTTTTTATTCAGTATAATATTAATTAATATGACAAACGGCTGTCAGCAAACATTAAATTAATAAATATGTATTTATTTTATAAATTCTTCTCATATTAATATTCATTTATATTTCTCGTTCTTAATTGAAATGTGTGTTTTCCTAGTTATTTATTTTTTCCTTTTCCTCTAATCCCAGAAATCTAGCAGAATTCTTCTGCGGGATAATTGAATGTTAATGCCGTTGCCATTGTCTATTGTTCCTTTCCTCTTTTGTAAAACGACTAATTCGTAGACGAAGTAACTATAAATACAGTTTACACGTTCGATTGTTTACCGAGCGAGACGCGAAAACGGAGAGAGAGGGAGTGCGATCGCACATTCAAATGAGGAATTCTCTCACAAAAGTCGCTTTCAGCAAATGGAACAAATTCCTCGGCGTTTGCTAGAAATTACACACCGCTTACAAGGCAATTAAGGAAGAAACGGTAGATTTTTACAACTGGGCATTATTAATTTACACGACGCTCAATTTATATTATTATTATTTTATCTAACGTTTTTGCTTGAATTGTTGGGAAAATCCAATAAATAAATCATACAATTAAAATCTGATCATTATAAAAACTTCAACTACTAAAGATGGAAACATAGTTTCCGAAATATATTTAGTGAAATAAAAAATAAGTAGGAGAAAGGACAAGTATTTTTATTTAAATATTAAATGATGACTATTTTAAGAAGATTTACATTTTCTTTTTTTGATATTTTTCATTAAAGATGGGCAAAGTCGATTATTCGATCTTTTTTATGACTGCAAAATTAAGTATATGACAATTTTATTAATGAAACATATTCTATTACTATAAGTAACTGCTCCCTATTCATTGAAAAACATCCAATTATTTTTGCTTATTGTCTTTATTTATTTATAAATGCTTTTTTAGAAATACTCTATTACTAATACTACTCGATTTTACCAATACTAATATTAACCACTTCCTAATAAATGATAATTATTTTATTTTCATTTTTTCTTTCAACTATTTTAGTAGGCCGAAAGACTTCCGGTCGATGGCCGTTTCTCTTAAGAATATATATTTCTTTTAAATTGTTTTATGTATTGTATGTTAAATTAAATATGTATGTATTCTTTGGCAATAAAGATGTTTGTATATATAATTTAGTAATTTTTAATGATTTCTAAAGGATAAGGAAATCATTAAAACGTAGATAGATGAAAAAATCTATTAAAATAATTACGAGAAATGGTAATTCAGAGAGATTTATTTGCGACATTTTAATTGATTTCTTGACGTTTTGTCTTTTATTATATTAATGCTGGGCAAAATGTACTATTTAAATAATCGATATATTTTAAAATTATAAAACTATCAAAATGTATGAAATAAATATGAATAAATTATTAAAAATCAACCAATAAAACATAGATTAGATTGAATAACTAAACTAGTCGAGAATTTAAAGGTATTCAATCTAATCTGTGTTTTATTGGTTGATTTTTAATAATTTATTCATATTTATTTCATACAATATGAACTACCAATGTCTAAATATTAAAACCATTAATTATATCAAAATGTAATTTGAAAATAGTTGGTTAATTATTTCAATTAAAAAACATATACGTCCGGTTTTTCAATTGTGGCTTTGACTTTCCTAAGATACGTCAAAGTCACTAAAGAAACATATTACATAGTAAAATATTTACTAAATTAATACAAGACGAAATATTATTTTGATTCTGTTTCAAATGACAAAACTATTGGTTTTTCTTACATTTGAAAATAATTCATAAACGAAAAGTATAAAAGTGCAGCTTAATTAAACCCAACTTCTGCCACAATTTGAAAAAGCACGGGCCTCATTTTATTTATTGTATATATTAAAAACCACGAGGCGGAAAGATCATAGGTATATATATACAGGGTGGTGCAAGATTCCGATAAAGTCCAATATCTCAGTTATTAAGAAATATACAAAAAAATGTTATTTACATTATTAGTGGCCACTATCAATCTTCACATTTTAAAATTAGTTTCATATGTATAGGGTGTTCAATAATCAAGTGACGTATCAAACATATGTTTTTTTTTTTTAAATAGAATGATATATTTTTATGAAGATTTTCGATTCTACGTTTAAAAATAATTTTATATAAGATTTAATAGGTCAATTTTTCATAGTTTAAAAGTTATAAACAAATGAATGTTGAAATCGATAGATGTTTAGAGCCTAATATTTCAATAATGAAAAATGAAATAAACATTTTGTCAATGCCATATAAATGCAAAAATACTTAATAATAAAACAAATACACTTTTTTCTCTTAAAACAAATTTTAATATACAAGGTAAAGCAATACGCAAAATGATTTTTTTCTCTTTTTACTTAAATGGGACACCCTATATTTTTTATGCTACTTCAATAGAAAATTGAGCATTCTTTATTTTTTATATAACATATTGAATAGCTACCGTTTACCGTTTTTGAGATATTTAATCTCAAATACAAATTTGGTATAGAATTTTTAACCAAAGTAGGCTGTGCCAGATCAACTAATTTATTTAGTTGTGAAAGTTACGCTTAATATCATATTTAGTAAGTAAAGTACATTTTACGTTATATTTTGTAATACTGGTGCAGTTAAACATACTTCTTCGATAAATGATTAATTTAATTGTTAAAAACCAGCAACTATATTTTTTGGTTATTATTCGAAAAATACTTAAAATATTCCTGTATGCTTGTTAAATTCATTTATTTAAACAATTCATGTTGACTGAAAAACCGAAAATAGATACTAAGTGAAATAATAAAATACTTATGTCATTATATTTTGTTAGTATTAACATTTTTATGTATTTATTTCACGCATTCACATCATTTTTTTTTAATTCAATAGCATTCAAACATCTTACAATTTTTTCTTTAAAAAAAATGTGACACAATAACCATTATAACTCGCTAAATAATCGTCGAGAAATTATTTTCTTTATATTTTGCATGCACCTCATCGATTGTTATTTGAATATCCTTTTAGGTTAGGAAGTAAGTATGTTATTAAATGTCAGAAAACGATTATGAATTGCATTTGTTTTAATTATAGCCTAATTAAATTATAGATTATAAGCGAAACTTATAATTTTCTACTTTGAATTGAAATTGTTAATAGATGGGAAGAGATAGGTGTATATTTTATTATACAAAAATTAAAGAACAGCCAATTTTCTATTGAAATAGTGTAAAAAATATAGGGTGTTCAATTTAAGTGAAAAAGGAAAAAAATCATTTTGCGTATTGTTTCATCCTGTACACAATATTTGCTTTATGGTAAGAAACGATTATTCCTAATATTATTAAGCATTTTTTCAATTAAATTGCGTTAACAGAAAGTTTACATCGTTTTTCAATTTTGAAAATTAAGCCTCTAAACGTCCGTCGATTTCAACATTGGATTGTTTATAATTTTTAAAGTATTAAAAATTGACCTAATAAACCTTATGTCAGAAATGATTAACTTTAAGCGTAGAATCTAAAATCGACATAAAAAATATAGCATTCTATTTAAGAAATCATATGTTTGATACGTCACGTGATTATTGGACACCCTATATATATGAAACTAATTTTAAAATGTGAAAATTTACAGTAGCTACAAATTATGTCAGTAATATTTTTTTGTAATTTACTATATAACTGAAATATTGGACTTCATGGGAATCTTGAGCCACCCTGTATATATATATGTACAACAAATATACAAAATAAATAATCAAAGTTACAAAATCAAATATATAATTTGTTTCTGTTAATTGGCTATCGACCTGTGGTTTTACCACTTCGTGTCGGCTATGTATGTGAATATATAAATATATATATAAAACATTTTTATTCAGTTCTCTATTTTAAATTGAATATTTCAACAAATTTATCGCCTAGATATTCCATAAAACACACCTTATAGGCATCTCTTGTTTACTGTTTAATCATTAAATAAACACTCTCACGAAATTCGTTGCTAAGTTTTCCCGTTTGATTGGCGAACATATTCATGCAATTATTTCCAATGCGATTAAACCTATCTGCACTTCAGATAACGATCCAGTTTTAATCTCGCTTATCAAACCTTCGTTTATCTGACGCTTTATCATTGTTTAATTATACCACAGTCTATATACAAAATGATTTGCTACTTTAATACAATTATGTCATTTATTTAACTTGAATGATTAATCCTTTATGAATGTGGATGATATAATAAAGAATTCTTGTTTATACGCAAGATTAATTAATTTTAGTGATAATAAATATGTGAGCTTACTCGTATAAATTTATGTATTAGTAAAAATCAAATTTATTATATAATTAATGTAATTTTAATACAAGCATTACAGATTACACATAAGTAAATTGATTTGTTTGTTTATTCCTCGCCTCTTGATTTATGGGCGTTGATCGTACTCCAATTTTGGGTTAACGTTATTGACAGATGTGCAGATTTTTATGTAAAGTCTTCTGATTGATTGGCTGGATATTGTCATTTGCTGAAACTATAAATAAGGCAACTAGATGCCTTATTATATTTTATAAATTATATATACATATTTTAAATTTTATCAAGTCTATTGTTATTGAATCGCCTGGCTAGGCTTATGCAATTTTTTTATGGTGTTTTTTCTTTTTGGCTTAAATCGGATTTTCTAGTTGTTTTGTATTTATGGTTTTACTTATTTGATTGAACTACGGTTATTCAGTTTTTATCACTTCATTTTTTTGTATGTGAGTAACAAGTTGCTTATTTTTATCATTAACGCTTAGTGTTTGTGAATGTATTTGAATGTGTTGTAATACAAGTTGATTTCAGTTTTATTTTGCTGTGTCTCTACATATATTATTTAGTTATACATTTTACGGTGATTGAATTTATAGCGTTGTCTTCTTTTTGTTTTATTTTCATTAAAGCCGCTATTGTTTTTGAAATTTTCTTTATAAGTTCGTATATGTGTTCGTTTTATGTCATGCAAGCATTGGTATCTATTTCGGTTTATTTTTTTACATTTTCAAATTTTATTCAACTCAAATAGACTTTAATTTGTATGTTATATAAGGAAAATCTTTATTTCTGAGAGTTAAATTGTATTACATCATAAAATCTACTTCTTCGCAATCATTAATAAAATGTTATGCCTCAGAAAATGGCAGTTCTTGTCATTGCATTCAATCGTCATAATTGCTGACGTCATTCAGAGGTACTGAGAGAATTGATGAACTGTTAATGAAGAATTATGAGTGGTTCAGAGTAGCTTGATAATAAGCTTTAAACCCCCTCGTGCTTGAATTTGACACATGCGGTGAATGTTTAGGTATTATTTTTCGTAATAAACCGTTAAGAAGTGCTTAAATTACGCAAAAATGTCGCTGTATAATTTCAAAAAAATCGCAGTTGCGTCTACGATCAAAGACACTTTATAGATATTATCTTATCTCGAACACAAAGGAAATTCCCGACTGTTTTACACAAACATTATAAAATCACTAGGATAAATATAATTTATATACGCAAGGTGAAATACTAGCGAAAGTTTCCACGACAGGCTCTCCCAAATATTAAGCGAGTTTTCGAAACTCGACGATGTCCACCCATTTTACGCCGATCTTATGAACGTCTTGTATAATAAGGACCAGCTGAACCAAGCAAAACATTTGATTGATAATTTGGCCAAGGATTACGTGAGGCTGTTGAAGTATGGGGTTTCTTTGTATAGGTGTAAGCAGTTAAAGAGGGCTGCTTTGTGTCGGATGGCGACTATTATGAAAAAGCAGTTGAAATTTGGCAGCATTTGGCTCGTTTACCTTCTATTGATCCTTACACTAGAATTATTATTATTTGCGGAATCCTGAATGTTGGTAAATCTTTCATTAATAAAATAATGAGAGCCTTCAGTACTAAATCAATTTGCCTGAGATAAAAAAATTATCGGCACCCTTGGAATTCTCGATTTAGAAAAGCGTAATGTTATTGAAATGCCGTCAAAGCCTTATCCCATTTACGTGCCTGTGTACTATACTTTATAGATTTATCCTATTTGTGTGGACATAATCTTTCTGAACAAAAGACTTTCAATCAATGAATGAAAGGCATTACCTAATAGTAGCAATTTAATTTCAGTCTTAAAATTGAGCGTGTTAGATTTATATATTTAGAAGGTGTTATATAATCTTACTGTATAAAATCGAGTACTATTTTGTATGCGTTTTTCAATCTGCTTTCTACGATTATGTCTTGAGAATAGAAAAAATAAAAAAAAAATGATGAAAATTATTTTAATTGCTTTTGAAAATAATCGCCTCTAAGATCAATACACTTTTGAATGCGATTGGACCACCCTTCAAAGCATTTTTTCCAGTCAGAAGATGATAGCTCTAAAACAAGCATTTTGAAGGCCTCAGCCGCTTCTTCGGGCGATAAAAATATCGTTGTCCATGCAATTTATCTTATCATTTGGTGTCAAGTCGGGGTTGTAAGGCGGATGACACATCAATTCGATCTTTTTTGTGTTCAAATACTCGTTTGTTGCACGTGATGTATGTGAGCTTGCATGATTCGTCGTTTTGGGTTTGTTTGTTTCAATTTATTGAAAACTTCACACAAACAAATGGTCATATACTACGCTGAATTAAGCTCTGCCAGAAAGATGGGATGAAGTTGTCGTTAGCGATGGGAAATATTTTTTATGATTCATTTGTAACCATGTTTTCGCAATAAAGTTACAGTTTCATAAAAAAAAAACAGCGAGAACTTAGTTGTGCACCTAATAATAATATTTACATTTTAAATTAAAGACGACGCAAGCGCCATCTTCACCAAGGCATTGCACATGGAACACATTAGTCTGATGAGGTTCGAAAAACCGAAATGGTCATCACTAGTTATCCATGTGCTAGATGAATGGTGGCTGAACATTTCATTAAATGTGAATTTCGTTTTCAATATTTACATTTCTTAGAAAATAACTAATAACGTATTTAAATTAAATTGCATTTGAGTACGTGAAATACAGGGTTTTCAATTGTAGCTCACTATATATGGAATATGTTTTCCACCTTTATCTCAATTATATTTCTCATTATTTAATTGCAATAGAGTGCTTTCACAAAAAACAGATCGATTAACAATTTCATCTGCTCATCTTTTTCACAAAACATTTTATATATAGGGTGTCCCGTAAGCGAATGCCGATACATCTTATTACATATTTGGATTATTCAAAGTATTCCAGATACTTTTCGTATATCAATAGACTCCACTTTATGACGAAACTATTTCATTATTCATCAATTTATTTCATACTTCATTGAAATGACTGCGGTTCATAAAAATATTAATATTTGTAATAAACTAAAAGGATTTAATATGCTAAGAAAAAATGCTGGCATAAGTGGCGCAAAAATATTAAAAAGTGAAATATTTGAGATATGGTGAAATTCATTTGATTTATAGTAAAATGCATTTGAAAACTCTGCATAAATATATGACAGATAAATTTAATTGCGTGCAATTTTTGTTATACGTTTTATTTAATCAAATTATCTGTGTAGTTTTATTGGTAGAATTTTATTCATGTTTTAAATCATTACTACAATTTAAAAACAAATGAAATAAAAAAATGGCTAGCTAGCATAGATTTTACTTTATCTTTATCATAAATTCATGACAGGTCAGAAAGACCTCTGGTCGATAACACAGACAAACTAACACCTACATGCATTGTAATTATTTATATTGTTATATTGTTAAAATTATATGTATAATAGCCATTTAGTAAGAATATTACATAAAATGTATTGTATTGTATTATACTTAATGTAAATTCTACAATAAAGATGATATATATATATATATATATATATATATATATCTGCATAGTCTGAATAAAGATATATAAGCAAATGTTTAATTTAAATTACGGAATGTCGTATTATCCTAAATCATTCAATTAATTACATTTTTATATATATGTATATAATTAAACATAACTGATTTTACTCAATTTATCTATTCAATTATATCGTTTAATTATCGTATAATTAGTCAATATAAAGATTACATTTTATTGTGCTGTGTGTAGATAAAACTTTTGAGCAAGTATTTAATAAGATGACGAAATATCATTACTTTCCTTAATTTCAATGTTATATTATTTATCAATATAATAATACAGGATTCTTAAAAAAGTGTCTTGCAATTTACATATAAATATAGCTTTCATTTAAACAAACAAAATGTGTTAATGAACCTTTTTTGCAAATCAAATGTTGGAAAAATACTCTAGTAATATTATTCTTATCGAGTTGATTAATTATTAGAACCAGAAAATGTATTGTAGTGGTATCGATGCAATAAGATGGCATATTGATACTAAAACATATTTGTTGAGTACAATAAATAATTTGACGTCGTTAAATGATGCGTTGGTGACATTGAATTAGTTATTGCGCTTAAGAATTTTTTTCTTTACATCGCAATTAATTATTTTTGTATATGTGCAACGGTTGTATGGAAGATCAGTTTGATTATTTCAGTTAATCAAGCTGAATACAATCGCTTTGATCAATAATTATAATTTTTGTATATATGTATTTTTTTTTAAATTTTGTTATCTACTATATTCGTGTTATCTAATGTATTCGTTGAACAATAAATGGTTTATTGTTATTATTATTAACAGATATACCGATACCCAATAACATCCCAGATATAGCGTTGCTGTTGAAAGAAGAAAAAAGGCTTACATAATTGATATTGCTCTACAACTTTCTGAAAACCTACAAAGAACATATAGGGACAACATTAATAAATACTTGCCATTATCGAACGAAATTAAACAGATGTGGAAACTAGAATCTGTCGTCGTCATCCCAGTGACCTTAGGAACAACTGGAGAAATCCCAAAAACATTGCACAGCAGTACAGAAAAACTAAATATATACAAAAGTATATACATACTTATGCAGAAAGTAGTACTACAATTTTGCAGTATAATTAGACGCGTGTTATCAGACTAAGGGTATTAATAAAAAAAAGGCATACTCCGGTATGTGTAGACAAAACACCCTGAGAGATTCAGGTGAAGGACAGAAGAAAATAATAATAATACGTTTATTCAATGTAGAACTGGTACATGAGGTCTACAATAACTTATACATATGAAATTATTTTATACTTCGCCAACTGCTAATTGAAACGTCAGAAAGAGAGAAAAAATCAACTAAATAGTGGTATACAAGTAGGCATCTAGAGAAAAACATTCTATGTCTATCAAGTATTTCAATACGTTTTTTTAATTCTTTTTCTTTGTTATAATTATTATATGATTTGGCAATCCATTAAACATTTTTAAACCTGCATATGCAGGAGATTTTTCTAATAAAGATAGTTTATGTATAGGATAGCCGTAATTATTCATCTTTCGGGTGTTATAACCATGATTTGTACAGTAGATTTTAAACTTACTTTTATATTTTTGAAATTAAACATCAGCAGTTCAAATATGTATAAGCTGAAAATTGTGAGGATTCCAGCTTTTTGAAAATATCCACGGCAATCATCTCTGTATTTTAGATTAAAAATTATTATGATTGCACGTTTTTGAATAATGAAAATGTTTTTCATTAAATTTGATTAGTCATAGTGAATGAGACCATATCGTAGAAGACTTTCGAAAGTAGATTTATATATAACAATTATTTTTTCATCGAGTACTTGACGCATCTTTCGCAATGAATAGCATAGTGTATTTAATTTTTTTGTTAGTTCTTCGCAATGCAGTGAGCAGTTTAAATTATTGTCTATTATCATCGCTAAAAAGTTAGTGTTATCTTTAAATTGAAAAGTATTGTTTTTAAATATTGATTTCTTTCGTTTTTTCAAATGTTTCATTTTTAGTTTTAAATGACTTGAAATTGTTTTTTTTTTTAGATGTTAATCATTAATTTATTTTTATTCATCCTGTGGATGACCCTCTCAAATGCCGACTTATAACATCCTTACATAATAGAATGCACCAGTTTGTAGATTTATGTATTTATAAATTTGACATTTTTTTCTTCTATAATGATATTATATATTTTCACATATGTGAATATGTAATGGATGTACATAGAAAAATAAAAAATAAATATTTATATTTATTGAATAGAAATTTGCTTGTTGCATACCAGCGGTAATGAAATGAACCCATAAATCATAATTAGAAGGCTTTATGGGTACCTTTCATTAAATATTTTCGACTCAAACCGATGCAATGCATAGTTGTACTGGCAAGCAACAAGCAAATATCTATTATGTAAGGATGTTTGTCAAAAACTTACAGTGTAAGTAATTATTGCAGTTGGAAAAAAAGAATGATAAAATTTTATTGATCATTGCCGCTATTTTCCTTGTTTAATTTTATTGTAATTTAAATAATCTCAAAAGTGAAAATCATCTCTGTTTCAATTAATTATAATGATATTCTTTTAAAATTATATTTATGTCAATGAATTAAAGGCATTTCAATTTACAACATTGAGATGATTTTTAAATGCGTGTAGTTGGAAACGCACTCGCCTAGAAATCTCGGGACATGGGTTCAAATCCCATCGGATATGTTTCTTTTCCACTTATATTTAATTAATTTAAATTATATCTCAATTTTGTACATTGAAGTTTCTTCAATTAATACATCTATTTTATTTTAAGTATATACATCCTTCACAAATTAATTCGAAGGTTTACAATCTAATAAATTGTATCGTTTCCGTTTGTTCGTGTCTTTTTTTACTTCTTCTTATTTTATGCTTGAGATAATTGTTATGCAAGCAGGTGGATGTTGCACAACCTAAAATTGTGTAGTAATTGACCGCACTAGTTATTCAGCGCGGACAACAATAACTTTTACTTTTCAATTGCATTAACGAACTGTCGACGGTGCGGAGAGCTGATTTAATTGAAATCATTCAAGCAGATCACTAAATTCACTCAAAATAAAGAAATAATGGATAGAGAGAAAAAATAATAAGTAAGAAGGTTTGGTAATCTATTGTTCGAAAATAAATTCGGAAAAGGCTGATGAATCAATAATAATTGAAATTATTAGGCAGAAAGGCAGAAGGCCTTTATCTGATTGCTGCTTTATTTGATTTAAAACCGCTTAATTTGAAATATTATATATCATTGAATAAATATTGTATAAAAACAGTAATAGAGACCTTTAGTATTAATTCAAGCGTCCGCTTCTGGACTATGGCGCAAAGGATTGCTAGACCTCCAACATTGAACAACATGGAGGTGGCGGAACGATCAGCTCTTCGAATCCTCACAAATATCCGACACCCCAACAATCCGTTACAATACACTCTTATATAAAAAAAACCGGTGTTATCCTAATATCCCAAAGAGTAACCCAATTAGCTCAAAAATTTGCTACTAAACCCTTCGCCCAATAAATACTGAGTATCCCCTGCCTCAAACGAAACCCTAATATCCCTCCTAAATTCCACTACCCCAAAAACACTATTCAATTAATCTCATCTTTCAGCAATGACTACCCGACATACAAAACATATGACATGGGCTACTGGCTGAAATAACTAAGGTCGATAGCTATTCTAAGTTTAAATTAAATGTATTGTATAATATATTTATGTGTAAATACCACAATAAAGATGATTGTATATATAATAATTCAAATTATTACTGAATATTCCATTTACTAATTTTTATGACAATGATGCATTAATAATTTACAAAAATATATTGATAATATTAATGTCCAAAAACAAATTTGAATTTTGGAACGTCATGAATCGTCTAATGATTCAGTAAGTAAACAATATTAATTGATGTTCAATTAATTTTTCATGAACATGAATGGACTGATATTACTCAAATACATGTTTCACAAATGGTTCCGAACATATTTAACCTTTTAAGAGAATTGTTTACCGTGGACAAAATTGTATTCTCACGTTTCCTTCCCAGTACTTACATGTATATAATGATTGTCAAAATTCGATCATTCCTACAAAAAATATTTACACACGTTTTTGATAAACACAATAGATTATTTGTTGTTGCATAGCAGCACTACTGCGAATTGCAACGGTTTGAGTCGAAATTATTTAATGAAAGGAAACAACAAATAATAGTTACAAGGCTATCTGCAGACACGTGTTTCGGGACTTCATCCCTCATCAGTACAGCTATGCCCTGTAAGCCCTTAGTTTTTAAACAATTTTAACTAATTTTTACGTACCGTCTTCAACGAGATCGCGGATGGAAGTGATCGCGGTGAAGGACGCTCCGAGCAAATAAAGTTGTACATTATTTAATTTTCTGTTTTTTTTTTTTTCAAATTCTTATATTATGTATTGTTTGATTTTAAGCAATTAAATAAATAAGTAATAACACTTAAATTAATGATTGTTGAGTTCTATAATTGTTATATACGTTCTTATATATTTATATTATCAATGACGTAAATTATTGCGATGTACTACTAATAATAATTAGATTTATTTCGGCAATTCTTTTCATACTATTGGAATTATTTAAATTAATGAATAATTTTTTTTCAGACAGAAAGACATAACTCTGGTCTATATCTTAAATAGACTAACATCTACATTATTTATGTTACATTCTTTTGTATAGTCTGAATAAAGATGTGTGTATATATAATTTATTTTCATTAAAACTGGACAACTTTATATAAAAAACAAGTGAAAATAAATATTTTGAAATTGCGATGTCACAATGTCAATGTTATAAATGGAATAGAACAGGAACATTTGTGTATATCTCTGGGAGAACTTTTCTTGGCCGATAACTTCATATTTAAACGGAAGCTTCGAGGGAGGTTCATTATAAATTATGATACTAGTTCTTTCTTACGATGGCATATTATCTACTGTGCATTTCCTCGGGATGAATTCAAATACAAAAATAATCCTTCCAGGTTGTATTTCAATCATGAAAATTTATTAAGAATTATGTAAATGTGTAACTTGAATATTTTTTTAAATCCCTTCTACCAGTTAAAAAAAATACAATTAATTTTTGCGTGAAACAAATTTCCGTATCAATTTAGAAATTCCCTGAATATTGTATTAGAAATATTTCATTGGTTATTAGAAATTTTAATATCTTTTCTAATAACATTTTTTTAATTTTATAATATAATATAATATAATATAATATAATATAATATAATATAATATAATATAATATAATATAATATAATATAATATAATATAATATAATATAATATAATATAATATAATATAATATAATATAATATAATATAATATAATATAATATAATATAATATAATATAATATAATATAATATAATATAATATAATATAATATAATATAATATAATATAATATAATATATAACAAATAATTTGTTTGATTTATATTAATCAAACAAATTAATAATAACAGCTTGTTTGTCTATGTGAACTAACTACCCTGTTTTAACCATAAATACTTAAATTGCTTTGTTTGTGTATGCTGTGTAAAGAATTCGTTTATTTTCCGTTTATATTTGTTTTGCTGCATTTGTGATGTTTTCTTTTTCCTTTCAGGGTTCATTTGAAGCCCGTGCTAGTCCGAAACTACAAAGAGGCACTTCGCTGGCCGGAGATGCTTTCGTGGTTACCGACAGGATAGATAGGATAGACCATCTGGCAGTTGGTAAGTTTAATAAGAAGTAAATAAACGCAAAAGAAAACAAGGCCATTTTAAAAGTTAAATTTAACATATTAATAAATGTTTTTGAAGACCTCGGGTCGATAGCCCATGACAGACTAACACCTTTATGCATATTTATAATGCATAATTAAAATTTAATGCAACTGTCTGCATAAAGATGTTTGTATATATAATAAATGTTATATTTACATTTTAAACTAGTCCTGCTTTTATTTGCATTTATTAATCAACACGTTTAGTTTTCTTATAACTATCTCATTTATATTATACATATAATCCTTGAGTAACGATTAATTCTTCGGTTACCTACGTTTTTGCGTTTGATAAATGGCGTACGCCACAATTTTCAAGTTTATTTCATTTTATTCGGTTTACTCGAGGATTAAACCCCATGTTGCGGGATAAATTAATAGAGAAATAATTTGCATATACTTTCAACAATACATGCAATCATTTAAGTCTTTGATAATCTCTTAAAAGTATAATAACATTATATACTAAATGCTTATTTTTTTTTCTTTGAAGTTCTAAAATGATTCAATTGTATAGTTATTAAACTACTTTCACAAATTAATTTGTTAAACTAGTTACATATAAAAAGGTAATATCAAAATTTAACACTCAGTTTGTTTCACTTTAAATTGTTATTGTTCCGACTAGTTTCTGCTCATAGCCATTTTCAAGGAAGTTAAATGTATCAGGTCTAGTAATAATTTATGTCGTTTTACTTTCCACGGACCGCTATCCAAGGGAAGGTATTGTGATCGTAAAAAAATTCTAATCGCCAATTTCAATTTTTCATGCACGTTTTGAGGTCCCCTGAGTCCATTCCGTCAAGTTTGAAAAAATGTCTGTGTGTTTCCGCGATAATAATAACAGTGGAAAAAGGTCTGACAATCTTTTGGTAACAATCAAAACTCATTAAGTGCAACTCTTAGGGATTATTCATTTTTTTAGTTGGGATAGAAAAATGTTTTTAAAAAAAGTTGTACATCTAGAACAAAATAAATATTTTTTTTATAAAATACCTGATAAATTCCCTTAGAAATAAAAAAAATCATCTTTATTTTATTGAATACATCTTTCGCAAACGCCTGTGGAGAATTTTTTGTAGCCTTTGTAAGTTGAGAAATAACAATAAAAGTTGTAATATTCTTCAAAATACTCGGCTTTAACTTTAAAAGACAACAATCCATTTGTTCAATTAATCATTTTTCGATTACTATGAACATTTGTCATTCAAAAATGGATTTGATCGAATTCACCGGAGAAAGTACAATGATGGACGCATCACCATTTTTTAGTGTTAGTTTAAAATACTATTTAAACATAGCCAACAACGCGCCAACAAATCGCGGTAATACAAAAATGTGAAGCGTAATTAACAAGCTTTACCGCAAAAATGTTGTATTCGAGCTCTTTTACTTTTAAAAACCAGGGTTAAAGGATGGCAGATGAAGAGCATGGGATTGATAAATGTTTAAACTTAATTTCACGATTTAGACACCGAATGATAAATTTCGATTTTGCTGGATAACTAGGTGATGAAATTCCCGATTTTCTCAACAGTTTTTCGTAGCCAATTGTCCACTGGTTAATATAAGACTACAAATTGTCCACCTGGGATATGTAACTCTTGTCGATTTTTTTTTTCAACACTTAGAATATTCCAAGATTCGGACACCCAATGAGAAAATTCGATTTTGCGGGAAAACAATTTTTAATAAGACAATTAAGAGAATTTATTATTGCCGAATGGCAATGGACGTCTCAAGTGCAAGATTTAACGAAAACGATGAGCTTCCAAACGTAAATATATCCCTTATGAAAATGTTGAAGACAGTTGGTGTAAAAGAACTAAGACAAATTTAAAAAATAACACCCAAAACACTTTCTCGCAATTAAAATAAAAAATGAATAGAAATAAGAGACATTATTCGAAATGTAATTGCTACTGTTATTTATTTCTTCTTATGTTATTTTTATACAAACTATTTGTACTACTTTTGTAAAAAGGATATATCCGTAAATGAAGATTAAAGATTTAAAGAAATCAACTAATGAACAAAAGAAGGCCCCTATATCTTTTGACAGTTCATTTGAAATTCAAACATTTCTACAACTACAGTCTGATTATGTTATTAGCAAATTTATAAATGGTAAACTTTAACATAGTGATTTTTGTACATTAAATAAGAGAGAATGGTTACATAACATTTTAATTGATTATGTTCTGTAAGTATATAATAACGAAAATTCTTTCATATCTGTATCCTTTTACAAAGCAAATACTCTCATAACATTTTTGAGATATTTTCTACTTAGACCATTCATTTGACAACATATAATTACCTTTATTGGAAAATAATCATATCATGCTCTATCATGTTATTTTAAGTAAGAATGCAGCACATTTTTATGATCCATATATGGCATCAACTTGCCACTGATCATTGGAATTGTAGTGTTAATGTTTTATATTACGAAAACATTATTATGAATAATTCAAAATAGGAAAGATTTACTCAACAAGATTATCGAAATTAATTAAAAAAAAGCGTATATTATATGCCTCTGTAAATTTAAAATCAGAATGCATCTACTGTTGTTCAACTAATGGAATAGAACATGCAATAAACTGTTATATTTATGAAAGAAATGACCACTTAATTTGCAAAAATATTAACCATGTGATAAATTGAACTTCATCCCCAATATAGCGACCTACACCGGTGAATAGCGTAGTAAAAATAAGCTATTTAAAGAACGTTAAAACTCAAATAACTGCATTCTATTGACTTACTCCTTAATGCTGCAAATTGGGATTCCACCCCTTTGTTCGCCGGCAAAAACGAATTTTAAAATTGGGTGACCGAATTGTGAAGTATTCTATGTGTCGACCAGAGTTACATATCCCAGATAGACAAATTCTACACTATATTAACTAGTCATCAATTGGCTACAAAAATTGTTGAGAAAACTGGGGATTTCGTCACCTGGTTTTCCCGCAAAATATTTTTTCTCATTGGGTGTCTAATTCGTAGAATATTCTAAATATTGAGTCAACTTTCGACAAGAGTTACATATCCTAAGTGGACAAATCCTACTCTAACCAGTGAACAATTGGCTACGAAAAACAGTTGAGAAAAACGGGGATTTCATCACATAGTTTTTCAGCAAAATCGAAAATTATCATTCGATTTCCGAATCGTGGAATTTGTTTTAAGCATTGAGTAACAAAATCTACGTGTTTTCCGTTATATATTAATCACTACCAATCTATCCAGTAAAAGCATTTTAAAAAGTATTCATTTCTACTCGCGAATGCTCTGATTATACTATAAAAAAAATAATTTAAAAAATTAATTTTTGCCCTATGGTGGAGGCGCTGGGTTATTGCTATAAATTTTGCCAGCTTCACACACATAAATGTCTCAACCCAAGCCAAAGCCTGATTTTCACACAAAAGAGGAGATTTTGTGTGTTTCGTGGAATTTTAAAGGAATTTTTCTTTATATACTCTTACCAACCAACCAATTCACTACAAGTGAAGTCTATAGTGCACAATTAGACAAGTTAGTACAAATTTTGAGAGAAAGAAATGCGCTGATTAATCGGAAGGGCGTAATTCTTCCTCACGATAACGCGCAACCACATACTGCAAGAATCAAGGCGGAAAAAATACGCCAGTTAGGATTGGACGTTCTCCCACAACCTCCATATTCTCCAGATATTACCCCACCCGATTACAATTTGTTTCGTTCCTTGAAAAATGTTCTTTACAAAATATTTCAATAATGAAGTGTGCCTTAATAACGCCTTCGCAGATTTTTTAAATTATAATCTCAAGAATTTTACAAGTATAAGATTCTACCTGAGCATTGGGTACAAGTAGTTTAAAACAATGGCGACTATATCGTTGATTAAATTGTTTTGTTTAATTTCTAAATGCGCTTTATCCTTCAGTGCAGGTCCTCCGACTTCCACGCGATATGTAGACTTTTGTAATTTTAACCCGTCTGGTATTCCAGGATGATTATTTAATAGCAGCTCGTTCCTTCTGAAATTTATTTGAATTCCATCGCTGGGTGTTTTTGTAACTTTTTTTGTCACCGTTGGAAAACTTGACACTTGCTTCTTCTCATCGCACCTTTTCGGTATACCTGATAAACCTTTTCTTAACACGCGCCTTTGAACGGATTTCGGAATATTTAGTGAGGATTCCTTGTTAAAACCAGTATTATCCAATTCTGGAATATTTTTCTCTAAAATATTCTTACACTTATTTTCAAGAATATCCTTCATTTGATCTATTTTTTTTTTTTTTTCAAGAGCGCTAATTAAGACATCAGAAGAACTCCTCGCTATTTCTTCTTTCTTATTGAAACTGCGCAGGCTCAAACTGGTTTCAGGGAAAGTTTCCTGTTCCACCAAACTGGCTTTCCTCAAAGCGATCTCATTCATTTTATAAATCGAATTTGAAGGGCAATCTTTGGAGTTCTCTCTCTCTTTTAACGGGAATTTCGGAGTTTTTATATCCACAGCAGAAAAAGCTTCCTTAGTTTTCGTTAAACAAGTATTTGATTTGTTTATCGTAATCAAGGATGTTGTTCTCGCTTGAGAAAGCTCACTTGGCGATTCTTTCTCAATAGAAGTTTTTTGATGTAATTGACGTTCTTCTTCTTGAATTTTAAATACATTCTGCGATTTAGATATTTTGGAAATATCACCCGTAGAAGACCATGAGGCTTTTTGATCGGATTTGTCGTATTCGACTGAAGTTTCCGAAATAATCCCCAATGAACGCGTATTCCGTGAAATTTCAGCAGGGGTTTTCAGGGATGCATCACAATTACTCTGCTGAATCGATTCTTCTATACTACGCTTCCTTTCATTTGCTAAATATGCAACACGTTGATCAATTTCACCATTGGGTTTCGAAGCAACTCCTTGAATAAACGTGTCGATGCCTTCTGTAAACTGCACCTCAACTGAAGATCTAAACGATTCGGAACAACTTTCTATAGAAGGCACCTCTTGAATCGTGTTACGCTCATTATGCTCGGATCCACTTGATTCTTCGCCTGACAGTACAAGAGGATATCTCAATAGTTCCCCGTTCCTCCCTCCTGCTACCTTCATTAACTACATTTTCGGAAACCGCCGAGCTTTTCCGCAATTCAATCGCGCTTCCTTTTACTTCGCCGCTTTCTCTTCCACCACCTCCTGAAATTTGGGTATCATTAAAAGTGTCATCCCGACGCCTTTACAATTTCTTAGATCACGTATCCCAAAAAAAATTACTTAACGGAGGCCATTTCATACAGTAATATACATACATAATAATATGAGAATATTTACAATAATAAATAATACAAGTAACAAAACACATTTTAAAACAAACATTTTTTTACTATGTGTACGGCGCAATGTACCTACAGACTCTATAAACATGTCAAAGCCAGATACTTTTATTAAAAATGTATTAGCATGCCTTAACATGCGTGTGGTAGCCGACAGCTTCGCATAATTTGTTTTGTTGAACGGCATATGAAATATGAATGCATTTCACAAAGGACGGGCGGGAATATAGAGACCAAGAAGCTCTAGAACATCAGAACAATCAATGGTCCCATCAAATATTTTTTATAAATATTATCATAATAGTCCCAAACGATATGAAATTTGTGGACAATAAATTTAACAAACTTTAGGAATTGTTAAATAAGTTTCACTTGGTTTGTTTTACACGCAAACCAAGTGAAACTTACTTAACAATTCCTAATATTACTAAAATGTTTTACCGAGTGATTAATGAGACTCAAATTGAAAATTTAACAAACTTTATTTTGTAATTTGCTGAATATTTTCAATATCAACGCCCCTGTAATGAACCCATATGTAAGAACAGTATTCCAAGTGTGGACGAACCGGCGCGTAATATAATACAATAATTGTGCAAAATTTCCGAAAATCTTTGACGTTACGTTTAATGAATCCAAGTAATTAGTATGATTTAGCTGCTATCATTGAGATGTGCATTGAAAAATATAAAGTAGTATTAAATGTAACGCTCAAATCTTTTACACTATTTAAACGTATTAAAGGTTCGCCCAACAGTTCGTCTAGAGAATCTAGAGTATTGGTCCTGCACCAACTAGAAAACGATTTCAAGCTATCATTAAGGACTTTGGCATCATCGATTGAACGGACTTTCATGAAGATTTTTATGATATTTTTCAAATAGAAGGCATTGAGCATTGGAAAAACAGTCATTTATAAACATAAATGAGTGTGGCCCATGAAGTACACCTGATGTTACACAGATGGGACGTCACAGATAGCGCCCAATTTTAACAAATTTGTATCTTCCCGAGAGATACGACCTTATTCAGCGTGGCAGAATATTATCAACACTAAACTACCTTAATTTGTTCATTAGTAAGGTATGGTCGACAGTATCGAATGCCTTCGAAAACTCGGTGTAGACACCGCTCCTCAAAATCTATTCGTACTTTTGAATATATATGCATCATACACTAAAATATTAGTAGAAGTTTATTTACCAGAACGTAATCCATGTTGACACATAGAGATTAAAGATTGCAGTATCCCTGTTAAATAATTGCCAAAGAGTTTTTCAAATATTTTAGGTGCTACAGCTAAGATATAGATAGGTCTATAATTCTCAATACGATTTTGGTCGACCGATTTGAAAATTGGCGTGATATAAGCACTCTTCCAACACATGGGAAAGCTACCCTCACGCAGGGATGCGTTGAATAAAAGCCATAAAGGACGATTCAGTGAAAATGCACAATTCTTCAAGAAGATGGTCCATCCTGTCCAACACTTTAAAGATGACAACTCATTCAGTATATCTAATATATTTACTCTAGAGGGAATATATTCGTTTGTGTGATTGTTACTATAAGTGGTCAAAGTACTATTAATATTTGATGACGGGTTTAAATTAGGCGTGTGACCAAACCAAAAAAAAATGCACAAAGAGTATAACTATGCTATCGGTGTTGTTAACATGGAAATTTCCGTTCACAAAAGTTGTTTAAATCTGGTTTAAAGCTCTTTTGCAATTAACGTAACCCTAAACAGCTTTAAGATTGTTCTTTAAAGAATGTTCAACATTATTGATATGATGTAGGTAACACTCGTTTGACATTCTCTTACAATGGTCTCGAGTAGTGCTATAAGTAAGATAGTCTTCAGCAGATTGAGATATAATATACCTTTTATGGAGCGTTTTCTTTAAGAATATAAGATCTTTTAGTATTTGCTAAACCAAACAGAAAAACAGGAAGTTTTTGGGTTTGTACATTCTTTTGGAACGTAAACCTCAACAATTCTAAAGGGAGTTAAATAAAAATGTTCACTTGCCTCATTTATATCACAGCAACTAAATAAATTATCTCAACTTATGTTAATAAATGCATTATTTAAGGCTGTGTAATAAGCATGATAAAAATAAAAAATAACATTATTTTATGACTCGAGCCATTCATTACTAAGGGCCGATTGAAATGTTAAATAGCACTTCAGAGCTGGATGGTGGATGTTACAAGAGAGATCGGAAATTGTGATTCATTGAGCAGAATCTTATTAAAACCGATTGGCACAAAAATCAGATGAAGGATAACTGAGTTGATGTTGCTAATTAAGTTCACTTGGTTATAGTTGAGAAAGCCAAATAAGTTAGCTACAAAAATTAGAATGGGTTGCTATTGCAAACTTTAAAAAGAACAAACTTCGGAATAATTCGAATAATAAATGTTGCATTATACAATTATTTGTTATAAAACAGCAAATATTAATTATATAGTTCAATGTTTGATAGGGCATTTGCTCAAGAAGTAGTTGGTTCAATGGATGTTTGTTCTTTTTAAAGTACTTATGTAACGTGAATCAAAAGATTACGAAAATAAAGAAAAACATTAAATAAAATGAAACAAAGTTGATTCGCACATTTGCAGTTATTTAAATTACAATTTTTGTTCGGAACCGATTAATCCGCTCAATGCGCGCGTCCTTCGCCTCCATCACTTTCATCCACGATCTCGCTGATAAAGGTACGTAAAAATTAATTAAAAATTGTTTAACGACTAAGGGCTTACACTGATGAGGGATGAAATCCCGAAACGCGTGTCTAGACATAGCTTTATACCTATTATTTGTTGTTTCCTTTCATTAAATAATGCGTTTTTGCGTTTTTGTTTTTTCTCCTATTATGTAAGCATTATTAAAATTCACTTATAAATACATTTTGAGCTAATTTACGTTGGTTTATTTCCAGAATCTAATAAGACAAAATTTTAATTATATAAATTTTTTGCATGATTATTAGCTAATTTATTTTATATTATGTTTAATTAAATAACGGAAAGCCATGCATGCATGTAAAATATTATAATTATAAAGTCAAAATTAAAATAAAAATACGTAGCTGCGTTAGTAAGCTTATGGATATAAAAAAAACATGTTTGCATTTTTAATAGTGTTTCCATAAAAAAACATGCAATTTATTTTCATTTTATTTCAGACTTTAAAATTATAGTACTTTACATACATGCACGGGTTATTTTCATTATACAAACAAAAAACATGGAATAAATTAATTTAATATTTGCATTTTATGTTTCGAAAAAAATCGATATTTTTTGTTATCGCCTAATAACCACATTTCGGCTTTAATCCTCGCAGCGCAATGCTGCGGAACGTTCGAATTGCACTCTAACGCGCGCCCCGGGCGTGTAATTATGAAATTACGTTTACGATCGCGACTGAATTCAGGTAGCAATAAATTTAATCGCACACGATTTAGACGCCAGTGCGGCGAAACCCGCTGTACACAATCGGAGGTATTAATTTCCTGTCGAAGCGGCGATTATTTAAATTACGAAAGGTGCAATACTGAGATATTAATCGATTTAATTTTATGTTGCTGTAGCTCTTGCTCTGCTCGCTGCGATGTTTATTTTCTCGCGTGCGTTTGTAATTGCATACTGGGGGTTAATCTATACTTGTTTGGAATTTCAGTAATTTATATTTTCGAAGGAATTAATTTATTCAAAATAAATTTAGAATTTACAACAATGAATTAACAAAACAAAAAATAGTATTCATTTGTACTTATATATATCATAGACGTTATTATTATTATTTGACTTGTGGGGCTGTAATGGCACTTCGACCTAAACATCTTTTGTGCCTGCCCTTACAAAAAAAATGTTACCTCACAGGATATACCTATCTTTTTGAAGTACCCTTAAAAGTTTTTAATTTTGAATTATTTTTAATATAAGCCTTTCTCCTAGACGTGCAGCAATTGTCTATTACTAGTAAGTTTTTGGTCTGGATAAATTCCCAGATACTTAACTTCCTTGGATAGTTGTAACTCTATCCCTCCCAGGTGAGGATTGTTTACATCTAGCTTCCACTTCCTTGTAAATGGAACTTCGATCGGTTTTGTGGGTATTGATGCCCAGTTTTTTGTTTCTACATTATTTAGTAACAGTATCAAAACTATATTGGATTATCTCCATGATAGTTCTTTCAAACTTACCAGTTGCTATCTGCACTACGTCATCGGCATACCCTATTGCAAGGATATCTTCCACAAGAGTGGAGAGAGTACTCTTCCATGAGGACAGCCTCTACTAGTTAAGATGGTTTTCGAATCCTTTCCGATTCTAGCCGATATTTCCCAGCTTTAAAGCATGTATTTGATTCATCTTGTTGTTACAGGGTTTATACCCTTATGACACAATGTACCATTTATGGCATCAAATGAGGCACAAATAGCCGTTTGCCTGCAATCCAGGGCTTTCTCCACTACCCTGAGGTTACTTAGTGCTGAGATGGTTGACTTTCCCTTTTTGATTTGCATGCAGAGGTCTCTGGGGAAGTATATCATTCCTAATGTGGAGATCTAGCACCTTTCTATGCCTTTATTGGAATAATCTACAAACATACATTTCTAATCAAACAAACTTAAAAACTTCTTCTTATTTCTTTTTCTCATTACAATATTTCCAAGATCCCTATTCCTACGCCATCCTCTCTCATCCATTCTACTTACTTTTTTCTTGTCATCCAATTCTAATATTCCTCCTTGCACTCTTCCGCAATATGATCGCATGCGCACCCACCATAAACTTCACATATCCATGTCTTTCTTCCTGTGATTTGTGTAAAAGGAGAAAGGTTATCCTGGAAAGATCTAAGTTTGAATCCTTTCTTCCGAGTCACACTTAGCTCTTGCCAGAATAACCTTTCTCCTTTTACACAAATCATTGCACGTGAATGGCGGAGCCATCATCTTCCATCTCTTGTATAGCGGATTGTAATCACTCCTTTTAATTTTTCCCCGTCGTTCCTGTACTTAAACTTCCTTCCATTTCTCTTTCATACATTTTTCTTCTATTAACTCTAAACTCCGTTTCATATCTCTACGCACACTCGCCATACCTTCCTCACTAACCTTTCTCTACTCAGTTTACTCAGTTTCATTTCATCCTGCATACTCGCTCCATCATCTCCCCATACAGACCAGCTCTGTACGTTTCTCGAAACGGGATGTAATCGGGTGTAGACTTTTCTACCCCCAACATCTGTTTCAAGAACGTACATGGCTCTCTCTCAATAGACTCATGCCTTCTTGTTCCCTGCACTTCCACACCATACAACAATATCGGTTTCACGCACACGTCCCATAGTTTACACATCATTCCTAAATTTCCTTCAACCATTTTCCCCCACTTCTCTCTTACCATACACCAGGTTAGTTACAATAAAGCTCACGTTGTATCGTTGTATCAAGAGGTTATAGGCACAAAGTGAGGTTAAAAAAAACGAGCTTTAATCCGACGCGTGAATGGGAACTATTTTTTTGGCGAATTTACCCAAGCTTAAGGGTAAATTACAGTGAGTGGGCGTTTGCTACTGAAAATTGCATGGTACCAGATGGACTTGAAAAGACATTAACCGGTAGCGAACGAAAGAACGAAGTCAAAATTAATTTTGACCTTGGAACCTGTTAATTCACATAAAGAATGAAACAACATCAAAAGATGTGTGTGACAAATTAAAGTTTATTTTTGCTGATACTGGATTTACGAGATGGATGGATTTTTTGCGTCAATCAATAAATACTCGTTTAGCAAATTGCAACTCAATGGAAGCTTATGTAAACCAGATAATTGATTCAGGACTAGATGGATGAGAGACTGGATTCTAAATGACGGTTGAATGGATTGGTTCACTGCTTTTGGCTGGTTTGCCGGATAAATTTTGTTCAATTATCAACAAGAGGGAAGGTAACTCTTACGAACTACCAACTAGCTCAGAATTTGTTTAATGTGGAAAGCAGGAGCAACCAACTTTTAAGACACAAATGCAGATTTAATATATATATTAAACAAAACAAAAAAATACATCATTCCGAAATTTACTTCGACTATTTTCCCCCACTTCTCTCTTACCATACACCAAGCCTTTCTCACTTTATTTTGCACCCATTTCACATGCTCCATTTGCGCTTATATGAGCCCTAAGGACTAACATGACTATATATTTTATTTGTAAATGGCTTGGGTGTTTATTATGATCTGTACTTACTAGACTGCAGAAAGTATCAAAGAATGTAAGAAGGTACGAGAGGAATTGAATGGATGCGGTAGGATCGAACAGATGTAAAAAATGTGATAAGGTTAAGATGGGAAGAAAGGTTTAAGTTGTTTAATTGTATATATTTGGAAAATGTCATGGAAACGCCAATAAATGTCTTCTTTATTTGAATTTTATTTTGTCTCGATACATATTTGTTACGGCCCGTAATATATTCTGAAGAGTACAATCAAATCAATTCCCCATCACAAATTGGCTATCGAATTTAATACTTTCCCGAAGTTAATAAAATAAAACGTAATCCAATCAATCAATAAATAAGACCGAAAACCACTCTACACCGTTCCAGATAAGTAAGATATCGCCGTCCATCGGTGCGGATTAAGGTGGGATTTATAATGTAATCGTGATCCTTATCCCGGCGACCGAGCTGTAAATTATTATTGAATCAATTTATCCGTTAGAGAGCAAGGCTTCCGTGGCCATCATTTCGGATTTATCCCCAATTACGTCTTAATCACCTCCTTCCGAGGGCTCCATTTTAATAATCGGGGAGCGAGAAAAAGAGCGATTTAAAAAAAATATACGCCCGCTGAATTAATTAAGAAGTAAAGGGGATTATTAACGCTCGCTTACTTACAGTCTTAAACTTGAGATAATACCTCAATTATAATTACACGACTATTTAAGGAGGGAAAAGATGGATGAAATTTAATGGGAGAGGAAAAAATGCATTATTTGAATTTTTAATGGGCTAAATAAAAGTCTTTAATTTTAATTTATTATATTATATTTAATATTCTTTAATATGAAATTAATTTAAAATGTAATAAAAAAAAATTTTTTTTTTTTTGGATTTTATTACTTTTTAAATTAATTTCATATTAAAGAATATTAAACATAATATAATAAATTAAAATTAAAGACTTTCATGAAAATATTTTTTTTTTTTTGATTTTATTACATTTTAAATTAATTTCATATTAAATAATATTAAACATAATATAATAAATTAAAATTAAAGACTTTTATTTAGCCCATTAAAAATTCAAATAATGCATTTTTTCCTCTCCCATTAAATTTCATCCATCTTTTCCCTCCTTAAATAGTCGTGTAATTATAATTGAGGTATTATCTCAAGTTTAAGACTGTAAGTAAGCGAGCGTTAATAATCCCCTTTACTTCTTAATTAATTCAGCGGGCGTATATTTTTTTTATTTATTCAATATCATTGCAAATATAATTTATTTTCCGTATTATTTGACACGGACAAAAATACTAAATTTGGGCGGAAATACCATTGGTCGATGTCCTATTGGCAGACTGTTACAATATACAGGGTTATTTTGACTAATACTTATCTCTAACAGCACAGATTTATTCTCGAGACAAAAAAATCCATGCTGTGACGTTGAAAAAGTTCATCTTGCGGCGTTCCAGTAGAAGGATATACCTGATCAGCTCTAAATGAAAGAAATTTTAAAAATCGACGGTGAATGCGGTCCACAGATAGAAAACCTACTTTAATATGGTTTTCTATCTGTGTATTCTAGCTTACGTATAACAAACGCAGAGTAAATAGATTTCAGAGCATCTAAATTCACGACTATCTAATAATAAAATCTAATATCTTAGATGCATTTGTACAAGTTAACTCAATTTTACGAATTAACTTAGTTAAAAATGGCGAACTGATAAACTTATCGCATGTGTCTTGAATTGTATCTGTCAGTAGTTGTCAAGTTAGAGCTTCCTTTATTTGTAAAAAATGGTGATGTGTCCATCGTGGTACTTTCCCCGATGAATTCGGTAAAATACGTTTTTAAATGAAAATTTAATAGTAAATAAAAAATAAATAAAAAAATTGATAGTTGTCCCTTAAAGCTAAAGTCGATTATTTGTAAGAATATTATAATTTATTAAATAAAAATGATTTGAAAATAATTAATAAATTATTTTCACATTTAGCTCTGTGACTATTGACTTACCTACGTAAGTACGTTAAACAAATGCACATTAAAACAACTACTTCCCGGGCAAACACCCACGCCGGACATTGAATTACATAATGTACACCTGCTGTTGCACATCAATAAAATATTGCATAATGCAACAAATTTTGATCCGAGAAAAATTTAATGTAAAAACAACAAAAGGAACGTTACATAATATAAGGCCATCTGCAGACACGTGTTTCGGGATCTATCCCTCGTCAGTACAGCTATGCCTTACATAATTTAAAGATGTTAAAATAAATCAATTAAATTAATTCAAATACAATCAGCACAATTAAATCAGTTATATTAAATCAAATTAAACTAAATCAATTTAAATTAAATTAAACCAAATTAATTCAATTTAAATCAAAACCGAATAAAATTAAACGAAAAGAATTGAATCAAATTAATTAAAAAGAGCGACCCTCACCTGCCGCGCGCTGAGATAGTAATGACCGGCGAAGGAGGACGTGCGCTCGTGTATTGTTGTTATCGCAAATTCACAAAAAACTTCTCTCGGTTCGGATTTGAATAAATGCCTCGCTGGCTATTAATATAAATAGAAAACAGTATTCATTCACTTGGTCACAGTTATTTAAACATATTAAATAAAAATGATTTGAAAATAATTAATAAATTATTTTCACATTTAGCTCTGTGACTATTGACTTACCTACGTAAGTACGTTAAACAAATGCACATTAAAACAACTACTTCCCGGGCAAACACCCACGCCGGACATTGAATTACATAATGTACACCTGCTGTTGCACATCAATAAAATATTGCATAATGCAACAAATTTTGATCCGAGAAAAATTTAATGTAAAAACAACAAAAGGAACGTTACATAATATAAGGCCATCTGCAGACACGTGTTTCGGGATCTATCCCTCGTCAGTACAGCTATGCCTTACATAATTTAAAGATGTTAAAATAAATCAATTAAATTAATTCAAATACAATCAGCACAATTAAATCAGTTATATTAAATCAAATTAAACTAAATCAATTTAAATTAAATTAAACCAAATTAATTCAATTTAAATCAAAACCGAATAAAATTAAACGAAAAGAATTGAATCAAATTAATTAAAAAGAGCGACCCTCACCTGCCGCGCGCTGAGATAGTAATGACCGGCGAAGGAGGACGTGCGCTCGTGTATTGTTGTTATCGCAAATTCACAAAAAACTTCTCTCGGTTCGGATTTGAATAAATGCCTCGCTGGCTATTAATATAAATAGAAAACAGTATTCATTCACTTGGTCACAGTTATTTAAACATATTAAATAAAAATGATTTGAAAATAATTAATCGGTTTTGATTTAAATTGAATTAATTTGGTTTAATTTAATTTAAATTGATTTAGTTTAATTTGATTTAATATAACTGATTTAATTGTGCTGATTGTATTTGAATTAATTTTGATTTAAATTGAATTAATTTGGTTTAATTTAATTTAAATTGATTTAGTTTAATTTGATTTAATATAACTGATTTAATTGTGCTGATTGTATTTGAATTAATTTAATTGATTTATTTTAACATCTTTAAATTATGTAAGGCATAGCTGTACTGACGAGGGATAGATCCCGAAACACGTGTCTGCAGATGGCCTTATATTATGTAACGTTCCTTTTGTTGTTTTTACATTAAATTTTTCTCGGATCAAAATTTGTTGCATTATGCAATATTTTATTGATGTGCAACAGCAGGTGTACATTATGTAATTCAATGTCCGGCGTGGGTGTTTGCCCGGGAAGTAGTTGTTTTAATGTGCATTTGTTTAACGTACTTACGTAGGTAAGTCAATAGTCACAGAGCTAAATGTGAAAATAATTTATTAATTATTTTCAAATTGATTGTATTTGAATTAATTTAATTGATTTATTTTAACATCTTTAAATTATGTAAGGCATAGCTGTACTGACGAGGGATAGATCCCGAAACACGTGTCTGCAGATGGCCTTATATTATGTAACGTTCCTTTTGTTGTTTTTACATTAAATTTTTCTCGGATCAAAATTTGTTGCATTATGCAATATTTTATTGATGTGCAACAGCAGGTGTACATTATGTAATTCAATGTCCGGCGTGGGTGTTTGCCCGGGAAGTAGTTGTTTTAATGTGCATTTGTTTAACGTACTTACGTAGGTAAGTCAATAGTCACAGAGCTAAATGTGAAAATAATTTATTAATTATTTTCAAATCATTTTTATTTAATATGTTTAAATAACTGTGACCAAGTGAATGAATACTGTTTTCTATTTATATTATAATTTAGTTTGTTATTTCTTACTTTACAATGGCTTGATGAAATTTGCATACATATTTCCATAAATATATAATTTCTTAACCATTTTTATTCTTTCGGGGAAAAAATTCTGTGTTATTGCAATTTAAAGTCATTTTGACGTTTTATTTGTCATCAAAATAATTATTTAAATAATTAATGTCTCGGCAGCGAACATGAAAAAGATTGTAAAAATTATTGATTATTTCTAAGGAATTTATAAGGTAGACGAAATTCTTCCACTTATAAAATGAAAATTAAAGGTCCAACAACAAAAAGTTTTAAACAGAAACTATTTACTTTTTCATGATCTGCAACTTTTATTTGAAATATTTTTTTCCGAAATAAAAAAATGAAAAATCGATAAAAGTAAAGTTGCACTTAATGAGTTTTGATTCCAACCATAAGTTTTTCAGATTATTCTACAGTTATAAAAAGCTTAGATTTAAAGTTTGGGTTTAATCCATTTAGTCGATTATGCGCCATCGCGGAAACACACAGACATTTATCAAAACTCGATGGAATGGACTCGAGAGACCTTAAAACGTGCATATTTGTTGAAATTGGCGGTGTTCGAAATTTTTCACGATCACAATACTTTCCCTTGGTCCGGGGAAAGTAAAAATTATAGAATCTAACTTTTTACATGAAACGGTATGCACAATTTTTCAATACGCATTTTTGGACTGATTCGACAAAACAACTTTCATCAACGATGTTCAGTGAATTGTGAATGGATTACTAATTGGGCCCTTTATAATTCCAATGCTTATTTAGATTTTTTAAAGAAAAAATACCAGAATTAATGGAGGAAGCTAATCTTGACATTTGACTGCGAATGTGATTCCTTCACAATAATGCACCTCCACATTTTGCGCTAGAGGTGCAAAATTATCTTATTGTCATTTACTTAAATTACATAACTAATTCGTTATCTGTATTAATGAAAAAGAAGGTTTACAAGATTTATATTTAATTTCCCATCACCACACATCACGAACTGTAATTACTCACAATTATGCGTATAAGTCAACAATCACCCTGTATATTATTATTAATATTACAAATTTTATGTTATATAGAGATATTATATTGTGTATGTCAATAAAGATTATGTATATAACATATTTATTTATCATAGAAATATTTACCTTTCATGTTGTGTATCTTATTTTTGCAGACATAGCAGAGCAATCCGCGGTCTCTCTGCCCTCGCTTCATCATCTCAATCAGGAAAATGCTGACGTGTCTCCGGAGTCCAGCCCTGGCCATCGATAGTGAGTATATGTACTTTGCCAATTATCAATTCGGATATTTATTAATCTTTTGATTACATATTTAATTACCGTAACTACGGAGAAAATAATATAATATTATATACTCAATTCATATATGATATTCGGGGCTATTCTCTCAGCGAAATGTTAAGTTTAACTTGTACGTTTTTTATTATCACAGTCTAAACAAGTTTTATAATATATGTATACATAGAATGTGGAGTTATTTATTAATGTATACGTTAAAATTAACTTGTTTTGTACGGAATTGCCAAGAATATCGTTTGTTTTGTTTTGAAGCGTTATGCTTATTTTTCTGGTAAAACTACTTGTCCTGAACATTAAATTTATTGATATATGGAAGCAATAATTATCTTAGAACACTAATATGACACAATAATAATATTTTGATTTAAAATAAGTACAGGACTGAATAGAATAATAGACTATCAACCATAGTGGGTTTTGTCCCTTAATGTTATATTTTGTTAAAAAAAATTAAAAATGTTGACAGTTGCAATCATTACTTGTTTTGTTTTTAAGAGGTTTATTCGTACAAAAAACAGGTTTTTGTGATTTGTTTTGTGACGACCCAGTTAAAATATAAAAACCAATGGTTTTAAAGTATGACATTCGAGGAATATTCTATACGAAGAAATATTAAAACATAGGGCAATGACAGCAATTATTCGGACGTATCTCGGAAAAAAAGTAGAATTGCGGTGTTCGTCATAACTTGGTGCTCGATCATCTGAAATAAGAAAAAATGTTTTTTTATTGACCGTGGCCTAGACCATACTGTTAAAGGATGGAAGGTATTCCTTTGAACGATCCTAGTTCAGGAAGCACGTGAAGAGCAACCAATCCAAAACAAGTGGTCCAAATAATAAACTAAATATATTTACATATAAAAAATACACGAACAAAATAAAATTATGAATAATTACAAAAAAAAACGGTAATGAAAATAAACAGCAACCGCAGGTAACGCGAACGGTGGTTGCTCTCTGGTTTCTGTCGGATCATATTTTTCCGGATTTATATACCGATTTCGTCGTAGGGGATGGAGGCTGTTTTTTTGTGGCACGATTACCGATTTGCACTTCTCAGATTACCAAAACACCGGCTAAATGAGTTTCACGAGAAACAATAAAGAATAGATTATCCTTTCTCTCAAAACGGATCGCCTCTTAATGGCTTTTAATAATCCAATTTCGTACAGTAGGTAAACGTGCGTTTGAAATTAACTCATTTTAATTATTTACGAAAAATAAATTTGAAAATTTTATTGTGACGGGCAAAATGTATTTGCCGGTAAATTGTTACCGGCAAATATATTTTCATTTACTTTATTATTGTATATATATATATATATATAATCGATGTCCCCTTTTACCAATTGGTGTCGGGGTCTTTATTATTGTTAATATTATTATTAATAATAATTAACTTAACTAGCTAAATTAACTATAATTTAGGATAGACAAGGATACTTTTCTTCACATCCAGACTAACTATAAATATTTTCCTCAGGTAACGCTGGTAGAGTTTTTCGAAATTACAATTTTTCACTTTTTTGGAACACTATGAAGGGTAAAACAGGATTTTATGCAAAAATGCTAAGTTGTTATTGTAAAATAAAAATTATTAACAAATTAAAAAAAAATCTAACGTTTGAGATCTCGCAAATTATGTACAGAAATAGTGTTCAAAATTTCGAAAAGATCGGTACAGTAGTCTTGAAGTTATGAGTAATACCAAGTTTGAAAATGTAAGTTGTGGGGAAAGCGCTATAAAGTTTTGAACACAAAAAAAAAATGGAATAAAACGTTCATAAGTGAATTTTATCGGTTTACATCACAATGAATCATCAATGCCAGGTTCATAAACGATGTTTTGATCCATGATGTCTAAAGCACCTGTTTTCTTCTATCTACGAAGAATCTTGCCTTCTTGAGTTTATCTTTCATCTTCTCAGTATGCTCGGCTTATACGTATAGAGTCAGTTAATCGCGCCTAATCATGAGTACTTGATCCACTACAGATTCCCATATCTTGCATGAAGGTTAGTAAAGCAAAAGAATCTTAATTTGCGACAAGTGCTTTGGTGAGATTTTCTAAATAAGTTGATTAAAACTCTCATTGTTCTGCGTGAAGCCTCCCAAATATCGCTCCAGGAGGGCATCTTTGATTAGATCTTCATAGACATCCAAAACATCCTCCGGACTGTACGTGTGTTTGAACGAATCCATTGCATTAGTAGCTGCAGCTTTTTGCCATTCGCATCAGGAGTCCGCGCCGCTCGGGCACTTTTTATGCTGTGGATTTTCGTCCGCCGAATTGTAGTAAAAGATCGTTGCCCAGATTGCATTCTTCATATTTTCCACGGAATCAGAGTAACGTCTAATAGCCAAACCGTAATACACTGTCAGTTTATCAATCATTTTGACCGTAAGGTTCCTTTTATCAGATTGACTCTTTCTTTTGATCTTTTCAGTATCTACAACGGTATTTTTGACCATATCACATAGATGAGTGCCTATTATTTCTTTAACATGCCCTACATATATTTTTTATTTTCACTATTGAAAAATCATCACCATAAGGTTTAGAATTCACTAGCCCGGAGTAAGCTTTAGAGTCACCGTCGCCGATATAGTTGCGATATCGTACACCATTCTTTACCGAACGCTGAAACAGGTTTTTTTATCGCTTAGACCTCCATATTTCCAGCTGCCCTAGTACGATTTGTCTAACACTTTCCAATATTTACATGAGCTTAACTCTTCGTATTAGGCGCAGATTAATTTTTGTTCCCAAGTTCTGTAACCGATTAACGAAATGACCCCAAATAAAGGTGAAAAGCTCTTTTAATGAAATGTTTAGCCATCATTCATCAAGTGTAAGGATAACTAGTGATGGCCATTTCGGTTTTTCAAACCTCATCACACTAGTGTGTTCCATGTGCAATGGCTTGATGAAGGCGGCTGAACGGAAATTGTGTTGTTGTTAAATACCCAATATTAATCATAATAAATTTATTTATTATGAAAATGTACTTGTTTTAATGTTTTTCAAGATCTTCTGTAACTTGATCTTCAACGGTCACAATTTTTGTTTTAGCTAACGCTCTACTTTTTGAAATGCCTTCGCTTTTACGTTTTTGCGCGGGTATACTTTTTCTATGTCGATATAATCTCAAACCAGTTGATTGTCTATTATTGTTAATAATAATTTATCACGAAACTCGATGAAAACGGAGCTAAAATGATACGCACGTATGTCTACTCGAGTGAATATTTATTCCTATTCTAAATTTTATACACTACACTGACAAAATATACAGTATATATACTTATATAATATATTATTTCAATATACTTGCGTTGAAATTAGAAATTTCAAATTTTTAAATAAAACTGAGGGTAATATATCAAAAATTCGAGAGTGTATAGAAAATCAACCCAAACCTTTAATTATAATTATTTTAATTCATTTAAAACATAAAATGGAAGCTTTCAATAAATAGATTCACAGAGCAACAAAAATTCATCTTTCAATGTCTGAAATCATAAATTTAGAACTAAATTAATTGAGTGTAATGTAATAGTAATAATAATAAAATCGTAATACTAGCCTCTTGCAGTATAGTTCGCAAAGTCCTCAACATACAGAAATAAAATAAGTAACACCTATAGGAAACTGTCTTGTGATCCAAAGATGCCGACATTTTCTAACACAACCGCAAAAACGAGAAACTTAAAATAATAATAATAATGGAAGAGTTGATCCATTTTATTGCAGTTATTTAATAATAATATTAATCTTTATTAACAGATATACGCAGCAAAAAAATACTAAATAAATATTAAAAATTACAAAATTAAATGTACATTTTATATCTGTGAATTGGTCGATTTTTCCGCCTACAGTTATCAAAATATATAAAATTATTGTCATTGTGGCTTTGGTTCTATTAATGAATTATTTATTAAAATATTGCATCAACATTTTACCAACAAAACAAGCAAAAATGCCTACCGCGCGCAAACAATTCTGACAATCATTTTCATAGCCTTCTTTAATAATTTAAACATCGCGGTAAAACACGTGCATACCAAGGGGAATTTATTCCAACCCTCGCAAAAGAATATAAACCCGCACAACACATCGTGTATTTTATTTTTCACCTACCGCACGGGAGATAATATTATCATAAAACACACTTTAAAGGGGACGCAGAAGAGAGAAAGAGAAGTGGGGAACGCGGAATGATTTTTAGAGGGGACTTTAGGTCGTAATTTAAGGGATGATGGTCGATAATAACTTCAAGGCTTATGGGGAACGTGTAAAGTTCAAGGGATCGAAGTTTTGCATGATGAATTATGCGTTGTGTGAATTTAAAGGTCGTACGGGTTAGCTTCAATAATGTTTTGATATTTAGTGTATAATTTGAATTGTTTATTAGAATAGTCAGTTTATTAATAAGAAGAATGTTGTAAAGTTTAGTTTTGATGCGTAAGAGGTTGGCATTAATGTTCTGAACACTACGAATGAATGTTATAAACTATTAGTATTCCTAAAACGTAATTGTAATGACTTTAAATCTACAAATAATCATTAAATAGTATCAGTCTCTTATTTTATCTAAAATTTATTATTGCGCTACTGTGTGACCTGCTGGATATTTAACACATATTAACATGATTGAGAACGCTTTTCTTAAATATCTATTCTTTATAAAAATACAAAAAAATCCATAATTCCACACAAGTTATTCTATACTGCTCGAAGAATTTAATATAGACGCTATACACAAAAAAACATTTCCACATATCTATTATTGACTTAATTCAAATTTCACTGATATAAATAAATATAAGCAAACATTTGATTACACAACGCCACGTAATACACACTACAAGTTCTGCCCTTTATATAAAATGGTAAGTTATTACCATGAAATCCAATACTTTGTAGACATTTTTCACCCTGTATAAAAGAGTTTACGTATGATGTCAGCGTCTGCGTATTCTAAATGTATTAATCAAATTATACCTGTATTCACTTACAATGTAAATTTATATTTAATTTAGTTTATATTTATTTCTCTCTAATTAGACTCTGCTTGTTGAAAAACAAATTATTATTATATGAAGTGCATAATTTTAATTGTTAATAATAAACTCAATATTTCAAATTGAGTTCAATAACCCATTGTTCATTTTATGTGGCGTTGTAAAGCCTAAATAATTAAACATGTGTGAAACATAAGTAAATAATGATACATAAAACGTATGTTCAATTAAAAAAAAAACGTAACAGTACCAAGATTTTTTTTATTAAAAAAAAAATAAGTCATATCTCTGTGGTTATGTTACTTTTCAAAGGTAAAACATTAATAAATTCAATTCAATTAATTAATTTATTTATAATTGCGTTTAACGTTTGACTTCCAATTTACAATAAATGTTGTATGTGCCTTCCTTCTTCACGAACATAAGCCTGAAATCTTCGTCGTATACTTTCCAGTACGTTCCGCAACAACACTGGATTATTGTTAATTACTTGAAATTTATTTGTAACGTTTCGTAAATCAATTGTTAACAGTTGTGTCAACTTTTTTTTAAAATAATAAATCATGGCACTTCTAAGTTTTTTTTTTAAATTGAACATGCGCTACTTAAATCACTCTGAACTCTGATAGTAGGCCACGGGGGTGGTTCTCAAGAAGTCACAAAATAACACGTTTATTCACACTTATAGAAAAAAATATGTTAATATGAATCGTACATGAATCGGAAATCAGCAGCCATGTATTATCCGAAGGATGCAGTACGGTGCTGGGTATCCTTACTGTTGGATTATTTTTCATTTTTTGTAGTAATTAATTTTATGCTCTTTCGGGCACCCTCGTGATCTTTTTTACGGATTGTGTAATTTAGGATTTACAGCCCTGGGAATTTTTTAATGAAGATTATGGGATGTTGGGAAATATGAGGGATTGTGGGCTGATGGGAAATGGGCGGAGGGAAGTTGTCCTGTAATTGTGTTGTGACTAACAGTGTTTTTAATGTTATGTTTTTATGAGATTTTATTATTGGGATTTTTGAAATCGCGAAACAAGTGCGGATACTGGTGGTACACCTCAACGACTACCCTATATAAATTGGCGCTTGTGCATTAACACTTATTTCTTAGATATTTTGTAAATTAACCTATTAGCATCCTGTAGTGTTTTCCAACACTCTTTAAATTCAACTTTATTTTCCACACAAAAAGGAAAATACTAGTAAATACAAAATTCGTAAATAGCGCAAATAACGATGCGCGCGAGCAACCATCTGCAGGTACGTACAATTCATTACTATCCGTCACTGGCGCATACGCATAGGTGGTTGATTTAGCGCTTCCGCAATTATTATTATTTTTTTGTTTGTTTGCCAAAATTACTTTTTTAAACTTAAGTTAAAACAAGCAGGTATAATTGAAACCTAAGCTACATGCCCAACTTTTAAAAATTAAGAATACAAGTTTTCTGTGAAATATTTTAATTAGAGTAAAATAATATAAAATGCCCACTTACTATACTTGCATCCAATCTTCACACCACCCATATCGAAGGCAAATCCTCTGCAGCACTCTTCCTGGATATTCAAAAAGCGTTCGATTCTGTATGACATAAAGGCCTCCTCTACAAATGTCAATTCCTCAACATCCCTTCACACCTGATACACATCCTGCAATTATTCCTGTTCAACAGACTACTTAAAGTGAGAATAAACTGTTACTCCTCTACCTTCACACCCGAACAAGGGGTTCCATAGGGTTCCCCCCTCTCCCCGCTCCTTTACAACATCTTCTGTTCCGACATATATAATCCCGACCCCAAACACATCAACCCTTCCAAATATATCTTGCAATTTTCTGATGACACCGCCCTTATATCTCATGCTCCCTCCCTACCCAAAGCTCTACAAACCCTACAAGAACTCATTGACACACTAGAACACCAAGTGGCCAAGTGGAGAATCAAAATTAATCCCAGAAAGTCGCAGCTCCTTATTCCCTACCACAAAATAACCAACTACCCATATATTATTTCCATATTACAAAACCCCATATACCCGTCCGCCAACATTAAATATCTTGGATTTACTCTTGATCATAAACTTAAGTTGAAAAAACACGCATGTGACATTAAAAACAAGATAACAACTATGGAAAAATTATTCCGAAACTTGACATACAAACAGGCGGGAATAAACACTAAAACTGCTGTTATGATTTACTAGATGATATGTCCTATTTTCTACAATCCAGAAACCCACCCTATACCACATCCAGGTTAGTGAGCGAACTTCCCTTAGAACCCTTACTAAACTCCGACATCCTTCAAACCCACTACATAATCCTCCAAACCAATTTCTCTACGACGCTACCTTTGTTATTCCCATAGAAGAACGCCTTCAATTCCTCTCCGAAAAATTCTCCAAAAATCCTTTTAATTACAGGGTCCTATCCCTATTTTGTTTGCACAGAAGCCCCGAAATTCCTCCGAAATATAAAACTCCACCAAACACAATTTTCGAATATAGTTTATCATTTCATCCTTTCACTTATTGATGACTGACGCCAGACAGAAATGACAAACCTTGGCTGAAAGACCTCTGGTCGATAGCCATTTGACAGTAACAATTACATCACCTTATTTCATGTTTTCTTTTTTAAAGTTTAAATATTATAATAACAACAAGTATATATGTTTCATTAAATGTGAATTTCGTTTTCCTTGTTTGCTTAAACAGGACAAGTTCGCCTTCCTTTAGTGGACGAAACAATGATTCTCGGTCGTCTACCTTGTAGACCCAAATCGTTGACGATGCCACTTGAAATTAGGCAAAAGGTGGCGCTTGCGTCGTCTTTAATTAATTATGATTAATATATGTATGTATCTGCGTGTTAATAAAGATGTTGAATAAAAATATTAAATGAAAACATTTTTTTTTTTAAATAACTAAAATCACAACAATCTGTGTTAATTGAAACGAATTATTGTAAAATTTGAATGAAATCAACATTATTTTGTGAGACAAGGAATACAACAGTCCTTGCAGAGTTATAACATCACACAAAATTAATTTGATTTGATACACATTTTGTCGTTGACATCTTCGCTGTTTCTCTTTCTTTTTTTATAAAAAATCCTTTATCATATCTTACATTATAAAAAAAGTTCTCAAAAGACATTCTATTATATAAAAAAAATGTGCTAAAGGGCTTATTGGGGTTATTTATTTTGAAAATATATATTCAATAAGAACCCAATATATATATATATATATTGTAATGACGCTGATACACAATGGGTTAATTTATAAGCAGATTTGTAAAGCAGATTTGCTGTTTAAGAGGTTTGGTTCTGTGTTCTAGGTAATTACTTCTAAACAAATTTATTTTTCCAGTCGGGCTATGTGAACATTCATATTTACAACTAATCTTCGTATCTCAGGAATGCGTTCCGAAAGCGAGCCATCCGTTTTTTTTTATTGTTTTTTTTTGCGATAATTGCGATCGCAAATTTCGATCCAGTTGACCGAAAACCCGCGGCGTGTTCACTATTCCGTTTTAATTTTTAACTTTGAAAATTATTGATGTTTAAGAAGGCGATTTGTTTTTGTTTGTGAAAAGTGATAATTAGTTATTTAATTTATGCGTGTTCTACATGATTTTCCTTCACCAATGATGGATTTTCAGTTTTTTTATTAAGGTATGTCAAGTGCTGTATCATGTTAAAGAGGGAACAAATATTTTTCTAATGGGGTAAAAATCCATATTCCCTCTCAGACATGATGTAAATAATATACATTTATACAGACACACACAAAATCATCTTTATTGTAAAATTTACATTAGGTATAAACACTACATTTTATATATTATTATTTCCAAATGGCTTTCGATCAGCGGTCTTTGCCTTTATATCTCTTTTTTTATAAAAAAAATCCTTTATCATATTATATTAAAAAAAAAACGTTCAAAAAAGATGTTTCATTATATAAAAAAACTGTAAATGGAGACCAGGGAGATGTAGTTTTGATGTAAATAATTAATGACGGGTGGGATGGTTAGAATGGTTACACTTGATTGGTTACTTAAGAGCATGTATATAATTGTTAATAATAGATTTTTTTAATATAAAAAATGTACTAAAAGGCTTATTGATATTATTCACTCTTATGAGTGAATAAAATATTTTAAAATTTCATGTCAATCTGTCACTCGTTGATGGGTGATGTGATGAATGAATGAAAGAATAAGTAGTAGTTTCAGGATAACAGAATTTGGTTTCATAGGTCTTGGCTTATGGGATTTGTGGCAAATATATGGATACTTGGATGAGTCTTAGGAATATTGAGGTTTTACCTGTTTTGTCGTAAAGCAGTGTGTTAAAATGGTTATAATGGGGATTGTTTGGGTGACGGATTTTAGGTAAGGTGCGAAGGGCTGAAAGTTCGGCTACCTCAATGTTATTAAGGGGCGGCTTAACTTAATTTTGATGATTTAACAATTTCATCTACATGACCATAAATTGCAAGAAACGCTTTTAGATTTCATTTTTGGGTGAATCGAATTCGCGACTTTAAAAAGAACAAACATCCATTAAACCAATTACTTCTCGGACAAATACCCATGCCCATAGAATAAATATATTTTAGTTAAAGATCCAAAGGATGCTTAGTATTGATTTAGAATTAATAATATATTTATTTAGCTTTTTGTTAGATTGCTGTTGTACGTAGTTAGATTATTTCAACAATCTAATCACATAAAAGTGACAGTAAAATTGGTTTCCGCATTGGCTATTACAATGTATCAATAATGAAATTATTACAAAAATTAATATTGTTATCAGTTATTATTTAATCATATTTAATGAACAACTAAAAATTGTTTTCATTTTCGATGAATAATGTATAGGGCTAAAATCAGCAAACAATGAATTATGAAGAGGCGTAGTTTAAAATTATTAAAACCATCAGTTTTTTTTACGGTAAATGAATATTTCTTAAATAAGGAACTATACAATCCTGTCTTATTGTCAGTTTCTTATAACAAAGAAAGTTTTGCAATGCAAAGAAAATATGGTATTCCTTTGGTTCAATATACGGGCTAAATGGTGAATGCACCAAAAGCAAGCTCCCAGAATTCCTCCCTGTTAAAAAGGGCCCTTGGGCGATAAAAAAAAACAATTGTCGGTTGTGGGAGAGTTTTCCCTGGCCATAATAACGGACATAGAACAGAATTATTCAAAATAAATAATAAATACATTTGATTTTAGATTTTGAGAATGTAGCGGGAAGCGCTGAATTTTTCTACATCCGTGCAATGGTACGTGCAATAGTACATGCACGGATGTAGAGGGTAAGGTGGAAAAGTTATTCATCTATAATTGAATAGCGAAAGGGTTGACACAATCGCTATGAAATTTTGGTTGGACATACATCCCGAAATTGTGCATCGTTTGCCCTGGTGACCAACAATATGTATAAACAATTAGGATTAAAAATTAAAGAAAAACATATATACAAAGGGAGGTTATAAATCATTATGCCTGATCGCGCAAAATATCAGCATTTTGCTGTTTAAATGGATCACAATGTAAAAAACGATTTCCAGGCATAAAGAAAAAAAATAGTTGATCGGTGAAACCTAACCAAAACCTAAATTTGTTAATAACAATTATAATGACAGCTCAAATTCAAAAGGTTAATTCTTAATCGATCTACGTCGTATTTAGATTCTTTTTGAAGGTCATTCTCTCACTTATCCGATGACATTTATGATATGTATGTGTGTCACCTGTAGTTTCTGATTTCCGCGACAAACCGCGGGCAGAGAAGGGCCTCCGTTTTTTATTTCCCTAAGCTTGTTCGCCGGTTTCCAAAATTTTGGCGCGCATCACTGTTTTGTTTCGATAGTAGGCATAGACGGGAACGCGTCAGATATGGGGAGCTGCAGAAGTCCCTGAAAAAATATCCTTTTCCACTGTCGTTGGTTGGAACAACGGGGAGCGTGTTCTTACTTTTGATAACTGAGAGATAGTTAGGTTGTGTTGGAGGGCGCTAAATCTAGGTGACGAGATTTCACTATTTAAACTAAAATTAAAATACGATTATTATTCTATTTAATTTATGGTACGAATTTTAATTCTTTGGAAAATGAATGACAATGAAGTAACATTTCTGTAGAGCAAAATAATTTGGAGTGGAGCGGGACTGTTCTTCCGGATATTTATAACAAATATAACGCTCGAGATTGCCTAACATGTTTTTGCCATACCACAGGTCCAGCCCTATGAGCTGCTTTGACGAGCCTTGTTTGGCCAGTTCGACTGCCTTATCATTGCCTATTTGACCTGTATGTCCTGGGATCTACACCAGTGTCACTTTTTTTGTGTACTCCTATTTCATTGAGACCATTTATGCGGTTAGAATTGACATAATGCTCTCAGCATCGTCTGGCTCAGAAAATATGGCAATAGATCGACTTTTGTAGTCTTGTCTTGCTATTTCTCGGACGCAATGGTGTACCGCGATTGCCTCTGGCTTGAACCCTGTGGTATCTTTGGCTAGGCTAATCGTAATCCCTGTCCCAGTTCTTGCGTTGTAAATTCCCGCTTCTGTCCCTTTATTGCTTTTAGAGCTGTCTGTATACCAGTTTAATTCCGCCCTGATGGTTGGGTCTACTGCCCATTGCTCTTCAATACTTTGTATTTCTTTTCGAAATTAAATTTCGTCACCATGGAATCGCTAGGCATTCCTGTAATAGAATTAGCTTTTAGTTCTTCCTATAATCTTTACTGCGTTTTCAAGTGTAATCTGTTTGGCGTCTGCCCTGGCATCACTCTGTAAGCTACTGATCTGGCTTCTCCCTGAATAAATATATGAAGGGGTGGTATGTCAAGCAAAACTTCTGTGGTACTCTAACATTTAGCTCGCTTTTTAATCCAGCTTTGTACAAATGATTTAAAACTGTTTTATGTTCAAACTCTTTAAAAAAATCAGATTCCATATTACATATTAATAAAACACGTATGTATATCTTTTATTATTTTAAGTATTGGAATAACATCTGTTTTATTGATAGTTCCAGCTTTCTGCTTTCCACAATCTTTACACGCGTATCTCAACGTATCTATTTAATATATTTATTTTTAAATATTGGAAACTTTCTAACATGTTCTACGTTTAAATAAAACTTTCCTTCTCCACCTGAAATATTTACAGATTGTGCAATTATAATATTAAAATATTTTTATTACATAATTTATTGCGATGTTCTTCTCCACTCGACACTTTCCCATTTCAATGTTCTACATTTATCACCCATAGATAAAATCCATCTTAATCCTTATTGAAAAGCAATCGCGTTCGGGAAAATAATCACCAACGGCGATTAACGTCTTCCTTGTGCATTAATCAAACGACCGTACCGAATGACTTTCACCTTCTCCGCTTCCTCTTTTATATTCTAAAGTGCAGCACAGAAATCGATGCGTCAAAGAAAACACATATAAAAGAAGAAGAGCATGAAAGAAAATAGAAAAAGCGCAGCTTCTCCCAAGTGCAAAGGCAATATCCGAAATGCACCATTATCGTGAAAGGGTCGCGATTTCAAAGTGACGACACACTTCCACTTCCGGGAATTCGAGCTGTATATGAAAACGCGATGCGATAAATAATCGGAGGAGAGATCGTTTAGTTAAGAGTGTTCGTCACGAATTGGCCTTGAAGCTCTCTTATGGGATTTGTTAACAAATCTGCACGCATCCACAGAGTTTATTAATAGAGATAATGACATGGGTTTTTTATGCGTGATCTTGTGTTATTTGACTATTAGTTGTATAAATTTAAAATTTTATAATTATTTTCGTTTTTGTTGTAAAAAATTATTACGAAACGTTCTATTTCAACTAATTTTCCCAGTTTTATTATAAAATTCGGTGAATATATTGAATGCATGACATTTTTATTGCTTTTAAAACAACACCATTATTAATCGAGCGCGCTCGGCTTGTTTATTTATTTTAGAAAAGTATCCAATTTCGGAGACACACTCCGCGTCGCGCTAAGCTGCATAAAATCATTTCGATATATAGATTTGAATTTAAACATAGGATTTTCATTTTCTGTATTATTTTAGTTTTTATAATTATTAAAATTATAATTTAATAAATATTATTAATAATAATTTTACAAATACACATATAATGCAAGTATAATTAAAAATTAAACTAGATTTTTAGCATAAAAATTGAATTTTAATAATTGGTAATCATAAATTCTTTTAGACATTAATAATGTTTTTATTGTTTTTAAATAGAACAATTATTTCTTTTCAATAATTTATTTTTCTTAATGCAATATGATTTCATATTTATCAATTACAGATGCAATTAGTTTCTAAACAGTTCAGAAATAAATTATATCGTTCGGGTATCGTCGGAAATTTTGTTGCTAACTTTATGATGCTAGCTTCACACTGATTTAATTATTTCTTACTTTCTTTTGTTTAGTATTTCAAAATGCATAAAATATAATGGTATTACAGGTAGTCGAACACAGCATCATCCTTCATTCATAAATTTTCTTTTTTGTCATTATGTAATTAGATATGGGTAAGTGGCTCCTTAGGGTGAGCGCTGGAGGCTTTAGGAGCCTAATCGTGATGGTCCTAAAACTAACGGCAAACAAATTCTGCCCAAACATGTTGATTTTATTTTTGATATATAAAACATGGCCCAGCACTCGACGAGGGGAGGAACGCACCCGCTATGAAATACCACATTTTGCGAAGGTTTCAGTTTTATTTGTGATTTAGAGAAGTGTGTGCGTTTTGAGAAAGTGTTTTGGTTAGTTTTTACAACTATGGGAAGACCAAATAAATGCCGTAAAAAAGTTACTTTTAAAAAAAGAAGTAGGGGTAATCCTAAAGCAGCGCAAAGAGGCAATAGACTGAAAATGTGCAAAATGATTTTAGATGACTGCATCGGTAAGAGACATTACATTATAATTAATTTTACAAACTTAAAACATAATATACAATATTAATGAAATTAAACAAAAATTAAAGAAACTTCGATTTATCACACACACACACACACACACACATATATATATATATATATATATATATATATGTGTGTGTGTAAACTTTAACAAAATTATAAAATGTGATAAATTATTAGAATTTAAATGTTAGTAAATTATTGTTTAAAGGAGTTAAATCAAAATTTAAAAGTTTGCTGTAATTTTTGTATTCTGAACATGTTTAATTGTGAAAATTTTGACTTTAGATTTTTTAAATCTTAGAATATGATGGGAAATTGAATTTCTTACGCTATCATTTGAGCCCATGAATAACTTTAATATATTTTTTATTTATATTTAATTCATTAATTTCTTTTAATTTAGTAGTCTCATTCATTATAAATTTTCTATTTATTATCAATTTTTTTATTACAAAATATATTTAACAACATCAATGAATTAGAAAGTAGGTGGTATTTACCCAACACAATGCACTTATAATCACATCTGGGCATAAATTCTATTGAAATAAAAGAGTTAAATTTTTCATAGTTAAACATGTTAGAAGCAATTGAGAGGTACAATTCTGGAAAACTGTTAAATTTTAAGTTGTTTTTAAACAACAATTTATTAGAATTAACTGATTTAATTAAACTCCAATAATTTATTTTTATCGGATTTAATATATATCACTTTGTATATGTAATTTTGTTAAAATTTGTATTTATTTACCGTTTTTAAACTATTAATAAAGAACACATACTATATTTCGAGCGAAACGAAACAATTAAATGAAGAAACGAATATAAAATTTTCCAATCATTCTTCACGTAATCACTAACAAATATCTTTGGTATTTAAAGACAAATAAATTATTACTTATTTTAATGATAACTGAATTACATATCTTATAGAAACACCTAAATATCTTTTTATTCAGAGACGCAATGTACTTTAAAAATTTCATTAAAAGAACAATTACTTTGGAAGATTTTTTTGTATTTTTATATTTTTCTGTAATTTGTATAGTTTTTTCATAAAAAATAATTTCAAATCAATTATTTAATAAAAAGTCAAATTGTCCGGAATTTTTATAAAACAATTATTTGTTAATAATCCCTTGGGTAAATAGTTTATTTAGTAAACATTTAATATAATTGGTTTGAAGAAACAAATAAAACACTTATTCTTCTTTATGCCATAAACAACTAAGTTGTTTAGTTGAAATTAGTCACTGCAAATAAAGTGTAAAATAGTATAAAAAAGTAAATGTGTATTCTTTATTTCTTAATATCTAAATATACCAAGAATTAATTAGTTTGAATTTTATTTTTGTGTCAAAATTGTAGTAATTATTAAAAATTATTAAGAAAGAAATATGTTTCAGTTTAACTAATTATTCAAGTAATCTTTTTTTATTTCATTTCGTGTTCGAAAAAAATATATTTTAGTATTTATGTTCTTGTACTATTGTATACTATAATTAATATCAATAGATACATATATACATTAACTTAATTGACGTATTATTCGAATTATTAATAATAATATTTTAGGTTTAGCTTTGAATTTGAATTAATATTATATAATATTGTAATCACAAAATTAAATTTATTTAATTTGTTTAAATCTAATTGAATTCTAAATCTATCGATTATTTATTATAAATATGCATCATAGTCTAACTAGTCCAAAATAAACTTTAAAAAAATCACTTTACGATATAAAGTCCCTTTTTTACAACATCTGTGAAACCAAAATATCAATACTCATTTACATAATTGACCTGAATCCAACGTGCTCTTCATTTTTCTTATCAGTTCTGGGTGGTCCATTTTGGTGGCGCCACCCGAAGTGCAGACCGACACTTCTAAAATTAATATTTTAATTAAAAAAAAAACTCTTTGTTTCGTTAGCTTTATTATTTGGGTCATCCTATATAAAATTTTATAATTTGATATTAAAATATTTTTTGTTCTTTGCATTAAATATGTTTGAATAAAAAATTATTGCATTATACAATACTTTATTGTAATACAACAGCAAATGTCCATTCTCGCATATTCGTTTTAAAGTACTTACGTAAGTCGGAATGTCATAGTAGCTAAAGAGGAAATTATTTTATTAATTATTTTAAAATTATTTTTATTTAATTTATTTAATTAACTGTGACCACGTGAATAAATCCTTTTTTCTATTGAAATTATATATTTTCTAATAAAATAAATCTAATTAAGTCTCAAACTAAAAATATAATGTTATTTAAAAAAATGACAATTGAGGCGCGAACTAAAATGGTTTAGAAAATGTGGTTTTAAAAAGTTCACATTTATGTATCCAGTATTTATTTTGTATGAATCGGCGCGGCGCCGAGTGTGTCTCCGAAATTGGATACTTTTCTAAAATAAATAAACAAGCCGAGCGCGCTCGATTAATAATGGTGTTGTTTTAAAAGCAATAAAAATGTCATGCATTCAATATATTCACCGAATTTTATAATAAAACTGGGAAAATTAGTTGAAATAGAACGTTTCGTAATATTTTTTTACAACAAAAACGAAAATAATTATAAAATTTTAAATTTATACAACTAATAGTCAAATAACACAAGATCACGCATAAAAAAACCCATGTCATTATCTCTATTAATAAACTCTGTGGATGCGTGCAGATTTGTTAACAAATCCCATAAGAGAGCTTCAAGGCCAATTCGTGACGAACACTCTTAAAGAAGCGACGGAATTATTTCAGTTGGGGGTGATTATCGCGCGGACCTTAATTGCGAAATTTAAGGACGAACATATTTTGTCAAGGATGAGAATTCATTGCGCGGTATTCGGTGTATTTAATGAACGCCTAGATGTTTCACGCTGTAAACTTGATTAATTAAAAAAAAAAATGAAACAATGTTGAAAATGAAAGATGAGGATAAATATTTTCATTAAGGATTTAAGCATTTATCCCATAGATATTTTTTTAGAATACAATTAATTAATTCAAATTATAAAATATGTTTTGAAATATATTTTTATATAATATGATAAAAGACATAACCCCGTGGACGTCTATAAAAACTGACAGAATTTTCCAGCCTACGTGAATTTTACAGAAATCATTTGATTGCGAACTAGAGTGTTTTAATTTTTGGATTTATTTTATATTGTGTTATCATCAGTGAATAAAAACAAATAAAACGTCACATGTATCATTATATTCAAATCAAATTCTTCAATTTGGTAGAATAACATAACCTATAGCGCGTGGTTACTTTTATTTCCAACATATTTTTTTCATAAAAAATCAACGCACTCTAGAAATCTCGATTATTTGCTGTAAGGATTATATTTTATAATTTGAATTATTATTTTTATTGTAAAAAAAATGCAAATTGAAATCTTCGGTTTTCGATAACTCAATATTATTTACTTTTTTGGAAAGCTTGAAAATTGATATTAAAAAAAAGGTATTGATATTCCAAAAAGAAATAAAACAACATGTCAAGGGTTTTGACTGTTACGTGTAATAAATCATTCGAGATTAATTTAATTTAAAAGTTACTACGTTTTTTTTTTTTTTTTTTCATTAAACCATAAAATGTTTTAATTAATAATTGTTTGAATAAAAAATAATTCGAGAATTTTTCTATTGTTAAAGCAGAGCGGGAAAACAGGTCTTGGAATAACGTGCTGATTCTTTGAGTATTCAGAATCGACTCACTTTATTTATAACCTTACAAGCCATATAAAGTGAATCGCTACCAACAGCTTAAAACTAAAAGTGTTTTCACATAGTTGAATATAGATGGCAGTACACTGAGTTTAAATTTAATATATACAGAGAGCTTTATTTAACAGTGAACGTTTCCCCTATGGGTACTGATTAAAATATGAATCAAACGCATTGAACCGATTAATGTATGTTGTGTTACAAGCAACTAAACACACATGTCAAATATTATATATTATTATTATTATTATGTATTATGTATTATTATATTTCATCGAAAATGTGTACAAATGAAGAAAAAGTCGAATTTCTCATAGGAAAATGTTTACTGATAAAAAGAGCTCTCGGTATATGTATACAAAGTACAAAATCTTCATTAAAATTTAAATTTTATGAGTAAAAATAATTTACTAATCTTTTACATAATTCATTACAAATTACATCTTCGAAATAATTAATTCTTTATATTTCTCACAAATATACGTATTTTTTCCGCTCGGACTAATGATTGTTCAAACAAATTGCACGCCGATATACATCCCCGACAAATTACCGAACATTTCTGGAAATCCAATCGCTTCGAGTGCCGGCAATTTAGAACAAATACAATTTATAAATCAAATCTACGTGAAAGAAATCCCCTCATAGATACGTTAGAGTCTCTGTTATCTATTATCTTTGGGCATAAAAAAAGGGTCGATTGATTCGGGGCGATCATCCGCAAATTATTGCCAGCCCAGATTTTGCCTTTACGAGCATCCTCGTCAAACGTGAAATATGAAATCATAAGTGGACGTAATTCAGTATAAAAAATGTGCAGGAAAAAAGAAGAGAGTGAGAGATAAAGGACTAAAGGCGGCATAAAATGTTGGGTGGATCAGCGCGGTTTGGATAATTGAATCGACGGTTTTAACAATGAAACATGTTTAAATGATGGTTTAACAGTAGATTTCTGTAAAAGGTTTGTTTTCATGTTTTTTTTTTTATTCAAAGTCAAAATCTGCAAAAATTTCGATAGGAAAAGTATGAATTATTTGGATGAAAAAAAGAGAGAAACGAGCAATAAGGGGTAAGAGATAAGAAATATATATATATATATATATATATAATATAAGAAAACAAAATGCGTCTTCCCTAATCTAAAAATTATTAGTGATGGGCAAAGTTGATCTTTTATTATTTCTAAATTTAGTATATTATAATTTTATGAATGTTACTTATAAATTATAAATATATCAGAAATAACTTCCCATTTATTAATAAACATAAATTTGAAGTTACTTTTTCGTTTTAAATACTTAAAATGACACATTTAGTAATCCTCGATTACTAATATTATTCGATTTTGCCCAACACTAAAAATTATTAAAACTAATGGATTCGACACACTACATTTATTTATCTTATTCAGAAATACCTTACAAAATTATTAGGTGAATAAAAATGTTTATTATTACCTAATTTTATTACATTTTAAATATTATGTAACACAACACGTTTTCATTCAACCATTATAATGATACAATTCCATCAAGAGTGTAGCACAAATAGTATTAACGTCATTTCCAAACATAGACGTAGTATACGTTTTTTTTATCACATAAATGCCATTATTTAATATATGTGTGTATATATCATTAAATAATATATCATATCTTATGAAATTTCACATAAACTTATGTTTACTGTTTATATAATTTTAAAATTCGCGGTCAAATCCAACGATGTGTTTACAAACAGGAAACCTAAGCTATGATGATGGCACAAGCGGTATCCTATCCCCACCACATCATGCTTCATCTATTTATATACTACATCTATGTTTACAAAATGCATATAAAGGATTTTGACAAATTCGACTATAACGTAAGGTATGAAGTTAATATTTTTATTCAAATGTTAAAAAATATCTTTATTAGCATATATTTTTAACAATAACAAAGTTAACGAAATTATTAAATTCTTCTTATGTATATTTCCCTTCTTAATTTTAATACGACTTCTATGTCTGCGGTATACAAGGACTGGTTGGGTGGAAACAAATAGTAGAATGAATAATAGGGAATTTATCCATTTTACTATTTTTTTTTTCACCTATCCAGTCCTTCCATACCTCATTGCACTCTTCCGCAATGTGATCCCATGTGTCGCTCCCGTTTACACAATATTAAAAAATAAATTTAATAGATTAGAAGAGAATCAGAAAGATTTGATTCAAATAATATTAGTGAAATTTCAACAACTAGCATAATTAATTTAACTGCAACAACCTTCTCCAATGATGAATTAAAATAAACATTTTAACCAAATAATTGTTTCGATTTTAAAACAATTACGATTTTAAAAATATCATGACCAAATTTATTGAATATGAAAAAAATAATGCAATTATTAAAGAAATCAAATCAAAAAAATCCTAAAATCATTTAGTTTGTGTTCTAATTCATCTAATTTAAAAAATAATAAAATCAATTAAAAAAATAGGGCAGAAAAACCTCCGGTCGATAGCTCATGATAGACTACTAGCCCATCAATATGTATTGTAAATATAAATATTTGTAAAGATTTGTAATTCTGCTGTCTAAATAAAGATGTTTAAAACTAAATGAGTTAAAAAATCATTCATTACAAAAAGCTGATAAATCTAACACAACTGTATGTTGCATTTTCAAAAAGAGAACAACTTCATTAATTAAAACAATAGAAAATTAAAAAAGATGCAACTATTAAAAGTGTAAAGGGAACTATATACATAAAAAAAATATTAAAAAAATTACAGAAATATAAGCAAAATGAAAAATAACACGAATGACAATATAATAAAAATAAAACGTAAAGTACAATAATTACAAATTTAAAAGCGGTGAATTATTTACATCAGCTTGATCGTTCAGAAGAATGCCGCATTTATTAAAATTATTTATTTCTAATTACTAAAACAGATATAATAATGTACCATTATTGCATATATACATAATTTAAAAATTATCATTAAAGCTATGGTTATTTTCTATCAAATGATTGGTGAACGTGGATAGATATCAAAATCTATCCAAACTCACTCCCCACTCACCACAAAAAAAAACTAATACTAATAATCAAATATAAAAGACAACAATATAGAGATATAAGACTAACGGAAAATATAACTCTTAAGAAAATTTTCAATAAAATCGTAGTGTATACTCCAGAGCCATATTAAATAACGTCGCTGATAGGTAATCACCTTGCCTTATTCTCTTATTAATGTCGCCTTTCGTTGTTTTTATGCTCGACTCTGTTCTTTCCATTGTCATTTTTATTAATGGTCTAAGTTTCTTATATACCCCTATTTCTCTTGCACCCTTAGGTTTTCCAGTTAATCTATACATGTTTTATAATGTATAGAATAAATATGAATAAATTATTAAAAATCAACCAATAAAACAATTAAACAAAGATTATATTGAATAATTTGTATTTAATTGTTAATTGTAAGTAAACAATGTGAACTACCAATGTTTTAATATTAAGACCATTGTACGCTAACGCCGTGTTGGTAGCGTCGGTACAGGGTTCGAGCGTTCGCTCTGTAGGGCACTGGTTCGTGCTGGAAGTAGTAGCGTGGATTACAGATGCGGGTGTTTTCCTTGATCTGTTGACACATATATTCTTCTTCCATGGAGAGTCGGAAATATTGTTGTAGATTGTAGTTTACACCTACAGCTCCACTGATGGTGTCTAGTGTCAGATACTCTTCATTCGTAACATTAAAAGGTGAACTAGACAATTCCATCAATTCATTTGGCGTGGTATTGATGATGGGGAAATGTCCAACTGCGACGATGTGTGTTTTGTTCTTAATAACCATTGCTTTTTGTATTGCCGTTGTTCTGATGACTAGGTGTGGTGGAATTGCATTGCTCTTGTTGATGGCATGAGCAACCATTAATTATACATGTTTCTATCAATTAAAGGAGCTGTTTTTTTTTTAATTTTCTTACGACTGTTGCTACCTGCAAAAAATTGGTGATGTGTCCATCATGGTACTTTCCCCGGTGGATACGGTCAAATAAGTTTCTGATTGAAAATTTAATAGGAAAGCAAAATGATTAATTGGAAAAAAAATGATTGTTGTCTTTTAAAGTTAAAGCCGATTATTTGGAAGAATATTATAATTAAGTGTGTTATTTTTTACCTTACAATGGGTTAAAATCATTTATCCACACTCTTCTTCATTTTTTCAAACTGGAGGCGTTTGCAAATGTGTTGAATATGACGGCACTTTGTCATTAAAATAATTATTTCAATAATTAAAATCTCTAAGGGAATGTATTAGTTAAACGAAATTTTTCCGCTTATAAAATGAAAACCGGAGGTCCTACAATAAAAGTTTTATAACAGAAATTATTTATTTTCAAAGATCTACAACTTTTATTTGAAACATTTTTCTATCCGAATTAAAAAATGAAAAATTGCTAAGAGTAAAGTTACTTAATGAATTTTGATTCTAACCAAAAGCTTTTCAGATCATTCCACTGTTATATCAAGCTTAGATATAAAGTTTGGGCTTAATCCATTTAGCCGTTTATGTGTTATCGCGGAAACACACACACAGACATTTTTTAAAACTCGATGGAGTGGACTCAAGAGACCTCAAAACGTGCATATTTGTTGAAATTGGCGGTTCGAAAATTTTCACGGTAACAATACTTTCCCTTGGACACGGGTCCGGGGAAAGTAAAAAACGAGGGATCGGCTCCTCCGTTAGTTGCAGGTTGAGATTTTTTTGCTGCGTAAGAATATATATTTAAATAGGCAAGTTTTAGTCCACGAGAGGGTGTTAAAAATACTTTCCAATCATCAGGAAACTTCGTAATGTCTTCCCTATATCCGCTACCTTGTGGACGTACCTTATTTTGTATAAAAATGTTTTAAGGGCAAAAACATTTCGACGGTCCAGATAGACAAATACTTACATTTATTGTAAAAATATACTTTATATTGTTTTTTTTATAATCTCTATAGTCTGAATAGTCTGATATGTGTATATAAAAAGATTAATATTACACGAATTAATTAATTACACTTATTATTTTCTAATAAAACTGCATATCGTTTTTATTAAATCAAAGCTATTTCATAAAAATGCCTTTAATAATACTAATTAATTTAATTAGAAATAATTGCTTCATTCGCATAAATAAAATGAATAATAAATCATTGCGATAATTAATTAATCTGAAAAAATATAACAAATTATGAATATCCAAGGTAGGGTGTTTATATTTATCTATTAATTGATTTATTTCCTATACAGTGTAATTTGCAAAAATTTTGCAAAATTATGCCTATTTGACAACTTATTCCTTTCCGTATTTGGCAGTATCATTATTTTTATCAAAATATTCTCCTATAATAGCTAGAAACTGTTGACCGAGAGCAATATTATACAAAATGTATTGAATTATACCTAATGTAAATTTTATAAAAAAGATGATTGTATATACAGGGTGTCTCAGCGTGCGCGCCGAGTAGCTTTACGGCTAAATGGTTTTTTTTTTTCAAAATTGGCTTTCGCAGGCCTATGTATGTCTATTAGGACCACATTTTAAAGTTAGTTTTAAATATACAGGGTGTTCCATAAAAGCATGGCGTATCATAGTTATATTTTTTCTAATGGAATGACCCATATTTTATATTTTTTTCAGATTCTAAATCAAAAATAAAGTTAAGTTTTATAATATATTCATATGTCTAAACCTAATATTTTTTTAAATATTTAAATATTTTTGGAAAAAATGACGTTTCGAAAAAAATTCATAACTCTCAAACGGATGAATGAAAACAGATGAAATGTTGTACCAGTATATGAGACTAATGGGTAAATATTTTAGGCTAATTACAGAAATTTAAAATCTTAAGATGTTTTGATAATTTAACGTAACTCCAAAAACACATTCAAGGACAAATTTCATGCTTATTTTAAATAGCATACCCTATATCTAATAGCCCTATCTTGTAGGAAATTTTATTATCTTTCAAAAAGTATAAAGGTATTTTTTACCTAAACCTAATAGTTTTCAAGATATATCCATTTTCGTTAACTTTTGACATAATATTTATTATTCATAATATGGAAAGTCGATACAAAGCGCCATCTATTGTTCAATTAAATATTTATTATTATTATTCCATAAAGTTTAGTTATTGTTTATAAATAAAGTCAGTTGACCCAACAAATGATTTTCGACATATTTCCTAAATTAATACACTAATTTTATTAATTGTGAATATACTAATTGCATTATTTATTTACACATGTGTAAATTATTTTATAAAAACTTGTTAAAATTGTAAAACAAATATAACGAAATACATCAAATAAATTGACAAAATAATATTAAAAGTAATTTATAATAAATTTTCAAAAATACTACCATCGAATGCATAATTAAATTTTATTTTAAATGATATTTTGACATTTCTCAGCATATTAGGTGTAATTGATCTAAATGTATTATTAATTCTGCCTTCCATGCCTTCCATCAGAGAACATTTTGTACACTAAGAGACAATCTTAATAACGTTACATTATTATTATAATCATGTTAATTCTTTCATTTAAGGGAAACATTATTTTTTCAATTGTTCGTAAAAATATTAATGTGTCAATTAAATTTGCTTGTAAACAAAAGCCTATTAGAATAACTGGCAACAATGATTATTAAATTAAGCAATAGATGGCGCTTTATTTTACATTGCCAAATAAAATAATAATGATAATGACGAAAATTAACAAAAATGAATATATCTTGAAAACTACTGGGTTTAGGTGTAGAATACTTTTATACTCTCTGAAAGACAATAAAATTTCCTACAAAATAGGCACGAAATTTGACCTTGAATGTTCTTCTGGAGATATGTTGAACTATCAAAACATCTTAAGATTTTTAATTCCTCTTAATAGTCTGAAATACTCACCCATTAATCAGATATACTGACACAAAATTTCATTTGTTTTTATTCACCCATTTGAAAGTTATGATTTTTTTTCGAAACGTCAATTTTTCCAAAAATATTTAAATATTTCAAAAGTTATTGAGTTTAGGCATATGAACATATTATACAAGTTAACTTTATTTTTGATGTAGAATCTTAAAAAAATATAAAATATTGGGTATTCCATTATTTGATACTAATTTTAAAATATGGTCCTAATAGACCTACATAGACCTGCGAAAGCCGATTTTGAAAATAATAAACCATTTAGCCGTAAAGCTACTCGGCGCGTACGCTGAGACTCCCTGTATATGTATGTAACCATTTAACATAAAAAATAAGATTAATAGTACTTTTTTGTATTCACTTTTTAATCTTTTTAATTTTTACGGTGACTGGTTTGAATTCATCTATTTACTAGTAGTAGTAAGGACTTCAATGTTAAATTTAAGTACTTGGTTTGATAATGTCTCGCTGATGAGTCGAAACTAGTCTTCGTAAAAATTAAAAAGTGAATACATAAAAGTAATTAGTTTCATTAATTTAAATAGTTAAAATGCATCACAAAGTAACCGCGTTCATCACAAAACATTAAAAAAGAATTAATATCGAGCATCAGTCATAATTTTATATACATACAAACATCATTATTCAGTCAATTGTTAGTCTCTTATGGGCTATCGACCTAAGATCTTTCTATCCCATTTTATTACACAATCAACGAATTAAGTGAGTAAATAAAATCAAGTGTAATTCTTAATTTAATAAAATTGGTTTGAAATTAATTAATAAATTATTTCCACATTTATCTCTCTGACATTTTGACTTACGTTAAAAACAACTACTTCCCGGGCAAATACCCATGCCGGACAGTGAATTACATAATGTACACCTGCTGTTGCACATCAATAAAATATTGCATAAGGCAACAAATTTTGATTCGTGAAAAATTTAATGCAAAAACAACAAAAGGAACGTTACTTAATATAAGGCCATCTGCAGACACGTTTTTCGGGATCTATCCCTCGTCAGTACAGCTCTGCATTACATAATTTAAAGACGTTAAAATAAATCAATTAAATTAATTCAGCTATACTCAGTGAAATTAAATAAATTATATTAAATAAAATTAAACTAAATCGATTTAAATTAAATTAAACCAAATTAATTCAATTTAAATCAAAACCGAATAACATTAAACGAAACGAATTGAATTGGAAATATTTTTTTAATTATTTTCAAATCATTTTTATTTAATTTATATAAATAACTGTGACCAAGTGAATGAATATTCTTTTCTATGTAATTCTTAACTTATGTAGTTAAGAAATTTTTGTTTATTCTGTAGAATTAACTTATTCTATTAATTTCCGCAAAACAACGCGAAAACGAAGCTCAAAGTGCATTCTGGGAATGACTAGTTAAAGCGTTATTGCCACTTGAGTTCGAGTTTTGTTTACGAGTGGTTCGGGAAATGTTGATGTCCGCCCGGAAATTAACCGGCTTCATAAAAGTTATTGTGTGGTGGGCAGTTCTGTAACTGCTCTCTGTATATATGTAATTCACGTACCTTATAAATCCAACTTGATAATGGTAATAATTGCACGTCCGAGTAATTCGTAATTTATTTAATTGCTGCATTTTATAATAGTTTTATATTTCTGTTATAAACATTTTAATTATTTATTTATTTGTAATACGATAGAAATTAATTTTACAAAATTTTATATATAAAGTTTGTATGCTACTTAAATCTAACAATAAACTAGATTACAAAATTAAAGCAATTATAATTTAAAAACTAAGACGCGTGCAGTATTTTAATAATAAAGTGTCCGCCAATAAGCGCGCTCGATTTTTAAAATGAAATAAAGCAAGTTGTGTGAGAGGTATAAATGAAATTTATTTTTTGTTCGAAAGAATATTCGAAGGCGTTATGAATGGAAAATAACATCGTTCAAATGGCCACCGCGGCTTCGCTTGGTGGCTTGTATACGAGAAGTCCAATTTTCAATGACTCTGGCGCACAAATCGGGCTGCATTTCATCGATGGCGTGGCGTATGTTGACTTTGAGGTCATCAGTGTTTTGTGGTTTGTTTACGCAGACCTGCGATTTGAGAAAATCCCACAATATATAGTCTAGTGGGGTTAAATCGCATGAACTCGGTGGTCAGTTGATGTTGCCTCCGCAAGCGTTCATGTAGAAGATCTATTGTGGCGTGTTTTGTGTCGCTCGTAGCGCCATCCTGCTGAAACCACATACCCTCGTCATCCATATTGTCGATTTTAAGCGAGAAAAAGTTGGTTATTATGGATCTGTATCGTTCGCTGTTTACTGTGATGGCCACACCATCGTCGTTCTCGAAGAAATATGGCCCGATGACGCCTCCGGTCCAAAATCCACACCAAACAGTTACCTTTGCTGGGTGCATTGCAACCCGGTGAATCTACTGTGGATTGTTCTCGGCCCAATAACGGCAGTTCTGCTTGTTGACATTGCCATTTATCCAAAAATGTGCCTCATCGCTGAAGATGATTTTTCGATCAAAATCGGTGTCCACTTCCAACTGCTCTAAAGCCCAATCAGCGTAGATACGGCGTTGTCTATGATCATTTATTTTGAGCTTCTGTGTCAGCTGGATCTTGTACGGATGCATGCCCAAATCCAGATGCAAGATTCGGCGAATTGGTGTTTCCGAAAGGCCGAGTTCCTATACGCGACGTGAAATTGACTGTCGCGGATTCTCACGCACACTATCGTGCACAGCAGCGACATTCTCGGCAGATCTGACGTTTCGACGACGCGTTGGTGTTGGATGATTGTTCACCGAACCGGTTGACTCGAATTTGTTTATCAAATGACGGATAGTCGACTCTGCAGGACGACCAGCTGCACCGTAAAATTGGCGAAGCACGCGGAACGTTGCTTGAACCGATGAATGATTTTCGTAATAAGTTTTAATGATTTGCACATGTTGTTCGCGGCTGAATTGGTTCATGGTGATTTGTGAAGATACATTGAATAATAACAAGTAGGTTAGAAAACTCTACCATAAACAACATGGCCGCCATGATCTGTCAAAAATTGGCCGACCCTTTACAGTTAAAACATAATTTTGGATTCGAAATAATAAATATATCAAGAGATGGAATGTCAGAGGTTGCTCTGAGTTGTTATAAATACTAAACATTGAAAATATTGGTGATTTAATAATGATATTTGATATGGGAATTTGAGTGTGAAAATTGATCTTCTATTTGGTTTTCTGTCACCCAACTGCCTAGTCTTAACTTACAAAATAGTGCATATTGTTGTACGTGTATTTGTGGCTTTGCGCTTATAAATATTAAACAATTTAATCTTCTTTATGGCGGTTGTTGATTTTGGAGACTAATTATTTATAAAAAAATAACACACACATGAATAAAAAAATAGAAAATAGTATTCATTCACATCTTTACAGTTATTTAAATAAATTAAATAAAAATGATTTGAAAGTCAAAATGTCAGAGAGCTAAATGTGGAAATAGTTTATTAATTATTTTTATTTAATTTACCACAAGATTTTTTACAGAAATTTGTGCGAGTATTGATGGCCGAAAGACCATAGGCCGATAGCCTGTTCAAGTAAGCAAACAAGAAACAAAAATACCATTATTTAATGTAAATATATGTAAAACAAATAACTTTGAATAAAGATATTGAAAAAAATAGTATTCCAATATAAATGGTTGTTATTTATCTTTCTTATAAGTTGGAGAAGGAAAACTATTTTTGTTTAAATAATAAACTTTTTTTAATATAATACTCGCACTTATTTCTGCGAGAATTCTTATATGTGTAAAACGGCTCTAACTAAAGAAGAAAAAATATACACATATAAATTAAATAAAAATGATTTGAAAATAATTGATATTCTATTTTCACATTATTTTATTATTAAATATTTTCAAATCATTTTTATTTAATTAATTTAAATGACTGTGACCAAGTGAATTAATGCTTTTCTATTAAATACAGATATTTTTTTTTTTTTATAAAAAACATGTATTTTCTAATAACCATTTACAAAGAAATAAACCTGTTAAAAAGTTCAATTATTTACGACTGCTAATTTATAGAATTGTATAATCCGATTGGAACGACGTAAAATATATACCAATTAACATTAATCAACCCCTTAAAACCCACCAATACACTCCATTGAAAAGCCCACTCCAGTTATCTACAAAACGCCGAAGCTAATAAATACTCCCGACATTCAGATGTGTACAGCACGGGCATAGCCTATGTAGTGCCAACCTTTAGTTAGCATCGATCTTTCTGGGCGGCTTAATTCGCCAGCGCGTTATCAAACGAAAGTTCCCAAATTAAACCGTCAACTTCTCATATAATTCAGTCTTTGTTTAATTGTTCGATGAGTGGATGGAAGGAGGAGGAGGAGAGCGAGAGGATTTTAGAGCCCATCCAGAGTTGAATTACGAAGAGATCTTTCGAGATATTACTTTTCAATTCCGTCCGACTCATTATTCCTGATGCGATTTGTATCGATTTCGGGTTTGCCGACTAATTCCCTCTCGTCCTGGCAACCGGCGTTCTCTTTATGATCTGCGTTCGGGTGTATTTGAGTAGATCACTATTGTTGTATTTGCTGGGGATGTGTATTGATTTGTATTAATATTTGTAGATTTATAAGCTTACGTAAATATTGGGTTTATTATTATCTAGTATAATAATAATTATTAAATTAAAATGATTTGAAAATAATTAATAAATTATTTCCATATTTAGCTCTGTGACATTTTGACTTACGTTTAATGCACATTAAAACAACAACTTCCTGGGAAAATACCCCGTCGGACATTGAATTACATAATGTACTTTAATACTTCAATCTTTTCAAGAAACACAAATTTGAATACATTAGAAGGAGCTGCAATAAAAAGAAAAGCGTGACAGAGAAATATGAGTGTATAGTTTAAGGAGAGGAACTTTAAGAAAGATAAGAAGAAGCTACAAGAAGAAAAAAAAAACGGGACAGAGAGATATGAGTTGTTACGGGTCAATTTTGACACGTAACCGTTTCTGCCTATTGAATTGAAATTAACTTGTTTTATTTGTGTGCTACGAATATTTACCTTATTATTAATGTTCATATTAATTATATTTCTAATAACCTGTGTGTTGTTGACTTGTCAGTGTAGTTGTGAGTGCTCGCTCTAAGTGCGGTTGTTAATTTCAATTCAATAGGCAGAAACGGTTACGTGTAAAAATTGACCCGTAACAGAGTGTTTGGATTAAAGAGAGCAACTTCAACAAAGACAAGAAGAAGCTACAAGAATAAAGAGCATGACAGAGAGATATGAGTTTATAGTTTAAGGAGAGGAATTTCAAGAAAGATAAAAAGCTACAAAAAAAAGGTGACAGAGAGATATGAGTGTATCATTTAAGGAGAGGAAATTCAAGAAAGATAAGAAGAACCTACAAGAAAAAAGAGCGTGACTGAGAGATATGAGTGTATAGTTAGAAGAGAGGAACTACAACAAAGACAAGAAGAAGCTACAAGAAAAAGAGCGTGGCAGAGAGATATGAGTGTATGGTTTAAGAAGAGGAACTTCAAGAAAAATAAAAAAGAAGCTACAAGAAAAAAAATCAAATCATAACAGAGTGTACAGTTTAAGGAATTGAATTGGATTATATTAAAAGAAGCTACAAGAAAAAAACAAAGACAGAAATAAGTAAACTTTTAGCGAAAATGATCATCAAGAAGTTGATTTCCGAAAAGAGGCACGAAATGTATTTATTAAACTGGCAAAACTCGAAGCTGATTGATCACTTTTTGGTGATAAATTTTGGAAAGAAAATAAAAATATTTTTTTTAAAAGGAACTTCTAGAAACACAAATTGGATTACATTAGAAGAAGCTACAAGAAAAAAAAAAAAATAAAATAAAGTGTGATATACAGATATGAGTGCACACTTTCAAAAATGTCTTTCTTTTTATAATCCCTTTTTAAATCGTTTAGTTTTCACAGCGCCGCCTGGGCCTGTATTCCTGAAGTTTTTTAATCGTTTCGGTCGTACGAAATCTATAATTTAAATATGATAATTGATTGATGAGGCTGATAATTGTTGAAAGTTCATAATTACTTATATTAAATAACAATATTTAGTCTTTCAATATCTATTGTAATATCGCTACAATTGTTTTACCACACTGTGGCTTTTTCAAACGAAGAGGCCACAGTGTCGCTGAAAGTGTTATTTAATATAAGTAATTTAAATATGAATTTGACAGTCGCGTGATGAGTTTCAGGAATACGGATCCTGTTGTCCTTTGGTGTTGGTAAAACTTGCCTTGAACAACAGATGGCGCCCAATTGAAGAGTTAAATGTCATACAAATCTAACAAATAAGTAAACACATTTCAGTCGATAATAATTACCAACAAAAAATGCACTGCGTTTTAATGAAATTATTCGAAAACTTATTTTTCACAGCGCAACCTGGTCCCGTGTTCCTGAAATTAGTTGTTCGGGTCGGTCGTATGAAATCTGTCTTTTAAATACGAATTTGACAGTCGTGTACGACGTGTGATGAGTTTTACGAATCCGGACTCTGTTGTTCTTTGATGTTGGTAAAACTTGCGTTCAACAACACATGGCGCCTATTTGAAGAGTTAAATGTAATACAAATTTAAGAAATGATTAATTATAATTCAATTCTGTAATAATTACCAACAATAAAAAACTGCGGTTTCATAAAATTATTTGGGGATTTATTTTTCACAGCACCATCTGTTGTCTGTTGGTGTCGGAAAAGCTTGTACTGAACAATAGATGGCACTTAAAGTGAATTAAATTTAATACAGTTTAACCAAATAATTTTTACAATTCAACAATTATTAGCAATAGAAATATACTGTAATCTCTTGAAATTGTTTAAAGCTTGCGCTGAACATCTCATAGAGTTTAATTATAAAGAGTTAGGTAGATAGGTTTCAATGGCAGCAGCCTTAGGCCTATTACATAATGTACACCTGCTGTTGCATATCAATAAAATATTGCATCATGCAACAAATTTTTGATCCGAGAAAAATTCATTGTGAAAACAAAAATTAATGTTACTTAATATAATGCCATCTGCAGACACGTGTTTCGGATGTTAAAATAAATTAATTAAATTAAATCAACCATATTTCGTCAAATTATACTAAATCAAATCAAACTAAATCGATTTTACAAGATTGATTGGATTGAGTAATGTGAAGTGTTATGAAATCAAATTACATTCAATAAGATTCCTTATTTGTATTTTTATTTTTTACATGGTAAACGTGTTCTTTGAATCTCTTATGTAAATTCCTTTGGGTTTGTCCGATATACAGTTTATCGGAGTCATTACAAGCTATTCAATAAATGCCTGACTCTAATAAATGATTCTTTTTGGGAAGTAACTACCAAAGAGGGTTTATAGTTTTGCCTTCCTGTAGTAAGCCGAAGTTAAGTTGAATTTATTCAATAGCTTGATGATCTTATTTGAAGACCTATCGTCGTATATGAATATACTAAAAATTTATTACTCTTTTGTAGGTGTTATTGTCGCTAATGGTGTCATTGTCAACGTGAAGTCAAAAAATGTATTCAAGTTATCCAATAAATATTACATTATTTAATATAAAATATTATATTATTTGAAATAAATATGAATAAATTATTAAAAATCAACCAATCAAACACAGATTAGATTGAATAACTTTAAATTCTCGACTAGTTTCGGGTTATTAGCCCATTTTCAAGAGAATTTAAAATTTGTTTTATTAAATTTCTATGGATATTTACATTAATGGATATATTGATTTTTTAATTTTATTATATTATTTAGTATAAAATACGGTGTGTATTTATTTTCACAATTTTAATATCGAACTAACACTACTACAATTGCTTCACCTCACTGCAAAATTTTCAAATAAAAATTCTACTGCCAAATCTTTATTACCTAAGAAAATAATAATTAATTAATAAATAATTACAATCACAATATATTGCCAAATAAGGCAAAAAAACTCAAGACTGTTTTATTATTTATATTTGGGTAGAAAGATCTATGATCGTCTTTCTGCCCAAATATAAATAATAAAACAGTCTCTTGTTTGTTTTTTTGTAGTTTTACAATTGTATTTTTTTAATAAACACTGCTACAATTGTTTCGCCAACACAGTTTCATGAGCAGACAGCTAATGTAACCAAATAACATCCTAAAAACATAGAATTACAAAGTTTCCCACAGCTGAAATTGCTTTCTGCGACCGCCCTCACACTTCACTCATTAATCCGTGCTCAATAAGCAAACGCAAATAAATTACAATAATTTCTTATCCTCACAAAACACCTGTTGCGCAATACGAGATTAAGCCTGTAGAAAAGGGAGAGAAACGCCGTTACAATGGTTTAAACCCTCGACGCGCTCGCAAATTCGAAATTTGTACACGCAGACAAAGTACATTTATCGTATTATGCGCAATTTTATGGGCTTTTCCTCGTTAAGATTCAAATCCCCGCGCCGAGGAAAAGGGAGTACTTAAATCCCGAAAACGCCCGCGACATTTCATACGAACTTCATAAAAATAAAATGTTCATTGGGAGGAGTATTGTGTGCGATTTGGAATAAGTAGGGTTTTTTGTCGTTTTGAAGTTTGCATGGATATGAGATTTTTTATAAATAAATGGATGTTAATGGAGTTTCAGGCTGTAATATATTGTGGAGTATAAAGTTTTATTGTAGTTTTCATAACACTTTTTTGCTACTTCAGCTTAAAATGTAAAATAGACTCATTTATAAGGTGGAAACTTTAACACTAATGGAACGTCATAAAAAGAGGAAATAAAACAGAATAAAACCTATTACACTCTTTATAATTACTTTTTTATGTAGAAATTTATGTTCTCCTAGGCATTTATTTTAATAATTAAAATATGAATTTATAGCCCTGTTTGCAATTAATGTAAACAATTTTATTCTAAATTCAAAAAGAAAGAAAATTGTATATATACGTATGTGTGTATATGTGGATTCTATATGTTTGTGTGTGTTGTGTGGCACAAACGCCTATGGTTCAGGCGGGGCCAATCTCACTGCGCATGTTTATGCGAGGGGATCTGACAATTTCACAAATCAAAAATAAGTGATATAAAAAGCGATATTTTTAAGCACTCTAAAAGATCTAAACAGTGACGACAACAAAAGAAAATTTTAGTTATTATTTGTAGATCCTTTACGTATGCGGTGTATTAAATATGTTTTTGATAGTACAATTGTTTGTGATGTTATTGGTATGAAATTAGGACAGTAGAAAACCAACCTTCACCGATACAATCATCTCATACAAACATGAAATTTCAAGTTTTTATAATATAATACAAGCCAACAAAATCCCACTGAATACACCGTCACGTAAAAAAGAAATTGCAATAATCAAGAACATAGAAGTTAACAATGTTAACCTACATTAATCGATAAACTAACCAATAAATACCAAATTTTCCAAATAAAAAAATTCACCGTTGCAACCCTTACAACCACATTAACAAAACTGTTTAAAACATTAACCTTTTACGGGGATATCAGTAACAAAATAAAAAACATATTTAAAAGATGGGATGTACAAATAGCCTTTAAGACAGATAAAATGATTTGCAACACAATATTCAATTGTAAAACGCCGATTGAAAAGGTACCAATCGGGTATATATAAACTAGTATGTACGGAGGGTACTATATAGGTCAATCTCGTCAGAATTTTGGGACGAGACTTCAATAATATTATAGATCTTATAGATTAAAAAAAACAACAACTCCGCTTTCGCTAAACATCTAAAAGAAGAAAACCATACTTTTGTCGAGGATATACTTTCGATTGTACATCTCGCCGAAAAAGGGATTAAAATGGATCTTTTACAGGCGCTAGAAATCCATAAAGCTAAAGATAATCCGGACTTCCCAATCATTAACGACCAGGTTAACTTAACCTACAGCCCCCTCTTCGGAGCATTATAGTTACGAATAAAAATTTGTCAACAGCGAATTGTACTTACTATTGTTTGAGAATGATTACTGTGTAATCGAAACTTGTCACGATTAATAAAAATCCAAATGATATAAAAAAGTAATTTTGTTTTCTTTCTATGCCATAGGACAGTGACTATCCACATAATAGTCGACATACTGTCTTTTTTATACCACTTGGATTTTTATTAATCGTGAAAAGTTTCGATTACACGGTAATCATTCTTCATATGTTCATTAGCCATTTTTTTGTTTTATTGATATAAAAGTTAAATAAAATAACATACAACATAGTAAGTAATAAAACAAATAAATGTAAACAGTTTGCTACCACAAAATTGAGCGCAAAATAGAGAAAAAAATGATTTCTCCATTTCCCGATACATACACACTGGGCTCTTAATATAGATTTTATATTATCATTTATATGGTCTAATACTATAGCAGATTTAAACATGGACACATAATATCAATAGAAAAGATTACTCAATCACTTGGTCACAGTAATTTAAATAAATTAAATTAAATTTACGATAAGAGCGCGCACATTGTTTGCGTCCCGTCCGGCCGGTAAGGATCGCTCAATTTAATTAATTTAATTCAATTGTTTTTCTCAAACTTCATTCTATTTTTATTTAAATTGATTTAATTTAAATAGAAAAGAGTATTTATTCACTTGTTCACAGTTATTTATATAAATTAATTAAAAATGATTTGAATAATTAATACATTATTTCCACATTTAGCTCTCTGACTTTTGACTTACGTTACTTAAGTACGTTAAACAAGTGCACATTAAATTGATTACAATACTTTCCAGATATATATAAAATATTAAATGCTTACAACAGGCCGGGCTAACTCCATGGGAAATATGTCCTCTAAAATCAGTCTCTTTGTATCATATGTATTTTCCATCGTACTTATTGGTGATATTAGCTATAGATCTTCATTGTTTCCGTGATTCAGGCGATTAAATGTTGATGCAAAGATTGCACATCTGCTTTTATATCAAGAGGTTTTGGTGAATGTGTTTGATATTCTGTCAAAGTTATTTTGTAAAACAATTGGCGGCCATAATAAGATTAATATGTGCCGAATTGTGTATCAGTAAAATTTATTGTTAATTTTTTAAGTAAGTTATAATTGAAATATATATACTATCATCATATATATATATTTCAATTGTCTTTGTTATACACTTATTTAAATCTATCGTTATACATGAATAGAAGCGGATAATTCTATACATTTCCTATGAAAATAATTCATTTTCAACAGAATTTTTATTTGTGTGGGATATTTTGTTACTATAAAATAGAATCTCGCACTAATGAAAGCATCTCTCCAACCAGATTAATTATAAAAGAGGAGCAGATTCCTGTAAATTATTTTATTTTGTACAGCACCACTTTTGAGTAAAAGGGAAATAGTTTTGTTGGCTGTCTGTTGTAGTCTATGGCACACAATGAAATTAAATCGTCAACAGATGAAGATATTTATAATGATTAAAAAATTACCTAAACATTGAAAAAAATAATAGCATCATGTATAGTTGCAATTAATAAGTTTAGATTTTCACCAAAGGCTCTTCAGATCTCACACATATTACCAAAAGCTTATATTTAAAATTTGTGTTCAAATAATTTAGTCGTTTATGATCTAGGGTGGAAATATACAGACAGACACACATACATTTCAAAAATTGTTGCAATGGACTCAGGGGACTTCAAAATGGATAATCTCTTGAAATTAGCATTTGAAATTTTTACAATCACAATACTTTTCCTTGGAGATGAGTCCAAAGGGAATGTAAAAGCAGACTTTACCTTGTAGAATTTCAATGCATTTAATAATAATAGAACAGTTATATAACCAAATGTTTGAAAAATTTAATATTTCAGCGTAAAGAAATTTCTTAAGAAACTCATCATTCATTGGATTAATCAATCCAACTTGACTATTGTTTTAGTTAAATCAGTTTGCCACAATTATATTTTCTAAATTACTATATATGATTCAAATAATAAATTTCATGACAACAACAAAAGACATTTTATAAACAAAACAAAACAAAAAATACATTAAAAAATATACTTGACATAGATAAAACAAATACTGCCAAAACTCAAATTGTAGTAAAAAAGATATAGTTGTACATTAAACGTATAATTTCGACAAAATAACATTTGAGATTTTTAATAGTCATCCTTATTTATATTTGCAAAAATTTTTTTTATGTCTACATATACTTACCTAAACATCAAAAATAGAATTTTTATGAAGTTATTAATTGAATTGTTATTTTTTTGTTGTGAAAGTAAAATCAATCAACTGTAAAATGAAAATTTACCAATTTCACTAAAAAAATGAGATATACAAATGTAAACATTTCATTTTAATAATGAAAGATAATATATAGATTTTGATTTAATTACCATTATGTAAATACTTAATAAAATGTACAGCCACCATACACGTTAATATAAGGCCATCTGCAGACACGTGTTGCGGGATCTATCCCTCGTCAGTACAGCTATTCCTTACATAATTTAAAGATGTTGAAATAAATCAATTATATTAAATCAAATTAAATTAATCAATTTAAATTAAATTAAACCAAATTAATTCAATTTAAATGCAAACCGAATAAAATTAAACGGAACGAATTGAATCAAATTAAGGGTGCGGTTTAGAAGAAAGAGATAGCTATACAAATATGGGCAATCACTAATTTGAGTTAGATTGTTGTTGTAATCAATGAACAATATTGTATTATACATTAAAATAATCTTAAAATAACCAGGAATTTCATCAGATAAATTAAAAATTATTTTAATGTTTAGTTTATGTGAAAAATAATTATGAAAAACAATGAAAATTGATCAGATTTATATCAAATTTTAAATTAAATGTTTGCTAATAAAAACTTGTGCAATGAAAATTTAAAGGATTTCACTAAATTCTACATTCAAATGATTTAGCAGACATGACCTATTAATTTCATTATATCTTACAACTTTCTTTTCTAACTTGAACTAATAAATTGACGTAATGCACGAAAATTAACGATTTATTTTTTATTTAGACTGATACTTTATACTTGGTAGATAAAACATGTAAATACACATTCATATTATGAAATCCAAAAGAATAGCTCTATTTTCAAACGATTATTTCCATTTTACTATATAGCTATCTCTTTCCACTAAACCGCAACCTTAATTAAAAAAGAGCGACCCTCACCGGCGCGCGGCACGTGATAGTAATGACAATTTAATTTCGCTGCGTGTAATTGAATTAATTTAATTGATTTATTTCAACATCTTTAAATTATGTAAGGTATAGCTGTACTGACGAGGGATAGATCCCGAAACACATGTCTGCAGATGACCTTATATTAAGTGACGTTCCTTTTGTTTATTTTTGCATTAAAACATTCTCCGATCAAAATTTGTTGGATTATGCAATATTTCATTGATATACAACAGCAGGTGTACATTATGTAATTCAATGTCTGGCGGCATATTTGCCCGAGAAGTAGTTGTTTTAATGTGCATTTGTCCAAAGTGCTTACGTAACGTAAGTCAAAATTTCACAGAGCTAAACGTGGGAATAATTTATTAATTATTTTCATATTATTTTTATTTAATTTATTGATACATAAATTGTAAATATTATAGATTGAAATTCTCTAATAACAAAACTAGGAAACTCATTTTAAAATAAATAAGAATTTTATAATTATTAATAATAATAATATTAGTTTGTACTTTCTTTGTTATAATTAGAAATGGCACTAAAAATGTAGAAACTAAAGTGTTGAGATTTGTAAATAAAGCGTCTCATCATATATACCTTCATTATTATTATTAAATGCATTTTAATTAAATTAAATAAAAAGGCAATTGAAAGCAATTAATTTCTACAATTTAATAATTAATTACGTTTTCTTATTCAATTGTGGAAATTAATTGATGTCAAATTTCTTTTTATTCACTACAATTGATATAACTGTAACCAAGTGAATAAAATTCTTTTTTTTTGGTAATATTTTATTACAAAGAAAATACATTTAATAATAGAAATGTATTTCCTTTATAGCAAAATATTACATTAAACTAGCTGGATATTATTCTGTATATTATTTCATTCCACTTTACTTTTTTTTTTTTCAATTTTTAAAATAATTTATTCCCTCCATCTGGCATTCGTTGTAGAGAGTTTGTCGTAATTATATTGCGGCGGTTGTTTTGCCCATTAATTTTGCGATTACGGTCGGAAGCTCGGTATTATCTTACGCGGCACTAATTTAATTGTGTTTTCCCTTTATATTTTTTCACATTATCCTCCGATCCAATTAGGGCGAATTTACAACGGGCCGAACCTTTCAGCCGCCCCTCATTCCACCGATTCATTAGGACCGGTCGCGACTTTATTGGCCGCGTTAATCAGTTGATTTATCACACCTGAAACTACCCTCATCAAACGGAATGATTTATGGTGGGGAGTGATAAAAAGTGGGTAACAATGGTGAAATTTTGAAATGGACGGTTATAAGTTTTTTTTATTGACTGAATGAATTATATACAGAAACATCCTTATTTGTGAAATTCAAACAATACAAATAAATACATTAGAAAACCATTACGCTATATTATAAATTATATATTTCATAAATTTGCTATCTTGCTATCCAGTCTTTGTCATTTCTCTAAATGCTATGAAATGAATTATAAATAGAATATTTATTCAATCGGTCGCAGTTATTTAGATAAAAATTATTTGACAATAATTAATAAGTGTACATTATGTAATTCAATGTCTGGCAGGGTATTTGCTCGAGAAGTAGTTGTTTTAATGTGCTTTTGTTTAAGGTACTTACGTAAAGTAAGCCAAAATATCACAGAGCTAAATGCGGAAATAATATATTAATTATTTTTAAATCATTTTAATGTATTTTATTGAATTGAATTATATTGACCAAGATTGGACCATTGGATGCGCGCTGTACCCACTTGCGGGGCGAGGGTAAATATGCGATACTAGTGCTGCTTCTTGCGGTGGATATTGTAACACCATAGAAAATTAACCTCATTTACACATTTCAATTAGCCAAGTTTGGGCCATTGGTTGTGGAGCGATGAAACAAGTGCTGCTTTTAGCGAGACTTTAACTGGATTTTAAATGTAGCGCCGATAAGTTCTCATATAAAAATGGCGGTTCCCCGCGGCATTTTGCATGCATGCTGCACCCTATCGACCTTACGCTACGTCTTGATATTCATAGGTCCATGATATTAACATACGAAATGAAAAAATGTCACCATTTTTTGAGGCTTAACAGTTTTTTTCTATTTATATTAAACAAATTATTTTATGGTATATTCCTGTGAGAATGGAACATTTCTAAAAACAATGTTATATTAAACAAATTGTGAAATAAAAACAGCTGAGGATTTCTAAGTGAGATTCTTTTGTCCATTACTTGGACTTCTCTCTCTATTAATGATGACTTTAAATCACCCCAACTTCATTTTTAGTCGCAATAGATGGGATTGACTCATTCGGAATACACAAAATAAAAATTATTGCAACAATCAATAAAAAGTATCAATCAATTATAATAAATCAGTAAAAATAACAAGCTATATTTTACACCAAATTCTTCTGAATTAATAAATTGTAATACATCTCTAAGAAATGTCAATCTACATTTCACACTCTATTCTTTCTTTTAGTATTTGAATTAAAATATATTCCACATTGGCGCTGAACTTTGTTTTCGGATTATTCAAAGGTAGTTTCGAATTGCGAAGTTGTGTTGTTAAATAATCGAAGCCGATGGCGGAATGAAGGAATCAATCGATGCCCTAATCCCTGTAGGACTGTAAAGAGTTTCTTCGGGAATAGTACACCCGAGATGGAGCAGAAAATCCCCACCGCGCCGATCCTAAATAATTCCTTTCCTAAGCCCGAAGAACTGACGCAAATAAAATGAAACTAGAATATGTCTGTTTTGTATTCCGACGAGTTTCAGAAGAAAATAAAAAGCAATTTAGCATTTCGCATCAGATTATAATAAGTTAAGGGTTGATATATCTAATACAAATAAATCCACTTAAATAAAGAAAAAAATAATAAATTTATATAAATCATTCGTTTATATTTTATTCGTATCCTAAATAAGGAAAAACGGATTTATTTAGGATTTAATTGATAATAATTATTTTTCTCTCCTTTTAGTTTCGATCAAAATTGGAAAATAAGTAATAACACATTTCATTAATTTCTCACTTATCCCGTGTTGAAATGTATTTGAATTAAAGGGTAATATATAATTAATAGCTATTTTAATTTGTTTATTATTTTAATAATTAGTGTGTATTTTAATTTATATTTTTGCCAACAAAAATTGGAAAAATACTGCATATTAAAATAAATTCTATGTTATAAAAATTAGTAAATTATATGTCTATTAATTAATTTCAATATATTTTACAATTTTTTACCAAAAAAAACAGTGATTTTTTGTCTTTTTATTTCTATTATATTATTAAACTCCAATCTTAAAAGTTATTTACAAGTCCAAAACTATTTAACTGCGCCTAAATAAAAAATCAAAATTATTTATCAAGTGATTCACAGTACTGTTACCAAATCGGGTTTAAATAAACTGGGAAATAAGTAAAACAATGTTTATTTATGTAGAGTATACTTAACACATTTATTTGCACCACACTGTCTCTATTTATTTGTTATGCGATATTGAACACTAAGAAATTCGTCATAGACTGACTCGGACTGACTGATCGCAGCGCCGCTAGCGAGCGCGCTTATATAGCGTGCTTGTTTCTCGAACTTTCCAGAACTTTCAACGACGCCGCGATTACCGTCGTGCGCTCTGTAGAACATTCTAGAATAATATTTCCAGTTTCTTCTTTCACTTTCGTTACAGTACGATAGGTTATAGGAAAGGGATTTAATTAAGGTTTGATTGGATATACATAGTTTTTTTAACAAATGAAATAGATGTTGTTTAAGAATTAGTATAGTCAGAACACCAGGATTAAAAACGTCGGTAGGATCCTAAATTCCGTGCAACACCTATTTCTTTGTTTTTATTGAAAAAAAAAAAAAACTCATGAAAACACTCCATTTTAATGAATGATAGTAGTAGGAGTTGATTTTTGGTGGTTTTCAGTAAGCGCGAAATTCGGGAGGTTGTCACTCATTTTTCGTATTTCTATCGCAATAAAAAGCATTCTTTTGTTATTTTCTGCACCTATTTATACCTGTATTACACTTTACCACACTTTTATTATCTTAAAACAGCATTTAATGAGCAAAATAGTGAATTTAGTTATTATAAAATTACACTATCCGTGCGTAATTCATTGAGCGATTATTCGACGGTCAACTTGCGTTTTCATCTGTACATTAGTTCTCAACCCATACCATAGATGGCCAATGACCTGTGTCATACTCTACATTCTCTTTTTTTGCTTCTATCATTTAATTTAAACTATTGAGTAACCAAACCTCTTTCAACTAATAACCAATTTCATTTTTTTTTATGAAATAATCTTTGGCTAGATCCTGCATACATATACTGTAGTTTTAAACTGTTAATATAATTAATGGTTTTAATATTTAGACATTGGTAGTTCATATTGTTGATTTTTAATAATTTATTCATATTTATTTCATTAAACTGTTAAATTTGCAAAAAAATAATTTAAATAATAGATTTTGTAAATCGAAAATGTACGATAAATTATTACTATAACCACCTCGTAATTGTACTTCGTATTATACTTACTGTACGTTCTTAGCTTGAAGCGTTTGAGCCGTGTAACACGGTCAACTTTACGCTGAAGTGTGTAACAGAATCTAGAATCTAGCCCAAACGTCAATTGGCATTGTTTTCTAAAGTAGTATAAAATAGACAATAATATTCATATATACTGTCTATTTTCTATGGTTATTGCTATACAAATGTTTAAAAAAGAACTTTTTTTATAAAATTTTAACTAAATTTCTCGATTTTCGTAATGACAATATTCTTTATAAAGAGATGAAATAGATATTGAATGGGTCAACATTAACCGCACAAAACCCCTCCCATTTGTATATTAAATATAAGTTATTTGAAAATAATTAATAAATTATTTCCACATTTAACTCCGTGACTTTTGATTTACGTCATTAGTATAACGGCGCGAGGCAGGTGAGGGTCGCTCTTTTTAATTAATTTAATTCAATTCGTTTCGTTTAATTTTATTCGGTTTTGATTTAAATTTAAGTTTAAATTTAAGTTTAATTTGATTTAATATAATTGATTTAATTTCGCTGAGTGTATTTGAATTAATTTAATTGATTTTTTAACATCTTTAAATTATGTAAGGCATAACTGTACTGACAACCTTTTGTTGTTTTTACATTAAATTTTTCTAGGATCAAAATTTGTTGCATTATGCAATATTTTATTGATGTGCAACAGAATGTGTACATTATGTAATTCAATGTCCGGCGTGGGTATTTGCCTGGGAAGTAGTTGTTTTAATGTGCATTTGTTTAACGTACTTGTTACGTAAGTCAAAAGTGACGGAGCTAAATGTGGAAATAATTTATTAATTATTTTCAAATAATTTTTATTTAATATATTTAAATAACTGTGACCAAGTGAATAAATACTCTTTTACCTTCCCATTTGATTTGATTGCAGCTCTTTATATCTATATCATCTTAGACATAACCTAATGAAAGCCTGCTATGATTTGAAAATATTCAGGGCTATTCCGTACGAAAAATTCTCTATTTAATATCACTTAACTCACACAGGCAGAAAGAGCTATGGTCAATAGCTCATTGCAGACAACTGTTTACAACCGTTGTAATTTTATACAAATACTAATATATGATTATACTACTGTGTATAAATCTGGTAATAAAAATATTGCTTTCTCTCTCCCGTAACTTACAAGCTAAGTATCAATATAAATTATAAAACAGGCTTAATTATCTAGCTATATCGCATGGAAAAATGTAAAGATTAGTATGTACGTTAATACAAATGTTGCTTTGACTGTGACAATAAAAAAAATAACGTACACGTTTAGATGAATGGATACTATACCTAAATTCCAAACCCATTTTGTGGTAAAAATTTCATACATTGAAAAGAAAGTGTTGTCAGTAATGTGGTTCGGATGATTATAAGAAAAAAAGGAGCTACATGGTTTAATTCAATATTAAATCTAATCAGCCATCTTGTGGAAAAATGATCGAATTTTCAATCCTGAACGTAAGAAGGCATGATTCAGAAAATATTATGTTTAATTAAATAAAACACTTTTTAACTTTGTTTGTATAACTTAATATTTTATTTTAGTGACTATAGTTTCGAAGCATAGAGCTTCATTATCAAACTAAAAGTAATTTTCATTAACAATTGAAACGAATTATTTAGGCGGTATAACAGCTTTGAAAAAGGAGGTGTATATTAGGTCAAGCAGGTCATTGATTACGGGGATTTCCGGATTAGCGCGAGCTCTATGAATTTCCAAGGACTCCGGGAGGTCCATCTTCCTACCCTTTTCAGCAAAACGTATAATCGAAAGTACATCCTTCTCAAAAGTATGTTTTGATTCTATTAAACGTTTTGAGAAGGATGACTTTTCAACTAGAACTTGCCGAAAAGAAAGGATACGTTCCTAATATTGGAACTACGACCAGTTTGCCCTATATACACTCCCTTACAATCATTACAAGTGAGTTTATATATTCCCGATCTGTGGGTATAGTACGTTTTTGTTTTTACATTAAAAATGTTATATTTAATTTTTAAATATGGTTTAAAAGCAAAAAAAATATTTATTTAATTTTTTGTGATATTGAGCCTCAGTAGCTCAGTGGTTTTAAAATTATCTGTTCTTCAGTTATACCATTGCCAGCATATATGTATTTTAAATTCATTTGATTTTGTGATTATATATTAATTTATCTATTATGGTGGTGATATAGCTGTTTGCCATCGCTATTGTTTTTATTGTATTAATTTCTTTAGTTAAGGATTGTACAGAGAGAGGAATGTTTAGGACGCAGTGTATCATAGAGTTAGTTGTCTGTTAGTACCAACAAAATAAGCTTCTATTTTTATTGCACTGTTAATGTTAAATGCAGCCATTTTGTGTTTATGGGGGTGATTGGAAGATGTCGGGATTACACGGTCTGTATAAGTGGGTTTATGATGTATTTCAAAGGTTAATAGTTTAGTTATGAACAAATCTAAGAATTTTATGTTATTGTTACTTTCTATTTCTACGGTGAAATATATTTTTGAGTGGAAGTTGTTAATAAATTCTAAGAATTGAGTTAGGTGTCTGTTAGTACCAACAAAATAAGCTTCTATTTTTATTGCACTGTTAATGTTTGATTAATCGAATAAAGTTTTTACTAGTTCAATACAATCTGAGGGTGGGAGAACATATTAGATACGTCGAAAGAAACTAATTTATGTTTAAAAGGATGTTAATTTATTTCAATTTTAATAAATGAAATACTTTTTTACTTTGTTTGTATAACTCGGATTGATTTTATTGTTGACTATAGTTTCGACAACCTTAACGTGTCATTATCTTGTCGAAACTATAGTCAACAATAAAATCAATCCGAGTTATACAAACAAAGTAAAAAAGTGTTTCATTTATTAAAATTGAATTACAATGTATAACAAAGTAGAAGCCTTAACAATTAACAAGTTAATTTATTTGTTAATTCGTTTTAGTTTTTACTGATGTTCAGTTTTTGAAGTAAGTTAGTTTTCGGAATCAATTATTAAGTTGGCATGATATTTTATGTGCAGGGGAGTGAATAAAGGATACTACTGGTTTGATGGGTAAATTAATTTTGTGAATTTTAGACAGGCCGTATAATCTAGCACATGTGGGATTCATTGGGAATAAGTAGGAAGTATTTATAATATTGCGAATTGAATGGGAATCGTTTACTACGGATTTCAATGATTATTGGAATTTTTATGTGGGATCTGCATTTATTTCTACGACATCGGAATTCTGTCGGGTCTGTAGTTTTGTTGATATAAGCTGGTTTGTCTAATACAACCACTGAGTTACCTTTATCTGCTTTTGTGATTATTAGGTTATGGGTTTTGATTTTATTTTTGACTGATTTAATTATTGTACTGTCTGTATTACTAAATTGTTCTTCTTTAATAATTTCGGTGATTTTTTGATTACTATACTCACAGTCGGGAATATTTCTTAGCGCTGATTCTGTTTCCAATATTAACGACTCTTTCATATGTTTGGTAATAATAAGGAGATTAATTGGGACCTAAACTTATAAACGCTTCCTCGTTTTCACTAAACTGTACACTGGCTTCCGTTCGATATTTCTTCTCGTCGTAAGTTTATGAAACAAAAAACACAAAAGAAGAAGATTAAAACACTATGTAGGAGTTTTAAGCTTCTTCTTTTGTATTTGTTGTTTCATAAACTTACTTTTCCTCTGATGTAGTCGTCCAACAGATCGAATTCCACTTGGTGTAAGTCATGAGTTAATTCACAGTGGAGATTTTTTTATAATGATATCAAAACATACTTTTGGGAAGGATGTACTTTCGATTATACATTTTGCCGAAAAGGATAGGAAGAAAGACCTCCTAGAGTCCTTGGAAATTTATAGAGCTTGCGCTAATCCGTAAATCCCTGTAATCAATGATCAACTTGACCTAAAATACACCCCCCTTTTCAAAGGTGTTATACCGCCTATATAATCCGCTTCAATTGTTAATGAAAATTACTTTTAGATTGATAATGAAGCTCTATGCTTCGAAACTATAGCCACTAAAATAAAATAACATGTTATACAAACAAAGTTAAAAAGCATTTTATTTAATAAACTCAAAATGTATAACCAAGTAAAAGCCTTAATAATTAAACAAATATTATGTCTGGTTATCCTTGTCTAGCTATAAGTACTCGCTTATGCTACGCAGCATTTAAACTTTGCAGTTGGACATGCAAGTAATTAAATTACAAAATAGCCATCATCATAACTTTCAAATGGGTGAATGAAAAAAAATGAAATTTTGTGTCAGTATATCCGACAAATGGATGAATATTTCAGACTATTAAGAGGAATTTAAAATCTTAAGATGTTTTGATAGTTCAACATATTTCCAGAAGCACATTCAATGTCAAATTTCGTGCTTATTTTAAATGGCACACCCTATATATAATAGACCTATCTTGTAGAAAATTGTATTGTCTTTCAGAAAGTATAAAGGTATTCTATACCTGCACCTAATAGTTTTCAAGATATATCCATTTTTGTTAATTTTCGTCATTATCATTATTATTTTAATATAGCAATGTAACATAAAGCGCCATCTATTGCTTAATTTAATAATCATTATTGGCAGTTATTCTAATAGGCTTTTGTTTATAAACAAATTTAATTGACACATTCGTAGTATTACTAACAATTGAAAAAATAATGTTTCCCTTAAATGAAAGAATTAACATGATTCTAATAATAATATAATGTTATTAAGATTGTCTCTTAGTGTACAAAATGTTCTCTGATGGAAGACATCCTAATAAGAAGACTGTAAAGGAAGTTTTAAATACATTCAAAACTGTAGGCAGTATGAAGTATTTGAAAAAAACTATCTTGAATATAGTAACTAATAATGAGGAGGCACAATTACAAGTTTAATTCCATTGAATATTCGTCAAAACAGGTGGTTTAATAAGCAATAAATTGGAAGAGCATGGTCACCTAGATCCTCTGATTTAATCCCCATGTATTTATTTCTGTCAAATCAAATATACAGCACTCCTCACACAACAATTGAATACATGGAAAGCCGAATTAATAATACATTTAGATCAATTATACCTAATATGCTGAGAAATGTCAAAATATCATTTAAAATAAAATTAATAATCATTAATACTATTTTGTCAATTTATTTGATGTATTTCATTATATTTGTTTTACAATTCTAACAAGTTTTTATCAAATAATTTACACATGTGTAAATAAATAATGCCATTAATATATTCACAATTCATAAAATTAGTGTATTAATTTAGGAAATATCTCGAAAATCATTTGTTGGGTCAACTGACTTTATTTATAAACAATAACTAAACACTTGCCTTTATGGAATAATAATAATAAATATTAAATTGAACAATAGATGGCGCTTTGTATCGACTTTCCATATTATGAATAATAAATATTATGGCAAAAGTTAACGAAAATGCATATATCTTTGAAATTATTAGGTTTATGTAAAAAATACCTTTATACTTTTTGAAAGACAATACAATTTTCTATAAGATAGGGCTATTAGATATAGGGTGTGCCATTTAAAATAAGCATGAAATTTGACCTTGAATGTGTCTCTGGAGTTAAGTTAAATTATCAAAACATCTTACGATTTTAAATTCCTGTAAATAGCCTAAAATATTTACCCATTAGTCTAATATACTGGTACAAAATTTCATCTGTTTTCATTTATCTATTTGAGAGTTATGATTTTTTTTCGAAAAATTATTAGGTCTAGGCATATAAATATATTATAAAAGTTAACTTTATTTTTGATGTAGAATATGAAAAAAATATAAAATATGGGTCATTCCATTAAAAAAATATAACTATGATACGCTATGCTTTTATGGGACACCCTGTATATTTGATACTAATTTTAAAATGTGGTCCTAATAGACATACATAGGCCTGCGAAAGCCGATTTTGAAAAAAAAAACCATTTAGCCGCAAATCTACTCGGCGCGCACGCTGAGACACCCTGTATATATATATATATATATATATATATATATATATATATATATATATATGTATGTATATATAACCTTCGTGAGTTTTTGTTATTACTTCTTATTATGTTTTTAATGTACTATTTATAACCTTCGTGAATTTTTGTTGTTACTTCTTATAATGTTTTTAATTTATTAGAATCCCATTGAGGTATTATAACAAATTAGACTATGACTGATCGGGCGCTAATGAGCTCCTTTACTTATTAATTAAATCAGCATTATTAAATCTGACGAAAAGCTATATCGATTTCCGGTTTAATAAAATTTTATCAAATATTATAACGAAACATTATTTTCATTATATTATATTTGTTGATCCTCATCAATAAAAAAACATATTTATTAAAATGAAATTAACGGACTGAACAAAATATTTTATAACTCAAGTCTATTTTATGCAGTGAGGCCCATTTGATTAATCCAGTAGAATATCTCAACAAATATACATTACACAAAAAAACATGTGGAAATAGATGTTTATTGTTATAACGAAGAAGAGAATATAAAAGGTAATAAGTTAATAAATAAATAAAAATGTAAATTTAAATTATTAATTGTTGAGACTTCTACTTCTACCAATTTATACAAACAAACTAAAAAATGTTTCAATTATTAAAATTATTGTAATTCAATTTTAATAAATGAAACATTTTTTGGTTTGTATAAATTGGTAGAAGTCTCAACAATTAATAATTTAAATTTACATTATTATTTATTTATTAACTTATTATCTTCTACAATCTCTTCTTCGTTATAACAATATTTATTAAAATTGAATTACAATAATTTTAATAAATGAAACATTTTTTAGTTTATATAAATTGGTTTGTGTCTTGTAAACTATAGTGTCGACAATCTTAACGTGTCCTTATTAAATCAAAAGTGACCTCTGTTTGTTGAAACTATAATCAGTCCAAGTTATACAAACTTGGACTGATTTATTTTAAATTATTTATTTATTTTAAAAAATATATATTTATTTAAATTACATTTTTATTGATTTTGTGTTATACATTTATTACATATTTATAAACACTCACTTTCTATTTGCGCTTTATATGACCCTTTTAAATAATCCTAAAACATCCCTTTTATCGCAAAAAGGTAACGTCTCTCTGAAAATTTTATATAAGTGCGCCTTGGAATAACATATAAAAGTTGTTTTTTTTACTGAAAGTAATAGAATTTATTTTATGCTTTTAATAATCCGTGTTATAATTTCTTTTTGTAGTTTTGTAATTGATAAGAGGAAAGAAAAAAAATGTATGTGATATACAGTGTGGCCAGAACAGGCGTGATAATCTTCAGTTAAAGCGGTTCGTTAATCAATTTTAAGTAAAAAAAAATAACTAAAAAAAGTTTTTAAAATAAAAAATTAAATTAAAAATAATAAAAAAATAAAACACAAGGCTTCATGAGGTCATTAATATCCTAAATATGTGACTAGAATTTGTTCTTAACTTTTGTGTAAAATTATTGCTATTAATAATAGGCTTATCATTAAATAAACATTTACATGTTTAGCTGGATGTTAATAGAACTAATTTTAAACAAAATATTTCAAACATATTTCTGATTTATAGTCACATAATTATTATATTAATGGTCTCGTGAGTGTTAATGAAGAATCGTACAATATTTTATTATTTAAATTTTCTACTTGAAATTAATCAATGAACCACTTTCCTTGAAGATTATCACACTTTTTCTGGCCACCTTGTATATATAGATATATTTTTATTCAGACAATTACATACATTTTTACAAACATTGACATAAAGTATAAATAATAAATGAACGTGTTTGTCTGTTGTGGTATATCGACTAGAATACAATCTTTCTGCTCTGTTTGTGCTATAATCTTGTTTATAATAAATGTTTTATGTGACGCTTTATATAATTCTGATATATTCCAGTTACTACAGAAAAGTAAATATCTTTTAAATTTGAATACGTACCATTGTTTAGAAATGTACTTTAAAAAAAATGTTCATTTTCCTGACCTTTACTTTCGGGATCGCGGAATGTATTGTAAATGTGAATTTGCATTATAAATATTTTTGTAAAATATGCTTTAAATATTGTTTTAGTGCGAAACATATATTTAATAAACAATTGAAATATAAATTTGAATTTAAAAAATGTTATTTATGTTCATATTATAATAAAATATATAAACTATTTTATAATTTTCACACGGAAACAATATTTAAAGCGTATTTTACAAAAGATATTTATTTATATACAAATATCTTTATTCAGAAAATTATATTTTCACAAAACATTGAGTATATATATTAAAATAAATGTTTGTCTATCCTGAGCTATCGATCGGGAGTCTCGCACATATATTTATTTATTTATGCAAATTCACATTTACAACACATTTCGCTATCCCGAATATAAAAATCTGGAAAATGGTGACATTTTATAAAAGCCTTACATTTAAAAATAACGGTGTGAGCACGCCAACGGCATTACATATTTATAAAATGATTTGACTTCAATTATTTTTCATAAACACCACCCATAAAATTTGGAAATAGCAGAAAGATCGGCTTAATAGTGATGGGTAAAATCCATTATCCTCATGACCCGCTTCTCAATTCTTCCAACATCCTATTACATCACCTCATCTATGTCACTCCCATCCAATCCCATCGTTGTTTTGAAATTTACTTCTTATCCTATTCACTGTGACTTATTACAACCACTTTGCATTCGCCATAATAAAAAAAAAAAACATAATTTCCTATCGTAAATATCCCTCCATCACAATTCATGATTTCATTATGTCTTTTCATAATATTAGCAATCATGATAGTAGAATTACGCATATTTGCTGACCTAGGAACAAATTATCAATAATGGCTAGTTTTTTTATTCAAAATAAAAGAAAGACAGTTCATTTAAAAGAGCTATAGCTGATTGACACTTAATAATTATTTAAATATAAAAGAGTATTCATTCACTTGGTCACAGTTATTTAATTATTTAATTTTTGTGCGAGAGAGCTAAATGTGAGAATAATTTATTAATTATTTTCAAATCATTTTTATTTAATTTATTTAAATAACTGTGACCAAGTGAATGAATACTCTTTGCTATTTATATACTCTATCAATTTTTGTTACGTTCTTGTAAATTTAATTTTTAATAAACTGTTATATTTATTTATATTATATATATATATATATATATGATAAAAATATATATTTGAATTAAAATGTGAATATAATTTTGTTGTTTCAGTCAGAGAAGACCACAAAGCATCGGATCAGAAGACGGTCGGATTCGTCCGGGGTCGAATGGTAGCTTCCGGTCGGCCGGAAGTGGCTGCGCCAAGCTGAAGCGACACAACGCTTGTCGCCAAAAGAGCAGAACGGTCACCTCTTTGCCGCTGAAACCCTTTCAGGATGTCTCGGTAAGTCCACCGGAAAATTACCGTTTTGTTTCATAACTTTTAAAACCACAGGAAAAACAATGCTTTCACAATGGAATAATAATAACAATGTTTAAATTGTTGAATTATTTTAAGGTTCCGGTTTAGTAGAAAGAGTTAGCTATATAGTAAAATGGAAATAATCGTTTAAAAAAAGAGCCACTCTTTTGGATTTAATAATGTGAATATGTATTTACATTTTTTATCTACTAAGTATAAAGTATCAGTCTAAATAAAAAAAATAAATCGTTAATTTTCGTGCATTATGTCAATTTACTAGTTCAAGTTAGAAAAGAAAATTGTAAGATATAATGAAATTAATAAGTTATTAGAATTCAGAATTTAGTGAAATCCTTTAAATTTTCATTGCGCAAGTTTTTATTAGCAAAAATATAATTTGAAATTTGTTATAAATTTGATCAATATTCATTGTTTTTTATAATTGATTTTCACAAAAAATAAACATTAAAATAATGTTTAATTCTTCTGATGAAACTCCTGCTCGAATTAGCGATTTTCAATATTTATATAGCTATCTCTTTCATCTAAACCGCACCCTTAACGATGGAGTATGTAGAGTAGTACACTCTTTGTAATCATGTAATTTTAGTATCAAAATAGAGAAAGATGTTTAATAAAATAACAATTCTAAATAATCATACTTTCTATATATCCTAGAAAGTCCCGGGACGGCCAAATAATTCGAAAAATACACATCCAATGGAAAACCAAAAAATGCTAATTCAATATTTTAAAAAAAATCTTTCGAATGATATGAAACACATTCCCTTGCCCCCATTCCTTGTGGATAATGAGGAAGTTCAATACTAAAATCGCCATGCAGAAGTGCAACTTCAGACTCACGTAACCCTTCGGAGTTATCTGTAAAATACATCATCTATTAGAGGTTCGATATAGTGATAGAATAAACAAGAACTGTGAGCCCATGTTAAAGATGTTTATCTGCATCATCCAAAGGACAGCTAACACTATCCTTTTCAGTCGTTCTTTTCCCGTTTGATGTAGAATGTTATTGGTTCAATTCCCGTTGGCTAAGTAGGGTAATACATTGAAGTGTTAGAAAAACGCTGCAAGCTTAATTGCCTTAATTCTTCCTTTTTATTAGCAATTCTTCAATTTGGAATAATTTGTTCTGTATTAAATTTTTTAAATTGCGTTATCAATTCCGTTGAAACATTCGTCGCGCATTTGCCGAGATATATCCAAGCTCTTTTACCGCCAGATTTAAAGTCATTGTTATCTTTTATTGCTGCTCTTCCAATTTGTTACATCCTTTGTTTAAATTGTATTGTTGTTAATTCAGTATATTTTTTTATAGATTTGTTAAGAGAAGTTAGTGATTTCATTTAATTTTACCCTGATTACGCTTAAATTGAGTTATTTTTAAATACCAACTTAATATAATATGCATTTAAAATATTCAATTTTGGCATAAATTCGTTTGTAAATGGTTTCCCTGGTATGGGCCAAGGATCATTTGGGTATAAGCAGGAAAGAAAGTATGGATTCATTTGATAAAACATTATTTCTGATATATATTTAAATTATTCCCTCAGTCCGCCCGACTTGGATAATAAATTAAATTTATATAATATATAATAATATAATCATAATAATAATATCTATTTACATTAAAAAATCACCATTTACATATGTTACATCACAAAAAAAATATAACAAAAGTACGTTCAAAAATATTCAAATTCAATCGAGTTACGTAGGAATAGTTCATAAACTGGATTTGGATGTTGAGTACGAACCTTTAAATATGTCTAATCAGGTACATTCGCAATACGTGTTGTCATGACACATCATACGTGACAAAGAATTGTAAAAACTTGATGTTTTATTACACGTTTCCATCGTTTTCCATCTTTTTTGATTTGGTATGCGAAATCCAACTTCTTACGGCCGTGTTGGTGAGTGTAGTAGTCCATTCAAGATTCGACATACAAAACATAAATTTGCTACAAGTCTTCGGTATTCGCGCGATTTTATGCTGAATGTATTCATTATACGAGAATAGTTCCCTGAAACATGTTGCATTCCATTTTTAAACTCCATACATCTAAGGAATTTCTTTTGAACTTGTTCAAGAAGATTAATATTTATTATCGTATATGGATTCCAAATAGTAGAAGCGTATTCCAGATAACATCGCATGAGTGCATAATATAGTGTCTTTAAACAAATTAAATTTGAGTCTATACATAATTTCCAAACATAACCTCACATTATAATATTAAGGATATTACTATTGAACGAGAGTTTGTTGTTAAAAGTTACACTTAATTTTTTTATAGTATCATCTTTTATTGTATTATGTGATTTAATATTATACAAAGTGTACAGAAAATGAATGAAAAGCTTTAGGAAGCGTCTCTTTGACTAATTTTTAGATAAAAATATTAACGAAAATAAGTCACACGGTCCTCCCTTAAGCCTCACGGGCCACTTAAAAGAACTATACATTTGGCAAAGCTGGATCAAACAAGTGTTATTAAAAATAATCATACATTTCACATGTCAAATTTGAAGTTTAAGATCAAAAATATATAAATTGTTCAAACTGGTATCCATCAGTTTCTAAATAAATCTGGAGCCTCCGAGGAAATAGAATTTATTACCTGGAGCAACATATCTTCTGTAATTAATTCAACTGCAGCATTTATCCTGTTTATAACTTCTACATCATCCGCTGGAGGTGTTGCATACACCTTTTCTTTTAAAAAGCCCCAAATACAAAAATCGAGTGGATTCATATCCGGTGATTTTGCTGGCCATAGTATTGGTCCATTACGTCCAATCCATCTTTCGGGAAAATGTTCATCCAGCCACTCTTTAGAAATTCGTGCATTGTGAGCAGGTGCTCCATCATGCATGTGTGGCATATTGTTCAATAAATTTAATGGAACATTTTCTAAAATTTCTTCTAAAACATTTACATATTCCAATGCATTTAATCGAGTTGGAAGAAAAATTGGTCCAATAACACGTAAATTTAAAATACCAAGCCAAACATTTACCGAAAATTTTCTTTGATGCCCAAATTCTCTGACCATCCGCTGATTTTCTTCTGCCCAAAAATGAAAATTATGGCTATTAAATACTCCCTCCCGCGTAAATGTACACTCATCGCTCCAAAGAATTCGAAATAATAAGTTAGGTTCCTCTTGAATTTTGTTTAAAATTGTGTTACAAAACGCTTTTCTATGCACATTGTCATTTTCATACAATGGTTGTACTTTTCGGATATTTGATATCAGATTAACATATTTTGTGTTAGCACTTTATACACTGTTGTTGGGATGGGGCTGGGAACATTTAATTGACTGGCTATTTGTCTCGTACTGGAAGTAGGATCTTCATGAACAGCATCTAGAATTTGTTCCTCCAACTGAACTGTACAATGCTCCCTAGGTCTACCTCTGTTGACGTAATTTGGAACAAATTTACCAGATTATCCAAGTCTCTGGTCCAATTTGCGGAATGTATTACTACATTGGTGTTGTCGATTTGGATATCGTGTTCGATATTCTTCTCTTGCCATGTTTGCATTTCCGTTGCAAAATCCAAATACCATGTACATATCAGCAAATTCGTTAAACGAATACATCGTACAAAAAAACGCGTTGGAAAGTCACTTGAATAATTGTAGATTTACGTAGACTTTTTTCGAATAAACTAATGTCAAATCAATCAAATAAACGTCAGCATTATCAAATTTGCAAACGAGCGTGCGTCGTTGCCAGATCTATTTTCATTAAAAGAATGCTTGTGATGAAGTTATAAAATTGTAAAAATATCCGATTTATTAATCATTTACATCAATGGAATTATACACGTGTCTAATTGATTGTTAATGCTATTGATATTTTACAAAATATTTAAAAAACAATACTAATTTATAGTCACATATTTAAAATTCCGAAGACCTCATGAGCCTCAATGAAGAACCATACAACATTTTTTTATTTGGATTTTCTATTAAAAATTAATTAATGAATTGAGTTACCTAAAGGTTTTCACTCATTTTCTGTACACCTTGAATGTGAAGTCAATTTTCTCTCTACGCCTGGTGGTAGATATTGTAAAACATTTGTTAATATTGACGAAAGGCCGATTTTTGGTGCATGAATCATTGAAATTTGTGATATCTTACTAAATCATATTGCAATTATCGTGAATGGATACAATTTTAAACAATTTTAAGTCGTCGGCAAATAGTAATAAATAGCAGTTTCGAATACAATGATGTATATCATTGATGACCAAGACAAACAAAAAATCGGTCCAATGAGGTACCTATGAAGTAACGTTTATAGTGTCGGAAATGAAATTTTGATACGGATATTTTGCGTTCTATTACACAAAAAAGATGAAATCCACTTTATTGTATTACTACAAAATCCATAAGACAACAGTTTTTTCAAAAGTACCTCGTGGTCTATAGTATTAAATGCCTTTCCAAACCTAGTAAATATTGTGTCAACCTAAAAGCGAGCATTTAGGGCATTAGCTGGAAAGTGCTAATATTCATGCAAGTAGAAACTGTAGATCGACCCCATGTTGATGTCTTATTAATATTTGCCGAGAAAATGATCCCAATTGAACCGCCACTAATTTATCAAGTAATTTTGGAATTAATGATTGAATTGATATGCCGTTATAATTATTTACTTGACTTTTATCTCCTGATGTATGTATAGGGATAATACAAATCGACTTCCAGAGAGATGGTACCATTCCAACCGATAGTGATTTATAAAATAAAATAAATTATAAATAGAGAAAAAAAAACAGTTTTTTTAATAGCTTGATCAGGCCCGCAAGTGTGCCTATATTTAAGGTTTAAAATGGCATTAAAAACGTCTTTAACCTTTACCGATAGATTATTATCTTAAACAATGCCAGAAACGTCAAAGTAATCTGATATGTTGATTGAAGGGGCATAAATAGATGAAAATAATTAGCATAATTAATTTAATATATCCGATCCATTATCCGCACAAGCATCATTGTGAAATATTTCTCGAGGAGTTTAAATCAATAATACTCCTAATATTACAATCGGAACCTTCCTCGATTTTTGTTTTACACAATCCCGAATGCAGAAATATCTCTTTCCATTGATCTGCTGCTTAATCCCAGAGTCCATCACTTTGCGTACAATATCATAATTCCGATTACTGATATAAATAAATTAATCGCAGGTGAAAAGAATTATCAATTTCAAAATGCACTCAACATGTATATTAATTCGATACATTGGGATTTTACCTCATTCAATAGGGATTTGGACATGAAAGACTTAAAAAAAAGACGACGTCTTTTTTTTAAATCCTTTGCATATTGCCAAAGAATTTGCGATCAGAGTTGGTAGAGAAGAACGAATATTAGATAAGTGTTGTTTATGACATATTTTACGCATTTTTTACATTCGGATATATGAAAAATGTTCATAATCAGTAATCAATCTACTTTTTTAATTTGTGTGAGTAATGTTTTTCTTACGTATTAGTAGTCGTAGGTATCTAGTCATCAATTTTAGGAATGAACTCTCATATGGTTCAATGAAACTGTATGGTATGAACAGATCTATTGCAGCATAAATTATATTATAAAAAGTATTGACCATCACGTCCGTATCACTATTGATTTAGATAAAATCCCAATGTATCGAATTAAAATACATGTTGAGTGCATTTTGAAATTGATAATTCTTTTCACTTGCGATTAATTTATTTATATCAGGAATGTTGAGTGCATTTTGAAATTAATATATTTTTTTTTTTTTCACTTGTGATTAATTTATTTATGTCAGTAATCGGAATAATGATATTGTACGCAAAGTGATGGACACTGGGATTAAGTAGCGGATAAAGGGAAAGTGTAAAACAAAGATCGAGGAAGGTTTCGCGCAAGTTATGAATATTGTTGATTTAAACTGTATTTAAAAAATTAAAACAGTTTACAACTGTATGTGATATTTTATCCGATTATTGCGATCCAATTGCAATACAACAAATATATCATTGGTGGTGTTGACATTCCTCCCAGATCTACTCTTATTGTATACGAATTTTATATTAATAAACTTGAGGAAATTGCTGAGTTGAATAATTCTTATCATTTCATAAGTTGTGGAGATTATAATCTTCCCCACTTATAATGGAATAATAATAATTTCATTATAAGTGGGGAAGATTATAATCTCCACAAATTATGAGATGATAACAGTTTCCTCAAGTTTATTAATATAATATTCGTATACAATAAGATCAGATCTGGGAGGAATGTTAACACCACCAATGATATATTTGTTATATTTAATTGCAAAAATGTTTCCAAAGGTTTATCATCCGTTGTGATATGAGAATAACTTAATAATGATACAGAAGAGTTTTCATTCACTTCGTCACAGTTATTTAAATAAATTAATTAAAAATATTTTCAAAATATTAAAAGAACAACAAACATTCATTGGATAAACTGATATTAATCAGATTATTAAATTATAAATTAATAAATTCATTGGTTAATTCAAATTAAACTTTTTATATGTATATAAGGCTCAACTCTACTGGCGAGTGATAAATCCGGAAACATGTGTCTGTAAATGACTTTATGTTTTTGTTTGTTTTAGTAATTGTTAAGTAAGTTTCACTTACGTTTGTTTTTTTGCATTAAATATTCTCTAATAAAAAATTGTTACTTGTGCAATCGTTTGTCACGCAAGAGCAAATGTTCATTGTGTAGTTCTATGTCTTACAGAATGTTTGCTAGAGAAGTGGTGCTTCAAATTAATGTTTTTTTTTTTAAGTTTTTACGGAACGTAAGTCAAAAAGTGGCAGTAGCTGAAGAGAAAATAAATAATTAATTATTCGATTCAGTAAATTAATCATTTTCATTTTCTATTTCATTTAATTTCAATAACTATGACCAAGTGAATGAACAATCTATTTCTAGATTGTTTCTATTATTAAATTTCTACATTCGCCGCTTATCTTAAAGTAAAATATGAAAATATTTAAGGAGAAAAATGTATGCGGCTTTTATTTTATAGGAAATTACTTATTTTTTATTTGATAATAAAAACTATACTATTACCATCAAATAAGTCGATCGATTTGAATAAATTCACTATAAACTTACTTGTTACGACATTTCAATAAATATTTATTTTATTTGCACTCGGATTCAAATATTTATGCAATTGGCAGTGAAACTTCGAGCGTTGAAAATTGATGTTTTCATAACACATAATTTGGCAAGCAATGCTAAATGTAAAAGCATCCATTCAATATAAATATATTTTAAAACAAATTGCACAAATTATGCTCAATGTACAAAGGCAAGGTCAGTACTGAAATAAATCGTTTTACTGCTTGATTATTTATTGACTTATATATATATATATATATATATATATATATATAAAAGCACCTTTATTTAGACAATATGACAACAAATCTTACAAAATTTATTATAACAATATGTACAATTGTGTTAGTAGTCTGTCATTGACTATCGACCATAAGTCTTTCTGCCCTTATTGACTGATTTTCCAACAATTGTTACCTTTATTTAATATTCAATTATTTATAAAAATAAATAAATAAAAATAATATATACATATATGTATAATATATAAACGTTTACCAATAAATAATACAATATTGAACGTATTGTTGTAAATATTTTTTTTAGGATTTGATAGTAAAATTCGATATAATTACATTTAACAAAAAATAGTTGTAGTTACACATCTTTATTGACAAGATTTTGAGTTTATAATAATAACAATACAAAATATTTTGAAAATGTAAAGGAAAATGTAAAGGTCTTTCTGTTTAACAAAAAATATTAATCAGAAATTCTTGTAATAAAACGATGCCACATGAAATTAGCCAAAAGATGGCGCTTGTGTCCTCTTCCATTTATTATAATTCAGTAATTGTTATTTTGAATTTTATTGAAAAGTAAATATTTTGAAGAGAAATGATTACATTTTAGATATCAAATTAATGTTTTAAACTGACTAATGACTACGTTAATATTTTCATACAAAAGGACATTAGTTGATGACTTGTTTTGCACACGTCTCATCCCCTCGTTAAAATCATTGTGTTTTAGGTTTAATATTGTTTTTTTTTGTGCAAACTGCCTCTTTATTAATAGTGATAAAATTGTAATAATTATGTAAAGTTTTAAAACAAGTATAAGTTAAAGTTTGAGCTCAGAGTTAATGCTATTAACTTCTTGTCAACGAAACCCGCAAGGAATTATCAAAAGCTCCACGTAAGGAGTGTTAAGAGCATTAGATCCTAAATTAAGGAGCAAGGCCACCTTGGAGCCCGAAAAAACCTTTTCGAAAATTGTTTTCTCAGTAACTATATTAGTTACATAGCTGAGGTTTAAGGGTAAACATAGAGCATTTTTTCGTTTAAAATTTAAAAGTTATTCATACATTTTCGTCGATAACAGATGGCGCTGCGGTCGTGAAAGTACGTCAGTATTTTAAAAATCTTTTTTTTTTCGTGCACACCGCTACCATATTAGGAGATTGATCTGGAACAAAACATATAAAACGGGTAGTTAATAAAAGGTTAAAACTTGAGAAGTACACATCCGATTCTAAAAATATTTATTTTTCGGGAAGTTGTGTACATTTAAAAAAAAAATAGGAAAATTTTCGAACAAAAATTGTACATTCAATTGGCTATACTTTTTAAATATGGAATAAGGAAATGAAAGTCGCAGGCTGATTGAATAATTGGTTTACGAATTATAGGTGTGCCCCATTTAAAAATACAATGCGTTTAAAGGTAGTGTTGTGGTTTCTGATTAGAAATGTGCATGTACTAAAGGTATTTAGTCCGCAATTCCTGCACGATAAAACTGGCCTCCAAGATCCTTATTCTACAATTCCGATTCTTTTCAGCCCTCCCGAAGCGATCTCCTGGCTTCTTTTTTGACCAAACTTAGGCCATTCGGTTCCGCTTTTCGTTGACAGCCGCGTAGAAGTCATTACATTTGAGGCCAATTTTAATCTCCAGGACTGCCATCATCTGCATAATACTAGTAATGCCGTCGGCGGCAATATTTCAGCAAGTATCTAGCACGCGTTTGCCACTTTGGCTAAATGTAGGTGCCAAGGACTACAGCATTAAAGCTCTCATTGCTATTCTGGGTGTATCCACCCAAAACATCGAACCAGTAGATCGTCTCTGCAGAGACCTTCGTATATAGGGTGTACAGCCTCGAACATATTTTGGGAAAGAGGGACCTTGTGTTTGTATTCGACCAATGAGTCAGCGGCTTTCGATTTTTGCCACGAACACCAGAAATCTTCATCGGACGGATATCTCTCGTGCTCCGGCTTCTCGTCTGTGGAAATCTTGTGAAATAAGGAAGCCCAAATTTGTTGCTTCACCTTCTCAATGGAATCCTGATTTCGACTAATCCATAATATATGGATAACTCATCAATCATTAGTTGCCCGGTAAGTTTATCTTTACCTCCAAGTCCTTTGGTGTTTTTCTTCAAGTTGCGGAGACGTATCAACATTCTCTTCTGAACATGGTCTATGCACTCCTTCTTGCTTACTGCGACGTCGTCATATGGTTCTGCATCTTTAAGGTGGTTGAAGGTATTCGAGTCCCCATCTCCAACGTAATTGATGTGTTTCGTATCATGTAACTCCTTTGACCGTTGAAACATCTCAACAACTGCACGAGCCCTCGTGATTAGTTCAACAGGTTTCGGCATGTTTTCTTGTCCATTCAATGTATTTCTCTGTTCACGCTTTGGGCTTCAAAACTCGTATTTGGATTTCACGTATACGTCAACAACCTTTTCAGTAAACCATCGGATGAGCGAAACTACTCCAAACAATGACGGAAAGCCACGTTTTCGCTACGACCCATCGCTAGAAACAGACCGTTTGCATTTGTTCGGGAACTCTCAGCTTTCTCAAAGTCAGTAACTTTCTGCATACTTATTTTAGAAACTAAATGACTTGCGTCATGAATTACGGTAACGACTTTTTCATAAAACGAATGGTACACTAAACGTGGTAGATCCATGAACGCACAAAACTTGAGAAGACCCTGAAATCCAATTCCCAAAAGTCCCATTGCGAAGATGATTCAGCGGTTGATTTCAAAGGCTTTACAAATTTGTGGATATCTCAGAATTACAGTTTGAGAGCAGTTGGCGTAGGGAATTAAGAGTTTCAATCCCAAACCACGCTGGCCAGATTATATCCGATTTACACGTTTTGCACACCACTGCCTCCGTAATTGCAGCGAGCACAGATATGAAGTTGAGCATACAGTACGAGATGGTTCGATCAACTTGGACATCGTAGAAATTGTCTACCAATTTCAGTTTTTTTGATCGACGTGCTAACTCCGTCTTAATCTGGCGCTTTTAAAGTATGGCAGTTCGGCGATCGACTATTTGAAATGTTCGGCTGCTTGTTGGTGTTACGCGATCCTATTGGACCCCTTTTCCCGTTGTAGACTTGTTTGTTCATGATGTTCGCCGATTCATGAATGCTGCGAAATATAAATTGTGATATAATATTCGGAAATGTTGCGGAATAAAACTATTACACGCTTACCAAAACTGACGGAATCAAACTGGCAGAGGAAAACAAAATATAGAACTGCGACGAAAATGTGAAGTTCAAATTATGGAGAATACATCGGTAAGTTTTCTTTATGACACACAACCGATAAGGGCGGCACAAACGAAACCGGCACTCCGCAGGAAAGCGCGAAATGGTCGCTTACCTTCCGCCCCTAATTACCATGAAGGAATGCGTTTTCGGTCAAAATTCCAATTGTTCCTTATTCCTTACTCCCTAACGTATCATTTAAAACAAAATAAAAATTTTCATAATTTTTGAACCGGTAAGGTGGCCTGACACCTTAAAACAATATTAACATGAAAATACTTGGAGATAAGTAATTTATCGTTTCCCATTTCATTTACTAAAATCCTGTGCCGATTACACCTTATTTATGGTATTGTAAACTGGGGCCACTCGTCAATTATTATTCGCCTATTTCGGTTACAACGTACGCCATTCAGAATATTATACGGGCTTTGACCCTACCATCGTAATGTGTATTGTTTTATATACGTACACAGAAAAATACGATACGCAATAAAAATCAAATGTATCACTTATTTCTAGGAATGGTAATTAAATTGAAGTAAGTATCGGAGATTATAAATGCACCACATTTAGAAAGGAAATAAAATCTTTTTAGATAATAATTAGGATTATACGGGGAGGATTGTACTGTCCTCTGTTTCAAAGGATTCACCTGTGTTTTTAGTTCTTTGGTAATAATAACAACAATGTTTTGTTTAACACATTAATTATCAACTGAAAATATATTACAAAAAAAAGCACAAGTGGGCAAAACCTTTCGAATTAAGAGCAAAAGATGAACTTAACTTAAAACTAAAATATTATTTACAAAATGAACAAAAAGAGAGAGAAGAGATATGGTCCAACCTATGAAATATGGAAATCGGCTATACGCGATTTCCGAGAAATCTAAAGATGAGCGATTTATACCCTTAATCCGTATTATTGTGTTGCAGACTGGGAAGTTTTATAATCCTATAAAAAGTATTTACAAAATAACCCGACATTCGCACACTAGTTGTTTAATTTGAGTTATTTAAAGAGATTTTAATCACAATTAAAAATACTTTTTAATCCTTACTTCACTTTTATGTTTATACGTTACTTTTCGAGTGCTTAGTACTGTACATCTATCATATATAAATAAAAGCGAAGTAAGGAATAAAAGTGTTTTTAATTGTGATTTGCACACTGTTTATAAAAATTAGCATAAAAACATTTAAGAACTGCAATAAAATATGCAAAGAGGAATTAGACATATACAAAATAAAATATTTAAACAAATAAGACTAAACAGGGATGTATTTTAATTAAGACCCTTCGTTATTCGTTTCACTAATATTACTGCAACCAAGTGTCTTAATTAAAATGCATCTTAATTATTACATAAAAATGTTTCACCATAGGATAAGTGAGAATTTAATTCAAAATATCTTTCTAAATGTTTACATTTGATTGTTTTGTCTTAATTTATGAATTTAATATTGTTAATCCAACGGGTTTAAATATAGGGTGTACTGTATTAAATATTCCCAAAACGTAATTACCGAACCGAATCCCATCACTCATAGTTGCCAACCTACATATGTTCCCATCAAACAAACGAAAAAAATGAATTGAACGTGACGAGGGTCGCTTGAAACTAGCCCTCGACGAGATCGTCAATTTACAAGCGCGAACAGTTACCGTCAATTATGATCGATCCGTGCCTCTTCACCGGGGACTCGCTCTAACCGAGTTTATTTTGTGTCGCACCGCAGACGCCGACGCCGGGGACCTACTTGGACCGCGTCCAAGAAGACGACGTCTACGACGCCGGTGGGACACCTATAATCTCATTGTGGCTTTTTTTTAGTTCGCGCGCGCGTTCGATCATTGAGGAGAAATTGGGACAGAACAGGGGATTCTTGTGTGTGTGCGTTGTTACGGGATATTTATTAAGAGTTTTTTTCTCTCTCTCTCTCGCTGGTTTTATCCGCTTACACGTGTTAACGTGTCCTAATTTGTTCCGCGTTGTATTTCGGGATTTTATTTGGTATTTATAGAAGGGATAAATATTAAGCAAATATAATCATTAAATTGAGCCTTTTAAAGAGTCGGCTCATCATGAAGTTTCTGGTTTGAAATAAAATGTTCACATTCAAATGTCTTTGTAATTAAGTTACAATACAATGGCTTATGCAGATGACATAATCCAATGCAAATTTTTGATACACGAATGGCCGATGTACTAAAAATCGCAGAAAACTGGTGCAATCAGCAATCTTCGACAAATAATAAGACAAAAAAGAATTTATTCACTTGGTCACAGTTATTTAAATAAATTAAATAACGAAAGACATCAGGTCGATAGCCCATGATAGACTAACATCTACATGCATATTTGATTATATACATTGTTATAACTATATACTTATTGAGGATAATTTTAATCTTGGTTTAAAATATAATCCAATTAAAATAGTATTGGTTTATATTTTTAACAAAGAATCAAATTCAAATCAATCCATGGAACGCTAAACATTGGAGTGACTTATTTAAATATATTTTCAAGAAAGAAGTAAGTTGATTGCAGGATTAAAAATTAAAATAGGCGAAGGGACAAATGGTTTAAATTTATTTAGTTAATTGTATTTATTTTATTTTTTACTTAATATACATTTAAGAAATAATTATTTGTGTTCATACATATACAAATATCTTCATTTTTGAGTTTAGAGCATTATATTAATTGTATAATACAAAATAAATTCACAAATTAGGTCTTGCTGCCTTTTTTTTTTTTCATATCTATTTCTTGAATAAATTTCTCACTTATCACTTGGTGAAACATTTTGAATATTAAAACGTATATAATGTAAAATTAAAATCATTTGGTTTGTTTCACAAAAAAACTAAAAAAATTTAATTTTACATTATTTATCTTTAAATATTTAGTATGTTTAATAATTTAAAATAAAAATCGTCGACGCAAACAACGCTTCAAAGTTAGTTTTATTATTAGTACTTTATTAATAGATGTGAATTATATACATGCATAATCAAACTGAATTATAAATGAAGCTTACTCCCCAGTATCGCCTCTTTGGTAATATACATTACATTATAAATCAATCAAAACTTTAGGCAGAAGCACAATGCGCGCCCACCGCTATAATTTATATATTGCATCCACTCCGATAACATTGTTGTATAACACGGATTATGTCGTTATAACGTGCACGTTGTAGCATAAAAGTTTCTATGCTTAATCATAATGGTCCGTCATGGTGGATGCGCCGGGCGGCGGTCGAGTCCATTGTGTAAAATAATTCAATCTACCATTAAATCGAAATCGATTTATCGCGGTGGGACCGGCAGAGGACTGCAATTCCGCCAGTGGGGAAAAAATTAATAGATTTTTTTCTGGAATAAGTAGGAAAGTTGTTTTTACGCTGTTTTCGCGATTCGTGAATTATTTTTTAATTAAAAAAAAGTTTGTATTTTAAGATAAGAATGTTAAAATATTATATTAAAATTGATTACTTTTGTAGAAAAAAAAACTCGTATTCAGATATTCATAAGATTAATGCGTTTCATTTTTTGTTTGTGGAACTTGAAAAAGAGTATTTTAATACGTACAAGAAATTTAATTTAAGAGACTATATTGACACTTTAGATTGTTTCTATAATTATTTGAAATAACACAGTAATCGGGGCTATTCCATACGGAAAATGTAAAGTTTAACGTATATGTTATTAAATAACCTCACATTCTATGTATATACGTAACTATTACCAAAGTTGCTTAGACTGTGATGATAAAAATTACGTACACGTTAAACTTAACATTTCCCGTACTGAATAGCCCCGAATGTGTTCTTTCTTAACAACTAATTAATCAAATGTTATGCGTTTGAAATATACAATTCTTAATATTTTTATTAATTTTACAGTACATTCAGTTATTTAACTTTACTTTCAGTAAAATCTTGTGGTGTTCATTCTTCCTTATTTTATGTCGTTCTAATTTGCTGTAAACATCTGAAAACAATTGATATAGGTTATATGGGGCCATTATGAGGTATGTTAACTTCTTTTAAAAGGCAACTTATAAGATCTATTGTTCTGCCCTTACCCAATCGGGATGTGATTGCAGTTCCACGTCCTCTATGGACCTGATGACTTTCTCCTGATGACTTTTCTTAGGGGTGATATATCCCACGAAGAGGAGGACAAACGGTCCCTTCGGAAGTGTGAAAAATGCTTGTGGACAATCGCGTCACAAGCGCAGAGTATATACTCGATCGTTTCATTTGCCAACTCACATAACCTGGAGTTTCTACTTTCCTCTTTTCCCATTTTCCCTAAATTGTACCGATGGGCACAGTGCCCTGTCACGAGTCCCGTGAATATTCTCAGCTCATTCCTCTTGAGTTCGGGAACCTTATGGCTGTGATCAAGTCCGATCAGCCGTTTTGTTTGACGTAGAACTGGGATGTTATTCCAGTACTTACATATTCTGTCCTCTTCCCATTTTTGCACCACCTCTTTTTGGTGCGCCGCAAAACGGCTCTGGTCCAATATGAATCCATCTGCCACTTCGTTGCCTGCGATACCCTCATGCCCTGGGACCCACATGCGAGTGAGTGTGAGCCGTGACTGAAGGCCCGAAGAGCCTTTAGTGCGGCTTGACTGTCTGAGCAAATAAATATATGCACGCTGTTTAGATGCCTTTCCATGTATTCTCTGGCGCACAAATCAATTGCTTCTGCTTGCAGGATCGTAAACGTTTTGCCAAGAGCCATTAAGCTCCTGTGGTTTTGGTTAGGACTATAGATGCCTATTGCAAGCAGTACCCCTGTTGAAACCGTCCGTGTACCAAGCTGATATTTTGATATATGTAACTTTCTTCGAAGCCGTTTTTGAGTCTGCAATCAACATCTTAAACGGTCTTTTGAACTTGAGTCTCTTGGACAGGAACTTTCTCGAGATTTTTTTCTTTTCTTTGATTCATTAACTGCTAGGTTGGTTTTGAGAGAACTTTTGAGTCCTTTGAGAGTTTGAGCTTGTCATTCAACTTTTTTTTTTGATCAGTTCTTTGGCATTGCCATCAAAATCGCCACTTTTAAATCGCTGAAACCAAAACCTACGATTCGGATTTAACAAAGTAGCATCACCATAAGTTTCTAAAAATGTTTGATGGGTATCAACGGCAGATTTCTTCAAATCAAACAACAGTAGCAAAGAAGTAGAAAATGTAATTTTGAGAGTTCAATCACTGAATAACTTAAATAATACTAAATTGAAAACAAAATTTTTAACACATTTCTTTACATAGGATAGCGTAGAGAGATGTTTTCTTCTTCTTCTGCGTATTTAATGGCCTCGGCTAAAGTTTTTACCATACAAAAATATTTACAAATCGATTAAAGGAAAATACACGCGAAATCGGTTGAAAAGGAAATTTAGAAGGAAAATATAGATAAAGACAAAGATTATCCCTAACATCCCAAAAATTTGGTACAAATCCCGAAAACCAAGATATTATAAACCTGCCTAAAACGAAACCTAAATATCCCTCCAGAATTTCACCATCCGATTTTCATACTTTCATCTTATGTTTCATCGAGGCCTAAAAGACGGATATGACACATAAAACAGTGACTTTTGGCTGCAAGAAATAGATTCTATAAAAGATGAATGTATATATAGGAAAAGAAAATGGAGTAGGATTTGTACGTGCTGGCTTTGCTTTTTAGTTTTCGCGCATCACGAACCGACCTGCTCGGGTGCAGAACTCGAAATCTAGAGAAATATTAAAATGATCGAATTTAACAGTTATTTGCATAAACACTTCTTAACCGGCCGGGTTAGCTCCATAGGAAATCTGTCTGACGTATGTCATTCTCTCTCTATTACTTGGAGATCATATCGGGTTTAGATCTTCATCGTTTCCGTTGCCCAGGTGGCGCTAGTTTTAATCAATGGCGCAAAGATTGCATGTCTATGTTTGTATCAAATTGTTTTGGTGAATGTGTTTGACATTCAGTCAAAATTATTTTGTAAAATATTTTAAGTGTTTTAATACCATGTACGTTTCTTGTATTATTGGTGGTCATGAGAAGATTAATGTGAGAAAATCTTCTTTTGTGCGAAGCAGTGTTTCGTGTCTTTGCAGCTATCAAGTAAAACAATAATAAAGTTTAATGTTAATTTTTCAAATAACATTATAATGTCTTACGTTATAATCTTGATGCATTCATTTAATTTAAAAATAATATGTGGACTCATTTTGTAACTGTCGTAAATAATAAGTAAACATTTCTTATTATTTTCATAAGTAATGTTTATTTATTATCTAATTATTTTTAGCAGAATTATTAGTTTTGTGTGATTTTTTTTACTATAAAATAAATCTTTGTATGAATGAAAGCATCTTTCTAACGAGATAAAATTTAAAAGATGAACATATTTCTGTAAATTATTTTACTTTTATACAGCGCCACCTGGAATACGGAAACGCTCTTGAGTAAAAGTAAACTAGTGACAAAGCTACTTTTAGCGTTAAAAAAATACATAGAGCTGACTGTCTATTGTAGTATGTGCTTCTTAAAATCACCAATACATGTCACTGATCAAAATACGTGGGATATTTTTTTATTAATTTTCACATTTTAGGCGAATTAATTAATTTGTTTCTAACACTGCGATCTTGTATTTTGACCATGGTTTATTTAAAAAAAAAAACACTTTAAATGGAATATGAAACGTTATTTCTACTTAAAACGCACGGTTAATAGAAACGTGTAATTTGTTCCATGCTTAAAGTACATGCAGAGTTGTTTAAAATGTCTGCAGTTTCGTTTAACTAGATAAACATAACATTTTCATTTGTTAAAAGCGCGGAAAATTAAATATTCATTTCCCGGCGCGAATAAATATAACTTTAACGCCACATTAAACCGCCGAACTAATTTTATAAATTAAAAGTAATCCCCGCATTACAAAACTCATTAGCAACCTCGCGCGAGAAAAATCAACGCCCCTCGGCCAATACGAGAGCCGCTAAAGCGATATTTAAAATTCCCCGACGACGAAAATAATCCCGCCCGGGGTGGATTATCCGCAATCGCCCCTCGAACAATTAATTACCGCACAACAACACGTCCTGGCGGAAAAACGAACGGTAAATTACGGAGGGTGGGCGTGTGCGTACACGTGTTTTAATTAGGGCGAAGGTTACTTTTTTTAAGGTTAATGGGCTTGTTCTTCATATCTTTGGGGGTATTTATAAATTCTAGAGATTTATTGCTGGGGATAAGCCGGGCTGGGGGAGCAAATTTCTTCGCGAGGAAAGCGGGTGTAATCAGCGGGTAGGTTAATAATATTAATAATAATAATAATAATAATAATAATAATAATAATAATAATAATAATAATAATAATAATAACTTTATTTCCCAACAGACTAAAGTCCTATTACAGAGAAATATACAATATTAATTACATCAAGTCGCTATAAGATTTATAATAATATCTCATCTAAATTTAACATACATGGTTAATTAAATAAGTCAGACAATACATGATTTTAACTGGAAACAAAACCGATTCAGTGGCGTACAAAATATATCGATTGCACGCTGAAACTCATGATAGCGCTTTATCATTTTATTTACAGGTGAATTACTATGATGATTGGTACGAGGAATGGATTGTGTAAAAGTATATGATTGACGGGATGACGGCCTGGGAACAGTGAAAGTAATACGATTGAAAATGTATGGATTACTGGTCAAACCGTGAATTAATTTATATAATTCAAGTATACAATAATATTTATGTTTATTATAAATAGAAATAAAATTAAACTCTTGCAAGAGATATATATATCTAACTGAGTGGTCTGGATATAAATGAAATTTTTTGAAATACAAATATTTTAAAAATTTCTTTTGGACACCTTCTAAAACATTAACAAATTTTGTGTAGGATGGTGACCAGATGCAAGCACAATAGCATAATCTACTTAAGACTAAAGAATTATACAATGAGATAAGTGTTGAAATAGATTTAAATTCACGGCCATTACGAATAACGAAACCCAATAACTTAAAAGCATTATTAACAACGTTTTGAATGTGTATGTTGAAAGATAGTTTCCTATCGAAAAGTATTCCAAGATCTTTGAATTCACTAGTTCGTTCAATAAGTACTGTATAGATTGAATAGTCAAATATTATCGGGTTATGAAGCCTATAATAAGACAAAATATAACATTTTTTTATATTTAGGGATAATCCGTTACTATTGCACCAGCTATATAATGTTGCCAGGTTATTTTGTAAGATGTGGCAGTCATCGGTAGTATTAATGACTCTAAACAATTTAATGTCATCTGCATACATGAGATATCTACAGTTGAAATTAGAACATACCCCGTTAATGTACAAATTGAATAGTACGGGACCAAGATTCGACCCTTGAGGTACACCGCTATGTGAAATATAAGCATTAGATTTATAGCCCATGTATGTAACATATTGAACTCTATTGAGTAAGTAACTGGTGAGAACATTAACTATATTAGTGGTAATACTATAGTTATTCAGGCAAGAAATTAATGCATCGTGTGGAATACGATCGAATGCTTTAGTTAGATCAGTGTATATAACATCAACTTGTTTACCATTATCAAGATTTTGAGATATATACTCTGTAATATTCATTAGGTTTGTTTGAGTAGATCGTTTTCTCATAAATCCATGTTGATGTTCAGATATGGATCCCTCAACCTGTGCATAGATTTCTTGAACCAAAATGCATTCAAAGATCTTAGAAAAATTGGAAATAAGAGCTATTGGGCGATAGTTATCAATTATATTACGATTTCCTTTCTTAAATATGGGGTTAACGTAAGTAATTTTCCAGCAATCTGGGAATTTTCCTGTAGATAGAATGGAGTTAAAAATATGATTTAAGGGTTGTGTAAAATATTGAGCACAATCTTTGAGCAAAAACGCTGGGATCAAATCGGCACCCATAGTTAATTTAGGTTTAAATTTACGTAGTTCGGCGTATATAATATTTTCGCTAATTATAAAATTACCAAGATGATCAAATGAATTAGACACGTTAGGACTACCACCGTTTTTCACATAAACTTCACTAAAATAATCCGCAAAGCCATTTACTATTGATAAAGGTGAATCAAGTACTTCATCTCCATTAAGCATTCGTCCCGGAATTCTAGTATTTTGTCTTTTATTGTTGATATGTGACCAAAATTGGCGGGGTTCAGTAGCGATTTTTTCTTCTATTTCGTAGACGTAGCAAGAATACGCGTTTTTCATCATTTTCTTCACTAGTTTTCTTGTGTTGCTATATATTGCGTAAGTGTCCGAATTCTTTGTTTTCCTGTACTGCCGCCTAAGGAGATTTTTGTGGCGTATTAAATGCCTAATTTCGTTGTTACACCAGATAGGCAGACGTTTTGAATGTTTAGGTGTTTTCCTGAGAGGAACACTCTTGTTGAGTACATCATATAGTTTATTATATAGTAAATTGCAAGCTGTGTCTACATCCCTCACAGAACATACATCCGCCCAGTCCATATGGGTGATGTCAACATATAATTGCGATAAATTAGCTGCTTTGAAGTTGTAGGATTTAATAACAGGTTCAGTTCGCTTAAAATCAATAAAACGATCGAAAGAAATATAACAGCATATGGCAGGATGGTGTATGTCTTCGTCAATAAGAATATCCGTTGCTTTGACGACTTCACATAATGATGTAGATGGGAGAATAACAAGATCCAGTATTCGGTTGTTGGCGTTGACCACATTGTTCATTTGGTGAAGATTATTAAGATTTAAAAAATTTAGTAATGGTGTAAGTGAATTGCACATTTTATTATTATTCATCCACTCGTAAAGATAAGGAAGGTTGAAATCACCTACAAAGAGTATCTTGGACATGTTAAAATTTTCTTCTATGAATTCGAAAAGAAGAAAATATTCATCAACTCCTGTATTAGGGGCGATATATACACAGATAAGTATTATAAATGTGTGTTGAAAAAACACACGAACTGCTAGGAAGTCTATAGTCGATCTTATATACGTTAGCATAATCCTTTCGCATTTGAGGTGTTCATTCACTCCAATAAGGACTCCACCACCTTTAATAATAGGCCTATCACTGCGAAATATGTTATACTTATCACAAAACAGTTCTTTGTCCAAGATTCCATCCTTTAGCCATGTTTCTGTTAGAGTGATGATGTCGTAGTCACAATGCAATGTATTCAAGAAAAGTTGACCAGTTTTAGTGTTTAGGCCACGTACATTCTGATGGTAAATAGTGAGTGAAGTCAGTTGGGAAGATTCTAGTTTTTTCGTTGGTGTTTATTAGTTATTCGCGGAGTACCATTAACATATCTGATAGTTATATTAGATTCACCATCATTAATTCGGCGAGCCAATTCCTCTTGCAATTTCTTTAAATGAGATCGTTGTAATAATGTTAAATCAGCAGCAATTTTAGCATTACCAATGTTTTCCTTTTTTGATTTCTTTATTAGCGTTAGTGCAATATTAGAATCGGGGAAAATAACTTTTAATGGACGCGGCTTGTCTGCCTTTTTTCCTAGTCGATAAGTACGTATAGGAACATGAGTACTTAAAACAGTTTCAACGATCTTTGTAACAGCTAATTCATCAGCAGTAGTTCTTTCCGCGCTGTTTGGATTATCACTTTCAGATAAATTATATATGATAACATTATTGGAACGTTCCAGTTGTTCTTTAATTTCCATGGTAATTTCAGCAGTGGCATTAGTTGTAGTTTGTACAGTACAAGAAGATGAGCCCAATTGGCCCTCAGATTTTAGAGAATCGAGTTCAGATTTCAGAATAATATTCATATTCTCGACTGTGGATATGCGGTCTTGTAGATCATTAATTTTTGTGTTGATAGCTGTTAATATTTCAGATCTAAAAGTAGCAAATTGTTGGTCTAAAGTTTCACGCATTAGAGAAATTAATGATTTTTGGAAATTTTCATCTACCTGATTCACAGGAAAGCATTTTGTGCAGATCCATCTGTCACATTTTGTTTTATTACTCTCTTTCAGGTAATACGCTAAGCAAGGTCCGTTAAGCTTTGAGCAAGTCGCATGAGTCCAAGAGTCACAAATTTTACATTGAATGCCGGTTCCGCGATTGATATTATTGTTGCATATATTGCAAATTAAAACCATGTTGAATATAAATACAAAACTGGATAGTTGATAAGGAAGAAAAAAAAAAACAAACAGGGTCACACGTTTCACACCACAGTGCCCGTTGTGGTGACTAACTATCAACGAGTACAGGTGTAGGCAACGGAAGAGTTAACAAAATGAAACAAAAGGTCGTAGAAAAGGAGTGTTAAAATATTCAAAACTGGGAAGCGAACCCCAGTATTCTAAATCAAATTACCACGCTCTATACACTGCGCTATAAGCAAGCTTTATGTTTCATACAAAATTTGTAAATGTTAAGGGCTTATCTTTAAGAAAATAAAGGATTCGTAATAATTTTCTTGTGGGTTGTTTTTTTTATACAATGTAGCTAAAAAAATGTATGATTATCTCCAGGTGGTATGTTTCATTGATTGATTAATTCTGGAATTATAATTAAATAAAGAATGATTGATATATATATATATATATACTGTCGTGAGTTATGTGAAGATTAATGAATATAACAAGAGCACTGTATATTTTTCTTCACTAAGACGAAGAAAAGTTTACAGTTTTGTCATTATAAATAATAAAAATTATTCTTTTTATTCTTCATAAAGTCTTACGACGTATTATTTTCAAAATATTAAAAAAACGTAATAAATACATTCAAAAAGCAATTAATAAGTTCGAAATTTATCTCAATCCTAGTACTCCTCCTACACTTCAACGTGAAGTATGAAAATCTCGGAAACTATAATGGATAGAGAAACGATTAAATGGGCAAAGAAGTGCAGATTTATGAGCTGAATAAAAAGCTGCTTGTAACAATTTTTAAAAAAGTCAAGGGTAACTAGATATTTTGAAAATTGACTAAAGTACCGACTTTTTAAATAGATTTTTCTCTGTAATAACTGGAGATAGAAAAATTTGTAAAGGACAATGTTTAAAATAATTTTACGCTAAATAATAAAACTTTATCAGATATTTTTTGCTGACATTAGTTTTTGAAAAGTCTTGATTACTTTAACCAATTAATAATAAGTAGAATATTTTTAGCGAAATTAAATATAAAAAAGTTTAAAATTACAAAAATTGTATTTATTATTAATTCATTGACGAAACTGTGTTGATTAAAATTGAAATCAATGTTACAACAAAGGCTTGCATTACTCCTTTTGAATTGTCTTAATTCCAAATCCTATTAATAACACACATTCAAACAAATTATTAAAAAAAAAAACAGAAGTTTAATAAATCGAAAACCGAACTTCTGCCGCGTGTTATGGACACGTGTCCGTCCGCACGTCGAAAATATTCACTAAATCCGTCACGGTCCCGTCAAAAGTAAACAGATTAACTGGCGAATTTGAGGGACAGATCCACATCGGAATCGGAACAATAAAAGCCGGAACACGTCCAAAATACACACACAAATATTCGCGAATATGTATGCAAACAAGGCGGGACTAGACGAACACACACATACATGCATAACTGGCGGCGGTAGAGCGTGTATTAATAAATTGTGACGTTTGATTTTTCCCCACCCGAATAGGTTGATTTTTTTATTTTTATTTTCGCGGGCGAGTTGATTGATATCCATTTCCCGCGTTTCGATAAATAAAATTCGTTCAAATGCATGTTTTACCGGTTCGAGTGTTACTCGATTTTTTTAATAAATACAAAAAGCGTAAAAACAAAAACCATATCCTACTATAACACGAATGTAATGTGATATAAATAATAATGTAATAATTATAATCACGTTTATTGTTCGAACGAAAAATCCAAATACAGGACTAAACCAGAAAAAAATACATAATATGGGCTACTCTGTTGAGTTTAGCGTGTACGTTATTTTTAATCATCACCGTCTAAGCAACTCGTATAATTGATATACAAATACATAGAATGTGAAGTTAATTAATAACGTACACTTAATTTTTTTAATTTATAGTTTTGTATATTGTTATTATTTGGGGCTGTTTAAACTTAACATTTTATGTAAAATATACCCCTGAATAATAACAATATACAAAGCTATTACTTAAAACAATACGAATATAATAAAAGTAAAATAAATTAACTATAACAAAATAAAACAAGGTGAAATAAAATAATGTAAACTAAAATAGAAAAAAACACATCTAGCAAATAGTAATAGTAACATACAACCATATTATTGATTGACTCTTATTTCATTTGCCTGAGATCATGTCAAATTTGCTTTATGAATTATGTAAAGAGTATTTGATAAAATGAAAAAAAGATTCGTTACTTACTTTACTTTTTATTTATGTATTTAATAACCCAACAGCTCTAAGGCTAGATTAAGGATTACATAAATTACAAATTTCACAATTATAAAATACAAAAACAATAATTCAAAATCATAAATAACATGACTTATAATTGTAAGTGTTAAACTATTATTAATATAAAAAGTGAACATTCAACACACACAATAAATCTAAGAACCGTGCAACATGTTAAGAATATAAGTGAACATCTGTTTAGGTGTAGATATGTAAAATAAATCAAGGGTTGGATCGCGCAAAAGTAGATCATTATACAAATTACACATCGCAAATAAAGGCGATTTAAGCAGTAAATTAGATTTGGGAATGTCAAGTTGAAAAAATCGGGTTTGTCTTGATACTTGGGGAACACGAATATTTAATTGAGCGAGTATATCACTACAGTCAATTAAATTGTTACAAATTTTAAATAAGGTAGTAATCAAGTAAGCTTTACGGCGATTTTCCAATGAATGTAACCAGAATCTATCGAGAAGATTGTGGTATGTTATGGAATAATCAGGATAGGAACCAGTCTCTTTAAAATACAGGTATTTAAGCAGTTTCTTTTGTACAGCAGCCATATTCCAAACGAGATCTTATAAAAGCAAAGTATAAGGAGAGAATTGATTCAGAGTGCTTAAATTGTTTTGTATTTCGGAAAATGAAACCTAGAAAACGGTTGGCAGATGAGACAATATGATCTATATGTGCTTTAAAGGTCAAGTTATTATCAAATAAAATACCTAGATCTTTAAATTGTAATACTCTCTCAAGTATATATCCATCTATTAAATAATCAAATATGACGCTAGATTTCTTTCTTGAGAATGATATGATCTTACACTTGTGAGTATTAAGAGGCAAATTATTTGAACAACACTAGGCATGTATTCGATTTAAGTCGTCTTGCATTGATCGACAATCATCAATTGTTTTAATTGGTTTTATAATTTTAGGTCATCTGCAAACAAAAGACAATCATGATCAATAATGTTTACAATATCGTTGATAAATATATTAAATAGAAAGGGGAACCTTGAGGAACCCCAGACGTTACCTGAAACGTAACAGATCTGTATCCTCTACAAACAGGCGTCTTTGGACCAAATAATGATGAATTAGCTTGCACAAAGATGTTGAGAAACCAAACTTAGATAGTTTGGAGAGGAGCAAGTTGTGATCCAACCTGTCAAAGGCCTTAGAGAAATTAGTAAATGCGACATCAACTTGCATCTCTCGATCGAGACAGTTCGATAACTGTTTTGTATATGATGTCATATTAGTAAGAGTGGAGCATTTAGGTCGAAATCCATGTTGGTGTTCTACCGGGTGCAAATTGATGTAGCCACGAATACGATCACGAAACATAAATTCGAAGCACTTTGACAGGTTAGATATAATGGCTGTAGCCATTATATAATAACTAATTGTATATTTCGAGTACCATGTACTCATTATCAATAGCGAATTCGCGAATGTAAGTGAAGTAAGGAACGATTTTTTTTTTCATTTTACCTGAAATCAGTTATAATTTTGCTAATACAGTGAAAAGTAAGCGAACGCATAAATAATAAACAAATGTTTGCTTTTATTGAAGAAAACAAAATTCTGCTCTCTATTTAATTGAGTTTTACTCTTATAACTATGCAACCACCTTGCCAAAACAGTTGGTAGTATAATAAATGTCAATGATAACGATATATAATGTTTACTTTTAATAGATTTTAGTAAAGTATTTGGTAAATCGTATACCGCTAGAGCGTTACTTAATCCGGTTTGAAGGACCATGAATATATTTGTGTTTAACTTGTTGTATTTTGTGCTTTGTAAGAGCACTTAGTTGTAACGACTTTGGGAAAATAACAAGATGGACAGTTTTTTTGTTAGAGCTTCTTTATTTTTTCATGGCTGTACAAGTCATCATATTTTTGAATTAATTAACACGTGGTCTTATGCCTTTTGAGTTATTATATTGCCGAAGAATTAAATAATACAGAAATAACTGATTATGATAATAATCAACCTCCAAGTAGTAGATATGTAGAAGACAACAATATAAATTTTCAATTGGTTCTAGAGAAAGGTAGAAAATTTAACATTGGGCTATGAAGGTTTGCCTCACATCGAAATTAAAATTAATAATAATAATTTGAACTTTTTAGTAGATTCAAGTTTAAATAAATCATTTATAAATCCTGAAATTGTACAATCATTTTTCTTATAAAATTATGTTTTCTAACCGATATTTTGAACATCTGCTAATTCGTTTTTTTATCAGATTGCTGGTGACTCTCCTGTCTCTGAGAAACGATCGTTAATTTTATTAGTGCAACGTTTTTGGCCTTGTCCTGGTCTTCGATGGTACGAGCCCGTTTCATTACATCGTCTCACTATGTGACTAATGCTCGAATGATGTCTTCCTAACAAACCAGCAAAATATCGCATTGAATATCCTTCATCCAGGAGAGTCAATGCTCGCACTGTTTCCTCCATTGACAAATTTTTTTAACGGTTCATTTTTCTTACTTGATTTACTTTCAAACATGCATGTGATTGCTTCTCAGAGAAATGTTGCTGTAATCAGCACTTTTAAAGAAAATATTTACACAGTTTTAGTCTAGACCGAGGTTTAATACGAATTTCTGTTAAAATAAGTTATTATGGCTAGCTATACTAGCCAGCTTAAATAACAACTGTCACTATCAAGCAATGTCCATGGCCTACTTGTCGTACAGTAAGTTATCAATAAATAAAGGTTATAGAAAAAAATATGAGTGGCGCGTTAATTTTGTCCAGGAGTTTATTTATTAATAAACGTGAGTCGCTAAAGTATACACAAAATTGAAATTAGAGTTGTTGATTTCCGGGGTGATCTGTTCACAAAATTTAAATATAACAAAAATTAATGAAGAATAAATTAAATAAGAATGATAAATAACTTAAATTTAGAATTACAATCAACAAGATGACATATTTAAAAATGTTAGAATAAATGTTTACGTCAAGAAGAAAATATATCTTAGTTTTATCGTGGTTGGAGTAAAAATCACTGACGATTAAGGGAAGATTTATAAGAAAACAAAAGTAGACACGTGATTGGAAGAGAACATTTTTATAGAAAGAGATATGAATATTTTGACACAAGAAAGGGCAGAATCCCAAAGGATATTTTATAGGACATAGCTGCATTTTTTATATATTTGTTTTATTGAGTTCCAACGGAGAGCGTAATTATTATTGACGTCAATTTGGTACGTTTCGCCGCAAAAGATTGTGAAGTGCAAAAAAAAATGACAAAGCTTTATTAACACAATGTACGGTATTTTAGAGTGAGTCATAAAGAGAGGCCAACCCCGACGACCCAAACCAACACTCTTGAATGTTATCCAACAAATTTGAATAAATGGTTCAAAAAAAAAAAGAGGAGGCATAAAACTTTATAAAATATTTATTTATTTATTTACACCTTTTAACAAATGTTTACATAAAGTTTACAGCTTAAATCTAATAAATACTAATATAAAAATAACAGTTATATAGAGCTTACTACGCTTACAATAATTACAGACATAAACAATCAACGGACTTTTCTATAACATTAGATGAAAAAAAAAAAATTAATTGATAATTTGGACAGAGATATACGTTTCAAGCATCTTTTAAAATGATATGTTGATGGCGAAAATATTACAAAGTTTATATCATCAAATAACATATTTCCGTAACACATCATACGATTAATATATTATTAAACAAACAAATTTAGAGATAGCGTTTTGAAAATTCACAGAAAAATGACATAAAATGAAATAGAGAAAAATGCATAAATTAAGTTAAAATTAAATTCATGTGATTTGGCGCGAACAATATTAGAGTCTATCGAAAATTACTGCTGGTGCCCACAACGCTCATTTTTAGGATCGATTTTATTTAATTTATTTATATTTAAATGAATATTGTTATAGATTTGAGCAAAGTTTCTAAAACGTGTTTAAGCTTTATAAGTCGAATTTTAAAAGTTCTTCGTTATTATTTTCAAAGTAATTTCCCTGCTTCTTCTCTGTGTTTGTTTACAATACTTACTTTATGTCGAGATGTAAATATACGAGTTCAATAAGTGATTATATTTTGTAAATGTAATGTTTCAGTTTGTAATAACAAATAATTTTTAAAATGTCTGTTTCGCTTTAATTTATATATGTTTAATTAATTTCTCACGTAACCCGAGGTGAAACATTTTTGAATTAATTCAGGATGATTTAATTAAAATGAAAACACTTGGTTTGTTTCACTTGTTTATATTTTCTCCAACTAGTTTCGACCATTGATCATCTTCAGGGATGAATGTACAAAAATGTTTTAACAACTAAATATTCATGCTATCATAAAATCAGGTAATAAGTGTGGACGTTATAGTAGAGTTTATCACGGGGGGAAGTTTACGACTTAAAACTTGTGAGTTAAAAGAAAATAAAATCCCCCGTGATTACGCGATTAGCCCCTCGGTAGAGTTATCTACGGTCACAAAATAAAATAAAATGACTTACCTGATTTCTCTTCTGCTAACAGCATCACCCGCGAAATTAAATTAATTATTATTTCACTTATATATATATATATATATATATTATTCAAAGACAAATTTAATGATCAAAAAAATTAATTTGATTTATTAAAAAAAAAAATGAAATATTATGTACAAAAAAATATAATAAGAAGATATAAGTGAAATAACAAAAAAAATGAATAACAACTTACGGAAAATAATAATAACACTACACAAACAACGACACTGGTATTGGCACTTGACGGTTGAAGATTACTTGAAGATTCCCTTAAGTTAAGGGCGCTAAGCTTATATACAGTGCGCCCGAAAACCTTCCCCCTCTACGAATTTAGGGGGGTTAGTAAACCATTTCTCGCCTGACCACGGCCGGAGCCGTTTCGGGTTGAAATTAAAAAAAAAGAAAATAAATATTAATAATAAAAATCTTGATACGGTGTGCAGCTCAGAATATGTGAAATGTTATGCTGCACACGCGCATATGTGAATTTGATACCTGAGGCGAAAAATGGCTACTTAATTGAAATAAAACTGAATAAATCGTACATTAAGTATGATTTTTGATATCAGATTTATGTATGCAGATGCAGCTTGAGTATGTGAATATATTGGTCTACTCAAAAAAAAACAAATAAAATAATAATAAAATAAAAAAAATATTATTCACATGATTATTATACCTGGGTTGGCTATGAATATGTGAAAAAAGGTGAAAATTAACTATACCCAGGCATAATGTGAAATAGTTGATGTTATGCATATTTGTTTTCCCGTGGAAACTCGTCTGGAAAGCATTTTCCACATTGTGTCAGCCCGAACTATTTGTTGAATAACAGGCTTCACCTACGAAGCATCAACAAGTGATTTATATGGTTGAGACGGTCCTTCTCTCATCTATTCAGTGGTGGTGTTTGATTCGCGGTTTCTCTACAAACCGCGAAAAAACGCCAGGGTTTTTCCCCTGGCATTGTTTCCGCCGCGTGGCAGATTAAGGGCACTGACGTCATGCCAGATTTCGGACTTTCCCGAGCTAAGGGTGCGCGTCCCAAGCGCAGGTAAAAGGTATCGTGCATTTCGGCTTGCAAAAAAACACGAATTTTGTGTGATTTGAGTTCGGTTTTACTAGATGAGAGAATGAACTGTTTTTAATAATAACAAAAAAATGATGCTCGTGGTGAATTTTTCGAGCTAACAAATGTGGAGGGCGCTAACGAGCTTCCATGGTGCTGCATCTGCTAGTGCCAGTTTGTCCTAGATGTGTGGTGCGAACTTTACTCATTTTAAAATTGAATGAAGCAATATTTAAAATGGGACCGTTTGTTACTTGTGAAATAAAAATAATTGCTGAATGATTGTTTAACGACGCTTTGAATAAAGCGCCGGTAACAAGTTCCAAATCTCATCCATATTATTTACAATTGGTTTACCCCGCTTTAGCGCCTCCCTAATTTTCTAACCCTCGCGGAAGTTTTGGTAGCGCCTTCTATTGCCCGAGTATAAAATTTTACAATCTGTTGTGTTAAAAATGTGATTATTCTCGATACAGTGTTGTGCGAATCCGGTTGAAAATTTGTTATTAATTACACGCCTAGAAGAGTACAAAAAATCAATAATTAATAACAAATGTTCAACGGGATTCGCACAACATTGTATCGAAAATAACAACATATATAAATAAGTGAAACAACCCAAGTGTTTTAATTTTAATTAAATCATCCTGAATTAATTTATATATTAAATATGCCTTTTCATTAATTTCTTGTATTTATTCTCTAATTACTTTAAACTGTTGGACAATAATTATTATTAGGTGAAATAAACCAAGTGATTGTCTATAACTTGAATACAAGGGCGATCGAAGAGAGGACTCCTCACGGGGCAAGCTTGCTCTCGTTATGACTTGAATATTCTCTGTTTAAATATTTATTTTCTAACATAATTAAAATATTAGTATTAAATAAAATCAATCAATCAATCAATCAAATTGTATTCATCTCTCTTCAATGAATAAGCCCTTATGCTTTTCAAGATGAAATTTTTGAGTGCATAGTTATACGGCAGCGAAAAGATTCGGAGTTATTGAAAAGATTATTTGGTACGGCGTGTATGTGGTGGATGCGCCTGGACGGCGCTAGCGCTAATCCATTATTCTCCGGAAATTGTGTATCAGAAAGGAGAGAGCGGAATTTTCCTTCGACGAGAGCATTCTTGGTCATCGTTTTCCTCGAACTTGTTTGTTAAAACGTTTCCATTCAATCCACTGCACAAAGGAACGTCGTTGAATATGATTTAAAATATCTTCATTTGTTATTGTGGACCGGAGGGATTCGCGTTATAAATAATTCGAAGAAGAAAAAAAAAACATTTTTTTTTATTGTATGAAGTATTAAATTATTTAGCTTGTTTGTAATTTATGTAACTGATCGTAGAAACAGTTATTTAAATTAAAAACACGATAAATGATTTAATACTTCGTAATAAGTGACATAATTAGAGAAGAAGCAGAAAAAAAGGACATAGATTGGAAGGACATTAAATAATTAACCAAGGACAGAAAGACATGGAGAGAAAAATATAGAAACAGACACTAAATAAAAACTCCTTACACCTAACGGTAGAAAAGAAAAAGATTAAAAAAAAATAAGTGTAATATTTTATTTTCTTCTTAAAATTATTTATGATGCGAACTTTTACTTTTAAAATCATTTTATAAAAAAAAATTGAAAAATTTAAACACTTCACATTACTCAACCTAAATTATTCAGTGATCTTTTTACATATTTAAATAACCATTTGTAAGCGAGATTCGCGGGACGCTTACAAATAGTTATTTAAATAATTTGATTTTTAAAATCAAAAGTTTACTAAAAATGCAAATTAAATAATTTTTTTTATATTATATTTAATATGTAAAAGTATCACTGAATAATTTATGTTGAGTAATATGAAGTGTTTAAATTTTCTAATTCAATTCTTACTACATAATGATGCAGTTGAAAATAATGAATAATGATGTAGTTGGTAAATTAATGGTAAATTTATCATTGAGTACTTGGTATTTGAAATGTCGATCTGTGATTTTAATAAATTTTAAAAATGAAGTAAGGAATTTTATTTGCAACTACATAATTATGTAGCAAGAATTGAAAATTTTTAACAATAAAATAAAACACACCGAAACTAAATTCATTTAATTAAACCCGTAGGGCTAATAACATCAATTATTCGATACACGGAAATTAATACTACACCGAAACTGCATTTAAAACTCAATAAAAAATCTATCCATTTCAGTTCGTGTAATTTCAAACACACGGAATTTCCATTCGCACCCTTTGACCTTCTCTGTGCAGTTAAATCTCCGTTCGAGCGTTAATCCGTGAATATTACCCCCGGTGAATATGGCCGGTTTGTGAAAAAGAGGAGAACTCATTAAATACTCGCGAAATTCCACGCACTTGCTGAGTTCGGCCGTGTCGATATCGTGCACTATCAAATTTTACGGTCGATATACCCGTATGCTTATGAACGGCGGCGGTTATTGCTTCGCTTTTTAATTTCAAATAATGCGATTTTAAATATTGGAAGAAAGTATCAGTGCGAGATTGTATTTTTATTTGAAACATTAAAAAAATACCACTAACTGTAATGAATAAAATTAAATAAATTCGCAGTCGTATATCAACAAAGAAATATTGAACCCATCACTCGCCGTTTCCAAAACCTTTCGCAAAATTTTATATAAAATCCTCAAATAACACCTACAATTAAACACTTTTGCATACCTCGCAACCCCAATATCACCCTAAAATATAAATTCCCTAGCGTTACGATATTTCTCTTCATTACATCAAATAATAACGAGTAAGTAAACAAGAACAAGACAAAATTAGGCGCTTTTTATTTTTCCTCTCGTCAATAGTCATTTCTTAAAATTACAACTTATGTATTGTAAATAATATTTAATTGTATAAATTTACATGATTAAAGATGTTATACAGGGTGAGTTTTTTTCGATGTTCTCTATGGGGATCTCGGAAACTATAAGAGATTTAAAAACGGTTAAATGGGGAAAGAAGTGTAGTTTTATAAGACGAATAAAATGACACTTTCAAAATATTTGAAAAAGTCAAGGGTAACTAAATATTTTGAAAAAAGTAAAATGTGTCAATTTTTTGAAATCAATATATCTCTATTATTATCATAGATAGAAAAAAACTGTGAAGGACAAAGTTGTAGAAAATTTTACACAGATTAATAACAAAAAATAAAAAAAAAATTTCGCCCATATTTTGGGAGATATGACACAAACTTACCTTTTTTTAAATGGAAACAATAGTTGACTATGACTTTATTAAAAGGGCTATTTTTTTCCCTATAATCCGATATAACATATGCCATAGTTATTTTTAAAATAAAATAAGTTACAGTCGTTTTTAATTTTACCATACACCAAAAAATAGTTAGCCATGAAAAAGACAAAAGTAAAACAATTGCAGTTGTTTATTCTAAACACACATTAATTCATTTCCATATTTGGTTTGTTTCGATAAGTTTGTTTTGTATTTTTTTGGTGTTGTAAGTTATTTAAAGTGATAATGAATTTTTCCAACGAAGAAAAGCGTGATATGCTTGTTTGTTACATTCAGTGTAATAAAAACGCTGCGGATGCTGCAGAACAATATTATAATCAATATATCGATCGTCGGCAGCCATCTTTACCAACATTCAGAAGAATTTACCACAATTTGGGTCAGTACGGATCCTTTACAAAGCCGAAACTTGAAAAAAAAAACTAAATTAATGATGTTTCGGAAATAATCGTATTAGCATTGGCGATGATAGATCCATCCACATCGACCAGACAAATTGCAACAGAAGCAAGCATATCTCAACGAACTCTAGTACGAGTTTTGAAAAAACATAAATATCACCCATATAAGGTATCAATTTCACAAAAATTACATGACGGTGATACCAATAAAAGAATGGTCTTCTGTATATGGTACATGTGCCAAGAGGATAATACGTTCCCTACAAAAATAATTTGGACAGATGAAACGCGACCTATCCGTTTTAGACTTTTTTCTGTGGGGTTATGTGAAGAACAAAGTGTATCAACAAACATATCAATCCGTGGAGGATCTTAGACTAGCTGTACTTGAAACATTTTATTCTATTGACAGAAGGAAAGTCAAAAAAGCCACAAATTCGATTTTAAAAAGATGTACTTTATGCCATAATAATCATGGTTGACTTTTTGAGCATCTTATGTAATATTTAAAATTTTCTTCTATTATTATTTTGATGATTTCGGAATTATTTTACTTTATGTTGCTTTTGACAAATCTAAAGATAATAAATTAAATATTGATTTCGTTGCTATAAACAACCGCAATTGTTTTACTTTTGTCTTTTTCATGGCTAACTATTTTTTGGTGTATGGTAAAATTAAAAACGACTGTAACTTATTTTATTTTAAAAATAACTATGGCATATGTTATATCGGATTAAAGGGAAAAAAATAGCCCTTTTAATAAAGTCATAGCCAACTATTGTTTCCATTTAAAAAAAGGTAAGTTTGTGTCATATCTCCCAAAATATGGGCGAAAATTTTTTTTTGATTTTTTGTTATTAATCTGTGTAAAATTTTCTACAACTTTGTCCTTTAAAGTTTTTTTCTATCTATGATAATAATAGAGATATATTGATTTAAAAAAATTAACACATTTTACTTTTTTCAAAATATCTAGTTACCCTTGACTTTTTCAAATATTTTGAAAGTGTTATTTTATTCGTCTTATAAAACTACATTTCTTTCCCCATTTAACCGTTTTTCTATCTCTTATAGTTTCCGAGATCCCCATAGAGAACATCGAAAAAAACTCACCCTGTATATATATACAGGGTGGGCCACGAATAACGGCCATTAAAAGTTTTCAGCGTTCCTGACCGCGGAAAATTTTGAAATATATCTACATTGCATGGTTGAATGCAGCCACCTCATGGCAAATATTTTGACTTTCTTTGACTTCCGGTTGTACCGGAAATGGCTACCAACTTTGATATTTTAAACGGAACACCTTATTTTTTCGGATTCTCTGTTAAATTACATAATCATTCATGTGGATTTATGTCTACATAACTCTTACAGTTTTTGAGATAACAAATTATTTGTAAAATGTTAAGCTCAAATTGACGTTTCAAAAATGCCTATAACTTCTAATAGGAACAAGATAAGAAGACCAGCGACATCTTGAATTGTTAGTAATGGATCCATCTAGAACAAAAAAATTGACATGTCAATTTTGACACTAGGTATTTCAAAATTGTCGATATTTCAATGATCTCTTAAAAACATCATTACTCAATTTTTCAAATTGAGTAATTTCTCCCAAAATTTTTACAGAATTGAGTAATTCCTGCACTATTAATACGTGTTCGATGGTATCATACTGTCAATATCCACTGAACCGAATGTGGAAAAAGTCATTTCCAACGTGTCAATATTTTTGAACCCTTCGTTTGAGTAATATTAAAGTGAGTCCGTGTACCAATCAAGAAATTATTAATTTATTCGTCATACATGGCGAGTGCGTCAGAATTGTTTGTTTTCACTTAAGACATAAAAACAAAAGTAAGAATATTGAAATAAAGTAATTTTCAAACGAATAATTGAACACAAGTCAAATTATAACAATTCTTCGAAATGATTCGACTATTTAATCTTTTGTCGTACAAATAAAAAGTAACATGCGTGCAAAATACGTTGAAACTAAATTTATGTTGGTATTTATGTATACGTGTTGTATGTGGATTTTCAAGTGACCACATGTGCTTATTCATTTTAATATTACTCAAATAGAAGGTTTTATAATTTTTACACATTGGAAATGACTTTTTCCACCTTCGGTTCAGTGAATATTGACAGTAGCATACTATGGAATACGTAATAATGGTGCAGGAATTATTGGTTGATTTGGTACGAAAGAAATTTTGAAATAACTCAAAAACTACTTGCTCGAAATATTGGGATGCATAATACTTTTATGTTGCAAATTGTCTTGCCATTTAGACGAAATATTAGTTATTCCATTTAAAAAAAATTGAGTAATGATGTTTTTATGAGGTCATTGACAGTAGGTATTTCAAAAGTGTCAATTTTGAAATACCTACTGTCAAAATTGACAGATGTCAATTTTTTTATTCTAGATCGATCTATTACTAACAATTTAAGATGTCGCTGGTCTATCTATCTTCTTCCTACTAGAAGTTATACGTATTTTTCGAAACGTCAATTTGAGGTTAAAATTTGACAAAATATTTTTTTTTTTTTCATAAACTGTAAGAGTTATGTAGACATAAATCCATATGAGTGGTTTGGTAATTGTGAAGAAAGAAAGTCAAAATATTTACCATGAGGTGGCCGCATTCAACCATGCAATTTGGATTTTTTTCAAAATTTTCCGCGGTCAGGAACCTTGAAAACTGCTATATAATAAGGTAATGAATTTAATAAAAAAATATGGCATAAAGAATATTGACAAATGCTGTTTTCCAATCAATTAAGCCCCCACAGAGTATATTTATATTTTATTCCTTTCTTCACTTCTTTATTTTGAAGTAAATAATTGACATAATTATTAGAAACAATTTATAATCATTACCAACGTATACAATTGTTTATTAAGATAAGGAAAACAATATTAAAACTGCAACAATAATTTACGTAAAGTAAGAGATAAATATTTGTTTTATTAGTCTTTTAAGCTTCATGTTTGATATTTAGTTTTAAGTTTTAATATGATAATTTGTTGTTTTTAATGGCCACAACTAATAAAGGATTCTTATAATTTTTTTGTATCCCGGCGCATCCACCTTTTTTTAAACAATTTGGCATTACTTATAATCAGTTTTCTTTTTGTCATTACTTAAAAAATGTATAAAAAAAGATTTAAACAAATATCTATTGAAGCAACTATTCCTCGAGCAATTATCCAACTGAACTTTTGATTATTCAGTTGACAATCTATGACTATGGGATATATGAATTATTTTTTTTAATTTTAAAGTAATCTAAGTTCGAGAAAAATGGGTTTTGAATTAATAGAAAAGGAGTAATTATTCACAATTTCATAGTTTAATTCAATTATAAATTATCTTTTTCTATCAATTCAAAAATCCTTTTTCTCGAAGTTGCAGCTCTATTTATATTATAAATTTATCATAGTTTAATTAAATTATAAATCATCTTTTTCTATTATTTCAAAAATCCTTTTCCTCGAAATTGCAGCTCTATTTATATTATAAATTTATCATACTTTAATTAAATTATAAATTATCTTTTTCTATTAAGGCTGCGATTTTACGCCTAATAAACGGTGCGATTAACGACATAACGTGCAGTGGTTTTTACAAAATGTGTGTTTTTATTTTATTCCAAGTTTGATTTTTCAACCTAGCGGCAAACATCTGAACTACTAGATACTGATGCTCAATAAAAAATGATGGCGTCGTACTAAATTTGTCCTCATTGACTATTTTATAGGATTAAGGATTTTACAAATAATAATATTATGATTGTATTAAATATGGATATTAAGAGGAAGACTTTCCACGTTTACTCAAATATATTTAATATGGATTATATGTATTTTTGTAAATTAAATTAATTATTGAAAAAATATTTTTTCACTTTTTTTGTTTTTAAAAAATAAAAATTATCTGATGTTGTTCATCAGTATATAAGCTATCTATCTGTATTTAATGTTTATTTTTTATGATTGTATAAAATTGTTAATCCCTTAAAATGGAAACGTATTGAGGATCGCAGCCTTAATTCAGAAACCCTTTACCTGGAGGTTGGAGCTCTATTTTTATTATAAATTTAAGTAAATAAATTATATAAATGTGGTCAAGCAAATAAATAGACTTGTTTCTATTATTATAACTAATTGTATATATCAATGCACCAATTAGATTTTTGATTATTTATAAGATGCATTAATGGATTTTTTAATTGAATTCTCTTGGTTTGTTTTACTTATAAATTATTTATTTTCAACTAGTTTCGGCTTAATGCCATTTTCAAAAATTATGCTGTAAAAAATAAATCTGTTCAGACGTCGGTATTTTAGGTAATAAGCGTTTTTAATATATGGAAATTCCGGAGATCCTCGTTGTCATTGATAAAGTTTTTTTGCCTTTATGGCTTCGCTTCCCGATTATTTAAAATTAAGCAGTCGTTGGTTGTCGGAATAGTTTCGTGTCTGTACCTGGAACAGTTCCGACCTGTTCCACAACAATCACAGTTTATACCATCCTTAAAGCCAAATGTATTTATTTGTACACATATATTCGTTTAATAATAGAAGTTTAATTCACAAGTAAAATTATTTTCAATTAAATCCTATTTAATTAACTAAATTAAATTTCAGTCGGGTATATTTTTTTCTATTTCAAAATAGATATCACAAACTTTACCTTGTATCAATAACAATTTTCCTTATAAACGCCTCCCCCGTCCGCGGGCGGTTCATTTGTTCTTGGGAGTTCCACAACTTGGGCTATTAGGGCACAAAGTGGCAAAATTACATAGCGGGCTTAAACGGCTCCTAACATTGTTCAACACTTCAAAATAGAATAAGTCAAGTTTTATAATAGTTGTCTTACTTTAAAGTTGTCTATTGAGAAATATTAGAGTGTAGAAAATAGGAGAACGTACCTCTACTTTATGTAATCAATTACGATAATGATATATTAACGATAATATAATTAGCGTTACTTATTACACGAGATAAAAATAGGCGCTCTCGTATTCTGTATTCTTTTAATAGAAAGAAGATAATTATTAATTAATTAATATCAAAATCGAATAATATTAGTTATCGAGTATTACTAAATATGTCATTTTAATTATTTAAAATGAAGAAGTGATTTCAAATTTATGTTTATTAATAAATGCGAAGTTATTCTTGATATTTTTATAATAAGTAACATTTATAAATTTATAATATACCAAATTTAGCAGTAATGAAAGATCAGAGCAAGAAGTAACGGTCGTGAAGGGTTGTATACAAGGGCGATCAGAGGATTCTTCGCGGGGCAAGCGACCAAAAACGGGTCAGGAATGAATGTAATGAAAGATCGACTTTGCCCAACACTAATAATTATGTTATTATAAAACTTAATGTATTCTTATTAATTAGTAATATAAAAATATTTACTTTTGTAATATACTTACTTACTTAGAATAATTAAACAATTATTATTATTTTCTTTTTTTAAGTGACAATTTTGTAGGAAAATTATTTATAATAATTAATAATATTTTATAAACTCTTACAGATAAGCAGCTTTTAATTTCGAATTCTTCTTAGGGTTGAGTTTGTAAAGTTATATATTATAATATTAAATAACTGTTATTCCTTTCTTTTATATTTTATTCAGTTGCGAAATATATTTAGCTACACGGTACTCTCCAAATGTAAGGGATATCTTCAAAAAAAACATTCAATAAAATGTTCTGACACGTCGACATTTATTTAAATTACCATCCTCAAATACATTTTTCAGACCCCACCTCTTCGCCTCTAAGGGGTGATAACAACAACTTAAAAAATTCAAATAGCAAAGTGCCCCTTGCGATAACTCAATTGATACATTTTTTCATTCGAAATACAACAAAAAATATCAAATATTTAACAAAATGCATTTTATATACGAAATTGAGAGAATATAGTAATCCTTACTTAAATGTTCAAAGTGCTGCCCGTTAACGACGAGTCAATGCGCTAATATATTTATAAATGCTTGTTGAATATTGCCTAATATTTCTGGAGTGAGTAAGTGCATTTCTGCACGAATTATTTTCTTTTAACGCCTCAATATTTGCAGGTCTACTCAAATAAACTTTAGTTTTTAAAAAGCTCGAAAGAATATATTGTAGTAGAGTTAAATCTAGCGATTTTGTTGGCCATTCAATATGTCCTCGTCTATCAATCCAGCGATTAGGAAATACTTGATCGAGGTACATATTTTCGAACTGGTCGCACATAATGCGTAGGTGTATAACCAAATTCTGTCATCGGGTCTGTTTCTTAACGCAGAATCAGAATCTTCTGCGTTAAGAAACATTACCGCTAAAGTAAGTAGTAAATCATTTCGGAGAAAGTTCAGGTAACATTCACCATTCAGTGTTCCATCGAAAAAACATGGTCCTATAATTCAAGAACCCACCACACCAGCCCACACATTAAGCTTTTCAGGATATAGTGTATTAGCTTCCATCATCCATTGCGGATTTTGAAGAGTCCTGTAATAGCAATTTTGTTTATTGACGGTACCATTCAGACAAAATGTTGCCTTATCCTAAAAACGATATTTCTAATTAAGCAAAGATCCATCATTCTCTCGCAAAGTTGTACTCATCGATCAAAGTCATCATCAGACAATTATTGTAACAAGTGCACTTTATACGGGTGAAATTTTTGAAGCTTATGAAGCTATCACCGCAAGGGTTAAATATGTATTTACTTGCACTATTAAAATAGCATCCAATTGTCGGTGTTCATTTATGGTAAATGGACGCCCTGCCTCAGTTTTTTCCCGTACATGTCCGAGATCGCGAAATTTGTTTTCGATTAGACTTGCTGTAATTCTTGATATTGGCAGACGGTTCGTGTGCACTTCATTGAACAAAACACGAACTTCTCATGCTCCTACCTTCAGACCCAATCATCATTAAAACTTCGATTCTTTCGGTTTCGCTAAGTCTAATTTTGCTACTATTTCTTCAATCACGAAAAAATATGAATTGTGCTATCACCATTTCTTTATAACCTCCTTGTTCATGATATCTACAACCCCGATCCTAACCATTTGAATACATCTGCTTACCCTCTCCTGTATGCCGACGACACTGCTTTAATTGCACATGCTCCCTCACTACCAAAAGCCCTCAGCACTCTACAGGGTCTTATTGACACTCTCCAAACATGGTTTGCGAAATGGCGAATTTCCATAAATCCCAATAAATCCCAGCTCCTGATCCATTTTCACCGACCAAACAACTCCCCATTCTCAATTTCCATAAATAACCAAGTTATCCTTCCTTCAACCACTTGCAAATACCTAGGAATCTATCTTGACCCGAAGTTCACCTTCAAAGCCCACTCCAAAATCCTCAAAGCGAAAGTCAAGAATCGGGCGGCTCACTTTAGAAGTCTGACCTTCAAACAACAAGGCATCAGTACAAAAACAGCCGTACACATATACAAGGTGATATGCCGCCCCTTACTTGACTATGATGCTATCCTCTTCCACAACCCCCACCCTACCACGCTTAAAAACATACAAGTCGCAGAAAGATCTGCCCTTAGAGTGCTGACCAAAATCCGACACCCCCAAAACTCACTACACAACCCCTCCAACCCTCTCCTTTACGAACTAACAAAAGTCACCCATATCGAAACCCGCCTAGCCCGTTTAGCCGAAAAATTTGCCTCAAATCCTATCAATTACAATCTCCTACACCCTTTGTGCATTCCCCGAAACCAAAATATCACTTTAAAACGTAAACGTTTCACCATCACCATTCATGATTTCATTTCATCATTTCATGACTTTAGTGATCACGACGAGTAAATTCAATTTACAAGACAATGGACGACATTAGCGATCAAAACCTTTTTGACACAGCAACTGACAAGGACAGACGCCTACAAAATCAGGCGGAAAGACCAACGGTCGATAGCCAATTGGCAGAAGAATTTATTTTTATGTTAGTTATTTATTGTATTCATTTATTATTATTACTTTGTTAAAAATAATCTGCCAATAAAGATTTATATATATATAAATGAATTGTGTTTGATGTAAGTAAAGACAATTTGCAATTGTTTAACCGATATTGCTATACCCGCTTCAACAGCGCATACTTGAATATTGACGCTCCTCTTTGAATTCAGTTTGGTAAATATCGCCGTTATTTACAAACCGGTTTTGATATTTTTTGTTGTATTTAGAATAAAAAAAATCCATCAATTGAGTTATCGTAAGGGGTACTTTGCTATTTGAATTTTTAAAATTGGGGTTACCATCTGTCTGAAAAGTGCAATTTAAAAATAAAAATTGACGTATCAAATCATTTTTCTCAAAATTTGTATTTACAATTTTATAGAATTTATACGTTACTTTGCGGAAGATACAGTGCTACCGTAAAGTAACGGATAAATTCTATTAAATCGTAAATACAAAGTTTGAGAAAAATGATCTGGTACGTCAATTTTTAATTAAATTTTTCTTGGGTATGGTGAATGCGCCGGGAAATATATTATTTTTCTATAAATTTATATTTTTATCCTATTTTTATTGTTCGACAAAATTGTTTCTATATCAAATATAATTATTAAAACAATACGTTAATTTAATATTATTACAATATACAGGGTTCTGCATCACAGCTCCCGTCTTCAATAGCTCAGTTACTAATTAAGTTAGGACTTTAAAATTTTGGAAATTTTACTTGGGTCTTCAGGAAATTATTTTTGATTCTACAGGGTGTCTACAAAAAGAGTTACGGCATGATGACATATTTTTTTTAAATTGCTTAATATACATTTTATTCATTATTTTGGTGCCTTTTATGATTGATTCAGTAATACCAACCAAAAAATTAAAAGGTGCAAAAAATGGTTTTGCGCCGTTGGTTTAAAAAAATTATAAAAATTTAAATAGGAACTTATGAATAAAATTATACAGGGTACTTGTTAAATAAGGTCTAACAATCCGAACAGTCAAATTTTATTGATATGAATTATACAGGGTGTCCAAAATTTAGTGTTAAACTTTTAAAACTTAAATGTATTTTATTTTTCTTATTTTAACTTGGAACCCCTGTATATTTTTACATCATTCTATACAGATTTAAAAAACAAACATTTTTCTTCCTATCAACCCTACCTCAAATCCTAATAGATTAAAAGTTATTTGCGAAGATTGTTTTAAGAAATATTTTTTTGAAACTGTAAACTTCAACTGTCAAAGTAACATGAGTCTACATTAGCTTTAGTAATATTACTAAAAAAAAATGTCATCATGCCATAACTTTTTTTAAAATTATAAATAATTGTTTGCTTAAGCTTTTCATAAACAATATTTTTTTGACAACGAATTCAATCGAGATGATCTTATAGAAATGATTCTCAAATTTTTAGAATACGGAAAGAACGCATTTTCACCTCAAGCTACATAAGAAAACATGCAGCAAACAATCAAAGACCTATTACAAAGACTGGCAAGGTAATTTCATGTTCGTCTTCATTTGTACCTCCAAAACAATTGAAAATATGTCAAATAACCTGGGTGTTATAGTATGTAATTCATTCTAGAAATATTTTTATTTAAATTTATCATAGTTTAATTTAATTATAAATTATCTTTTTCTATTAAGGCTACGATTTTACGCCTAATAAACGGTGCGATTAACGACAGAACGTGCAATGATTCTTACAAAATGTGTTCATTTTATTCCAACTTTGATTTTTCAACCTAGTGGCAAACATCTGAACTACTAGATACTGTTCCAAAATCAAAATGATGCCGTCGTACTAAATTTGTCCTCATTGACTATTTTATAGAATTAAGGAGTATACCAATAATAATATTATGTTATAGTATGTAATTCATTCTAGAAATATTTTTCTTTCATCCTTTTAATATTATAATTAAAACTATGTTTTATACAAAGCTTAATAATTTCCTAATGTGTATTTTAGACAATTTTTTGTGAAACTTTTGAAACTGTCGTTATAATAATTGTAATTAGATGACATGTCTGTCAATAGAATGTTTTTTTCAAAACAACCTTCGATTATTATTCATAAATATGTCTAATGAAATGATCGACAAAAACTGTTTTTTGACAATAACTTTTAATCTGTTAGAAATTGAGGTAGAGTTGTTAGGAAGAAAAATGTTTTTTTTTTTTAATTTTGCATGGAAGGATATAAAAATATACGAGGGTTCCAATTTAAAATAAGGGAAATAAAATACATTCAAGTTTGGAAAGTTTTACACTAAATTTTGGACACCCTGTATAATTCATATCAATAAAATTTTACTATTAGGATTGTTAGACCCTATTTAACAAGTACCCTGTATAATTTTATTGATAAGATCCTCATTTATTTTTTATAAATTTTTTTAAACCAATGGCACAAATCCAATTATTTATACTTTTTTGGATGGTATTACTGAACCGATTTCAATAAAATTTTAGTGGTATGTAGGCAATCATAAAAGGCACCAAAATAATGAATAAAATGTATATCAAGCAATTAAAAAAAATATATCATCATGCCTTTTTTAGGACACCATGTATAATCAAAAATATTTTCCTGAAATACGCCTTAAGACCCAAGTAATGTTTCCAAAATCTCAAATCCCTAACTTAATTAGCAACTGAGCTGTCGAATAAGGGAGCTGTAATGCAGGACCCTGTATATAACATTTTTATTTCTGCAGACAATTATTTATCAAGTAAATTACATGTTGTCTTTAGAAAACGGCCATCAACCTTCCATCATTTTGTCCGTCGTTGTGTAGTTTTTTATAAAGGTCATGATTATTAATGTATTTGTTTATGTCTGCAAATTTAATGATATGAATTGATGACTTGTTAATTTAGAAGTGATGTCAAGGCTACGTGGAATACAAAGCGATTGCATGATATGGGCAATGTGGGGGTTAGTGGCGAATTTTAAAGAATTCTAGTCTGTGCTTTATGGGGGGGGGGGTTATTTTTATGTTTCGTAATTGCAATTTTTATTGAAAGGATTATAAAGTGGGTTTTGGGTTCTCTAATTTTGGCAAGCACTCTAAGGACTGCGCGTTCTCCGGTTTCTATAGTTTTTAATACGTTTGAATGAGGAGCATATTCGAACAGTGGTCGACAAATAATTTTATAAATATTTACCGCTGTTTAGGTGGAAATTCTTTTATTTTTGTATGTGTGTGCTCTGAAGTGTCGAGCCCTGCACTTAAGTTTGGCTTTGAGGATTTGACTGACCAATGAAGGTAAATTTGGGGTTTAAAATTACACCCAGGTTTCTACATGTAAGGAGATTTTCTATGTCGATGGTAAAGATTTACTAGTTGGGCTTCATTTGGGTTAATTGTGATGAGAGCACTAACCGCTTCGAAAATGGTGGGAGAGTGGGTTATGAGAGCGCTGTTATCGACATATAATAATGGATATGAAGAGGGATTTAGGAACATAGGACTAGGATTATATATATTATGTACAAAAATATTAAATAAGATTGGGAAAGGAATTGCGGATTTGGACTTTTATAGATCGGTTGATGAGGAAACTGATAAGGGTATTTATTAAATGATAAGGAATACCTAGAGTCAAATTTAAACAGCACTCCTCGATACCACACCGAGTTGTATACTTTTATATGTCTAAAAATAATAATGTGATATTTGATAGTTATACGAGAGAATTGATTAAGTATGGGCTATAGAACGGTATTCGATAACGTCGTACTGATAATGAGGGATTTTGTGTTGTATCTGGGAAAATATTTTTCTTCTGGACAATTTATTCGTATAATTTTCCCAGGACCCTGGAGTTAGCCCTGTAGCTTGATACTAATTCGGAGTAGTTTATAGACTTACGTATGCAAGTTTCGATTCCCTACTTCTACTCCAGGGGAAAATATAGTCATTTCAAAAAGGAGATTTTAGGATGAGTCGGGGGATGTTATTATAACCTGGCTTTGTAATTTATCCTTTATGCAGTATTTCGTAATATTCGTCCTCTATTATGTCATAAGGAGTTGTGGGGCATGTTATAAGGAAGGAAAAGTCCCGGTTGTATTAGGGTGTTATTGTCATATTCATCGTTGTCAGTCGCTGTATATATTTCATTAAAATAATTTGCGGAAGTGTTTGCAATTAGTTGATCTTCCGAAGCTATCTGTTGCATTGTGAGGTCTATAATTGTTTGGCCGTAGTCAGAAACCCTAGGTTAGGTTAGGTTACAATGGCAACAGCCTAAGACTGTTCACTTAGGCCTATAGGGCCCATTGTGATACCATAGAGATGTAGATCCTTCCTTCTATACAATCCAATTTGAGCACCTAATGAACCTGATCAGGTCATTGACCTTAATAGATGAGAGATCTGCCAGCTCATTTACATAGTGCAAACCGAGGTACTTAATTCTTTTCCCCTCAAGAGCAGGACATTGTCCTAGATGGTGGAGTACTGTTTCTTCCTCCTTCTCATCCAGGCAGATACCCTATACTAGCTAAGTTTTTTTTTATTTCATCCCAAAATTATTTTCCTTGCAGAGCATTGATTTTTGCACAGCTTTTAACCCAATGAGATCTGCTCTGTTTTCGTTAATCAGTCTGTGAATATACAGAGAGCTTTTTTTATCAGTATACATTTCCCCTATATATACCTGCAAAATACGCGAGTCAAATGCATTAATGTATGTGTGTTTAGTTGCCTATAACACGCAACTGAACACACATATGCCAAATAGTCAACTAAATATACACACATAAATTCATTGCGATTGATTCGCGTTTTTTGCAGGTATACACTTCCCCTAATGTATACTGATAAAAAAAACCTCTCTGTACATGTTTGGTCTATTGTATTTTGTATTTAAATAATTAATGTCTGACAGTTTTATGTCTCGGTATAATTTTTTTTTTTTTTAATTTAATGAGTTTGAGGATATATTTAGAGTGCAGGTATTTATAGGACTTTTGAGAGTACATGCTTTTGTAATGATTTTGACAGTATTTGGAAAATAAAAAGATGAAGACGAGGATTCTGAGGTAATATCAATATGTGTCTGAAAGTATACTGTCATGTTTCGTGTCACTTTGTCAATGCTACAGTCTCTAAACTTAAAACACATTACCGGAAGAATAGTAACGGTAGGGTCAGAGGTTATTGAAAATATAATGGAGAGGTGATCGGAACCAAGATAAATCCTACTTTCGTTATGTCCAACAACCAATCCACCACCCCTTATGTTCGTCTTTGTACCAGTAACATCAGACACCTCATACATAATGTGTGTTTTACATTATGTGTGATGTGCTGGATGTTACTGGTACAAAGAAGAACATTGGGGGGTTAAGGATTAGTTTTTGGACACAATGAAAGTAGGATCTATGTGGATTCGTATAAAATATGAGTTTGGTATAAAAGAGGATAGCTGCTTATTTTTGACCTTATTTAGGTTAATATCGTTGATTAAGATAGAATATTCGTAGAGGGTAGCTGGAAATGGTATCTTCAATTGAAGATGAATGGTGGATATAAACAAAGATATATTCCTTGAAGGGTATAAAGGGTTGTAGTAATCGTACAGTGTATACACTCGATCATCACATTATTGATTACTGGTGGATTGGCTTTATCTAAGGTCTTACTGCAATTACTGAATCTCCTCTAATGTTCTTGTTAGGGATTGTTGCGGGATGCTGGTTATGAGGCCAGATCTTGAGGCGGAATGGATTATTGGATTTGGTTTCAACAAACGTGACAAAATGAATGGGGTTATTTCTCAGGAAATGAGAAACTAGAAGGCATTTTGTGGTGAGGTAGTCAATATTCGTTATATGATTCAATATTGCTGCACAATATAAGTATTCTGTAGGGAATATGTATAAATTATTACAATTTCTTCAATTGTAATACAAAATAATAATTTTAAATTCAAACACAACGAATCAAATAAAACACTCCACTTTTCATGCATTTGTACATAGACTTACACAAATACCATTAGAAAAATCAGACTATGAACAGGAAATTAACATAATTAAAGAAATAGCGATTAATAATGGATATGATAATAAATTAATAAATTCACTAATAAAGAGAAAAAACAAAAACAATTGATGAAATACATATATAACGCTGACATAAAAGAATACATGGAATAAACTACAATATATTAATGGTTTATCACACAAAATGAGAAGAACCTTAAATGGGAAAGAATTTAATATTATTATGACGAATCCATACAATCTAAAAAGGATATTTGTTAATAATAAACCTATAATTAAGAAAGCGCAAAAATGCGGCGTTTATAAAATAAAATGTGGTGATTGCGATGCAATGTATATCGGACAAACTGGACGGAATTTCGGAAAACGAATAAAAGAACACAAAAAATCTATAATAGATAATAAAAAAACAACGGGGTTCGCGAAAAATTGTATCGAATCCAACCATTTCTTCAATCCGGAAGATTTTGAAATATTATATACGGGTAATAAAGGACAGGAATTGAATTTAAGAGAAGGCCTAGAAATCAGCAAGGCAATAAAACGGGGAAAACACCTAGTAAACGAATTCGATGACATCTGGAGCTCACCAATTCTTAAGTCCCTTATTACCTGAAAAATAATAATAAAAAAAATTGTATATATATTCATGTAAAATCAATTTTCTGTTCACTCCTTGAGAATGACGTGAGTCGAAACTAGTCGGAGGAAATAAAACAATTAGTAAAACAAATCAAGTGTGTTTTTCAAACTATTAATATTGTGATCATGTTTCATCAATGATTAATGAGAACCAAATCAAAAATTTATTTTAAATTCTCTTGAAAATAGGCCAATAACCCGAAACTAGTCGAGAATTTAAAGTTATTCAATCTAATCTGTGTTTTATTGGTTGATTTTTAATAATCTATTCATATTTATTTCAAATAATAATTCAGTTTAATACCTATTTCACTTTATACAAGGTATTTTTAACTACGCCTCATAGGCATTTACATTGAAAAATTTTTACATAGAAAAGCCATTTACTTTTCTGTCGTATGGATTTAGTAAAATTAAACATAAAGATTTAAATAAACAATAGATAAACAAAAAATTATTTTCTGCGATCTTAAGAATTTTTTTAAGTTATTTTAAAGAGATATTATGTTTTAAAAATTAAAACTTGGTTGTTCGTTTCAGTATTAGTGAAACAAACATCCAAGTGCCTTAATTTAAATAGATCCTAATTATAACGTTACAATTTTTGACCACAGGATAAGTGATAAGTGAGAATTAAATACAAATTTTAAAAATTAATTTCATATTATGATGATTTTAAAAATATTAGTTGAATTGATGGAAACAATTCTCTAATATCTTCAGTAAGTCAAAATAAATTTTAAAAATAGGCTAGGTTACTATTTAATTACGCATAGGCAACAATTTGAACAATCAAGTTTTTTTTTTTTAAATTTATATTAATAACTTAAAATTATCTTAATATTAAATCAATATTTAAAATATAATAACTCTTTAAAATAACTCAAAATCTACTTAAGTTTGCACAACATATTTAAATATTATTTAATTTATCAAATCCCGTGCGATAGAAAAATCATTAACACTAGGTATAGATTTTCCCATATTAGCCCTATGAGGCATGGTTTAAAAGTGCCCTGTGTAGTAAAGTAAGTGATTATTGAAAACATTTTTTAACCTTGTTTCTATAACTGAAATTAATTTAGTGACTAGTTTCGACGACATTAACGCGTCATTATCAAACCAACAAATAATAAATATAATAATATCCAAGATAAACAATCCATCTCAGATAATGGATTAAAAATACGCTAAAGCGTAGCTATAATCCTCCGGGTATTGAACGACTTGATGATGAAGATAATAATATCTACATTAAATTATCTACGATTTTATCCGACGCGTTCACCACAGTCAAGAGAATTTTAGTTATTTATTGTAATATATTGTCGACAGCAAAGATTTAGTTAATTAAAAAACATTCGCAATTTTGGAATAGTTACAATTAAAATAATCCACGTAATCTTAAACATCTCAAATAGTATATTCATATAAATTAAATAAAACTGATTTGAAAATGTGGAAATAATTTATTAATTATTTTCAAATCATTTTTATTTAATTTATTTAAATAACTGTGACCAAGACAATGAATACTCTTTTCTATTTATAGTGTTTTTTTTTTAATTATTATTATTAAACATTTTTATAAATATTATAATATATACAAACATCTTTATTCATGTATTATTAATTTAATATACAATACATGAAACAATTTAAAACAAATATATATATTTTAGAGAAACGGCTATCGACCGGAGGTTTTTCGGCCGGTCTTTGTCTAGTTCCTTAAATATTGTAATAAAACATTAATATGTTTTATTATAATATTTATACAATAATTCTCAAATTAATGGATTTTGAAATTAAATATAACAGCAACCGGTTGACGGCCAAATGTCTTTCTGTCGGTGTTTTTTTTTTTTAATTATAATTACGAAAATAGAACTTTCGCTAATCACAATTTTAATAATAACAAAACTATCATCCTCTTAATTTTATCAATCAATTTCAGTTATTCCGTTTTCGCTCCCTTATTATTATTACTTTCTTTTCTTCGTTAGGTTTTCGTGATAATCCGGGAAATGTGCGGGTCCACGGATTCCGTGAGAAACGCGACGTTTTTTCCGTCTCCTCGGGGCTCGCATTTTTAGCACGCTCCGGGGACACGGAACGCTCCGGAGTTTTTCGGCGGTGGTCCGGGTCAATGGCGCCCCGTCGTCATTCCCCGGATCCGGGACGGTTTCCTGTCGCACGCGAATTTCAGACGGAATTAACGAGAAATCCGACTGGAACGGATGCAAGGGGGTCGAATATCTTTATTGACATGCAAAAAAAGGAAAATTGTGAAATTGGAAATTGCGCGCACGGCAGAAAAAAAAATAACTGAGATAAGTGTCTGAATGGCGAATTAATAGCCGTACTAATAGGCGCAGCTTAATCCTTCAATCGATCTAGGATTGATGAATCCCGGATTCGCGAATGCTATTGGTTGCTCTAAGGATTGTTTACAATATAATCTATAATTATGTTGACTATTTATTATATTTTTATATGATCCCATAATTAATTCTCAATTCAGAATCAATCCATGACTATTAGTACGGGAACACGTGTAATATATTATTAATAGCATTTAGCTTTGATAAAAAATATTTTATAAGTAACTCTTGATTTTCTTTCAATGGAGTTATAATTTTCATATTATTCGGAGTGATATTGAATAATCTTGAATCTAGAATGTATGGTCATAGTTTTCTTATATTTAGACTATATACTGCAATTTCATTGTTCTTTTCAGTTAAATTACATACATTTAGCCATCTATATATTTTTTTATGCAAATAGTGTCAACTCACACATGACCATTTCATTGTTCCGTCCATTGAATTACATACATTTGGTTATTTATGCGATTTTTCTCTTTATTTCGAAATGCAAATAGTATCAATTAACATATGGTAAGTAATGAAATTGGTTCTTGGATTATTTGAAATATGACTCCCATGAAGTAGTCTCAGGTACTTCTGTAATTGATATAATAATGCGATTTTTTGGATGGGAGGGGCGGCGGTTGGTTTTGGCTTAGTCAATGAATACTGAACTCCGATGTACAGACACTCACCAGAAACATATACCATATATTATAAATATTAAGTGGAAATACCACCAAAAGAAAGGCCAATTAGCAAACTTACAGCATGTTACGATACATGCTGTAAGTTTTCTAATTATTTTAAGTTATAAGTAGGTGTTGTATTACATTTGTCAATAAAGATTATGTATATATATATATAAATATTAAAATACTCATTGGTATATTAGATTCGGATTAATAGCTCGACTAAAAAAAAAAAGAGTGTGTTTAGCTCTTGTTCAGTCATTTAATTTGGCAACTGGTTTTAATTAAGTTTTTTTTTATGACAGCTGTGCATTGATCAAGACAATCAAATTTGTTATCGAGAAGAAGTCCGAAAAATTTAACAGAATTCTTGCATATTATGTGAGTTTTTTAATGTAATATTAAGAGGGCTATTTTTAGCGTGTTTTCTAGAGATGAACAAAGTCGATTTTTACTATCTTTTTTGTTATTGCAAAATTAATTATATGACATTTTATAAATGCAATAATTGCTATCAGTACCTGTTCTCTATTTATTGAAAAACATCAATTTATTGTCACTTATTGAAAATTATATTTTTTATTTAAAATCAAAAATAAAATAAAAGTTACGTGATATAAGGCTATCTGCAGACTCGTGTTTCGGGATTTGATCCCTCGTCAGTACAGCTGTGCCTTACGTGATCAAATCCCGAAACACGTGTCTGCAGATAGCCTTTTATTACGTAACTTTTATTTTATTTTTTTGTTTTTGTTTTTTGCATTAAATATTTTTGATTCATAAATTGTTGCATTATATAATTTTTATTGTTATGCAACAGCAAATGTCTATTATTAGACATTTATTAATTAAAGTACTTATGTAACATAAGTCATAATGTCACAGTAGCAAAAAAAATTAATAATTAATTATTTTATTTAATTTAATTAAATAACTGTGACCAAGTGAATAAAACCTTTTCCTATTATTAATATTACTCGTTTTTGCCTAACACTTGTGTTTTATTTGAAACGAAACAAATATGGTTTTATTGACTTTAAGAAGGAACTTATTGTTACTGAACCATTTAGACAAAAGCTGTAAAGTATCCTTACATTTTAAAAATAATTGGTTATCATTTTTACCACTCACTATAGATTATGCTTAATTTCTCATCTGATCAGTGGGGAATAATTTTTGATTTAATTCAGGATATTTAATTTAAATTAAAACATTTGGTTGATACAAATCAAGTGAAACAAACCAAGTGTTTTAATTGCAATTAGATATCCTGAATTACTATAAGTTATATCGTATACATATATAAAAATATCACGTGGTGTCTCATAAACAAAATCATTAATAAATAAAATAAACAAACGATTGTTTCAGAAGAGGCAAAATCAGAATGACCAATAATGCGAACATACTGACTTCCATCTACCTTATAAGACTTGCGCTATTTTAATACAGAACCTCTAACACTATAAATCTGCAGTAGTAATTTGTCATTTATGCAGTGCTTCCAAAAAGTAAAGGTTGAATTCTATAAATCGTAAATACAAATATTTCAGATAAATGCTCCGACGCTTTAAGTTTTATTTTTAAATTACTATCTAGACATACACTTTGCTGGATAGTAATTATCATAATTAAAATTACTTTCATCGTGGCTAACGGTCTTTATCAATAATAAATATCTTAACTTAGGTATAAACGGACTTAGATCACTTTCAAAATAAAAAGTCAATAATTAAACTAACTCTGCAATCGTATGTGTTTTCAATTATTGTATTTTCTTGGAACATATTAAACCTCAACTACCAGAAATAATAGTCAAATGGACTCAGGCCACTTTCAAAATAAACGCTTCCTTTGATTATCGAAAATAATCGATTATTTTGTATTCGATTTTTGATTTCGCTCATCACTACTCGAGACTCATATTTCGGGATTTATCCCTCGTCGAGAAAATAAAAATTAAGCTGAAGTTATTTTTAACGTTATTTTCCTCCTTCTTCCCTTATTGTGTTGCTTTGATAGAATCCGGGCAGATAAATAATTCCGTTTTCATTCTGCCAAGGAATAGAAACACCGGCGGGGAAGTCTCCTTATAAATATTTATAAAGCAAAGCGTGGTTTGGTTGATAAAAGCGGAATACATAAAAGAAGTCATCACGCATTTATTTTATTTCGATAACTCATCCATCACAGTTAAACGTTTTCGCTACGGGCGATAACGTGGAAGGCGCGAAAACGGACAATATGATTAATTGTTTCTTTAGATGTAAATCAATGAAAAGTGTTGTTAAGTAGACATGTTTGTAATTTATTTATTTAAATAGTGGAATAACATAAAAAAGATATTAAACTAAATGAAAATTATTTATCAATTTGTAAAAAAATAATGTTAAATTATATATTAATATTTAATAAAATGTTCAGCCACCATTCATGTAGCGTAATATCTAGTAATGGCCATTTCGGTTTTTCGAACCTCATCAGATTAGTGTGTTCCATGTGCAATGCCTTGATGAAAGCCGTTGAATGGATTTTCTATTGTGGTTATATACCTTATATTAATCATATTAAATGAAAGACAACGCAAGCGCTATCTTTGGCCTAATTTCATGTGGCATCGTCAATGATTTGTGTATACAAATTAGACGACCGAGAATCATTGTTTCATCCACTAAAGGATTGCGAGAACTTGTTTGTTTGTGAGAATAGGTTACGAAATTCATTTAATAAAATGTTCATTCATCTAGCGTATGAATAACTAGTGTTCTCATAAAAAGGACAAGTCTTCCTTTAGCGGACGAAACAATGATTCTCGGTCGTCTACTTTGTAGACCCAAATTATTGAAGATGCCACATGAAATTGGGCAAAAGATGGCGCTCGCGTTGTCTCTCATTTATTATGATATATATTAATAATTAATTAATAATATTAGAAAGGAGGCGGCTTATTTAAGCTGTATAGGGATTAACGATAAAAACTCAAAAAGTATTATAATAATAATATCTACGCTAATTTCTTAAAACCAGCCGCTAAATGGGGATGCCACAGTCTTATTAGCGCTAAATCTGTGAGAGATTAAGTCGAGTAGGGTGATACTTATTGAACAGAATCTGCAAAAAATCATTTCCAACGGATCAATATTTTGGAAACTTTCGTTCGAGTGATATTAAAATGAATAATACCAATCAAGAAATTATAAATTTATTCTTTGTTTTCAATCCTGTGATATTTCGTATATGCAATGACTGGACTCAGGTCAAAATTCGATAGATTATATAGGTGCTTCTTCATTTCAATCCCTTCAACTATATTTATATTGTAAGAGGATGATTTTTTTTAATTAATTAACATAATTTATATTACAAGTGTGTCCTTTTTTTAGAATGTGGTGGGCAAAGGCTGATTTGGACTGGTCAAAATCTTTAATATGATATGCGGGTCTTTAAACGGTTAATACACGGTTTCCTTTAGTTTTTCCCACGTATATTTTATTACAATTTTTGCAACTGATAGAACAGATTCCGGGCATAGATAATTTATCTTGTTATTCGAGAGTATTGCCTAATAATCCATTGAGATTTGTGCTTGAGAAATATGCTGGAGCGAGATTGAAGATCTTGAGTGTTTTACTTAATTTTTTGTTAACCTATGATACCTGGATTATTATTATTTTAAAAATAATTGAAGACTTCGAAAAAAAAAATTTTCATGAATCAACAGAAAACAATTATAACATTAAGGGTAATCAGCACGCCCAATCTCCTGTTCAAATCAACAATAAAAGTGGTTTTAAGGTAGAAAACAAATACATAAGTACAACAAACTTCATTCCTTTTATTCAGTTCAATAATCGCACAAATTTCATTGTTTACTTAAAAAACAGTGAGTTTAGTTTAAATTAATGTTGTAATTAGAACAGTCGTCTTTTTTTGACAAAAAAATATTATGTTTTATTCGGATTAAAAATTGTTTTTTGGGGACAATCTTACGATGTTGGAATGTTATCTTTCACAAATATTGGATTATTAGACATAATATGCTTATTCTTAAAAATCTCTTTCATTTGTAATTATTTTTGTATAGCCTTTTCTCCAATATGATATTTTTTTTTTTCTCTGAAGTGATAAAAAATAATTACCCAACATGTTGATATTCCACAGTCCCTGGTATTGTTTCTCTATTTCTTGTCCTAATTAAAGCATTCGTCTTTCTCTTCACAGGAAATGAAAGAGGAATGGTTGTACAAGAAGTCGATTTAATTGGACAATCAAGGCTATCAAAATTGTTACGCTATGATAAGTTCATAGTTATGAGCTTCAAATGACCCAAAACTTCTTTAAACGATATATCATTTTACTTGGCCATGGCTATAAATAATATAAATAAATTATTTTTTGCCAATTTCACAAGTAAAGCACTGGATTGTTTTTAGTTTTAACAGATTCAAAATAATCGAGTGTTTTAATTGTAAAATTAATTATAATAGCCTTTTATCTAGTAACATCATCAACCATGTAATTTTTAAATATTTTTTCTGTTGTTAGCTATTAATTTAGTTTTTATTTAAATTTGAGTCGAGAATATTTTATGTTGAGAATTCGTGTAACATTCGCGTCCGTCACCTAGCTCAATCATTTGCACCGGAGATCGCAGCCAGGACGGCACGTTTAATTAATTTATTTAACTTTATATTTATATGAGGTAGAAAGTTATTGATGAGGGACGAATCCCGAAACACGTGTTTGCAGATTTTACGTATTTTATATATATATATATATATATAGATAATTTTTATTAACAAACATAATAAAACACCTACATATCAAATATTACAGTACATGCTTTTCGCCTGGATTTTGTATTTTCGTCGTTATCAAAATATATAGATAAAATGTGATGATCGTTAACAGTCTATGTCAAAAGTCTCTGTCGAATATGTATGTCACTTAACTGTCTTGAATGTTGTAAAATGAAGTCATGAATTCATGGAGGGTTAGACTGGGAAATTTACGTTTGGGACTAAAAATGATAAATAAAATGTAATAACAAATTCGAAGTCAGCATTAAATGTTGCTTTGAGAAAGTCTTTATTATATTTTTCTATTTTTAATAATAACGAAGTTTCAGGTACCCTCGAAAAATAACTCGTTCTTAACTTCCAGTTATAACCCGGAAACGGTTAAAGATAGATAAGTTTTTTCTTCACCATTATTTTTATCATTAATAATTGGCCTCGGTTTTTCAATACTCTTAAAATAAAAAAGTTTTCCATATGTGGCATCACCAAAATGGACCACCCTGTACATATAGTGCTGAAATAAATACAGCGAAGAATTAAATTATATAATTTTGGGCAGAAATAAAATCGATAGCCCATACAGACTAACACTAAATGTTAATAATGAATGATAAATATTTTAAAGAAAACATTAGCACAAAATTTTCGGAATTGAGGTGTTATATATATATATATATATATACAGGGTGAATTATCGAAGTTCTCGACTTTGATATCTCCCTTGTCGTTAGAAATATATCATTAATTTATTAATAAACTTTGTTTGACTACTGAAGAAATATTATGTAAAATTATTTTCATATATACAGGGTATCTCGATTTCCCGGAATTGATATCAAATTTGTTATTTTAAATGGAATACCCTATATATTATCTTTTTATTCGATTCCTCATTAAATTATCTTTACATCAATATAACATAGTTAACTTTTAATTTGATAATGGCAAGTTGAAATTGTTGAAACTGTAGTCAGTAAAATAAAATACAAACAAAGTGAATCAATGATTTATTAAAACTTAAAACAATGTATAACGTAATATAACGGTTTTGATGGTCGTAAGTGCAAAAACGATATTTTCTAAAAATGTAGACACTTGTAGTAGAGTACTAAAAAATCATTAATCTTTTGTTTTTTTTGGGAAGGATAAATGAAATTTATATAAATTCCGGGAAAATGAGATTATGATAACAATTATACATTGTGTAGTTAACCAAATTTTATTAATAAATTAATGCCTAATTTTTAACGACAATTGAGATATCGAAGACGGGCACTTCAATGACTAACCCTATATACAGAGTGAGTCACTGAATAAAAAAATAATATATATATTCAATTTAAAATCATATAGATCATATGAATTTCAGGATAATGAGACACACTATATATGTGAAAATAATTACACATTATGCACCTTCAGTATTCAAACAAGTTTTATTAATAACTTAATGCGGAATTTTTAACGGCAAGGGATGCAAGCTCTCGTGATGCGTTGTTTTAACTAAATCATTAGGAAGCGGAGGGACGTAATCCAGACCTTTCACAAATCCCCATAGAAAAAAAAATCGCATGGTGTATAATCTGATAGCATAGCGCAAAATGCATGACAATATCACAAATAACCTTTGTTTTATATAATACCAATGGTGTTCATTTCTGCTATAGCAACCCTGTATTTAAAATTAATGGAGATACTGCGTTTTTTAAATTTAAATTAAGATGGCTGTGGAAAATAACAAAAAAAAATTGTTTAGGCATCACATAAAAACGGCAAACTATGTTATTTCTCAAAAACTGTAATATGTAGAAAAATTCTGAGTTTAAAGAATTTTGCTTAAAAAGTGCCTTAAGAATGTTTTTTTTTTGCAGAAATGCATTATTTTTATTATTAATGGTTTTAATATTTAGACATTGGTAGTTACTTACAGTGTAAGTAATTTTTTGCAATTGGAAAACGGGATTGATCGAATTTTATTGATCATTGCCAGAAAAAATTTTCCTTGTTTAATTTCATTGTAATTTAAATAACTGCAAATGTGTGAATCATCTTTGTTTCATTTTATTTAACATTGGTAGTTCATATTGTATGAAATAAATATGAATAACTTATTAAAAATCAATGGTTGATTTTTAATAATTTATTCATATTTATTTCATACATTATTTTTATAAATACAAAAAGTTACAGAGGTTTTTAAAAATGACAGAAAATGTTAAAATGTTCAGTATTTCGGCAACCATTCAAGATTTTACGATGTAGTTTTTACCAATAAACATTTCTCAAAAATCGATCTTCTGACACTCATTTCTGTTTTTCTCTATCTAATCTAGAAATAGTTTTTCTGTGTTAAAATCATCCATACAGCATCACCCTGTATAAACCGTAATAATTAAAACATTTAGCAATGAAACATCGAAGTAATAAACCATTTTCATACAACCGATTAAATTTCGAACGCAACAAAACTCGATTCATCTATTTACGTTGGGGAATTGATGTTTTGATTGGATAAAGCCGGCGTGTGCGTGGATCTCCGCGGAGTGCAGCCCCCCGCGTGCTCCTGCTGGGGGGCCGCTGGATGTAAGAAGGGTGAACGGACGTCGGGGCTGGCGTCCCGACGCTCCGCAGTTCGCGTCCGCACCCCGTCCGATAAGCAGCGTCCCGCCGCCACAAAACGCGCGCGCTCCCGCTCTGTGAAATAAATAACGACGCTCGGTTATCTAATAAATTCCAGTACGCGTCAGCACCGGGTGCGACGTTGTTGTTTTTTTATTATTATTTATTTATTGCAGTTTTTTGTTTTTAATGTAAATATAGGTAGAGATTTATGTTGGGTTGTTGTTAATGTTCAAGGAGTGTTATGTAAGTTTATAGCGCGCATAAGTTTTGAGAGATAATGTGTCTAGTTTGTGTTTCTATGTAGAGAAACTTTAAATAAATATTTTTCCACGTGCCTTTTTTATATTTATAATTGAATATAAAAAATATGTAAATATTATATTTCTTTTCTTTGGCACACTAAAATCCCTCTGTTTTATGAATAAAATTTATAATAAAAAAACAGTCTTACATTGTTTGTATAATCGAAATGTTTTTATAAACAACTACTGGGGCTATCCCATGTGAGAAATTGTACAGTTAACTTACATGTTATTTTTCCATCACAATCTAAGCGAGTTTATATGTTATACTTAATTAACATATCCCTTGCAGAAAAGCCTCGGATGACGTGTTAATTTTGTCCAAATGATACCCTGATATTCCGCATGAAAAATATTAAATATTATGTTATCTCACAATCTAAGTATATATACAGGGTGTTTCTAAATTTATGCAAAAGATTATACTGGATGATTTTTCAACAAAAAATAATATATTTTTTTCTTCAAAACCGCTTCCACTCCAAGTTACAGCTCTCTAAACTTAAGAAAAAAGTTTTTATTTCATAAGTCTACTATGGAACAATTTAGAAATATGAAATTTAACATACAACTGTCCCTCATAAAACGCCACTTTTTGACGATTTTTATAAACCTAAAATATTATTACAATTAACCCCTATAATAGTTTGCATCAAAACATTTTAATGCATCTACATTTTTCTATTCCAAAAATTGATTTAAATCTAGCGATTCAATTTGCAACTTTTCAGTCTCTTGATATTATCTCCTAAAATTTTTAATTTGATCACAAAAAAATAATATATTAATATTTCCATGTACACCGGGTTATTCACGCTATACAAAACGGAAAATTATGGCCAAAGTACACCACTTTTTTAATTTTTTATTTCAAGGCTGTATAGCGGTCTATAAGGACTACTTTCTAAAATTAGTTTCATATTATACAGGGTGTCTCATGTACCATAAAAGTATCAAAGTTTTTTTTTAATGGAACACCCAATATATTATTATATTTTTAGATTCTACGTTCAAAATAACTATAGTTTTCATTAAGTTTATTAGTACCAAAAGCTGACGGTTTTTGAAATAATTGCAATTTTCTTAAAATCTAACCTAATTTTCAAATTTTAATTATATCGAAGTATTTAGATTATGTACGGAAAATTTCCAGCGAAATTAAGCAATGGATCATATTTTATTTTCCAATTATTTAAATAGTAAAATATTTACAGGGTGGCCCAAAAACTTAAAATAATTGAACAAGGACTTTAAGTGGCTCAAATTTTGTTTTTTCAAATAGAATGCTATATTTTTTAACTTGTCATTAAATGCACGTTTCATTTATCTATCAAAAGTTTCTTATAACTCGAAGCTTTTGGACATTTAGTTTTTGCAAAAACGGCATAAAATCGGTTTTTTACTTTATTTGGGGTGCATTTTTGATTAATATTTTAATAATTTTAGTAGGCTATGGAATTTAGAAATGTCAAATGTTTTATTTGATCTGTCACTTTAGCTTACAAATTCACTCCATGCCATTTTGTACCTTTATGAAAATATAAATCGAATAAAATAGTCACCTAACAATCTATTTTGATTACTAATTACCATTTCTATCAGAATAATCTTTGAAGTTCTGTATATTCACAATTATATTCTTATAAAGTGATAAATTTCCCAATAAATAAGTTTTTATAACTCACATCCCTTTTTTATAAATCGGTGTAATAGTCTTTTTAAAATAGCCGACTTAGAATTACTTCTTTAGCAAAAAGTACATGTATTATTTCTGTTGGTCGATAACGTTGTCAAAACATTACAAATATATCAATGTCCTTCTATTTTGAATAAATATTTTGAAAAAGAAAATAATTATAAAAATTCTCACAAAAAATCAAAATAATACCATGGTAGCAAAAAAACAGTTTTAAAATTGAAGTGGCAGTTCAGAAAATTTATTTGACATTTCGTAAATCCACAGCTAGCTAGAAAGAAAACCCCAAATGATGCGAAGATACGATTTTTTGCATTTTCTACAAAAACACCTCGATTTAGAGGTTAAATGTATAGGAAACTTTTAATAAATAATTATAATGTGCATTTAATAGAATGATAAAAAATATTGCATTCCATTAAAAAAAAAACAAGTTTGACCAACTTAATGTTCGTATTTAGTAAGTTTTATTTTTTGGGCCACTCTGTACAAATTTTAAGGTTTTTCTAATTGAAAAATTTAATATTATCTATTGCTAAATATACCTGAAATTTTCGTTTACATAATCTAAATACTTCTCAAATGGTTATTATTTGAAAATTAGGTTAGATTTTAACAAAATTCCAATTATTTCAAAAACCGTCAAGTTAATGAAAACCATAGTTATTTTGAACGTGGAATATAAATATAATAATATATAGGGTGTTCCATTTAAAAATATACAACTTTGATACTTTTATGGTATTTGGGATACTCTGTATAACATGAAAATAATTTTAGAAAGTAGCCCTTACAGGCTCCTATACACCCCTGAAAATACATTTTTAAAAAGTGGTGTACTTTGGCCACAATATTCCGTTTCGTATACCATGAATAATCCGGCATGTATGCAGGTGCTGTCTAATAAAAAAAAACACATGTAATTAAAAAAAAAAAACTGTAATTTTTGCGAACATAAAACTCGTCATCGTAATAGCCTTACGGCTTAACATAACATCTGTACTGCGAACTGGGGTATCGGTGATAAGGAATACGGAGTTGGGTTTTGTTAGGATTGATAGAGATTCTCCACTTAGCAAATCAAGTTTGTAAGTCGTCTATCAACTCTTGTAGAGTGGGATAAAATAGTGTTTATTTTTCCGTAAAATTAAAAAGTATTATATCGGTCATAAGAAAAAAACAGTTATATCATTTATTTTCTCTTGATCGATCCAATACCTATTAATTTTATGGAAAAATAAAAACAAATTGATCCCACGCTATCACAATTACTAAAGCCGTAAGTGCTTTACTATAAAATAGCTATTAAAGAAATTCTTCCAGGCTGTTATAAGATTTTTTCTTAGCAAAATTTATGTTATACATGAATAGGTAAATGTTTTTTGTTGTCTGTTAATGTTCTATACATTTTAGCACAGTTGCGATTTGATCCTCTGTCATACTGTTCGATGTTATGTTTTGTGGTCGTAAGGCTATTACGATGGCGAGTTTTATGTTCGCAATAGTTGCAGTTTTATTTTGTAAAATAATATGTGTTTTTTTTTATTAGGCAGCACCTGCATACATATACATGGAAATATTAATATTTTATTTTATACAAAAGCTAGTTTACATTAATATCTGTAATATATTTTATAAATTAATCTCAAAAATGTTTTTTTTTTATATCAGGCTGTTTTTCCACAGATTATAACCTTATCCGACATATATACAAGTGCTTTATACATTTTTATTAAAATGACAGAACTAACAGTGTGTTCTAAATTTAAAGTAGAAAAATTTTCTTTATTCATTTTTTTTTATAAACATACTTTATGTGTTTATACCATGATAATTGCCGGTTTAAAAATATACCTAAAAATTCTGGTAGTTTAGTATTATAAAAGAAAAGAAGTAAAAGTTCATATTATTTTGATTTATTTATTATTTTTTACAAATCTACAATATAATTAATAATGTTTATGTATAGTGGATTTTAGAATAAAAATAAAGAAATAATAACAACAATTGATTGATTCAAATATTTTTTTCGCACCAGTATTATATATCATACATAGTTTTTTTTTTATTTAGGCGTTTAGCGGATCTGGATTGTTTAATCCTTTGAGTTAAGTGTGCCTTCCACTTAATTTAATTTTATATTATAATCAATCGAATAAGAAATTATTAATACGAAAAAAAAAGTTTATTATGTAAATCCTTATGTATATTTAAACATTTGAAGATATGCATAATAAAGACCCTTGCGTTTAATACTTTTAAATAAGTGGCACCTATATTTCGTCAGTGGTATTATATTTTATAGGAAACTAATTTTAAACTGCTAGTATGAACATTTTTTTAATTGATTGCTCATTTTTTTGTGGATATTTAATTTAATACAGAATTTGTCTATATCTTAAGCTGGGACAGTAATTATAGCAATAACCCGGCGCATTCGCCAAATAGAATAAAATATATGATTATTTTGACAACAAAAATCAAAATTTGTTAAGACTGTTTTGCAAATAAAATATTTAAATAATTAAATAGTAAAAATTTGATTTTATTGTTAAACTATTCTCAAAATAATCGTTTAATAAAATCTTAATCTGGTGGAAGCGTCGGGTTGTTGTCGCAGCTTCACATACATATAAATTCTTAAATTCTTTATTAAGAGGTTATGCCTACCTGTATAGGTTCAAAAGATCGTTTTTCTTTTTATTGCGGAATTCTAAAGTGTGGACATTTAAGATTATTTCTTAAAAAGTGTCATATTGATTGAATACAAATTGCCAAAGTTATGCGAGTTTATACAAACTATGCAACTTTCTGCATCTCCAGGAGCCGTCACCGCAAAAAAAAAAAACTTTTTGAAAAGTTCCTCTGTGGGGAGCTGCGTCACAGGCCCTCAAGAGATGCCAAAAAATTCTAAATTGACGATAAATGTAAAGCCAAATAAACTGGTGTAATCAGATTTTATCGATGTTGCTTTGTTTTCGAGAAAAAATTAAATTTTCGCTTTTTTCAGCCTTGCAGCAGAAATTAAATACCTTTTTTTTTTAACAATTTAGCAATTAATTTTTAGAAAAAAAAAAACTCACTAGCTGTTTGAAACCAATATATAAACTGCTTCAATATATTTTGTTTTCTACCAACTTTAAATATATATCATAATATTTGAAACGATTACGCAAGCGCCATGTTTTACCTAATTTCATCTGGCATCGCCAAAAAATCTACAACCGGGAATCGTGATTTCGTTCACTAAAGGAAAGCGATCTTGTTCTGTTTATGAAAACAGGAAACGTCAATTTAACTATATATTTGAAAATATAAAAAAAATCAAATTTTGAAATCTGATATTTTCAAAAGTTCTCATTTTATTTAAATAAGCCATAAATTTAACAATAAACAACAAATATCAGCCGTGAATAAAGGGTTGCAAACGATGATTCATTAAGAAATTAATCATTATTGGCAGCATTAGTCTTATAGCTGGTTCTCTTATATGTCGACAGTTGATATTTGCTTATTTACTATTTAAACATATTATTAAAGACAATACTGTGATATATAATAATAATAATAGTAATAATTTATTTCTCAACCAGCAGAGCCTAATTACAGAGAAATATATATGTATAAACTAAACTAAATATAGTTGTACAGTGTGAGTTTTATACAGTTTTATACAGGGTGTAAAAATGCCGAGAAAACATTGGATTTCATGACAATTCCGTATCACTTTATATAATGGAGAAAACATGTACTGAGAAGTACGTGGCGTTGCATAATTAAATATTTGCTTATATCTAGAGAATAGTCTGGGCACATTAAAATCGATGTTACATAACAATTCAGAATTATCAGTAAAATTATGAATTAATTTATATAAATCAACCATAGATATGATATGTATAGTATCAAATTTAAATTCGTCTATGAGTGCAGAATAACTTGTGTAAAGTTCTGGATATTTTTTGTGTTTTATGAAGTATAGTAATTTAAGTATTTAAGAAAGCGTTTATTAACTTTCTCGAGCGTGTTTATGTGTATTGAATATCCAGGAGTCCACACAGTAGCGCAATAATTGATTTTAGATAAAATATATTGTGATGTATATATATATATATTTATATATATATATATATATATTGGTTCCACACACCCCACATCTAACTTCCGCGTCAAAGACAGTACATTTATTTACTTAATATACTCTATATACTTTAAATTAAACTTAATAGTAAAAAATATATATTGAGGTAACTTATTCTATAAACATTTTTTTAAAATTTCAATCGAATAGTGCACAGAAGTTTTAAATTTATTACGAAATTACTGTGAAAATATTTATTAAAAAAATAATTAATTTTGGACTTCTCGTGATTTATTATATATCACAGTATAATTAACCCTTCGTCGGGCGCACCTCTGGTTCACTCAATTTCTGGCGTAATATGCCAATAACAGAGGTACTAGTTTAAAATGGTGGTTCTTAGCAACTCTTCAAACTCTTTCATTCTTCAAAATGATCCACTGAGCTTTATAGAGATATAAGCTAAATAAAAAAGCAATTTCTACAAAAAATTGTATTTTAAATAATAAAACAAAACAAACTTTAGTGCTGTTAGCATATTCAATTAGAATCAGACATCTTATGTTCATTAGAATTGATGCATTGACACAAAGAAAAGCAAAACCAACATTTTGTGGCTCATACAGATGGCCTTGTGACATTTTCTACATTCATATTAAGACAGTCTTCTCGCTCCCGTCTCTATAGTGCAAGTGACACATCTCCGTTTTTTTTAGAAGGTTGAGGTGAATAGAATAACACCTCAACTATGGTTTAATTGTATAGGGCATTACAAAACAAGATTTTTGTCTCATATGAGCATTCGTGTTAAGCTCAAGAATTCACGGGTTATTATAAGCGGTATTTATTGTATTACAGTTGTTATATATTACGCTTACAATTTTAATTATTTTAACAATTTTTTGTAGTTATTTTATTCACACTCTATTCATTTAATATATATTATGTTTATTTTAAGTTACTTCTGTATATTATATATTATGTACAAAGGAGATTTCCGTTGATTAATAAATGAATAAATAAATAACGCCGTGGCAAAATATATGTACATCATCTATATGTTCGTAAGTCAGTCAAAGTATCATCTGTTATAAACCACGTTATTTAAATATTTTAACATAATTTCAATTGATAAATTTTAAAATTCTAAGAATAGGTTATCTTATATTTATATTAAATAAAAAAAACATGAACTCTTAAAAGATGTTGGCTCATTATTTTTTAAATAAGTACCAATTATTACACAATTATTATATTGTGCCATTAACAGAACTCGTCAGAATGTGAATACCGTGCAAGTTCGAATCCTCGATTTGAATCATTTTACAGGAATCGAACGCTGCATTATTGGGAATTGGCGAGGATTCTAATCAAATAATTAGAATTCAAATACAATGAACACGACGAACATTGTCAATAGATATTACTGGTGTTTACAGGTATAGAGATTTGGTTTGTTAATTAAAATAAATAATGTTACAAGCAATTTATTTAATCAAATATTCAGCCACCATTCATCTGGTTGATGGCGCTTGTGTCGTCTTTAATTCATTAAGATTAAAGTATTTATTAATAAACGTGCGTCGTTAAAATATACAAACTTTAAATATGTCAAAAGCGAATAATAGAATAAAGAATTAAGAAAGTAACTTAAGCGTGTAAAATTGTTAAATCCATGTTTCACGTTGAGAAGAAAATACAATTCACTTTTGTTGTGGTTGGAGTAGAAATTACAATTGAAGATCACATTAAAATTTTACTAAAAAAGAAAATACCATACGAAAAAAGAACACATCTTTTAAAATAAAATAAAAAAGTTAATAATAATAATTATGACATTATTAATTAAGTTCTCACTTAACCCGTGGTAAAACATATTTAAATCGATATATACATATATTATTTAAATAAAACTCTTGGTTTGTTTGACTATTTATATTTTATCTCTCTCTTATTTAAATAATATATATGTATATATATATATCAATATATATGACTTTTTTTTCCTTCTTTCGAAAATACAACATGGAAAATATGTCAATATCATCTATATAATACATGTAACACAATACATACAAGTAAAACAAATAAAATTAAATAACAAAATTAGTTTTTAAAATCACAATTGAAGTGAACCCTTACAGAATAAAAAGAATAATAACACAAGATCTATTTTACTTTAGAATAAAATAATTTGAGATTCATTTAATGTCGATTGGTTATAAAGCTTTATTGCCATTATAGTTCGCTTGCCATCATTGAAAAAGAATGGCTTGGTAATAATAACTTAAAATTATTTCTAAAATAAAAATAATATAAAAGTTTTAAACAAATAAAGAGTTTCCTTATTATCCACTTTAACGCGTTCGCCAATTATACATTAATCCACTAATTTTACCTCAATTAAAAATTATTTCTAAAATTAATATTTTAAACAAATAAAGAGTCTCCTTTTTATCCACTTTAACGCGTTCGCCAATTATATATTAATCCACAAAGTTCACCTCAATTAATAAATTAAATCAAACGAAAAACCACTGGAATTACATAACGGACCTTTAACATTATTATCACCGTGCGTGTTCGGCTGATTTGAAAAGTTTACACATTATATTATCCGCCCGGAATATCGGGCCCTGAAATTACACTCGTAATCTCATTAGCCGCAGTATTTACCGTATTAAATCACGCGTAAAATGTATCGTACATTTTCACAGTACATTTAATTAATTCGAGTCATTTAAATAAATTTCCATAATTACTCGACGCGGATGCAAGAAGAATGAACAAATTTATATATATCGGCTACTTAACGACGTTTTTCCATTAATTACGATTTAACTTGAGTATATCATTTATGTTTATATTCCAATATATATATATATATATATATATATATATATATATATATATATATATATATTTAAATATATATATATACGCATATACGGCATCTTCAACCATTCGAGTAGACAATCTAAAATCTTTGTTTCGTCCACTAACGGAAGGCAAACTTATTCTGTTTATGTGATGACCATTTCTGAAAAAACGGAATGTCCATCACTAGTTATTTCTAGCTTATGAATAATTACTGATGGCCATTTCGGTTTTTCGAACCTCATCAAAAATGAATGGTGGTTTAACATTTTATTAAATTAAATATATATACAGAGAGCTTTTTTTATCAGTATACATTTCCCCTATGTATACCTGCAAAATACGCGAGTCGAATGCATTGATGTATGTGTGTTTAGTTGCCTATAACACGCAACTGAACACACATATGCCAAATAGTCAACTAAATATACACACATAAATTCATTGCGATTGACTCGCGTTTTTTTAGCAGGTATACACTTCCCCTAATGTATACTGATAAAAAAAACTCTCTGTATATTTATTCGTAGCCATGGTATCTTGATCTTTCTCCTCTAGAGTTGTTTGATTGTTTTTAAATTATGTCGGTAATAAAATTAACCACCAACTATAGGTTATGTTATTCTAGCAAATTGAAGAATTTGATTTGATGATAATGGCACATGTAATTCTAATTCATCAAACCAAATACTTCAATTTGTTACCATTACTTAACCTACAACTTATGGTTACTTTTATTGCCAACATATTTTTTTAATGAAAAAAAATCCATGAAATCTTAAGGAGAAATCTGCATTATTATTAATATAATATTAGTTTATAATTCTGTTACAATTTACATATTGAGACTTTTCAATAGAAATTATTGAAAAAGATAATAATAACCCCTCAGCATTCCGAGTATTAAAAAAAAAACGATGAGGGAACAGGATTAATGTTGCATCATATGAATAGGGATTGCGCTCGGGCTTTAATAAAAAATTTCCATAAAACCATAAAGCAGACGTTTCGCCGTTAATATCCGTCGCGTTTTAAGGGACATAACGGACAAGTTTTATACGGAATCAATGGGGATGAAGTCGTAACCGGGGCATATTTTCATAAGGGCGGACGCAATAATGCGCGCGCGGTTCTAAATTTTTTTTATGAATAACGTAAAATTATTCAAATCGCGTATTTTATTATTGACGGCGAAAAAGTACCGATCAATCGTTTATTGGGAGTTCATAAATATTTATTGCGCGTGATTGGAATGTTTGTAGTTAAATTCGATTATATTGCGTTCGCCGGATGATTGGTTAATAAAATGAAATCATGAAGGATTCGTTTGAATTTATTTATTGTTTCCAACATTGCTTCTATGGGTTATATCAACAAGTGTTTTAAATCATTTATTAAAAAGCTATAAAATTACAATTTAAATTACAATAAATAAAGTACAATGAATTTACAAAACTGTAAATGTCATAATAACTATTTCTCAATTATCGCTCTATTTTTTTTTTGTATAATCTATTACTTTATTACTTATACTTATATTGTCCTGTGTCCTTTCTTTCCTGTTGGGCAATAAAATGTATTTACATTAAAAAAAAAACAATTGAAAAAAAAAATTAAATCACAATGAAAGCAGATGCACATATAACGATATTATATAAGACTATTTCAATTTACTTACTTTAATTAATAAAATATTTATGATTTTCAACACTATTTTATTTAATTTCACTACAATTGTTTCGCTACGCTGTAGCTTCTTCAGGTGAAGAAAGTTAACTTTTCTTATATATATACAATTGTAGTGAAATTAAATAAAATAGTGTTGAAAATCATAAATATTTTATTAATTAAAGTAACCATGGATTTTCAAAAATTAAATGCCTCATTAATCAACGATATTCAATTTACTTTATTAACGGAATCTCCATTTACAAATTACAATTATAATTACATATTACAAATTTTATAAAAATGTGTGACGCTCTAAAAAGATTACAAAACTAAATAAATAAATTAAAAAATCTGATTAAATAATAATCTAGCTCCTAAAAAGGAATTAAAATGTCATAACTTATAACAAATAATTGTATGAGTGTGAATCGTATATTTTATGTAACATATTGTAACGTTTTCCGTAGATTTGTAGAGATGTGAATAAAAATTTCGGTAGTTGATTTATTAAACTGTTTTTTTTTATTAACTATAATTAGCTATATATATAATATCTAAATCTCAATTAAGTCTACTGTCCACAGAAATATCCATCTACTACCAGAACGTTCGTGGCTTAAATACAAAAACGGAGATGTTTTACAATAGTATTTGTGAATATGACATTATCTTGCTTACCGAGACGTCAATAATTGCGAATTGTTTACTACAGAATATAATGTGCACAGATCAGACCGTGATCCTGTATTAACAGGTAAATCTTGAGGTGGTGGTGTTTTAATTGTCACGCGCAACTACATTAAAATTGAAGTCATACAAACAGATAATATAAAACACCACCTGCCTCTAATAGATTTACTTTTGTGTAAATGTAAACTTAAATCATCCTGGTTATATATTGTACTTGTATACATACTTCCAAACATGTCTTTAGAGTATATAAAATTGTTTTTTGAACTTGTCATGGACTTGAATTTTGAAAACATGCAAATATTGTTGATCGGAGATTTTATTTTTTCTGCGTTTTGTAATTCTAATTGAACGACACCTATAATAAGTGCTATCAATAATTCTTGCAATTTCTTAAATTCACAGCAAATTAATAGTATAAAAAATAAAAGTGGTAATGTTTTAGATTTAATTTTTACTAATGTTGTTTGCAGTATTTCTGTAGAAAACGTGCCACTTGTTATGGATAATCCAACACTACAAATTGAAAAGCGTAGTTGATGAGCAGAAAATTAACAGCACTCTATTCAATTTTAATTTTAAAAAAGGTAATTATCTTGAACTTTACTCTCACTTGTCAAAACTAAATTGGTGTTTTCTTACACAATTTACAGATGTCAACTTAGCTTTTCAGGAATTCTATGCTGTTTTAATGGATGCACTTATAAAATGTTTTCCTAAATATAAAGTAAAACTTGCGTCCAAATATCACCCTTGGTTTACACATGAAATTATTAATTTAATTAAAGAAAAAAATCGACTCAGAAAATTAATGAAATTAAAATCCCCTGTCGTTATTTTAAAATTTAACGATTGTTAGATTGTTAAATCTAAATCCATACTTGCATATAAACAATATATTTCATCACTTCAAAATCAACTTACTACCAATCCAAAACAATTCTGGAACTTTGTTAATTCCTGAAAATCAAATAAATCAAGTAATCCTTCAACATTACTTTATGGAGATTCTCTTATTGACGACAACCCCCCCCCCCCAAAAAAAAAAAAAATGGTTGATGTTTTCGTTAATTATTTCGCATCAGTGCATTATCCTCATTCCAGTGTAAAACCAAGCATTAAGCACTCAAACATTTATTAAAAACAGCCAATAGAACACAGATTAGATTGAATAACTTTAAATTCTCGACTAGTTTCGGGTTATTAGCCCATTTTCAAGAGAAAAAACTAGTCGAGAATTTAAGGTTATTCAATCAAATCTGTGTTTGATTGGTTGTTTTTTTAATAATTTATTCATATTTATTTTATACAATATGAACTACTAGTGTCTAAATATTAAAACCATTTCCTAATTTTAGTTTCACTTCGATGTCTGTTGATCGTGCTCTAAAACTTCTTAAAATATTACCTAATCATTATTCATCTGGTTGTGACAAATTACCTGCATTTTTATTAAAATTTTGTGCTATTATTCTTTCCGAACCTCTCAATATATTATTTAATTTATCAATACAATATAATACATTTTCCACCAGCTTGAAAATTGCGTCAATTTGTCCAGTACCGAAATTATCCAAGCATCGGCAAAATATTGAAAATTATCGCCCAATTGCGATATTGTCACATATTGGAAAAATATTTCAGCGTATATTATACGACCAAATATATGCTCACGTCAAACCATATATAACAGAGGCACAACATGGTTTTGTAACCCGTCGGTCGACAGTTTCAAATCTCTGTGTTATCACCCATGATATAGCCGAAGTCTTGGACGAGAAGGGACAACTTGACGTAATTTATACAGATTTGTCTAAAGCATTCGATTTAGTGCCACATAATATTCTCATTTCTAAACTTGAATATTTTGGTAACGCCTCTACAACATTAATTAGTTCATACTTACAAGATCGCAGTGCTTATATATCTTTCAAAACTTTTAAATCTTCTCAATATACACTATCTTCTGGTGTACCGCAGGGTTCTATTTTAGGGCCCCTATTGTTTAATTTATACATCCTTATTATTAATCAAATCGTATCTCAGCGAACGTAAAACTTATGTAGTTGCTAACGGTTTCAAATCCTGCGAATATTATCCAACATCAGGTGTACCTCAGGGTTCCATTCTTGGTCCTCTGCTTTTTAACATATTTATTAATGACCTTTCTCTAAACCTTGATTGTCAACATCTGTTATATGCAGATGATCTAAAAATTTACAAAACTATAAATGATGTCAATGACTGCCGTGACTTACAGAATAGCCTAAACAAAATTGTTACGTGGTGTTTAGAGAATGGGCTGGATTTAAATATTGAAAAATGTAAATATGTGTCGTATACAAAAAAAACTGATCTTGTTAACTTTAATTACACAATTGATGGTAAACTGCTTGAACGTGTTACAACATTTAAAGATCTGGGTGTATATTTCGATTATCATCTTAGCTTTAATTATCATATTAACGTTACAGTAAAAAATGCATTTAAGTCATTAGGTTTCATATGCCGAAACGCGTGCCAGTTTTACAATGTTGTGACACTCAAAACTTTATTTTATTCTTATGTGCGGTCAAAGTTGGAATATGCGGCGTTAGTTTGGTTTCCTCAAAATCAAGGTCAAATCAGAAAGGTCGAAAGTGTGCAACGCAAATTCCTAAAATTGCTACATTACAAATTTGAGGGAAGTTATCCAGAAAGAGGCATTGACCATAACATATTATTGGAAAGATTTGACTTTAAATCGCTCGAATCTCGTCGGAAAGCAAAATGTATTTCTTTCCTTTATAAACTATTGCACAACACTATTGATTCGCCTGACTTCTTAGCTAAATTTAACCTGCATATTCCTTCTTTTTCCAGCAGGCAGAAACCAACATTTTATGTATCAGCGCATCGAACTAACGCGGGATTAAAATCTCCTGTTAGAATTATCTGTAATTGTTTTAATACCATTTCGCACCGTAGTGACATCTTTCACGATTCGCTAAAAATGTTACACTTAAACTTGGAGACAACTCTGAATTAATTCTTTTATTTATACAATATGTTATATTAACAGAACATGTATTCAACATTTAGCTATTGATGACATTATTACATATATATTGTAATTGTAATTATGTTTATATACCTGTATACTAGGCTATGTTTTTGTATTTGTCTTGTAATTGGGAAATGTTTCCTGTTGGACAATAAACTGATTATTATACATTAACGATCTTTCTGAAATCCTCACTTGTTCACATTTATTATATGCAGATGACCTCAAGATATATTCCAAAGTGAATAATACACAAGGTGTACAGAAAATGAGTGAAAAGATTTAGGTAGCGTGACTCTTTGACTAATTTTTAGATAAAAATATTAACGAAAATAAGTCACACGGTCCTTCCTTAAGCCTCACGGGCCACTTAAAGGAACTATACATTTGGCAATATTGTATCTCTGTGGTGTGACAATAATGGCCTTGAATTAAATATTAAGAAGTGCGAATACATGACTTTTACTAGACAAAGTAGCCCAATAAAATTCTCATATTCAATTAAAGGAACATGTTTAGAAAATGTAACAGTCATCAAAGATCTTGGGGTAACCTTTGATTATTATTTAATAGACATGTTGAGGAGGCTGTAAAAATTGCATATAAATCTCTCGGTTTTATTTATCGGACTACGTCAATATTCAATAATATTAATGTATTGAAAACTTTATATAACGCACATGGCGCTCTAAGCTTGAGTATGCTGCCATAATCTGATATCCGCAAACTAAAAACCATATTAGAACAATTGAGAATATACAAAGTTTTTTTTTAAATGTTGTACTTTAAAAGTAAAGGTTTCTATCGAGCACGTGGATTTGACTATAATATTTTATTAAATAGTTTTAATTTCGAGTCACTTGAAACACGTCGTGTAAAATCATCTCTAGTTTTCTTACACAAATTGTTAAATAATAATGTAGATACGGCTGCTTTGGCAAACAAATTGTATTTGCGTGTGCCAGTATTTCATAGTAGACAGAACAATACATTTTATTTTTCATCGAGTAATACGAATTATAAACTCAAGTCACCCATCATTAACATGTATTACAAGTTTGATATCATATCGCACTCTTATGATATATTTTATGACAGCATCAAAAAAATACTATCTTACATTATATAGGCTTTTGTGTTTTTTTTGTATTTATTACTATGATATTTTTTGTACATTGTCTTGCAATAGGGAACTTGCTTCCTGTTGAGCAATATATACTTATTATTATACAAATTCGTCGCTCGTTATGTTTTTTTGCTTCTGTCTACTCCCTTAGTTTTTTTAAATTATTTTTTCAAAAACCCCTTGATCTTTTTTTACTACATAATAAACCCGTTACAATATATTATATATATATATATATATATATACAGAGAGCTTTTTTATCAGTATACATTTCCTCTATGTATACCTGCAAAATACGCGAGTCAAATGCAATAATGTATGTGTGTTTATTTGCCTATAACACGCAACTGAAAACACATATGCTAAATAGTCAACTAAACATACACACATTAATTAATTGTTTGACTCTCGTTTTTTACAGGTATACACTTTCCCTAATGTATACTGATAAAAAACCTCTTTGTTTTGTATATATATATATATATATATATATATATATATATTCATACTACAAATTACGCTATGCAAAATCCTATTAACGGACAAATGTGCTACGTAAATAATTTGCAAAATTTTACCCATTTCAAATTATTTATTTTTTCTACGTCATTGTTTAAATATAGTTTCCGCTACATATGCCTGGATAAGCTAAGTTGTTGCTGCTTACGTTTTTTTTTTTAATTTTGTATTCCATTAATTATACAATTTACTATTAGTATAGGGTGATCTCGCCAATTATTGATTTTTTGTTAACTGAATTCTTGTCAATTGTTGACATAATGTTTTTGTATTTCTACACTATTTGTAATGTAATTGTGTTCAACGGATTTTTTCTTGTTATTATTATTAATATCATCATTTAAATCTCTATTATACCCTCTCGGGTATAATATATAATTTTGTTAAATGGTGAATTTCCTTTAATAACGTTTATAATTAATAATTATCTTTTTATTATTAAATAACTTATAATTAATTTTGCAGCATATTACTTCCCTTGAATATTCCGTATGTAAATTATCAACTACAATCTAATTAAATATTACCGCCGTATTAGCAAACATTATTATTAATTACGAATTGATGAATACGGGGCGCATTAATCACTTAGCTAGATAAATATAATCGAACACAATTGACCGCACATTAAACGAAATGAATTAATCGAACTGAATCAACCCTTAATGTAATTAAGCAATTTATTCGGCGGAACAGCCGGGGGGAAAGAGGGGGTGTGTTAATATGTTAATAATTAATAGTAGAATTTAATTATTCCAGTGATCGGGTTGTGGCCTCTGGGTCCATTTATTGCCTAAATAACGTCCCTAATGTATTATAGATCCTGTCTATTAGCATTCCACGCGATGCAATCTTTTTTTTTTTTTCATGGTGTGTGGGGAGAAAGGCAATAATCGACGAAATTCGTTTTCGTTTAAGCTTGGATTGCGATGTTATCGTTGCATTACCACATTTTCCATTAATGTTGACATGAAATTATAAACCCCCCGTCATTATTTTGTGGAAGGTTTATTTTTCTTTGTCTTTATGAAGCATGCTTTATTTGTAATATTATGACATAGATATTTTAACTGTACTGAGTCAATTTCATTCGAATAGACAAACTTTTAGGTATATTTGAATATGATAAATACAAGCGGCCTGAGAACAGATTTTATGCATTGAAGAATAAATCAAACCAACAGTCTGATTTATTCGTTGGACGAGTAAAATTAAAACACGACGTACATTTTGATGTGTTTACGTTTACGTCTAGAGATCGAATTCAGAAAATATACATATTTGCAAGTTTATAAATGAGTTACACCCTCAACGGGATTTTTAATTTTATTTTCGATTGGGTAGAAACATTAGTGGGAGATCCGTTTTAAATAAGGAGAATGTTATGAAACGGAAGATAAAAGTGATATTGACAACAAGGCCTTATCGTAATAGTTTATATTTACAATTCTTAAAAATATATACAAAAGGTTTAAAAACGGTTATTTATATTTAACGGAAACTAAATTGAATCCTAATAAAAAAATTAAAAGAGTTCTTCACGGTAGCTTATAATTGGAAATAACAAAAGCAACCCTATGCGATGACGGGTTGCTAGTCGGTTTTGGCCTGCTTGGGGACTCACGGTATTAAGACGCGACAGAGATTAAGAAAATAAGAAAGGAAAATAAATATTTTATATTTTACACCTTTCAAAATTGACCAGTAAAAGTAATAAATAAAAAAATATTGTTTTTAATATTTCTCTTTCTAATCATCCCATTGAACTAAATGGATATAAAACGTTGCATCAATATTGAAAAAAAAAACATTGAGGTGCTTTAAAAAATATCCCATGCTTAAATATTAAATCGTAAATTAAAAACGCTATATGAAATCACCTAAATTGTTTTAATAAGTAAATATTTATTACTGAGGAAAAATTGGCCTTGGATTTCTAACTACCGATTTTACCTACCCGGTGCATCCACCATAGCACAAATTATAATAAATTCAATAATGTGTGTGAAGCTGACAATAATTCCAGCAATAACCCGGCGCTTTCACTGTTTTTTTAAATAATTTAAATAATAATTTTTACAACAAATCTGCGACTAAAGGTAAAAATTTTATAACCATTTGAGTAAAAGACACAAAATCTATAAAACGCAATAAGACACAATTTTATAATTGCATCCTAACCAAATTAATGGTGAATTAAAAAATCCCAGAATTTTTAATTTTTTTTTCTTCCAAGTGCACTAATTTAGATTAGATTTTTTTCACTAAATGTTTATACAATCATTATACAATACATTTCCAATGTCAAAATCTTTACATTCTCATTAGTTTATTTTATATGGGGCTTATTGCCAACTCCCATATTTTCCTCTTTCGGGGACATTTTCAAATAATGATATTTTCAAATTCGATACTTTAAATTCAACTATCTTTCTAGAGTTCTTTAAACTATTCCTAATGAACAAATATTACTAGTCAAAGGCTTTACTTTATACTTTCTTAAATTGTTATTACACATTTTGTTGGGTCTCGCCAACCGCCTTAAAGGTGTAATTTTCAAAATGGCACTATTTTAAATTTAATTTTCTTTCAAATTATAACAACACAATCAACACATGATAATATTCAACTGTCAGAATGTTTACATTCGTGATAGTTAATTTGTTATTACACTTGTTGCTAGCAAAACGCACATATCACCATCAGGGTGCATATAATAATCCCTTTTTGAGAAATAACATTATTTAAATTCATTTTTCTATAGAAATATAATAAAACAATTTTTAATTCGCAGTAATCAATTCTCAGAATGTTTACATACGTTTTGTTTAACTTCTTATTACACTTATTGCTGGCAATCGCGCTGCCACCATCAGGTTTTCACGTTTAAAAATTAAAATTTTCAAATTGCACTACTTTAAGAGTAATTTTTCTTCAGGATAGGCTCAAACAAGCCATAATCAACAAATGCCAATTGACAGAATGTTTACTTTCAATTTGGTTAATTTGTTATAAAAATTTTTTTCAGCTGACAATATTTCACCTCGACTCAAATGTTTATGGTTTGTGTTGTCATCTTTATATTTTTTTGTTTGTTTATTAACCTAATACAATTTGTAGAAAAACGGATTTATTAATGTTCACAGTTATTTAAAATAAATTAAATAAAAATAATTTGTTAATAGTTAATAAATTATTCCATCTTTGGTACTCACGTAAAATAAGTCGAAATGTCATAGTAGCTAAATAGGGAATAATTTATTAATTATTTTCAAATTCTTTGGATTTAATTTAATATGATTTGTATTAATTACGAGTAATTTTAACAAAACTTAATCCCGTTCTAAACCATCAAGCTATATGTATGCAGGGCGTTTTTAAATTCGAGTCAAATTTTTGTTGATGATGATTTTTCGGATATCCTCCAATTATTTAATTGAAAATAACACGATTGGAAATAATTTGCCATTTTTCTTTAAAAAATAATATTTATCTTATTACATACGATGCAATATAAAATTTGACAAAGATTATTTCAAAAGACATTAAACGGACATTTCATTAAATTAACTTGATTTTTTTGCAACAGCAAATGTCCATTGTGTTGTTCAATGAGCAACATAGAATTTGCCTTAAACCAGCAGTAGTTATTTCTATGGATGATTGTCCTTTTTTTTAATTACTTACGTTATGTAATTCAAAAAGTTACATCTGCTAAAGGGAAAATAAATAATTCGATTTTCAGTTATTTACGTTCAATGTCTTCAAATTATTTTTTATTTAATTGAATTTCATATATATATATATAACATATTTATTCTGCAGACAATTTTATATACAATAAATTAACAATATACATTACTATATATATAGTATAATTATACTATATTATACGTTGTCCTTAGAATACGGCAATCGACCATCGGTATTTCTGCCTGTGAATTTTAGTTAGTTACACATCTTTATTGACAAGTTTTTGAGTTTACAATAATACTAATTACAATATAAAATATTTTGAAAATGTAAAGATTTCATGTCAATCGGCTGTCGACCATAGGTCTTTCTGCCTGTGTTATAATTGTCTTTATCTTCTTTTGCATTGTTTTTTGTCGTTGGTCGTCATTGTTAAACTGTCTATTGAATCGATCAGGGTCAATGTAACTGTCTATGTCTTAAAAGGATTGAAATATTGTTGTGGAGGGATGTTTACGGATAAGTATCAAACATGTTAAAACTGCTAATATTTAATAATAAAACAAAGTTTTATTAAATCTATTTCATATAATAATATTATTCAACTTTCCTAGAAATTTAGAAAAAAAAATTAGATTTAATCTTATTTTAAATCAAATTTCCATCGCGCCGCAAGTCGCGACGCGCCGCCGAATTTTCCGACACAAAGAAAACTCGACATCAAAACGCCATTACAACACACGCCATCCGCTATTGATTAATAGTTGAGCCGGCAGACTGCCGGGGAAAAATGCGTGGGATATGTGAAGGAGCCTGTCATGGTTAATGAATAAAGTTCGGGGATGTATTAATTAACCCTCCAGGGTTGTACTCCTGATGTTATTTCTTGTCGTTCGGAAGGGGAGAGGGGGCTTAATTACCTTGTTTCGATTAATCAGGTTGGATATACGATAATTATCGGCGTGATTCTGTAAATCGGATTTGAATTATTGTTGATGTCGTTTAATTGGGGATTTGTTAAACTAATAAGCAAGAGGGATATTACATTTCTAAAAAGGAACGCTTTGTCTTTATTTCTATGAATTGTAGAAAATTTCAATGTACAACATTGAGGTATAATTTAAATTAATTAAATATAAGTGGAAGAAAAACATCTCTGATGGGATTTGAATCCATGTGCCCCGATTTCCGGTCGAGTGCTCTACTAACTACACCACAGAGACCTTTGATATCAAATCTCCATACAGTACATAAAATCCACCTATCTTTATACAGGGTAGCCAGAAAAGGTGTGATAATCTTCAGTTTAAGCGGTTCGTTAATCAATTTTAAGTAAAAAAAACTAAAAAAAGTTTTTAAAATAAAAATTAATAAAAAAAAAAATACAAAAAATATTAGATAATTATTCCAAAATATGTGACTCGAATTTGTTTTTAACATTTTATGTATAATTATTGCTATTAATAATCGACTTATCATTAAATAAACATTTGCAATGTTTAACTGGATGTTAATAGAACTATTATATTTTAATCAAAATATTTCAAAAATATTACTAATTTTTAGTCACATATTTATTATATCAATGGCCTCGTGAGTGTTAATGAAGAATCGTACAATATTTTTTACTTAAATTTTCTACTTAAAATTACTCAATGAACCATTTTACACACACGTTTCTGACCACATAGACAAGGTCTATGTAATTATTAAATATAAAATATCAGTTCAGTTCATAAGTAAATTAATGACATTCTGCATACGAAAGAAAAAAAAAATGCAATTGCTCCCCACATTTACGAATTTGCCTGAAACCATCGATATATTCATAAGATTTAAGACGAGGGATACATAGGTATTTGAAAGTAGCTATAGTGACGAATTTTCTAGACCTGACGCCTGAAAAATGGGTCAAATTTGGGATTTTTTTCTCGAAGTCGAATGAATGTTTTGAAATGCAGATTTGTCAGTTGGAACAGCAATACAATGGATTAAAAATTTTCAGTTTTTAGAAAAACAAAAACGCACCCAAAATGGTGGCTCTAGTCTCCGAGAGGACACATACGCGCCGTGTTTAATTCTGCGCGAGGCGTGCCTCAGCCCTCAGAGTGTCAAAAATAGAAAACAATTAACAGTTAATATAGTGAATTGAATTTGGGGGGCATTACCGCGACCCGATTGTTAAAAAATACAGCTTTTTTAAAAAATCGGGTCGCGGTAATGTCCCCCAAATTTAATTCACTATTTAACCAATAACGATTTCTTAACAAATTATGTTACCGATGTGAAGTTACCCACGAATTTCCAGCCACGGATTTGCCTGATACCTCCACCATGGCGGAGGCGCCGGGGTAAATTAAACAAAAAACACGCGTTATTACAAGAATTTAATGATGAAATTCGATAAAAAGTGCTAAATTTTTATTAACAATGTTATATTATTAATATATTCTTACGTCAACACTTATTTTCGACTTTTTCAAGTTGAAGATACATCAGATTCAAAGTCCAAAACGGCACTGTTTGATGCAATTTAAACAAATGAATTTCATACCAAATTATTGTTAAAGGTGCAAGCAATGATTTTAAACAATAAAATCAGGGGTATGTGTTTTGTAACTTTTTTAAATAATTTTTGAAAACAGCCACGAATCCCACGAAAATGTGTGTCAGATTCAAAGTCCAAAACGGCACTGCTTGATGCAATTTAAACAAATGTATTTCATACTAGATTGTTGCTAAAGATGTAAACAATGATTTTAAACAATAAAATCAGGGATATGTCTTTTGTAACTTGTAAAAAAATGAGAAAGGGGTTGAATCACCCGCGTATGCGCTGTGCAATTCCGCTAACAGAGCGCTCGCCGACCAATCACGATGCGTGTCGCTGTGGCGTCCAATGCAGCGGCTTTTAGTACCGTGCTTCTTTTGAAGCTATGGGAAAATGTTCATTATAGTGCTTCATTACGGAAAATCCCTTAGCTGTATTGTGTTGTCGAATTTGTGTCGTATTATTCACTGATTGTTCTAATTATTTTTACGGTTTTTATATATTTTAATTTAAGTTTGCTAAATAGTTGTTTCTTGTAGTTTTCTTGTTTTAGTTAATTTTAGAATTTTTATTTTTTTAGGTTAGGTTAGTTCTTGTATTTTTATTAATTTTTAAATTCTTTTAATTATCGTTCACATATATATATACCTTTTTTAAATTAATGCCTACATAATAAGTTATATTTAGAATAGTTAGTATTCGTTATAAATTAGATTATAGTAATTCTTTTCAATATTTCAATTTCTTCTGTTTGTTTACTTTAATTCAAAGTCTATTCTTTGATTCGTATTTACAACAATGGCAAGAACTAGTGAAAATATTGCAACAATTTTGATTGGAAAATGTTCAGATTTTGCAATTGTTAATATTATAGTTTCTACTCCTGTTTTACAAGAAGCAACTATTCATTTCTTGGCAACAATTTGTACGAAAACCGTTGGAAATTATATCGTATAATTAGAAAAAACGTTAGTACCATTCGTAGAATTATGCAGAAAACTAAAATTATTAAAATCAATAGTCATTCTAATAACAATACATGTTATAATAATAATTTAGAAGATGAAAAATTTTCTTCTTCTGTTATTAGTGAAGTTAATATTAACTGAAGTGAAGTGAAGTCGTTTAGTGATAATAACTCTACGAAAGATGTATCAACGGATTCAGTTGAAATAAATTTAATAGTTGATATGCCAATTTTAAAAAACAATACATGCGAATTGCTGCCTATTACATGTCATTGAATACATATTTCCAAATTAAGTTAATATTTAAAAATGGCCTATCTTTTTTAAACCATTGACCACATTCAACAAAAATTTTTCAAAATGAATTTTAATTAAAATTATAAAAAATAAATCATTTATTTTTAATTTATTAAACACAATTTGATTCGAATATTTTCAAAAATATCAATCAATGCAATGAAATACCAAAGTCGCGAAACGTATAACTTTAATATAAGCCGTCACTGACATTCTAAGCTATAATTTCGTATGTAAGGGGTCTCAAAGTCCACAGAAAAATCAAAGGATAATTAACATTCCAGCATCATTACATATATTTAAATTGCATCAAGCAAAGACATTTTTTTATTTTGAATCTGACACATTTTCGTGGGATTCGTGGCTGGTTTTAAAAATTATTTTAAAAAGTTACAAAAGACAAACCCCCGATTTTATTGCTTAAAATCATTCTCTACACCTTTAGCAACAATCTGGTATAAAACACATTTGTTTAAATTGCATCAAACAGTGCCGTTTTGGACTTTGAATCTGACACACATTTTCGTGGGATTCGTGGCTATTTTCAAAAATTATTTAAAAAAGTTACAAAAGACATACCCTCGATTTTATTATTTAAAATCATTGTTTGCACCTTTAACAATAATCTGGTATGAAATTCATTTGTTTAAATTGGACTTTGAATCTGATGCATCTTCAACTTGAAAAAGTCGAAAATAAGTGTTGACGTAAGAATATATTAATAATATAACATTGTTAATAAATATTTAGCACTTTTTATCGAATTTAATCATTAAATTCTTGTAATAACGCGTGTTTTTTATTTAATTTACCCCGGCGCCTCCGCCATGGTGGAGGTATCAGGCAAATCCGTGGCTGGAAATTCGTGGGTAACTTCACATCGATAATTATGTTTTCCTTCAAAGGCAATATATATATATATATATATATATATATCGAATTTTGAAAAAAGGTAAATGGCAAATCCCCAGAAGATTAATTCACTGTGTTATTTTTTCTATTTCTGAAAGTCTGAGGCGGCTGAGGAACGCCCCGCGTAGAATTAAACACGGCGCGTAAATGTCCGGCTGGAGACTAGAGCCGATCTGTTTTTTTTTTTTCTAACTAGAAATTTATACTCTATTATATGGCCAATACAACGGACAAAACCGCATTTAAAAATATTCATTCGACTTCGAGAATCCCAAATGTTACCCATTTTTCAGGCGTCGGGTTCAGAACCTCCAGTTAAGGGATTCCAACTTCATGTTTAATGATAAGAATTTTGCATATTTCATAGATTTCATAGTATTGAAAGGGTTGTGAAGAGGATTACATTTAAGAAAATAGAGTTTAACTTTTCATGCGAAACTATATTTTCCTATTATTTCTTTTTATTTCACTTTATTTTTTTACTTAATGGAAAACACTTTGTATTCCACAAGCTGTGAATTCTGGTATTTTCAAATATTTGCAGATGAAAGGTCTTCCCACAAAAGGAATTTATTCCGTCACCGATACAGGCAGGAGGATTCAGTCGTCTGTGCGGGACTTACAGAGAAATCACGGCGAAAATAAAAAAAAAAAAACGTGGCTTTTCTCCAGTACCCAACTCCCCACACTCTCTCTTATTTTCTTTCCTCCGTGTCACACGAAGGGATATTTCATGGAGTTCTGATTATGTTGTCGGTTAATTGAAAAGAAGTCTTTCACGTTGTCAGGGGGTAAAGTTGACGAGTCAGGGGTTTCTCTTGATGTTCCTTCGCTGCGTAATTAATGTTCATGATCGGGATTGAATTACGAATTACTGTGTGAAATATTACATTCGCCGCTATTCCGTACGGGAAATGTTAAACTTAACGTGTACGTTATTTATTAATTTCACATTTTATGATAAATATTTATTACATAAACTGCTCAGACTGTGAGGATAAAAAATAACGTACGCGTTAAACTCAATTTTTTTCTTGTAGAATATTCTTGATTATATAAATAGAAAAGAGTATGCATTCACTTGGTCAGAGTTATTTAAATATATTAAATAAAAATGATTTGAAAATAATTAATAAATTATTTTCACATTTTGCTCTGTGACTTATGACTTACGTTACGTAAGTACGTTAAACAAATGCACATTAAAAAAATTTGTTGCATTATGCAATATTTTATTGATATGCAACAGCAGGTGTACATTATGTAATTCAATATCCGGCGTGGGTATTTGCCCGGGAAGTGGTTGTTTTAATATGCATTTGTTTAACGTACTTACGTAACGTAAGTCATAAGGCATAGTGCCAAATGTGAAAATAATTTATTAATTATTTTCAAATCATTTTTATTTAATATATTCTTGATTATTTTGTTAAAATGATGGAATAATTTTTATAAGAAATTTACCAAAAATATAGTTAAAATTTCTACAGTTTATAATTTTTAGATATGAAATAATCCATAGTTAACTATATTTTGTAAAAAAATTGAATTTAAGATCGCGATAACGCGCCTATTTAATGCAACATATTTAGGGAATAATGTTATTAATTACAATAATCAGGCGCATAGATAGAAATAATTTTCGCGGGAAGTTGGTTATGACTTCTTACTGTTAATAATGGAATAAAAATGAAATAAAATTTACACTTGTAACTGTCACTGACAGTTGTCCGGATGAATATTTTGAAATACAAGTATTGGCTGTACAAAGGATCACAAATTTCCATTTTTTAAAGAGAACAAAAAACGTAGCTAAAATGGCGGATCTAATCTCATCTGCCATTTTGGCTGTTTTTTGTTCTCTTTAAAAATTGGAAATTTCTAGTCCTTTGTATGGCCAATACTTGTATTTCAAAATATTCGCTCGACTTCGAAGAAAAAAATCCCAAATTTGACCAATTTTTCAGGCGTAAGCTCTAGAAGAAGGCGAATGGATGCCATGCTTAAATTTGAAACAAAATTTTGTGGTAAATATTTATCCCTCATTACCAATCAGTGACTGCAAAGTTTGCTGATCTTTCAATTTCTTTAATAGACCCCTCTGGCTCCGGAACATTGAAAACAAGAACATTTGATGATCTACGTCTACGATCATTAACTTCTTGGCTGATGTCCAAGAAACAGTTAGCTTTGACATATTTTTTAAAATTAAGTATTTCATCTTTAAATACTTGATTTTCATCGTATTACACGATGAAAATCAAGTATTTCTGCTTTTAATCGCGAAAAGAGTAAAGTATACGATTTTCAAATATTACTAGTTGATCATTTAGAATGGAAGTGACGGTTGATTGAAGAACTAATAAAGTAATAGCAGACTGAAACTGAACTGAAAATAAAAAAAAACTATTAATAAACAACAAAATATAAAGAAAAGTAAGAAGAAATACGAGAAACGAAACCAGACATTCCAAGACGGACCAACTCATAGCCCATTCTCTTGAGGCGAAGACAGGAGGAAGGAACCTTAAAAAATAGTCACTTTACGAAAATTATTTCATTTTATATCTATTTATTATCTATTTATTTATATGTACATATATTCTGTATTTTTCAGTTTCGCCACTATTTGCTAAACATTTACAACACATCCACTGATCATTGTAATCGCAGACAGTTTCAGCAGAATTTATTAAACAGGACACATGCTTCGAGGAATTGCATTTAACATACCTATTCGATAGTAAACGAGAATTAATATTTTTGTTACAACACACATAATAAAACAAAAAATAACTAAAGGAACAATAACAAGGGATAGTCTTCACACTTAGGGGCCAGGCCCTTCAAGGTGACTAACTACACTTACATGAAGGCCACGGAAAGGGTACAATTTGACCAAACAAAGGTAACCAAAGGAATTACTAATTAAAAAAAACGGTAAAATTAATAAATTTTATTAATTCATTAATTATAAAAAAAGAGAGCAATGACCTAGAGCGGTGATTTTTTTTTTCCCAATGTTTTTGTGTTTTTTTCCGAATCAAAAAAAACTCAGCAATTCGCTTATAGGAATTATTCCACTTACACCAACATAAGCACACTAATCTCGCGTATGATATATATAAATTTCACTACCACTCATTGGTTAACGTTAAGGTTGCGGTTTAGTGGAAAGAGATAGCTATATAGTAAAATGGAAATAATCGTTTGAAAATAGAGCTATTCTTTTGGATTTTATAATATGAATGTGTATTTACATTTTTTATCTACCAAGTATAAAGTCTATCAGTTTAAATAAAAAATAAATCGTTAATTTTCGTGTACTACGTCAATTTACTAGTTTAAGTTAGAAAAGAAAATTGTAAGATATAATGAAATTAATAGGTCATGTCTACTAAGTTATTTGAATGCAGAATTTAGTGAAATCCTTTAAATTTTCATTGCACAAGTTTTTATTAGCAAAAATTTAATTTAAAATTTGCTATAAATTTAATCAATTTTCATTGTTTTTCATAATTATTTTTCACAGAAAATAAACATTAAAATAATTTTTAATTTATCTGATGAAATTCCTGCTTATTTTAAGATTATTTTAATGTATAATACAATATTGTTCATTGATCACAATAACAATCTAACTCAAATTAGTGATTGTCCATATTTGTATAGCTATCTCTTTCTTCTAAACCGCACCCTTAATGGGTGGTAGTGAGACAGTAATGTCAGTAATGACAATAAAATTAGCAGCAAGATTTGCACGTGTACATTCAATTAACACCTCATAGATTAAATTATTGACAAAAATTTTAAAAAAAGTAGTAGCCCTAAATCCGAGCCTTGTGATACACCTGAAATTGAAATTAATATGTGTGATTTGAAAATAAATAAATTAATAATTTACAATAAAACTTTTATTGTAGGACCTCCGGTTTTCATTTTATAAGAGAAAGCATTTCATCTACCTGATAATTTCCCTTAGAAATAAGCAATTATTTTTATGTTGCCTGTGGGGGCTTTCCTTATTGAAATAATTATTTTTGTGTCAAATAAAACGTCAAAATGCGCAATCGCCATGAGAATATTCAAGAAAGAATAATAGTCTGGAAAAATGTTGTAGAGCCATTCTAAGGGAAGAAATAAACTAATATTCTTCCAAATACTCGGATTTAACTTTAAAAGACAACGATTCATTTTTCAATTAACAATGTTTCCTTTACTATTAACTGTTTATTTAAAAACTTAACTGACCGAATTCACCGGGAAAAGGGCCATAGAGAACACATCACCATTTTTGTTTAAATATGACGGCATTTTGATGTTAAAATTGGCATAAAATTAATTATATAAATAATTAGTGTCTCCACAGCCAGCATAAAGAAGATTATAAAAAAATTATTAGGTAGATGAAATTCGGGTAAATCCTAGTTTACGGGATACACTCAAAACTTGATTTAAAGAAGTCTTTTCATATATTTAGTGTTTATAAAGACTAAATCTGGTAAAAATAACGCACAGCAATACAGTTTTATTAAGATTAGACTTACTGTTCACTTAAAATTTACAATTATAATTACGATTTTTGATGTTTAACGCGGTTATGTTGGGATGTCCAGAATAAATAAACGCGATTTTTAATGATTTTATTGGGTTACTCTATTAAGCTTTGCAAGAAAATGACGAATCTGAAGTTAGTTTCTTGAGAAAACTTACCGTTTAGTAACAATTCACTGTTGAAGTGCTTCATTTCATTTCATGTAGTATTTTTTAACAAAATTTTCCATATTGAGAGAACAGTTTGTATTAAAATAAAGCTTCTATTCATTATTCACATAAATCTGCCCGTTGCACCATTCTAATTTTATTTGATTCAATAAAAAATAATAAGACGTATTTTTTTCGAATATTTTAGGTTAGACGCGTTACCGAACGTGACGAGTTAATTTCGGGTGAAAAAAAAAATAGATGGCGCTGTTTCCATTGAGCGTGATTTTTATAGAAAATAAATATTCTTCTTTAATTTATTTTTTATTAAAAGTAATAAAAATGTATATTTTACAATACACATTTTTGAGATTAAAAGAATTTATCTCATAATTGATGTAAGCTCAATGCCTGTAATCTAGGCTAGTCAAAAAAATATATTGTAAGTTCTTAGAAATGAAATAATGTTATTGGTTACATCTAAAAAATCAAAACTCATAGTATTGTTTTTAATTAACAGAATAGAAAGTTTTCTTCTATAAGCTGAGCGCATCCCTATTATCATTAAAAGATTCCCGATGTGGGTTTGCTTAAGGTTGCGGTTTAGTAGAAAGAGATGGATATATAGTAAAATGGAAAAAATCGTTTGAAAAAAAAAGCCATTCCTTTGGATTTAATAATATGAATGTGTATTTACATTTTTTATCTACCAAGTATAAAGTATAGGTCTAAATAAAAAATAAATCGTTAATTTTCGTGTATTACGTCAATTTACTAGTTCAAGTTAGAAAAGAAAATTGTAAGATATAATGAAATTAATAGGTCATGTCTGCTAAGTTATTTGAATGCAGAATTTAGTGAAATCCTTTAAATTTTCATTGCACAAGTTTTTATTAGCAAAAATATGATTTGAAATTTGTTATAAATTTGATCAATTTTCATTGTTTTTTATAATTGTTTTTCATACAAACTAAACATTAAAATAATTTTTAATTCATCTGATGAAATTCCTGCTTATTTAACGATTACTTTAATGTAAAATACAATATTGTTCATTGATCACAACAGAAATCTAACTCGAATTAGTGATTGCCAATATTTTTATAGCTATCTCTTTCCTCTAAACCGCACCCTTAATGCTAAAAAAATATTTACATTTTCTGTATTACTAAAACTGTTTTAGTTGAAAAAATATATTACTACCATTAGTTATATCTTATTAATAAATAAATGCTTTACTGTTTTTAAATTACAGTATAATTTAAAAACAGTAATAATAATAAAAACTGGCCGAAAGACCTCCGGTCGATAGCCGTTTCTCTTAAGAATATATATTTGTTTTAAATTGTTTCATGTATTGTATATTGAATTAAATATGTATGTATTCTTTGGGAATACATCTTTATTCTATTTATTTATTCTATTTATTTTATATATAATAAAAACTAATATGTATTATATATTTTTTTTTTTTTTGATAGAAAAAACTTTTCTAATTGATGCAATTATAAAGTTTTAAATACTATTTATTTGAAAAATCAAATTTCAGAATGAAACACAGTAAATCAAACTTAAGTACACCAAAACGTAACATTTTTAAATGTATCTAGTAATTTTGATTAAATGAAAACTAACCAAATTGATTTTTAAGGTATAACTAATAATACTTTAAGAGAATAATTGTATTAATTCTATTAAAGTATTATTAGTTATATCTTAAAAATCAAAAGCTATAGTTTTTAATTAGAATAATAGAAATTGTATTATGTAATCTGAGCGATTCACTATCATCATTAACTGGCTCTCTCTCTTAGTATTAGTTATCCCTTATTAAAAATTATCATTAGAAACGATTTCACATAATATTTAAATAACAACATGTTATATAAATATATGAGCAACACAGGCCGAGCCTCGGACTGTTTTATGCTATAAAATGCGATCTTTTATTCATACAGAACATTTGAAATATGAAACTATTCTTTCTTAATCTACATCAAACCTTTATTTCCACTTAGTACTATTTATAGAATATTAATATAATTGTACCCCTGAAAAATATCCTCCTCCTGAATCCTTTGAGCTCCTGAATAATTATATAAGTTTTTAACAATTATTTTATTGTAAAACAATAACTTATTACTAATGATGCTGGTCAAATAAATAAGAGTGTTCATGCAGTTAAAACAATGATTGATGTTTGAACAATCTGAATTGTTGGAATATCTCGAACTCTCAAACAGTGCAAACCCTTCCAACTATCGGACTACTCGAATACATCAAATCATTTAAACAAATTAGACGAACCGAAGCCTTATTTTCTCATTACTGGTTAGTACTTATTAAATTGTTAAAGACAAATCACTCTTCTATTATCACTACTTGTACTTAATACCATTGAACACGCCGAAAAAATATTTAATCATAAAATTATTTAAGTAGAATTAAATAAAAAAACAAAAGCTATCTATATAAATTATAAAATTATTTTTATTATTAGCAGAGCAAACTGGTACATAGCTTTTTTTACAATCTTAAAACAAGGAACAATTTATTGTTTTTAATTTAGTTATACCTATAACTTTTATAAAAAAAATAAAACAAAAAAGCTATCAATTGGAGAGTGATAAATGTATAATATAGGAAATATTTGCTGCCCTTGACGACCAATTTTAATATTATTTTTATGTCTAAGATGAATACTAAAAATTAGTGAAACATAACCATAAGACCAATAAATAACTTAATTAAAAAATAAAATGGTTTTGTAGCGCCATCTTCGTTTGCCTTTATTTGTATTGTTTAAAATAAACAAATGTGATGATTATTTAATAACCAAAAATGTTCTTTTACAAAATAACTTTAATTATGGAAATTCGGTAGTGAACAATAAAAAGTAGTGCAAAATTGATGTTAAATAACGTGTGACTGGCGATTGTGTAGATTTATTAAAAATTCCTCAAGAAAAAAAATATTCTATGCATTCAATATAACCCCGTTAAACGTCAAAAATCGTAATTTATGATTATAAATTGTAAGCAAACGGTAAGTCCCTTAATGAAACTTCTTTTTCGCGCTTTCTTTTTATCAGATTTGGTGTTTACACTGGTAAAAATGGCCAAATTCTTTTTTACAATTTTTTTAGAGCGACTCCCGTAAAATAGGATTCATCCTGAAATTCTTCCGCTTATAAAACAAAAACTATAGGTCTTACAATAAAAGTTTTATGACAAAAATCATTTATTTTTCCAAGATCTACAATTTTATTTGAAACATTTTTCTATCCGAATTAAAAAATGAAACATTGCTAAGAGTAAAGTTGCACTTAATGAGTTTTGATTCTAACCAAATGCTTTTCAGATCATTTCACTGTAATAAAAAGCTTAGATATAAAGTTTGGTCTTAATCCATTTAGCCGTTTATGTGCTATCGCGGAAACACACAGAAACACGCACAGATATTTTTCATAATTCGATGGAATGGACTCAGTCCTCAAAACGTGCATATTTGTTGAAATGGCGAAATGTCCATGAAAAGTAAAAAACATAGTTCGTTCTATTCTATATGATGCAATTAAATCTAGATTGTTTTTTCTTAGTCAATGCTTAAATTTGAAATCAAAGTTTGTGGTAAATATTTACATATTAAAAATACATAAAAAAATTGTAAGTTCATAGACTTTGAACTTTTAACAAGCATTCTCTGTGGTACGTGTTATATGAGTATTTAGGAACACATTTAATACAATTCTTGATGGTATTATTTATTTCTTCACCGTAAACTTCAACTGTTTCATAAATTAATTACACCCAGTCGGTTTAAATTTCGAATGAAAGTTTTCGCAGATTAAATGCATAACGTTCGTTCATGATGTCCCGAAAATGAGACACGCGGAAAGCCGGGGGATTAATTAAATCCCTTCCTGTTATGAATGTGGGATAACTGGAATAGTTGGAATGCGGTCGTGGTTCTGTTCGCGCATTAACGCGCAGAACTTACGGAGTGCAGTCGAGATTCTTCGCGTCGTGTTTGTTGATTTAAGCATTCTGGAAACATATTACGGCCAACTTTTTGATATTCGATTCGCGAAAATCCCGTAATTGCGAATTACCGGGGAAACGATTAATCTCAGGGATTGAGTAAAAGTTTCGGGACACAATGAAGAGCTGTTTTACTGCGATTTATAATGTATTTTTAGGTTCAATTCTTTTTGAAATTCAATAAATATTAGAAATTGTTATTGAATACGATTAAATTCTATAAAAAAATAGTGTACTATAAATATTAAAAATGTAAATTAATTGTAAGGTTTTATTAGAAATAATAATACAATTAAAAAATAACAATATTGAATTTTTAATTTAATAATAATTAATTTTATTTCTTCTATTTTTAATTTGCTTTACTCATTATATTCGTCATACCGATTGGTTTCATTAAGTTGTTATAGTGCATCCATCGTCCTTTTGCTGACCAATAAAAATCAAACTTGTATACCCTTAATAAAATTATAATTATTATACAACCTTACGGCCACCGGCACTAAGGGTGACCAGCGCGGGGTGGTTAGATCGGGACGACAAAGACGCTAAATGGTTTGGTTTTCTGGTTCTTCTTCTGCCTGCGATTCCGACCCGTCACACTATTCAAAGGTCGCGAGTAAAATAAACGTATATTCCAATATTTGTTTTTATTTTAACGAAACCTTACAATTTTGGTATAAACATAGATTTTTCTAATGCCTGATCAGACGTATATTTGTATTATTGAAAATTTTAATAACATATTTATTTAACACTTAGGGGAAAGTGTAAGGTTAGAAATACATTTTAATTCATTGAATTACATTGTCATTTAATAAAACAATATTTACATATAAAAATGTATATGTTTTAAACAAAATACTGTTTAGCAAAATGTTTACTAAGATTCTTATAAACATTAGTTAAAGTCAAATTTCTGAATCTGAAGAGTCTTCGATTTCGTCGTCGGTATCTTCCATATTAATAATAAATTGAAAATTTGAATCATATAAATTATCACAGACAAACATACAAATTGTTCACTGGGATATGTTTATGGGAATCTGGAATTTTGTTTAAAAACACATGTATTTAAATAACTGTGACCTAGTGAATAAATACAATTTTCTATTAACTTAAAAAAGCAATGAATTTAGAGAGAAAATGCGTTTAAAATGCATTAAAACATTTCTTGGTATTTAATATGCTTATCAATATTTTTAATTTCCCAGGGGAAAGTACTGGGATCGTGAAAATTTTCGAATCGCCAATTTCAACGGTTATACACGTTGTGAACCGGGGAAAGTACCATGATGGATACCCCACAATGTTTTACATGGAAATTCTAAAAAGATCAGCTTAAGAGTAAACAAAAAACAAATTTTCTTTACGTGTTATGTTATGTAAGTGCATTTGAAAATAAAACTTTTTTTTTTGTATACATTTCAAAATAATTACAATTTATTCATGAAAACAATTGACCACTAAATGTTATTCTAAACCAGGGTTTGCCAACATTTTTTCAACTTCTTTAAACACATAACTTAAAAATAAAACCAAAAATGATTCAAGTAGTTCTCGATGCAGCAAGAATTTTTCAATACGTATTGGTGATTATTATGATCGATATTAATATATTTTTGAATAACATTGATGTTGGATATTCATTTTTAAATTTTCAATCGGTAATTTTAAGTATTCCAAATTTAATTATAACATCATTTATTTAAATATTTAAATTGTGTCATCTCTACTTTAAATATATTATTTAGAAATCTTCATCATTGGGCGATATATTTTTCTAGACTGAATCCCGCACACTTTTTTATTTTAAAGTTTTTCTTAAACTGTCAAAACAAAAGAAGTACAGGCGATTGTTATAAACGATTATTTCGATTTTAAATGCTGTATACGATTCGTTAGATAACTTATAATTAATTTCCAGCTAGAGTGATGAAAATTGTACATGTACAGTTTCTTCAATAAAATTTCATGGTTCATACTGTCAAACGCTTTCTGAAAATCTAGGAAGGTTATTTGTAGGAACTCGTGATTGTTAAATGCATATAGGCATTTATATACTAAACTGAAAACATTTCAATATACAGCATCGAGATATAATTCAAATTAATTAAATATAAGTGGAAAATCTGTGATGGGATTTGAACCCATATCCCCCGACTTCTAACCGAGTGTGTTACTAACTATATCATAGAGACATGTGATGTAAATTTTCTATTCGGTGCTTCAAGTTCACTTATATTCAATTTATACAGACATTCTTGTTGGGCCCGAAGACGATACACGGCGCTAACCTGCGCTAATTAATTTAAATTGTATCTCAATTTTCTACATTTAAATGTCTTCAATTTAGATATAAAAATAATTTGAAATGAATATCAATTTAATCTTTCTATTAGGTGCAAGCTGGCAGTTGTAGTGGAATAGTCATTTCGGAATCCATATTAATTATTGAATAGTAAACTGAATTTGTTATAAAGTTAATAATTTGTTTTTTTTAATGGATGCTAAAATACTTTAGAAACTAGGTAATATAGATATTGACCTGTAGTTCTTGACAACGGTTTTAGGTCCTTTTTTTATAAATTGGTATGACAATGGATCTCTTCAGGCATGATGCAATTATTCGTTTTTGAAAATTTGATTGAGGAGGTTGTTACGTGGTGAAACTCAATTTTAAACATTTATGAAGTAAAACACAATAAGTTTCACAATAATTTTATTGTAGAAACACCGCTAGAATTGTTTCGGTAAACAGTACCATCACCAGGCGGATGAAGAATCAATTGTAGCGGTGTTTCTACAATAAAGCTGTGATTTTTTTAAAACGAATTGTGTTTTACTTCATAAATGTTTATTCATTTTTGAATTGATATATTAATTAAACTTTTTAATGGTGGAATTATTAATTCCTTCCCAAATTTTAGAATGTCGGCTGTGCATTCATAAATGCCCTTACTCTGAAATTTTTTCAATGACATTATAGAGTAGGTAATATACAGTTTGTGACTTTGAACCACCTTCAATATTATTTGTATCAGATGCAGTACTGTGAAAATGTTAGAAGAAATTATTTGCGATAGGTGTGTAGCTATTTGGTGTTATATTACGTCGACATGACTTTTTGATTATTATCGTGACGCATTATGTTTAGCATAATTTATTTTTCGCGTTTCATTTATAATTATTTTGTGTATTTGGTTCCAGTTTTGTTAAGTAATTCTCTATTTTGGATGCTTTAATTTTTCTGATATGCTTTATATCAATTAGTGGTAGTGTTGTTTTCATTATTTTAATATTGATTTTGTTCGAATGGCGTGATTTTATATTATTATATTTTTGGAGGAATGCTGTGGTGATAGTGCGTTTAAAATGTCCATAAATGTTTCGAATTTGGCATCAAGGGAACCATAGTCTTCATTTATAAAAGATCAATCGGCGACATTTAGAAGAAATAACTGGAACCTACCCAATTCAGTAAATCGTTATTTGATTTGTGAAGTATGGATAACATATTTCTGCTTACATAAAATTGTGCACTCGTCCCGACCAAGTGCATGAAAACGAAACTGACTTGGGGAGTGAGTACACGAGTTCAAGTGCAATATGACGGACAAAACAAGAAGTTCATAAATAATTTAGATAAATTGTTGGAACATTTTGTAAATGCATTTACTTATTATGAAGGAATATGAATTATCGGCCATTTTTAGTAATCTCTTTATCGTATCTATAATGAAATATATTTCTCTCATGTCAGCTGACACTGTTATTCATATTTGGCGCATTTTACTTTTTTCTGTCAGCGCGGAATTGTACTCAGTGTTTGAAAATCAGGTCAGTGCAATAAGTTACAGCTCTCATTCAGTGCACACTGGTATGCCCCGATTCTGTGTAAGCAGAAAACTCTATTAGAGTAATATTATTAAAGTATTTTGAAGTACGCATAACAAAACCTTTGTAGCTGATTTAGTGACATTGTTAATGTGGTCTGTGAATTTTATGTGTCAAAAGTAACGCCCTGATCTTTAACAGATGACTTGTATGAAATAGCAGTAACATTAATATAGTAATTATATATATATTTGAGTTTTTTTACGGCAATATATCATAACACAACAATTATCCATATTAAATTTTAATTTGTTTAAGGTACACCACTGAAAAATATATCTAATTTTTGCTAAAGTAAGATTTCATCTTTTGACTCAATGAAATTAAATATTTTTTATGTCATCAGAATATGCCAATACAGGACATGATATAGACGCAATCAAATCATTTATAAACATTAGAGAGAGTATTGGTCCTAAATTGGAGCCTTGTGGTACATCTGAAGTTGAAATGAATTCTTGTGATTTGAATCCGTCTGAAAAACATAGCTCCGTTTATGATCTAGATATGGTGCATTTAAGTCTAGATGGTGTTCCCCTAATCCAAAATAATAAATACATATTAAATAAGCAATACAAATGACAATCTTTAAAATAGCACCTAATTTTTGAATCATTAATGTATTACGAGTATCCACCATTCGTAAACTTAAATATCAATTGAATATTCTATATACATTCAAAAAAGGGAGTGCTTTAATCTCACGGGCGAAATTTAGTCATAGTTATCGCATTACTCTTTAAGTAGCGACGTAATTCCCCTCTCTCACCCTCTTTTTTTTTATTGTGACTTGTAATGTGTTTAATATTTTCACGCGCGATGCGAAATCCCATTATTAAATAAAACGCGAATTAAAATTGCCCAAGCGAAAAATTGTATTTCGCGATATTTGGGCTTTATTGTGTCGGAATTAATTAATGCACTCGTAAACCGTTCATTTGCGGAGAATCCGCTTTTAATTAATAAAATAATATTAATTGAATATATTCGAAATGCGATTGCATTGGCGCACATACAAAACACCTTTTCAATAATAATAGAGATAATTATTTGTTTTGATATGAAATGATGAATTATTTAATAAATGCAGATACATGTAATTTAGTTAAATTTAATATAAAACAGGCTAAAAGACCTCCGGTTCATAGCTGATTCATATTTATATTTCAGAATTATTTAATTTTGTAAATGAATGAACATTTTTTATTCATGTAAAAAAATATGTACAAGGCTTGTTCAATTGAAACCCATCTTTGCCGTCATCTCTTTTGGAACTATTTTTTTACATCAATTAATATTTTCTCTGAAGAAATTGTAAAAAATGCACAACTCTAATTAGCCTACTTATTATTGTTAACAGCGCATATTGGAGTTATGATTTTTTTTTAAGAAAACATTGGTTGATTTCAAAAATATTTCTAAAGGAGATTACGATAGCCACGACGTAATGTTTATTATTGTTAAAAATACTCAATATAAACAATTAAAATTAAAAAAAAAATCGAATATCCATTTAGGCAAATTGGAATTATTAATTTTTGATTTTTTTTTTATGAGATAAAATATTGATCCATGACAAAATAACCAAAAGAGAGTACGCCTTGGCTATTGTTTATTACTGTTAACAATACTCAATATAAACAATTAAATCATAAAATCGAAAATCCGTTCAGGCATGTTGGAATTATGAATTTTTGAAATATTCTTGAGAGGATAATTGTCGCTGAAAAAAAAAAAAATGTTCAAAAAAGAGATTACGCCGTGGTTATTATTTATTATTGTTAAGAATGGTTATTATTAACTATAAATACAAAAAATTCGAAAATCCATTGAGGCAAATTTGTGTAACATTTTTTTTTTTAAATTGATTACTCTAAACATCTTCGCTTAATAGTTGAAGCAGAAAAAATATTTTTGGATACGTAATCCTGCTGATTTAATACTTTGGATAATAAGAAAAATTAGATTTCATTAGAGTTATAAGAATGTTACAAAGCATGATTTCTAACTTCTCATCGGAAGTTTTGGCTGAGAATTAATTTTTCAAAAGGAAAATATTTATTTCCCAGAAGAATAAAGTAAAGGATACGGGAAGTAAAGAAAAAAAAAAGACACAGAAAAAATGTCTATAAAGTATTTTTTAATGAGTAATTTTCCGACGTATTTATTTTATTTTTTTATTTTGGAATCGGATGGAGCAAGAAAGAATACGTAAAAATATGTGGAAATAATTTATTAATTTTTTTCAAATTAATTTTTATTTATTTTCGTAGATTTTGTTTGAATCATCCCATAGTGTTCCCAATTGATTTTATTTATTTTTACTCTGAAAAAGCAAAAAAAGTGCGTTTCGCAAAAAGAAAATCGCGTTTTTAGCGTAAACAGAGACGGCCATGGAAATGTTTTTCCAACAAAACTTGTAGAGACTTCAATTGTCTACAAGTATTGTTTGAAACACTTTTTTGTAATATCAATGTGGGCCGTGGAAATTGCAATTGTTTTGTTGAAATCACTTTTTTGAAACAGAGTTTGTGCGTTTTTCAACGGAAAATCGTGTTTTAAGCGTAAACTAAGACGGCCACGGAAATTTGTTTCGAGTAGACAATTGAATTCTCCACAAGATTTATTCGAATGATTTTTTTGTAGAATCAACGTCGGCTGTGAAAATCGCACTCTTTTGTTCAAAAGTTCAGTGATTTTTTTTTTTCAATTGTAAAATCCTGTTTTTTATATTGCTTTAAGCGTAAACTAAGACATCTATTTTTTTATTTTTCGAGTAAAAGTTGTAGAGCATTCAATTGTCTTCAATTTTTGTTTGAAAAACATTTTTGTAAAATCAATGTAGGCCGTGAAAATTACATTTGTTTTGTTGAAAACTACTTTTTTAAAGAAAGTTTGTATTTTTCAATAGAAAAAAATATTTTTAGCGTAAACTAAGCGTGCTATGGAAATATTTTTTAAACAAAAGTTGTGCAGAATTCAATTGTCTACAAGTTTTGTTTGAAACACTTTTTTGTAGAATCAACGCGGGCCGTGGAAATTGCAATTGTTTTGTTGAAAATCACTTTTTATAGAAAGTTTGTGTTTTTCAATAGAAAAAATATTTTTAGCGTAAACTAAGACGGCCATGAAAATGTTTTTCAAACAAAAGTTGTAGACAATTGAATTCTCTACAAGATTTATTTCAAACTTATTTTCGTAAAATCAACGCCAACTGTGGAAATTTATTAAAAACGACTCTCTAAAAAAAAAATGAAAAAAAAAAAAAAGAAGAAAACCAAAAAACACACACGTTCGGTTGTCGCGGCTAACCCAAAACAATAAAAATAAACAAAAAAGGTACTGTAATCCCCAAAATATTTTAAATTTTAATAGTTACTTTTCACAACGTGGAATAGTTTAAAATAAGAATATTTTTATGGCAAATTAAGATAATTAAACAATAAGGTGAAAATTAAACAAACTAAATATTTGTTTCATAATAAATTTAAAATAATATTTTATTCAGACTAGTTTCAATTTTTACATGATTGCACAACGAATATTTTCCGAATTGTTCTAGATTTTGATATGAAAATAATAATAAATAATTAGATATAATTATGTTCTTTTGTTAGATCAATTCTGGAATATTTTTCTACTGTTTGGAATCCGCACTATGCATTATATATTGACAATATTCAGAAGGTATAAAATAAATTTATAAAAGCATGTGCATTTTAAATGGGAACAACTCGTGATAACTGTGACAGAATCATTTTGAAATTATTTAAATTTTATAACATTGCAGCATGGACGAATTTATTTCGATCTATGTTTTCTATATAAGATATTGTCAGGACGAATTAACAACCCTATAATTGTGTCTAGATTAAATTTCTTAGTTCCGGAAAACTAGATTAAATTATACATTTAATAATAATCCATTTATTTACGGAATCTCCTTTTTACAAAACATATGCTACAAAATTTAATTGAATATTAAATTTTCTTGAAGTAACTACAGTTTTAGTTCTCCAATGAATTGGAAACATGTTATTTAATTTTGATTCTGTGTCTCTGTTTCAAAAATATATTCGCATTTTCAAAATAAGAGTAAAACACATTAATTTTGATTTATTATTTATTTTTTTTGCGAATTACTATGATTTGTTTTTATTTTCTTCTACATTGATTTTAACGTTCTTTAAATTACATTTACTTTTTTTTATAAATTAAGTATTATACACATTTTTACTGTTAGTTACATTTTATGTTAGTATTAGTTCTAGAATTATGTTGTTGTATAATGGTGATTACCGTAAATAAATAAAGAAATAAAATCACATTTTTATTGATGATAATTCCCTAATTTATATATTATTTGAATTTACGCAAAATGGAATTAAAAATACTTTATCATACAACAAAATCCGTTATGTTTTAATCAATGCATATATTTCAATTATTGATAATAGAAAACGCAATAATTATCACTCATCACTAAATCCGGATAAAAGCCAATCCGAGTGCACATCAACTCGTTAATGCATGCATGAAAATAAAAACCTTTGTATAATCCCCCAACAGCAACATAACGCGCTTTTCACAGCTATGTTTTTAACCATCGCAACACAGCTACAACAACCAAAAAAAAAATCGAGTGTGTCATACACACAATAAAAAGTCTAGCGCGTCCAAACGCGGAACTTTCCGCTCAAGTTGATCCGGACTAGTTTTTACCGGAACGCTTGAATATTAATATCAAACAAAGCGCCGGGCAACTTTTACACAAATAAAGTTTATTTGTGTAAAAGTTGAACGGCACCGGGAACAAACTGTGGCTGGTATGTAGTGAAAAATGCCCGAGCTTAATTAAACATTAATATAGTAAAAAAAAAAAATGGTAAGTATAAAGGATGGTTTGGTGTTCTCTAATTGCGTTTTTATTTAATAAGCCCTTTGCGGGAAATGTAAAGGGATTTGCGTTTACTGCTGGATGCTGAATTAAAGTAGGAATTAAAGTGTAATAGGATTATTTTAATTAAGTTTAAAATTAATTTCGAATATAAAAATGTTGGAATTATATACTGGGTGGGTGATCGATATCTCCCTTGCTGATAATTTAGTAATAAAACTTTCTTGACTACTGAAGAGGCAAAATGTAAAATTATTTTCATATATACAGGGTGTCCCATTTTCGCAGAATCTATATCAACTTTGTTATTTTAAACGGAATAAAAAGTAATATATAGAGTATATATAATTTTTATTCGATTCTTTCATTTAAATTATCTCCACAACTATAAGGATATGCAATTATGTATTATTTTTTATTTATTTTTTATAATTATGTTTTCTAATGTTTTTAGTGTGTTACACTATATATTTTTTTAATATATACTTAATTTGGAAATGGAGATTCCGTTAATAAAGTGACATTGAAATTTAGATACGTTTATTTTATATTGAAAGAAATGCAAAAATGCATCAAAATAGTTGATGGTCAGTTGACACCGAATAAACGCATTCCCAAATAAAAAGTATTGGTCTTTTAATACGAATTCTCCAATCTTTACACAACCCTATAACATAGTTAGTAGTATTGATTAGTCGTTATTGCAGAAAAAATATTTTTGAGAGTGGCAACAAAAAAATTAATTACTATTTTGTTTGTTGAGATAGAGAAATATTTTTTTATGCACGCATAGATTATACCATTCTTTTCAATGATAATTTTAAATGTGAAATAATTTTTTATAGTCAGGCAAGGTTTATTAATATATTAATGCTGAATTTCTACTTATAGTTAAGTCAAATTGTTCTAACAATGTGTTAATAATCCTTCTAGTTTTAAAATTAACAAACGAGCTGGTTTCTGCTAGATTAGTCATTTTGTGCAGTCCCGCAGATCTGCAAAAAAAATCATCCATATTGTATATTGTGTTTTGTTTCAAGATTTGCTTGATTTTTTGTTTGAATACTGTTGATTCCAGTTTCTTCAGTTTTGTGGGCAATGCGTAATATAATTTTATTGCGTTATATGATGGTGACTTTCTATAAAAGCTATGTGAGTGTTTGTTTGTAACAATATTCTCTCGCCCCCTTGTTAAGTAGCAATGTATATCACTATTTACAGGCATTTCTGTAATATCAGTTTTTGTTGAGTTCAATAATAATTTATTGCTTGTACGATTACCGTAGTATCATCTGCATACATAAATATATCACTGCTTGTAACATATTGCGGTAGGTCATTAATATATAATATAAATATAAGGGGCCCTAGATCACCACCTTGCTGGGTACTTATACTCGATTCATAAGATTACCAATAAGTTTCATTTATTTTGATAATTACTTTTCTTGATGTCATATAAGATGTTATCCACGAATTCATTAACAAGAACATATCAATATTTATTTAAATAAAAATAGTTGTCCTTTCTCCTACTTATTTTTTATTAAACTAGATATATTTCTGATCTTTATATTGGTTTTTGGTTCTGAAGACTTTAATTATTTAAATAAAACATAAAGAAGATATCAATATTTGATTAAGTATATCACACAAATTTAATTAATCATTAAATGGCTATCGACCGCAGGTCGATATATATTTACATTATATTTAATACAAGCAACTCCCTGTGTATATTATACATTTTAATCATAAGCACAATACGCGTATACGCTTTGATCACGGTCATTTGATACTTGTGAATAATCCTGCCCTTTGATTACCCACCTAATTATTTCCTTGTACCGACAAAACACCGTCCGAAGAGGGTTTTAATTAAAAAGTCGTTGTATGCGACAGACGCACCGTCCCATAGAAAACTGAAATAATTAACGCGCGCAACGCTTTATTAAACCATCAACATACACCACTTGAATATGCGACTGTTGCGAAAGTTTTACCGTGAATTGTGGCTGAAATAACTCGAATAACTTTCGGCGTATGGCTGGTAATTAATGAGGAATTCGTAATTGATATTGCCACTCTTTCGTTTATTAATAGCGTTTTGATGTAAACAATATTACAGCTTAAATATAAGTTAAAATACAAAATGTATAAATAGAAAACAGTAGGTAAGTCAATAGTCACAGAGCTAAATGTGGAAATAATTTATTAATTATTTTCAAATCATTTTTATTTAATACAAAATGTATATTACATACATTTTTTATTTATAAGTAAAAAAATATATATTTTTAATGTAAACAATATTACAGCTAAAACTCGAACTAAAACAAATAAATATGTAATATTAATATGTACAAAATAATTACAATATAATTTTAATTATTTAAAATTATTTAGTTATTTTTTGATACATTCTAATTATTAGAATTAAAATACTAATTACTTTTTCCTAAATTCCGTTATTATTTTTTAAATTTTGCAGTGATTAGGTGATTAGTTTTGACTCTAAATTATATTTTTACTTTTTAAGATGACCAGTTTCGACATATCAGCGAGCCATTATCGAAACATAATGGCTCGCCGACAGGTCGAAACTGGTCATCTTAAAAAGTAAAAATATAATTTCAGAAAAGTTATTGTATATATATATATATATACAGAGAGGTTTTTTTGTCAGTATACATTAGGGAAAGTGTATACCTGCAAAAAACGCGAGTCAAACGCATTGAACCGATTAATATGAGTATCTTTTGTTGATTATTTGGCATATGTGTGTTCAGTTGCGTGTTATAAACAACTAAACACACATAAATTAATGCGTTTGACTCGTGTATTTTGCAGGTATACATAGGGGAAATGTATACTCATAAAAAAATCTCTCTGTATATATATAACCTTCAATTGGCATCCTATTACAAATATTCTGGTACAATAACATCCATAAACCATATACAATATATAAATAAACACTAGTAAAACTTGACAGAAATATATTAACGACAAGTAAAACATTGAATAATTTTTAAATTCGCTTCTTCTAGCCACAAGTCCCTGATCTCATTCTTACTAATTCTCTGCTTTTTACAATCCGCTTCCACTCTCGCACAACACTTCACTTTTATTCTTAAAATGAGGTCTCTCGCTGCAGTGATACCACCAATGTTCCCGTACATTCTTACCCACATTGCAAAATCCACATACCATATACTTCATTCCCATCCATACCTTTTTCCTCTTTTTTTCATTCCTGCACCTTAGTCGAGTTGGCAATCTTACATGATCTCTATTCAGTAAGTTAATATAGCGTGGGGTTGTTCCAAAAACTTGTCTTTGTTGTAGATCAAACAGGTCCTATTCTTTTATATTTTATTTTATCGAATTTGAAGTTCTTATATAATTTTAGACAACTCCCTAGCCTTTCCTTCACATGCATTCCGGATATTACAACTCTTTCATACAGTATTGCTCTGTTTTGCATCTAAATATTATTTCCGTACCTTTCTTTCCATTCCCTATAGTAAACTTTCCAGATTTCTTGCAATATTCTTCCTTTCTCCATTTGACTCACTTTTCTTCACAATATCAAAAGTTGGCATTTATACCACAGTTATTCTGGTACATTCCTTTCCAACCCTATTCACCTTTTAAGGTATTGAAATGGCAAACTTTCCACCTTCTCCTCTACACTTAATAATAATAATGTTATATAAGTATTAGGTAAATTAAGACACTTGTTATGTTCCATATTTTTATTTTCAATTTCAGTTTGGAACATAACAAGTGTCTTAATTTACCTAATATTAAATTACGTTTCCATCAAGAATGTAGCGCCACAAGCATTAATTATATTCTATAAGAGCTGGTACAGAGAGCCCCTTCACTGCGACCAAATGGTCTATGCGGCTTATACGTTCGACCTTACACCTCGTTTTTCAGATCCATGGTTTCTAACCCATGATTTTGCTCAGAGGGATCTTGTATATTGCACTCAGGTCCAACTCCGTAGACCCAAGAACCAGCTGCCTGGTTTGACGCCCGCTAGGCAAATACATAGTACATGCTCTAGTGTCTCGTCATCTTCCAGACATAGTCTACAGGTAGGGTTATCCCGCACTACTATTCCGGTAGATAGTGGTTTAGGCGACAGTGTCCACTGCAGCTCTGGTATCGCCTCTGCTCGTATTTAGTAGAGTTCCCGGATGATCCCTGAAGAGTCGCTTTAGCTATTCTCATGCCTGCGGAATTTCACCAGCATTGTAGCATCTCCTCTTCCACCCATCCGTGTATCGCTATCTTGGCTAGGTATCGGGGAAGACCCAGTGTTGTTTCAGGTACCAGCACAGGTTTTTATTCTCTTGCCCTGGCTAGTGCGTCCGCTCTTTTATTTTCTGGTATTTCGGAGTGTCCAGGCACTATGCTGACTTGTATAATTTCTGATAGTTTTCTGAGTACCTCTTTACAGTCTCTGACCAGGTACATCCACTAGGGCAAGATCAAATGTCACAGCTTTGCTATCAGAGCATATATTGATCGGCTGGTGTGGCCGCGGGTTCTTCTGGAGCTTCTTTGCACACTGATCAATAGTAAATATTTCCACCGATTGGTTGATGGCATGCGCACCTAGACCATAACTGCCTTTCAGTCTTGGTTTGCAGCATACACTTTTCACCGTAGTCGGTAATTTATTCCCGATCCACTGGTTTCTGTCTGATTAGAGTACTTCAAACCGCTCAGTATACTGTCCCTTTCGATCACATATGTAAGATCATTAGGGACGAACTTGGCCACGTGCGGTTCATTTGCCGTTGTGTGATGATACCTGTAGGTCGCCTACCTGGCCTCCCATTCAATGACTACATGAAGGGAAGTAAGATCTAGTAGAACCTCCAGTGCCAGCGTTGGGGTGGTGCTCATTGCTCCCGTGATAGCAATGGTAGCCAGTCTCTTCAAACTGTCTAGTTTTTTCCTTTCCCCTATACGCCATATGACTGTCCACCAAACCAGCCATACGTGATGATTGGCTTAACAACTGTTAAGTACGGCCAGTGGACATTTCTGAGTGTTAAACCCCAGATCTTGCCACAGACTATACTTACATTTCATACTTCATATAATATTATAGATCTAATATCCCATCAACTCATCTGCATACTCGCATTGTTTTCTAATGCATCTTCCCATATTCTTCTCAAACACTCCATCACCATCCTCGCTTTCTTACATACATAATCAATATGCTCTGCTTTACTACCTCTCTCTGTGAATATATTTTAACTCTTTCGCACTCAATCTTCCGTATTTTTCGTCTTTCACCTTTTTTATCGCATTTCGATGTATCATCCAAATTGTTTTCTACACATTCATAAATAATGTTCTTCAATCAAAGTACCTATCAAGCCTTTTACTCATCTACTGCAGTTCCTTTAACGATTTAATCAACACCATCACGCCATTAGCGTCAAGCAAGCTCGGATGTACCTATTTCGACTCCCCTTTCAAATCCGCTATATATAAATTAAAATTATATGGGACTGAGTCTGCCTTAATCATTTTCTCATTCTAAACCATTCGGACACATACTGGAAGTCTCTCTATAAAGCTTATTTATCCAATTTACCAGACATTCCGTCACACTTTTTTTTCTCTCTCAAACATTCTACCAGTAGTATTCTATCTGTTGAGTTGTGGGCAGACTTAAGTTTTACAAATAAAGCATACACTCCCGCTTATTTTTCAGTTCTCTTTCAATCAACCAGTTCAGTGTAGTTTTTGCTCTCTAGTCGAGCTCCTTTTTTTTGAAACCCGCTTGAACCTCAGGAAGCCAACAAATTTTCTCCGTTTCCTCTTTCAGTCTCTCCTTTACTATACACATCACCACATTTACAGTGCGTCCATTCATGTTATACCTCCTGTGGCTATCTGATTCACTGGCTTTGCCTTTTTTTTTAATTAGTATTATATTGTCCTCCCTCTTTTCTCTGGAAATAATTCTTTCCACTCCATATTTTATTTATAATCTCGAGCGTGTCTTGTTATTGAAATTGTGAGTCACGTGAAGATGATCATAACTTTACCAGAAGGTAAACAATAAATTTGTGAAAAAAAGTTAAAAGTGTTTTAATTAAAAGTCGTTGACCTTCTTTACCGCAACATTGCCACGTCTCGACCTTAATCCCATCTGGACCTTGATGCCCTCTACAGTCCCCTCATGGTAAAATCTTCCTCTATGCATGTTCTATCTGAATTCATCTCCGCTTTTCACCACTTTAAACGCAGCAGCTTTTCCAAATAAATTTCTCTCTTCGTCATCTCAATCCCATCTCCTATTTTCTGTGTATATAGCCTGTACTTATATTAAATAACACTATTTAGTCTTTCAAAGTCTATTGTAATATCGCTACAATTGTTTCACCACACTGTGGCTTCTTCAGGCGTGGTGAAACAATTGTAGCGATATTACTTTGAAAGACTAAATAGTGTTATTTAATATAAGTAATTATGAACTTTCAACAATTATCAGCCTCATCAATCAATTATATATAGCCTTTTGTATACAGGAATACATCATACATTTTTAACGCTTTTTATTTATATTTAACTTTTTTTTATTTTTGCGACTACTACGCCATCAACCACGATTTCACTCTATCTACCATGTCATAAAACACTCATACTTTTATTGTTACCGGCATATGGTCAGAACCCTTTCTATTTTCGACAATAAAGTCCGCAACCTCATCTCCTATTTATTCAACTACTAATATGTACTCGATGACTAAGCTGTCCCTTGGTCTTATATAGGTAAACTCGCCGTCACTTTCCCCTTGAGTACAACCATTTAACAAATCCAGTTCTTGCTATTTTTCCCAATCCACAAACGTATCCTTCAATTCTTACCATTTTCTATTACGCCGGCGTTGTATCGTTATGCGATGACAAATAAAAAGCTCGTCGAAAAATTTAATTTTGTAAATTAATTCTACTTTTTTTATCGCAACTCTTGCGGATTTTGATTTTGAATTTGATTTGAATATTAATTTTGTAAATTTATTTCAATCGACTTTACCATTCAAAGACTCACCAAGAAGTTTTTACTTAATTTTGAAAAAAAAAAAAAAAAAATAGTGAAATGAAAATTGTAGGTGAATGTCCTCTTTTATAAAAAAATAACATCTACCCTTCTATTCTCACCATTTTCCTCTTACTCCTGTGTTATCATTTTTTTTATTTTAAAAGTTTTCATGTTCTAATCTCCTCCTGGAATTACATACCTGGAATATTCCATAACAGTTACTACTCTACCAGTTGCTTCCATGATTTCCATCTCTATTTTTTGTGAGTATATAGTTACAATTGTCCATGATGGCAATTTTACCACAAAAAATTAAGCAGGTGTACATTTTGTCATTCAACGTCCGAAGTGGGTATTTGCCCGGGATTTAATATGCATTTGTGTCAAAAGTCACAGAGCTAAATGTGGAAATAATTTATTAATTGTTTTCAAATCATTATTTAATATAATTAACTTAAAAATTTAAACATTTTTTAATGATTTTCATCTATCTAGAATTTATTGAAGTTAATAATTCAAAAAGTAAACTTATACAAAATAATTCTTAGAAACGAATATTTTCCTCAAAGTTGTTAAAGTTTCTTCTTCTTTTTCACTGAAACGAACCTTACGTTTTTCAAAGAATCACTTTATCTGCTTATATATTTATATATACAATCATCTTTATTGCGTTATTTACATATACATTATACAATACATTTAATATAAACTTATAAATGACTATCGACCTTAGGCATTTTAGCCATTTATCTGCTTATTTTAACTTAAATCCATGAATTAGCGACATAATGATTCATATCATAATTTAAAGGTTTTTATTAGTCAGTGCGTGATTTTTTTTTATTAATAACTAATTTTATTAATTATTGTACATCGTTATTCGATTAATTTCATTAATCGACTAATTCTAGTCCTTACTTTACATAACGTATGGTCCGAATGTTTTTAGAAAAAAATTATACATTGGAAACTTTTAAATAATCTCTTTAAACTATCCTTATTATACAACAAAATTCAAATAACCGACAAGGGACCGTTGTTTTCGTTTTTTCTAAGTTTTCCGCTGACGCGGTGCATCATCCTTTGGACGACCGTACCGTCGATTTTTATAATTTTTATATATACGGCGTCGCAGTTGTTCCTCGCTTTCTGCTTTCCATCTGTTATTATAGACTTTATTGCCTGTGACTCTTCATTTAGGCAAGCCTGAGGTAGGTTAGGAGGATTGTCTACTTTCGGTATAAAATTGATGTTGTTGGCTTCATACGACTCCCTTGTGATTTTTGTATAGATAGGTAGCAAGATCTGGGCAAAACATTATTCCACCATCTGCGTGATGTATGTTCACAAACTGAAGCAATTTGAGGAGACATCTCTTGATATACCGCTCTGCGTTTAAACCTTCGCCCCAAACATTACCAATGTAGGGCTGTGCGATAAAGCTAGGCTCAGAAATGACACACCATACCAAATTTTCGTCCTCAAACTTTTTTTTGTTTTTTTACTAACATTTTGTTATATTTTCGACTAGTTTCGGCTAGATGCCATTTTCCTCAAATAATGTAAAAATAAAATTTGCAGGTAATAAGGGATTTCATTATAACAAACGGTTATTAAATATGTTTTACCAAGTGATAAATGAGAAAAAAGTATAATATCATCAGGGGTATTCTCGTAATCGTCTGTGTAAAATCCATCATTTCCCTTAATTTCACTGTAGGATAATGTGAAATATTTCTCATATTTTGAATTAAATTCTCACTGTGGTGAAACATTTTTTATGTAATAATTATGAAGTATTTTAATTAAGACACTTTGTATTTCTCGTCGATTGATTATGATAATCAACTTGCTGACGAAATGCACGCGCGGCAACATCTTGGAATTCTCTCTAATTGAGCCTATGTGTATTTTGGAGCGTTCCTCCTTTTCCGGAACAAAATATTCTTACTTCATAGAGTCCTAAACACCGTGCATTTTCCAAGATTAAATAAATCTTCTTTTAGGCAAGTTTATACATAGTATCCTTTCTTCACATTTTTTGATTGTGCGATAAATTGTAGTTTTGATTATGTTTTTAACTCGATAAATATTGACAATGTCTCGTTTCGAAATTCGCTCAACCAAATTATAAATACCTCGACGAAAATCAATTCTATAAGACATTTTGCGAAGCAGAAACCAAAAACTTGTGCACTGTTTATTTAAATTCTGCTTCAGGAGGAAAATAGATCAGTTATGAATGTAGTGGCGAGAGAGAGAGAGAGTAGCAAAGTATGAGATGAAATTGAGTGTATTGGGTAACGGAGAAACATGTGTGAATTATAGGAGAGAGGGAGTGGAGAAGAGAAAGGAGAAGAATATATGAAAAAGCGAGAGTAGCGGAGAAGGTGGTATATGGTTGGTTAGAAAGATGGGTGAATATGACGGCGTGAATGAAAGAGAAGAGTTGGAAGTGGAAGATCAAGAGCAACAAGGGGTAGAATTGAAAGGAGTGGATACAATCCACAGTATATACGGGTGACGGGTGACATTTTATAGCCTGCTTTATTACATGCATATTTGTCACTCAATCCAACCAATATTTTTTTTACCAATACGTTTGGACCAAACACTGAAAGAAATAAGTGATCATTACGCTTACCATTTAACTTGTCGGCCTGGGAGCATGCCAAGTAACGTATTTCCAGCGAACGTTCGATAATTATGTTTAGGTGTTTACTTTAAACGCTTTTGTGAATATTCCATTCAAGAAAATGCCAAACAAGTGAAAATCCAACTTATTTGGAAATATTTCTTTCAATGTACTTTTTTTTAATTTGAATACATATATACACATTTCGATTATTATGTACCAGAAAAGTGAAGTAAGGAACAAAATAGGTTGCTAATCGCGATTTAAGGTTGCGGTTTAGTGGAAAGAGATAGCAATATAGTAAAATGGAAATAATCGTTGGAAAATAGAGCTATTCTTTTGGATTTCATAATATGAATGTGTATTTTCATTTTTTATCTACCAAGTATAAAGTATCAGTCTAAATAAAAAATAAATCGTTAATTTTCGTATATTACGTCAATTTACTAGTTTAAGTTAGAAAAGAAAATTGTAAGATATAATGAAATTAATAGGTCATGTCTGCTAAGTTATTTGAATGGAGAATTTAGTGAAATCCTTTAAATTTTCATTGCACAAGTTTTTTTAGCAAAAATTTAATTTAAAATTTACTATAAATTTGATCAATTTTCATTGTTTTTCATAATTATTTTTCACAGAAACTAAACATTAAAATAATTTTTAATTTATCTGATGAAATTCTTGTTTATTTTAAGATTATTTTAATGTATAATACAATATTGTTCATTGATCACAACAACAATCTAACTCAAATTAGTGATTGCCCATATTTGTATAGCTATCTCTTTCTTCTAAACCGCACCCTTAAAAAATAACTCTGAGGCAATACAATATAACAAGTTTTTCGGCGAAAGCTTTTAATTATTAAAAAATAATTGTTATCATTTTATTTAATTTTGTTTTATTTTATATTACCAGTATCAATTTTCGCTGAAATTTATTAAGAAATACATGTGGACCCAGCACATATTTTCCATTCCATTCCAATTTCAAGCTCTATTGGGTGAGCTTAAATGTCGCCGTCGCGCTTAATGAAATTAAAGTGTTATTGCAATCACGCGGATGAGCGTATTTTCTCCCGTTATACGACGGATGAAAAGCTCGTTACGCGATGCGCTGGTGAGGACTTATCGGATAAAAGCTCGTCGAAAAAATTCAATTTTGTAAATTTATTCCAGTCATACGCCGCGGTGCAGTGCAAAGAACAGTCAATCGACTTTACTATTCAGAGACTGCCAGGAAGTGTTTCTTCTATGTTGAAAAAAAAAAAATATAGCGAAATAGAAAATTGTGGGTGAATGTCCTCTTACATAAAATATAAACGTGTTTATACAGACAATTTTGCGAGAATATCCTCTTTCACAAATAAATAAACGGATTGACATTTAAAAAATAGATATTACCCAAACACATGATTTATTCAAAATTTAACTAAGAACATGTTTTTTTTTTTAATTGTTAATAAATTATTATTTATCAATCTTTTTTTTACAAAAAATGTGAAATAGAAAATTTTGTGTGAATGTTCTCTTTCATGAAAAAAAAAAAAACGTGTTTATGGAGGCTGACTTATCGATATAAACACATTTGTTTTTAGCAATACTGCAAGGCTAGTTGTTTAAAAAAAAACAGAAACCATAATAATGAGTGTTTGTCATGGTGTGTACACACAAAAATGTGTTCGGTTTTAATATTGTGATAGGGAAATCAAAAGTGTGGATGTTGGCGTATGCCGACGATGTTGTATTACAGGCGAGTGAAATGAAAGATATATTAGCTAGGATGGAGAGATTTATGGATAAAAGTTGATTAATTGTGAATGTTAGAAAAACGAAGTGGATAAAGTTTAGAAACATAGGAAGAGAAGTTAGAGTGGAAGAGTTGTTAGAAATGCTAGAAAAACGAAGTGGATAAAGTTTAGAAACATAGGAAGAGAAGTTGGAGTGGAAGAGTTGAAATGTAAGGAAGAGTTGATTGTGAGGGCGAAAGAGTTTAAATATCTCGGATTTGTGTTTAAGTGTGTGGGAGGATACGGGGAGCAAGTCAAACATTTACAACAAAAAGCGAGGAAAGCGTGGTATGTGGCTAGAGTGGGTAAATGGATTAAAAGTAATTTCAAAATGACGTGCAAACTGTGGGATTCGTGTGTTAAACCTATATTGATGTACGATGTGGAAACGTGGGGAATGAGAGAATATGAGCTGGTTGAGAGAGAACGGGAAGTTTCTGTGGTGGAGATATCAACACTAGATACATTCTGCTTTAGGAGGCAAATAGATCAGGTATGAATGTAGTACCGAGAGAGAGAGAGAGTAGCAAAGTATGAGATGGAATTGAGTGGATTGGGTAATGGAAGATTAGTGGAAGACGTGTGGCCACATGTGTGAATTATAGAAGAGAGGGAGTGGAGAAGAGAAAGGATAAGAATGTATGAAAAAGCGGGAGTAGCGGAGAAGGTGGTAGATGGTTGGTTAAAAAAGATGGGTGAATATGACGGTGTGGATGAAAGAAAAAGAGAAGAGTGGGAAGTGTAAGAGCAAGAGCAACAAGGTAGAATTGAAAGGAGTGGATAAGATGGCAAGTATATGAGCGGGTGTCAAAGTAGTTATTGAAGAAGGATTGGTCAAGGGAGGAAAAAGTGATTCTGGCAAGGGCCAGGTGTGGATCGGAAAATAGAGGATGAAAAGTTTGGATGGGAGAAGGATATGGTCGGTGTATGTTGTGCGGGGTTGGTAGGGTTACATGGAGCCATGTAGGGTAAGAGTGTCAGGAAGTGCATGGTGAATGGACGGGAGGAAAGATAATTGAAGAATGAATGAGTGAAGATAGGGCAGGCGTGGAGATCGTGCTCAAATTCGGATGGGAAAAGAAAATAAGATATGTGGAGGTGTGAGTGACATTAATGTATATAGTTATGTATAATAAGAATGGATATGTTTATTTATTATTGTTAGGTTTGATGTACTAATGTCAATAAAGGTCTTTTTAGTAACAATAATTTTAATATAGCTTGCGCAATATATAAAATATTACTTTTAATAATAGAAAAAGGATTTATTCAGTCATAGTTATTTAAATAAATTAAATGAAAAAAATTGAAAATAATTAATTAATAAATTATTTTCTCTTTAGCTACTGTGATATTATGACTTATGTTAAATACGTACTTTAACAAATATCCAACAAAAGTATTCTAAACATCGTTTGAGTTTTCGACGATATCGAGTCGCTTTTGTTTTAAAATTTATATATATATACAACATGACAAACAATCATTATTATGTTTTTTTTTTTTTTAACAACAAGCATTAAAGGATTATAAGTCTTTATAGACAAATACGTGCGTTATGGAAATGAATTTTAGATTAGTATTTATAAAGTAAAGTTATCAGCGCTTAAATGATATTTAATCAACCTTGCGCAATATATAAAATAAAACTTTTAAGTATTCTAAACACTGAATACAAAATCGTTTTAGTTTTCCATGACATCGAGTCGCCTTTGTTTGAAAATTTATGTGTACACACCATGACAAAAACCCATACATATTTGACACGGAATAATATGTTTGTGTAAGTGTGCGACGGCCTTCGCGGAGACAGTGTTTTCGAAGGGGCTGTTACGTATTTATGTGGATAATAATGATCGATGAAGGGCGGCCGGTGGAACGTCCGATGATGGATTAAGGGCCCGTGCCCATTGAAATCCGGGATCGCCGTTTACGGGATTCCGTCGTCCGGAAAGAATTGCCCTCGCTCTCGCGTCATAAAACGCGGCTCGGCGTGATTTCGCGGAAAAATCGCAACCGGATTCAACGATTAATCGGAATGAAAGCGGATGAAATGGTGGTATTAAACAATCGCCGAGGGGAATAAATCGGGAAGTTTATTAGCGTTGCTCAATAATGGACGCGTTGTGAAAGGATTTGTGATTTATTTTGAAGTTTCACAAATCATTAAATACGCGTCTGAAAATTGACTCATATTACTTTTGATGTAACATCATGTGTGTCCATCCGGGATTTTAACATCCATTAAAATTGTTCGCAAAGCTAGTTGGTGTTTGTCAATTTGTTATTTTTTCTACTCGTGTTAAATAATAGAAAATATGCATTACTAATGTATTTTGATTGGATAAAATTATCCATTATTCATATGGTTTATTAATATTTCATTACTCAACATCTTTAACCAATCACATGCCGATTTTTTTTTTCTTTTATCATTACTCCACATTACACAATTTCTGTTAATTTTTTATTTTATAAAATTTAATCCAGTAGCTACACCTTTTTTATATGCCCAAGGTGTATTCGCAAGCGTCGTTTGACTCAAATCAAATAATCTAAATAATCAATGATTTATATATATATATATATATATATATATATACAGAAAGGTTTTTTTATCAGTATACATTAGGCGAACTGTATACCTGCAAAAAAAAAACAAGTCAAACGCATTGAACCGTATAATGTGTGTATGTTTAGTTTTATGTAACACACGACTAAACGTCAAACGCTAAACTTTAAATTGTGTGAAAAATTTGATCGAAAATGTATACAAATGAAGAAAAAGTCGAATTTCAAGCGTGTATTACAATTCCAATAGTACTAGAGGAGGATAAGACATGTTTTCAATGAATCCAAAGTGACCGAATACCTTGGTTAGGATGATTCTAAAAATCATCCTAACTAAAACATTTTCTTTGGAAGGTTGTATGTTTCGTTCTCTTTCGTTACCGTCACAAGCGTTACAAGCAATTTTTTTTGTAAAAATACGTCACTTATTATTACGGAGAAATTACAGGTAAAAAATATTAAAAGATTTTATTAAGAAAATTTGAAAGAATAGTAACAGTGAAGGACAATAAACTAAATAAATAATTAGAATAAGTGTTAGAAATGACCACCAGAAACTGCAAGACAGTAACTCAAACGATCGCAAAAATTCTTCCACGTTGTGCATTTCGATATTGTCATAAACAGAAATAGAAAATTGTTTATTTTTTTTTATTATCCTAGTTAAAGGAATCAATCGTTTGGGTTGCGTATTATAGGCAACTAAACGCATACATCAATGCGTTCGGCTTGGGTATTACATATATTACCACAAATGTTTGTTTAAGGAAAGAGCGATTGCCAAACGTCGAACCTCGGCCAGCTGCAATGCAGGGTTTGTCGTAGTTTTGAAACCATTTATTATTAATGGACGCCACTTGGTTTAAATTATACCACCTACCTTAACCTAGAAAGTACGCTCTCTCCATTCGCAAATACAAAATAAAGTATACATTTTAAAAAAGTATATATTGAATTGAAACTCATAATATAACTCCAAATATTTTGAATGATAAGGTATTATGAAGAACAACCATTAAATAAATATATATTTAAAAATATTTGATAAGAAAATATTTTAATTAATAAGTAAAAATAATAATAATTGAGCAGTCAACGTATATATAATTTCCCAAATATGAATTTAATAAAAAAATATAATATATTTAAATATTCATCTAAACCCAAAACTAATATTCAGTTACATAACCCTTTTTGCCTTAAATATAGCAATACCTTTTGGTTAACAAACCTGAATATAAAAAAAATCTATTAATCGATTTAACTGACATTTACGCCAAACGCGATATTAAACATTGAAATATTATTCACCCAAAAATATAACTGTTTTTATTTCGTTACAATAGATTTCGTTGAATGTAAATTACTTCATCAACTAATTCATTAATAACGACAAAAGAAATACTCATCGGCATCTGTTGTCTTCACCTTGGCGACGCGACCTGATGCTGGATACAAGCGCGGTGAATGCGTACATAAGGGAAGTGGAAGGCTGTGAATGGACCACCCAGAAAAGAAAATTTCACTAACTTCAAGAAGCGAAAAATCCAGCAAAATTTCGGAATTGTAATAGAATACAAATACACTTTCATATTACAAAGGAAGTTTTCTTTTAGAAATCACGTGCTGCGAATACTTTTGTTCAGAGAAAATTCCGATAAAATATAGATTAATCGACCGATAAGAATATTAATCTAACCAACGAACACCGACTTTAGCTGACTAAACTATATAAATCCAGATAACTTGATTTTAATAAAATCACTATAATAAATTTAGCATTTACTACTCTGTGTCTACTCTCTCGCACTTAAAACAAAAATGGCTCAAAACGGACGTTCCGGATAATAAACCAAATAAGCATGCGCAAAATTTTAAGTAATTTAAAAAACATCCAATAATTATATGCAATAGACAATAGACATATTTAATTTGAAAATTCAAATTAATAAAAATTAAATGAATATTAAATGAAATATTCATTACGAAAAATTTAAATGTAACAGTGTAAACTTTATAAATAGAAAACAGTATTCATTCACTTGGTCACAGTTATTTAAATATATTAAATAAAAATGATTTGAAATTAATTAATAAATTATTTTCACATTTACCGAGAGAAGTTTTTTGTGAATTTGCGATAACAACAATACACGAGCGCACGTCCTCCTTCGCCCGTCATTACTATCTCAGCGCGCGGCAGGTGAGGGTCGCTCTTTTTAATTAATTTGATTCAATTCTTTTCGTTTAATTTTATTCGGTTTTGATTTAAATTGAATTAATTTGGTTTAATTTAATTTAAATTGATTTAGTTTAAATTGATTTAATATAACTGATTTAATTTTGCTGATTGTATTTGAATTAATTTAATTGGTTTATTTTAACATCTTTAAATTGTGTAAGGCATAGCTGTACTGACGAGGGATAGATCCCGAAACACGTGTCTGCAGATGGCCTTATATTATGTAACGTTCCTTTTGTTGTTTTTACATTAAATTTTTCTCGGATCAAAATTTGTTGCATTATGCAATATTTTATTGATGTGCAACAGCAGGTGTACATTATGTAATTCAATGTCCGGTGTGGGTATTTGCCCGGGAAGTAGTTGTTTTAATGTGCATTTGTTTAACGTACTTACGTAGGTAAGTCAATAGTCACAGAGCTAAATGTGAAAATAATTTATTAATTATTTTCAAATCATTTTTATTTAATAAGTGTAAACTTTAGTTATTAAAACCAATGATTCGTTAAATTTTCTCAAGATTAATTCAATATTGTTATAGTTTGTTTAATAACTAGAAGTAAGTGCCGAAGCCCGATTTACACTATAAAAAGTCACCAGAAAAATCACCAGATACTTTCGGCGGCAAATTGAAATTATTTCAGAATTACTATTTAAATAATATCGAATATACAATATAAATAATATTAAAAAATCAATAATAAATAATTAATTTTATAATATTTACATTTATCGAACACATAACTAGACTATTAATAATTAAAAAAAATTAAAACTATGCACTTTTTCATTTTATTATATTTATTATATTTTAACTAACATATATTTATCTTTTGCAATATAAATATATGTTAGTTAAAATCATTCATCTCAACTCACAAAATAAAATTCTGCTTTAACAAGTGTATCATAAATGCTTGATATTTTTCGTTTTTCTATGTTATCTATGAGTCAATTTCAGATAAGTCACTTTCATAATGAAGAGAAATTAAGAATGGTTCTTTTGAATTACCTATTATTCCATCCAATTTGGACATTTTTAATTCCTCTTTAATGATATATTGAATACAATTTTCCCAATTTCCACTTGTTACATCCAATACATCCAATATTATATTTTTACATCTGCCAATGTAAATGTTTGGTTTTCACATATTTTCAATTCAAAATGATACTGTAGGTAACCTTAACACAATTGTCTTATGAACCTTGTTTGATAATATAGCAATCATTTTCTTCGTGAATCATCTTTCATGATCTATTTATACATATTTATTATTCACTGTATTTCGGATAGATATAAATGCCCCAAATTCAATCTCTTACGCTTTCTTTGAGGCGAATATGATCCCTTCACCAAGTTTGTACGGGGTTCGTACTCCATCACAACAATATAAACGAAATAATGCAACAGAACAACTATAAAGAAATACTGAAGAAACCCGACACGAAAGAATAACACGAAACAGAAAAAAAAAAAAAAACTCGGTGACGTTTAAATTTGACATTATCAACGGTTGTGTCAAAAAAATGACGTAATTAGCATTATGTAAAAAGGCCGTACTCGTAGCCAATCAGAATTAATGATTTTAGCGCGTGAAATTTAAAACACTCATCCTAGTTATTAAACAGACCATAGAGCATTGGTAACTGTTTTCACAAATATTAGAATAAAGAGACTAGATACAAGTACCAGTTTCGTTTTTTACAACATTATCAAGAGTTATATGTAACTTTTGATTATGCGGTAAAATACAAAATGAATAAGTGAAACAACTCAATTGTTCATATTTATTTCAACAACAAACATTTTCACAATGTTTCACTAAATGACTAGTGACAATATTATTCAATAAATAATTAAAATAACGAAAATTATTAAATTCCTAATCATTAATTGTTTCCATTATGATTAATATATCGAGCGTATAACAAAAATTGACGTCGAAGTTAGCGTTGGAAGTCTCGAGTCATGTCTGTACTAAGATCACATGCGTGAAATGCTGGTTGCGGTCAACATGACAACCAGTATTTTACGCGTCCGCGTATGATTTTAGTTCAGACTTGACTTTAGATTTCCAATGCCAACTTCGTCGTCGATTTTTGTTATACGCTCGATTTAATTTAATTTAAGATAGAGTATTAGAATATAATTGACCAGTGCCTACTAAATATACAGGCCGGAATGTTCGAGTGGATAAATCAAAATCTTGGAGTCTACTCGGAGTCATACTTACTTACTATGGAACAATGTGTCACTTACTGTTGTGAATGAAAAAAAGGAGATGTATTTCTTACTGTGACTGTTGGAAAAGAGAGTGAATTTTTTGTTTGTTTTTTTTTAGGAGGGGTTAGGGTTAGGGTTGAGTGTTGCAATAAAAAATTCAGCATAGCATTACTTCCATAATCCCGCAGGACTTAATTTACAGGATTATGATAGGGTATGTTACACTCCTGCTGACTAAAAAAAAAAACAACCGTAAACTACAAGTTGCATTGTGAACCTATTATAGTTATGAGATAATGGAGGTTTTGTGACTTTGGAAGTTTTGGCTTGATAGCCGGGGTTTGAATATCTATTGGTAATCATTTCGACGGTAAAATGGTCGTTTCTCATTAAGGACCGAGATATTCCATGTGGAGAGTTGAAAGGGATCGTGGAGTATCGTTAATTCGAACTTGGAGAAATGGGCTTTCGCAGCTGACAGAAGGATGAATTGTCAAACAATTTCGGGTTTATATACCCTCAGGGGTGCTTTTATAAAAGGGACGAGACAGCGACAATCATCTTCTCACAAATTGTGACAAATTCGCCGATCAGCCGATTTCGAAAATGTTTATGTGTTTTTAATAACTAATACCGCGGAGGGTACACTGTTGTTTTACTGCGCACTACCCACTCTGTATAAAAGTAGCCCTTTCTTTCTCCAATAAAATTATTTCCCTCACACTCAACAGCGTTTCCCCAATTCAGGTGGGGCTATACAAAGAAAAATAATTTATAGGAATCTGTTCCGCTTTTATAATTAATCTCGTTAAAGAGATGTTTTCATTAGTGCGAGAATTTATTTTATTACAACAAAACATCCCACGCAATTACTTTTTTTCTCTATCTCTTTTAAAAAAGGATTATTTTATACAGAAAATGTTCACAATGTCATCATGTATAAATATTAAATTAAATGAATACATTTACATATACTATTACTTAGAAAATAACATTATTTTTTATCGACTTTACTTGATAGCTGTAAATCGGCATTTATGGGAAGGAGTTGGCTTCCCATAAATGCCGATTTTCACATACCAATTTTATTATGGCCGCCAATCATACAAAAATTTTCATAATATTAAAATTTTGATGTCAATAAATGATAATGACAGCTAGATCAGGGGTTTACATCTTTACCTGTTTACATGAGTTCTGAGGTTTTACGTTTTCTTTACGCCACGTCTTTCATCCCTTCTGAGGATGAATGTTGACGACACTATTTAAACAAATAAAATGACTTATTTAAATAATTTTATTCATTTAAACAAATTTCGTGTGGGCATGAAATTGCTGCATTACAGCCCTATTATTCGAGGATGCATTTTACCCTCGGCTCTGAACAGAAAGCGTAATGATATTTTGGATTATGAGAATCCGCTGCATTAGGTCGTGTTTATACACAAGTGACAAGAGCCTCGAGTCTAGATGATACTGTTGATAGTTTGACAATCATTATAGAGCAGTAAAACGCGTTAAAAATGAGCACGGAAAAGTTACTCCGCTGTTGAAGAGAAAGCAACTATATTTTATTTTTCAAGAAGGCGTCGGGCAGACGATGATCGACCAATCAATCCAAAATTGTGGAAAGTTTATTGACGTGTCGTCTTTTTATCCTTTTCAGTGTGATTCCATTACACTTCGGAGGTGTAATCCGTATTGTATTGGTGCGCTCATTGTCATTTAACAACGGAAATGTCGTTAAAGGATAAGAAATAAAAATTGTGAAAGATTTGTCACTTTGAATTGTTTTATTGAAATTAATAAATTAAACTTTATTTATTGCAGTACAAATATAAAATATTTTCTTTTATTACAGCATCATATTTTTACTATATACAAACCATGTATAGTACAATTCCGGGTTTTATTCGCAAATGACTCCACGGGGAGCAGAACAATAAAATTGTGTGTGTTAAACAAAATTGCATACAGTCCATATTTTTTTTTTTATTTTTACATTTTTATTTTCGAGCGTAACTTAATCAAGACTGACGACACAATCTGAGAGTATTAAATCTTCGTACGGAAATGTCGCCCGGCGAAATATCGTCTTCCCGGAACGTAATGTAATTTGTGCGCTTAAATGCGACCGAATATGAGGGGATAAATTAAATTTCGTTTTATTATACGTTTTTTTTTTATTTGTTGTTTAATAAGAATGATATAATAAAAGAGAAACGGTAATTTACGTAATTGTATATTTAATGCCCGTTTGCACCGCCTTGTTTAAGTACTCCTTAGTGCTAAGTAATCCTTAACATATGTCATTTGGTTTGCACCGCGCGCGCACGATGTCTAAGGTCTCCTTAAATTTAAGCCGCCGATGTTGGCGGCTTAACTTCACTAAGGCTTCCTTAGCGTTGACGTACAGCTGATTCTAACCTATAAATTTATAGATAACGAATAAAGTAGAGAAAGCGAGCGATAATGTTATAAAAAAATGGTGAAATGTATACATTCTTAAATAAATATATTATTTAAAGTTTCTTTTGATTTCTACAATGTTTATAACGGTAATAATTATCCGAAATAGTTGTGATTTTCTAAAATTAATAATAATTTTCTATGATTTCAAGGTTAGGAAGCGAGAATAATAGACGATATGAAGTTAGGCACTAACTTTCCACTAGATTTTCCCCCAACTAAGGAGACCTTAACTAAGCGGAGATTTTATATGAGCGGTGCAATCCAATCTCTACTATTCTTTCCTTAACTTTTAAGGAATCCTTAACTAAGGAGGCCTTAAAGTAAAATCGGTGCAAACGGGCATAAGATGTTTATTTGCTATATTTTACTCTTAGATTAAATTGTAGCAAATATTTTTTTATTGATCGCTTAAGAAAGATATTAAAATTGAAACTGGATGCATATTTATATATAATTGAATATATTTCATTAATTATATAAATTTTAGGGCCAAAGACTTCCGCTGTCTAACTTACAAAAACATGGGCATTTCTATAAGAAATGCCACTAATGATTTGTAGACCGCTATTAGACCACGGATCCATCCTCTTCGCCACATATCCCAATCTCACCCTTCAAAAGCGAACGTTCATCCCTAAGATCCCTAACAAAAATCAAACACCCTCTTAACCCACTTTACAACCCATCTAATACTCTCCTCTACAAGCGAACTGAAGTTATCCCTTTTATCGAACGCCTCCACAACCTATCCAAAAAAATCTCAAGAAAACAATCAAATTTCACAATTCTCTCCCAACTTTACATCCCCAGAGACGATAATATAATACCTAAATTCAAAAATCCTTCACAAACCCTATTCCAATTCATCACTTCCCTTAACTAGCAATAAAACACCAGCGAGCATTCAAGAAACAGATGATTAATGTCACCATAAGATCCACATTCACATAAAGGATCAGTTTTAATTTTAATGAAGTTAAGATGTGAGGGGCTTAAACAGTAAGTGGTTTTTAGTCGAAAAATACTAGAAGTAAGGAATTTTGGAGTATATTCCTTCCAATAACATATATTTTTTGGAAGACTTCTATGTATTTGTTTATAAATTTATTGTTAATTTCTTTCATATTTATATGTATAATATACTGACAATAAATATTTTTTATGTATATATACATAAATTTTTAATTGCATCATTATTAATATATGCAAAAGCCGAAATAAACCGTTCTTCGAGTCTTATTTAAATTGCTTTAATTCAAAACATATTTTTAAATAATAATAATATTTATTGGACACACTTTTATATGACTAAACTGGCATTAATACAATATCCCAATTATACCAAAAATTTGCCATAAATGCCGTAAACTAAGACATTTTAAACCAGTTCTGCATAAAACGAAATCTAAATATACCTCCAAAATTCCGCCACCCATCTCATCTTTCATTGAGGACTAAAAGACGGACATGACACATAAGACTTTTGCCTGAAAGAATAGCTATTTAAGAAATAATAAAATAAATTGTATTGTATTTAACCATGAATGAATACCTCAATAAAGATGATTATTATACGAGCGGTCGTTTTATATTCCCGGAAAAGGTATAAAGAAAGGCTTGGGAAGAAAATTAAATTTTATTTTTCAATATATTTCCCCAGCTTTTGAATAAAGGTATAGCAGATTTGGGATGCCTTTGGCAGGCCGAGATAGATATTCAAAGATACATTGATATGTCTCAAACGAAAGATATTTGGCCAATGCGTCCTCCCGGTATTGACGTATGGCTCGGAAACACTAACATTAACAAAAAAAACTGTGAACAAAACAAGAATAACTCAACGAGACATGGAGAAGTCTATGTTAGGAGTGATATTGCGAGATAAAACTCGAAATGAAGAAAACGTAGAAGAACAAAAGTTACGAATACAATTGAAAGAGTCTCAAACTTAAAAAAGAGCTGGGCTGGCCACGTCGTAAGAATGTCAGGTAATAGATGGAGGAAGTGAATACTAGATTGGTGTACCAGAGACGAAGCACACAGACACAGGGGACGACCGCCGACTAGATGGATCGACGATTTGAAAAGAATATCCTCAAAGTGGATCCAAGATGTCCAAGACCGAGCAAAATGGCTTATGTTAAGAGAGACTTATGTCCAGCAGTGGACGAGACAAGCTGATGTATGATGATGATGATGATGATGATAACACCGCTTCAATAACATATTTATTATTTTTATCCAGTATAAAAATATTCATTGATTTTTTCCGCAAAATAGCTCTCAATAGATGCAACAAGTTCGTTATTATCCCAAAATTGTATCCCCTTTAGTGTTATTTTGGGATTCGGGAACAAAAAATAGTTACTCGGTATCAAATCATGACTATACGGCAGATATTGAATTACTTCGGAGCCACAATCAGCTACAACAGCTTTGAAAGTCTGGACATGTGCACTGGTCTCTTCACTTTAATGGCATATTTAAGACGATGCATCAGGTGTGCATAATATTCACCTGTTATCGTACTACCCGTATTCATATAATCTTTAAGCAAAAGGATTAAAAAGGCAAGAGGATATTGACTCAATCTACAAATGGTGTGCACTGAATGATACGCAGCTCAATATTAACAAATGCAGTTTTATTTGTTTTTCACGCAAGAGGCAGGGAATAACATATAATTACAGATTAAATAACTTAACATTAAGCCAGTTTACTTAGTGAAAGATCTCGGGATCATGCTTGATTCAAAGCTGTCATTCAAGTGCCACCTCGCCTTGTAGTCAACAAAGCTAATAAGTCGCTAGGATTCATCAACCGTGTTACCAAAGATCTAGTAGATGTACGCACTTTTTATATCCTTTATAATTCTCTAGTTCGATCATATTTTGATTATTGCAGAACAATATGGTCACCTACATATGTCACTTATGTTAATAGGATGGAAAATGTGCAAACCAAGTTTACCAAATTCATGTCATATAGATTGGCCCAAAAAGATCCACTTAACATCTGAGGAAACAATGGCCTACTTAGGACTTACAGCATTGCAACATCGAGGCATGGAATTAGATATCGGTTTTCTTTATAAACTTATAAACTGAAAAATAGATTCAAACTATATTGTTATTATGATTAAGTATCATGTACCACTTAGACATGCGCGTAGCCACATCCTACTGTATAATGCATTTTGTAGGACGACTTGCTGTCCTATGACTCGTTTAACGCGTACGGCTAATAACATTTGTGGCAGAATTGATTTCTTAAACACGTCGATTAGTTTAATTAGGAGGAGTCTCGCGGGTATTGTACACTAAATGTTAGCTTGCCCACATACATATGTACATGCATATTTGTGTAATTTATGTTTTATGTTTTCATATTTTTACTGAAATTGTAAATGGCTAGTCAGTTCAATAAAGAATTATTATTATTAAAAATTCCCTGAGAGTCCGAAAAAAAAATGGTTGCCATTACTTTTCCTACAGAAGGCGTGAAAGCTTGTTGGGATAGCTGGAGCCCTTAATATGCCACTGCATTGATTCTTGTTTCGATTCAGTATCATAATAATGAACCCAAGTTTCATCTCCAGTAACAAGTCGATTGATAATTAAATCCGGTTCATCTATTATATTGTTCACAGGTCTCTACGCGAACACGCATTTGGAATATCAAAAGCATTCACGGCACTCATCTTGCTCTAACCTTTGTTACCCCTGTTATCATTGATTCTCGAACATATTTAAACAATTTTGACCATTCGCAAATAGTTGTTACAAGTCAACTATTTCACGAATCATGACAAAAAGAAGAGCTCTGGAAGGCCTAAAACCACCGACTCTCAATGTCGCCGAAATTCCCTTCGTCAAGGAGGCGAAATATTTAGGTGTTACCTTCGACGACAAAATGACGTGGAAAGCGCACATCACGAAAACCGCCAAAAAAGCTACAATAGCATTGGGAAGGTGTCGAAGAATGTGCGGAAAAAACTGGGGGCTCAACCCCAAAATGATCCTATGGTTATACACAAGGGTGACCAGACCCATGATAACCTATGGAGCAGTGGTATGGTGGACAAGGTTGGAGCAGTAGGGAGCGATAAGGCTCCTTAAGAGCACACAAAGACTTGCATGCCTAAGTGTCACAGGAGCCCTAAGCACCACCCCGACAGCAGCCCTAGAAATCATCCTAAACCTACCGCCACTACACATCTTCATTCAAGGGGAGGCCAGAGCTGTAACATACAGATTAATGCAGGGACAGGTGCCCATTAACAGGTCACACGGGAAAAAGTACCTAAGGCTAGAAGAAGAATTGAAGGCAAATCCCATAACAGGAATGCCAAGCGATGCCATGGTCAAAATTCAACTTCGACAGGAAGTATAACGTAATGATTCCGCAAAGGGAAGACTGGGCCCACCAACCAACGCGGAATCAAAATGATATACGGACGGCTCAAAAACGGAAGAAGGAGTAAGAGCCGGAAAATACGGAGTAAAACCCGAGACAAAGACGTCAGTCAGTCTATCGAGGAACACCACAGTGTTCCAGGCAGAGGCGATTGCGGTTCACCTCTGCATCGGGGAAATAGCAAAACAAGACAACGAAAGTCGATTCTCATACAGCCAAGCGCTGCTAAGAGCACTAAGGAACACACAGGTCGATTCCAACCTAGTGTGGGACTAGCAAGGATTAGATATCTAAAGATGGGCAATACTAAACCAAGCGCAGAGAGCTTCACCCAAGGCTCTCTAGTAGGGTTAATAGGGCTTATCAAAGAGGCGAAGCAAGAGCATATCGCCTAAGGTAGCAGGGATCCACAATAGATCTGCAAAGGTCGCGGTGGTACAGGCCAAGAGGCCACAAAAACTTTATCTATCGATCTATCTAAGGGTCACGAATAATATTTGGGGGTTTTCCTTGTTTTGTTAGGAATTTTACAACAGCTCGGCATTCGATTTTAGTCATTTCGATGCGCTACATACAAACTGACATATAATAAAATTAATAATGTTGCAATTGTATTGTAAATTGCCATACAATTTATGTGATTAAAAAACAACAAAATTGCATCATAATTCAAAATAGCCGAGTCCGGGAATATAAAAACGACCCGTCGCATATTTATTTAAAAAAAAAAATAGTTTACACAGGTCAGAATAAAATTACTAGCTAATAATTTCCACAGCAGACAAATCAAGTAAAAAAACAAACAAAATATAATGTATTTTAAATAACTACAAGTGTTAATTACTTACTAAAAAGCATCTTTAATCATTAAATAAGAAATTTGCGGATAATAAATATCAATAAATATATTTAAAAATTTAAGATATTCATAAAGTAAAATAAAAAAATTATAAAACACATTTTCTACATTTATATATATATATAAAAAAAGAAATTAGATTGTATAGAATTTTGTACAAATATGAAATATATCCAATCAAATTGAACACATGCTGTGCTAACAATCGACAACTCAAATGCACGTATTTCCCGCCGCAACGGGAAACTGTTCCTTAACAAGCATAGTTTCCTGGAAATTGGCCATCTACTGAATAATGTCTGATTATAATTACACATGCACGCCACTGTACTGCAGATGTCTGGGGTGGAGGGATACGGGGGGTCGGTTTCAGCTTCCCTTTATACGTGTCCGCTATAAAAGGATTTAATTAAATTTCTCCCGTGCTCACACACACACACACACACACACACCAACCGTGGCGATATCGCGTCTCTAATTGCCGCAGAGGAAAAGTTGCGGAGTTAAGGAGGGCCCCATAATTACCCCTATTGTGTGTTTTAATACGCGCCCATTAATAATACGGCGTCGCGACGGCGGACCGAGGGGAGGAAAAGGCAAACGAACCCTGCTATTGCCCGGATTGAATTTTTATCATTTCGCCCGCTCACTCCGGGGGATTTATAAGCGTAATTTAATTTAATCGAATATTTTCGTGTCTCCTTAAATTTATGATTAAGGAAATTATTCAGGTTTTTTTTTGTTGGTTGTTCTCCGCGGAGGGGTAATTAATGATTAATTTATCTTCCAGTTTGCAAAAAATTAAATTTAATGTTTTCGTATTTACTTTGAACGACGAAACAAATTAGGCTTTTAATACGAAATTATGTAGTACTTTTGTATTGTTAACGCAACCAATTCATTATACGATCTATATATATATATATATATATATATATATATTCAGACTATGCAGATAATTTTAACAATATAAATAATTACAATACATGTAGGTGTTAATTTGTCTGGGCTATCGACCAGAGATCTCTCTGTTCTATCATGAATTCATGATGGAGTTAAAGAAAAATCAATGCTAGCTATTATACGATCTATTTTCCTAAGTTTCAAACTTTTCTAAGGTTTTTGAGGTTAGGTTCATATACAAGCTATGGATTTTTTTAATAATTTTACATTTATTATTTTTAGTTCACTAATTTTCTAATGAAACTAGTCATCAACATGTATTTAATTTGAACACAGATTAGGTTGAATAACTTTAAATTCTCGACTAGTTTCGGTTTATTAGTCCCTTATCAAGATAATTTAAATTTAATTTGATTATTAAAATTTTGTAAATTTATATTTCTACTAAAAAAAATGGAGTAGTCGTAGTAAATAATAAATAAATTATTAATTAAGTGAAATTGATGTTAGTACAAAGATATTTAATTTTAATTTTAATAGTAAAAGGCTATTGGCTTTTCAACTACACATGGCAAACATATTTTGTCAGACTAATATTTAGTGATTTGTTTATGTGGATTTGTTAAAATTTGAAATTACGTTTCTGGGGATTGTGGTATTTGGATGGTATGTCAGGAATAATAGGGTTGTAAATTTAGTAAAGGATCTTACAGTTTTGCGAGAATTTTTTTGTTAATTTTTTGAGTCGGTCATTAATTGGGGTGATTTCTGTTAAACTATCAATGAGTTGGTTGAATGGTTTATGTACTGGATTAAGTGGATGGCGGATTTTAGGGAGGGATCTGAAAAAGGAGCGTTCACTTACTTGGATGGCTCGAAGGGAGGGGTAATTACAAGAGTATGGACCCATAATCCAGCAATGGCCTAAATATCATCTGATATATCAAGCGTATAACAACAATCGACGACGAAGTTGGCGTTGGAAGGCTCGAGTCATGTCTGTACTAAGATCACACGCGTGATATGCTGGTTGCGGTCAACATGACAACCAGTACTTTAAGCGTGCGCGTGCGATTCTAGTTCAGACATGACTTTAGATTTCCAATACCAACTTCGTCGTTGATTTTTGTTATACGCTCGATATTTGAGATGAATTTTGCGTAGAGATTCCTAGATTTTGTAGGTGAGACATATAAAATGTTTAGCTCTGGTAGTTATTTTTTGTTTGTTAATACAAAAACATCCATGAAGTTTTCTGAAATTTAATTTCGTCGCTTGTTATTTCTAGATATTATATATGATGAGAAATAAGAATAATTGTGGATCTCTTCGGAAGGAAGCCAAATTTATATTTAAAAAGTTGTTTCTTTAATCAATAATTCATAATATTTGCCGATAACGGGTAGGGGAGTGACGGGTCTGTAACTGGATACAACAGAGAGGTCAAAGTTGCGTTTAGGGATACAAGCATCGGTACCATTTTTTCATTCGGTAGGGAAATAATGGGTTTGGTATCAGAAATTCATAATCATAAGCATGTATAGCTGGATTTAGTGAGATAAAAACTTTAGGATGCTACATCTTATATTGTCATGTCTTGGGACTATTCTTATTCTTGTCGACTATATAAAATTAATGTCTTCAGATAGATAAACAAAATATCAAGCACTAGATATTTTTTTTATTATAAAATCTTTGCACCACTCATTTACCTTATCAAAAAATGTTCGTCAAATGAATCGTGTCTTAATTTGAATAAATATTTAAAATATGTACTTTAAATTGCAACAAAACTCACGCATTCTTAAGAATTCATAGCAAAACTCAAAATTTATATATTTTAAAATTTTCACTTGAGACTGACAATATGAAGTCTGAAAACACTTTTTAATATTTACGTGTTGATTATTTAAAACGCATCATCTAGCAGAACTGTTCAAGTCAAATTTCAACAACTTCTGATCTTCCAATGATTCTTTAAATAATTTAAAATCATTACCATTGAAGAAAATTTTGATAAATTTAATACTCATATTAATTTAAATAAAAATAGTTTTCTCCTATTTATTTTTTATTAAACTAGATTTATTTCGGAAACTATGTTTTTTTAATAAATAATAGGCTGCTATAGTATTTCCAACCTATTATTTATCAAAACTTCAACTAATGAAGATAGAAACATAGTTTCCGAAAAGTATCTAGTTTAAATTAAATAAAAATGATTTGAAAATAATTAATAAATTATTCTTACATTTTTGTGACTTTCGACTTACGTTACGTAAGTACATTAAATAAATGCACATTAAAACAACTACTTCCCGGGCAAATACCCATGAACGTGCGTCTTTCTTTTGCCCGTCATTACTATCAGAGCACACGACTGGGTGAGGTTCGCTCTTTTTAATTCATTTAATTCAATTCGTTTCGTTTAATGTTATTCGGTTTTGATTTTAGTTGAATTAATTTGATTTAATTTAATTTAAATCGATTCAGTTTAATTTGATATAATATAATTCATTTGATTTTAGTGAGAATGGTTGAATTAATTTAATTGATTTATTTTAACATCATTAAATTATGTAAGGCATAGCTGTACTGACGAGGGATAGATCCTGAAACACGTGTCTGCAGATGGCTTTATATTAAGTAACGTTCTTTTTGTTGTTTTTGCATTAAATTTTTCTCGGATCAAAAATTTGTTGCATTATATTTTCTTGATATGCAATAGCTGGTGTACAATATGTAATTCAAGATCCGGCGTGGGTATCTACCCGGGAAGTAGTTGTTTTAAATTCCACTAAATACTAATATTATGTAAATAGGATATACTTATTATAATTAATGCATTAATAACGATTTTCATTCATTCAATTCATTTATTTACGGTAAATCACCTTTATACAGAATAATAACAATATTCAAAATGTTTAGATAAATAGCATGACTGTAAATCACATATAAACAGAATAATACAATTTTACATATATAACATATTTTAATATCAGTAGCGGAAACTGCAAAATAAAAATTAACCCAAGTGGTCGAATCTAGCGATGAAAAAAATAATTGGAATATAATAATTTTAAAAAAATATTACTCGATTTTGCCCAACACTAACAAGTTACACCCAATGGTATATATTGTATTATACGGAACTTCAAATTATCTTTTCAATACAAAGAATTATTAAATTAGTATATAGTTTAAACCCTTATAATTTTCAATGTGTTTTATTTTATGAAGGCTTCCACTTTTGCATCCACTACTTTTTGTAATCAAGAACAGAGTTGCAATAAAAAGAAAAACAAAAAATACTATAGGCGCTGTAAGATGTTCATTTTTCTTTAATAATCGTTGCGCGTCATGCGTTCATCTTATGTTAGAAGTGAAGTTTCGCGCGATATGGGCTACAGTGACGTCATATCCCCTCCTAAATTTCTTACTTAAAAAGTCTAGTAACCTATATCAACATTCCTACAATGCATTTTATGAATGAAAGAAGGATTCAAATGCACATTCTTTATCAGAGACAACAGTTTCGGTGTATTCCATAGAATTTTTAAAGAAATACAACTCTTCGTAATTGCAGTAAAAATATTCAATCTTATAAACACGTTAAAATCTTTGAAAGGATCGGCGTTGAAATAAATGGCAAATCTAGCTTTTTTAATGGAAAAGTAAGGGCTGCATCCCCAAGAAAGCCAATAGTTTTTTTCCAATAAATGTTAACAAGTATATCGCCAAAGCGCCCGATTTCTTGCAACAAAAGTAAGTTCTATATTATCGAAATCGTTTGTAAAAATGTCAGTAGTTATTTTCTTCACGGTGCATTAATTATGCACTCATAATGAGCTGTACATTATGAAAATTAAGGATATAGATATTCCTGCTCAAGATACCATTTTTTTTTAAATTTCATAATGGAAAATTAGAAAACAGAGAATTGGGTACTTTTGAAATTCTCATTAAAAATCCAAAAGAACGTTAGACAGCAACAGTAATTAAAAATCATATGCTAGTCAAACGTTACACAAAGATCCTTAATAAATGTTTTCTGTGACAGTTGTTCATTATTTTTATATATAGATGACAATAGGGATTTCCTCGATTGAATATCATCGAATAACACTTGTCAACATTTAGCCTTAGTCCGTTTGAGTCACATAAATTTGCAAAAATATTTAAATTATTCTGTAAAACTCTATGAGCTTAATGCTTGATGGATATAGACTCATAATGTCCATTTTTTCTCTCTCAAAAGTAATTCGTGATCAAAGGTATCAAACGCACGGGAAAAATATGTAAATAATACATCAACTTGGCCACGTCTATCTAGGATCTCACAAACGTATTAGGTTAATGAGGCCAAGTCAGTAACTGTGGAACGCTTTGAAAAAAATCGTACTATTGTGTAGGTATATGGGGCGCTACGATAGAATAAATATCTGTATAGATCACCTGCTCAAATTCATCTTTTGTTACTCCAAATATTTAGTATACAACAAAATCCATAAAAATATCCTGTAATAGTTTTTCGTCGTTGATACACATTCGGGCTTATTCCATACGGGAAATGTAAAGTTTAACATCTACGTTTTTATTTTAATCCACATTCTATATATGTATCTATTAAAAAGCTGCTTAGAGTGTGATTATATAAAATAACGTACACGTTAAACTTAAAATTTCCCTTACGGAATAGCCCTAATTGTCGTGTTATGCGCTGATTAATATACTATTATAAGACGCATAAAATAAAACAATTTTTAATGAAACTACGTACATTATGTGGAGAACTAAAGGACAATATTGATTTTAATCAATTCCGAATGCCTATTTTCATTATGTTCTAAGAGCCCATTCAAATTCAATAATCAAGGAGCCATCGCGTTTTCACAGGACCAATCGGCATCGCCCGGAATCATCATCTTTATTACACAGCCGCCCTTTAAACCGGATGTTGATTTCGCAAACACACTCGCGCCCGCTTGTAAAATGCTCCCGCCATCAGGCCCGTGTTAATTCCGTTTGTCCTTTCACTTCCGGTTCCGAAACCGTGCGAGGGCCCTACTATATCATTGTCTTAATTGCGAAACCTTTCCAGTACCGAACTGAAAATTGTTGCGCGGGGGCGGAAATAAAGTGCGCGCTGATTAAAATCAAACAAACGGGCTGATGTTTTGCTTAATATGCTGCTCGGTGAAAGATGTTTCTTATAATTAAACAGGATGTGTTTGTGTGTATTTTATGAAAGGGGTTATAATGTAAAAGTCACATCGTCGTTTAATTGGGAACAATGTACGTTGTGTTTTCGTGTCGTTTATGTATGTAAGATAGGCTGAACGATTATTGAAATTCAACAATAATTATCGACAATTTCGTGATTGTTCAGCCTATCTTCAACATAACACATAAGTATTTGGTCTAATAAATACATCATAATAATTGAAAAGATAACGCATCGCCATCTATTGCCTAATTTCAAGTGGTATCATCAAAAATTTGGGTGGTTGAATATTTTATTAAATGAATTTCGTTTCCTGTTCTCATAATCAGGACAAGTTCTCCTTCCTTTAGTGGATGAAACAACGATTCTCGGTCGTCTACCTTCTAGACCCAAATTATTGACGATGCCACTTCAAATTAGGTAACAGATAGCGCTTATTTTATCTTTAAAATTATTATGATTCTTATTAGATTATTTAATCGCAGCAAAAGGTTCGTCCAACCGCTTTCTTTAAGGCATTGCACATGGAAACACTGGTCTGACGAGATCTGAAAGACCGAAATGGCCATCATCAGTTATCCATACGCTAAATGAATACTGGTTGAACATTTTATTAAATTAATTTCGTTTCTTGTTCTCATAAACAGGACAAGTTTGCTTTCATTTAGTGGACAAAACAACAATTCTCGGTCGTCTACCTTGAGGACGATTCGACTTGAATTCTCGTTCATCCACCGCGAGGAACCTGATTATTGATGATGCCACTTGAAATTAAGCAATAGATGGCGCTTGCGTTATTTTTCCAATTATTAAGATTCATATCAGGTTATATAATAACAACACAAAATCCGCTCAACCGTACTGCACAAGGAACACACTGGTTTGACGAGGTCCGAAAGACAGAAATGGTCATCACCAATTATCCATACGCTTTATGAATGCCGATTGAAAATGTTATTAAATAAGAAACACGTTTTGTAGAAATTCAACTTTATTCATCAACACACTCTTCTTCAAGAGGGATACATTCATTCCAATGCTCCTCTAATTTGGATGCCATTTTGTCTTTGCCGTCAAAATAAGTCTCAGTTTCAGCAATCACTTCTTCATTTGAGCCAAATTTCTTTCGCTGGAGAATATCTTTCATGTCTACAAACAAACAAACAAAACAGAAAGGTTTGCAAAATGTATTGCGTCATCTGTTATATATTGTATGTTTTTTAAATATTCAATTTTCTCGAAATACAATGTTACCGTTCCACAATAACAATCTCATTTTACCTATTATAATACCTATATAAATCTTTCTATTATAATAATTACAATACCTTTCAGTATCGTAATATTTCCACGGTAATTCAGATTTAATACGCTTTTCATTACTTGAACATTCGCGGTGATTATATCTATGGACGGAGTTTCGAACTCGAACAACAACAATGAAAGGAAAACCGTATCGCATAATGAACGCATAACACTTTGGGCCGCCCGCCCGTCCTCGCTCGAATTTTGCGTAATTGCTAATCAGCTAATGCACGGATAGACATCAGAGTAGCATAATCGCCGATAGAATTACTTTGTAAATGTATGGTGTGTGCGTAGAATGTGTGCATTAAATTGATTGTCTGCATGTTGATTTGAAATTTATTTATTCAGCGATTGTTTCGTTCAAAGTGAAATGGAATTCTCTTATCCATTTAAATTATTAAATTGTCGTTATTTATTTGCTTTAATATATTATTTTAATTTTCTTATAAATTCATCATCAATCAAAATTATAGATCATATGCTGAAAACACAATTAAAATTGTTTGTATAATTGACATTTATTTAGTGTTTATAGTTTTGACACCACTTTATACAAATAAAGTAAAAATTGTGTTTTTATTAAAAATATTTTTAATAAAAATATTTTAGTGTAAATATATCTCTATATATATTATTGACTATATATTATATATTTTATTTAAATTATTTTTATTTATATATATAAATGTTCAGTTAATAAAATGTTCAGCCAGCATTCATCTAGCGTATGGATAACTAGTGATGGCCATTTCGGCTTTTCAAACCTCATCAGATTAGTGTGTTCCATGTGCAATGCCTTGATAAAGGCGGCTGAACAGATATTGTATCATTTATTATGATTAATCTTTGTTCAGAGTATTACATTCATTTTTACAATCATTAACGTAAAGTATATACAATAAAATGAAAGTGTCTGTCCTTGGCTATCACAGTATTGTTACGTAATCGGGTTTAATCAGACTCGGAAATAAGTAAAACATTTCCTATTTATTTATTTAGAGTACACTTAACACATTTATTTACATCGTACTGTCACTATTTATTTATAATTAGATGTTGAGCACTCGAATGTTCGTGATAGACTGACTGCCTCGCTTATATAGCGTGCTTGTTGCTAGATTTTTCCAGAACTTTCAATGACGTCACGCGCTAAGCGAAACATTCGAGATTAGAGAGTGTTCTTTTCAAATGCTTTTTTCACTTTCGTTACAGTGTATTCTTTCTACCCTTATTATATTCATTTAATAACTATATTATTTATGAAATATTCTTTAAGAAAATTCATGTGGCTCAGTTAAAATATTTCTAGCATTTTCCGAAATGTATTTCATCAATTAATTAATTCTGAAATATATGCTACTATTAGTAATATATAATTAAATTTTCAACTTATTAATTATTATATTTTTTTTAAATAATAATCGCGTGAAATTTTTGTACACAGGTAACAATGGTCAAGATTTAAATCTAAGGGAAGGTTTAGAAATTAAAAAGCTATTAAACAAGGAAAAACGATACTTAATAACATTGAAAAAAGAGGTTCCCCCCTCGCGAGCGTCCTTAATGTCATTGTTAATTTTCTCTATATATATATCGACAAGTTTGTACTTCTAGTTACTTCCTTGCTATTGAATATTCATCGAAACTAGTCGGGACTTAAATATAATAATAGTGAAACAAATAACCAATTGCCTCTAATAAAATATATCCTAATTATTACATAAAAATGTTTCACCAATAATAAGTAAATAATTTTATTGAAAATATATAAATTATATGGTTTAATTAATGGTTTTAATATTTAGAAATTGGTGGTTCATATTGTATGAAATAAATATGAAGAGAATTCTCTTAAAAAATGGGCTAATAACCCGAAACTAGTCGAGAATTTAAAGTTATTTAATCTAATCTGTGTTTTATTGGTTGATTTTTAATAATTTATTCATATTTATTTCATATTATATGGTTTAATTCACGAATCCTAATACTTCCACGATAAAAAAAAACAATAGATTTAAAAAAAATCGAATCTATATATACACTTTCTTTTTACAATATGGAAGGAAATTAAACTCTATCGTGTGGATTTATATTTTAAATTTCATTTTATTAATGGAATCTCCATTTCCAAATTACATGTATAATTACATTTTAAAATTTTACAAGAGAAGTGTGACACACTAAAAACATTACAAAATATATGTATAAAAAAGTAAATTACCAATCATAGATTACAATAAAATACATAATAAAAATATACGCATCAAAATAATTATTTCTCAATCCCATACAGTTCATATCAATACGGAATGAATGGGCTATGAAAACTCCAAATGACGAAGTGAAGAGCATAATGTTAGGATTGATAGACAAATCACTCGCATATCCCACATAGCGTATTTTGTAGTATGAAAACCAAATGCGAAATATTGATCGTTGTCTGGAATGAATACACCGAGGTATGTTAAAATCCAACGCTCCCACCAATTCGCTGCAATTAACAAAAGCATTTACTAACTTAAATAAAAAAGAAAGATCAAGAAAGGTTCTTCTTTCGTTCAAGGAATGTAAATTACGTATTGCAAGCATTTCGCCATAGCTGAACTCTAGCAATCTTTTTCCCATGCGAAAAGACATCAACTTCAGAAACTTTCCCTGTACCATTTCAATCTGGTGGATGGCACTGTTTGTAAAGAGAGACCAGATTATAAAATGAATAACAAAATTGGACTATTTTTTGCCATTTCTAATAGAAACACAAACCAAACACATGTAAGATATTTTGAATTGTCCCCACCTAAAAGCCACTAACTATGACCGAGTAAATGAATATTTCTATGAACATTTCATGCTGAAATAAGCATCCAATTAAATCGCTTAATTCTCAGTCACGTGTGCAAAAATAAGCAATCAACAAAAACTTACACTGAAATCACCTTATGGGAGCTTATCGCTATAATGTTGCTAAGCAATATAAACACGTGCAGTAATCACTCACGTTCACAGTTTGGCAATAAAAATAGTAATTCCATCTATTGATAATAATAATAATAATAATAATTGTATTTACAATAAATAATGTTAAATAAATAATTTACTTGCAAGAAATGTTCGTACCGAATATCCCTCAGACATTGATAAATACTTATAATTGTTAAAGTTTTCTCAAGCACGTTGCTAAATTATTTCGCATTATCCATGTCCTTGGGATATTACAACAGATAATTAATTATTTTTACTGCAAATATCACTGCACTAAATCGAATTATGAAATAAATAAAAACTGGAACGAAATAGACCAAAGTAGTTTTAGAGTTTGCTGATCTCGAATCCGTTATCAGAAAATGTTAATTCCGCTCTGAAATATTTATATATATTTTTTTTAATTATTCAAAGTTTGAATAAAAAAATGAAAAAGGTTCAAAGGGGTAAGTATTGTCATTACGAAACAAGTTCTATTATTACTAGAAGTACAGGGAAGTTTAAAGTTATTGAAAATTTGTTTAAAGAAAATTTCATCATTTTCAGTTATCCATAATTGTTTATGAGGAAGTTTCGATCAATCAATAATTCTTTACTAGCAGGTTTTTTTCTATAGAAAATTCTCTATAAGAAATTTTCTATCTGCTAATGAACCTTTATTGGGAAGTTTTAGATTCATGACAATTTAATAAAATGTTAAACCACCATTCATCTAGATGCCCCGATGATATTAGGCAAAAGATGGCGCTTGCGTCGTCTTCCATTTATTATCATTCATTACAATTATATACAACATATATATTGGAAAAAATTATTTCTGAGTATTATTTTAAATAATATTATAATATTTATATGTATTATAATATTATTTAATGTAATACTATCATATACAAATCAATCATATACAAATTGATAGACCTCAGAAAATGGCTATCGACCGTCGGTCTTTCTGTCTATACAAAATAGTTTATTTCTATAGTTAATTTACTACAAGGACGTTTATATTCATTGATAATTCTTTACAAAGAAATTTTCATCCATTGATAGTTATTAACGAGCAAGTTTAAATCAATCGATCAATAATTCTTTATAAGTAAGTTTCTTTGAACTATTTTTTACAAGGAATTTTAAATCTATCGATAATTCCTAAAAAAGAAATTTCAATCTCATAATAATTGCTTATATGGAAGTTTGTTTCCATTGAAAAATTCATTGGAAGAAAGTTTCTATCAATCGGCAATTCTTTGCAAGGTAGTTTCTTTCAATTGATAATTCTTCACAAAGAATTTCTTATTTATCGATAGTTATTTACGATGAAGTTTCAATCTCATGATAATTCTCTACAAGATAGTTTGTTTGTATTGATGATTAAGATGAAATTTCAATCTATAATTCTTTAGAAATAATAATAAGAATTCATTATAAGGAAATTGAATAATTATCAATGAATTGTTTACCAGAAAAGGTTTCAAACTATCAGTAATTCTTTACAAGAAATTTTCTCGATAATAATTGGTTATTTTTTTTTTAGAAGAAAGCATTTATTTTTGTTAATATCAGAGACAATTTATGTTTGTTTTCTATCTTCCGTCTGAATTATTATCTTTTCATCGCCTGGAACACTCAAACTTAACAATAAAGTTGAAATTAAAACTATAAAAACTATAATAAATTAGAAACAAATGCAATTTTGTTCCCGGTATGTTAATTAACCCTCATAATCTCCATAGCAGAGACAGCATTTATAAATGTAATTAATTTTCAAAGCCTAATTCCATAAAATTGTAATCATTGCTTCGCAAATTCTTGTCGTTTACAAAAATCCTTATTTCTTATTAAAAATCAGTACAGATGCAGTTTAGCTGGCCAAACAAACGTAATGAGCATGCTCCAATTTTATACATAAATAAAATATAAATTGTAATTTATGATATGAACTAGCTATATTTCAATTCATTATAATGTTAATTAATTGCAATTTAAAATTTCAATTGCACAGCGAAATTGAACAAGATTTATAATAAAATTCTACATTATTTATACAACATGATTTTTGATTGGATTCAATAAGAAATCACTTATAGCTTAAGTAAGAGACACTGACACAATTGTTTTAATATATGACGAGGTTTTAAAATATTTGGAGAATTTTATTAAAATCGTGTTTCTTTATAGGATTAGATTGAATATATATATATAATCTTTATTTTCAAAAATTAAATATATCGAGCGTATAATAAATAAAATCGAAGACGAAGTTGGCGTTGGAAGTCTCGAGTCATGTCTGAAATGCTGGTTGCGGTCAACATGATAACGAGTACTTTACGCGTGAGCGTGTGATTTAAGTTCAGACATGACTTTAGATTTCCAGTGCCAACTTCGTTGATTTTTGTTATACGCTCGATATTTATTTATTTATAATACATCTATAAAAGTTTTTGACTTCATGTTCAGAAAACAGCTATCGACTAGGTTTTTTTCCGCCTGTCCTTCTCATTGTTCTACTAATGAAGTGATGAACTGATGAATCGTAAAAAGGGTGAATTTGTTGTGATGGTAGGATTACGGGAAATACAAAATTGATTGAGGATTTCTGTGTAATGAGAATTCGAGGTAAACTTAATGGATATAGATTGAATATATTTTTTTTTTTATTTAGATATAGATATAACTTGGTGTTTTAAGTTACGTTTTGATGAAGATTTAATTTTAATTTCTTGGAGGAAAGTGAAACGCTTATAACAAAAGACAAAACCAACTATATAGTGGACTAAACCGTTGTATAATAGTAAATGTTAATCAGAAACAGTGGAACGTTTGTTCGTGAAGGTAAACCGCGGTGAAGAAACCGTGTTCAATATAGTGAGGCTATTCGCCGCGAAGAATTTGAAGATAGCGCGCGAAGCGACGGTCGAGGAGGCCGACGTCTCTGAGCAGCAGGAGTGGCGTCGGCTCGTGGGCTCCCTCAGGCGTCGCGTGCAGCGCCATGCTTGCAGCGGGGGCGGCGAGGGTCAGGCTGCCGCCGCCGCGGCGACGCCGCCACCTCCCGCCACCGCCACCGTTCCCTCCGTCTCCCGGAAGAACTCCCTGACGCAGGCGGGCCGCTTCGATTTCTTCAGGCGCGAGAAGAGCCGCGAGGAGCCCGATGGCGGTAAAGTCGAGAAGAAGGAGGCGTCCCCCAGAGGGATCGTCAAGCAGAAGAGTACCGAGCCCAAGGCGGGGAAGGTTGTTAAGGGTGCGGCGAAGAGCGAGGAGAAGCCTCCCAGGCTGGGTAGTCTCAAAGTGCCCAAGTGTACGAAGAAGGAGGAGAGGACTTCGAGCAGGGATGATTTCCTTCAGGCCACCATGAGGATTTTTCTTGTGGTTTCTCCGCCAGTTGGGAAGATGCAGGTAATACAAATTGTAACGGTTTTGCACTGTTAATATTAAACATAGTTTTAATGAATATAATTTAGAATTAATTTTTAGTTGGATGCTTCTTCCAAAAATCAATCAAAAATTAATATTTATTCATTACCATGCGCAGATTGCTAAATATAATAATAATAATATTCTTTATTTCCCACTTGTTACATACAAGAATATATATTTACAAACAGAAAAAAAATTGTAGTAGGAAACCCTTGGGTGGATTTCATAGTAATGCTTCAATGAAGCATATCTGTTTTTAAGTCAACTCAAATAAAAAAAAGCATATTCATCTAATGACATTATATATCGAGCGTATAACAAAAATCGACGACGAAGTTAGCGTTGGAAATCTCGAGTCATGTCTGTACTAAGATCACACGCGTGAAATGTTGGTTGCGGTTAAACAGTGTCAACATGACAACCAATACTTTACGGGTGCTCGTATGATTTTAGTTCAGACATGACTTTAGATTTCCAATGCCAACTTCGTCGTCGATTTTTGTTATACGCTCGATACAAGCTATGTTAACAAATTCAGTAAAAATATATTTGTGGAACGTTTAACTTCAGCGGCATAAAATTATGTATTATAAATTATCGTATCCTATAGGAATTTATTAATAATTTTATAGATGTTTTAAATACATGCATTGATTAAATTTAATACTCTGTCGGAATTTCATTGTACACCTTTGCAATGTTATATGAAAAACTGCCATCAAAAAAGGCAGTTCTATGATTAGGTGGCGTTAGCAAACCTTTGTTCCTAATTTTGATATTGTGTACATCAGATCTAAATAATATTTTCATATAAAGGTAAGGTGCACATTTAAATTAGATCACATTATTAAATAAACACACCATATGTAAAAGTCGCCGTCTTCTCATATTAAGCCAATTTCTTATCATTAGTTTGTGTGATACATGATCATATTTTCGTATTCCATGAATTAATCTGACACAAGCGTTTTGTAAAACCTAAATTCTTTTCTGTGTATTAACATCAAAACATGGTACATATACTACATCAAACAAATTAAAATACGAGAGTACTAAGCTATTGCATAGTGATCTTTTTAATTTTTGAGATAAAGGGTATTTTAAATGATAAATTTCAGATTTGAGTATGCTGTTCAGATGCAATTTAAGATATGTAAAATTAATCTCAATATTTTATCTATTATAAATCCAATATTTTCAGCTTCATCAACAAATTTCAAAGTTTGTCCATTTAAAGATATTTTAACTTTTTACTAAATAAGATAGCAGATGATTTGTTTTGATTAATTTATAAACAGTATTGAGAACATGCTGCGATTTTATTTTGGAATTAATTTCAGTTGCAGCATTATTTATATCAGATGTTTTGAACAAATGAAGCAGTTGTGTGTTGTTTGCGTACATGTAGTATTTGAGATTTTTTAATTATTTCTTAAAATTGGATATGTACCACGAAAGCAATTCAATATTGTCAATAATAATAGTCTCCAAAGTGATATTAATATGTTCGCAAAATGGTGTGATTCTAACAAACTATCACTTAACACGAAAAAGAGTTTCATTGTCACATATGTTAGAAAAACAAATATCATTACGTACTCATACGTACTTAACGGAACTCAATTGCAAAGACTCTCTGAAATTAAAGATCTCGGTATACTTTTTGATTCAAAATTGACATTCAACAAGCATGTAGAGCAGGTGTCAAGAGAGTGCTACCGTTTACTAGGTTTCATTCTAAGTAATTGTAAGGCATTTATTGATATTAAAGCATTAAACTTATTATTTCGGAATTTTATTTTAAGTAAACTCTCATATTGTGCGGCGATTTGGTCACCAATGTATTTCAAGTATTATACATGGTAGAAAGTATTCAAAGAAAATTCCTACGCTACCTGTATTTCATCAGGTATCGTGTATATCGGTTTGATATACTATATGCTGAATTGTTGAGTGAATTTGAATTTATCTCAGTATATAATCTACATATATATATATAAACCTGTGCTTTCTTCATAAAATTGTACACAATCATGTTGAGGATCCACAAATATTAGGACAAATTAAGTTTAAGATTCCGCGATCTTCAGTGCGTAATTCCGTAACCTTCAGTTATAACTCAACACGATGTAATTATTATCTGAACTCCCCCATTCCAAGGATGTCACGCCTTTACAACCAATACTCGAATTGTATCGATATATTTAATATGCCATTTGTTTACTATAAGCGCGTTCTTTTAGATTGTCTTAAACCGAATTTATGAACTTTGTACTCGCCATATAAAATAATTTTGTAAATATTGTAAACCCTGCCAATGGACTCTTCTGTTGGGTTTGTATAAATAAATAAATAACCGTTTAGTGAGGGCCTGATAAATAGAAAGCAAAGAAACTTATGGCATCACTAAATAATCCAATATAATGAAATATTGGCTTTAATATATCATGATCTATAGTATCAAATGCTTTACTAAAATCAAGCGTTACTAAAATATTATGTTTGCAACAGTCTCCAGCAGTAATTAAATTATCCGTAACATTAAGTAAAACCGTCGCACAACTATGGTGTGGTCTAAAACCAGATTGGTGTTAGAGTAGAATATCAAATTTTTTTAATTGCTCTCTAAGCTGCTAATCAACAATATCTATCTAGTCACCTAACTAAAACGTTTGAAAAAAGTTCATTTTTCTGGGTTAAATTTCTGTATAAAAAGGTTCATAAAAAACGAATGAAGCATCCAGGCTGATCGATTAATTAGTATTTGAGACTTGTTTTCATTTAAATAAAAACGCGATTAAAGTTTTGGCTCATTGTTTTTCATTCAAATAATATATTTATTTATTACTTCTAGTCTGCAATGCTTGCGCCATAAAATGTATTTTCCAAATTCATTTCCTCATCGCCCTGATCCTTTCTTGTTGATTTCTGTGCCATTTGAGCCTTTTTTGTAGCATTAGTTAAAGCGCGCTCAGATAACTGGATGGTTCGGCTTCTAAAATTTGTTTAAATGTTTTAGAATCGCCATCTCCTATCTAATGTGAATATTCTACGGAATATAAATTTTCCGATCGTTACAACATTTCAACGAGTGCGTCGAATTCCATCTTGGCTGCGGAGCTCTCGTGATTCGATTGAAAATTTTCTGCGTGTGATTGTTCCCATTCTGTATTCTCTGCTGTATCACTTTTTTCTTCCTAAATTCGCACGATTTGCAATATTTCGATTTAAAACAAATGCCAACAAATTTTTCAGTGCACCAACCGATAAGCGTTACTAAACCTTACCGAAATTATGGTTTGTTTTCAACGCCATTAGTCCAGAAAACAAAAACAAATCATACAAAGCTTTAATATTTTTTGGTGCAATTACTTCAAAAATCAAAAATATATTGAAAAAAAAAACGAGACATTGACATTGTTTTAAGATAGAGCACTAAACTTTCAAACTTAATATTTAATTCTAAAACTCCTATAAATAAAAAGTACAAGTCAGGAATTTACAAATTAACATGCCAAGATTGTGAAGGAGTGTACATCGAACAATCAGGTCGTAATTTTCAAAATAGATTAAAAGAACATTACGAATCATACAATTTAAAACTTTCGGAAATCATATATTAGAAACAATCCATAATTTCGACAAGGATGTACTCTGTATAATCCACTTCACCGAAAAAGGTATGAAAATGGATTTACTTGAAGCCGCTGAAATCCATAAAGCAAAAATTAATCCGAGAATTTCGATCCTTAACGACCAGAGGCCTGATGTAAACCACCCTCTTCGAAGCGCTTTAGATTTATTATACAAGGTGGCCAGAAAAGGTGTGATGATCTTCAGGTAAAATGGTCCATTGATTAATTTCAAGTAGAAAATTTAAGTAAAAAAATGTCATACGGTTCTTCATTAACACTCACGAAGCCATTATTCTAGTCACATATTTATTATAAATATGTGACTAGAAATCAGTAATATTTTTGAAATATTTTGATTAAAATTAGTTCTGTTAACATCTAGTTAAACATTGCAAACGTTTATTTAAAGATAAGTCGATTATTAATAGCAATAATTATACATAAAATGTTAAAAACAAATTCTAGTCACAAATTTAAGGGATAAATGGCCTCATGAAGTTTATTGAATAATTACCTACAATTTTTTTGTGTTTTATTTTATTTAACTTTTTAATTTTTGAATTTATTTTAATTTTTTTTTGTTTTTTTCTACTTAAAACTGAAGATATCACCTTTTCTGGCCACCCTGTACATACCAATGTACTCCGTGTAATTGAAACTAGTCACAAAAGTAAAATAAAAGTGGTATAAAAGAAGTCAAGTGTTTTCTTATATCAAAATTTAAAATTAATGAATTTTCGATTAGAAAAAAAAACGAGATTAGATTTTTCCATTTTTTTAAATTTAATAACACTTGAAACGTGTAGTTTCCACTAATTTGTAATAACACTGCGAAAATCCACTTCCAACAATTAACTCCCGCTAAAACTCATCAATCACCAACCGTTAGTCCTAGCATCGATTAATTCGCGGAGATTAATTATATCCGCGACCCGTTTTGAAGCCCGGGGGCGGTTTTTCCGGCGGGGCGGAGGGGTTGGTCCGTGATTAATCGCATCATCTGTCGGCGGAGACCCGAATCCGTAAAAGTTACAAGTACAAATCGGGCGTAATCGCGCAATAAATAAAGCCCCCGCGCCGAGTGTCCGGAGTAATGTATCCGAAGGGGCAGGATTAACGTATACACCTTGCAATCGATAAGTTTTGCCATGATGATGATGGAGAGGTGGAATCCAGGGAAGGCGGTGTGAAAAATTGGATTTACTCCGTCGGTGATTTGTCTTCGGTTGTAATTGAGTTTTTCGTTGGAGAAAGGGTGCGGGATTTAAAGGAATTGTTTTGAGTAGGGAATGTTTTGTGATTAATTGATATACTTGGGGGGGTTATTTCAATGAAGGCCACAACTTGAATACTCTTCAATATTGTCAAATTCTATCAATTAAATTAAATAAAAGGAAATATAAAATAATTAATAAATTATTTCCTCTTTAGCTACTGTGACAATTTGACTTATGTTACATAAGTACTATAACAAATGTCTAATAATAGACATGTTGTTTTATTCTATTCTATCAATTAATTTGTTAAAGGTGCTCTTTATTTTTATTAGGTGTGTGAACGGTGTTCAAATAGTCACTATTTCAGTCGGTGGTTTGTCGAAATACGTGCATTTGTTACAAAAATCGTAGTGATTACTACATACCTGATTCTTATTATTTAATGGTGATAAAAGAGAAATTAGACATTGTTTTAGCTCAGTATTCCTATTAGCAATTAAATCTTCAATCATAGGCAGAATGGAATTTAAATTAAAATTAGATTGTTGCTTTACAAGATCTAAACATTGAAATTAACAATGAAATTCAATGTTTTGAACTTGAATGGATTGCTTTAAAGCTATCATTTCGGATTCCAGTGAACAAGATGATGGAAAATTGCAGATATAATTGTTTGTTTCAGGGGAAACTGCTGCAGGCTAAGCATTTTAGATGATATTAATTAACAACTTATTTTTATCACAATAAATATCTATAAAATAAAATGTCATAAATAATTTGAAAATCATCGCATTAATAAAAACAAAAAGAAAAGTATGTGATTTTTTTTTCAAAGGAAGTTGCAATTGAAAAAAATCACACTCTTTTCAACCATGAAAATGATATTTTTAATTTTCAGACACATCCCGGCGCGAGATTTACGCTTTTCATTCGAGATTAATAGTATGTGATGCGTGCTTTCAGGATGATTCAAAGTGACACATTACAATTTTGGCGTGTCCTGGAGGCGCAAGTTGTTTGTGTACGTATGTGTGCGTGTGGATTGTTATTCGAGTCGAACATTAATTTTCATGGCCATAAATCATGTTTCCAGTCAGCACGTACCCGCGTACACGAAACGGGGCTACGGCGAGGGCGGTAATAAACACCCCCGCAAACGTCACAATTAGTGTCCGAAAAACACGCGTTTCGGTTATTCATGTCTGTACGTGGAAAAAATACGAATATAAGAATTTTATAGTTTACTTTACGTACTGTTTATGTATATGTTATGTTTTTTTATTTATTAACTTACACGAGCTCTTGATTCAATAAAATGTTATATTATATTGTTATCTTGGAAGGTTGCCTTACACCACACAGTAGTAGAAAGGTCAATGATTAATATATATATATATATATATATATATATATATATATATAAACTTTGTACGTGATACCAGTAAAGTCCAATATATATATATATATATATATAAGAAGGTTGAAGCCATTCCTTTGTGATGTATGCTTAAATCTATAAGATATTTTTTTTGGATTTTACTGGTATCACGTAGAAAGTTTATTTTGTGACTAATTTCGACCCATACGGTCATTTTCAAACAAATATTATTATATATTTATTTACGGAATTCACCATTTTACAATTAATGTTTACAACTAAAACAATATAAATTGCATGTAATCACAATGAATTATAAACGAGGTAACAAATGAATTACAAGAAAATGATAATTACGATAACAAAATACAATAAAAACAAAAAATCCGATATTAACATAATGATGCAAGTATTAACTTTTTCATAACGTGGGATAATGATTCCATAGCAAAGGTAGCAGTAATGTAGCATTAATATTGTTTTAACAGTAAAATGTACACACACACACACACGCGTATATCCGTACACATACAAATAAACAAAGTGTATATAATAAGCAAAGACTGTATCGCGATTGTAAATTAAAATGTAAAAATTTACGTTGCTGCTAATATTGTAAAAACAAACGCATAAAACTATCACGGCTGAAGCAAACATTTCACAGATCAAGTATCATGTATAGTAGATGGTATATAAAATATCACAGATAATTTATAACTAGCATAAATATGGCACATAACAAACTAGCGTATACTATCACTATTGCACACTAAAATATCACCTATGAAATGAATATGATAGAAGACAAACTAACACCGTATAACTACAAACAACATTAAAGCAATATAATTAAAATGTAATAATACAAAAAAATACAAACTTTTTTCTTAAACATACAAATCAGATACAAAAATGGGTCACTCCACACATTTTTTGTACCTTATTTGTATATTGAAGAACGATTAATTACAATACAGCGTTAAAAATGGGTGAAGAAATTAGGTCGGTTTGGTCGTTTAAGAGCGGGTTTTTCCAAATGATTATATGCTTTCTGGATTTCCGATGACTCCGGAAGGTCCAATTTTCGGCCTTTATCGACTCGTTGTAAAATTGAAAGGGGGTTAGTTGGAAGTACAAAATTATGCTTTATGAGATGAGGCTCGTAATTTGATGTTGTTGCGCTCATATGCTCTTTTAACCTCACATCAAAACTCCTACCAAACTGACTTATGCAGATAGATGGACAAGATCCACATGTAAGTTTGTATACACAAAAGTTAATGTTATATAAAGAATTTGAAAATAATTAATAAATTTAGTTACTGTCACAGTTTGACTTACGTTACGTAATTACTTCAAAACAAATGTACAATAAAACAATTACTTCTTGGGCCAGTAGCCCGCCAGACATTGTATTACATAATGGACACTTGCTGTTGCATAACAATAACATACTTTATAATACAACTTTTTTTTCTCGATTCGGGTAGATTTAATGCAAAAAACGTAAAACAAAGATTATTAAATTGAAGGCAGACACTTGTTTCAGGATTTCATCCCTCATCAGTACAGCTTATGCACTTATGTAAATGATCAAACCCGGCAAATGCCACGCGCATTCCATTATTTTCAACAAAACATACTCTTGACTCAAATCTGAGAAAATGTTATACTATTAAGGTCCGCTTTTTAATTATGGCTTAAACTTAAGCATGATTTAGATATGTTAATATCCATAATGAAATTATACATTTTATTATGGACTTTGAAAGAAGCAAAATAATAACTAAAATAATTCAAAGCGATTTATTTATATGCAAATTTATTTATTTATTAACGGAATCTCCTTTTTTAGATACAAACAAAAAATAAACAATATAAATAAATGTACAAAGAGAGAGAAGTAAATACTTTGGCCTTATCATACACGTGTTCTAGATACCCTAACGAAACCTATGTATATGTATCCGTAACGTATTGTTGTATTGTTCGGTCCTAAAAACGTATTCAGCGCTGCCAAACGTTTACTATCAATGAAATTAGATAATACAACTATAACTTTTATTGACTCGGTGCGTAACTTAGGCTTAATTATTGATGCTGATCTGCACTTTGAATCTCATGTCAGTAAATGTATCTCTAGAGAATTTTGTTTAGGACTGACATTCATAATGTCAATGTTAAGTTTAGGGGACTCATATCGCCGCCGAAGCACAAAACTGCTATTTATTCCAGATGTTTTTCTTACAATATCTATAAATTATACATTAAAGTTCCCCAATACCTAAAACATTTAAAACTTAACAGCTTCAGATGTCAGTTGCGTTCTCTGTTACTACGTGATGAGCTTTTACAAAATTATTGACTTCGAAATATGTTATTACCTTATCTCACATGTTGCAATTATAATAACGTTTTATTTCCCGTAGGTTAAGTGGAAGATCAGTAACAGTTTAAGCTGAATAAACTTCTTGATAATAGAGACTTCTACTTAGTTATACATTGTTTTAAGTTTTAATAAAAACGCTGATTCACTTTGTTTGTATAACTTCAATTTTATTTTAGTGACTATATTTTCAACAATTTTCACTTGTCATTATCAAACTAAGAGTACTAAAACTAATCATGCTGGCGGTATATATATGGCGGGGAATTACAAAGTTAAGGGGGGGGGGGCAGAGGATTAAAGTACAGCTTTAAAGAGTGTGGTGTATATTAGCTCAACTGGTCGTTATTTCTACCTCTTTCATTGGAACTGACCGTCAACTAACCCAATTTTTAAATTTTATTAATTCATAATTCATTACACTCAAACATTAAATTCACAGTTGAAAAAGATGAAAACAATAAATTTTTAGACTTAAAGTGTGTTATTAGTTTTAGTTTTTTAACTAAAACTAATAACACACTAACATTTTATATTTATTGAAAACCTACCTATACTGACCGAGTTATTCCCGCTTCCTTAAACCACCTCTTAAAACAGAACTATGCCTCTTTTAATTCTATGATATTTAGAGCACTCAACACCCCCCTTTCTCAAGCTAATTTCAACAAAGAATGGCTATCCATCTACCCTTATAGATAGATTAACAAATAAACAAAAATTGAAAATAGCCAGTAAATATATGTAACGGAACTGCCAAACTGGTCGAAATTTTGAAATCAGACTCAAGGAGCATCTTTCCTCTTTTCGCCAAAAATTGTTGGACAAATCGTCATTTGCCAAACATTTAATTGATAATAATCACACTTTTGGTAAAGATGTACTGTCCATCATAAATTTCGCGGAAAAAGGTCGCAAGATGAACCTCCTTGAGTCATTAGAAATTCATAAAGCCCGTAAAAACCGGGAAATTCCCATCATTAACGACCAGATTGAACTAATATACACCCCGCTCTTTAAAGCTGTACTTTAATCCCCCGCCATATATATACCACTAGCGTGATTAGTTTAAGTACTCTTAGTTTGATAATGAAAACTGAAAATTGTAGAAACTATAGTCACTAAAATAAAATTAAAGTTATACAAACAAAGTGAATCAGCGTTTTTATTAAAACTGAATAAAGTTCGCCTACATTCACATTTTGTATTTTTTTCTGTGATAAATAATAGTATTATTATTGTTACGAAATCGGGTTTAATCAGACTCGGAAATAAGTAACACAATATTTATTTATTTATTTATAATCCACTTAACACATTTATTTGCATCACACTGTCGCTATTTATTTATAACGATATGTTGAGCACTCGGACGTTCATGATAGACTGACTGACTCCAGCGCCACTAGCGCTAGCTTATATAGCGTGTTTGTTTCTCGAACTTTCCGGAACTTTCGATAACGCCGCGTTTACTGTCGCGCGCTCTGTAGAATATTGTAGAGTGATGTTTCCAGTTTCTTCTTTCACTTTCGTTACAAAATCATACCTTTTAAGTGCATCAAATCTGTCAGTGACTATGATATTTTACAAGAATATCCATGCCGTTTTAATAATTGGTGTTGTGAAAATGGACTAGATCCAAATATTAAAAAAAAAAATATTCCGTAATTTCATTTACGAAGAAACTAAATTATATTGCATATAATTACGATATAAGTAAACAATTCATTGAAATATATTACAAAGTAAGGGCTTCAACCATCAATTATACGCAAATAAGTTTAACAACAGGGCAGAAAGACGTCGGTCGATAGCCCAGACAGACTAACACTAAATATTAATAATTAGTTGTAAATATTTTAAATTGTATCAAAAATTGTCTGAATATAGATGTTATATATATATATATAATTTTAACATTGTTGGTGTTTGATGATTGTAAACGATTGCATCATTGAATTTTATTGTAACATTATAGAAATTTTCATATACAGTACAACCCCTCTCGTCCGCCCTCGGCTGGTCAGTCGCTCCGGTTAATCCGACCATGCTCGAGCCGAACATTTTTCGACTCCATCCGTGACTCACCACTAGTCTCGCAAGTGTTTTTACTTCCTGTTATCGCTTGTACTGTGTATTTTTTTAGTTTTTACTCTTTCATATTTTTTTTTTACACTATGTGTACAGTTGTGAGTGTTTTTTTTTTTTTCAACATGTCAGGAATGAAACGGCTTAGAAGTTTTCTGTGAAGTTTCAAGAAATTGTCTAAGAATATGAACTGTCTATAACATAGACGAGACAGGACTAAATTATAAAACTGCCAAACAAAACGCTCGCTGTATCAAATGAAAGCGTGGCAGGAACGAAACTTAATAAATATAGGCTAACAATTTCTCCTTGCAGCAATGCTGATGGTACAAATACGCTTCCTCTATTCTATGCCTGGGGCATTCAAAAATATAAATTTATCTGTCTTGCCGGTTTATTACTGCAATAAAAAATCTGCTTGGATGGATTGCAATCTTTTCAAATCTTGGTTCGATCTATCTCTGAAAAAGACTTGAAAGAAAAAAGGCTCCCGGTTCGTGCTCTATTGCTGCTAGGTAACGCACCATCACATCATCTGAGGAAAAATTAGTGAAAGGGGACATAAAAGCTATCTTCCTTCCACCAAATGTCACATCACTTATCCGACCAATGGATCAGGGAGTTATAGAATAATTAAAGAGGTGGTATTGCAGAAAGTACATCAGCTCAATTTTAGAAAAGTCCGAGGAAAGTTGTAATCTATTTGAAGCTATGAAATCCCTCAACACCAAAGATGTTATCTATACGCTTGATGAGTCATGGGATGAACTGAAACTTGACACGCTGCAAAAATCTTGGCATAAGCTTTGGCTGGAAGTTATGACCGAAAGTGACCAGATTGAAGATGAGCAAAACAACGACACCCAGGAAATCGTTAAAGATCTCCAAACCGTACAACCAAATATTCCTTGCAGTGAAGTTAAGGAGTGGCTTGCCTAATGTGACAATGACTATACAACCAATGAAGAGCTTAATGACAACCAGATTATTGCTGCTGTTTTAGAAAATGATGATGAGGAAAATGTGAACGAGGAGGACTCGGACACTGACGAACAAGATCTCACACCGACGCCAAGAATGCTTTTGATATTGGCCTTTAGTACATCGAGCAGAACTCAACCTCAGCACCTATGGACATATTCGGGGTCAAGAAATGGGTGAATACTGTAGAAAATTCCAGAATGTCATCTGCTAAACAAAAATATATAACTGATTTTTTTATACATAAATAATTTTTTACTACTTTTGCAATTTTATTTTCTTCTTTATTTTATTTTTTTCAGATGGATATAAATAGAAAACCCGTTAACCGTAAGCGTTACAAAAAATATATGTATCTTGTGTTAATTCAAAAATCCGCCACCCTAAATATTACGATAAAACCTCGATTCATTCGCTTGCGTGTCTCACAGGAAGGAGGAAACAATTGAAGAAAATATTTGGTCAACGAAGTTGTACACTGAAAGTTTGTCGATTTCATATGGAAAGGGTTGAGTTTTAAGTCGGAATAAATAAATGAACAATAAAATCTAAATATTTGAATTAGAACAGTAAAATATCTCATGGTGGTTGCTCACTATATTTTGGAGGCCTTGAAAGAAGGAAAATCAATTGTGATACGAGTTTTTTTATGTTGAAAAAGCTAATTTTTACTCTAAATGGTTGAAATTTTTTTTGAAACGACGTTTTTTTTTAGAAACAACATATTTTGTTTTCCTTCATTTAAGGATTTTTTTGTGATATTAATTTTGATTTTTTGTTTAAAATAAGCAGCTAATGGTGGATATCATCCACTCTAAACTCTTCCCACAAAGAGAAAACGGATAGTTTTCAGACATTTTCTAATATTTTCTTTTCATACAATTGTTAACAGAAGTGCAAATACAGACCAACAAAATGCATTAAATTATTATTTTTTATTGTTCTTAGTTTTGGAGGAAATCAAATTCAAAACTTAGGTAAAGAGATTGGTCGAGATTGTAGGAAACCTTTAATTTTATTAAAAAAAATCTCAAATAACTTCAATTTTTTCCCTCTTTCCAAGGTTTGACCTACTCTAATATGGCTGCGATGTGGCGTTTGGAATTCTACATATTTTATTGTTTTGGATCTATGATCTTGGTATGGCGATAGCTACAGCGAAATCTCATGTTTAATTCTTCAAATGTTTCCTCTCGAGTGTCCGCTGCGAATAATATAGATTTATATTTATATCCATCTGAAAAAAAAAGAAGAAAATAAAATTGCAAAAGTAAATATATGATTTATAAAGAAGCTAAATATTAATTAAGTACAGTTTATTCTGCCCATTTTTTACTATTTTCAATATTTATAGTAATATATTTGAACATAGAGATTTTTTCAGACACCTGAAACTATTTTACACTTGTTTTTTGCAATGTTTTTAGAGTAGAGAAAAATACAGTCATTTTTTATTTCAGATATTTTTTTTTTTTATTTTACTGTAATTTCGTATTTTTCAGTATTTTCTGTTAATCAGACATTTTTACGTTCCAACCATACCCCCAGTTCCGTAGGTGACGGATTAGAGGGGTTCTACTGTAATGCAATTTTTATTTATCTTCAAAAAGGCACACCGTTTCAACATTATCTTAAACAATCCCTACATCACTACACGAAAAACTCGACGGACGCACGATCCCGATCGAATATATAATCCGGACTGTTCCGGTCCGGTTGCGCCGAAGCTCATTTGCATCGCTGGAAATAAACAAGCGGGCGCTGGATGCAAATGTTGAGCCAACAATTCGAATCCGCTTTTCTGACAGCGTTTCCTACTTTTTTCCTCCCTTTCGCCGTTTCTTATTACGGAACGGAATACGTAAAACATCGAAGGGCCGCCCTCGATTTTTCCCCGCTCTACTCGTTGATTATAAAGAGAGAAAACGAAAATGCTACGGACTGTCGGAATACGTTGTTTTTTTTTTACTTTTTTCGTTTCCAATTAAGTCACTATGAAGTTAAAAGAGGGACGGAGTAAGTAAGTTTATTTGCGAATCAACAAAAATAATGAAACAAAAAAGAAATACTCTGATTTAATTTACGTTACATGTAAAGACAAGTTTAATAAGACAATATATTAGCTATATTCCCAATATATAGTTAATAAAATTCATAAAAATACAAATACATATATAATTTATCAAGGTCGAGATTTTTAAATCTTATAAAACACATGTTGTCCTCAAAATTTTTTCTAACAATAATTTTGTAATAATAAAAAAACAATTTAAAAAAATATATATTATTTTTCTATAATAGGTAATAGATAGCGTTTTCATATTTGTGTGATTGAAAAAGCCCGTAGACAGCAAAATTGGTGGGCTGTATATTTTTTTAATTTAATTCGCCCTATCGGAAGGGAAAACGATATAAATGAAACTCACCGTTAGTCCAAAGATGTACTATAACACGTGGTCCAGGAGCCCACGTGATTCACAATGCAAAAGCCGGCGGCAATACGAAACAATTATCACTATGCGGTTTCGACGACAATAATAATAATAATAATCTGTATTGTCCAACAGATATACCATAAAAGGACAAATATCAGAAAAAAAATGTACAAATCAATTAATTAATAACTAAAAATAGTTCAATAATTACTGTAAGTATAATACACTGCACCGCAAAATTAACGCAAAATTCGAAATTTCGTTTAAAAAATTAATTTTATTGTTTTTTTTTTCTTCATTTTTTTCCCGAAGTGGTTCCTAATAGCTACTTATTAAAACTAATTTGCTTATTTGTGAACAAAAAATGAGAAAATAAACAACAAACTGCAATAATACAGGAAAAACAATAAAATTAATTTTTTTAAACGAAATTTCGAATTTTGCGTTAATTTTGCGGCGCAGTGTGTAATACGAATATATAAATAATGGCGTTTCTCCTACGCCTTGTGAGTTTTTGGGATAGGGGTAAAAAAAAGCAGACAGACGCAGTATCATTTTATTTCACGCATGTACCACTTATTATTCGCGCATCTTTTCACGATTGGAATTTAGCACCAAACAATATTACTGCAATTCTAATTAAAAGTGTGCGCGATGCCGCAGAAACGGCATCAACAAATAATTAAAAATAAAGCTAAACACAATTTTGAAAAATAAAAACGAATCGAATATGATAATCACTCCAATAGAAATTATAAATAAATAAAAAATAACCTATGGGGATTTACTACCTAGAAAGTCTAAAACAGAGTACGAAAAAATGTACCAAATATATCAATAATAATAATAATAACAATATTCAAATGAAGGAGATGTGGCGGTTGGAATCCATTTCAATACTGCCAGTAGTCATATTTGGAATGTTTCCCAAAAATCTCAAAAAGAGCATAAAAGGAATGGACGTCAAGGAAAATATCTAACTCGAATTAATATGTCAATAAATTATATAAAAATGATTTGAAAAAAAAAACCTTTATTAGCATACACATAACCAAATAACAACAAAAATAACCAAATACAAACATAACTTATTTTTCTTCTTCTTCAAAAAAAAATAAATAATAATAATAATAATAACCAAATAATAATAACCAAATACAAATATAACTTATTCTTCTCTTCTTCTTCTTCTTCTTCTTTCCCACCCCAGTCCCGTCAGGATTTTTACGCCAGCTCCATTCTCTCTCATCCATTCATTAATGTTATTATTTCCATCCGTCCATTCCTCACATACACCCTTACATACCCCTACATGATCCCACGTATCTCTCCCATTTTCGCATAACACACATCTGACATAACTCTATCCCATCCATACTTTCCTACCTCTTTCATCCGATCCACATCTCGCCCTAGCTATCGTTCTCTTTTCTTCCTTACTTAAACCACAGTCTTGCAAATACCCAGGCAAACCCGCATGCACCTGCCATCTTTCATACAAGGGGTTATAATTACTTTTCTCTATCGCTCCCTGTCTCTCTTGTACTTCCACTTCCTTCCACTTCTCTTTCACCCATCCAACTACATCTATTCTTTTTTCCAGCCACTTATTTACTACAATTTCTGACATTCCTGCTCTCTCGTACATTTCCCTTCTATTCTTTCTCCATTCACCCCCCCCCCCCCCCCCACTCCTTTATACCCGTACTCCATACCTCCTTAACTAACCTATCATTCTCTAATACACTCACTTTCATTTCATACCTCGCTACCCTTTCCATACTCTCTCTATGCATACTCGCCCTATTCGTTTCTTGAAGCAGAATATATTTCGAGGTGGATTTTTCCACTCCCAGAAACTGCCTCAAGAAAACGAGCTGCTCTCTCTCTAAGCACTCATACGCTTTCATACCCCATACTTCCACACCATACATCATAATTGCCTTCACACACACATCCCACAGTTTGCACGCCATTTGGAAATTTCCACCAAGCCACTTTCCCCATTTTTCCATTATTACAGTCCATGCCTTCCTTGCTTTCCCTTGGACATATCTGGCGTGCTTACTGTAACCCTTACAAATATTTGAACTCTTTCACTCTTTCTATTATCTTTCCCTTCCATGTCAATTCTTTCATTCTCCCCTCTCTTCCTCTATTTCTGAACCTCATCCATTTCGTCTTTTCTACATTCACAACCAACCCTCTTTTATCCATATACCTTTCCATCCTTTCCACCATTTCTTTCATTCCTTTCCACTCTTTCGCAATCAGCACCACATCATCTGCATAAGCTAGCATCCATACCTTTCTTTTTCCTATCACAACCCCGCCCGCTTGCCCATTTCGCAGCACCTCTTCTATTTCACTTATGTATAAGTTAAACAACAATGGGCTAAGCGGGCACCCCTGTCTCACACCCATCCAAACTCTAAACTTATCCGATATCCTCTCATCCACTTTCGCTCTTTCCCATGTTTCCTCATATATTCCTCTTACCCATTCCACGGCTGCCCCACTCACTCCTCTCCTTTTCACACATTCCAATAATCTTTCTCTCGGTACCGAATCATACGCCGCTTTCAGATACAGAAACACTGCATATACACATTCTTTTTTCTCAAGCATTCTCTCAACTATTCTTGCCAGCGTAAAAATCTGATCCCTTGTACCCCTTCCTTTTCTGAAACCCCCCTGTGCTTCAGGGAGCATCCTCCTCTCCTCTACTTCTTTCTCCATTCTATTTTTAACTATAATCATGGCGATTTTGTACCCGATACTCGTTATAGTTATTGGCCTATAATTATCAGCATTTTTTCTATCGCCATTTTTATGTATCGGGCACATCATTCCTACTCGCCATGATTCTGGGATTTTTTCTTCCCCTCTCCACATTTTGTTTAGAAGCTCCCTAAAACGCCTTTACCCCTCCACTCCAATTATCTTCCTCATTTCCGCTTTAATACCATCCATTCCTGCCGCCTTTCCCACTTTCACCTCCTCAAAACCTTTCTCAACTTCCTATTCCGTAAATTCTTCCAGTTCCCTTATCCACACTCTTCTTCCAATCTCCTCTGGCTCCCCACATTTCTCTCTACATTTTTTTCCCATTCCTCCAGTGTCACCTGCACTTGGCTTTTTACTTTTCCCCTTCTAAGAATCTTCCACATTTCTCCCTCATTTTGGCACGATCTTAATTCCTCCGCAATTTTTCCAACAGCCTTTTCTTTCTTTTCTTGGCACATTCTTTTAAACTTTGCCCTTTCTTGTACTACCAACTTTTCAAGCCTTCTTCCACATCTCCATTCCCTTACCATCCTCCTTACATTTCTTTTTGCCTCCCTGCACTCTTCGTCGAACCACGCCTCCCTGCCTTCCCTGTGCACGTTTACTCTTCTTCCACATCCAATAATAGTCTCCTCCATCTCCTCCATAGTCTCCATCACCTGTACACCTGCTGCTGCATATCAATAAAATATTGCATAATGCATATAGAGATAGAGAGTTATTAATCAATTTTCTATTGACAGAAGTGTACAAACGAAGAAAATAATGCATAACAAGCCACTAACCTTTCAGTTATTTAAAATTTAGATTTTGCGCATACAGTACCATCTGCAATGAATAAAAATAATGTTTCAATAAAACCGTATGTATTTTCAGCCCTAAAAACTTATTTTTTAATAAAAAATAGGGGTTCCAACTTAAAATGTCAAAGTTGTTCCTCGTCCGCGGTCTGAATTTAGATCAGGATGATGCCTCCTTAGCAAACATTAATTTTTGGTATCGTAAAATTTTTCGTAGATTAGTATTTTTCGAGTTATTTAGATTTATCAGTTTAAATGGTGCAGCCGGTATACAAATATACATTTTTACAAAACATTGAGTATATACATAATAAATTAAAGACGACGCAAGCGCCACCTTTTGCCTAATTTCAAGTGGCATCGTCAGCGATTTGGGTCTACAAGGTAGACGACCGAGAATCATTGTTTCGTCCACTAAAGGAAGGCGAACTTGTCCTGTTTAAGCAAACAAGGAAAACGAAATTTCATTAAATGTGAATACACTAAAATAAAGGTTTGTGTATCCTGGGCTATCGATCGGAAGTCTTCCTCCCCTGTAGATGAATATTTTTCTGAATTTTAGCGAAACTATAGTTATATGTTGTAGTCATTAATAAATATTATTATTATAAATTATATTTCTGTGAATTTATAATATATGTAAATAGTTTTAACGCAGATAATCAAAAATTAATCATTCAGTGGAATATATTCCATAATTTCTATCCATATGCATTTTATAATTAATATAAACCGTTCTTTTAGTAATTAATTACGCGGGTATTTAAATTAATCACGTAAACATGAAATGTTTTGCAGGATAATTGTAAATATTTGCCGATTTCAAACATGTTAATTATGAGGGTGTGTTTATACGGGCTTGATACAATTATTTAAATATCACGGGTGGGAAAATATAATTAATTTTAAATCACAATTTATTGTTGAATTAATTACTGTAAAAATACGTTTTATCATAACAAACAAAATTGTTACCCTAACAAACACGACTTTTTATACAGGGTGGCTAGAAAGTAACTAGTTATTGAAGAAGACGAATATACTAATAATATTAAAAGGATAAATTAAACATTTTGTTTTTTTCACTATAGTTTTCTATTTTCTTGACTAGTTTCGCTTGATAATGCTGTAAAAGGCAAAACTAATCAAGAAAATAGAAACAAATAGTAAAACAAATCAACTGTTTAATTTACCCTTTAAATATTATTAGTTCAAAATTGTTTACCAAGTGATAAGTGATAATGTTATTCAAGAAATATCAGGCGAGTAAATTCTGTATTAATAGCACTAAATTATTCAAATTAATATTATTGACACGATGTTATTTAAGAATGCTGATGCATACCTTAAAATTCAATGTACAAACGAAGAAAATAATGCATAAAAAGCCACTAACCTTTCAGTTATTTAAAATTTAGATTGACTGTGGCGTCAACCAATCGTCTTAAACGGCCAGGTATGGAATCCATGGTTTTCTGTAGGATGTTACTAATAACGTTCCAAATCCGTGTTTTAAACTGCACCAATGTGCAAGGTTTTGTTTGGTACGCCTCAACTTTTACGCAGCCCCATAAAAATAAGTCTTCCCAGCCAGAGTCCTAGAAACTGCTCATCAGACACGTACGAACGACATTTTCACTATGGTGAATAATGGACAATTTTCTCCATTCAAAATGCATTAGTTATATTATTTTATTATTTACATAAAAATAATCTCTTAACTTGTAAGTTATATTTTATCACCACAGTCTAAGCAGCTTTTGTGTAGAATATGAAGATAATTAATAACAATTACGTTAAACAATAAATTTTCTTTACGGAATAATCCTATTCAGATACCCAGAACACTGTGGATTTTATACCTTGACTTTTAAGATGATTGGTTGACGCCGACGTCGCGTACATTGAATTTTAAGCTATGCTTTATTATTCTTATACAGGGTGAGTTTTTTTCAATGTTCTCTATGGGGATCTCGGAAACTATAAGAGATAGAAAAACGGTTAAATGGGGAAAGAAGTGTAGTTTTATAAGACGAATAAAATGATACTTTCAAAATATTTGAAAAAGTCAAGGGTAACTAGATATTTTGAAAAAAGTAAAATGTGTCAATTTTTTGAAGTCAATATATCTCTATTATTATCATAGATAGAAAAAAACTGTAAAGGACAAAGTTGTAGAAAATTTTACACAGATTAATAACAAAAAATCAAAAAAAAATTTTCGCCCATATTTTGGGAGATATGACACAAACTTACCTTTTTTTAAATGGAAACAATAGTTGGCTACGACATTATTAAAAGGGATATTTTTTTCCCTTTAATCCGATATAACATATGCCATAGTTATTTTTAAAATAAAATAAGTTACAGTCGTTTTTAATTTTACCATACACCAAAAAATAGTTAGCCATGAAAAACAATTGCGGTTGTTTATAGCAACGTAGCAAATCAATATTTAATTTATTATCTTTCTTTAGATTTGTCAAAAGTCAAGCAAATAATTCCGAAATTATCAAAATAATAATAGAAGAAAATTTTAAATATTACATAGGATGCTCAAAAAGTCCACCATTATTATTATGGCATAAAGTACATCTTTTTAAAATTGAATTTATGGCTTTTTTGACTTTTCTTCTGTCAATAGAATAAAATGTTTCAAGTACAGCTTGTCTAAGATCCTCCACGGATTGATATGATTGTTGATACACTTTGTTCTTCACATAACACCACAGAAAAAAGTCTAAAACGGATAGGTCGGGTGATCTAGGTGGCCATAGGATTGGTCCATTTCTTCCCACCCATGAATTAGGAAGACTATCATTTAAATAGTTTCGCACAACCAACGTGCTATGAGGTGAAGCTCCGTCGTGTTGAAACCACTTCAATCTTGCCCGTACTGATAAATTTAAATCATCGAGCATATCTTCAAATGTTTCTTGAAGAAAACGAAGGTAATCATTTCCATTCAATGTGTTATCAAAAATATATGGGCCGAGAATTCTCGATCCGAACACACCGCACCGCACCATACATTAAATCCAAATTTAATTTGTGGTCTCGTGGATTCTCCTGACTCCAAACATGTTCATTGTGTTGCAATTTGTCTGGTCGATGTGGATGGATCTATCATCGCCAATGCTAATACGTTTATTTCCGAAACATCATTAATTTCGTTTTTTTTTTTCAAGTTTCGGCTTTGTAAAGGATCCGTACTCACCCAAATTGTGGTAAATTCTTCTGAATGTTGGTAAAGATGGCTGCCGACGATCGATATATTGATTATAATATTGTTCTGCAGCATCCGCAGCGTTTTTATTACACTGAATGTAACAAACAAGCATATCACGCTTTTCTTCGTTGGAAAAATTCATTATCACTTTAAAAAACTTACAACACCAAAAAAATACAAAACAAACTTATCGAAACAAACCAAATATGGAAATGAATTAATGTGTGTTTAGAATAAACAACTGCAATTGTTTTACTTTTGTCTTTTTCATGGCTAACTATTTTTTGGTGGATGGTAAAATTAAAAACGACTGTAACTTATTTTATTTTAAAAATAACTATGGCATATGTTATATCGGATTAAAGGGAAAAAAATAGCCCTTTTAATAAAGTCATAGCCAACTATTGTTTCCATTTAAAAAAAGGTAAGTTTGTGTCATATCTCCCAAAATATGGGCGAAAATTTTTTTTTGATTTTTTGTTATTAATCTGTGTAAAATTTTGTACAACTTTGTCCTTTACAGTTTTTTTCTATCTATGATAATAATAGAGATATATTGATTTCAAAAAAATGACACATTTTACTTTTTTCAAAATATCTAGTTACCCTTGACTTTTTCAAATATTTTGAAAGTGTCATTTTATTCGTCTTATAAAACTACACTTCTTTCCCCATTTAACCGTTTTTCTATCTCTTATAGTTTCCGAGATCCCCATAGAGAACATCAAAAAAAAACTCACCCTGTATATCACTTTCTCTATGATATTAATTTGAATAATTTAGTGCTGTTAATATAGAATTTATTCGCCTTTTTTCAATAACTAGTTACTTACCAGCCACCCTGTAGAATAAAATGTGATTTTTTTGTTTGTTTTCAATTGTCACTTAAGCTTGGTTTAATTAAGCTTCACTTTAATACTATTTCATTTATAGATTACTTTCAAATGAAACAATAACTAAAGAAAATAACACATATGAATAAATTATTAAATAAAAATGATTTGAAAATAATTAATAAATTATTTTCAAATTTAGCTCTGTGACTTACGACTTACGTTACGTAAGTAATACAAATGAATAAATTAACAAAAACCACACCAAAATCCGCCACCCTAATATTTTTTTTAAGTTGCTTCATAACAAAATTGATTGTAATTATTTAATATCTCAAATTAATATAATTATTTTGTCTTGCCACTTCAAATACTTATATATATTCTATTTTAATCCGTATAACATGTATAACAGCATATCCAAAGTGAGAATATTTCTTATGTTGCAGAAATGTTTTGCGTAAAATGAAAAATACAGATTTTCATGGGAATGTTAAAGAATAATTTATTCAAATTATTTTTAATAAATGTTTTGGTTTTCTCTTTGAATTTTTGAAATATTTATATACAGGGTCCTGCATCACAGCTCGCGTCTTCAATAGCTCGTTTACTAATTAAGTTAGGACTTTGAAATTTTGGAAGCTTTACTTGGGTCCTAGAACGTTCTTCAGGAAAATATTTTTGATTATACAGGGTGTCCCAAAAAAGAGTTACGGCATGATGATCATTTTTTTAAATTGCTTGATATACATTCTATTCATTATTTAGGTGTATATATTAGGTGTAATAATAAGAAATTATTTTTACATTATTTTATTATTTTTACATGGAAATTGAAGGCTTTATTAACATAGAATTATCCGATTTAGATCAAATATGCTCCGTTTTATTATTAAATTTACGTATTTATTAAATTTTAAAATAATAAAATGAATGAAAAAAATGACATTTTGAAAGTAATTACATTATACCTCACTCATTGAAGTCCTTGTTTCTATTAGCAAAAAACTGAGACAATCGATTTTCACAAACTTTTTGGTGACAAATTTGTTTCAAGAGAGAACGAATTTGTCATTAACAAAATTGTTTGCCATGGACAGCAACAGATGATAATAGATGTAGAGCTGGCTACATACGGTATAGCCAAGTTCAAAGCGCCCAGTCAGGACAACATAGTTAATGTATTTATATTTTTGTTTTTAAAATAATAGTTTTAGTATTTGCATCTGACGTCCGAGTAGATTTCCACAACGACGCCTAAAACATTATTGCATTCTTACGTATTTAAACAAACTAAAAATAAACTGTATGATATTTATCAAAAAAAATTATCGTTAATCGTCTCTTTGTCAATAACATTTAACTGAGCTTGGCAACTACGGCCCATAAAACCATTTAAACTCATATTTTCCATCGACTATTACTCATCCGTAATCCTCTGGCTTGATCTTGAAAAGTGCTGTGTCTTAATTGCAAGGAGGCAAAGATTCTTGAAAAATTGTTATTTTAGAATCCTCAATATCACAACAAAAGACACACTCTTTAACAGAAGTCATATTGCACTTTCTTCAAGCGTAAGTATAAAGCCAAAGTAACTCGTAACAAATCAAAACTAGATATTTTAACGTTCGCGTTCTCCGGAGTTTTAGAGTACACTTTTAGCAATGACTTTGAATAATTTGTACTTTTTGTTTCACTACACAGATGTACACAACTTTGGTTTCGACAATAATTTAGTAGAACTAATTAAAAGTTATTTGCATAATCGAGTAGCATATGTAGAGTACCGGTCAGTGAAATCTCAAAAGTTTGTTTGTTCAAGCGGTGTTCCCCAGGGCTCAAATCTAGGGCCTTTACTGTTCTTACTTTTTATCAACGACATAGTTATCAGTTTAAAGTCAAATTGTCTACTGTACGCGGATGACTTAAAGTTATTTAAAAAAATTGATACTGTTGACGATTGTTTGAATTTACAGCGTGATTTGACTAATCTTCACATGTGTAGCATCAATAATGACTTAAATTTAAATATTGCTAAATGTTAATCAATGTCATTTTTTCGCAAGCTTAATCCAATTCACTATATTTACAATATTGATTCGAAACTTCTAGAAGTTGTAACAATATTTAAGGACTTAGGAATATTTTTCGATAATAAATTGAATTGCAATCATCACATCTCATATCTGTGCAAATCGAGCTACAGCCTTTTGGGTTTTCTTTTAAGAAACGGTAAACCATTTACAAGTGTAGATCCACTTATAAATTTCTATTATGCTTTTATTCGAAGTAAACTTGAATATTGCTCCATAATTTGGAATCCCTATTATCATGTACACATTTGCGAAATAGAGAATATTCAAAGGAAGTTTTTGAAGGCACTATACTACAAACAACATAATTATTACCCCGTACAAGGTTACCCGACGGATGAACTAGAAAAATAATTTAATATTCCTTCTCTTGCTCAAAGACGTAGAATAGCTGAAAGTGTGTTTATATGTAAGGTTATACATAACGATATATGTGACCCCTACATCTTGTCAAAATTAAATGTCTATGTTCCTAGAAAAGCAAGCAGACACAAATATACTTTCTATTGTGATAGGACAAATTCTACTCATCATCTTAATTCTCCCATCATGTGCAATACTATAAACTCGATTTCCAATGACATTGACATTTTCAATATAGATCTTCCAAGTCTCCTGTGTCATTAAAACTCACATTTATAATAATTTTTGTTATGTTTCCTTATTCCAAATTATTTTTTTTAGATATTTTTTTGGCAATATATACTTATTTAATATTATATATGTTATTATATTACACTATCTTATGTAGCGCGATTTTTTTTGTAATTTTAATTTATCCTGTAATTAGTTTCATGTAAACTGTTGGATAATAAATAAATAAATAAATAAATACACCAGATAACGAACACACTATATCCGGTACAAAGCTAAAGTGATGCATCAAGTTACACAACTTCACATACATAGCGCCATTTTTCAAAACGGCCCACTGCGCGGGTGACCAATTTGAGTAGCAGACTTACTATACGTACAGACAGTACTAGATTTTGGTAATATACGTATAATACCGTACGATATTATATTACAGTAGAAAATGTAAAGTTAAACTAAAAAAGTGTAGCTTATTTTGGAATTCAAGCTAGTTTTAAATTCGAAATTTTAATTTGTTTGCTCATCGGCTTCGTCTATAAATCTACAAAAAACAATATTTACCTTAACGAATTTATTAAACTTTAAAGTAATAAAATAAATGAAAAAATGTTTCCAGCATACGTTATTTAATTGTTAAATATTTTTCTATAGTTACATGTAAAGAGCGGCAAGCATTCGCCAAGATTTGGACTTGGCTATACTAAAAGATTCTTTTCCGATTGGAATCAATCGTGTAGCTAATAGCATATGAATCTCCCAACCAGCTTCTGGCGAGTCACTATCGATGTGTTTGGCCTGTAATTGTCTAAAACAATTCCTCTCCTATTAGCCAAAGCTAGCCTGTTCTGGGCGATTGCTTATTTTCAGACGGTTCATGTTGATAGAACAGTTACGAGTTTTACCATAGGGCAGCAGCTTATATTAGATAATTCCCTGCCAATCCCACCAGACAAACTAACAATACACTAATATGCAATACATGTAGGTGTTAGTCTGTCTAGGTCTTTGGTAGATAGCCTAGACAGAATAATGTCTTTTTGCGTTAACATTGTAATAACTGCTAAATATTTATTATCTGAGAAAAATAACACAAAAATAATAATAATTTAACATTATATAAAGTTTAAAATAAGCATTTTCATAATATATTACAAAAAAGAGACTATCTATCAATAGAACTTCCTGCCATTTAAAATTATTATTATTATTATTTTCATAAATTCGTGGTTAATATTAAATATTTGTATAATAATCTTACCTTTTAACGCAACCTTTATAATTCTCTGAATTTAGTGTATGCAAATACAAATTGTTTGTTTTAGGCTACGGTAAGATTATTGGTTATGTAGAGGGAAATGCAACAGTAACGTAACAACTTAATCGCACAAATTTAATAAAAATAATTTGAAAATAATTAATAAATTATTTCCTTTTTAACTACTGTGACATTTTAACTTACGTTACGTAAGTACTTTAAAACAAATGCACATAGAAACAACTACTTCTGGGACATGAACCCCGCTAGACATTAAATTACATAATGGACACTTGCTGTTGCATATCAATAACTTATTGCATTTTTGATAACCATCAGTTTCATTGTTTTTATAAAATGGACAAATAATTGTGTTCATTTTTTTTTCTCTTACTTTATTCTCATTAATTACTTGGTATAATTAGTTTAAAATTAGAAATAACATTCACTTTTGTTTTACTTAATATAAGTAATAATATAATATAAGTAAAACAAAACCAATTGTATACTAATTAATTGTATTTTTATACATTTTTTTACGATCTGCTCGATTCGTGTATTTATATCTTGAGAAAGCTCTAAACTTACTTGACAAGTTATGGTTTATGTGCGACTTTAAGAAACGATTTTCAAAATGCAGTAATTAAAATGCCCTGTTGTTAAAATGCACCATAAAGTTTCTCATATTAAAAATAAATATTTCTCACACAAAGTGAGAAATATATTTTATAAATTATGTATACTTTAATTTGTTTCATACATCTACAGTTATTATTAATAAAGAATGAGACAGGTGAATATAAATAGATTCAACACCGTTAGAAAATATTACATTATTTGTTAACACAAATTCATTCCGTAACACCACCATCCAACATTGTTGAAGGAAAACGCACCCATTATCCGAAAACGCCTTTATTAATGATCCAACACAGTAATACCTCAGATTACGTGTAGTTACACAACACAAGACCATTTGTATAGTTTTCATGTGTGCTTGGAGCGGTGCCAGGCACAATTTATAAAACCCACCCCACGTTTCCATCTACCCCTTCTCCGTCCTCGCTTTTCGAAACATATGGAATTTTCACCTACATTTAATTCACGTCATATATGATGACAAGAGTGCTTTCAAGGGGGGTGGATTTAATATAAAAATAACGGCCTCGCTTCAGCCCCGAAAACGTCGGCGCGGGTGTATTATGGAAAGACTCGTACATTACGGGTGTTGTTAAAAAACGGGGGGATTTATGAGGAAGATCGCGTGGTAGGGAAATGTATGATGTGCTTATGGAAACGTCGTTCATGGTGGAATTAGATTACTTTTTTAACCCTAACTCAAAATAATGAGTTTGTGTAAAACACGTTAATATATATGCATTTTTATGATGGGGAAAGGGAAATACAGTTACTTTTATATGAAAATTAATTTCACTCTTAATCAAAATAATTACACTGTATTCAATTAATATAAAATTATAATTAATAATTACTATTATTTTGATTAAGAATTATTCACGATATAAAAAAACTTATTCACATATTCCATGTAGAAATATATTTTAATATAATGAATAAACTAAAATTTTGATTAATATTCTATTAAAAAAAAAATAATATAACGACTAAATAAACACTTACTCTGTTTTTACCACAATTATTTATTGTATGTATATGAATACATACAATTAATATATAAATTCATGACTTAAGTTTTGAGCAGTCATTATCAAGTGAAATAAATTACAAAAAAGTTACATTTATGTAGGTGACAATTAGAGTGAGGTTAGGAATTAGTTTGAGGTGGAAAAATAAATATTTTAAAATATTACAGAATTTCGAAAAACGGCGTATACACTAATTTAGTTTATTATTCATTACATTAACATAAATTTCAAGATGGAATAAGTGAGCAATTTTTATATACCGTGGTGAAACAGGTTTAAATATATTTAATTACAATTTCATATTAATATAATACATTGTAATTCTTTTGATTAAGAGTGAAATTAATTTTTATATAAAATTAATTTCACTTCCCTTTCCCCAACATAAAAATACATATATATTAACGTGTATTACACAGACTCGTTATTTTGCGTTAAATATAATTATAAATAGATATTTTATTTTATTATTTATTTTATCAATATTTATTTATAATTTATCTATTTAGTTCAATTTTTATGGCATAATTTATTTATTTAATGTCACTGAGATTACCGTTTTTGATATTTCAATTATTTTTTCATCTATATTAAATAAAAATGATTGAAAATAATTAATAAATTATTTCCACATTTAGCTCTGTGACTATTGACTTACTTACGTAAGTACGTTAAACAAATGCACATTAAAACAACTACTTCCCGGGCAAATACCCACGCCGGACATTGAATTACATAATGTACACCTGCCGCTGCATATCAACAAATATTGAATAATGCAACAATATTTTTGATCCGAGAAAAAATTTATGTAAAAACAACAAAAATTAACGTTACTTAATATAAGGCCATCTGCAGACACGTGTTTCGGGATCTATCCCTCGTCAGTACAGCTATGCCTTACACAATTTAAAGATGTTAAAAATATCAATTAAATTAATTCAAATACAATCAGCAAAATTAAATCAGTTATATTAAATCAAATTAAACTAAATCAATTTAAATTAAATTAAACCAAATTAATTCAATTTAAATCAAAACCGAATAAAATTAAACGAAAAGAATTAAATCAAATTAATTAAAAAGAGCGACCCTCACCTGCCGCGCGCTGAGATAGTAATGACCGGCGAAGGAGGACGTGCGCTCGTGTATTGTTGTTATCGCAAATTCACAAAAAACTTCTCTCGGTTCGGATTTGAATAAATGCCTCGCTGGCCATTAATATAAATAGAAAACAAGTATTCATTCCACTTGGTCACAGTTATTTAAATATATTAAATAAAAATGATTGAAAATAATTAATAAATTATTTCCACATTTAGCTCTGTGACTATTGACTTACTTACGTAAGTACGTTAAACAAATGCACATTAAAACAACTACTTCCCACTTACTTACATAAATTATGTAATTCAATGTCCGGCGTGGGTATTTGCCCGGGAAGTAGTTGTTTTAATGTGCATTTGTTTAACGTACTTACGTAAGTAATACATTGGTCACAGAGCTAAATGTGGAAATAATTTATTAATTATTTTCAATCATTTTTATTTAATATATTTAAATAACTGTGACCAAGTGGAATGAATACTTGTTTTCTATTTATATTTTTTCATCGCTAGAGTCGACCACTTGGGTTAATTTTTATTTTGCAGTTTCCGCTACTGATATTAAAATATGTTATATATGTAAAATTGTATTATTCTGTTTATATGTGATTTACAGTCATGCTATTTATCTAAACATTTTGTATATTGTTATTATTCTGTATAAAGGTGATTTACCGTAAATAAATGAATTAAATTGAATTGATAGCCATTTTAGAAATAATAAAATAAATTGTATTGTATTTAACAATATATAAATACCTCAATACAGATTGTAATTGTAACTATTCCATTAAAAAATAGTCAGCTATTCGTTTTCCGTGCATCATTATTCCTATATTTTAATTATACATAAAATAATTTAAATTCAATACAAGCAAACACTGACTCCAGTATGAAAACATGAAATTTTTATCATTTCATTTTTATCGAGGTGTAATTTTTCGCGAGTGTATTTTCACTTCTTGAAATATAAGGACCGTTCCACTTAAATCGCTGAAACGTTTCAGAAATTGGTTCGTACCCGAGCCAGCAATTACAGCGCTCTCAGGAGCCTTCTCTGGATGGTGAGGACATGTGAGCATTTTGAGAGATCACTCGACTCCAATTCGAGACACTCCCGGCAATTCCAATCAATTCTTGTTCGACGCTGATGGAATTACGAATTCAAATAGATTAAAGCATATTCGTTAATTGGGTGAAATTATAATCTGTAATTTATTTAGAATTAATACTAGGTGAAATTACAAAGCGGTTTCATTACTTCGAATAAAGAATAAATTATTTATCATGGAAAATTCAATAGCAGAGTGATACGAGTCCTCGGGCACAAGTGGATTAATTTCGTTTACAGTACTACATATCTTATTATTGGAATATATTAAATCTAATGTAATTAAAATAAATCCTTTTTTTTTAAACATTGACCTTTCTACCACTGTGTCGTGTAAGGCAAAGTATACATATATATTCATATACAGGGTCGCTACAAAGTATGGAAACACGGCTCTCGCGTGAAAACGGCTAAAAACATAACTACCAAAATTGGGATTTCTAAATGGGATATTTTCTTGAACAATTTGGCGTGAAAAAATCAAAAATGATTCTCAGAATTTTCACATACGGACGCCATCTTGAATTTTTTAAATGGAATTCGATTTTTTTTATTTTACAACTTCTATAGACCTTATAATTCTGATATATATGTCTAAGTTAGATTCATGACGTTTTTATTATGTCACAATCGAGCAGCACTTACTACAGGAGCCATCTCTTGAAAAACAGCGGGAACTCAGTGCGCGCACCTAATACTTAAAATAATTCAAATTGTAAGCGCAAAAAATTGAGGCTGAAGCCCTTAAATTAAATTTATAAATCGGATTAAATTAAATCATTTTCTGACGTTGACATCAAAATAAAATCGTTGACGCGTCGATTAATATTTTAACATTAAATAAATTCCCGAATTAGTCCTGCAAATATATAAATGGGAAATTAATTACATGCGTGGCATTAAAGCGTGTCTCGATAATTGCGTGCGGTCCTCATTTACACTTTATCCGGGCACTGTTTTGACGAGGGGATTAATTATGCCGGTGAATTATCCGCTGTAATTAGATCCTCGCGTTTATCGATTACGGAGTGGATAAATTATTTCCATTGTATTGTCGGCGTGGTATTTAAACAATTCATAAAGCGAAATTGTAAGGATGAGTTAGTTAACTTAGAAAATAAAAATATTAATAAACCGTCGTTATTATTTTACAAATATTTTCATATAACTTTAATTTCTCACTTAAAACGCGGTGAAACATATTGAAATATAAATTATTGATTAAAACTCTTGATAAATATATTCAAGTAAATACCAAGTGTTCTAATTAGTATTTTATAAATTCTTCAACGTAAAGATTTACTTAACGTATATTATAATTTATTTATTGTGAAAGATTATAAAACAGGAAGTCATATTTATTAAATTAATTCATAAATTAATGAAAATATTCTTTTGTTTTTTTAGAATTGGTAAAATATTTCTAATATAGGCAGAAAGACCGATGGTCGATTGCCGTTTTCTAAGGACAACGGTATGACATAGTATAAGATTTATATTGTTAATTTATTGTATACAAAATTGTTTGCAGAAATACAGATGATATATATATATATATATATATATATATACAGAGAGGTTTTTTTATCATTATACATTAGGGGAAGTGTATACCTGCAAAAAACGCCAGTCAAACGCATTGAATCGATTAATGAGTCTATGTTTAGTTCATTATTTGACATATGTGTGTTTAATTACGTGTTATAGGCAACTAAACACACATATATAAATGCGTTTGACTCGCGTATTTTACAGGTATACATTCGGAAAATGTATACTGATAAAAAGAGCCCTCTATATATACAGAGAGGTTTTTTATCAGTATACATTATGGGAAGTGTATACCTGCAAAAAAAAAAACGCGAGTCAAACGCAATGTGTGTATGTTTAGTTGCTTATTTGGCATATGTGTATCCAATTGCCTGTTATAGACAACTAAACACACACACATCAATGCGTTTGACTCGCGTATTTTGCAGGTATACATAGGGGAAATGTATACTGTTAAAAAAAGCTCTCTGTATATATATATATATATATATATATATATTTCTAATATTACATTTTATAAATTTTACTAAATTAAAAGGTTTCTCCGGCTTAAAGACCTCGTTCGATGACCTTATGAAACTTTTTTGGATTCAATAAGTTGATTTATTTAATGATTCTAATATCACATTTTTGAGATTTTACTGAGTTAATCCATGAAATAATAATATTATAAAGCTTTTAACAGTTCCCCGCCTACAGCTAAGAGATTTCTGATATTGTTTGCGAAGTCGAGAAGGGCTTTTGTAAATAATATTGCTATGATATAAGATATCAACCCAATTTTCGTCTAAAAATACATTTCTTAATTTAGACTCTAAATATTTTTTTTAATGGAATACGGTCACTTCACACAACTATCTAATATTGTAATTCTTTTTATAATAATATATGTAAAATAATTTTATATCTTATATTGTCTTTTTTACTAAGGCTTTTATGATTCAGTCAATACCAATGTACGAATTAAAATTATTTTCCAAGTTATAAAAATTATAAGGATCAATTAACTTAGAAAATATTTGTTATTACTTCACAGAAATTTCTGACAAAACTTGAGTTATCAAACTGTGTAGGCTTTCATGACCAGTGTGATTAGAAATGTTGATTTCCAGGCTATTAGGTCGTGGTTAATTGGACCAACAGATCACAGCCTAATAGTCAGGAAATCAACATCTCTAAAACTCGATTTGTAATAAAATTAATAAATATTGGTGAAAATATATATTTCATATGTATTAAATATATTGCATGTTTGTTTTTGATTTCGTCTATTCGACGAAACTAGTCGGGACAAAATAAATTTATTTGTGAAGCAATACCAAGTGTCTGATTTGAAACATTTAATATTTCAAAATATTTCACCACATAAGTGAGCAATTAATTACATATAAATATAATCCACAATGGTTTCGAGCGTTATTACGTGGTAATCCATGTCCAATTATATGAAAATAATAACTTTGTTTTTTACCACTTTTTATTAATTATATATATATATACAAATTTTAATATAAATATGTATACATAAATACTTTTCACGACTTAAATTTCGACAGTGTTAAGTCATAAAAGAAATTTGTGTATATATGTTTATGTTAAAATTTGTATAAAAATATATATAATTAATTAAAAGTGGTACAAAAAAATAGTAATTATTTTCATTGAATTAAACATTGTTTAATGTAATGAAATGTTCAGCCACCCAAATGGTTGACGATGCCACTTGAAATTGGGCAAAAGATAGCGCCTGTGTCGTTTTTAATTTATTATGATAAATATATTTTATTTAATAAATTATATAAATTTAATTTAATGTTGGTGCAATTTAATTTAAATTTATTTCGAAAAATAAATAAAAACGCGGACGACTTATCATTAATACAATCCATATCTTACGAATGCACACATTTCAAGTCGAAATTGCATGCTGTTTTCATTTAAATCAACCGAGCCAGTCACCGACACAAAATTGAAAATAGAACACAAAAATGAAATAGTTCCAACATGGACGCGCTCCATTATTTACACGCGAATCAATACACTCAATCATCGCTCTGCCACCACTAATGTATGCGCATTTTAAATTGCATTTACTTGAAATCGGAAATACGGACCCTTGAATTTAATATTCATCCAAGAAATCAGGGGTTTTTCGTGATTTATTCTAATACTTCACGAAAAGGTATGTGAAATGGAATTTACGGATTTATAATTATATTGACTAGATTAATGGAAATATATTATATTATATTTCAAATAAATGTTACAATGATTTCAAACTTATTTTCATGTAGAGGATGTTTGAAAGAGAGCGCCGGATTTTATTTTGAAGAAAAACACATGTATTATTTGAATATATATATACAATGTGGTCAATTTAAGATATTTCGATGAAATATCTCGAAAACTACACATCGAATAAAAAAAAAATAATTAAAATTTGTTCGCCTCGGAGAGATACGAAACTCGACCCACTAGCTTCAACCCCCTAGGGGGTAGGAGGTGAGAAATAGAAAGTTTAAATAGGAACTCCATTTTTTGTACGGATTAGAATACTCTGGGAAACATAAGAAGGACTTACCAAAATTAGACACCTCAACAACCAACTTTATAATCAGTCCAATGAACTGCTCTACGATACATGCAAAATTCCCCCAATAAATATAAAAATATTTTTATTTCAACATAAAGGAAAATAGTTTCGATTAAACGTAAAATACAACAGACAAATGGCTACCACGAAAGCTCTGGCAAAGGGTTATTCTCTTGTTGAAATTTGTAATAAGGTTTTCGATTGAAGATGGCTGTATTTCACCAATAGCTCGCCGTATTACCTTTTCAAAATGTCCAACTGTTTCAGGTTTATTCGCATACCCTAAGCTACGGAAGAGACTTAAAAGTTAAAACTATGCTTCAAACGATACTTTAAAATCAAAATTAAGCTACAAAACATACTTTAAAATTAAAATTATGCCACAAAAGATACTTTAAAGTCAAGTTGAATATTTTAGGGCGCTTCACTTTAAAGTCAAAATCAAATCATAAACGATACTTTAAAGTCAAAATTAAGCTGCAAAAGAGACTTTAAAGGGAAAATTAAGCTACAATAGAGACAATACAATAATTTAAAATTATACTATAATAGCATGTTTAATTTTATCAACCTTGTATGTATATTTAAGTACAACATGCTCATAATATAACAATTCTTGTATCTTCTAAATTCCAGGGATTGCTTCTAAAAATCTTCAAAAATGTTATGGTTATTTGGTAAATTCATCACAAGACAATCCAAACCGATAATATTATTTTACGCCCCATACTATGGATTCATTGAGATAATGAAAGCCCGAATATGCGGTTGCGGCCACTGAATTACAAATCTATGCAGTATTGGCTGTCATAAATGTCAACCGGCCTGAAAATACAGAAATTCGCACTCAGTATTAAAATTATGCCTCAAATGAGACAATTATAAGGGAGATTTTAAAGTAAAAATTAAGCCACAAAAGAGAATTTAACGTTAAAATTGTGCTTCAAAAGAGACGTTAAAGTGAAAATTATGCTTCAAAATAAACTTTAAAGTCAAAATTATGTCACAAAAGAGACTTTAAAATCAAAATTATGCCACAAAATAGACTTTATAGTCAAAATTATGCTACAAAAGATACTTTAAAGTGAAAATTAAGCTACAATAGAGACTTAAAAATTAAAATTATGCTTAAAAGGAGACTCTAAAGTAAAAATTATACCATAAAAGTGACTTTAAAGTCAAAATTATAATACAAAAGAGCTTTTAAAATCAAAATTAAGCTACAAAAGAGACTTAAAAATTAAAATTATGGTTTAAAAGAGACTTTAAAGTCCAAATTGTGCTTCAAAAGAGACTCTAAAGTCAAAATTATGTCACAAAAGAGACTTTAAAATCAAAATTATGCCACAAAATAGACTTTATAGTCAAAATTATACTACAAACGATACTTTAAAGTTAAAATTAAACTACAATAGAGACTTTAAAATTAAAATGATGCTTCAAAAGAGACTCTAAAGTAAAAATTATGCCATAAAAGTGACTTTAAATTCAAAATTATATTACAAAAGAGCTTTTAAAATCAAAATTAAGCTACAAAAGAGACCTAAAAATTAAAATTATGGTTTAAAAGAGACTTTAAAGTCCAAATTGTGCTTCAAAAGAGACTCTAAAGTCAAAATTATGTCACAAAAGAGACTTTAAAATCAAAATTATGCCACAAAATAGACTTTATGGTCAAAATTATGCTACAAACGATACTTTAAAGTTAAAATTAAACTACAATAGAGACTTTAAAATTAAAATGATGCTTCAAAAGAGACTCTAAAGTCAAAATTATGTCATAAAAATGGCTTTAAAGTAAACATTATGTTACAAAAGAGATTTTAAAGTCAACTTTAAGCTACATACGAGACTTAAAAATTAAAATTATGCTTTAAAAGAGACTTTAAAGTCAACAATATGCCACCAAAGAGATTTTAGACTAAAATTTAAGCAAAGAAAATCTCTGGCAATGATCAACAAAATTCGATCAATCCCTTTTTCTAACTGCAAGAAATTACTTACACTGTAAGTTTTACAAACATCTATTGAAACATTAATTTCATTGTAAAAAATAAGGCCGAAAGAGACTAAAGTCAAAGTAATGTCATAAAGAAGACTTTAAAATCAAAATTATGCCACAAAAGAGACTTTAAAGTTACAAAAATGTTTCAAAAAAGACTTCAGAGTCAAACTAAGCTATAAAAGAGACTTAAAATTTAAAATTATGCTTTAAAAGAATCTTTAAGGTTAAAATTATATCACAAAAGACACTTTAAAGTCAAAATTGAGCTACAAGAGACTTAAAAGTCAAAATTATACTTCAAAATAGACTATAAAGTGAAAATCAAGCTATAAAACAGACTTAAAAGAGAAAATTATGCTTCAAAAGAAACTTTAAAGTCAAAATTATGCTACAAAAGAGACTTTAAAATTACAAATATGCTTTAAAAGAGACTTAAAAGTCAAATTAAGCTACAAAAGAGACTTAAAAGTCAAAATTAAGCTACAAACGATCAAAATTAAACGAAAGAAGTCACTTGAAAGTCAAAATTAAGCGAAAAAATTAAAACTAAAAATGAAACTTAGTTATTTTTGTTTTCCTTCATATAGCCCAAAAGAAAGAGGCGTTAGATCGCGCGATCTTGGTGGTCAATGTTGATCGGAAAATCAGAAAAATTGATTCGAGAAATGACACGGCCTGGAAACTTAACCTGCAATAATACCATTGATTCACGTCTGGCAGATCGCACCGTCTTGTTGGAAAACCATATCTTCCACACCAATTATATCCAATTGGGACTACAAAAATTGCGGTTAAATTTCGCGATATCTTACACCATTCACAGTTATCGCATTTCCACCCACATTTTCATAGAAATACTGTCCAATCATTCCGCCAACCCTAAATGCCCGTGAAACAGTTATTCACGGTGTATGCATTGATTATACGAGTATCACACGAGGATTTTTAGCATCCCATTTATGTATCTTTCGAGTCGAAAATATGCCGCATCTGAAAAAAATATTTTGTTCAAAAAATCCGCTTTAATTTGATGATGCTTCAACACCCAATCAGCAAATTCATGGCGCTACGCATGGTCCCTTGGCTTGATTTCTTGCACTAATTGAATCTTGTACGTGTGGAAATGCAGATCTTTTTACCAAAATTCGTTGCGTAATGCTTCTGGAAATGTTTAATTCTTGACCACGATGCCTAATGGATGTTCCTGGATTCTCGGCCACACGTTCCCTTACTGTGACTATATTTTCGAGTAAGATAAGGACGAGGACGAACAATGGTCTTCTGATCCATCAACGTATATTTGGTTTCCATTTTTTAATTAAACGCCTCACTGTAGGTTAAGGCGCATTATTGCGACCGAAAGCTCTGACGTTCTGTTCATGCAAAACTTTCACAATTTTTGTAATGCGTTTTTACAATAATTAAACGTTCTTTGTTTGAATACTTCTCCATTTTCTAAAATCGCATGATCTGTACTTGATAACTGTAAAAAAACGTACAACTCGTATTAACAAAATGGTGGCAAATTTAAATCCAGTGCTCTTATCCAAACAACACTGGCACTGGATTTAAATTTTATAAATTAAATGCTATTTTGTAATTAAACTTATTTCTATTAATATTTCACATTTAATGAAACGTTCAGTCACCTTCATCTAGCGTATATTTATTGGGATTTTATTATTAATGTAAAATTTTGAGTTATTTTATTTAATCACTCAATACAAGATCGTTAAAACTAAATCTTGACAACTTTGTAGAAACTTGGACAAGAAATGATGTTTTTAATGTTGTTTATAGATTCGATGAGAATGAGATTAGAGGCAAACATGGGGACTTAATATATAAAATTACAATTTTTCGAATTATACAGTCATTTTAGAGCAAAATTACAATATATAAAATATCTGACTCTTTAAAATTGATTAAGGACACTCTAGACAAAACAGTTATCAACGTGATTACCAAATGAGAACTATTTGAATGCTTTGAATTGTGCTTAAGACAGAATTACTTTCAATACGACGGAAAGTTCTATCAACAACCATCAGGACTGATTCACCTCTGAGCCCTCTTTTAGCAGAAATATGCATATCTAATATAGAGGTCATTTTTGATCTCAGCACAAATAAGAAAATTATATATTACAGATATGTTGATGACGTTTTAGCCTGTTTTGTCGGCACCTCCAGACAGAACAATTTTTAAATTCAATTAACAACTAAATAAAATGAAACAAAGTTGATTCATACATTTGCAGTTATTTAAATTACAATGAAATTAAACAAGGAAAATTTCTGGCAATGATCAATAAAATTATCGATTAATCCCCTTTTCCCAACAGTAAAAAATTACTTACACTAAGTTTTACAAACATCTATTGAAATAACTACTTCCCGAGCATTTACCCCGTCGGACATTGGATTACACAATAAATATTTGTTGTTGCATTGCAACATTACTGTGAATTGCAACAGTTTGAGTAATAAGTTAAAGACGACGCAAGCGCCACCTTTTGCCTAATTTCAAGTGGCATCGTCAACGATTTGGTAGAGACCGAGAATCATTGTTTCGTCCACTAAAGGAAGGCGAACTTAAGTGTGAACAGTTTGAGTATTTTTTTGTAGTTCGGAAAAAGGGTTTGATCGAATTTTATTAATCATTGCCAGAATTTTTCCTTGTTTAATTTCATTGTAATTCAATTAACAACATTCATCCTAAGATTAAGTTCACTATGGAAACTGAACAGAATTATCACATCAATTTCTTAAATATCACCACAACTCATAACAACAATAGTCTAGAATTTAATTTATATAGAAAGCCAACAAACGTAAATTTAACAATATCGTTCAACTCAAACAGTTACATATCACATAAATTATCAGCATATTTCTTGATCCATAGAGCCCTGTCAATAAAAATGTCTCCGGAAAGTCAGAAGAAAGAATTAGGAAATATTTTCGAAATTAGTCAAAAAATAGGTTTCCAATAGAACTAATACAAAAATTAATTAATAAAAAAAAAACAGCAACAATTAGCCTGTAACGAAATATATCCGAAGATACGAAATAATCCAGATGCTCCTTACCTGACACTCACGAATTTCGGAAAAAGAACAGAAAACATTGCTCATATTTTTAAAAAACTTCACTGTAAAATAACCTTCAAATCTAAAAATAAACTATCTAACATACTATTCAACACAAAAGATGGAATTAAAGAACACAAGAAATGGAGGGTGTATTAAATACAATGCTCGAAATGTAACAGCCTAGATCGAGGGGTGAATTAGTTTTAAGTGGACTTTATTTTTAATTTATCAGAAGAGCCGGCATCGGGGGCGCACAAAGGGTAACAAATCTAGTACTGCCACTTACCTTTAGTCCAATCCGCACCGCTAACTTCTGAATCGAATGATGTAGGTGGTTTTCTTTATGAATCTAACTATTTACTGCTTTATGTGTGGCGCTGTACCGCTTTATCAAGCGGTAAAGCATATATTTTTTCCACTTGATCGCTTTTCAAGCCGTGCAGCTGTAAACAAAACCGCCATCTTTTCGTGAACGTCCTTATTATCGAAAGCGTGTTCAGGGAACATTAAGCGCTTTGCGCTGTAGCGCTACACGTCTAAAATTCCCTGAACGCGACCATTGTTTCGTCCACAAAAGGAAGGCATTGCAGATGGAACATACTAGTCTGATGAGGTTCGAAAAAACGAAATGGGCATCACTAGTTATCCATACGCTAGCTGAATGGTGGCTGAATATTTCATTAAAAGTACTAAAAAATTATTACTTTTATAAACCTTTACACTCACAAATTCACATATACATAAAATCGATGAACGAACTAAGCATAAAAATTTTATATGAGTAAAGGAATATAAACTTGTTGAATTCAACAAATTGAAGTCACAGACAATTTATATTTTTTTTATTAATAATAAGACAGTTATAGCTAAAATGATTTTTTCTTGAAAAAAAAAAAAGGTCTGGATAAACCTAATAACATTTTCACTTTACCCTGCACATATTTTTCCACCAACAAAAAAGTACCCTAATGAAAATATCAATCATCGCACGATTTTTTCTCCCCCCTCGGCTTTATTTTCGCAACGATCGAAAATTAATCTGTTTAATTGCCGACGGGAACAAGGCGGTCTTGAGTGGCCCCCGGGGGGATTGATTTTATCGGCCGCCCCACGTCATCAATCATGTCTGAAAACCACCCCTCCCCCCCGAAACTCGTGGGGAGCTGTGCATTCCGCAGCGCGCGCGAAAAAAAAAGTACGCGAAACGGGGCTAATGTCGTCGGGGCTGCGCGTGTATATATCACATACCCCAGGAACTACCGAACAGCCATCGGCTCACGCCAGACATTCAAATCGCATTAGGTCTACAGATGGGGGCGGATTACCGAAGTTGATTTAGTGAGCCCGGGGATTGTTTGGATCGGGAATATTTAATCTGCGCATTTCGGTTGATTGTTAGGAATGTTGTGCTGTGTGTGGATTTATACTTTGTTGTTGTTTTGAGATTGGGTGTGAGAATATCATGTATGGGTTTTAATTTATATAAAAAAAAAAACATTACTTCAAGTAGAAAAAAGAATAAATAAAAAGAATGTAAAAATAATTAATAAATTATTTCTTTTTTAGCTACTGTGATCATTTGACTTGTTACATAAGTACTATAACAAATGTCTAATAACATACATTTACTGTTGCATAACAATAACATATTGTATAATGCAACAATTTTTGAATAGAAAATATTTAATAGAAAAAACATGTTTTTGTAATTAAAATAAAAGTTACGTAATATAAGACTATCTTCAGACACGTGTTTCAGGATTTCATCCCTCATCAGTACTGCTGTGCCTTAGGTAATTGCAAAGTTGTTAATTCAATTGATTAAAATTAATTAAAACGCACCGTCTCCTCTTAGATCCCCGATGGAAGTGATCGTTAGAGTACGTCTTTTGGGTTATTAAAAAAAAAAGTTATTTAAACTCACATTTAATAAAATGTTCAGCCACCATTCATCTAGCGTATGGATAACTAGTGGCTAAACATTTCATTAAGTATGAATTTCGTTTCCTGTTCTCATAAACAGGACAAGTTCACCTTCCTTTGTTGGACGAAACAATGATTCTCGGTCGTCTACTTTGTAGACCCAAATCGTTGATGATGCCACTTGAAATTAGGCAAAAGATGGCGCTTGCGTCGTCTTAAATTTATTAAGATTGTTTCAACTCCTCCAATATAAATTTACGAAAAATCTACACATAACTTAAATTTGATATATAGTGTTAGCTATAAAGTGATGACTTTAACTAATAATCACACTGGCTGTGAAAGCTTATTATTAGGCTTATTACAACTCATAATAAGTCTGTAATAAAAATTAAGAGTTCACATAACTAACTAAACATCTTTATTCAAATGTGTACAATAATATATAAAATTAGAATTATATTCTGTAGATGAATTAGCTATCGGAGGGAGGTCTTTCAGCCGTGTTCACTTTTGTTTTTTCTATTTAACTCATTATTTATCTCTTTTCAAACTGTGTAGGCTTTCCCAGTGCGATTATTAATGTTGATTTCCAGGGTATTAGGCCGTGGTCTGCTGGAGTTTAATCTAAATGTTTCGCTAATAACTGCGGTCGGCATCTTCATTGACTCTGTGGACGAAAAGCGTAGGGGTAGTTACACCATAAATGTTCATCATCGATAATCGCACACACGTGACCGAACTGTTTGCCTTACAGATCGACCATCGATGGGTATTTATGGTGGTTCACCATAGATGTTAGAAGAAGTGGGAACCTTCTTTATTAATTATTTTTGTATATTCTTGTAAAATGAGGATTTCCGTAATAAATTATTTTATGGATTAATTATATACAGAGAGTTTTATGTAACACCGAACATACTAGAATGTACTCAATGTTGTCAATGTTCAGGAACACATCAAAGCATTGAATGCGATGTGATTGGCTACTACATAGAGATAAAGAATAAGAGGGCCAGATCCATGTATTTAGCGGGAAACGCGCGCAACGCCATCCAGTGCCCAAGTGGACTACTATTTCCAAAGTTTCAAACCTTTATAAGGATTTTGAGGTTAGGTTCATATACACACTATAATATAACTAATGGCGGGACTTTTGAACATTTTTCTATTTATAATATTTTGTTCACTATTTTACTTCAAATTATTGATATAAAAGTTTTTTTAATGTGCTATTTTACAGAAAAAATACCAGTAGATCATGCAAATAAGAAATTGCAATTAATAAAATTATCTGAAAAAATAACATATAGAAACAACAATATTTTTAAGTAAAATATATTAAACTTATAAAAGTATCGTTTAACCTGTTGTTACTTCATATATTAATTAAAACATATTAACAACAGTTATAATTTGAATTAATTGATATCTCCCAGCTTATATGAACTCCTTTCCTTAAAGAATCTAGAAAAATATGGATGTAAATATTACTTCAAGAACGTCTACGTTAAATACATTTTTTCTAATGGAAAATATTGTAAAAAGCATAAACCATATAATAAAAAATGAAGATTCATAGACCGAAAACATATTTTGATAATGTGGGAAATAAATTATATTTATTAATAATTCATTAATGCTCGATTGGTTCATAATTTTAAGTTATGTATATTCTTTCAAAAATATACAATTCATAGAAATTAATAAGCAAACGTATTTTAAACTACAAATAATAACTTACCAGTTGTAGTTTTATAAGAAAAAGCGAAGAAACTTCTGACAAATACAAAAAAAAACTGTAAAAAACAATTCATGTGATTTACATCAATCAAATTGAAATATGGCAAACTGATCCTTATTTTGAACATCTTTAATGTTTAATTAAAAGTATAAATATTTAAGAAATATACCTTATAGGGCGACAAAAGTCACCAATAATAAATAAATCATTGTAAAAACCCAAAAATAAAGTATTTTAAATTTTCCACTTGAGACTTCAGCGCCTCCAGTGCTCAAGTGGACAACTAAAGCCGTGTTTCCCAATTTCATATATTATCCGACCCTCTTGGGCCACTATTTCTAAAAATAATATAGTCAACCCAAACTAAACCCTTTTCCGTCAAAAATGACTTACACTTGTCAGTTATCGCAAGCAAGTGATATTTACTGTTCTGGCTCTTAAAGCAGAAGTAGACGATGAGTTGGACATCTTTTAATGTATACAAAGGAGGATAAGATTTTTATGGTATGCATTGCGGTTAAGTATAATATTCATAATTATACATGTTGCACTTGACATAATAGTTGACATTAGAAATCGTAGCCAATCACATCGCACCCAATGCTTTGATGCGTTTCTGAACAAATCGAACATAGGGAAATTTACATTGAGTACATTCTAGTATGTTCGGTGTTACATAAAACTCTCTGTATATCATATAATTACAACGAATTATATCGATAAATGAACACGGTTAATTGACTAAACAAATATATATGTAACTACCCTAGGTTATGGGCGAGTGTATACGCCCCGACATGTATAAAAGTAGAGGGGCAACCTCTCAGACAAGCACGGATGAGCCCACATTACTACACCCCTCCTGACCGCGAGGAGAAATAAAATTATTTGATTTTTCTGTTTTCAATTGCGAAGGTGCGAATAATGTATCGCAGTGAAGGTGCTTCGATATGAACGCTATCATATCAATAAACATATTTGGTTTCACATCGCTGTGATTGCGAGGGTGCGATCATCTATGATAAACAGTAGTGCTCCTAATGATCTCCTTGATGTCTCCTCGGCGACTGGTCTCTTTTATTTAAAATATAACAGTATAATGTATTATTTTAACGATCAATCTAAACGATACAAAAAAAACTTGAGACTTATGTTTTACACCCCCTATAAAATCTCCAAAATTACGAATTAGCATACTTTCAAACCTTTTTACAGCTTTGGACACTTTTCGCGTACCTGTCCGTCCCCAAAATTTACGGCGGCCCGTTTAATTGCGGCTTTGGTATTGAACGGGGCCGTAAACGTTTATCGTGGATTGTAAAAATGAGGGGAGAAAGCGGCGCGCATTTTATGTACCAATAAATAATATCGCTCAACTGCGAAAGTTTCCCAATTACGAAGAAAACCCGTCCCGGGGAATTCGGGAGTTCGGTATGCGGGCACAATTAAGTTTCGTACACGGAAATGTAAAGAAAATAATTGGATAGTTCGGTTTGTTTGAATGTGCATACACTCGCCGTGGGGAAATATTGTTGTGGAGTTTGAGACTTTGTTACTTGGGATATTTTTCCTGGGTTGGAGTTATGTTCTTTCAGATCGTATTACGTTAGTGATAGTAAGGTATGCACATATATTTGAGTACAAAACTTATTTTACTTATTATAACTTTATAAAATTGTATAAATAGAAAAGAGTTTTCATTCACTTGGTCACAGTTATTTAAATATATTAAATAAAAATGATTTGAAAATAATTAATAAATTATTTCCATTGCGCTGATTGTATTTGAATTAATTTAATTGATTTATTTTAACATCTTTAAATTATGTAAGGCATAGCCTGTACTGACGAGGGATAGATCCCGAAATACGTGTCTGCAAATGGCCTTATATTAAGTAACGTTCCTTTTGTTCTTTTTACATTAAATTTTTTTCGGATCAAAATTTGTTGCATTATGCAATATTTTATTGATGAACAGCAGGTGTACATTATGTAATTCAATGTTCGGCGTGGGAAATAGTTGTTTTAATGTGCATTTGTTTAACGTACTTCTGTAGCGTAAGTCAAAAGTCACAGAGCTAAATGTGGAAATAATTTATTAATTATTTATAAAATTGCATATTAACAATTTTATAAAGTTATAATCAAACAAAATACATATTCTACCGTATAATGCAATATTTTTTTTTTATTTTAAGATAATAAATTGCACTCATACAATTCATTCAAAAGTCCCTGGAGAATGTGGAAAGGTGGTGTGATGTAGTTTAGGTATAAACCCTCGTAAGACGGAGCTGATGCTTTTCACAAGAATACATAAAATACCTAACTTCGAGACACCCATATTGGAAGGTATAAAATTGGAGTTAAAGGAGTAAGCAACATTTTTGGGCATTATAGTTGACAGGAAACCCAATATCCAGAAAAGAGCAAAGAAATCCATGGTTACACTCTAGTCTTGCAAGAAGGCCGTGGGTGGTAATTGGGGTATGAAACCTAATACTATCCACTGGATCTACACAACAGTGGTGCCGTTTATTATGCTCTACGAGGTATAGTGGACAATTATGGAGAAAAAGTCTCACCAGGTTATATTGGAGATGAAACAAAGGGCGCCGTTTTTGTTAATCACGGGAGCCCTGAAAACAGCCCCTACGAAAATGCTAGAAATACTGCTAAATCTGACCCCTATATACTTATCCTGCAGACAGTCAATAGCCAATAGGGCAGTAAGAATAAACTCTATAGGACTACTGTATACCGGCAAGCAGGGTCACTCAATGATCCTCTGGAATCTAGGCAACAGTCCGACTAAGACGGACAGATGTGTACCTGAAGTACACTTCGAAAACGTCTTTTGAACACATATCCCTCTCAACATGAGGGAAGGTACCACACGCTGATTTTTAATTAGCTCAGGTTGAATTTATGAGCTAGGAGAGTAGAAACACAATGTGTTTCAAATAGTTTATTTAAAAATTAGCAAAAAAAGAGAGAAGTCACACGGTGTAATAGGTAACAGGGTAGACCTAGGGTGACGTCGGCATCTGGATGCAGGTGGCGTTCGAGCGGCAGCACAGCGTCTTTGGGATGAGCGACGGTATGTGTCGTTGGCGTCGGCACGATGTGGCGTCCGGGTTGGATCCAGGGGTAGAAACAAATACTACACTGGTAGTGTTGGCGTCGAGGCGGTTGCACTGGCAACCTGGATGCTCCGCGTCGATGTTGACTGCAAGAACGACGGCGGAACGGCTAATGTCGCCGTTGGGCTGGACTTCCTGGAGTCGGTGGGTTTCTGAACTGGATTCGGCAGCAGAAATGGACACTACATTGGTAGTGTCAGTGTCGGGCAGAGTTTCCTGGCGTTGTCTCCTTGAGGTTAAAATAAAAAAAGACGCTAGAATTTTAAGGATTGGTTACCCTTAAGACCACTGGCTGTACCATGTACAGCACGAAAGTGTACTGAAGATCTGGGTGGATTTCTCACTTATTTATACCACGAATATTGACCAGAGGTATCTTCTCTGAATAACTCGGCCTGGAATGATCTATCTAGAACACTACATGCAGAGGTATGAGCTGTCTGCGAAGCGGTAAAATCAGTACTGAAATACATGCGATAAGTATGGGAATCCTCATGGACAGCCAGGCCGTCCTAAAAGCACTAAACAGCCAATGGTGCAACTCAAAAAAGGACCATTAGGTGCAGAAAAGAGTTAAACAAGCTCACTAGACGATGAGACGTGAGCCTCATTTTGGTTCCAGCGGCCTTATTCCTGAAATCGACCGCATGAGATCGTTCGTACGCAACTATCAAATTCACATGTAAATTCCTATCTAAATGACAGACTTCATACGCCCGAAACGTTCGATCAATTTCAGGAATACGGGCCCAGGTCACAGTAACATTAAAGGAAATGAAATGGCAAATAAGTTTGCACATAAGTCTTGTACCTTGACTTCCGGCCATTACTCACCAGATGGAAACATCCTATAAAAAAAATAGGACTGTGTTAGATGAATTCATTAAAACCCTAGTAAATAAAAGATGGAAGAATGAAGGAAAGTGTCTCATAACGAGACAACTATGGCCGAGACTCGATATATCCAACAACGAAAAAGTAAAGTCGATATAAGGTTGATGGTAGGGATTATTACTGGCCACTGTCATCTTGGGAAACACAGGAAAGTCATGAAAATGACGCATTGAAGGGGCTGCATGTGGCTGATGAGGAAGAAGAGACAATTCTTCACTTCCTCTTAGGTCAGTGCTCCGCCTTAGAAGAAATTAGAGAACAACTTTTATGAATAGCTCACATTAGTAGGTTAACAGATGGGAGCCTGGTCAACTATTTTAAGAGCTCCAACTGGTTTTAGAGGATTGTATAAACGGTAGCAATGCTTCCACCTATGTGGTAACGCAATGGGCCTTGAATGACCTAAGTTAGCCTACTGCTGCTACTGCTATCTAACATAACCTAACTCATCATAACATTTTAGAACTGTAAAAACTACATTTTCATTATTCAGGCATAATTTTTATTCAACATTATTTACTGGGAAGGTTTTCTTTAACACGAGTGCCGCGAATGAACCAATTTTCAACATAACAGCACGTAACAGCCAATTAGGCCAGGTAAAATCTACCTAATCTAATTGTATCTTTTAACCTTTTAACTGCATGCAAAACTATACGCGTCCGCAGTGCTAAACGCAAATATTTGCGAAAAAATAAATACTTTCAAATTTATTTTCGGCTAAAGCCTAGTATAGCACCCACCTTTGCAGCGTGAAGTTGGCCGCGTAACGCCAATCAAACTTGACGCTTACGTAGAGTCGTAGAGCATGTACAATACGAAATACGGCCACGAGATGGCGATACAATTTTGGTTGTAGAAAATATGTCTGTAGAAATGGGGTTATTAGGTTAAGCACTGTCTAAGTTTTCCAAAGATAAAATAACATAAAAGAACGATTTCCTTAAAAAGGGTATCAGGTTACGTTAGGCAATGTTTAGGTCTTGCATAGATGAAATGATATAAAAGAATGATTCCCTTAAAAAAGGTGTCAGGTTAGGTTAGGCAATGTTTAGGTTTTGCATAGATGAAATGATATAAAAGAGTGATTCCCTTAAAAAAAGTGTCAGGTTAGGTTAGGTAATGGCTAGGTTTTGCATAGAATAAATGAGAGAAAATAGGATTTTTCTCGATAGAAAGACGTTTTAAAACAAAATGTAGGAAACTATACTTATCGTTGGCCATCTATCGTCAGTATTGAGAACTAATGGGATCATTCGCAGATGAAAACACAAGGAAACAATCTCACATATCGCTCCATGAATGACGTATTTTTGCGAAATATATTTTCGTTAATTTCTCAATTAATTGCTGTTTTAACTCAATAAAAGTATGATGCAGTGTAATGAAAGTGTAAATATGTGCGTTAAATAACAAAATAATGTTTTTTGGTGTGGCGGAAATACAAAAATTCAGTGACATAACCTCCCGACTTTCGAGTTAAATTGTGAGAAAAATATAAGTGAAAACCCCATAAAACCACTAAAAATCAACTCCTACGTCTATCAGTTATCTTAAAAAAACACCCCTTTGTAGGGGTTTTCGAATAGAAACTGAAATTTGAAGGGGGGGGGGGGGCTATACTAGGCTTTAAGCTTATTTTCATTTAAGATACATTTAATGTTACATAGGTAACATGAAAGATCATGGAATAAAACTATAAAAATTAAATATTTTTCGAAAATAGTACAACTATTTGTTTTTGGAATCTAACTAACTTACCGAAAGATAAGCGTATGAATGTAAATCAAAAGTTATTGTAAACTATATTATATACTATAATCACAAAAAATCAAAACAAACCAGTTTTTCTGGTTATGATAAAGTTTGAAATATCGCCCAACGCACAAACCCACTTGACACTCCGGGCACCAAGTTGTGCGTTTGCCTTTTCTTTCGGCTCTTTCTGTGTTATTACAAACGTGCCATATTCGTTGACATTTTTTTGTCTTGGCTGTTGAAACATTGTCCTGAAAATATGCGGCTAATCTATCAATAAGCTTGCTACTACGTCCACCCGGACGAGTTGCGGTAAGGGTTCCGTGTTTACAAAGAATTTGTCATATAATTTGGCGTGGCATTTCACGCTGTTGCAGCTGTGCTGTTTAACACAACTGATTTTTTTGTGCTGAAATCTGCTGTGCAGAATATAAATTAACAATTTTGTTGTGCTGACATCTGTTGAACAGAATATAAATGAACGTTTTTTAAATATGGAAACTTCAGAAGCGAGAAATGTTCTGATATATTTATTATTTGAAACAATCTCTCATATTTTTATTTTATATATATTTTCCATATTTTTGAAAACTTTCTACGAATTGACAAAAAATATATTCATTATTTCTAGTTTTCACTAAATTTAAATTGCACGAGTTTAAAATTGATAAGTTTATCAATTTATCTTATATAAATGAAAAAAATAACTTATTATACCACTCGACACTTTTGCGTACACAAAAAATAATTGCATGTTAGCTTTGTCTACAAGCTTCATGTTGTAGGTATAATATAGCACAAAGCCGCGTTTTAGAATTCGTTGTTGTGTTCTATGATTTATATTCCCATTATCTACCAATATTCCTCTATGAAAAGTATGTATAATTTTTGCACAACTTTCTGCGTGAATGCTTATGTGTGTAAAACGGCCTTTAGATGTCATTGCCAAAATGTTTAATTATTCACAATTCCAGGACAAATCATGTTTTGTATTTATTTTTCGAGCCTCTGATTTTGTAATATTTGTTTGTAAATGTCATTTACTTTTTTTCGATATGGAGAAAATAATTAATATTTGATGATCGATTGGTGTATTGCAACATAAGCACAAAGTATTCATTGTTGGAAAAATAAATATAAGAAAGGTGGAGACATAATTTTTCACACAACTGAGCCCATGTCGATTACATGGTATATTATATAATAAAACATAAACACTTCCTCGTGAATATCGTTAAAATTAAGTATGCTAGCCCAATTAATACTGAGAAGAAATTTGTTTTTTGGTGTGAAGTCACCCTTTTTGAAATCATTTATAAATTATCATTACCATGCGCTTTAATTTTATTAGGTTTTATTTATGAAAGAGATGTGAATGCTGCACGTAAAGTTGAATATTGTATTATTTATCTCATTTGAAAAATATGTCCTTTTTCCATATACATTTCCCGGCGCATCCACCTTTTTCCGTACGCCAGGCAAATCACTCCGAAAATCAAACTGTCTGCCAGCAGAAAGGCACCGCATCACCATCACCGGGTCGTACGTCTGTCCCACTTCAAAAAAATAATCTAGTTCCCCGCGCCGCTTTCCATTTTTATTTGATTCAAACCGGATACATCCACCCTTATAAAAATCACGCAATAACAATATCAACTCAGGCTTCAATATATTTTTATTTCGCCTTTCCCCCCAGAATCCGCGACCGGAGATGGAAATTTGTACCGGATTACATAATTTCCCACTTTCCACGGCGTTTACTGTTCCGCGTCTCCCCAGGGTACAGGGCGGGATCGGGTGGAATCCTTACAGGAAGCAACTCGCAATTTAATATCGTAATTAGGACCGGGTGCCACCGTCCTCACTCTAATGGATTATGTGCTAGTTATTTTTTTGTTTCGGCGAGAGAAGGTGAATTCTTAACGGAGTTTGTTGTGTAATTTTATTTAGTTAATTACGAAGAGTAGGAAAGTTAAAATTGCACTAGACAACAATTATTTTTTATTCTATATAAACGTGTATGTAACAAATTAAATGTTTAATTTGTTATGTGATATAAGTCAAAACTTTACAGTAGCTAAAGAGGGAATTATTTATTAATTATTTTCAAATTATTTTAATTTAATTTATATAAATGTGATCAAGAGAATAAATCCTTTTCTATGTATGTAATAATGAAAATTGAAGTAATTTAAAATGTATCAATGCAGTTTTCATTTAAAGAATAAAAAAGAGATAATATTGAAGAATCAATAAATTATTACTTGGTTTATTCCTTTCTTCACAAAAGTGAATCAAGTTTTAATTTATTGATATAAAAAACTTCACGTAAACTCAAATCAATTTATTGTGAATATTGAAGAAATAATATATAATATTTATTTATTTATTTATTTATTAATACAAACCCAACAGACATAGTCCATTGACAGGGTTTACAATATTTACAAAATTATTTTATATGGCGAGTACAAAGTTAATAAATTCGGTTTAAGACAATCTAAAAGAACGCGTTTATAGTAAACAAATGGCATATTAAATATATCGATACAATTCGAGTATTGGTTGTAAAGGCGAGACATTCTTGGAATGGGGGAGTTCAGATAATAATTGTATCATGTTGAGTTATAACTGAATGTTACGGAATTACGCACTGAAGATCGCGGAATCTTAAACTTAATTTGTCCTAATATTTGTGGATCGTCTACATGATTGTGTACAATTTTATGAAGAAAGCACAAGTTTATATATATATATATATATATATATATATGTAGATTATGTACTGAGATAAATTTTAAATTATGAAACAGAGAATTTTGTAGGGTAGAAGACATATCACATATCATAACTAATATAGTAGTCGTTATCAAACATAATGTTCAACAAGTGAGAAAATTGACTATTATTCAAGAATAAGGTGTAATAAAGAAGTGCTGTAATTTAAACTCTGCCTTTCCAACAAATTTAATACTATACTTTTTCTAATAGTATTAAATAATTACGCATTTTTTGTATTGCATTAAATTATATTATCAAAAAGTATTAACAATTTAATTTTTTTTTATTTAAATAAAACCGTTTCATATTTTTTCCCGCGACTTCACTGACAGTAAATTAAAGGTGATATTCTTCGCAGTTGTTTCAACATCCACAAGAGTCTCATTTTCGAAGATCTAATTATCCATTTTAACAAAACCGACATGACTGGAACTGGGCCCTTATTCCTGAAATTGTTCGCACGTTTCGGTCCTACGCGATTGTCAAATTCATATGTCAATTCTTATTTAGCTATGGGTTCACCGTGACAGAAATATTCATGTCAGACATCGAAGAGATTTTTTGTAAACAAACCACGAAGCAACATGTCTTGTTTTGGTATGGATACGTGGATGGCGCGTTTTAATGGTACAACTAGATAATTAGACCATTTCCTTAATTTGAAATAGTTCGACCCCCGGTATTATTAAAATTTACAATTGAAACTTCAATAATATCATTTTGTTGTGATTATGTAGCAACCCTTAATTATTTAACAGGCCCGTTATTTAAGTCAACATGCATTATCGGTACTTACCGTGCTTTCACCTGTAAATGAAAAGGGTGACTTGTGGACAAGAAATAAAAGACATTAAGTGAGTTTTACGGCAAGCAGCACTACTTTTATTTTTTTGGATATTAATAAATGATTACATTCATTAAGTTTGTTAAATATGTGTGCACCTTATTTTGTCATATTTTAATTTATTTGTCATGTGCATTTTGACTGAAAACTTTGCTTTGAGAGGACGGAAAAAACCCATTAAAACTGAACCGCCTCGGGGCATGACTTTTGGTTGTGTGATTATCGCAGACTGGCCCTTGCTCGTCCTGTTGCAGTTTCGGTTTTAACTTGCATTCGATTTTGTGTACAACAGAACGGGGGACATATCTTTGATTTATTTTGGTTTTTGTGATTATTTATTTGTTTCATCACAGATCGGCCTAGACACGCCCCCCGTCAGTATTTTTATGTGTATGATAGGTCGGCTGGAACGGCATCTTTGATGTGGTTTTTTTTTTTTTACTTCATTCTCAGAATCAGATTATTTTTGTTATTGTTCATTGTTTTATGTATTAGACACATTTATGTGTAGTTCAAGGAATTGGCATATTACAATCGTTCAAGGTGTGCTTCATCTTAGAATTTTTTTTGTAGTTATTGTGATTTATGTTGTTTTTCAACAACGTGTAGTTCATTTTATGAAATTGATCTGAGAATAAGTATTATTCGTTCGAGATTGTGTTCCTTTTTCTAATTTAATTCATTTAATAAATGTTTAACTTACATTACATAAGTAATTAAGTATATATATATATATATCAAGATATACTCAGTAAAAGAATTAATTGTAAAAACATAATATGTGAGAAAATAGTCCCAAAATACGAACAACCCACTTTCAGTAGCTTTAAGGTTGGTGTGCCATTCTCGTACAAAGATGTCTTTGAAGAGGATAGCACATGGGAGAGCGGAATAACAGTGTCCAGATACAATTTTTTCAGGAACAAAAAAACACAACTAAACGAAAAATAACACATGTCAATGACCTACATACACACTATAATTTTAGCTTGCTTCACTGCAATGTCCGATGTCTTAGTACAAGCTTAAACGAAATAAAATACTTAATTAATGATATTAAAAGTCTTAATATTATATGTTTAACTGAACATTGGCAAACTGCAGATGAATTGGTGACATATAATATCGATAACAATTATAAACTAATATCTTACTTCTGCAGATCAAAATACGAGCATGGAGGAGTAGCAATCTATTGTAAACGTCATATAAAAGTGTTTCCACTAATAAACATCACCAAACTAACTACCTCCAAGCACATTGAATGCGCAGGTGCTCAATTAAAATTCTCAAATTTAAAAATAAATGTTGTTTGTGTATACAGACCCCCTCAGGGGATTTATCAACCTTCTTTGAGAAACTTGATAAGATCTTAGCAGATCTAATACAAAATAACCTGCCATTCTTTATTGCGGGAGACTTTAATATTAATACTCTAATACCAACAATAGAATCGACACAGTTAAAAAATATTGTTCAATCATATAACTCCACTCTAGCTATTGCAGAAACTACGAGAATACATTACACTGGCTCAATGTCTTGTCTTGATAATATAATTACCAATATTAGTCACAATGATTACACAACTGATGTCATAAGAGTTTACACAACTGATCACAGAGCTCAACTCCTCAGCACTAACCTAGTAGCAAACAAACAACTTGTATATAAAAAGTTAAGGATATTTTCAGAAGCAGCTCAGACTGAATTTGTAAATGACCTAGAAGGTGAACATTTTCATTATACATTTGTAGCAAACAATGTCAATGAAAAATATACATGTTTTATTAACACATTCACCTTGTACCTCAATAAACATTTTCCAGTTAGACGAATTAACATCAAAGACAAAACACGGAAAGTTATTAATAACAAAGAACTTGAGCAACATAAAAGTAACATTAACGTCCTTGAAACATTAGTGACCTACTTACCCGAATACAAAGAGCATTTGAAACAGGCAAAAAAGGAATACATAACTCTATTAAGAACCGAACAGATACAACAGTATGAGCAACAACTCGCAAACTCATCTAACCGTTCAAAATCATCATGGAATGTTATATCCAACATTGTGTCCAGGACAAACAGAAAGCCAAATATTCTACCACAAAACAATAACCTTATAACCCAGGCAAATGATTTTAATTATTTTTTCCGAAACATTGCTTCTGAGTTAGTTGCTGCAAAAACTCAAAATAATAATGAATTTACTTGCAACATACCGCATAATGAAAAATGTTTTGAAATAACACCAATATCTTCATTAGAAATTGTAAAAATAATAAGTAAAATGGACAATAAAAAAAGCAGTGGATTGGACGAAATACCAGTTTCACTAGTAAAAAAATGTATTTCAAAAATCATTGAACCTCTCACACACATTTTTAATCAATCAATCCAGACTGGTATATTTCCGGATAAATTAAAATACTCAGTTATAACTCCAATCTATAAAAAAGGGGACCCGGAGTTATATGAAAATTATAGACCTGTTAGTATATTAAATACATTTTCAAAAATATTTGAATCTCTAGTTGCTTCGCAAATAATTGACTTTTTTAATGTTAATAAACTTTTTAATACTACTCAACATGGTTTTTTAAAGGGAAAAAGTGTAAACACTGCACTCTATGATTTTCTAAATCCAATTTATACAGCTATTGATAAAGGTGAATTGGCTTGTGGAATTTTCTTAGATCTCTCTAGAGCATTTGACACAATTGACTATTCCACCTTGCTAATTAAACTAGACAGCTATGGTATCCGTGGCACTGCAAACAAATGGATAGAATCATACCTACGCCATAGGAAGCAAATAGTCAAACTAAAAAGTGACAGAACAGAATCGGATGTTGTGTCGAATGCCCTAGAAACTAACATGGGGGTTCCACAGGGAAGTACTCTGGGACCACTGTTATTCCTTATATTTGTGAATGACATAATTAACCTCATTGAAAACTGTATAATCATCAGCTACGCTGATGACACTAACATTTTACTTGTAGCAGCTACATTTCCTGATGTAGCCCACACAGGAAGCATAGTCATGAACAAACTTGCAAATTGGTTCAAACTTGCAAATTGGTTCAATAATACTAAATCAGGACAAAACAAATTGTATGTTTTTCAAATGCAACAATAACTTAGCAACACCTCAATCTATTAACCTGAATAATTGCAATTATAAATTCACTACCACTACAAAATTCTTAGGAATTACATTAGATGAAACATTAAGCTTTAAACAACACATTGAAATTGTAAGCAGTAAACTTAATAAAGCATGTTACGGCCTAAGGATTTTATCTAAAAACACAAACTTAAAAATTTCAAAAATATTTTACTACTCTTACTTTTACTCAAACTTAAAGTATGGGATTCTTTTTTGGGGTAGCAGTGTAAATTTTAAATCGATTTTTGTAATTCAAAAGAGAGCCATAAGAATCATGTTTAAACTTAAATATGACTTCAGTTGTAGAGAAATTTTTAAAAGAGCCAATATCTTAACGTGCTATGCACTATATATATACGAATGTATAAAACTGTTGTGGAGTAACAGACAATTATTTCAGCATAATAAATTTCCGGGAAATTACAATACAAGACATGACATTGAGTACAGTTTCCCAAAACACAGGCTGCAATTCTTTGAAAGAAGTACGCAATACACATGTATTAAGTTATATAACAATATTCCATCACACATTAAAAAAGCTCGATCATATAGTCATATGAAAAAGATCTTGTTCCAATATCTGGTGGAACTTGAACCATATAGTATGGAGGATTTCTATAACAGAACATAATATACGGTCATTTATTTCATGATTGTCATTTATACATATATAGAATACAATGTAGATATGATATTATTATAAATTTTTTTTTTTGGGTTGACTTGTTTTAATGTTTAGCAATGTACATTTATGTAATATTGTTGTTCCATTGAAAATAAATATTATTATTATTATTATTATTATTATTATATATATATATATATTTCGAGAGGGTAAAAAGTTTAAGATTAAAATCTAAAATTTAGGTATTAACTAGAGATAGGAGTGAAACTTTATAATAGTACTTACGTACTTACGTACTTTCCGCGTCCCTTCCACCCATAAATCAGTTTCAATTAATTTTCAAAAACCCGATTACTTCATTTCTCGTCCGCCCCCGTCCACGAATCCCATCCAACTCCCCGGTTTTCTCTCACCATTTCTCGTTCACGCAATTTTGACTTATTTGCAATTTTTTGCCCTGACCCGTTCTCACGCATTCGATTCTCGCTTATTTTCCAATTCTACATAATTTTGGGTTCAAACACGTGCGGGATTTCCCCGTCTGAAATCTCAACTTTTATCTTGTACAATGGTAAGTTCTTTATACATAATGTCAATTTTACGTAAAATTGAGGCCAAGCGCGTGCAGGACTTCCCCGTCAGAATATTAACATATTAATTTGTATAAAAATAAACAGTTTTAACTTAATTGTTGATTTCGCCTAAATTTGGGGTCAAGCGCGTGCGGGACTTACCCGTCAAAATCTGAATCAATTACATTGTACTAAATATAAACAAACAAAATTGCCACAGCAACGATACAATGTATGGATAAATTCCCTTATTTAATTATTACTTTTTAACAAATTTTATCGAAAAATAAATTCTGTATACACCCCAGTTGGAACTATTACAAATTCAATAAATAATATTCACCCAAAAATCAAGTTCACAGTGGAAATAGAAACAAACAACAAAATAAACTCTTTAATATATCAAATTCAAAATTATTACATTACATACGTGAACTCAAAAATTCCCTTTAATTCTAACCATCATATATCCCACAAACTTGCCGCATACCACTCAATGATCCATTGAGCCTTTTCAATTCCACTATAACAAGAAAACTTATAAAGAGAACTCCGAAAAATCACAAAAATAGGAAAAATGAATGGTAATAAATTAAAGACGACGCAAGCGCTATCTTTTTTCTAATTATTTAATTCCATTAAATGTCAAAATGAATGGTTTCCCTCTTCATTTGATTGAAAAGCTAATAAATAAAAAACAATATCAAACAGCAATCAATAACATCCACCCAAAATGATCAAACCCTTCTGACTCATTTTCTTTCACACTTACGTATTTCGGAAATAATACAAAAAAGATGGCAGGCATTTAAAAAAAACGAGGTCTTCGAATTGCATTAAAACCTAATAGGAAATTACCAACTCTATTGTTTAATTCTACAGACAGAATTGATATGTACAAAAGATGGAGGTGTATAAAGTGTGTTGTCTCGAATGTAATAGCGTGTATTTTGGACAAACAGGTCGTAATTTAGAAATACGCCGAACACTTTCGTGCCTTTAGATTAAAACATAATAATAGCACCTTTGCCAGTCATATGTTAAGGTTGCGGTTTAGTGGAAAGAGATAGCTATATAGTAAAATGGAAATAATCGTTTGAAAATAGATCTATTCTTTTGGATTTTATAATATGAATGTGTATTTACATTTTTTATATACCAAGTATAAAGTATCAGTCTAAATAAAAAATAAATCGTTAATTTTCGTGTATTACGTCAATTTACTAGTTTAAGTTAGAAAAGAAAATTTTAAGATATAATGATATTAATAGGTCATGTCTGCTAAATTATTTGAATGCAGAATTTAGTGAAATCCTTTAGATTTTCATTGCACAAGTTTTTATTAGCAAAAATTTAATTTAAAATTTGCTATAAATTTGATCAATTTTCATTGTTTTTCATAATTATTTTTCACAGAAACTAAACATTAAAATAATTTTTAATTTATCTGATGAAATTCCTGCTTATTTTAAGATTATTTTAATGTATAATACAATATTGTTCTTTGATCACAACAACAATCTACCTCAAATTAGTGATTGCCCATATTTGTATAGCTATCTCTTTCTTCTAAACCGTACCCTTAAAGCACAACAATAAATTTCCAGAAATTAAAAATGTAAGATTTTTCTACACAACTGTACAAAAGGCACGAAATTAAACCTTCTTGAAGCCGCTGAAATTTTCAGACACTCAAAAAAACCCGACGTGAATCTCCTTAACGAGCAAACATATGTTTTATTTTCGCGGCTCTTCAAAACCCTCCCTAATTTATAACCATAAGTAACCTAGTAAGTTCTGTAAATAAAAATTTACCTGTAAATAACCCCTTATCCCTAAATCCCCACGCCTATCTTAATCCTCAAAAAGCGGTATATATTGATCTGTATTTTTCTTAGATTATGTTAAAATTTGTATATATATATTATTAATAAAAAGTGGCAAAAAAGATAGTAATTATTTTCATCGAATTGGATATGGATTACCATGTAATAACGGACGAAACCACCGTGATCTTAATTGAATGAATACGACTCCTGGCTTGTCGGTATTTGACATTTAAAATATTTAATTTTATTGATATACACTGCTAATGGATTAAGTCATTTTATAAAATCGAAATAAACAGAAATCGTGTAATGGAAAATTTGTCAAGTGATTGGTGGACACTGTGGAGTAATGAAAAAAATCGGCTTATAATTGGTTAAAAGTATTGTGTAATAAAATATTGATAAACCATTTGAATAATGGACAATATTATATATTCAAAATGCATTAGTTATGTATATATTATTTAAAATTAGTAGAGAAAATGAAATTACAAAATGATCACAATATTTATATATGTATATATATATATATATATATATATATATATATATATATATAGTGTCTATTTAACCCCTTGTAGGGATTACGCCGCTCCTGTTGGAGCTTTCTAGATCATTATTTATGAGGCCTTTTACAATATTTATATCGTATCGAATAATACACAACAGTTAAAAATCTAATATTATCAAAATCTGTGCAGCAAAAAAAGACACATTAACCCTGGGTAGTTTTTTTTTTCCTATTTTTCTATTAGATTTTATTTAAAAGTATGTGAATGTAATAACAATTTACAACAGTGTTTTTGTTATTTGTTCGTTTAAATTTCTTGTAAGTATTATTACACTTTGTGTTAAAACAATTAAATTAATCAGAAAACTTCGTTTATTCCTTTCTAAGTATTTCACGAAATCTCCTCCTTAGTTATACTTTAATTTCTAAGAACTCGTAATATCCTCGCGAGACTAATATAAACCTAAGGAGTAATAAAATTTTACAAAAACATATTTCGGCGTCGTAATAAAACGTTAATAATTATATTTTGATTACACTCGCGGATTGAGATTTTGCCGGTCTAGACTTTATATAAACCGCAGAGAAATTCTCGGAAATACGGATAGGTTCGGATTTGTGCTTAGGACAGCTTTACAATTTTATTTTTGGACGCCTCCCAATTAGTTGTTCTTCTTTCTGGTTGTTAATTCGCTTATGCCTGCAACATTTTCTGTAGCGTGAAATTTATCTGAAACTAAAATTTCGTGAAATTTATGAAATAAATTGCACTCTGTTTTAGTTTATTTCACTTTGCATTTGTAAATAGTACGATTTTAATATTAAAAGAATATTTTAACACGATTATTGATTTGCAGCAGAATTTTACTCTTTAACTAACTAACCATCTTTATTCAAATGTGTATATGTATGTACAATAATATACTAAAATTAGAATTATATTCTGTAGATGAATCGGCTATCGACCTGTCTATGTCTCGTTCTTGTCGTTGTCTATCTAATCGTCATGATTTTACTTTATATATATATATATATATATATATATAATCGATGTCCCCTTTTACCAATTGGTGTCGGGGTATTTTACTTTTTATTAAATATAAAAAAAAATGTCTCTTTAAGTAATGAATTAATTATGATTTAATTGCATGCTTAAAAAAATCATTCATTAAGAGAATTTCTCATAATAAATGAAAAACAATGCAAGAAATGGCCTTCACTAGATGAATGGTGGCTGAATATTTTATTAAGATAATTTATATTTCAAAATAAAAACAAAGTATTTATATTTTAGTTCCATCTGTGAAAAAATACTTTTTTGGAACAAGAACATTTTTTTAAATTGAAATAAAGTGTTAAATGTTTGAACATTTCTTTTAAGAAAGAGAAGTTCTGTTTAGAATTAAAAATGAAGGATTGATGATTTAATTGCCCGTGTGAAAAATACTATTTATTTGAAATGTCATATATGTAACATTAAAATGCATCATTAAATAATATTAAACCTAATTTATTTACTTCTCATTTAGCATTTGATAAAATATTTTTAAAATAGAGTTGTATAGTTGTAATTCGATATATCAAAAAAAAAAAACAATTGTTTAAGAGAATTTATCGTATATCATAAATACTTCATATCTACGTTGTATGAAATATTTATGATCTACTTTCTTGTGTGAAAAAATATGTATTTATTGGAAACAAAATTTGTCTTTGATAATATAAATGAAATATTCATCATTTAATTCCATGTGAAGGAAAAATCTATTTTGAGTAAAAGAATTTATTTTTTAAAGTAGACATAAAGTATTTATAATTTACTTAATAGTGTGAAAAAAAATGGTGGGAAAGACAATATCTCTTTAAAAATAGAAATAAAGTATTTATTATTTAATTTTATTTAGCAAAAAAATGTATTTAAAAGTAGGAATTGCAATTGTGAAAAAGTCTTTCAATATTTATTTGTAATATCATATTAGTACACTCATGCAAAAAAAACGGGGCAGTTTTTTTTTTTTTTCATTTTTAAGTTGTGGTAGTACATAGAGAAAACATTTAGTGTTCTGCAATTAAATATACCATCAGGGTGTAGAAAATACAATGTATGGTACTTATCAGTTTATTTAACGAACATTAACAAGCAAAAATAATAAAGGTACTTTACACTAATGAAATTATATTTCCAAATAAAATCAACTTAACGGAGATTAACAGTGAAAATTTCAGTTGAATACGGTTTCAATACTTTGTAATGCTTCCTCTAGCCCTAACTATTGCCTGCATTCGGCTGCCCATGCCATTAATGAGCTCACGAATATAATTCTGTGGAATATTCTTCTATTCTTCTTCAAGCGCCACACGAAGATCATTTATTGTGGTTGGTGCAACTGTAAGTACCATGCTTTGTATTTTCTACACCCTAATGATCTGTTTAATTGTAAAACACTAAGTACTACGACAACCTAAAAATTAAAAAAATCACAGTAACCCATCTTTTTGCACCTGAGTGTACTAATAGAGGCATCCTGACATATATAATATTACATTTTTTTTATTTTTCACAGATGCAATTCTTACTTTTAATTAAAAAAAATCTAAAAAAAAATAAATCTTTAAATACTTTATTTCTATTTTTAAAAAGAAATTATTTTTCCAACCTTCCTTACTTCACACTAGGAAGTAAACTATAAATACTTTTTCTTTATTTCTAAAAATAAATTAAATTCGCAAAATAAAACGTACGTTGAAGTTTCCACAATGGATTTTCTGAAGAAACTTTTAGTATAACGTTTTCGGGCAGTTGGATTTCCCGTGTTATATAACACTGTTTGTATTAGGTAAATTGAAATTCTTGTTTTGTTCCATGTTTTTATTCTTATATATATATATGTATCTGACATATATGTTTCGATCTTTTCAGATCATTATCAAAGTTACAACTTACATATATATATTTATATATATATAAGAACAAAAACATGGAACAAAACAAGAGTTTCAATTTATCTAATATTAAATTCGCGTTCCATCAAGAGTGTAGCGAAAATAGTATAAATTTTAACACTGTTTGTTATTATTTTTTAACGTCAATTTATCGCTATGGACCTTATTAACATATTTTGAGAATATAAGAGAAGAATGTTGTAAAATAAAATGTTTACGATTATTTTATCTCAGCCCATCTCTTGAAATTTTTCAGTCCTGTAAAACATTGTTTGTAATTTTTAAAATTTATTTATTTTGACGTTAACTTGTTGCTAAGAACGTTGTCAACAGATTTTGAATATATAAAAGTAGGATGTTTCAAAATAATCTCTTTATTATTACTTTTTTGTCTCGATCCACGAATCTCTCGAAATATTTCAAAGTCCTGAAAAACATTGTTTGTCATTTTTAATTATTTAATTTTTATTTTATGATTAATTTATTTCTAGGGATGTTTTGAGAATATAAAAGTGGGATGTTTCAAAATAAAGTTTTTGTAATTTTTTTGTCTCAGCCCACGGATCTTGCAAAAATTTTCAAAGCCCTGTAAAACATTGTTTGTCATTGTGTAAAATGTGGAAACTTTAATGTACGTTTCACTTGAGATTTTGAATATAATATAAAATTATTAATTTATTGTTAGAACTATTGAAAATACCAATAGAGAAATCCCCGCGTTTCCGCAATGGTGGATGCGCCGGGCGCACGAACTGTGGGATGGAAACCGTGTGATAATTTCACTTCGACATATATGTAACATATATACATCGCTAAATAATATTAAATATAATTCATTTGCTTCTCATTTATCACTTAATAAAACATTTTAAAAATAGAGTTGTATTAATTGTAAACAAAATGACTTGCTTTATTTTATGCTTCGCTTTTTTGTTATTCTCAAATAGTTAATGGTATTTAAACTAAACTATCTGGAAATAAAAATCCTAAGTCTTTACACTTGGAATATTTCATTTTTTAATAACTGTACAAAATTTTAATACAACACATATTTTCTAATTATTGGGATTTATTTAAACGAAAATAATTATTTTGTTGATTATTATGTAAAATATGTAATCACGATATAAAAATAAAATGTATGCTTTTTAAATTCATGTTATTACACACTTAATTTTATTAAAGAGTTGCATTATTTCTAAATATAATCACTTAATCGCATAAAACATTCTAAGTTATTACACTTAGAATTTAAGTATTACTTTATAATAATATTAACTTACAACCTTTCAAGGCATAGATAATTAAATTGACCTTGATCGATTCAGTAGACACTTTCACAATGACGACCAACGACGAAATAATTTGTACAATTAATTATAAGAGAAGTAGAAAGATCTATGGTCGATAGCCGATTGACAAGAAACCTTTACATTTTCAAAATATTTTATATTGTTATAATTATTATTATTGTAAACTTAAAAAACTTGTCAATAAAGATGTGTAACTAACTAATATTAACTGTGTAATAATACGAATTTAAAACGCATATATTTTGTTTTTTATGTTGTTATTAAATATTTTTCATTATAAGCAAAAAATAAAATACTTTTCGTTCAAATAAATCGCAATAATTATTTAAAAAATGTATTTGAATCAGATTCTACACAGTTATTTAAAACAAAACATTTAGGGGAATAAATTAAACCTAATAAATGTTAATTATTAATACAGAAAGTAGAAAGTAGCGTATTTTATTCACATTCTATAGAGTATTTACTCGTTTAACTCTTAACCCGTAAAACCTCTTGGCACAATGATTAATTAATTTATTTAAATAAAATGAAACAAAGATGATTCACACATTTGCAGTTATTTAAATTACAATGAAATTAAACAATGAAAATTTCTGGCAGTGATCAACCAATTTGTAGGAGAAAGGTCAAGTATTTTTATTTAAATAATTAAAGTCTCCACGACCAACAACCAACATAAAGAAGATTAACCAATTTGCAGTTGGAAAAAATGAATTGATCGAATTTTATTGATCATTGCCAGAAACTTTCCTTGTTTAATTTCATTGTAATTAATTTATTTGTTAATCAATATTCTAGGTTATTGTTTATTTTTATGTAATAGCTTATTTATCTTCTACATATTTTAAAACTTGTTACAATTTTGTAAAATGGTGAAATTTCCGTAAATAAATAAATGCTTTAAATAGAAACATTTAAATAAATATAATAAACGTAATTGATTATAAAACCCACGTCGAGCCGTTTTCTGAATTCCGTATCATTTTATTATTCGTTCAGACGTTTCGTAGATTGGATCGACGTTTTGTCATGTGTGCAAACGGAGCAGCCATTTGTCGTTTCGTCAAAATTTATTTACAACGTGACGTTTTCGTTTGCTCGGTCTCCGTCCCTCCGGTGTTCTCACAAGTTTTTTTTATTGACACGACTGATATTGCCTGTGTTTTATTAAGGATTGTAAAAAGTGTAATAACGAGTCGATGGAGGTGCGCGACGTTTGGAATAGGAAAGTATGTAGATAATAAATAGTGGAGATACATCTTGCAATAAAATTCAATTTCGAGTAAATATTTGATAAGAAATTTCTCTATAAGACTTTATATATTATTTAGAAACGATACATTTCATCTTACTAGAAAAATATTGTTTAGGTGTATAAAAAATTCAGAAGCTTCTATATCGTAATGCATCGTTAATTGCAATTATTTCAAGTAATAATAGAAACGAGTTTAGTCACTCTCTTAGAGTTTAATTAAATTAAATATTCTGCTGACAGTAATATAATTATTTTATTTCAATCCACTGAGGATTTTTTTGGGCAGAAAAAGCTATCCGATTTCAAATCCCTTTTTCTCAGAAGAGGGAATAGGTAGAGTAGTGGGGTAAAAACCGTTAGAAAGCCGGTTTAATGTCATTTGTAATTAGTCAACATGCCTTGGTTTGGTGAACATCATGCTTTTGTTATTGAGCGGTTTATCGAAAACGGTGGTTCGATAATTACAACCTTTGTGGCGCCGTAAACAGGCATAATTTTCGATATTGGAGTGACGAAAATCCTCGGGAAATCCATCAGAAACCCCTCCATAGCCCAAAAGTGACTGTGTGGTGTGCTCTTTCCCGCCTAGGCGTCTGGGGGTCTTACTTTTTTGAAGAAAATGGGCAAACCGTAATGGTCAACAGCGAGCGCTATTGCTTCATGCTGGAAAATTTTCTTCAACCCAAAATGGAAGAAAATGGCGTGGAAAATATGTGGTTTCAATAGGATGGTGCAACCGCCCACACATCGCGATGATCAATGGACATTCTCAGGGAAATGTTTCCCGGACGGCTAATTTCTCTGAGAGGTGATATTGGCTGGCCGCCACGCTCACCGGATCTCACTCCATGTGACTTCTTTGTGGTTACTTCAAATCGAAGGTATTCCAGCATCGACCAAGGAAGGAAAATTGCTCGGGCAATTGAAGAAATTCCTGTGGAAATGACGGTGAAAGTCATGGAAAGCTACCGCGAGCGCCTAAATCAGTGTATCCGCTCCCAAGAACGATATTTTAGTGATGTGCTTTTCAAAACTTAAATTTAAAAATGGCATAAAATTTGCGATATGTTAATAAAAAAAATTGTCAAGTTGAGTGGTTTTAATTTTATAACGTTTTGAAATCGTAGGTAGGTTTTTTTCTGCCTGTACAAACAAATATACAACACGATATAAATGTAGGTAGTAAATTAAATAAAAAGAATCTGAAACAATTAACAAATTATTTCCTCTTTAGCTACTATGACAGCTTGACTTATGTTACATAAGTACTTTTTATTTAATTTATTGAAATAACTGCAACTAAGTGAATAAATCTTTTTTTCCATTACTAGGTAGTAAAATTTAAAAAAAAAATGTAACACGTATATGTACTGCACAAAAATAACAATACAATTCCGCAAATAATAACAACAAAAAGCACACTCGTAACGTTGAGAAAAAAAAACATGCATATATTTTATTAAGTCCTTTTCAATATAATAAATAACACGCAACCTCCCCCTGTGGGTTAATAAAACTCGGCGAGAGCCCGAAATAAAATGCACTTTAAATTCCCCATAAATCAACACGTTTCAGAAAGCGGATATATTTCACCGCGGAGTCCCCGATGTAGCGAATGAATGCATGCACTCGCACCTGATCTACGGTCGCGAAACTGCCGCGCGGAATTTTCCCGCTTCGCTCCGGCAAATCGAGTTCGGAATTCCCAGGTGCGAAACTGCAGACGTCCACTTTGCCTTCCAGCCTCATTCCGGAGTGTAGATTGGGGTGGAGAACCGTAACGCATTCGTATCCATTTGGGCGGACGCTTTTGCGCGTCGCCGACGACGGAAAGCGTTATGGAATTATGAAAGTTTCGTAATGAATGCGCAAAGTTTCTCTCAGTGGTGATACAACAGACAAACAGAAAAAAATGAATATAAATTACATTGTTAATCGTTAGCGAAACATGCTATGGTGAATTATGTGTGTCCGTGGAGGATCAAAAGTTAAAAAAAAAATAATGAATAATTTAAGGGAAAACTAAAAAAATATATTTGTTAAGCCGTTGCCCGGCGCATTCACCAATTATCCGTAGCCCTTATTTATACTTGTCTGTTTCGATAATAAATGGAAATGTGTCAATCGGGTGAATTCCAAATTTTTGAAAAAAAAAATATATATATATGAATAAATTATTAAAAATCAACCAATAAAACACAGATTAGATTGAATAAATTTAAATTCTCGACTAGTTTCGGGTTATTAGCCCATTTTCAAGAGAATTTAAAATTTGTTTTATTAAAATTTCTATGGATATTTACATGAATGGATATATTGATTTTTTAATTTTTTATTTTAATTTAATTGTGGGGCAGGCAAAATAATTTCGGTCCCAGCATTTGCTCACAAGGTGGAAAAAACCACTAAAAAACTATCCTCAGGATCATTATTGAATTATTTTGCTAAAATAAAACAAAATTAGTTATTTATAAATAAGTTGGATTGCTAAAATTAAATGGAAATTAATAGAAATATATAGATTAAATCTATGGTTTAATAATAGAATAAAGTGAAAAGTAGTATTTATAATAAATCATAAAGTGAAGAATATAATAGATCTACTTGTTCATTTAGAAGTGATGAATTAGTGTCTTTATTGTGTAAATACATTTCGATTGCTTCCAATATATCTAACTTTGACCTTTTTCACAATAATGTAAGATTTTTTTATATTATTTAAATTTGGAAAAGTGTGACTATTTGTAAGTATATGATTTAAAATGTACTACAATCTTTATTTAATCTAAATGCTCTAAAATGTTCATTATATCTTATATTAAAATTTCGGCTAGTTTTTCCAATATACACACTATTACAATCAGAACATATAAGTTTATAAATACCAGATTTGTTATTTTTTTCTGTTTTATTTTTTCTATTGTATAATATATTACCTAATTTATTTTAACTTCTAAATCCTATTTTGTAATTATTTTTCCTAAATATATTTGCAATTCTTTCTGAAATTTCTCCAAAATAAGTTAAAGTTAAATATTTTTTATTGTTTTCTTTAATTTTTGGATAAATTTCAAAAAGTGCTTTCTTTCTGAATTCTTTATTAATTAATTTTTGAATTGTGTGATAAGGAAAACCATTTTTTGCAGCAATATTTCTTATTAAATTTAATTCATTATTGAATGATTGTTTTGATAGTGGAATTTTGAAAGCTCTATTGATCATGGAATAATATGTTGATAATTTTTGACAAAGGGGGTGAAATGAATCAAATGGGATAGTATTTTTGTTACTGGTTGGTTTTCTATAAATCTCAAAATTGTATCTGATTGTTTTTGTGTATAATAGTTAAATCTAAGAAGTTGATCTTTTCATTTAACTCAATTTCTAAATTAAATTTTATGTGTTGGTTTAAAGAATTAATATATTCTAAAAATGAATTTAAGTTTTCATCAGATCCATCAAAGCATGCAATAATATCATCAACATATCTATACCAAAATTTAATATGTCTTTTTTTAAGTGGATTTTTAAAAATTGTTTCTTCTAATGTATTCACGTAGATATCAGCCAGTAATGGACTTAGAGGAGATTCCATTGCCAATCCAGAATTCTGTTTATAATAAATGTTATTGAATTGAAAATAATTTTGATCGATACATAATTTAAAATAAGAAAATAATTCTTCTTTAATAATTGGATTAATATTAATTTTATCTAAAATATTTTTAATAATTTTAACACATTCACTTGAAGAAATACTAGGAAACATATTCGTTACATCAAAAGAAACTATTTTTGAATTTAATGTTTTAATTTATTTGTTAAATCTATATAATTTTTAATACTATATTTTGATTTATAATTTGTTATGTTTCTAAAATATTTACTAGTATAGATAGCTAAGTTTCTGCAAGGTGAATTTATATACGAAATAACAGGTCTGATTGGTATGTTTGTTTTGTGAGTTTTAAATAAACCGTAAAGTTTTGGAGCAATATGATTTTTTGTTATTATATTAAATTTATCATTTTTATTAAAAATTGAATTTTTTTGGTAGAATTGTTTAATTTCTCCTTGATATTTAATTGTTGGATCTTTTTTTTAATTAATTATATTTTCTTGATTAATGAAATTATTCACTTTTTGAATATATAATTCTTTTGTTAATATCACAGTTGTGTTAGATTTGTCAGCTTTTGTAAAAAACAATGAATTTTCAGTTTATTTCTTCTTAATTGACTTTATTATTGTGAAATTGGTTGAATTAGAAGAGAAACTAAATGATTTTATGATTTTTTCGATTTGATGTCTTTCATAGTTGCATTCTTTTTTCATATTTAATAAATTTAGTTCACATTCTGCAACGATATTTTTTAAATGATTATTGTTTTTAAAATCAAAACAGTAATTTGGATGTAGTGATAAAATTTTTAATTCATCATTGGAGAAAGTTATGTTAGATAAATTAATTACATCAGATGTTGAATTGTCTCTAATGTTATTTGAATTTAATATGTTTTTGATTTTGTTCTAATCTATCTAGTTTATTTCTTTGAATTAAATATTTTTCATGAACACTTACATCACTGTCAAAGTTGTCAAAATCTGTTAGAGACATTTTGTAAGTAATTTCCGCATGAACTAAATAAATGTAGTGCTCTATTATATTTCTCACTCTGTATTGTTCGTTCCTTTCTTCCTTTATCCAAATTAATTCTGCTTTTTTAATCGCAATTTTTGCGGATTTTGAATTTGAATTTGATTTGATATTTACGTATTTTGGTACCACTTTCCTTCTTAAACATTCATTATTGAACCATATATTTTGCGATAACATTTTCTTCTTTTTGAACAAACGATAATAAATACTTTTTTGTTCTTCTAAACCTGCAACTTTAATATAATTAATGGTTTTAATATTTAGACATTGGTGGTTTATATTGTATCAAATAAATATGAATAAATTATTAAAAATCAACCAATAAAACACAGATTAGATTGAATAACTTTAAATTCTCGACTAGTTTCGGGTTATTAGCCCATTTTCAAGAGAGTTTCTATTGAAAATGGGCTAATAATATAATTATATATCCATAGAAATTTTAATAAAACAAATTTTAAATTCTCTTGAAGAAGGACTAATAACCCGAAACTAGTCGAGAATTTAAAGTTATTCAATCTAATCTGTGTTTTATTGGTTGATTTTTAATAATCTATTCATATTTATTGCATACAATATGAACTACCAATGTCTAAATATTAAAACCATTAATTATATCCATATTTTTGTATAATTAAATGAATACCTAAAACACGCTTATTATGTACATTGCTTACGTAAAAAAATAGCATTAAACCAAAATCCTCGATTTTTATTGAATTTGTTAATAAAACGCAGTGTTTTATTTAAGTGTGGCCATAGGAATTTACATAGCCAAAATTGAACCCGATGTTAACTTTTGTCGTCGTGGAAATTGAAAACAATTTTTTGATTCTATTAATAAACCAATATAAATCATTCTTTCTACGAAATGTACATTGCTAGAAAGACAAATACATATTGGATTTCTTTATTTTCGCATTCATAGTTTTAATTAATAAATACTCCTTATGACATTTTGGTGTGTCTATGAATAATAATTTTATTCAATGTGTTTTCCAAATTTTTCTAACGTGATAAAAAATATAAATAAATTAAAAAAATAATTAAGAAAAAAAATCAACTTGGCATAAATGTCATAATGCTTGTTGATATTTTACGCCAAGTTTTAAAGTCTGTTAACGTGCTCGTATTAGTTGATAATTTCCATTTTTTTAAGTGATAAAAATATAAATAAATTTAAAAAAAATAATTAAGACAAAAAATCAACTTGGCATAAATGTCACAGTGCTCGTTGATATTTTACGCCAAGTTTTAAAGTCTTTTAATATGCTCGTATTAGTTGATAGTTTCCAAATTTTTGTAATGTGATAAAAATATAAATAAATTAAAAAAAAATAATTAAGACAAAAAATCAACTTGGCATAAATGTCATAATGTTGATATTTTACGCCGAGTTTTAAAGTCTGTTAATGTGCTCGTATTACTTGATAGTCTTGGATGGTTACATCATGAGAGTCACATGATGGTGTAAGTCAAGTTTCACAAACAGCATTATATCAATGACTGTGTTATTCAGAAAGTCACGTAAAATACTTAAGTGTAATTGATCTTATATTTATATGGGCACAAGTTAATTTAGTTGATTTTATAGTCCATGTAATTAAATTCAAGTGGGAATGAATGAATGTAGTCCCATTACCCTGGGTAGTTATATTTTCTTGTATCTTTAAAAAGTTAGTGGGTTCTCCCATAGTATTTTGATTCTCTATAATATAAGGAATTCCGTTGATATATTTTATTTTACAACACATATTATGTTTTTTTTTTTTGTTGTGTTTTTGTAAATTAGGAATTTCCATAAATAAATAAATATACAAATCATACATATACCACCCAAAGAAAAGTTTAATATCATAAAATACCTCTGATTAAAGTATAACAAGCCTAACTAAATGGAATTCAACGAGGGTAATTTAATTCATTTCCATCGCATTCCCGATCCAATCGGAAACATTCGGAATGATTAATCCCTTACGGCTCGTCCTCATTAAAAAAGAAACTTATCTGATAACCCCACCAACCCTTATCACTCCGGGGCGTGCTCGGTTACTTTTGAAATGCCATCTCTCACGTTAAAAGTTATTCGATCGATTCTTATCTCTCGAACCCACCGCCGGTGAATATATCCAGTCTCGGATACACACTCAATTTCCTAAAGTACTAAATCACGCACACCGCGGAAAACGCATCGCATTACGTGTAATCAATTTTCAGTGGGAATTACTTCCTCGCGAAACAAAGTTGTTTAGGAAATTGGCGTTTGTGTCGCGAGTTGCGGGGATTTCGTTTCGAAGGGTTTAATAATAAACATCAATAGTTGTTGGCGAGTTAAGTGAATTGATAAAAAAGCATTAATATCTTTTCTTCACAATTTTATTTATATTGTATATGTATATTTCGGACACAATGTGACCATTATCAATGGATTAATGCAGTTGATGTATGGATTACGATTTTTCAGTATTAATCTATTGATAATGGTCGCATTCTGTCCGAAATGTACATATGAAATAAAAATAAAATTGTGAATAAAGGATATTAGTGCTTTTTTATCAATTACATTTGATCTTCACGTAACTCTCTCAATCGAGTGATGTGAAGTTGATTTGAAAATAAAACACTCATTACTTGTACACTATTGAAGATAGTGTCGAAAATACGAAAATACGTATTTAGTAGTAATAAATAATTGCGAAGGAAAGTTATACAAATGTTTTTCTTATATTAAATAAAATACTATAAACTTTTCTTCACTAGTACCATATGTAGATTTCGATCAGAAAATAATCATTATTTATTTATTTATATATTTATGGCACTACAGAAATGAAATAAATACATTTCTAAATATTTTTGTTGTATTATACATCTAAAAAAGAAGAAAAAAACAATAATTTACAAAATTACTATAATTCTATTAATTAATTAACGTTGTTTGAATTATTCTTTTGAAACAACATTTCGCATTTAAAATATTAAAAATATCGAGGAATGGGCCGATTTATTAACAGCAACTCATCATAAATATCGCACATGGAAAATATTTGTGAATTAATTAATATACAGTGTTTTATTTAATAAACGCCAAAGATTTATTAGTCATTAATTTTAGCTACTTGAAAGAAAGACAATAAATTCTTTGGATAATTGTTAATTTTATTGATATATAAATTTAATGTAGAAATATTCCATATCTTAAATCACTCAACTGTGCCCAACACTAATATATAATAACAATTATATCTATATTTATTTTCCAGAATAGAACAAAAAATACAAGAACATAGGGTCTGTCAACTTGGCCCCCCCTTTTCAAAATTTTGAAAGCCGAACTATTGCACCAGAAAGGCATTAAGTTGCTCTAAGTTGCTCCGCAAAAATTAAAACTTGCTCCAGCAAGGAAAAAAGTTACAGAGTTCTGACATTTAGGGGGGCTAAAATGACGCTAGGCACCCCCCCCCCTCCCCCCATTTCATAATTCTTAATATTTTGTAGACAGAATCTATTCTACGAAAGTTGCTCTATCGAAACCACTAATATTCAGAAGTAGCACCAACTAAATCCACCCCCTGTGAGAGCAAGAACTTGGGGTGCCAGCCACCGTTTTTTGGATTTCAAGAATATTTTTTACTTAAATTACAGCCTATAAGTTGCTGTAAGTTCCTCCACAAAAATGTGTACCATAAAACTAAAAATAAACAAGTTATAACCAAACATTGTTTTAGCATGAATCCAGTACGCGTATTTCCATATCAGTATACCCATTTCAATAATACTGAGATTGTTTCTGAAATAAAAAGGAAAACTGTGTTGAAATGAATAATTTTCTAAACAAAGCAACTTGTAGGCCACTTGGTAAAACAATCTATATATCTTAGTTCGAAAAATATCATACAAGGGGTGGTGAAAAGTCCATTCTGCCCCTTTAATTATCGATTTTTCTGAAAATAAGAAAAACTATGTGAAAATTATTATTTTTCTATATGGAGCAATTTGCGGGCCAAATACAATATTCTGTATATCTTGGTTTTGAAAAAATCATAGGAGGGGGTGGTGAATAATAATATGAGGCGTCCATTTACCCCCATTATTTATTAAAATAAGGAAAACTAAGTGGAAATTAATATTTTTCTATTTAGTTTAGTTTATTTACGGAAATCACCTATTACATTAATATACATAAAATAAACAGTAAAAGTAAACAATATATATACAGGGTGGCGCAAGATTCCGATGAGGTCCAATATCTCAATTATTTAGAAATTTACAAAAAAATATTACTGACATAATTTGTAGCTACTGTAAAACTTCACATTTTAAAATTAGTTTCATGTATACAGGGTGTCCAATAATCACGTGACGTATCAAACATATGATTTTTTAAATGGAATTCTATATTTTTTATGTCGATTTTAGATTCTACGCTTAAAATTAATCATTTGTGACATTAGGTATATTAGGTCAATTTTTAATATTTTAAAAGTTATAAGCAATTTAATGTTGAAATCGATGGAAGTTTAGAGCCTTATTTTTCAAAATTGAAAAACGATGTAAACTTTCTGTTAACGCAATTTAATTGAAAAAATGCTTAATAATATTAGGAATAATCGTTTGTTACCATAAAGCAAATGTTTTGTACAGGGTGAAACAATACACAAAATGATTTTTTTCTTTTTTCACTTAAATGGAACACCCTATATTTTTTACACAATTTCGATAGAAAATTGGTTGTTCTTTAATTTTTGTATAATAAACTATACTCCTATCTGTTACCGTTTTTCAACAATTTCAATTCAAAGTACAAAATTATAAGTTTCGCTTATAATCTATAATTTAAGTAGGCTATAATTAAAACAAATGCAATTCATAATCGTTTTCTGACATTTAATAACATACTTACTTCCTAACCTAAAAGGATATTCAAATGACAATCGATATTTAAAGGCGCATGCAAAATATAAAGAAAATAGTTGCTCAACGATTATTTAGCGAGTTATAATGGTTACTGGGACACATTTTTTAAGAAAAAAAATTGTAAAATGTTTGAATTAAAAAAAAAAATATGTGAGTGCGTTAAATAAATACATAAAAATGTTAATACTAACAAAATATAATGATATAAGTATTTTATTATTTCACTTAGTATCTATTTTCGGTTTTTCAATCAACATGAATTGTTTCAATAAATCAATTTAACAAGCATATAGGAATATTTTAAATATTTTTCGAATAATAACCAAAAAATATAGTTGTTGTTAGTTTTTAACAATTAAATTAATCATTTATTGAAGAAGTATATTTAACTGCACCAGTATTACAAAATATAACGTAAAATGTACTTTACTTACTAAATATGATATTAAGCGTAACTTTCACAACTAAACAAATTAATTGTTCTGGCACGGCCTACTTTGGTTAAAAATATGTTATATAAAAAATGAAGAGTGATCAATTTTCTATTAAAATAGCATAAAAAATATAGGGTGTCCCATTTAAGTAAAAAGAGAAAAATATCATTTTGCGTATTGCTTCACCTTGTATATAAAAAAATGTTTTAAGAGGAAAATAGAGTATTTCTTTTATTATTAAGTATTTTTGCATTTGTATGGCGTTGACAGAATGTTTATTTCATTTTTCATTATTGAAATATTAGGCTCTAAACATCTATCGATTTCAACATTCATTTGTTTATAACTTTTAAAATATATAAAATTGACCTATTACATCTTATATAAAAAATGATTACTTTTAAACGGAGAATCGAAAATCTTCATAAAAAATATATCATTCCACTTAAAAAACCATATGTTTGATACGTCACGTGATTATTGAACACCCTGTACATATGAAACTAATTTTAAAATGTGAATTTTGACAGTAGCTACTAATAATGTAAGTAACATTTTTTTGTATATTTCTTTATAACTGAGATATTGGACTTCATCGGAATCTTGCGCCACCCTGTATATATAGGCATAAAAAATAAATAACTGTAACTAAATTCATTTAACCACCGCAAGAATGCTTATTTTATACTTAATACGATTCACATAAATTAACGGGAATAACAAAACTAGATACCTGGAAGAAACGAGATATAAAAAAATGTATAATTAATAATAATATAATGAAAATTAGAATAAAGATTCAACATTACAAACAAATGTTGAAGTCAATATGACGCAAACGATTCTTAAATCTAACAATTGAATCATCAAATATATTAAAGTGAACATCATCATTCAAAATATTACAGTATTTCATAATTCTATTAATAAGGCATGAGGCATTAAGCGAAACAATGCTTTGGATCGTGTATTCATCGCACAACAAAAGTTAAAGAAATTAGATAACAAAATACTACAATCAACAAAACAATTAATTAATTTAAAGCCGTATGACACATCATATATAATGCGTCTATACTTTAAAGATGTTAAATTTAAAGTTTGTAACATATTTCAGCAACTTGCGGGCCACCTCTTACAACAATCGACATTACTTTGTTTCGAAAAAAATTAACATTTGTCAATTTTGTTGTGTTTCTCGGATATTATTTCGAGTACATTTCTAAATAACAAAGATAAAGAGAAAAAATGTGTTAATCATCTTTGTTTCGTTTTATTTAATTTACAAAAATGTTTCAAGCAACATTTTGAGGGGTTTGGGAGTAGATGACACTCTCACAAGTAAGAGTTGTGTAGTTTTATGTTGCAAGTAAGTATAGTACGTTAATTTTTCAATTTTTATTTAGAAATTAATACCTAAAATAAGTTTTTTTAAAAACATAAACCTATTTACCATTGTTGGTGTAAGTTTATAAAATAAATTAATTAGAATGAATAAATAATAAGACGTCAAATATTTTTATATTTGTTCTTATTTTATAAAACTAATTTATAGTAATAATAATGGATATTCATTATTATTAAGTATTATATTCAATCAAAGATATTTGTTGGTGAGTACGAGAAGTTTTCTTCATATAGAATTTATATTTTATTCCTCACTTCACTTCTTAATATTTCCTGAAACATTTTCTTTCTGTTTAGAATAAACTCTTCTACGTATCATTCTCAACAAAGGAATAAAGGATTAAAATATAAATTTTATATTATATTCAATTCTTTAATTGTTTCAAATTATCAATAAAGAATTGAAGTTATAAAATAATCAATTCAAACCAATATGAATTTGCAGAAAAAAATGGTTAATATAATTTTAACAATATAACATAAATAATTATAATTACAATACATATAGATGTTAGTCTGTCTGGGCTTTCGACAAGAGGTCTTTCTGCCCTGTCATGAATTTAAAGAAACAACTATGCTAGCTAGCTGAACTGTCCTGATGATTTGCGCAAATTAATTTATGGATGGTGATGGTAGGATGTTTGTATTTAGGAAAGATATTAGCGTTACACTAATTTTTATTGAGTTTATTAATTTTATTACGATTCGCATTTCAATGGAAATTTCATAAATTCGGAATCTTTAGCGAATATTCATCTTTTTCAATAAACCATCCATCCCTTATACAGAAAACTACATATGTTATTGTAAACATACGCTTCTGCGTAAATAGAATTTTGACCGGGTTGCATTACAAATGTCCTACCGCGTTCGACTATTTATGTGCGCCGTCGGGGAGGCTGGAAACCGAAAACCGCCCCCGTATCTGGGGCAGTAAATAAGATGAATGAAACATCCTTCCGGTGTGAACTTCGAGGACGGATCGATCCCGCCTCGACCCTTATCCCCCTTTTCCATTAAACATCCCCCCAACCTACCGTCCCATTCATGCGCCCGCCACCCGAAGAAACGTCTCGCGGACTTTTCAGAACGTTAATCGTCCGCATTAATTCCGGGATGTTTACGAAATTAAACAGACGCCGAGATGGGAATTCGCCTTATTTAAATAATTCCACGGTCTTTTTAGGATCTTATCATTTTTTTTTACTTTGCTAAGTCATTAAGAGAATTTATCATGAATTTAAATTAATTCGAAGCAATAACAAGAACTTACACGATTTTATTTAAGTTTATAATAGTTGTTAATTTGACTAGTTAGTAGAAATATTTGATATGCAACAGAAGGTGTACATTATATAACATAATGTCGGGCGGGGTAATGTGCATTTCTCTAAAGTACTTACGTAATACAAGGTTTTCCAATAAGGATGATATGATTTTGAAGTGACGTTTGGGCCATTTGTAATATGTCATGATCTGTTAAAAAAAATTGTAAAATTATACGTTTACAAATTATTCAGTTTTATTATCAAAATAATCGTTCTCCAATTGCAACTTTTCGTGCGCTTTTGCCATTTTATGGTCGTAATAATCATCCAAGTGTGCTCGCTATTCGTCGAATTGTTGAAAATTATGAGCGTACATTTTCTTTACATAATGTTAAAGTGCCAATAAGACAAAGAACCGCTCGAAGTAATGCAAATATTGCTGCCGTTCAGGCAAGTGTTGCTAAAGACCGCAATTTGTCGATTCCAAGACGTTCTCAACAATTGGGACTGTCTCAAACCACAGTCTGGCGGATTTTGAAAAAGGATTTGGGTTTGCATCTGTATAAAATTGTTTTCATTCAAGAACTGAAGCCATTGGACCACCGTAAACGTCGTGAATTTGCTGATTTTGCCTTGGAACAACTTGAAAACGATAACGATTTTTTTTTAAGAAAATCATCTTCTCCGATGAGGCTCACTTTCATCTGAGTGGTGCGGTAAATAAACAAAACTGTCGATTCTGATGCGAAGAAAATCCACAAATTATTCAAGAAAAACCATTACATTCACCTAAATTGACAGTTTGGTGTGGTGTTTGGTCTAGTGGAATCATCGGTCCGTACTTATTTCGAAATGAAGATGGTAACACCGTTACTGTCAATGGAGAGCGGCATTGATCGATGATATCCAACTTTTTATGGCCGAAATTGAAAGAAGTTGATCTTGGCAACATTTGGTTCCAACAAGACGGGGCTGCATGCCACACAGCAAATGCAACAATTGAATTATTGCGAGAAAAGTTTGGAGATTCGATTATTTCAAGAAATTGTAATATTGAATGGCCTCAAAGAAGTTGTGATTTAACACCATTAGACTATTTCTTGTGGGGTTATTTGAAATCATTGGTCTTTCGAAATAAACCAGACTCTCTTCAAGCTTTACAAGTCAATATTGAACGTGCTATTCATGACATACGACTTGATTTAGTGGAAAAAGTGCTCGAAAATTGGGTTCATCGAATTCGTTCCTGCAGAAGAAGTGGTGGAGGCTATTTGAATGACGTTTTATTTAGAACTTAATTGTATCGATTGTACTTCACATTAAATAAAAAACATTTGAATTTCCTTAACAATAAGTGTGTGTGTTTTTTTTTTAAGAAATCATATCACTCTTATTGGAAAACCCTTTATAAGTCAAAATATCACAGAGCTAAATATGGAAATAATTCATTAATTATTGTCAAATTCTTTTTATTTAATTTATTTAAATAACTGTAACCAAGTGGATGATTTTTTTGTATTGATAGTAATAATTATGTTTTATTTATCTATTTACATATTTATCAAAACTTTTTTTATTGACAAATAAATAAACATAAACAAAATTAAATATAAAAATATGTTGAATGTATGACTAGTGTGTGAAGTACTTCTTGAGGTTATAATATTGCAATTCGTGCTCAAAAACCACTTCATTATTTGCAAAATGTTATTTACGATTATCTAATGAAAATTATTTATTAAGAGAAATATATATATATATATATAACATCTATATTTCTGGAGACAATTTTATACACAATAAATTAACAATATAATTCGTATACTATATTATACGTTGTCCTTACGAAACGGCTATCGACCATCGGTCTTTCTGCCTAAAGAGAAATATTTATCTTCGTACTACTACAAAGCGAAATATTTAATATCATATGTGTTTAGTGTGTTATCTTCAATTCCGTTCTCTTTCATTATAACTACTTTAGTCATACTGTGGATTAATAGATGAATTACCAAAAATTGTACATAATACTCGTTTCTTATGTTCCAATGAGTTTTCCACGTAACTTTTTGCCACAGTTATAGATTTTCATCCGACTTGCTAAATCGGCTCCTGAATCTTCTAATAAGGAGGCAGACGACCGACCGAATCAATGGTTCTTTAATTTTGTTGAACATTTTGGTTCTTCAATACATGTTTTAATATCCTGTTGAGTAAATATCTTGGATATATTTGATTGATATGACTCATTGTCGCATTTACTTAAATTAATTTAAACGAAAAGAAAATTAAAAAATTAAATAAATTAATATTTTAATTTTTTTTATTTTATTTTCTTTTTGTGCGGATAAACGGATCTTTTGTCTTCAATTAAACCTTCTTCCAATTTCAGCATGTTTAAAATAGTCTCGCCTGTGACTTTACCGAAAACCGTTTTATTCTTTTATCGTTTTATTTAATTTAACATATACAAACATCTTTATTGAGACAATAAGACAACGAAATTTTAATAAAATTTATTATAACAATATGTGCAATTCTGTTAGTAGTCTATCATGGGCTATCGACCATAGGTCTGTATGCCCTGTATGAATTTATGGTGATTTGCAAATTAAAACTATGCTAGCTAGCTGAACTGTCACGTATGCATGAGTTAATGAATTGGTGAATAGTGACCGAAGGGTTTATAATTTAATTAAATTATCTTTTTTTATTATTAAATAAAAAAAATATCACACGCTTCCTAAATGTAAAAGACGTTATAAAAGAGATTATCTTTTTTTATTAAGTTTTGAATAAATTGCATATTTCCCATATGGCCCGTTTTTTAGCTTGGGCGTGCGTTCCATTTTTTCTTCCTTGCGGGGAATTCAAATAAAGCCATTGAAGGCACGCAGTCGTTTCCTTAGGATATGATATATGATGGGAATTCGGAATCGAATCGATTCGATTGCATAAATTGAATTTATAGCACGCATTTGAATAAATAAAATAGTATGTACAACGCAAAAATTTTGATGACTAAATAAACATTTCTGTAAGTGGAACTCCTATAATTTCTTGAATTAATTTCTCATCTGGCACTTGATGAAATATATTACGCTATGTGAACATAGGAACTCTTATGTTGTAACAACAGGAATAGAAGAAGAATTAGTAATCTAAAATTTAAATTCAACCGTTTGGAACGCTGTTCAATTTAAGTTTTAGATTAAATTAAATTATAAATAAACGCCCGACATATTTTTGTAACAAAATTATTAAATTAAAATAATTTAATAAAACATCTTGAGTTCATAATATATTTACTTTCCCCATACCAAGGGGAAGTATTAAAAATGTTCGAATCACAAATTTCAACGTAAATTAAATAAAAAGAATTTGAAATTAATTAATTAATAAATATAATTAATGGTTTTAATATTTAGACATTGGTAGTTCATATTGTAATAAATATGAATATAATAATGAAAATGGGCTAATCACCCGAAACTAGTCGAGAATTTAAAGTTATTCAATCTAATCTGTGTTTTATTGGTTGATTTTTAATATTATATTCATATTTATTTCATAATTAATAAATGTTTGCATTATACAATATGTTATTGTTATGCAACAGCAAATGTTCTATTATTGGGTATTTGTTAAAGAAATTATGTAAGATAAGTCATAATGTCGCAGTAGCTAAAGGGAAAATAATTTATTTATTATTATAATCTTTATTTACGAAATTCACCTACAAATGTAAGAAAACAATTATTATTATTATTATTATTATTAAAACACAACACATACATAAACATTTGTAGCTCATGCTAATTAAATTACTAAATAGAACACAAATAAAGGCATTAAACAACATAATATGCGAATGGGATAATCTGAATCTGAAACAGTATCCCCTATGGTTCAATAGCTGAGGTTATTAATTATTAATTATTTTCAAATTATTTTAATTTAATTTATTTAAATAACTGTGACCAAGTGAATAAATCCTTTTTCTATTAAGAAAATTTACATTTTTAAGTCCGCTGAGTCCATTCCATCGAGTTTTGAAAAATGTCTGTGTGTGCGTCTGTTTGCGCGATCATTTACATAATTAATTAAATAACAAATTAAGTCTATTTGTGATCAATTTATATTTTTGTTTTCATTTTGTAAAATGGTGTACCGTTTGAATAAATAAATAAATAATAAAAAACAACTTACTATTGTTTTTTTATTAGTTTCTTATCAATGCTAATATTATTAAACATTGGCTTTAACTATACATTTTTTAAATTATAGTTTTTCTTATGTTAGGGAGGGGAAAATCCATTTAAGGACATAGTATCGAACTTCTTTTAATCATTCATTCAAATGACGAAAAGACTATCGACTAAAAACACATATAATATTTATATATATTATAAATTACAAATTATTAGTAATCGCAATTTTATTTTGATGTCAGAATCAAAAATAACAACACTGAGAAAGCGGGAACTACCTTAAGGTTTAAACGAAAATTAGCGAGTAGCAGGAAATGAATTAAACTTTTGATTACAACGGCCGCACCGTCAATCATTTATAATTAAAACGTCTTGAAATCCAAACTATATTAACGAGAGTTAAAGTTCCCGGCGCATTCACCAAATAATAAACAACAATTACCAGGCGGGCTAAGTATCAAAATTGTTAATTAGATATATTAACAATTATTGTTTATGTGGAGTTTATTAACCCTGACAATAACAAAAGAAAACTACAATATAATAATGGGTGAAATATTATATCAGCATTTTTTTTGCATAGGATTTGTTTGTTTTTCACTTATATTTAATTAATTTAAATTATATCTCAGTATTTTGCACTGAAATTTCTTCAAGTTCATACATATGAACAAAATTTAAAAGTAATTTTAAACTATTTAATTTTATAATTTGCTTGTTTAAATTTATTTAATTGGCAGATTTTAAGATTTATTATAATAATATGAATTAACAATGTTTCTTCTTTTGCTATCCCTTATTGCCCCTTAGGGCGTCGAGTACTGATTTTCGGGCCATCTCCTCCATAACTGCTTGTTCTCTGCGATTTTTCCTAGCTGTCTCTTTCCTATTTCCTCAATTATGTTGTTTATTGTCTTCCTAGGTCTGCTTGGCTTCCTCTTTCCTTCCATGGTTGGACCTGTTTTGTTAGTCTACGATTGTCCATTCTCTTAGCATGAACAATTTAGTTGTTTCTTTTATATTTTATGCATAATTATATTCTGTTTTAAGTTGGCATATATCTCCTCGTTCTTTTTCTTATCAAATTTGATAACGTTTGAAATCTTTCAAAGGAATTTCATTTTAGTTGTGGTTAGTTTAATGTTTAAATATTAAAAATATCACATACTATAATTCTATGATACACAGCTTCATCATCATCGCGCACGTGATGTAACGAATATTAATTACTCAAATTCAAACATTCCTCGCGCACCGATCTCAATAACGTTTAAATTAAAGCTCGACATTTCGAATGTTGTATTCAGCGCGCGTATTAACATCTAACGATCGCAGATTTAAATAATATCCCTTTGAACTTTCGCACGAAACTTTTCCTCGGGCAATTTCGATCGGGCGTTTAACTTTCTACCCCATTTTTTTCCTTTTATATATACACAGAAATCCGATTTAAATAATTTAATATTAAAACCGGCGTTAGGGGATGGATTTACATAAAACCGAACCGAATAAATACGCAACATATTCTGTTCAGTTTTTTTTTAAGGGAGGGTTTATATAAAAGTTTAACTCGAACAATTTAATCGGTTTAAATATTTATATTGTGTAATTTAACTTTGGTTTTTAAAAAATGAATGAATTTGTATAATTTAATAATTTCATATTTATTTATTCTTCTTTTAATTATAATATTCATTAATTGAATTTAAAATGTAGGCAAACAAATATATCTTTTATTCGTTACCATTGTTTCACACACTTTTGCCGCTTCTCCAAACAAAGAATGATAATGTATCTTAGATCGTTAATTCCCATTTAACAATTATTTATTTTTTCTGTAACGTACTATATCAATTATTTTTTTTTGTTATATTATTATAAAATAAAATAGAATTTTTGCATATATCTAAAGAGGACTTTTTTTAAAGGCAGGATCCTTTAAACGGTTGTCAGTATATTTGTTTACAAATCAAAACAGTACGTTAAAAGAACTAAAAATTGCATCGAATAGATAATTTTTTCTACATGCAGTCGTGAATTTCGTTTTTTTTTTTTTGTTATTGTTGTTATTTCATTATATTTTCATTTTTATATTTTATGTTATATTCAATTAAAAAAATATCAGCTACATTTGGAAAATACTCTTCATTCTATGTATTGAGAATGAAATGTAAAAATAATGTTTTTTTTTTAGTTTACGCTTCAAAAACATTAGCGAAATACATCTATGATTTTTTTAAATTCCCCTTTATTCGAGGAGCATAGTTGACGTCTAAAATAGTTTAAAAGTTCAAGCACTAATTACTAGATGGTTATAGTTAAAAGGCAACCAGTAAATCATATTTCATCAACACGTTGTCGGTGAAGCATTTAATTATTGCGTGACTCATCTAAGGGATTTTTTGTACATATAAGAAATATTGACTTATTAAATAATTCACACAAATCAAGATGATAAATAATAATTTTAATTAATCTATATATACCGATTATACGATCAAAAATATGTAGTAATTTTATATATACGAAAGGGATTTTATATTAATTCTAAAATTTACATTTGAACAGAGTTTAGATTCTAAATATAATTTAATTCTCTCAATTTATCTCAAAAATGAATCGGGAAGCAGGAATTTGCAGTAACAACTAATCAAAACCACCAACCATATTAAATTGCTATATATAAAGATAATTTAAAGAGGAATCTAATAAAAAATAATACAAAGGGTGTTACATTACTTTAAAGTTAAAATAAGTTTCTAATTTGTGCATTTAAAATTCTTTAAAATACTCTAAGCACTCAATTTAATTAAATTTTCTGAACTGAATTAGAATGATTCGAACAACCGGAATTATTTGAACAGCTTGACTCTCATAAACATGTTAATTTCTTCTATGACTATTTAATCTTTCAAATGGTCAAAATCCATCACTTTTATCCGGCTTTTTGTCAAGAAATTGAGAGTATAAAAATATATATTATATATATTTTGAGGGGGCAAACTATAAAGAGGAAGAAAATGAATATAATTATCATATATAACTAGATAATATTATAATATAAATGAAATGTTCGGAAATCCAATTTCATTAACAAAGTATTAGACACCATAAATAGAAGAGTGTTCATTCACTTGGTCACAGTAATTTAATAAATTAAATAAAAATGATTTGGAAATTAATAAATTATTGCCCGGGAAGTAGTTGTTTTAATGTGCCTTTTTTAAGTACTTTCGGTACTCGTATTTTCATATTCTTTTTATTTAATTTATTAGACACTATCTTATTTGATTTACTGTTTTTTTTTTTACTTTCTGTCCTTATATATTTGTTAAGAAAATAACGTCTGTTCAAGAAAGTGGTAGTGTGAGAAGGTTTTATTCAACATCATAATGAAAATAAATGTTACATAAGCTACCCATTCATTTTAATTTCAATTGTAAATGTGTTCAACCAAATATGTATTCTGAAACATTGAAATCACAACTCATAGGTGAAATAACAGAACATATGATTTTGACAGATACGGAATTAAAAGAAGAGCGAAATACGCTAGAAAGAGTTAGGTGCACGGCAAGCATGGCTCGAAAGGAAAAATGTATCTTGAAAATTTTAAATTCGTACCCCTTTTGCACTCCACACTACACCACCGCGCGAATAAAGACAGATCGTGACGAAAATAAATGAAGCATTTGTTCTATTGAAAATATTGAAATCGTATAGATGAGCAAATAATTTAATTCCATTTATGACTACCAGAGCGGCAGCATATTCGTCAAGACCAAATTACTCGTGAAAAGCATTAAATGGCCCCTGTTACATTCCAATGTATGCAATCCCCACATCAGTTAGTAGAACGCAATGCCCTAAATCTCGACCTTAATAGGTTTATATATTTATATTGTGTATTAGCTTTAGTTTTTAAAAATAAATGAATTTGTATAATTTAATAATTTCGAATTCATATATTTTTATTGTTTTTCGAATAATAATATAGGTTATAATAAATTAAAGAGGACGCAAGCGCCATCTTTTGCCTAATTTCAAGTGGCATCGTCAACGATTTGGGTCTACAAGGTAGACGACCGAGAATCATTGTTTCGTCCACTAAAGGAATGCGAACTTGTCCTGTTTATGAGAACAGGAAACGAAATTCACATTTAATGAAATGTTCAGCCACCCAAATCGTTGACGATGCCACTTGAAATCAGACAAAAGATGACGCTTGGGTCGTCTTTAATTTATTATGATTAATATCGGGTATATAACCACAACACAATTTGCGTTCAGCCGCCTTCATCAAGGCATTGCACATGGAACACACTAGTCTGATGAGGTTCGAAAAACCGAAATGGCCATCATCCATACGCTAGATGAATGCTGGCTGAACATTTCATTAAATGTGAATAACATACGTTAATTAAATTTAAGAAGTACGCAAAAAAATTTAAAGACTTATAATTAAAATCAATTTGAAAATATAAATTTGTTATTTATTCGCTTTTGCGGATTCTCCAGGTAAATAATAATAATTAATCTTAGATGGTCGATTGCAAATTAACAATTATTTAATTTTTATATAATGTACTAAATCAATTTTTATTTTATATTATATACCTGTAAACTTAATTCTTAATAAATGTTGCTGTACATAAATATAGATGACTTTTTTTAATACGAATAAAACAAATGAGGAATAAAAGACAAAGAATTGAAACTATTACAAACATACCTTAGAAACAGGTTACAAACAACAAGCAAATACTAGGTACACCATACATTTACGCCGATGATACCTGTCTACTATACACAGGAAATGACCAAACCGATATAGAACAAAATGATCGAACTAGACCTAATAAAACTAGAAAAATGGTTCGTCAACAACTTACTAACAATAAACGAAGAAAAATAGCCTATATTAATACAAAATCACAGCAAATAAGCCTTAACATCAAAATAAATAGGAAAACAATAAAACAAGTAAATGAAATTGAATACCTAGGACTTAAAATGAATAAGAACTTAAAGTGGGACGAACACGTAAATAAAATAAGAAAGAAGAACTCGACTGCGATAGGAGCACTAAAGAAAATAAGAAAATACATCCAAAAACATAAAAGGAGATCTGTATACCATGCCTTGTTTACATCAAATATTAACTACCTATCAACATTATAGGGTAACAAAATTGCAAAAAGTAAACAAATACTACAGCGACAACAAAATTAAATACTAAAAACACTACATATGTTAGATAAAAAAACGAGTACAGCAAAGCTATATGAAATTACAAAAGAATCAGACATAGAAAAACTAAAAACTTTTGATTGAAAAAAAAAATTATGATGACAATAAAAGTAACCACATGCTATAGGTTATGTTATTTTAACAAATTGAAGAATTTGATTTGATTAATAATAATACATGTGACGTTTTATTTATTTTTATTCACTGGTGGCAGCAAAATTTAAAATAAAACAAAAATCACCATCGATTAGAAAATTTCTCGATCATACTGTATTTGAATATTAATTCAAAATCATAAACCTTTATAAAATTCTCTACGATTGTAATAAAAGTAAAAATCCATAACTTTACTTTGATGTCATTCTAAGAACCCACTCTCGCAACCGCAAGGAAAGGCGCATCTCCGAAGAGCCGGCATGAAATCGAACACTGGTTTTGGTTTACCACCCAATTCTCAATTCTTTCACTCTATCAATCTGTTTTTTTTTAATATTTTATTGCTGGATGCATGTAAATGTAAAATATCTATTTAATATTTAGGTAATTAAATAGATATTTTACATTTACATGCACCCAGCAACAAAATATAAAAAAAAAAACAAATTGATGTCTCTAAAGCCTTTGCCCCGTTTCAAGACGCATTATGGTATATGTCTTTTCATATATCTTGTTATATTTTTAATAATCAATTCACATTTATTATTGAAAAAATAATATTTTATTGCTTCCAAAATCTTGTCATTAAATAAGAGAATTTATTTATTTATTCCTGTCTAAACTCTACATTATGATGTTTATAAAGTAACTGTATACAGGGTGTCCCGTTAATGATGGGAAACGTCTCCACCTCAGGTTCTATTACCATAAATTAACAACGTTTCCGAATAACATGGTAACAACAACCGAATAGTTCTTCTCAGAGTTAAGTCTGATCATTATATTATTTAATTAATGAGCAAGTTTAAAGGAGTCTTTAACTTTATCAAATATTGTCATTACTTGTACACCCTGTCTTATTTATGTATTTATACATTATTGTTTGAATTATTTATATTTATTCTGTTAACCCAACAACTCGTATAATCACTTGGGATAACAATTGATTAATTTATTTATTGTATTTTTAGTTATTGTTTATTTATATGTAATAGCCTATTTACTACTACTACTAGTAAAAAATTGTTACAATTTTTGTAAAATGGTAAATTTTCCGTAAATAAATAAATAATTATTATTATTATTAATGTCGAAGGGCTCTCAAACATAAAGCAGAACCTTATTTCCAATAAGACAGTAATTTTAATTTGATAATAATTAAGTCCAATTGGAGAGATGAGAACTAACTTTGAAGGTTTTAGATAGGATTTTCCTATTTATGATGCGTCTTGAAAGGGGACACATAGTATCAAATGAATATTTTAAATAAAATTATAATATACTGAATAGAAATGCAAATCTTACTTTAATAAAAAAGATGATATTTTATTTTATTAAATTGTCTATGCTTTTAGCTCGGAAGACTATGAGTCATGATAATTATAGTTTTAAGGATTTTCTTTTTTTCTTTCCTCGGACCCTTATCCAAGGAAAAATATTGTAATCGTAAACACTTACAAAGAACGAATATGCACGATTTGCCCTGAGTCTATTCCATCGAGTTTTGAAAAGTGTCGCTGTAAGTGTGTGGATGTGTGTGTGTATGTGTGTGTGTGTGTGTGTGTATGTGTGTGTGTGTGTGTGTGTATGTGTGTGTGTGTGTGTGTGTATGTGTGTGTGTGTGTGTGTATGTGTGTGTGTGTGTGTGTGTATGTGTGTGTGTGTGTGTGTGTATGTGTGTGTGTGTGTGTGTGTATGTGTGTGAGAGATGTGTCGCTGTGAGTTTCAGCGATAGCGAATTAACGTCATATTTCAGTAAGTGAATAAATCTTTTATTAACGACTACAAATATTTTTTAAAAATTATATATAGTGTGGAAAAAATTGGAAAGTTATTGTAAGGTAAGAAATTACAAAATTACTTGTAACATTTAACATTAAAAAGACAACAATTCATATTTTCATTTAATAATTACTTTCCCCGGACCCCTGTCCAAGGGAAAGTATTGTGATCGTGAAAATTTTCGAACCGCCAATTTTAACAAATATGCACGTTTTGAGGTCCCCTGAGTCCATTCCATCGAGTTTTGAAAAATGTCTGTGTGTGTGTCTGTGTGTTTCCGCGATAGCGCCTAAACGGCTAAATGGATTAAGCCCAAACTTTATATCTAAGCTTTATATTACAGTGGAATGATCTGAAAAGCTTTTGGTTAGAATCAAAACTCATTAAGTGCAACTTTACTCTTAGCAATTTTTCATTATTTAATTCGGATAGAAAAATGTTTCAAATAAAAGTTTTAGATCTTGGAAAATAAATAATTTCTGTTATAAAACTTTTATTGTAGGACCTCCGGTTTTCATTTTATAAGCGTTTACATGATAAATTCCTTTAGAGATTTTAATTATTGAAATAATTATTTTAATGGCAAATAAAACGTCAAAGTGCCGTCATATTCAGCACATTCGCAAAGTTTGAAAAAATGAAGAAGAGTGTGGAGAAATAATTTCAACACATTGTAAGGTAAGAAATAACACACTTAATTATAATATTCTTCTAAATACTCGGTTTTATCTTTGAAAGACAACAATCAATTTTTTCTATTAATCATTTTGCTTTCCTATTAAATTTTCTATCAGAAACTTATTTGAACTTATTCACCGGGGAAAGTACCATGATGGACACATCACCATTTTTTTTTATAAAATAAAATCCCGCAGAAAAAAATCATTTCAGGCACACGCCGACGTTCCCATCCATCAGATTCACACTTATTCTCCACGACAGTAACGAAAAAAAAAAACCGAAACAACTTACAATTCTACCCCCGATTTCTCCATTTACAACCTTCACCCATTTTTATTTATTTATTTTTTGACGAGGGGAAACCCGGCGTTCTTTCCCCGGGATTTGTGCAAGTGTAAAAACCGAGTCCGACACTTTATTATCCCACTGCAGGAAAACGCGTACGTGCTCGCCGGAGCGAAATTGATATTTCCCACTTCGCGGGGGTGTACATTAAACGGAAATTATCGCTTTTATGGCGTTCCAGGGGGGTTTTATTTCGGGGGCGAGCTTAATGGCGACAAATTTATTGCGACTGCTCGATGCCCGAAGAGCACTGTTAAAACGTCGAAACGGCCGCGCGTTGTATTCGCGGTGTGCGCGTTTGAATTTTAAATATACGCAGGGGTTTTATTTGCAACGCGCGGTATTTAATCAACCGCTGTGGATTTTATTGTCCTGTTGTTGTTTTTTTCGCTTTATTAGTTTTATTTTGAGTTTGATTAAATACATTCATTAAACAGGTAATATTTAGCGACAAATATATAATAATAATTTTATTTTAACTGTCAAGCGTTCACTTTGTGGTACTTCTTAAATACACTTGTAAAATAAATAAAACACTTTTTAAAACTTTGTTTAACCACTGTATTTTTCACTTAATTATGTGACTATATTTTATTTATTTACGGAATCTCAATTTTACAATATATATTTAATTTACAAAAAAACGAATAAATAAAATCCAAAATCTAATTGGTGCATTAAATCCCAAGATGGTCCAATAAAACCTTATTAATATTAAGATATTTGTTTTCATTAGTCAGAAAATAAAGTGTACACAAAAAATATATAGGATTTGTAGGTAAAATTAGTTAATAGTATGATGCTACTGATCTTTATAGAAAATCTTTTTTTTTTTCTTCTGAGACTTAAATTAATTAATCGATTGCGAATAGCTAATCCTCGAAAAATGGCTCGGTCGCGACAAATATATTTTAATAGTAAATTGAATTTTCTAGAGAAACCACAGAATGATATTTATTTATTTATTAATTTACGGTGGCCATTTCATACAGTAACATATACAGAATAAAATAAATTAGTCAGGTTACAAAAAACTTAAAATAATATACCTACATACTACAATTTTAAAATATAAACTAATTTGCAGTGAGTTTGCAATTTCTACAAAAATATCGAATCCAGTTTTGTTAACGAATTCGTTAGAATGCCTTAATATGCGTGTAGTGGCCGACTGTTTCGCGTAATCAGTTCTGTAAAACGGGATATGAAATAAGCATGCATTACGCAGAGGACGAGCGGGAACATGGAGTCCAAGAAGCTTTAAAAAGTCAGGACAGTCAATAGTTAACACGCCGAGAAAGATGAAATTTGGAAGCTACAAATTTAACAAATTTACGTTGTACTTGCTCAATTTTATCGATATCAGCGCCGCTATAAGGAGACCATACGCAAGAGCAATATTCTAAATGCGGACAAACCAGCGCGTTATATAAAACAATAATTGTATCAAGATTCCGAAAATCCTTGACGTTATGTTTAATAAATCCAAGTAATTACCCACAATCTTTGAGATGTGTGTTGAAAAAGATAAGGTAGTATTAAACGTAACGCCCAGATCTTTTACACAATTTACACGTATTAAGGGTTCGCCCAGCATGGAATATTGGAAATTCACCGTTGATTGCCTCCTAGAAAACGTGATGACATTGCATTTTTTAAATTTAAAGAGAGTTTATTGGTCTTGCACCAAGTAACAAATGATTGTAAGTCATCATTAAGAAGGTTGACATCTGCAAGTGAACGGATTTTCATGAATATTTTCATAACCACGTCGTTTATAAATACGTTAAATATAAGGGGGGCCAAGTGTGACCCCTGACGTACACCTGACGTGACACAGATGGGGCGAGAATGACAGCGCCCAATTTTAACATATCTCCGAGAGATACGACTCGATCCAACGTAACAAGGTATTATCAAAATCAAAGTTCCTTAATTTGTTCACAAGTAAGGTATGATCGACATGTTGGCACATAGAGATCGAGGATTGCAGTACTGCTGTTAGGTAATTACAAAGAAGCTTTTTAAAAATTTTAGGTGCTACAGCTAATATAGAGATCGGTCTATAATTGTCAACACGGTTTCGATTACCCGATTTGAAAATTGGGGTGATGTAAGCACTCTTCCAGCAAGTGGGAAAGCTACCCTCAGACAGGGATGCGTTGAATAAAAGTCATATTGGGCGACTAAGTGAAAATGCACAATTTTTAAAGAAAGTTGCGCTAAGTCCATCTGGCCCTGGGCTGTTGTTGTATTTCAAAGATGATAACTCATTCAATATATCTAATATATTTATTGTAGGGGGAGTGCATTCGTTTACATGACTATTACTGTAAGTAATAGAATTGCTGTTAATATTTGACGACGAATGATACACAGACCCAAAAAACTGCGCAAAGAGGTTAACTATGCTATCGGTGTCGTTAACAAGGGAATTGCCGTTCACAAATGTTGAAGAATTCTGGTTAGACGCTCTTTTAGAGTTAACATAACCCCAAAAAGCTTTGGGATTTTGTTTAAGAGAATATTCAACATTATTAGTATGATTTAAGTAACACTCGTTAGCCAGTCTCTTGCAATGATCTCGAGTTTTGCTAAATGTATCATAGTCTTCAGCAGAGTGTGATATAATATACTTCTTGAAGGGTTTTCTTTAAAAATATAAGATCTTTTAATTCTTTGGTAAACCAAATTGGAAAACGAGAAGTGTTAGAGTTTGTGCATTTTTTCGGGACGTAGAGATCTACAATTTCAAAAATGATTGAATAAAATTTATCATATGCTTCATTAATATTAAAACAATTGAATAAATCGTCCCATCTAATATTAATAAATGCATTGTTTAAGTCTGAATAGTCAGCATGATTAAAATCAAAAATTAAATTATTTTCTGTAACTGGCCATGTATTGTTGGGGTGCGATTAAAATGATAAAGAATACTCCAGTGCTGGATGATGAGCGACACAAGGGACGATCAGGAATTGCGATTCAATAAGCTTAAAATCGATGGGCACAAAAATCAAATCAAGAATAACTGAGTTAATATTACAAATTGAGTTCGCTTGATGACAGTTTAGAAAGGCAAATAAGTTAGCTACCAGTAATGCTTTAGGACAGGTGGAATACGTATTTACACCATAAATATCATTAATCCACGTAACATCGGGTAAATTATAGTCGCCAAACATGAGCAATATGTTACAATTGGTAAAAGATTCAATATTCTCACAATGCTTTTGATATGTAATATAGTCGCTGTTAGGAGGAATGTATACTACTCCAAATATAGCAGTATCATAGCCATTGCTAATGCTTACATACAACTCTTCGTGAAGGGAGTTATAATTGAAGACTACATTAGAAATGTAACGTTTGGATACTGCAATCAGAACACCACCCCCGCGAGATTTATTGGTGGCTACATTATCGCGATCGTACCGATAAACATTAAAATCATAAAAACCTAGCTCCGAATTGGAAATAGAGTTTAATAACCATGTTTCAGTTAAAATATTACCCCAAATTAAAAAAAATACGACTACGAATATTCTCTTAATCTTCTTTATATTGGTTGTTGGTCGTGGGGACTAATAATTTAAATAAAAATGGTTGTCCTTTCTCCTACTTATTATTTATTATTGAACGGGGTATATTTCCGAAACAACGCTTCCATCTTCAGTAGTTGAAGTTTTGATGAGCATAAATTTATCAAAACTTCAACTACTGATGAAGAAAAAAATAAGTTGGAAAAAGGACAACCATTTTTATTTAAATAAATATTCTTTTAATAAATGGAAGACAACGCAAGCGCCATCTTTTGTGGTGGTTGAACATTTTATTAAATATTCTCTTCCTGAATTCATTCTACGAGTGTGCAAAAACAAACCACAAATTTATTGTTATATTAAAGACAATTAAAATGTAATTTATTGGATTATTTTAAAATTTAATTGTAACAATAAATTTGTCGTGTGTTTAAGATCAATTGTATAATGCATTTGGAAAGAAAATATTTATTGTATTTCTTTCTTTTTCAAATTTGATTGTATATCAGTGACATATGGGATAATACCGTATATAGGATGATTTATAATAAGTGTGAAAAAAACTTTGACATAGTATTTTAAGAGAAGAAAAAAAAATGTTATATGAAGATATCTGTTTTTTTCTTTTCATTTACAGAACTACATTTGCTTGAAATTTTATTTAGTTAGAAAGTAAAAGTAAAACTTGAAAAATTGATAACAAGATAAATAAATAACTATGAAAGAATAGTATTATCTGAAACAGTTGTTCCAAATGGCTCCCTTCAGTTTGAAAGCAAGCATGACACCTGCAAACCATTAAGTCCTAAACATGCGCTATTCGGCAAGATGGTGCAACAATCTTATGGAAGTTTTCTCTGTGTTTCTTCTTCAACGTCCATCGATGTCTAATCATCTTAATCTAGCAGTTTTTAACTAGCAGTAATATTTATATTATATTTTCAAATAATTGATCATGTCAGCTTAGAATCTGCCAAGTCATATCCTCTCCATTTTATCAAATTAATAAATCGTGACAGATAGTGTCCAAATATTGAGCAAGTTATGCAGCTTCTATTGGTGGCTGTAAAAATGTCATCTGAAATAGAACCAAGAGTATGTTTAATTAATTTCTCACTTAACCCGTGGTGAAACATTTTTGAATTAATTCAGGATTTAATTGAAATTAAAACAATAAATATAAATAAGTGAAACAAACCAAGTGTTTTAATTTCAATTAAATTATCCTGAATTAGAACCAAGAGTGTATATAATATATAATAAGTTTTCTGTTTTCTAAAAACTTCATAATTTGAATTTAAAGTATTCTTTCTAGTATGTTTGATAAAACAGGTAATACATCGAAATTTCTAATCTATATCATAAAATAACATCCATATAAATTTAATAGCTATGGTTTCAATTTATATGAATTATTTTTTTATTCCAAACTATTCTTGAAACCCCACATCCTATTGTTTATGTTTAAAGTCAAAACAAGTGTGCGTCATTTTCGTTAATTGCCAATGTCTAAAATTTAGTGATCACCTACCTGAAATCTCGACAATCTCGAAAAATTTAGGGGAGGGGGAGGCTGAGTTCTGGAAGAAATAAAGGCGGCGGGAATGGATGGAAAGCGGTGAGAATTCCTTACTTCACTTGTTTATTTTAGTATTAGATTTATATTCCGAACACTATGTGTTCATTATCAATGGTTAACCCATATGTACATTATTCAATGCTGAAAAAGGCTTAAAAAATTATGTAGATTTTGTTTATATTAAGCATGTGCTAGTTATGACTTTTATGGAAAATTATATACAGGGTGTCTCAGCGTGCGCGCCGAGTAGCTTTACGGCTAAATGGTATATTTTTTTTTCAAAATCGGCTTTCACAGGCGTATGTATGTCTATTAGGACCACATTTTAAAATTAGTTTCAAATATACAGGGTGTCCCATAAAAGCATGGCGTATCATAGTTATATCTTTTCTAATGGAATGACCTATATTTTATATTTTTTTCAGATTCTACATCAAAAATAAAGTTAACTTTCATAATATGTCCATATGCCTAAACCTAATAATTTTTGAAATATTTAAATATTTTTGGAAAAATTGACGTTTCGAAAAAAAAAATCATAACTCTCAAATGGATGAATAAAAACAGATGAAATTTTGTACCAGTATATTAGACTAATGGGTAAATATTTTAGGCTATTTACAGGAATTTAAAATCTTAAGATGTTTTGATAATCTAACGTAACTCCAGAAACACATTCAAGATAAAATTTCATGCTTATTTTAAATGCCACACCCTATATCTAATAGCCCCACCTTGTAGGAAATTATATTGTCTTTCAAAAAGGATAAAGATATTTTTTACCTAAACCTAATAGTTTTCAAGATATATGCATTTTCGTTAACTTTTGACATAATATTTATTATTCATAACATGGAAAGTCTATACAAAGCGCCATCTATTGTTCAATATAATATTTATTATTATTATTCCATAAAGGCAAGAGTTTAGTTATTGTTTATAAATAAAGTCAGTTGACCCAACAAATGATTTTCGAGATATTTCCTAAATTAATACACTAATTTTATTAATTGTGAATATACTAATTGCATTATTTATTTACACATGTGTAAGTATTTCATTTATTTCGTTTATAATTGTAAAACAAATATAACGAAATACATCAAATAAATTGACAAAATAGTATTAAAAGTAATTTATAATAAATTTTCAAAAATACTACCATCGATTACATAATTCAATTTTATTTTAAATGATATTTTGACATTTCTCAGCATATTAGGTATAATTGATCTAAATGTATTATTAATTTATTAATTCTGCTTTCCATGTATTCTTCCAATTCATTGCTTATTAAACCACCTTTTTTGACGAATATTCAATGGAATTAAACTTGTAATTGTGTCTCCTCATTATTAGTTACTGTATTCAAGGTAGTTTTTTTTTTTCAAATACTTCATACTGCCTACAGTTTTGAATGTATTTAAAACTTCCTCTACAGTCTTCTTATTAGGATGTCTTCCATCAGAGAACATTTTGTACACTAAGAGACAATCTTAATAACATTACATTATTATTAGAATCATGTTAATTCTTTCATTTAAAGGAACATTATTTTTTCAATTGTAATAATACGAATGTGTCAATTAAATTTGCATATAAACAAAAGCCTATTAGAATAACTGGCAATAATAATTATTAAATTAAGCAATAGATGGCGCTTTATGTTACATTGTCGTATTAAAATAATAATGATAATGACGAAAATTAACAAAAATGGATATATCTTGAAAACTATTAGGTTTAGGTGTAGAATACCTTTATACTTTCTGAAAGACAATACAATTTCCTACAAGATAGGCCTATTAGATATAGGGTGTGCCATTTAAAATAAGCACGAAATTTAACCTTGAATGTTCTTCTGGAGATATGTTGAATTATCAAAACATCTTAAGATTTTAAATTCCTCTTAATAGTCTGAAATATTCACCCATTAGTCAGATATACCGACACAAAATTTCATTTGTTTTCATTCATCCATTTCAAAGTTATGATTTTTTTTCGAAACGTCAATTTTTCCAAAAATATTTAAATATTTCAAAAAAATGAACATTTTATGAAAGTTAACTTTATTTTTGATGTAGAATCTGAAAAAAATATAAAATATGGGTCATTCCATTAGAAAAAATATAACTATGATACGCCATGCTTTTATGGGACACCCTGTATATTTGATACTAATTTTAAAATGTGGTCCTAATAGACCTACATACGCCTGCGAAAGCCGATTTTGAAAAAAATAAACCATTTAGCCGTAAAGCTACTCGGCGCGCACGCTGAGACATCCTGTATATATATACAATCATCTTTATTGTGGTATTTACATATACATATATTATACAATATATTTGATCTAAACTTATAAATGGCTATCGACCTTAGGTCTTTCAGCCAAGAAAAATTATATTTAGCCACATCTATGCAAAAATGGTCAGCAATAGAGTGTATTTTCTTTTTAAATTAAGCATATGTTTATTACGGTTTTTAAGGAAATGTTACTTGTTTTATATAAACAAGTAAAATTTATTGTCCTTTTTTTGTTATTGTAACTTAAGTGTATCCTAAAACGCACTCCCCAAAATCCGATTTAAAAGGATTACATTTAAATATTGTTTTCCGCGCGCTCACCAAACACCCCACAATAACGTCCGGCATCCCAATCCAGCCCCAAACCCCGATTACGGGAATTTAAATGGAATCGCAAGTAATTACAACCAACAGCAAAAAACGTGGAATTTTAATAAAAAAATTACTCGCGTGTTTTTATTAATATCACCGCGAGAGATTTATTAGAGAAAGAAAAAAAACACGAAGGAAAGTGAGAAGGCGCCAACCAAAACATCTTTTAATTTCCTCTTTAAGCCGCTTCCATCTTCCACCCTCGGGGGGCAATATGGAATCCCTTTACATCCTCCCGCATCCCCGCCGCCCTTCATTCCATCGGCCACATACCGCAAGATGAATATAATCGATATGATGGAGTGCGCATTCGGGGCTTTTATAGATATAAATCGTTTTCTTAACTCGTATAAATTGCTTGAGCTAATATTTGTCCGTAGATTTATGAGATCTAGTCGAGTCGATATGCTTGAGATTGTGTATAAATATCAATTTTCGGTGGGGAGGTTTTAAATTTATGTTTACTTTAGATAACCGCAGAATTATAATGTTATGGAAATGATTTCATGAAACAAAATAAAACTTTTATTGTTATTTTATATTAAAGGCATTCACTTAGCGGTACATATTCAATTTAATAAATGGAAATACAAGGAGCTTTTTTATAGCCTTATTATGCATAACAAAAAAAATACATGGTTGTTTCACTTCTATTTTCTATTCTCTATTACTGGTTTCGACTTATCGTTTTTCTTGAGCCTTGAGAATGACTATAACTGCACATCTACAGTTTTACATTAAATTAGTAATTTAATTGTCCTTTTCTCATATTGAATAACAAAGGGCTAAGCGGGCAACCCTGTCTTACTCCCTTCCAAACCCTCATCTTTTCTGGTACATTCTCCGCCACTTTCGCTCTCGCCCAAGTTTCTTCATACATTCTTCTCACCCATTCCACTATCGCACTATCGATCCCTCTTCGCCTCATACACTCCATTAGCCTTTCTCTCTGAACCGAATCGTACGCTGCTTTCAAATCAAGAAACACCGCATACACTCTCTTCTTTTCTTCCAGTGCCCTTTCAACTATCCTTGCAAGCGTGAAAATTTAGTCTCTCGTTCCCCTCCCCTTCCTAAACCCTCCTTGTGACTTGGGTAAAATGTTTTTTTCTTCTACTTCCTTTTCCAACCGATTTTTAATAATTGTCATACCAATTTTATACCCGGTACACATTATTGTAATTTTCCACATCGTTGTTATTTCCGCCTTTATGCACCGGGCACATTACCCCCACTCTCCAAGTCATTGGTATTGCTATCTCGCATTTCCACATTTTATTTAAAAGAGCTGCAAATTTCTTTTTTCCTTCGTCCCCAATTTTCTTCCATACTTCCGCCTTTAAACCATCCAGTCCCGCTGCTTTTTCTCCTTTGATCTCATCAAAAGCTCTTAATGCCTTCTATTCTGTCAGTAATTGTACTTCCTTCATAACTTGTTGTTCCCCACCCCTGCCGGTTCTTGTAACGTTCTTCTTATAAAGTCTCCTTCATCGTTTATTTCGCCCCACCTCTCCCTCATTCTTGCATTAAAATCCCCACGAACCAAGTACATCCCTTCCTTATTTGTTTGTTTATCTATTTCTTTATTCGCCAATTTCCTGTTGTTGTTCACATATACTGTCCCAATCTTCATTATCCTGTTGATACGTTACCCATACTACTCCTTCCAATTCCTTCTTAAATTCCATATCCCCAATCTGCAATCCTTCTCTTATTCCGACTATTATACCTCCTTTTGCCCTACCTCTAACTGCATTCTTATAAGCCCCTTTTATTCCCTAATTAAACCCCGCAGGAAGTTTCTCCTTTACTTCCTTCCAATCACTTTCCAGTAACCACGTCTCTACTAGGCCTATAACGTCCTTCCCTTTCGCCCATTCGTCGAAATCCATCTGCCATCTCTCTCCCCAGCATTTCGATTTTATCCCCGCCACATTCCAGAACCCCACCCTTTTCCTTACTCACTACTTTTTTGCTATCTTCTCTTTAAATTGCTCCTTTACTTCTTCCCATGACAGCGTCCTATTATCTAACCTTAGTTTTCCAAAGCCAACTTTCACAATTTTTCCTTTACCCCTTTCATCCCTGGCTACCTTTCTCAATTCTGTCTGTATTATTCCTTCTTGGAATGTTATATCGTTATCAATAAACAAATCCGTGCCTCTAAGTTTTCTAATATATTTCAACGTCCAATTTTTCCTTTATTATTTCCTTAACAGAATTTTCAACATTATCGCCCTTCACACGTATATTTTTTACGATAATATTGTTGCATCTTGTCTCTTTCTCTCTCGTTTCTTCTTATTTCTCCAAAACTACTATTCTGTTGCATAACTCTCTTCCTCTTTTACTTTTCCCATTCCTCATCTCTTCGTTTCGTTTCAGACTTGATTAGCATTAGCTCCCTGTTACCAGTATGTACTTTTTTTCTCAACTTCTCGTACTGTTCGTTATTCATATCCAACCTTTCTTTCATCTCCATCCTTATTCCATTTAATGAAACGTTCAGCCACCATTCATCCAGCGTATGGATAACTAGTGATGGCCATTTCGGTTTTTCGAACCTCATCAGACTAGTGTGTTCCATGTGCAATGCCCAACACAATTTCCGTTCAGTCGCCTTCATCAAAGCATTGCACATGGAACACACTAGTCTGATGAGGTTCGAAAAACCGAAATGGCCATCACTGGTTATCCATATGCTAGATGAATGGTGACTGAACGTTTCATTAAATGTGAATTTCGTTTTCCTTGTTTGCTTAAACAAGACAAGTTCGCCTTCCTTTAGTGGACGAAACAATGATTCTCAGTCGTCTACCTTGTAGACCCAAATCGTTGACGATACCACTTGAAATTAGGCAAAAGGTGGCGCTTGCATCGTCTTTAATTTATTATCAATTCTCATTTCTTTTATTTCTATTAGCAACTTATCCATTCTACTGTTTTTGATGTCCGGAGATCTTCCAATTAATTTACTCCTCACAAAAATTAAAGTCTCGTCCTCTGTCTTAAAAAGGATAATTTCCTCCCATGAGCCCTTTTACTTAGTCTATACAGTTGCCTGTAATTACCGATATCCTTTAAACAATTATCCTCGGTCTCTGCTTTCGATCCCTAGATGTGACTATCCCTTAAGTTGGTTTATAGCTCCACAGTTTCCTACCAGTCTTTACAGGATCCTGTTATTGACTTTAAAAGCTTCTTGTTGCGCTAACCTCCTAAGTAATTTTGGCGCGCACTACCCACTTAACCTAATGCTACCGGATTTACTTATTAGGCACTGCCTTCTTCCCTTTGATACAGACGTCACCAACACTACATTGAGGGTGGTATTGTCCTTCCCATACAATCCTCAACTATAAGGTTTAATAATAACTACGTATAACACTCTAAACACCTCTCTTTTACGAGCACTCAACACACGGCCAGGATTTTTTATATATCTATATAATTAACCCATCGATATGTATTGTAAATAAAATATTTGTAACGAATTGTAATTCCGCTGTCTGATTAAAGATTCTTGTATATACATAATAATCTAATATAATAAATAAATTTATAATATGGTGATGTTTTGCGCAATATAATTAAATTTACACAAATATATCTACAAATCTCGAGTTAGCGTTAACAATAAGATGTTTCTATTAGCTTTCGGTAACAAATATGTATAATTTCTCCAGGCTTATTAAAATTTACCATGGATAATAATTGAGGCGCATCGATTGCATTGTGTAATAATTTGTACATAAATGGACTATTGGTTAAATTGCGTCTATCTATTCTGTAATAGAAATGTTACGTTTAACGAGTATGTTATTTTTATTATCACAGTCTAAGCAGTTTTTATAATAGATATATATACATAGAATGTGAAGTTATTTAATAATAATAATAAATTTATTACCCAACAGGAAACAGTAGCCCAATTACAGGATAATACAAAATAATTTTATAATTATAGTAATAACAAGACAAGCAAGAATTTAAATACCAGTACAAATATAGATACGAAAACAATAAAAAAAATATACAAATAAAGATTACAAATTGTTAAAAGAATTAGTAGCGTAATAATATTGATGAAAGCGTATTACAAAATATATCACAATCATAAAACCATTCGTTAAAAATTCGACACATTGTATTAATTGAACGTAAACCAGACATATTTCGATTGAAGTGAACATAGAATGTTGGTTTATGTCGCCGGTTGAATACTGGAGCATAAAAGTTGACCTGGCTTAATATGTCACTGCTGTATCGACAGCAGTGACATATTAGTGACATATTAGTTTTGCCAGGTTGTGCAAAACCTTAAACAAAAATAAAATACTAGCTGTATGACGTCGTTGTTCAAGGGACTCAATGTTGACAATTTTCAGAAGCATAGTGCGATCAAATCCTTGAGAAGGGTAGTATTCAAGTAGTTTAGAATGTAGAAATTTTGTAAATTTCCTTTGAACACTTTTTTGTATATTTACCGGCGTGCGAATAATTTGGGTGTTGTTCGATTTTTAAGTCAACGGATTAGAATGATATGGGATATTTCCGTTCAATTGCCATTGTCTATATCCTCTCTTACGTCTTTGAATCTATTCTAAATGAGTGCATATGTACAGTACAAAATTATGTGGTTGGTGGACAACTTGATTTTCTTAAGAATAGATCAATACATCGAATCTGATTTGTACTGACTTCAATAAGGCAGCGCCATAGGTTCTATTTTAGAATGTTATGGTATCCTACAGGGATCAACTCTAGGCCGTTTTATTTTCTTGTCATTTATTAATGACTTAGTTAAACCAATTAAATCCCAGTTTCTGTTTTACGCAGATGGTCTTACGATTTTTAATAAAGTTTGATATCAATAAATAAAAATCTTCAAGACGAAATTAAAGTGCTTTACGAATTATGTGAATATAGTGAATTATATCTAAACAATAAATAATGTTCAATAAACACCAATTTTTGTCAGAAAAATAATTAATGGTGGGCAAGATCGATCATTTCAAAGATCGATCAATCAATGAGCGATCAGTTGAAGTATCGAGCTGCTCGAGCTGGCCAGAAAGATTGAGTCGATCGCAAGGATCGAGCCGATCGTAGAGATCAAGCAGATCGCAAAGATCGAGCCGATCGAAGAGCTGATCAGAAAGATCGATCCGATGGCGCTGATCAGGGGAATCAAACAAATCTAGTCGACTAAGTCGATCAGAAAAACCTTAAAAAAACCCTCATTAAAAATCACTTCCTTACAAAACTATGCTGTGAAACGTATCTAGAAAATTACAACTCCTCTCCAAAATCACCCCTACAAAATTATTCTTTTAAAATCAAATTAATACACTCCCTTCTCCGCACAGAAAAACTATCCGTATAAAGTACTTTCAAAAAACCTATATTAATAATAATAACACATCTTAAAAACATAAAGAAATCAACAAGGCCTCAATAAATGTGGACATCGACAAATCATCAATTACGCTCTCTCAATAAAAGTTAATTACGAAAGAATTAAGAAGACCGTTTTTATTACAATAATTGCTCGAAGAATACTGAATTTGTTATATTCTATATATTATTTATTTTTACTGTATTTTTGATTGTTAAATTACAATTGTATTTAGTAAATAAGCTGCATAACATGACATAACATTCACTCCGGAAAGTAGTCCGAAAAGATCGACTTGATCAAAAAAATCGAGCCGCTCGAACTGATCAAAGAGATCGAGCGGCTCGATCACCTGCAAGGATACGATGCATTACTAATTATTAAATTAAAATTAAATTATTGCGCCATTATTTAATCGCCAGTTCGTGAATTACTTGGAATCTCTCACAAAATAAATTCTTTAAATATTTTTTTTGCAATAAATAATAAAAACCATGATAGAGACAGCTATATTATATTACAAATATGGTTTTATGATACCATATAATATTTATGTTTAAATAGGTGTTTAATATTAATTATTTGAAAAATAAATAACGCTTGGTTTGTTTCATTAAAATGCTAAATTGTATTTACTTTTCAAATCTTTAATATTGTCATTATGTATCGTCAAGTGATTCATGAGAAGATGACCATTTAAGCTAGGCAATAGTATAGATGGCCAACACTCAATGATCTTCTTGTATTTATGTTTTTGTAATCAGTTTTTCATTAACCGAAATGTTCTTATACAGTAATTATTCTGAATAAAGGCGATTTTATTCGTTTATTTAACAATTCATTTTCAATTTCTTTTTATCATTGTTTACATTTTTTCTTTTTTCGAGATAATTAATATTAATATATAATGCAACGAGATTATTAACATTAATATGAAATATGTCTTCTAATGCCCTACGTTTTATTTATTTATTTTTTAATTTTTATAATTTAGTTTGTTTTGTTTTTAATTGCAGGTTCGTTCAAGGAGTTTGAACCACTTGGACACCTTAGATATGCGCCAGGGCGTGCCAACCCCTTCGGACACGGCCCTCAAGGACGCCAGATCGGAACCGGACTGTACGAAACCCCTTCTGGCGCCCACAGTCAACGCACCACCCTGTGATACGGTCTCGCCCACGAGACCGAACCCTCCGCAAAGAAGACATGTACTCAGTAGATCCCAGGTAAGGGAATTATAAATAATACAAATTGAAATATACGGGTTATTTTAAATTATATTGGCACCATCTGGGAAACTACCTACTAAAAACCCCTCCCACTTTCATTGAGTCTACAGAAATATACACATGAGGTTTTCGTTTATGAAAAATGAAAACCTATGGACTCAGCGTCACTGTTCACCTTGTCGATGAGTGACAAAAGTTTTCGAATAATGGTGCGGATGGTATCTCCCGCCATATAAATAACTAAGTCAACGACACTTTTGAACAGGGGATTTTACGGACATAGCGATATCATTAACGCAAACAACGTCACACTTTTGATCGAGCCTTGGGGAATCCCGTTTTCCAGCACGAACTGCGTGAATTCGGTATCCCCAATCTTAACTTAAAATGAACGATCAGATATAAAGGATTTGACAAACATTGACAACGGCCTCTTAGACCCCACTCGTGTACCTTTTGGAGAACCCACAATCTCCAAGTCATATCGTATGCTTTCTTCAAATCAAAAAGTTCTCCAGGTAGACTAGCCGGTCAATGACCTGTATTTATGAAGACCCGCCTGGTACTTTGCCAGTAGACCGTTAGTTTCAAGTATGATTGTTGACCATCTTCTCCAACAAAACAAAGGGTCCATCTGGAGCGGCAAAAGAACATTTTTATTGTTTGTTTTGCTTTAAATATGAGTATTGAAATTATATTACTACCTATGTACAAATATAAGCGCAACTTGTTTACGTAAACTTTACGTCGTAGTCGACAGTCAGCACTTTTGGGTCTCAATAATTATTTTGCAGGGGCAAAATAACCTCGAAAGGTACTTACGCTTCTGCCAGAGGGGCTTCTTCTTCGCCCTTTTCTTCCAGGAAACTGTCTTGGTGGTTCAGGGAGCTACGGAGCAAAAATGTGACACTAATGCGTCCGTTATCCCACATGTGTCAGCTATATCACGCCCTTGAATCCGTAAGATGAGTGCTACCGCAGGAAATTTCTTTCCCGCTATTACATCCACCTTCTTCTCTTCTTCTACACTTCCCAGACCGGAGTGGCCGGAGTTATATATGTCACGTAACTGTCCCATGACTTCTTGTTGCTTTCAAAAATTGTGCGACGTACGACGGCTCGTCGCTTCTTGATGGCAATTAAATTTTCCTGGATAGGTGAACATTTAAATTTTTTCAGCACCCTCTTCTTCTCTCGGATTGCTACTCTTATTTCTTCTTTCCACCATACAACGGGTGTTCCCAAATGGTCAACCATTTTTTGCCCTTGATATTAGGATAAATCGATAAGCTGCTTCAAGAACCCGTTGTATAAAGTCTTGCACGGCCGTTTCAACATTGTCGCTGATTATCGAAAGCATTGTGAAGTTGGCTTGGAACCCAAGCCACCATTTCCGAGGGACCGATTGTCGCTGCCGAGCAGATCATCTAAGACTTGTGACGAAAAATTTGTGGTTTAACGGGTGGAACATATTGTCAAGTCGATTTCGGAAAAATCTGCCCCTCTTGCTCTAAAATGGGTGGAAGCTCCAGTATTGAGGAGAACCGCATCGTTCTGGTCGAGAAAATCCTCGATCAGGCGACCGCGAGGATGTCTCACCATAACGTACTGCGTGTATTAAAATCCCCTACTAAAATGAAGGGTGTGGGTAACTGTTGAAATAATTCGGCAACTTCTTTATTACTTGAGTTATATGCTGTGTTAAATTAGTGGAATGGTAATAAATTTTCTGAGGATTAAAACGGTGTTAAAAAACAAAATTATATCGCATTTCCAGGAATATTTTCAAAATATGGCCTTGACTTCGAAGCTCTATCAATATTCAAGATTAATGGAACTCGTAGTATACGAACAAAATTATAAATTCACGAGTTCTATTATTCTCGAATATATTGTTAAGAAATCTGGTTTAATTAGACCCGGAAATAAATAAAACAATATCTATTTATTTATAGTACACTTAACACATTTATTAACATCACACTGTCACTATTTATTTACAATGAGATGTTGAGCACTGAGATGTTCGTGAGAGACTGACTGCCGCGCCACTAGCGCGCGCTTATATAGCGTGCCTGTTTCTCGAACTCTTCGAACTTTCGATGAAGCCGCGTGGAAAGTTTTTACCGAGACGAACATTCAATTGTGTTCTTTCCAGTTGCTTCTTTCACTATCGTTACAATATGTTTTTGACACCTCACTATGAATTCGTGAGCCAGATTTAATGAAATGAAAATCTACAGGAATATCTATATAATTTCCATTTTATTTAAAACCTAGACCTGCCCTTGGTTTATCAATTCTGGATTCTATAAATTTTACATCGAACCATTGTGTTTTAATCTTAAAACCTGAATTAGCCAAAATATTAATTATATTAAATAATATATTTTATCTACGACTAATATATAATGTATGTATTATACTTGTGATTTTTGCAGTATAATGCCATATATTATTCTCTTAGGGAATAATGACGAGGGATTAATAGTCATTATTCCCTCGTGCACTCCAATCAAAAAATTTCTCAAATTAAATACCATGGAAACAAAATACACAAACTGAAAACAGTCAGTGTCAAGCGTGTAGTGTTTGTGCATTTCTAGTGAGATGGATGAAAATGAAGAGTCTTTTACTTGTACACCTCCAGAAATTGTACAACTAGCTGCAGCAACAACATCTACCTTGATACCGGAAACATCGAAATCTATTTATAATAAAACGTACGCAACCTTCAACGAATGGCGTCTTCGAAAGAAAGCAAACTCATTTTCCGAACATGTTCTGCTGGCCTATTTCGCTGAATTAAGTGCAAATTACAAACCTTCTTCATTATGGTCATTTTTTTCAATCATTAAAACTATGTTGAGAATAAATCATGACGTTGATCTGGAAAAATATTGCAAACTACGAGCATTTTTAAAAAGAAAATCAGAAGGATTTCAACCAAAGAAGTCTTCCACTCTGACCCCGAAACAAATAATAACATGACAACGCTCCTGATAAAGTTTTTCTTTTACATAAGATAAATATACCGAATTTAATCTGACTATTCAAAACTCATATTCTTATTTGCTTCAGGTTATATTAATTATTGGAATTATGGGTGCATGCCGCTCAAACGAGCTTTATGAAATGAATATTGAAGACGTGAAAGATCATCAAACACAGTTATTAATAACAATACCCAAGACTAAAACCAAAATTGTACGAACATTCACCATAAACAGTACGTTTTACAATATTGTAAAGAAGTACATCAATCTCCGTCCGTCACATGTAAAAATTAATTCATTCTTTCTAAATTATCAAAAATCAAAATGTACAATACAACGTATAGGAAAAAACAAATTTGCAGATATTGGTAAACAAATTGCCAAATATTTAAAATTGCCAAATCCTGAAACTTATACCGGCCATTGTTATCGCAGATCATCTGCCACTCTGTACATTGATGGAGGAGGCGATATAACTGGATTAAAGCGTCATGGGGCTGGAGATCTACACAGGTAGCTGAAAGTTACATTGATCAGTCTATAAGAAACAAGACAACTACAGCAGATACTATTGCTAAACAGATAAATAGTAATGAAGCATCTTCTTCCTCTTCAGCAACCGAAATTCCAAATATTTGTATTGAAAACTCTTCCAAATCTATTGATAGTTCTCGACCAATTCAATTTATTAATTGTACCATTGCTAGTGTTAATGTTATTGAAAAATAAAGTTGTTAGTTAAAACAAATTAATAAATTAGTCATAGATAAAGTAGAGTATACTACTCGCAATAATGGCTATTATTACCTCGGAATGTTACTCCCTCGCCGCTTACGCGGCTCGGTTCGTAAATGTTCCTTGGGAATAATAGCTATCATTATTACTCGTGGTATAATCTACTATTATTATTATAACTATTATACCATACCATATCATATCGTATCATATCATATCATATCATATCATATCATATCATATCATATCATATCATATCATATCATATCATATCAAACTATATGAAGTATATATAGTTTGAATCAATTTTCTAACACGTGGTGAAACATGTTTATGTATTAAAATTTAATATTTGTTTTTGCCGATTTTAAATAATGGTTGATTAAAAAAAAACATTTCATCGTAAAAAAATTGTAAGTTATAATTTAATGAATTAGTTTTTAGATAATCTTATTATTTTAGTAGAAAGCAAAAAAAGTAACAAAGAAAATAAATATATGTTTTTTTTTATTATACAAAACCCAAACAAAAAATCGTAATAAAAATCTCTCGTAAACCGCACTCTTCCCTTTCTTTATACCCGGCTACAGATTATCTCATTAAACAAATTGCCGGCCGTAACTATAAAATCCATTCAAGAAACGGAGGTGGTTTTCCACTCGTTCATTTCGGAATCGCGTCCTTGGCACCCTTTTTCCCCGCCCAATAAAGAAACAATTTTTTAGCATTTCAATGGGTTTTCGGAGGGCCCTCTTCCGTGAAAAAAAAAAATCCAAATGGCGCCCGGCACTTAAGTCGCCGCCTATGACGTACACATTATTTCTCCCCCTCTTTCCCTTTTTTCCGTCCGTTTCCGCGAACAATTCATCCCACGGGCGTGACGGCGATTCCACTTAACGTTATTGTCGGCTAAAAGTCACGCTTTCTAAAAATACAATCCGCCGTTTCGCTGCTGCCTGCGCGAGGGGTCCAACGGGTTCGATTGTTGTGGAGGGAGTTAGGGTGTTTTTTCCGATCTCTAATTATCTCGAGTGGTTCGGTTGGAAATAGGGGGCAGTTTTCAATATTAATTACGTCGAAATCGATAAACAAATTAATTACTCAAAATTGTGAATGTACTAATTTTCAGTAATTAATTTTAATTTGTTTTTTATTCATTATTCACTACGTCATCTACTAAAATCTCATAAATTTCTCTATTCATTCTTTTTCTCCTCTTTAAAAGGTCCAAGTATACTTTCCATTATGCTTCTTTCTAGCGTTCTTATTGTTGTTCTTTTTGTGTGATTTTCATCGTCTCATCTGCATATATAATTATTTAACGTACATAGTTTTATATACTTTTATTTTGTGTGTAGGCTTTTACTTTTGAAAATTCTGCTTTTTGCCTAATATGCTCTGTTGGTGGCTTGAAATTTCTCATGGATTTTATTTTTTCATTATTGTTACTTATCACCGTGCTTAGGTACTTGTAATGATCCACGTCCTCAAATTCGTAATTGCCCATGGTTGCCGTCCGTCTTTTGAATATCGTACCTATCCTTAATAGCTTTGCCATTTCTTGTTTTTTTTTTTTTCGTTTTATTTGTCGGTGTTCTTGCTTTTCATTACATTGCTTTTTTCTAAACTTGCACCAGGTATTTTCCTTTTCTCTTTAAAAGTTATTTGTTATTTTAAAATAAGTTGTTTTATTATTTAAAATACAATTTAATGTACAAAAAATAATTAACAAATTATTGATAGATATGGGACTTAAACCCTGTCAATTGGAGGCATTATTAGCGTACGCGAGTTTTCCAGATAAGCTAGTATGCTCGTTGAAATTTTTCTAAAGTAGTTCACTATTATTGTATATTTTCAAATATAATAATCAGTAGATTGCATGCAAAATTGGTAGATAAACAGAGAGGTTTTTAATCAGTAAACATTTCCCCTATGTCAATCAGCAAAATACCCGAGTCAAACGCACTGAACCTATTAATGTATGTGTGTTTAGTTGCCTATATCACGCAACATATGTGAACTTGTAACGTTGGCGCACTAACCAGTTCTGCTCGATGGTATTTAGTAATCGCTGGCCGACCTACTCAATGAAGATGGGGTGGTTCGATAAGACTATTATTTTCTTATGGACGCCACGTGATTTAATGAAGACAATTATCACAGAACAGTAAATAAGAAAATATATTTAAAAAAAATGATCAACAAATTTATTTCCCAAATAATAATTTTGCAATTAATGGTTTAATTTCAAATAAATGTTAAGTATTTAAGTTAATTTCAAGTTATTAAATTGATTCTCGATGATTTAAATAATATCACAACAACAAAAAACAATGACCTGTACTATAGAGCTCAACAGAATAAACTTAATTCGGTAACGCTAATGATAATATTTACATAATTATATAACTGTCCGTTAACGCTAAGGGTAAGTCTTTCTTCGATAATAGAGATTTATATTTGTTCTTTATTCCACCTGACATCTTTACGTATCAATAATGTATACAAAGGAGGATAAGATTTTTATGGTATGCATTGCGGTTAAGTATAATATTCATAATTATACATGTTGCACTTGACATAATAGTTGACATTAGAAATAGTAGCCAATCACATCGCATTCAATGCTTTTATGCGTTCCTGAACAAATCGAACATATAATTTACATTGAGTACATTCTAGTATGTTCGGTGTTAAAACTCTCTGTATATAGAGAGAGTTTTATGTAACACCGAACATACTAGAATGTACTCAATGTAAATTTTCCTATGGTCGATTTGTACTGTAACGCATCAAAGCATTGGGTGCGATGTGATTGGCTACGATTTCTAATGTCAAGTGCAACATGTATAATTATGAATATTATACTTAACCGCAATGCATACCATAAAAATCTTATCCTCCTTTGTATACATTAAAAGATGTCCAACTTATCGTCTACTTCTGCTTTAAGCGCCAGAACAGTAAATATCACTTGCTTGCGATAACTGACAAGTGTAAGTCATTTTTGACGGAAAAGGGTGTAGTTTGGGTTGACTATATTATTTCAATCACATCGCACTCAATGCTTTGATGCGTTCCTGAACAAATCGAACATAGGAAAATTTACATTGATTACATTCTAGTATGTTCGGTGTTACATAAAACTCTCTGTATATATATATATATATATATATATATATATGTTGACGCATTTATTCGGGTTTGATCCCGCGTATTTTCTTGGAACTGGTCCATTGAATTTTCTGATCGACGTTTCGATGACGTCGCAGTCATCTTCGTCAGGAGTAAACTATTTGATTATATTGCTCTAGCAACCACTTGTTAGATTTTTACGCATTGCAACTAGATATTCGTGTTTCTTGTTTGGCTTCTGGTGATTCTTCTATTTTCTGATCTTGAAGACGTGTTCGTGCCCTCTGTTTCAATTTCGACATTATTATCTGAAGGGAACTGGTTCTGAATTTCTTGATTTTGTGAAGATAGTGAATTTTGACTGTAATTTAAACATGTTTTCCAAATTGGTGGTAGTCTTTTGGCATCATCCCTTTTGTTTAAACTATTTGGCCTCTTTTCAATTTCAATTGCTTCTCTAATTATCCTTGTATGGAAGAAATCAGTCTTTTTTAAAATCTTGTTTTTTTCGAAATTAATTGTATGATTTGAAATTTTGACATGTTGAAATAAAGATGATTGTGGATCGGATTTTCTAATTGCCAGAATGTGTTCGTCTCGACGGGTGCTGATTTTTCGGTTTGTTTGTCCTATATAGCTTTTTTCACATCTACCGCATGGGATTTCATAAACTCCTTGAGCCTCAAGTGGTATAATTTCTTTTGGAGTTCGAACCAGGTGTTGAATTTTTTTATAAGTATCGAAACAAGTTCTAATGTTGTATTTTGAGAGGACTCTTCCGATTTTATCTGTTGTTCCTTTTATGTAAGGGAGGATAACATTGCAACAAGGATTTTCTCTTCTTGCTTCTGGATTTCTGTCCCTGTTTAGTTTATTTATGGTTTTTTTAGAAAACCCATTTTGGATCAATGCCTTTTTAACATTGGTTATTTCTTTATTTAAGTGGTGTTGGTCGGACAATGTACGTGCTCTTTTTAAAAGGGTTTTAGCTACTGACGCTATTTGAGCTGGATGGTGATGTGACATCGCATTTAAGTATCTGTTTGTGTATATGGGTTTTCGGTATACGGTGTAATTTAGTTGTCCATTAGGATTTCGGATAATTAGAGTGTCCAGAAACGGTAAACGATTATTTTCTTCAACTTCCATTGTAAACTGAATTTTGTTGTGAATATTATTTAAATGAGATAAAAAATGGTTGAGATTTATGATACCATGTTGCCAAATTACGAACGTGTCATCCACGTATCGTAGCCAAAGTTTAGGTTTGAGCGGCGAGGAATTTAATGCTTTTGTTTCGAAATCTACCATGAACAAATTTGCAACTATTGGCGAAAGAGGGGATCCCATTGGTGCACCTTCCAACTGTTTAAATTTTTGTCCTGTGTATGTGAAAAACGTATTTTTGAGGCAGTGTGAAGCTAAATCTAAAATTTCAGTTGGCTGATTGTACTTGTTTTTTTATTATTGTTAAGGTCTCGTCGATTGGATTTTTAGTGAAGAGAGATTTAACATCGAAACTTACTAATATGTCATTTCTATCCAAAGTTAGATCTTTAATTTTATTTATAAAATCTGTGGAGTTGATAATGTATGAGTCAGCGTCTTCCATTAGTGGTTGCCATTTTTTAGCTATGTAAGCTGCTAATTTCACTGTCGGGGAACCAATTCCTGAGACGATTGGTCGTAAAGGAACACCTTCCTTGTGTATTTTTGGTACGCCATAAATTTTGGGGCAAATAGAAGATTTTTCTCTGGGAATTAGTTTCAACGCTGTATTTTTATCAATTTTGGAGTTTTTTTATTTTTGATTTGGTTGTTTTTTTCCAAGTATGTGATTGGATCGGTTTCTATTTTTTTTATATGTTCAGTTCTCTAATAGGGAACACATTTTGTTGTCATATTCCTCTGTTTGCATAACAACCGTGGAATTGCCTTTGTCTGCAGGAAGAATTATAGTTGATGTATCTTCTTTTAGTGATTTAAGTGCTGATATTTCTTTTTTTGTTAGGTTACTTGGTGGTGGTTTAGCTTTTTTTAAAATAGTCTCTACTTCTTGGCGAATGTTCTCAGCAGTAGCGTTGTCTAGTTCTTTTATGCCGGATTCAATATTACAGATAATGTCCTCATTTGGAATGAATTTAGGTGTTACTGCAAAGTTAAAACCTTTAGAAAGAACTTGGGTTTCAATTTCGTTTAAAAGATTATATACAGTTTTTGTTTGACATTCAGGAGGTTTTTCTTTATTGTGCGATTGAAGTTTATCAAATTTTAGTTTTTGACTTTTTGATTTTAATTCTTTGCTGGTTTCTGCTCTAAACGCTGCCAATGCATCAATTATATTCCAAATAGGTGCTTGAATTAAATTGCTGAGATGAAGATGTAGGTTATATAGTGTTGTACCTACTTGATTAATTTCTGCTCGTTTTCGTTGTATTGATTCTCTCAGGAGGCATTTACTTGTTCTGGATAAAATCCGTCTTGTTTTGTCGTTGTCTGTGTGGTATTTGAGTTTGACGAAATTGGGCGTTACTTTCTTGTCTCGGCATCTTGATAAGAATGTTAAATCGCACAGAAGCTTCGAATGTTTAGTGCGTAGTTTTTCAAATTTACGTGTGGCATGCAGAATATTCTCCCCGTAGAGGTTTATTATGTTCAATGGACCAGTTCCAAGAAAATACGCGGGATCAAACCCGAATAAATGCGTCAACATGTTACGCCCGCGAAAATCTACGTTATAACATATATATATATATATATATAGAGAGAGAGAGAGAGAGAGAGAGATTGTGTGCGGTTTTATTAAAATACTTGAACTGTATACAAGTAGAGTTTTCCACCAAGACTTCAAAATGTCGTATTCCTCGATGACAATGGAATCGATTAATTTCTAAGGTGATATCAATAATCCATCGAAGTAAAATGTGTATTTGTTATCACACAAATAAATAACACAATGTAATGACCACTTAAATCCGATATACAAATCGTAGATTAAATATCAAACTCGATATATTTAATTTGTGGTAAAGAGGATTCACGTTCCCCGTTAGAAAAATAATAATCTAATCAGAAAACGTTGAGGACGTTCTGCGCGAACCACCCCTCCAAAAATCAATAAAATGAACAAATTTTGCAAAATTGCATATAATAAATTTCAAAAAGGTAACGAAATTCTTAGCCGAATTTTTACTCTTACAAACTTCAAATTGCGTGAAATATTTGACAATTCCAGCAGTACTAGAGGAGTATAAGAGATTTTTTGAATGAATCGAGAGTAGCTGAATACCTCGGCTGTTAAGTTAAAACGATTATAAAAATAATTAAATAAAAATATTTTCTTTGAAAGGTTGCATCATCTGTTTTCTTGAAAAATCATGATTAACACTGCATACATTACCTTCAAGAGTAATTTCCCTTTTTTTTAAAAAAAAAAACTTAATTTATTATTATGGAGAAATTACAGGTAAAAACGTTAAGATATTTTATTTACACAATTTTAAAGAAAAATAACAGTAAACAACAATAAACTTGAAATAAATAATTACAATAAGAGCTCGAAATGACCACCAGACATTGCGAGACAGTAAATCAAACGATTGAAAAGAATACATCGCGTTTCTGATATAATCGGAAATAAAATAAGTAAAAAGTGTTAAAAATTGGAATAACTAATAAATACAATTAGTTATTCCATTTTTCAATTCTTCCACAATGTGCATTTCGCTATTGACATAAACAGAGGAGTTTGTTAGGTTTTCCTCGGCGAAACACAAAATATTTAATTTAATATCATAAATTAACTTATTCTGTGGCGATTTTTATATAAAGATACGATGCAATCATCCGAAGAAAATTGTTTAATTGTTTGAATTGTCCGAGTTGAAGGAAACGGTGGTTTGGTAGAAAAAGGTCTCCTACTCGTCTTATGCTATGGGAATTGTGATGAATTGTTACACATTCTATTTTTTCTTCATTTGTAGACATTTTCGACAAAATATATAACATGGTTTGAAGTCTTGCATGATTGATTTAGTTGGCATATGTATGTTTAGTTGCGTGTTATGGGCAAATAAACAGACATGCATTAATCGGTTCGATGAGTTTGACTCGCTTTTTTGCAGGTACACTTCTGTGCAATAAAATTAAGCACAAGCCTCATAACATTTTTTCACAAAATTCTAGTTATGTAATTCGGGTCTATTTTAATTGCCTAGCAGCAGTTTCAATAAATGATAAAATTAAATGAAATAAATTGACATATTTACATTTTTTTGTAACTAGGAAACTTTCATGTCCTCCTTAAATTATAACATATTCTGTGTGCTTAGTTTTATTCCCCTAAAGCATACTAATAAAAAAACTCTCTGTATATTGATATTAATTGATCAAATTAATTATTTTCAATTCAAAGGTAGTAAATGAATTGTAATATATGTCAATCTGAAAAGATAAATTTAATTGAATTTTCAAAATGTCATAGAATTAATATAATTTAGTATAGAATGAATCATTCATTAATTTAATCTAATTACCTATTTAATTTAGTTTCAGAAACCACTATCAAATTCCCTCATCGAATCATTTCCTCCCCCCCCCCTTTTTTTTCCTTTGCATTCTCTGCCATCTCGTCGGTCTGAAAGATGAGTTCGGTGAGAAATTAAAAGTTGCGAAAAAGTTTCCAGTTTAATATGAGAATAATCGGAGGGTTGGGATGGAAATAAGTTTCGGGGATACTTTCTATCGGCGGGTCCCTTCGCCCTTATTGGAACGGGGCTGCGGGTGCGGAGGCGGGCAGGTCGATTTATTATTATTTTCAGCGGGGGAGGTTCCCCCACCTCCCCCGCTGAGCGTTATGAAAAAAAAAAAATGCGGAGGGCAAGTTTATAATATGATAAATTTGAGTCGCGTCTCCGGTGGATGCGCGGAAGGGGAGTTTCGTCCTGCTGAAATATTTGAAATGATGGATTTTTCGGAATTCGGTCGTTTCGCATCAAATTTTGATCAATTATTTTTTGGGGGATTTAAAATTCTCGACATATATTTACATATATATATTTTAAAAACTAATTAGAATTAGAATACTTGATGCTGTTTTTACAATTTTTTTTTTCTTGAGACTAATTGACTTAATAATAAAATATAGTGTGCCGAGGGCAGAAAATAGGGTTTAGCAGCCTGACGATGTTAGCAGCACGAACGACCGTAGCCATAGAAAATTAATAGATATAGAAAGCCCACTCCCATGTTACGACCGAAACTGCGTTTAGCGCCTCTGGTGGTCCCTTTCACCATACTAAAACAAGCGAAATCGGCTCGGCGGGAATTTAAAGTAATATATATTTTCAAATATTTAATGTTTCTTTATTGTAACAACATTTTAAATTACACAATAATTATTTCCAAACATATTTTTTTGAAAATAATTATTGAAAAATATACATTGGTACAATAAAGAGCGATAATAGATGTTTTTTACCTTACAGTAGACAAGAAAGATCATAGAAAAAGGGAGGAAGATATACAGGAGGAAAGTATGGAAGAGCTAAAGAGAATGTTTACGGAAATGATGGCTAAGATAGAGAAGAGCAATAGTGAGATTCAAGTACAAATTAAAGAAATGAGAGAAGAAATGAAACAAAGAGAAGAGAAATGGGGACAGGAGAAGAAGGAATTATGCAAACGCATTGAGACTTTGGAGAATAGACTGGAAAAAGAAGAACGAGCTCGTAAAGAAAAAAAACATTATTATAAAAGGGATTAAAGTAGAAAAGGGGACGGAAAAGGAAAAGTTAGTAGAGTTTATACAAAAGCAATTGGATATTAGCGTTCAAATAACAAGAGCTAGAACCATTAAAGATGATTTAGTAATCGCAGAGCTGGACAACCTTGATAATAAAATAGATATAATGAAAAACAAGAATAAGATTAAAGATAAAAGAGTTTATATCAATAACGACCTGACAATAGAAGAGCAGAAAATGCAGGCAGAGATATGAAGCATAGCAAGAGAACAAAGAAGTAAGGGGGGGAGCGTAAAAGTTAAGTATGGAAAGATAATAATTAACGGAGAGGAATACATTTGGAATAAGAAAGAAAAAGGAGTCACCAAAAGGGAAGTACATCAAAACCAAAAAAAACTAAACAAGACCCCCTACAGAACAACTGCAATGGTGACGACAGCGGCGCGGAAAAATGAACATATAATAGATATACAAAATGGTCAAAATAAAAAACAAAATCAGTTAAAATGTAGTAAAATAAATGTGGAATCATCAAGAAAATGTCTCGAGGAAGAAAAGAGTACAGATTGCAAAAACCGAATACTTCAAGACGAAAATAAAAAGTAACAACAGAAGTAAAAATTAATGCAAATGTAAAATAGAATGCAAATAATAAGAATGACAGAGAAAAACATAAACTATATAGTAGAGAGGTTACAGGAATATACAAACCTTTGAGAATAGGTACATGGAACGTAAGAAGCATTAAAGGGAAAGAAGAAGAATTAGTGGAAGAAATGATAAAGCACCAAATTGAAATATTGGGAATCACAGAAACAAAAAAGAAAGGTAAAGGAATGAAGAAAATACATAAAGGGTACTGGATGTTTTGGTCAGGAATAGAAGAAGAATAAAGGGCGAAAGGGGGGTAGGATTAATAATCGCTCCAAATAGAATTAATGATATCATAAAGGAAAAATATATAAATGAAAGACTCCTGGTAGTAGATACAAATATATATGACGGAGAAACATGGACTTTAATAATAGCCTACGGGGAGAATGAAGACGCAAAGAAAGAGAACAAAGACATATTTTTTGAAAACCTGCAGAGAGAAGTAGATGAGGGACGAGAGGGAATTATAATAATGGGGGACTTAAACGGACGAGTAGGAAACCAAAATACGGGAATAGAAGAGTATATGGGGATTGAAGAAGAAACGGTGAGAAATAATAACGGGGAAAGAATAATAGAAATGTGTATAGAAAACAATTTGATAATTGCAAACACTAAATTTAAACATAAGATGATACACAAATATACAAGAACTCAACCAACCAGAAATGAAAAGTCAATAATAGATTATTTCCTAATAAGCAAAAACAAATGGCACAACGTGAAAAATGTCAAAGTGACAAGACAGGCAGAGATCGACAGCGACCACCACTTGGTGAAAATGGAAATGAAGCGAAAGAAAGTAGAAAAACCAGACAAGAGAAGAAAAATTGTAAAGGAAAAAATAAATAGCTACAAACTAAAACAAACACAATATCGGGATAAATATCAAGAGATATTAAAACAAAAATTTAAGGACAACAGAGAACCCATAGAAATTGAAGAAACATGGGAAACACTTAAAAATTATATACTAGAGGCAGCCAAAGAGAGCTGTGGAACAACAAAAATATCGAATAAGGAGACAAAGAGGACAGAGTGGTGGACGAAAGAAATTAGAGAGAAAATTAATGACAAAAAAGATAAGTGGGTAAGATACTTAAGTACAAAAAAGGACGAAGACTACGAAGAATATAAAATAAAAAGGAACGAAGTAAAGATAGAAGTCAAGAGAGCCAAACAAGAATCATGGACACAATTTGGAAATAAAATGACAAGGAATTACCGAGAAAACCAGAAATTATTCTACGGAACATTAAAACAACTGAGAAAGAAAAAAGAATATAATATGATGAATATAAAAGACAAAGATGGAAACATAATAACAGAAGAGGGTAAAATAATGGAAAGGTCGAGACAATATTTTGAAGAACTTACAGAAGCACAGGAAGAGACAATAGAAACACTAGAAGAAATAATAAAACTACCAGAAATAGATAAAATACAAGAACAAGAAGTAATAGATGCGATACAAAAGTTAAAAGCCGGAAAAGCACCAGGAATAGATGACATAACAACCGAAATAATCTTATATATTAACGAAGAAGGAATACAACAGCTAACACACCTAATGAATGATATCGTAAAGAATATAAAAGTACCAACAGAATGGAATACAGGAATAATCTTACCAGTACACAAGAAAGGAGACAAAAGAGACTGTACAAATTATAGAGGAATAACACTGACAAGCGTCCCAGGAAAGATCCTGGCAAGAATAATGGGAAAGAGAATTAGAGATAAGATTGAAGAAACAATAGAAGAAACGCAATGTGGCTTCAGAAGAGGAAGAAGCACCCTCGACCTAATATTTACAATAAGACAAATCAGCGAAAAATTTATAAATTAGGGAAGAGAGATACATGTATGTTTTATAGACCTGGAAAAGGCGCTCGACCGAGTGAGAAGAGACGACATATGGAAAGTATTAGAAAATAGAGGAATAGACAGAAGGACTATAAAAGTAGTTAAAGCTATGTACAAAACCAACAAAAACATAGTTAGAACAAACAATGAAGAGTCCAGATAGTTCGTGACAAAGATAGGTGTAAAACAAGGGTGTATTATGAGTCCGCTACTATTTACATTGATACTAGATGAAGCTATAAAGGAAGCAAAGAAGGAAATGAAGACGTTAAAATTGGGATACTGGAAAATGGAAGAAACACACATAACGGAAATGATGTTTGCAGATGATATGGCGATAGTGGCAGAGACAGAGAAAGACCTACAACATAACATAGAAATAATCGACAAGGCATTAACAAAAATAAATATGAAGATAAATATAGACAAGACCAAAACAATGATAATAGCTAGAGAAAACAAATCACATACAATAAAATTATACGGAAAGCAGATCGAACAGGTAGAAAATTACAAGTATTTAGGAACAATAATAGAAAATAACGGGAAGCTAGACAAAGAGATAAATGATAGACTGGGAAGAGCGGGAAAAATATTTAATATGATGAAGACAACGTTCTTTGGAAGGAAAGAAATAACTAAGAACATAAAAGCGGAAATAGTAAAAAAGGTTATAAGACCTACAATAATATATAGCAGTGAAACATGGACCATGACGGAAAAACACAAAACGAAAATTAATGCAATAGACATGAGATTCTTAAGGAAAATTGAAAATAAGACCAGGCGAGATAGAATAAGGAATGAGACATACAGACAAAATTTACAGATAGGACCTATTAATGATACCATTGTTGAAGGTCAGCTGAGATGGTTCGGACATGTGTGCCGCATGAAAGAAGATAGAACAGCAAGAAGAATATATGAAACAAGAGCGAAAGGAAGAAATTACCGGGGAAGACCGAGAAAAACATGGAATGACATAATTAGAGAAGAAGCAGAAAAAAAGGACATAGATTGGAAGGACATTAAACAATTAACCAAGGACTGAAAGACATGGAGAGAAAAATATAGAAACAGACACTAAACAAAAACTCCTTACACTTAACGGTAGAAAGAAAAAAGATTAAAAAAAAAATATTGGATGCTTTAGGTTTATAAACAATGAAAATAATAATAATAATACTTACCTTATGTATACTTTTAATGGAAAGGTAAATGGAGATAATGAAAAAAATATATAAAAAATAAAATAATTATTAATTATTTGAAAACTGACAATTTGTAGACTTTTACCTTTATATTTTGTAACAGGAAATGTATGTTATTTAGTCTTTTTTATTAGTCCGTTAAAAATATCACACACTTGTAAAAATATTAACAACACTATAGCACAGACATTTTATGCGCAAAAACACTCTATTTATAACACTAAAGTATACAATGGACAAATAACTAACTAGTACACTGTTGTAATCCAGAAAAAATGTAATACTTTGGCAATAATTGCTAATAATTCTGCTGAAACGATTGTAACCTACAAAATGTAAGCGTTAATCACAACAGGAGGAACAAAGGAAACATAGAAATTCTTCGAGATGGTATATCTAGGTACGGTTTTCATGGCAAAAGCGCCCCCTGATGATCCTTTCACCGTACTAAAATTATGTTATAAACAACTCCATAAGAGTGGGCATACCCTGACCGTTGCTGATTAGGCTCGGCGCAAATTGAACCCAACACAAGCAGAGCCCATGCACAGCCTACGCATGTGTTATTCTGTAGAACACCAGAATTGATGGAGTAGCGCATATTGAACCGAATCAATTCATAGCACAGATCCATCCTGTTTTCGCGTGGTTCGAGTTGTGCGAGAAACACAGTTTCGTGGGTCGTGGGTTAAAGACGCAATTTTTCCTGGAATCTTGCTGAATGTGTTCCTTCTGACCGGCTGTACTGTACATTTATTATTTTTTTAATATATGAATAAGCGATTATAAGGAGTATGGGTGGGTCTACGGGAAATATTTGTTATATATTTCAAGTAGATTCAATCCATCTACTATCTACTATTATTTGTGGACGTTTATAGTCCTAGTTATATTTTTTGTTTTGTTTCTGGAACTGTAACAATCAATATATTTTTCTTTTTTTTTTAGTTTTTAAGTTATGTCAATATCATTGTATTATATTGTAAGTATATCCAGTGCTACATTATGTACGTATTGTGACCATATTACATTGCGCTTTCATTGTATTTTCTAGTTTATCCTGTAATTAGATCCTTATGAATCTGTTGGATAATAAATAAATAAATATATCTCTTCAATTGTCTCTAAGTAGCGAATTATTTCATGATGGATATACTATTTTCAGATGTGACGGAACGTTATCAAGGGGTGGTCGTTCTCTAATTGCAGTTAATAGCAAATTTGATTGCCGGCCCTATAAATAGTGCTTTCAATATGTTCAATATTGATATCATTGCAGTAAAATTAACTTTATGTAAAATATCTTATTCAATAATTTGTGGTTACATTCCACCAAAAACAGCAATAGAATCATATTCCTTATTATTTGACTATATTGACGAACACTTCTCTTCAGAAAATCTACTCCTTTGTGGCGATTTTAACATTCCACGGTATAGTGATTTTGATTCATTAAATGACATAACTGTATGTAATAAAGTAACATCTCTCATTAATTTTATTTCTATAAAAAGTCTTCAGCAATGCAATACAATTATTAACAAAAATAATAGATTATTAGACTTAATATTGGTTTCTTCAGATACAAAGTGTATTGTGTCGAGAGCTAGAGATGCACTAGTTGACGAAGATTTACATCATCCAACACTTGTATTTGATATTGAAGTGCTAACTTTAGTGCACTCGATGATAGAACTCTCATATTTAATTTTAGAAGAGGTGACATACCCGCCTTGTACTCTGAAATAATACAAATTGATTGGTCCATGTTATATACTACTAACGCAGTTAATGCTGCTTGTAATGTATTTTACAAAATATTGTATTCGGTATTTGCTAACCAAATTCCGAAACTTAAAATGTGTCCTAATACTAACAATAGATATCCTGTGTGGTTTAATAATGAAATTAGAAATTTAATTAAATTAAAGAATTCGCTGCATAAACAAATAAAAAGATCAAATAATTTTGCTCTGGTTAAGGAATACAAAGAAATCAGAAGGCAATTAAAAGGGTTATCTAATGACGCTTTTAATAACTTTGTACATAACCCTGATAATAATATATTGTCAAAACCTAAAGTATTTTGGTCGTATGTCAACATGAAACGGAAGAAATCCCGAATACCTGGTGTAATGTCGTATGGTGGGGATTCTCTTGACTCTCCCTCTGATTTTCTGAATGGCTTCGCAGATTTCTTTGGAAGTGTCTACAAGTCAGTTAGTGGCAATAGTGCGCGAGTGCTTCAAAGTAATATTTACTCAATGGGAAATTTCAAAATTGACGAAGAAACCGTTCTTTAAGTGCAAAAGAACGGTTTCTTCGTCAAGGAAAATTAAACCGAATATGACTATGGGAGCTGATCAAGTACCTGGATTCATTCTTAAGGATTGCGCTTCTCAACTTGCTCGCCCTTTATCATTTATTTATACTCTTATATTAGACACACAAATATTTCCGAATAGTTGGAAATTGGCACGTATATGTCCGATTTTTAAATCTGGAACAAAGTCTGATATTAAAAATTATAGACCTGTTGCTATTATTTCCAATTTTTCGAAAGTGTTTGAGAGTATACTTTGCAATTATATTCACTCCATTGTTGATCCCTTTATAACATCTAAACAACACGAATTTATGCGTAAACGTAACACACAATCTAATTTTTTATGTATAACTCAGTTCATTTCGACTGAACTTGATCGTGGTGGTCAAGTTGATGTAATTTATACAGATATAAGCAAGGCTTTTGATTATTTGCCTCATGTTCAGTTCTTTTCTTATATGCGTAAATATAATATACCATCAAATGTAATAGCGACTATTTGGTCATATTTAACAAATCGATATCTATATATTGAATACGTGGGTTGCAGATCTGAATCATTTGCAGCTACAAGTGGTGTCCCTCAAGGATCAAACCTTGGACCACTTTTATTTTTACTGTTTATAAATGAGGTAGCTAGTGTTTTGGATTGTGATTTTTTAATGTATGCAGATGATGTAAAATTGTATAGGAGTATAAGAAATATTAATGACTGTGAAATATTACAATCTAATTTAGATCAACTAGCATCATGGTGTTTATGCAATGGATTACAATTAACCCATCAAAGTGTCGTGTCTTGTCTTTTGGTCGATTACGTAACATGTTTTTGTATGAATATCATCTAAGCGAAACAACTATAGAAAGAACTGATCATTTTAAGGATTTAGGTGTAACATTAACTTTTAATATTCACATACAAAATATTGTTAATGAATCATATAAACTGCTTGGTTTTATCATACGTAATTACCGTGAATTCAAGCGCACTGATGCGGCAGTTAAACTTTATGAATCATTAATTATTAGTAAAATTAATTATTGCGCTTGTGTTTGGACCCCTGGTTTTTGTAATTACATACATATATTAGAGAGAATTCAGAAACGTTTTCTAAGTTACTTATATTTGTGCAAGTACCGAACTTATCCAGACAATTGTATGTCTTACGACTCGCTATTGTTGGAGTTTAATATGTTATCTGTTCATAATAGACATAAATACGTCCAGATATATGAACTTTATAAATTAATGCATTATGAGATAGACAACAGTGATTTTCTGAGTCAGTTGTATTTAAACGTCCCACGGCCATCCAGTCGTAATAACCAAGTGTTTCATTTTCCTACTCCCCGTACAACTCATCATTCGTTTTCCCCGCTTATTTATATGTTACGCAGATACCATGAGGTGCAGTACTCTGTTGATATATTTAATCCATCAAGATCGGATTTTATTGCAACATTAAAATCTTGTTTATAATAATTATATCTAGCTGCATGTATATTTTATTAGTTTTAAGTATAGTTTATTTGCATTATGTTATTTTTTGTTTTGTTTTGTAATTTCCTTTGTAATTAAGCTTCGGCCTGTTTTGGAAATAAAGTATTATTATTATTATATTGTGAAGTTTCATATTTAACAATTCATTTCGACGACAAGCTCCGTATAGTCCCATCGTAAGAGAAATCTATAATTCAACGATAATAATGAAACTAAATAATGGTGGCTGAATATTTAATTAAATGTGAATTTCGTTTCCTGTTTTCATAAACAGGACAAACTCGCCTTCCTTTAGTGGATGAAACAATGATTATCGGTCCCAAATCGTTGACGATGCCACTTGAAATTAGGCAAAAGGTGGCGCTTGCGTCGTCTCTAATTTATTGTGATAAATAAATTTATTTTGACCTATTTGTCTACCTTCATCATAAAATATTCACAACCATCTGCTTTCTTAAAAAAACTTAATACATTGTACTTGAGACAAAGTTCTGGACTTTTTGGGCTGGTAATTTAAATAATTTTCTTTCAAAAATGAACTTTATGAAAATTATCTAAATTAACATTTTCCTTCACTTTGAAATTTCAAACCACAGCGTAGCGGTATTTATAATCTTACATATTTCTGATAGATATTCGAGTAACACATTTTCTGTTACGTTTTTTGATCTTAGTCTTCTTTCAGTTGTCGAATAATGTATAATATATTTCGTACCTTTCCCTTGATTTTGTTGGTAATACATTTAGAATAATATTGTTTGCTTGGTCTTGGAGTTCTTGCGAAGTGTTGGTAAATTCCTCGTCACTGTCGCAATTAATATCCAATCTCACACAATCACCACAATTATTCAGAAATTTCAATGATTCAGTAATGTGAAATATCACAGTAGTAGTATGAAAAGTGTCAATATGTCTAGATAGATAAAACCAGTGGCGGATCAAATCGTGCTGTTATGAGTTTACCCTACCAGCCCTAGAGACGATAAACATATTTCTAGGGTTCATTTTACGTATTGTAGGCGAAATAATAATAATAAATTATTATAAATCTAATCTTCTTTATGTTGGTTGTGGAGACTTTAATTATTTAAATAAAAATAGTTGTTCTTTATCCTACTTATTTTTATTTAATTATTATAAATCTACCAATAAAACTAACCAAATAATTAAATTGTATAACTTTAAATTTTTGAGTAGTTTCAGATTATTAGCACATTTTTAAGAAAATTAAAAAAAAATATTTATTTTATATATTTTAATAATAAACAATAGAGATTTATTATTATTTATTATTATAATAAATCTCTATTGTCCAACAGGAAATAAGTCCCAATTACAGAACAAATATACAATAATCAAATACAAACATAGCATAGAGAAAATATGAAGATATAAAAATGGTAGTATAAATAATTTACTCATATTTAATGTTGTAAAGAGATTTTATTATTTAATGAAACGTTCAGCTACCATTCATCTAGCGTATGGATAACTAGTAATGGCCATTTCGATGAATGTGAATTTCGTTTTCCTTGTTTTCATAAACAGGACAAGTTCGCTTTCCTTTAGTGGACGAAACAATGATTCTCGGTCGTCTACCTTGTAGACTCAAATCGTTGACGATGCCACTTGAAATTAGGCAAAAGGTGGCGCTTGCGTCGTCTTTAATTTATTAAGATTTTATTATGTTTAACTAATATCTCACTTAAATTTTAGCATGATCAACAGAGCCTTCAGCATTCCGTTGTCACTCGAAGCAAGAGATAAAAGAACTTAAATTTATTCACAAAATAGCATCAAACCTCTAATATAATAAAAATACAAATCAAAAATTGATGAATAGACATTCACATAAACATAAACTTTTAAATGCAACTTCATTAATAAGAACAGAAACAAAAAAGACACAAAATATGTCCGTTGTGTTTGTTTTATTCCGTCGTAATTGAAAATAATTTCAAAAAAATATACAACAAATTCAGCCAGCTTAATATGTAAATACAAAATTAAATTAACATACTAAAGAACACTTTTAATAAAATAGAGGATTTATAGAAATCAGGAATCTATTCCATCAATTGTAGTAATTGCGAAAAAGATTACATAGGACAAACACAAAGAAATGTTTTAACTAGATACAAAGAACATGTTGCACACATTAAATATCAGAATCCAGACAAATCTGCGGTCTCTAACTACGCAATTGAAACAGGCCATAATTTTACAGTAACGAACCTAAAATTATTGAAACAATCCTCACATTGTGAATTGAATATGCTTGAGGCAATTGAGATGAAAAAACTTAGAAATAAACTGTTAAATTTTGATCTAAGTCGGCTTGAAAATGTATTATTAGATTTATTGTAAATTTAATGTACAATAATTATCTTGGACTTCCCTAATACTCATACAATCTCCTCCTTTACTAACTTACAAACAACCACCTTTAAACTTACCTTCTTATTCAAATCCATACTTACAGATAATAATAATAATAATATTTATTACGGTAATCACCCTTTAACAAGTTTTCCAATTATTTAAATGTAAGTTTATAAATACGTTTAAAGTTGCGGTTTAGTAGAAAGAGATAGCTATATAGTAAAATGGAAATAATCGTTTGAAAAAATAGCTATTTTTTTGGATTTAATAATATGAATATGTATTTACATTTCTATCTACCAAGTATAAAGTATCAGTCTAAATAAAAAATAAATCGTTAATTTTCGTGTATTACGTCAATTTACTAGTTCAAGTTAGAAAAGAAAATTTTTAGATATAAGGAAATTAATAGGTCGTGTCTTATTTGAATGCGGAATTTAGTGAAATACTTTGATTTTTTTGCACAAGTTTTTATTAGCAAAACTATAATTTTAAATTTGCTATAAATTGATGAATTTTCATTGTTTTTCATAATTGGTTTTCACTCAAAATGAATTTTAAAATAATTTTTAATTCATCTGATGAAATTCCTGCTTATTTTAAGATTACTTTAATGTATAATACAATATTGTTCATTGATCACAACAGCAATGTAACTCGAATTAGTGATTGCCAATATTTATTTAGCTATCTCTTTCGTCCAAACCGCACCCTTACCAAGTGGAATATGACGATGTAAAAAGTATATATGTAAACCCAGATGCTTTAATAAGAAAACAAAAAATTTGTTCACTCAATTATATAGAAATTGATGCAGATAATTAATCATTATCTACCAGCGATGTGTTTAAAATATACAAACAATGAATTAAACATATTAAAAAAGACACATAAAAAAGTGACTAAAACAAATTAAAAATATTGTAATTGACTGTAATAAAACTGAAATGAATTAATTACGTATTAAAAAGACACATTGTATTGTATTAACAAAATATATTAAAATTGACTGTTACAACACTCCACAGACTTCAGACAAATTGGCTTAGTTAATACGACGCAAGTGACGCTTGAAATTATAAATTGACGGATTTAATAAAAGTTGTAGTTATCGTTTAGTTCATTGGCATACAGCATCATACGGATCAAGGGACTAAACATACCGTAATGAGTGGGATGAAAGGCCAGACGAAATAATGATTTGTGCCGAGACTGAGGACCATACGGTATGTTAAATGCCTTCAACCAGTTTATTATAGAGCACATGACCATTTATCAATTTATATAGAAAGGTGACATCCAAAAGTTTCCTCCTTTCCACTAGTGAACTTAGGTTGAGCTGAATTGACATTCCGCTATGAAATCTGACCTATTTTATAATGAATGATTTTCAAGAATTTACCTTGAACCTTTTCAATCTCAGCTTTTGCACTATTAGGTTTCCCCACTAATAACCTTATACCTGCTTGCACGGACACCCGCTAATTTTCTATTTTTTTCTGTACATGTATAAGTGTTAAATGTATTTTTGCTAATTAGTATCAACCATTAATAATGGTCACTTTGTGTCCGAAATATACATCTGGTAACAAATAAAATAGTGAAGAAAGTGTTTTTATTCAAATTATTATCATCTTCACGTAACTCACTCAATCCAAATATTATATTTTATTAAGTTTTTTAAGGTTGTTAAAAAATGAATAAACAAAACAAAAATACCACATTCATATCATGATGAAATAAACAATACATATTGAAAAGAAATACAAAGCTAATTAATTACGAAATAATGAAAACGAATCACTATTCTTTCCTCTTTTTGTAACATTCCCTTTTTGTTTTGTTTTGTTTTCTCCCATCGGTTCTTTTCGTCGAGTAAGACATAAACAAGTGTATAAAAAGCCTCCCTCTCGCCCAATATTCGATTTATCGACGGCCCTATGTTGGTCACGCACGCATCTGGCGCTCTCTGATTAATATTGGAGGAGATTCCAAAGGCGCTCATTCAATTAATGCCATTAATTCTGTGCCCGTCCGAGCGTGATGCTCCTTTTTCCGGATTAACATTTAATTTGGAACGAAAAAGAAGGAGGAAGAGAAGAAGGATAGGGTAGGCTCTAAGAGTTTTACCTTAAATTATAAATAATTGTTAAGAGTAAGAAACAGATTTATTTATTTTTGTGATGTTAATTTTTATTTCATTAAGTGCTTAAATACTAGACAAAATTATTTATTTGAAATGAAAAAAAAATAAAAATAATTTTAAAATAATTAATAAATTAGTCCCTCTTTAGCTATTGTAACAGTTTGACTTACTTTACCTAAGTACTTTAAAACATATATGAAATTATGGACACTTGCTGTTGATAAGTGTCAACATTTGTTTTAAAGTACGTAAAGTAAGTCAAAATAATTAATTCATTAATTATTTTCAAATTATTTTTATTTTATTTAATTCAAATAACTGTGATCATGTGATTAAATTTTTTTTTCTAGTATTTAAACATTTAATGAAATAAAAAGTTAGGGGATAATTCATAAATTATTTTTAATTAATTTATTTTAATTAATTAAGTACTTACTTAAATTGGAGAATAATTAGACAATAGAATGCTGTATTGAAATTGAAACACAAAACAGCATGGTTTCATAATATTAAAAACATCGAATTAAGAACACGCTTATTTGTTTATATTCACGGGGTCATGTTTATGTGTTTGAAGGACGTATATACTATACGGTTGTGAAGGATAATGAGTTGGTGGTTTAATGCCATTTTCAATATCAAATAACTTTTGACATATGCCATTTCCCGTGTTCTCCTTTACCATACGATTTTCAATTGATCAGATCCAGTTTTTACGATAATGTGTGTTATGAATAAACAAATTGAGTAATTTAATTTGTTTATTAAAATGCAAAACATGTAGAATAAATTTAGACAACACATCACTCAAAGAGTCTCCGGTTTAAAAATAAAAACATTGTTTTTATAAATTCCATTTTATTCATCAAATTACTTTAATTTAAGAGTGATGCATTCAATCCAACGCTCCTCTTTTTATAAAAAACTATTTGGCTTTGCTCTCAAAATAAGGCTCACTTTCGGCAATCGAGCTCAACAGTATTTTTCCTTATTAAAAAACAGTTTTTAATTAATATAATTAATGGTTTTAATATTTAGACATTGGTAGTTCATATTGTATGAAATAAATATGAATAGATTATTAAAAATCAACCAATAAAACACAGATTAGATTGATTAATTTTAATTAATACACGAAATCGACTTACTTTAATTTGATTTAATATAATTGATTTAATTTGACTGAGTATGGTTGAATTAATTTATTTTAACTTCTTTAAATTATGTAAGGCAAAGCTGTGCTGACAAGGCATAGATCCTGAAATACGAGTCTGTAGATGACCGTATATAAAGTAACGTTATTTTTGTTATTTTTGCATTGCAACTTTTCTGGGGTCAAAAAAAATGTTGCATTAAGCAATATTTTGTTGATATTCAGCAGCAAGTGTACATTATGTAAGTCAATGTCCGGCGTGGGTATTTGCCCGGGAAGTAGTTGTTTTAATGTGCATTTGTTTAACGTACTTTGGTAACATAAGTCGAAAGTCATATAACTAAATGTGAGAATAATTTATTAATTATTTTCAAATCATTTTATTTAATTTATTTAAATAACTGTGACCAATTGAATGAATACTCTTTTTTATTCCTTTCAAATTATTGTCTTGAAAATTACAAAAATATTAAAATGAATGTAACCATTAAACCAACGATCAGAATGTTAAGAAATTTTGATACGTACTGTTTTAAGGTTACCATCCTTAAATCGCATAGATCTGTCAACAATGCTACCATATATGTGTAAGACCTTGAACATATTGAGTGACCTGTTATTATTAATAGTTATTCAATGGAATTACACGAATATCTGTCTAATAAATTTTCCAATGCGACGCAATCAAATCCATCCCCAGTGTATACTCACGCAAATTACCATACATCGGATTATTATTCCAATTGGTCAAACGGCCGTCGCAATTAAACCTCCCGGTATTATCTGCGTCCAGGTATTTTTAACCGGAAGTAAATAATGGCCCGGTTCGCGATATACTGCACGGACCATGGTCAATGGATTCCCACTAAACGCACGCGAAACGATCCAATATGCAATATCTTCGGCCGTCCGGCAAAAAGCCATTCAATTAACGGATATTGGAGATAACGCCGATTATACACTCGTATGGTGCAATCGATTCCGAGCTTTTACAGATTTTGCAATCGTTTTGTGTGATTTGCGAGGTAATTGTTTTTTTTTTTGCAGAAATCCAGCAGCGAGTGCTTCAGCGTTAATTTCGAAGTCGGGGATGAGGCGATCTACGATACGGAGCTTTTCTTTCCCGCGACGAGGGGAGTTACGTTATAGTAAGTAGCACATAAATAAAATTTATTTTATCAAATTATAAATAGAAATAGTTGAATATTAAAAAGTTCTGATTTTAAACTATTAATCGCGGTGGTTCATAGTTGAAAATTCATATTCATTACTTTAAAGTAATTCTTCAGGTGAAGAAACCACAGTGTAGAGAAACAATTGTGGTGAAATGGAAAAATATGTAAATTTCGAAAGTTATAAAAAAACGTGTTTACTTTAACGTTCTGATTTCAATGTAGTCCGGAGAAGTGAAAAAGGGTGGTGGCATCATTAATGGAGACCACAGATTTTAATACATTTGATTTTTTTTATTCGACACCCTATTTTTAATGTACAGAATTTTTCAATTTTATTTAACTTAGACTTAATTATAATAATAATAATAATAATCTTTATTCGCAAGTTTTCATTACAAATTAAAAAAAAAACATTATTATGAGGAAGAAATACATTAACAAAACAAGTGAATTAGGTAGGATTTAGTTAAAGTTACGCTCACTGTTCTTCCATAAAGAGTATAAAATATAATTATAGGTAGCAGACTGACGTCATCATGACGTCATATTGTGGTCATAAAGCTGACTTTATAACCCATGGAATGACGTCGTTTAACTCCTTAATTAGCATGGATAAGTCACATCTAAAATTACGTCAGTTGGCAAGGTTTAAATGACGTTATACAGTGCATTTTTTTATCTAGGCCTCATAGGGATTTACATAGGAAAATCTTTTCATCGTGTTAATGGTTTTTCTATGGTATGGATTCTGATCAAATTAAACACACATTTAATTTAGAGTAATATGTACAAAATTCAGTAGTTTTTAAACTATTTTAAATGCGTTTTATGTTTTTAAAATTGATTTTAAATGATAATAATTTTGAATATTTTTTTAAATAGTAGACATCTATCGTAATTGTCAAGTGTTCCAATTTATTGTACTCCTTTTATTGAAAGAATGTCGGTTTATACCACTCCAGAAAAGGTTAAAATGGTGATGGAATACATAAAAGGGCTATCAAGTAGACAACTTCAGTAGATGCCAGAGAACTAAGCCTATTAATTAAGAAAATATTTAAAATTATCATTATTTTAAATCACTATTTAAAACATTAAATGCATTTAAAATAATTTAAAAACTGCTGAACTTTGCACAAATTACTCTAATTTAAATGTGTGTTTAATTTGATCAAAATCCATACCATAGAAAAACCATTAACACGACGAAATGATTTTCCTATGTAAATCCCTATGAGGCCTGGATAAAAAAATGCACTGTATAATAACTAGTGTTGGGCAAAATCGAATAATTTTAGTAATCGAGTTTTACTAAATGTGTCATTTTAAGTATTTAAAACGAAAAAGTAACTTCAAATTTATGTTTATTAATAAATGGGAAGTTATTTTTGATATTTTTATAATACGTAACATTATTAAAATTATAATATACTTAATTTAGCAATAATAAAAGATCGACTTTGCCCATCACTAATAATAACCATTTATTAAGTTTATTTAAAGGTCAGTAACTGACGTTTGTATAACGTCATAGCAATTCACGTCATAATGAAGGCTTTCACTGACGGTAGTTAATGACACATTTTTGTCTATAATATGAAATAGGTTTCAAATCAAATTGATATAGGTGTACAATAAAAAAAACCTTATTAAATATGCTCTTATATTAAAAAAATACAAATAATCACTGATTTTTTTTAGTGAAACCCCTATAGATTTTTATACAATCAAATTGTCTATCGATTCATATTAGCATTACATACGATTTCCAATGTTAGTTTTCGGTCTGGGATATATTTGTCATCAACTTCTCCGATTAATTATATTTTTAATGTAATGGCCATTACCTTCGCTTACAATTTTAAGCAGAAGTGTTTAATTTAATTATATTTCAAGAAAATAGATTAATTTATGAGGAATGTCATTTCTGTAACACTAATAAAAAATATAAATTTCGAATCGGGATGTCACTTTGCAAAGACAAAAATTTCTTGAAACCTAAAATTAAAAAAAATGCATAAATGGATAAATGTTGAAATAAAATTTAAATGAACATATATCAAAATTTATAGGGAATTCAATTTGAATATATGAACATGGTGGGCCACGAATAACGGCCATTAAAAGTTTTTTGGGGTTGCTGGCCGAGAAAAAAATGAAAAACATCTAGACTAACTTTCGGTTATACTGGAAATAGGTACTAGATTTGTCATTTTAAATGGAACACCATATATATTAATATTTTTATGGATTCCCCGTTCAATTGTCTACACCCTCATATGGAATTAAATCCACATAACTCTTACAGTTTTTGAGTTAAAAATTTATTTGTTAAAATATTAACCTTAAATAGACGTTTTAAAAAATGCGTATAATTTCTAGTAGGAACAAGAAAGACAGACCAGCGGCATTTTGAATTGTTACTAATAATAAAAAAATAACATCTGTCAATTTTGACAATAGGTTTTTCAAAAATCCATAATTTCAGAGCATATTTAAAAATATCATAATTCAATTTTCTTAAATTGAATGACCAATTTTTATATCATAGATCGATTGGCAAGACAATTCGCAACATATCTCTATATCTAGAGTATGTAGTTTTTGAGTTATTTCGAAATTTCTTTCCTCTCAAAATTTTTGTACCGAATAACAAAGGTCACAGGCTATATATCAGGAACTATGAGTGTTAGAGCTTTCAAATAAAAAAAAAAATGTTTATAAAAGTGACTATGAGAAAATGTTGGAAATATATTTCAAGTTCGTATCTCTTCCAGTAGAGGGCGCAATGAACAGTCGAAAACTAATTATGCGATTATCTCAAAAAAAGTTCAAATAAAGGCATTATAAAACTACACTTTTTAAAATCATGATGAGTTTATAAAACTAAAATGTTACAGAAATTTTTCCCTTACTCTTGAAATAAAGGGTGGGGGAAGGCCAGAATTTATAAAGAGCAAATGTCAAATAACTCTTTTGTTTTTTAACCGATCTTAATGATCCTGATTAAAACAATTGACAACAATTATAAAAATAAGTAATTCAGTCGCCGCTAGGTGGCGCCAAGTTAAAAAATATAATTTTTCCATTTTTCTTACAAATTTCAAATGGAATGATGTATTTTTCTTAGTATCAATAGAAACTGCGTGAAATTGTAAGAAATTTGGTGAAAACCGCATCTCAATACCTTTATTCTATAGTAAGTTATATAAAAGAAAATTTCAAATTAAAAATTTCAAATGTCATTGGAAAACTTTTTGAGGTTAATAAAATTTATAGCAAAAACAACAAAACTGAATTAGTTTATCAACACCAGGGGGCATTTTCTAAAGCGTGCTAAATTATTTTAATATACTCTTTCTTGAGAGGTAAATAGATGGGGTTGCTTATTTTTTTTTTTTTTTTTTGGTCACCACGATTTGCCGAATGTTTATTTTTGGGGGCAAATTAAAAAATATTTTTTATCAATTCAGACCCAAAACGAGGAAAGACATATTTTTTTGGATCTGAAATGCAAACACTTCAGAAATAGATATACTGCTATTGCTAGAGTGAATGTCGCTGCTTATTTAATTGTATAAAATTATGTGATTGTATTATATATGACGGTGGAGTCATTTGACAATTTGAAAGACAAAATTTTGATATAAATTTGGCATTAAAAATGTTTTTCCGTTTGGTTTTGATACTCTTTTCACCTGCATTATAAGAAATATTTATTTATTTAAAAAAATTAGAAAATTATTATTAAAATTAAAAAGCGCCCCCCTACCGGTGACAAAATAATATAATTTTGTTATTTTAGTTATAATTTCATTTATTTTAAATTAACACATAAAATTTTTAAAATTTACATTAATAATTTTTAATTATAAAAATTCTTTTAATTATAACTTCTGATAGGATTTAGATATAGACTTCCGGTTTTCACTAAATTTTTTACTTTCTAATCCTCTTTCTACTAACATTAAGAAAAATATGTCATCCCATTTGAAATTTCTGAGAAAAATAGGAAAATAATCTAAATTTTAAGTTGGCGCCACCTAGCGGCGATAAAGTTAGTTATTTTTCTGATTGTTGCCAATAAATTTAATCAGCATGATAAGTTCTTTCGCATGACATTAAAACCATTAAAATCGGTTAAAAAACAAAAGAGTTATTTGACATTTGCTCTTTATAAATTCTTACCTTCCCCCACCCTTTATTTCAAGAGTAAGAAAACAATGTCTGTAACATTTTTGTTTCACGAACTTATCATGATTTCAAAAAGTATAGTTTTATGATGTCATTATTAAACATTTTTTTTGAGGTAGAGGAAGAGTTAAGTACTTGAAATTTATTTCCAGCATTTTCATGATCACTTTTATCATTTTTTTTTTAATTTGAAAGCTCTAGCACTCATAGTTCCTGAGATATAGCTGGTGACCTTTCTTATCTGGACACCCGGTACAATTCAGAAATTTCTGTACTATTTACACGTGCACCATAGTGGTCTACCATCAATAATCACTGAACTTCGAGTAATATTAAAATGAATAACTATACTAATCGAGAAATTTTGAATTTCTGACTCTGGATATAGAGATATGTCATATTTTTATGTTGCAAATTGTCTTGCCAATCGATCTATAAGATATTGGGCATTCCATTTGAAAAAAATATTTTATGATGTTTTTAATTGGGCACTGAAATATTGACACTTTTGAAATACCTGTGAAAATTATTACGTTTAATATAAAATTACAAAGTTAATAACGACTTCAGGTATACTCAGAATAAATGTCAGTATGACAAAATTTTAGTTTGAAAGATCAAGTTCGATTACATATACAGTCAAAGTTCAAGAAGGTTTATTATATATATTTGATGAACCGTCTACATCATTTTTCTTTAAAAATGAGTATAAAAACATAATAATTGAGTAATTATTTTGATGATACGAGAAAATTCATCAAATATATTTATACAGCACTGTCTCATTCTCTAAAAAAATAACAAACAGCATATTCATTCATTTTAAAAAGAAAAATCGAACGTGTCAGCGTCGGTTGTCGAATACACAAAATACACACACATATGTAATTTAATTAAGAAAACCAAACTACAGTGTTCTACATATTTTTCAACTAGTTCGCTATTAAAATCGAGAGGCCATCACCTCCTTGACGATTGGCAACTATCTCTGTCATCGCTCCAGATTCCCGATCGCGCTATACCCTCACGTGCATGATATAATAGATTGGATCTGGAAATCGGAATTGCCATCAACGAATATGTGCAATAGGCAAATAATTTTATAAGTTGTATTATTCAACAACCAAAGTCTCTAATTTCATGGGATATTCTATCAAACTTTCGTAATTCATAAATACAGGCTGTCCCATTTTAATCTTTCAGGTGGAATATATCGAGACAAGTGCGCTCAATCGAAAAAGTTCTCTAATGCAAAGTTTAGTGGTTTGTAGGGGGACATTGGATTCTGTTATCAATTTCACCCCTCACCCCCCAGGAGGTGAATAGCAGGGGTAACTTCTGAATCTTAAATGGGAACCCCCATTTTTTATTGAAAATTCGGAAAGTGTGAAAAAAACTATGTAGGTTTTACTCAGAAACTTTTTTCTATGGGCAACAGGTGGCGCTGTAATCGTCAATATTAGATTATTTTACACTTAATCTAGAATTGATGTAAAAATGCCACCTAATGATTACAGAGAAAAAGTTTAAACAAATTGAATTGAAAAAGCCAATCTACTTACCACCACCACTCCACCACCACCACTTTGACGTCTGTAAAGGTACAACGGTAATAGAAATTCGAAATGAAACTGTGCAGTTCAAAGAGAAAGATGTCAAAATTATTATTGTTTTTTGTACGGTCAGTTTTAGGTAAAAATTTCGTTGAGTAAGAAGATCATTTTAGGAGGTGTTCGATGTGACCACATTCCCTGAGGAAAAAGTCTGGAGACGTTAGATCCAGCGATCTAGGTGGCCATTGCGCAGGCCCCCCGCGACCAATCTACTTTTGTGGATATGCGGCGTCCAAATGATTCCGCACAATTCGTGCAAAATACGGAGGTGCACCATCTTGCTGAAACCACATCGTTAACCTTGTGGCGTACGGAATGTCATCCAAAAGCGCAGAAAGGCTGCCTTGCGAACGCGACACACATAATCATATCAACAATTTCATCTGGCAAGTAATCTGACATTTTCGCTAAGAAGTGCGACTTCAAAACGTCAAAGGCTGACTGACAAAAATAAAAATGTTTCTAAATGGACATGCGTTGTAAGACCGCCCCCCCCCCCCCTCTCCCCCCGATTTCTAGTCGTCACATTCGAAGTTAACTTTTTTGTCAATACAATGTGACAGTTTGAAGTAATTCCAAGGTATTAATTAGACTTAAAATTGCCTTAATGAATCTTGGTGGTGGAGAAGGTTGAGGGGAGGGGGAGGTACAGCAATGCATCAAGGTGTCAAAGGGCGCTTATGTCTGGAATCTGATTATTTTGTAATCATTAGGTGGCATTTTTATATCAATTGTAGATTAAGTGTAAAATAATCTAATATTGACGATTACAGCGCCACCTGTTGCCCATTCAAAAAAGTTTCTGAGTAAAACCTACATAGTTTTTTTCACACTTTCCGAATTTGCAATAAAAAATGGGGGTTTCAATTTAAGATTCAGAAGTTACCCCTGTTATTCACCCCCCTGGGGGGTGAGGGGAGAAATTGATGACAGAATCTAATGTCCCCCTACAAACCACTAAACTTTGCATTAGACAACTTTTTCGATTGGGCGCACTTGGTTCGATATATTCCACCTGAAAGATTAAAATGGGACACCCTGTATATCTCAGACGAGCATTTCGTACTTTCTGAATTCATGAATTTCTTTGTTTGTTACATTATCAATTGCCGCGTGCCACAACATGGAACAATATGTAAATAATAATCTTCATTTAGCAATATTTTATACATCGTAATTCACAAATTAAAAACTTTATAATTCTGTGAGACTCTCAACTACACAAAGTTAAAAAGTATTTCATTTGTGTATATAAAAAATATGCTTGCCTTAATCTCAAATACATTCCCATTTTAAAATATATTTTCTTTATAGGAATGATTTAATTTCAACCATTTTTTAGCGAGTGAAATGAAATTGAATAATTGTAATATATCAATACTATTTCACAATTTGTCAATTCAATTTCACTCGGAAGATAAATGGTTGAAATTATTTAAAAAATTGTAATGGAAAAAATTCAGAATTTTGATGCAAAGATAACACAATTTTTGAGAACATACAATTGTATTTCACTATGTATTAAATATATTCCATGATTAACTACTCACTTAAACCGTGATGAAACATATTTAATAAAAACACTTCGTTTGTTTCACTGATTATTTATTTTTATTAGCTAGTTATAGGTAATAAAGGCCGTCGCAATGGGGGAGTGTGAAATGTTTTTTTTTTTTTCATTTTTTATCGCTCTCTTTATTTCTAATCCCTCTAATCAAGTCACGTCCCTTATAACCTGAATACAAAATATTTAAATTACTATTATTGAAAAAAAAATGGTTATTTTCTATGCAGTGTTATGAAAATCCCGTGAAAAAAATTGTATCCATTTGCAAATTTTGTACATATCTCCTTAGGAATGAATGAATGAAAAAAAGTAATAATCAGTTAAATAAACCAAGTGTTTTAATCAAAGTGTATTCAATTTATCTAAAGTATATTTCCTTACAGTTCTTTTTGCAGTCTTAGTGTGAGGTGGAGATCTCACAGCAGTCAGACTGTAAAACTGTAAATTATGCAACTTCGATATTTATGTTAGTGACTATTATTTTAATAATTTTAACTTGTTATAAAAACTAAAATCATTGAAACTACAGTTAATAAAATAAATATTATACTTGTGCAAAGAAAATAAATGAGAGTTTTATTTAAAAATTTTATTTATAAAAAGTATTTTGACGTACATTTAAGGCCTGTTAAGAATTGTCAAAACTTGTCATAATTATAACAACTTTATTGATACATCCAGCAAATAGGTAGTAAGATTGTACACACGACACGTTTACTTGATTCATAGCATTATGTCTGCAACTCCCATGATTAGTAATCCAAACTGCAATGAAGTAAGACAACTCCTCGCGCCATCCAGGTGTGTTGTAAACTACCATAATTAGCACAACTTGTAACGAATCCATTATTGACTTACGCGTAGCCAATTATAGTTTACGGTTTGTTTGAGGCCGTCTATAATGAATTCATCAGCGAGCGATCTCTAATTAAATTCGTCTGCCGTCTTAATTGTCAGACGATTTTTAATGAGGCTGCCCCGCAATTTTCATCAGAGAGCCCCTCTCTCATAAGTGACGTTCATAATTCGATCAATCCGATCTGAGTCTAGAGGATGGCCCATTAGGCGCCGCTCAGTTTCACTGTCTAATGAACCCGAATTCGCTCCGCGCCGCGAATTATCCTGAAAATATGGAAGGATTTTTTGAATGGTTCTATTAATTAATTTGTGGAGTGTGATATGGGGTTAAGTGGAAATTCGTTTTATCTTAATTGGGGGCGAGAGAATCTATGCCTTTTGTTTGTAGAAGGGCTTTGATCACACTTCGACGCCTCCTGAGAATTCATCAGGTCAATTTTCCAATTGAGATGATTTTTAACGATCCATTTACTTCCTTTGTTGTTTTCAGAAATTAAAGTCTATACATCATATTCCAATTATGTTTGATTTTGAAAAGGGACACAACAGACAATGCTTCGTTGAATCGTTAGATATTTCAATTGCTTAGGTCATTAACCCTCAAGTATTTCGGACATTTTTTTCCTACAAAAACAATATTTGACTTGAAACCAAGAAATTCAATAATTTGAATTGATAAAATTCAAACAGTTTTTTTAGTAATAATAAATATGAATAAACCCCTAAAAATCTACCAATAAAACAAATTAAAACACAGAATAAATCGAATAACTTTAAATTCTCATAGTTGTAAAATAATAAAAATAAGGCTTATAAATCATATATATATATATATATATATATATATATATATAATTATTGTAAAAAATATATATTCACACAGACTTCCAGTTGTACATCATTCTTGATTCGGCATTAAGCCGGTATTAGTTGAAGTTAAAATAAACATAAGTAAAACAAAACCAAGTGAATAAAAATGATTTGAAAATAATTAATAAATTATTTCCACATTTAGCTCTATGACTTTTGACTTACGCTACGTAAGTACGTTAAAAAAATGCACATTAAAACAACTACTTCCCGGGCAAATACCCACGCCGGACATTGAATTACATAATGTACACCTGCTGCTGCATATCAATAAAATATTGCATAATACAACACATTTTTATCCGAGAAAAATTTAATGTAAAAACAACAAAAGGAACGTTACTTAATATAAAACCACCTGCAGACACGTGTTTCGGGATCTATCCCTCGTCAGTACAGTTATGCCTTACATACCAAGTGAATTTAATTTACAAGTTTAATTCAATATTAACTTCGTTGACGATGCCACTTGAAATTAGGTAAAACATGACGCTTGCGTTGTCTATAATTTATCAATATTAACAATGTTTTACCAAGTGATTAATGAGAAAAAAGTGTCCAATGTATTTAAATTCTCAATTAGTTTCAGATTATTACCCCATTTCAGGCATTTCGTTATTCTCTAAGTACATCATTTTTAAATATTAAAAATGTTGTTGAATAATGAAAAGGACTTGAACAAGTGCAATTTAATTATTATTGTTTAAAGTTATTTGTATACTGTTTGGGGAACAGTCGTCAGGATACTAAATATCAAAGCGAAACCTGTATTTAAAAAATCAATTAAAATAAACTTTTAAAGAACTTAAATTAGAAAGTTGCTGATTTAATCAAAATCCACAAGTCTTTGTAAGTCTTGTTTTGTTCAATAATTAAAAATAGAGGAAATTAACAGTAACGTTAGCGATTATGACGCATGAATACGAATACGACATTGACTAGACAAGGACAAGCAGAAAGACCTTTGGTCGATAGCCAATTCCAGAACTAGATAATTATGTTTTATGTATAATAACAAAATCATATGATCTTTATGTTGGTTGTGGAGGCTTTAATTATTTTAATAAAATCCTATGATGTAAATAATTCTTTCATTTGTGTGGAAAAAAATATATTATTATTAACTTTAACTTTATTTTACGGAATTCTCCATTATAATTGATTACATTATACAATAATTTACATATTTGTATATAATCAGGTAAGTATTCCTAAACTAGTAATTATTATGATTAGAGAAAATTATATTGAAGAAAATTACTGAAATTAGACAAAAATCAGAATAACAGATGCTACCATTGTGATTTTTGTCCAATTTCAATAATTTTATTGAATATAATTTTCACATAACTGCATTACACATTCAGCTTAAAGCAAATGAAAACCTTTTTTTATATCCCCCCTTTGTTGAAAGCAAATCTTTTTATCATCATTTTTTTGCGTGTGTAGTTGTTACGCACAAAGGCAAACTCGCCAAACATTCCAGACATCAATCTCTGAATTATTAGCAATCCTTTAAACTTCCACGACCGCGCGAACACCCTGGGGCTGCTTTTCGGAAAAGAGCGTCGGCGGGTGGGGAGGACTCCGTCGAAGTTGGCCCTCGTGCTGTGATCGCCCCCTAGCTGAACATGATCGAATCGTCGGAACTGAGGTCTATCCGCCGAGGAAACACGCTTTCCACGATTCGACATGGAATATTGAATGCGTAATTACTGGGATTCCGACGGATTTGCATGGCGGTTGTACGGGATTTTTATGGCCCGGGGGGATAATTGAATTCGCGTAATCCTTTAATCCCTTTACAGTGCGTTTTTTTTATTGAGTGTGGGTTTAGTAAATGGAATGAAATAAAAAAAAAATAAGTGAAGGGGGGATTTAAATGTGGAATTTTCAGCAATTTTGTATACATGTTCTGTGGATTGAATCAAGCGTGTATTAGAATGAATATTTGATATTAGAACCCTTGATATCTTATTCTCGACAGAGTATAGTTATTGTTTTTGTTAGATATGGCGAGCAATTATTTGTTATTTAGATTTAGCCGAAAAATCATCTGTGATTTGGGTCAAAGGATTCGAGCGAGCGTACAGCGGCAGTATCGCGCTCCCATATGTATACAGGGTGGCGCAAGATTCCGATGAAGTCCAATATCTCAGTTATTAAGAAATATACAAAAAATGTTACTTACATTATTAGTAGCTACTGTCAAACTGCACATTTTAAAATTAGTTTCATATGTACAAGGTGTTCAATAATCACGTGACGTCTCAAACATATGTTTTTTAATAGAATGATATATTTTTTATGAAGTTTTTCGATTCAACTTTTTAAAATAATAATTTCTTATATAAGATTTAATAGATCAATTTTTCATATTTTAAAAGTTTTAAACAAATGAATGTTGAAATCGATAGATGTTTACAGCCTAATATTTCAATCATGAAAAATGAAATAAACATTCTGTCAACGCCATACAAATGCAAAAATACTTAATAATAAACGAAATACTCTTTTTTCTCTTAAATCAAATTTTTATATACAAGATGAAGCAATACGCAAAATTATTTTTTTCTCTTTTTACTAAAATGGGACACCCTATATTTTTTATGCTATTTTAATAGAAAATTGATAACTCTTCATTTTTTATATAACATATTAAATAGCTGCCGTTTACCGTTTTTGAGATATTTAATCTCAAATACAAATTTGGTATAGATTTTTTAACCAAAGTAGGCCGCTCCAGAACAACTAATTTATTTAGTTGTGAAAGTTACGCCTAATACCATATTTAGTAAGTAGAGTACATTTTACGTTATATTTTGTAACACTGGTGCAGTTAAACATACTTCTTCAATAAATGATTAATTTAATTGTTAAAAACAAACAACAACTATACTTTTTTGGTTATTATTCGAAATTTTTTAAAAATATTCCTATATTCTTGTTAAATTGATTTATTTAAACAATTCATGTTGATTGAAAAACCGAAAATAGATACTAAATGAAATAATAAAACACTTATATCATTATATTTTGTTAGTATTAACATTTTTATGTATTTATTTCACGCATTCACATCATTTTTTTTTTTAATTTAATAGCATTCAAAGATTTCAATTTTTTTTTCTTAAAAAGATGTGTCCAATAACCAGATTGGCCAAAATGGCGCCAAAGTCTATATCTGGCGATGAAAATATTATATGTGCACTGTGTTTAGCAGCAGTAAAAAAATATGTTACATGCAGTATTTGTGAAAATAATTACCACGCTAATTGTGTTGTGAAAATATCGAACATGTGTGTATCCAGTGATGGAAAAATTCAATGCTGCAATAAACTAAGTTCGAGGATGGTGGCCAAAACACGGAAGAATTATTAGAAAACGTTTTCACCACCGGTATCGATTTTCGTATGGATGCGTATTTGTATCTTAAACAACTAGTAAATCATCTCACCGTGACAAATCAGCAATTGTTAGACAAGATTGCAGTTTAGGAGAGCACAAAAGATACAGTTCAACAGGTATCATTCAAAACTCCCGCCGAGTACCCGGACGGTATGTATATCAAGGACGCTATTCACCTTGACCCAAATCCGAGAAAAACTATATGCAACTCTTTACACACCAACGCAAAGCAAATTGAACACACCGATTAAAATCAGAAAATTATTGTAGACAACAAATTATACACAATTGCAAACCAGGTTGATTCACAATCTAAATTTGAATCAAACACAATTATTTAAAACAATAATAACACTTTATCAGTTGATATAGATAATGGAAATTCGAGTGGTACTGCCAAAGCCACCAACGTTTGGAAAACCGTAGAAGAAAAGGCAAACTCAGAAAAAGATAATTGGACAGAAGAAAGGGTCGACTCTAAAAGGAATCGAAAAGAAAGCTCACCTACACATCTATAGAGTCCATCCAGATGTGACAGCAGCTGAAACGACCGCCTACATAGAAGACAACGATATCCCAGTACTTTGTTGTGAACAATTAAACTCCAGGAGACCAAAAGAGTACTCATCGTTTAAAGTTACTGTCCCATTCGAAAAGCTGCAGAAAATGGAAGATCCAGACTTCTGGCTGGATGGTGTGGAAGTAGAACGTTTTTTCTTGAAGCACCCACCTCATCCCCCGAACGAAATACGAACGAACGAAATACCAACACCGATTTAAAAATAAAATTCCATATTCTATACGAATATTCAATGCCTTAGAAATAAATTAGAACAGCTTGAAGCATTTGTAATTGATAAAAATGTACTTGTAATTGCATTAAGTGAGCATTGGCTCACACCAAATGAATCGTATGTCTATAATATTAATGATTTTCGTGTTGCAGAATGTTACAGTAGATCTATATCTAAACATGAAGGTTCACTGCTCATGGTGAAAGCAAGCGTTGAGTATAGAGTCTTAAATTTTATCAAAGAACTTTCAATTGAATTCATATGTGAAATGCCGTTAATGATATTAAATTCTCTCAATGTGGTAGTCATTGCAGTATGTCCGGCGTGCGTATTTGCCCAGGAAGTAGTTGTTTTAATGTGCATTTGTTTAACGTACTTACGTAACGTAAGTCAAAAGTCACAGAGCTAAACGTGAAAATAATTTATTAATTATTTTTAAATCATTTTTATTTAATTGCAGTATATCGCTCACCAGATGGCCTATACACAACTTTTCTTGAAACTATAGAAAAAATGCTAAATCGTATAAATATTATGTCACACAAGATTTATATTTGTGGTATATTTCAATAAATATGACAACAGTGCTCTTGAGTTAAGTAATCTTTTTTCGAGTTATGGATTATATAAATTAACTGATGAACCCACAAGAGGAAAGAAACGCTTGTATGGATAATATATTTTCAAACATAAATGGATCGAATAATAATATAAAATTATACGATATAGGGGACTCTGATCACTTAAAACGAACATCGTAAGACCCATTACACAACTAGGTACATTTTTGTTTAATAAAATGTTAGATGAATTTGACTGGAAACAATTCGCATTCAGCCCTGAAAGTGTTAATGAAGGTTGGGATGTGTTAACAGACCGATTATATCACTGCCTTTCCCGAGGGGAAAATAAGATGTTCATCAATTAATAAAAAAATAAAGTGGTTTGGATCGGAACTTATTAAATTAAGAAACGAGGTACAATTACTTCGAAGTCTCAATATTAAATATAATAATAAATACACCAATTCTGCATATAAATCACTTGATATGACATACAAAAGTAAAATTAAATAGGAACAGACAAAAGCAAATGAAAGATATATTACTTCATCTATTTTTGGGAAAGGCTTACCAAACGTTGGGCTATGAGTGTGACTTGGGTGGATTGGTGGAGGTATTCGTTCAAGGGATTGTGGAGGGGGTGCTCCCCTTATTTTACTAAATTTCGGTTGGTTCCATAGTTCAGAATACTGTAAAAATCGGTGCACCCATACACCAGAACTACTTATCACAGGATCACTGACTTATAGGTAATGGATAAGTTCACAATAAATGCGTAAACCTATAAAACATCGTCGGTATTTAATCTACAATTAAGTTGCTGAGTGGACTTGGTGAATATTCTAATTATTTTCAAATCGTTTTTATTGAATATATTTAAATAACTGTGACCAAGTGAATGAATACTCTTTTCTATTAATTTTCTAAAAGTTTCTGGCGCTTTGATTCCCAACAAGGTAATATTTAGAAGAGATTTAACTTATGCAACGGAGTCATCTCAAATTATTGTAAATGGGGTTAAATGATCGCAAAAACGGCGAACGTAATCTAAAAATGAAATTTATAAATGATGTTCCTATTATATCAACTGTAACACAACAGATAGCTCCAAAAAAAAACCGCAACTCAACAATAAATTCTTCCTGTCTGCAATTTTACTATCAAAATGTGCGTGGTCTGGCAACTAAAACGCGAATTTTGTCGCAATCCATTGTCAGTATAGTGGATTGCGACATATTTGCAGTCACTGAAACTGTATTTAGAGCTGATAGAGCTGGTGCGGATGTCTATTTTCTGTTGATTTGAAATATCACCCCTAAAGACTCACTAATATCAAAACTTCTGGTTGTATTGCAGATATTATATTAATAAATTGTCTTTATTAAAAGAAAAAAGTTACAAATGAAAAATAACATATAATGTAGAACAGGCGAAGTTCAATTAGTCAATATGACTATATTGCTCTTCCACTTAACCTGATTAAAATAATAATAATAATATATGTCTAACAGGAGTACATAATTGTATTATTAAATTTAAGTAATAATTAAAGATTCGCCAATAAAATAAACCAAGAATATACAAAATCAAGTAAGATCAAAAACCAAGCTTCACTGATCATACACATAGTTTTTTAGATTTAATTTGTCGAGCCATGGCTTTTTTAAAAATGAAGGGTGATAATTGTTTGAGGTTAGAGGGGATTTTATTATAAATGTTATGTGTGAAAGATCTCTTAAAAAAGGTGGTTTTGAAAATAGGAGGTGAGATAATTCCCCTAAACCTCAAATTTATATTGTGAACATCTGATCGATACACTATCTTATTATAGAGATAGGGAGGTACAAGTTTCTCAACGATTTTCTTATTTATTACACAACAATGCAACAGTCGGCGCTCAGCCATATTTAGCCAGTTGAGATCTTCAAGTTTACCCGAGATGTGATCAAATTTACGTATACCAAAAATTAACCTAATACAGACATTGTGAACCTTCTGTATGCGTTTTGCTGTTGCGGAGTCTATACAGGCATTATATAAGGCATCTGCAAAGTTGAAGTGGCTAAGTACCAGAGTGTCGCAAAGCAGTCACTTAGTTTTTTGGGATAACACGTTACGGTTAGAAAAAATCATTTTTAGATTGATATATGCACGAGATATGCATCTATTAATGTGTAATTGGAACCGTAGCTTATCATCGATCACAAGACCTAGGTTTCGGACAGAATCCACAAAAGGGAGTACTACATCACCTATTTTTATTTCTAATTGTGATTTAGCTATTTCTATCAGTCTTTTTGGACCAAAAAGCATAGCTGATGACTTTGATGGGTTTATTAAAAGTGAATGACTAAGAGATTTTTCGACCAACTTACTGATGTCGGAGTTAATGTTGATGTTTGCGGTGGAAATATCATTAATATGGAAAGAATGTAATAGTTGTGTGTCGTCGGCGTATACATTTACGGAGCAGTGATTTAAAACAGAAGTTAAAGAAGAGGTGTAGATACAGAATAAGACTGGCCCTAAGATGGACCCCTGAGGAACACCAGCTTTTACACTGCTAGTAGTTGATATTAGGTCATCAATTTGTACAAACTGCGTACGGCCTTTTAAAAAACAGCTGATCAGATTTATAGCTGAATTATCAAGTCCTATGTAGTGGAGTTTTGCTAAAAGGATATCGTGATTAATAGTGTCAAAGGCCTTACTATAGTCCAACAGTACGATAGATGTTAGTAAACCATTATCTGTTGCAGAAAGGCAGTTGTACAACTATAATTTGGTCTAAAACCAGACTGTGTAGCAGGGAGAAGTTGGTGCTCCTCAAGAAACTCCAGAAGTTGATTTTTTACTACCCGCTCTAAAATCTTTGATAGAGTCGGTAAAATTCAAATGGGTCGAAGATCTTTAAAACTCTTAGGAGCAGCTATTTTAGGAATGGGTAAAATTTTACCGTGTTTCCATATAGTTGGAAAGACCGATTGCTCAATACAGCAGTTAACTATATGTGTTATATACGGAATAACGTAAGAGCAGCAAAATCTAATCATGTTAATGTTTATATCATCAGAACCAGTAGCCTTGGTTTTTATATGTAAAATGATATCCTCAATGGTCTCCTTAGATACTAGTTTTAACGTAAAATTACTTGTTACTTTAGGGTGAACATTTTGAGAGTAAAAGGTAACAAGGGAGTCATTCGATTTACTTTTTACAGAACTAGTGAGGTAGTTGTTGTATTCATGCACGTCCTTTAAATTATTTGGAATGACTGTTCGTTTTTTTATAATTATATCATTACTTTTGTGACAAGACCACATATTTTTCCGGTTAGTAATGATGATATGCTCGAAATAGGCTTTTTTTTCATGAGTAACGGCGGAATTGACGACGTTTCGTAAATGTTTATAGTAGGCAAAATCATTTGGGTCTTTAGTTGTTTTAAATTTACTGTAGCTATTGTTTCGTATTGTCATCATATTTTTAAGGGTTTCAGTTAACCAGGGAGCTTTCTTTTTAGTTACTCTTGAAGATATCAAAGGTGCATGTATGTCAAATAGTTGTAAGAGGCTGTAGTTAAAATATTTAATTTTATTGTCAATGTTTCGAAAGTAAATTAAGTTTTCAATTTTAATCAGTTCAAGGTCAGTTTTAAATATATTTAAGTCAATGTTATTAAACTTTCCGTATTTTACTATGTTTACAGATCGTTTATTATTGAAAAATAACTTGCAGTATATCATATCATGATCGGCTATGTCGTGAACGTTTATTACACCGGAGTCAGTGCAGCAGTTTTTGTTGGACAAAATGATTAAGTCGATTAGAGAGTTGGACTGACCAGTTACACGCGTTGGTTGGTTTATTATTTGATATAGCCCGTATGCATTAAGAAGGTCAAGAAAGTTTCCCGTAGTGGTGGAATTGATGTTCAACAAATTAATATTTAAATCACCTAAGCATATAAGATCATCACATTGTGGCAATATATAAGAAAACGTATCTTCTAATTTATCTATAAATACGCGAAATTGGGATATTGGAGGTCTATATAGGACGCCGACGCATTATAATTTGTTATTAAACTTGCACTTTATCCAAAACTGTTCTAAGGCGTTTGTGGAGTCTAACGTTAAAGATTCGAAGTGTATATTTGATCTAATGTAGATGGCAACTCCGCCACCACGCCCGAATTCCCTATCCTTACGTAAGAATGTGTATCCCTCCAAATTGAAACAATATATGTCGAAATCAGAGTGAAGCCATGTTTCCGATACAGTTATTATATCAAAATCAAGTGATAAAACTAGGTTTTTAAAATTATTAAAATTACTATTGATTGAGCGAATATTTATATGACAAAGACCAATATTTGTATTCATACTTATTACTAAGAAAACAAATAAATTGTAAAATTGAACTGAAATTGTTTCTATATGTGAGAACTCCATTGCGTGAAACACTCTAAATAAAAGTAATATTTTTGGGTAGTTAGTTTATTCAGAACTTAATATGATTATGTAAAAGCATGCATGACGTAAAGGTGTATTTACAATAGCATAGATTATCAATTACACTTCTAGATCAGAGATATCAGGAATAACTGTTCTTGATTCTTCTCCATTTTCTCCTGGGCGCAAGATGAAGACTTTTCCATTCCAGGACCAGGCATTCTTAGCACCTAGTTTTTCGCGTGCTTGTTTGAGTAAACGGTATCATGTTGGAGTCAAATCATTGGTCATAATTATACCAGACTGCTTAAGATGGTGACGATTTTTTAGAATCATATCTACTGTCTCAGAGGAGGATAAATTAACTACTACGACGCGACTCGTTTTGGATTTTCCCAATCGATAACTTTTAACTATATCTATTTTAGCATTAATTACAGCAAAAGCGTCAGTATAGTTTGTCGAAAATAATTGGTGTAGTTGATAAAGGAACAGGCAGTTAAAAGCGGAGCACTCACAAATACGGCTATTCGCACTCACGATTCATTTAATATTTTCGAAGTCAGATTACAAGCTCATTATCAATGTTATCTGTCTTTATATTCGTCCTGATTCAAACTTGCAAACATACCATCATATATTGGAATTAATTGAAGAATAGAAAAGCGTCACAGTTATTTAAATATATTAAATAAAAATGAAAAAAAAAAATCATTAATTATTTTCAAATCATTTTTATTTAATATAATTGAAGAACATATCGATTTTTCTACGCGTACTATTATTGTTGGGGACATTAAGCTGCCGCAATATTATGAGAGCACACAGCATATTACCAATATATTGTCATAAACCTAATCAATCCAATACTATACTAAATACTAATAACAGGCTCCTATATGTAATACTGTACACAAATAACGTTAATTGTGTAACTTGCGAATGAATAGATTCAGTCGTTAAAATAGACACGTATGACCCTTCAATTATAATTGAAATCGAGGTAACAGAGAATAATACGCCTCTATTTAAAAAGCAATCGTTGCTTACAAAATTTAATTCTTGGAAGGTTAATTTTTCATTGCTGTATTATTATTAAAAAAAATTGTTATTTTTTTCTGTGATTCTACTAGTGCGTGCCGTAATCTGTACACTAACTTGAATAAAATGTTCACTAATTGCGTTCCTATAATAAAACATAGAAACTAAATTTCCAATATGGTCTTCTCAACAAACTAAGAAACGTATTAAGAGCAGGATCCTTCAAACGGTTGTCAGTATATTTCTTTACAAATCCAAACGGTACGTTTAAAAAAAAACTAAAAATTGAATCGAATAGGTAATTTTTTTCTACATGCAGACGTGAATTTCGTTTTTTGTTTTTTAATTTGTTTGTTCTTGTTATTTCATTATATTTTAATTTTTATATTTTATGTTATATTCAATTAAAAAAATATCAGCTACATTTGGAAAATACTTTTTTTTCGATGTATTGTGAATTAAATGTAAAAATAATGATTTTTTTAGTTTACGCTTCAAAAAACATTAGCGAAATATATCTATGTTTTTTTTTTAAATACCCATTTATCGAGGAGCATAGTTGACGTCTAAAATAGTTTAAAAGTTCAAGCACTAATTACTAGATGGCTGTAGTTAAAAAATTGGCAACCAGTAAATCATATTTCATCAACACGTTGTCGGTGACTCATCAAGAGGATTTTTTTGTACATATAAGAAATATTGACTTATTAAAGAATTCACACAAATCAAGATGATAAATAATAATTTTAATTAATCTATATATACCAATTATACGATCAAAAATATGTAGTAATTTTATATATACGAAAGGGATTTTATATTAATTCCAAAATTGACATTTGAACAGATTTTTAGATTCTAAATATAATTTAATTCTCTCAATTTATCTAAAAAATGAATGGGGAAGCAGGAATTTGCATAAAATTGTTTTACATCAATCGAAAGCCACATAGGAAAATATATCTAAATTTGAAAGTGTTCAAATAACGGTTCCCTTATTTATTTTAGAGAAAACATTTATTTATCTTTTTGTAATATTTTTAGTATATTTCGCCTAACACTTTGTTTCTCCAAGTTTGTATAATTAATTCAACTTTTTTAAATTCGAAGAGATTAATTCCAGTTTTTGGTTAAAATTCAAAAACTTGAATAATAATTTGTGAAATAAATCTACTGATCTTTTTAACCCAAAAGCACATTATTTTTTACACATGTAGAGTCACCAAAGTGCTCGTTAAATAAGAGTTAAAATAAGTTTCTAATTTTAAATTTTCTGAACTGTGTATATTATTAGGATGATTCTAACAACCGGAATTATTTGAACAGCTTACCTCTTATAAACATGTTAATTTCTTCTATAACTATTTAATCTTTCAAATGGTCAAAATTCATCACTTTTATCCGGCTCGTTGTCAAGAAATTGAGAGTATAAAAATAAAAGAATTAAAAGAAGAGCGAAATACGTTAAAAAGAGATAGATGCGCGGCAAGCATGGCTCGAAAGGAAAATTGTATCTTGAAAATATTAAATTCGTACTCCTTTTGCACTCCGCACTACACCACCGCGCGAATAAAGACGGATCGTGACGAAAATAAATGAAGCATTTGTTCTATTGAAAATATCATTGAAATCGTATTGATGAGCAAATAATTTAATTCCATTTATAACTACCAGAGCGGCAGCATATTCGTCAAGACCAAATTACTCCTGAAAAGCGTTAAATGGCCCCTATTACATTCCAATGTATGCAATCCCCACATCAGTTAGTAGAATACGACTACCCTCAATCTTGACCTTAATAAAAAAATCATTCTTGCCATTATCAAGAATCATTCAATGGCAATGCCGAAATTAGTAGAAAAATAAAATTTTTGCGTGTAAAACAAACCAAGTGAAACTTACTCAACAATTCCTAATAAAAATATCCTTTTTATTATCATTCTGAGAGATTGAGAATGCTTGTGGAACAGAATACACACAAATTGTAACATCTTAAAATTTTCAGCCTCTCATTCTCTCCGTCCACATTACAACAGAGTTAAATAAGGAATTTATTTAAATTAAATAAAAATGATTTGAAAATAAGTAATAAATTATTTCCACATTTACCTCTGTGACATTTTGAATTACATTACGTAAGTTCTTTAAAGAAATACGCATTAAAACAACTACTTCTCGGGCAATTTTATTTAATTAAATAACATCAAGATATTTCTAGTGTTATTAATGAATGTTTTAACATTTCGAGAATAAATAACTACGAAAAAAAAAAAATCAAAGTAAATCAGACTAATCAGAGACAATTCTAATTTGTGAATGAAAATGTTTTAACATTTAGAGAAAAAATACATACGAAAAATAAATAAATAAATAAAACAGAAAAATAGAAAGAGTTTATTCGCTTTATTTTATTTATTACTTACTTTTTACTTTTACCTTTTAATACATTGAAATTGATTAAGGTGTATTTTAATTAAAACACTTGGTTTGTTTCACTGTTTTTTATATTTTTATTAAATTTAATTAAAATATACCTGGAGTAAAAATATAAAAAACAGTGAAACAAACCAAGTGTTTTAATTAAAATATACCTTAATTAGTTAAAAAATGTTTCACCACGGGTTAAGTGAGAATTTAATTATTTACACTGAAATTAATCATATATCACGATAAAAAAGACGACTTCTTTCTCGTCCCTTCCGAACATGTAAAAATGACGGCCGCCAAATTGCGATGAAGCCGTCAACATTGACAGATGCCGATCGGTTTAAATAAAAAAAAGAAACGTATGCCCGGCCAATAAACGGACACGTGTAGGATAGATGGAGTCCATTTATTGGCGGCGTGACCGCCATCCATCACCGCCGCTGGCGAAATGAATAAACCAGCGCCCAGAAGGACGCCCTCCGGTGGAAGAGGAAGGACATTATTAACGAGGAGATTTATGCGGACGGGGTCCGTACTGTAATTGGGAAAAAATCCTTGAATATTATTACGAGGAAATCCCTTCGAATAACAACGAACCGGCCGGGATGGCTGTGCTCTCTTCAAACTGGGTTTTCTAAGCGTGACAAGTTGATTAAGGGCGTGATGAATTCATGGTATAGATTAAATAATTCATCGATGGGAAAAAGTTGTATGATTAAAATCGACGACACGATTTTAATTAAGAGCACTAATCTCAACAGAATATTAACACAATAATAATAATAATTAGTAATAAATAATCATAATAAATTAAAGACGACGAAAGCGCTATCTTTTGCCTAATTTCAAGTGGCATCGTCTTCATCAAGGCATTGCACATGGAACACATTAGTCTGATGAGGTTCGGAAAACCGAAATGACCATCACTAGTTATCCATTCGCTAGATGATTGGCTGAACATTTCATTAAACAAAAATAATAAATAAATTAATAAAATTTACTTGTTGTTATTATTGAAGCTTCTATTTTGTTATACATCGTAATTCACAATAATAAACACTTTTATTTTATTTATATAACTAAACTTTGTATTAGTGACTATAGTTTTAACAACATTGTCAGTTTGATAATGACGCGAAATTTTAAGTCACATATAAAAAGTTTAATTATAGAAAAAAAGTAAGTGTTTTATTATTTTCAATAAAATATTACTACTTTACGTTTCTATTTTAAATAATTACTTGAATTATTGCATTGCAGTACTAATGAATGATTCATAAAACAAAAATGTTCAAGATGCCAATTGAAATTGATATTTTTCCAATAATTATAATAATTATGATTAATACAATTTTAATAATTTATTTATTTATATATTCCTTGGTTTTTTAAAAAAGTACCTACTAATTGTAGAAATTTTAATATACAACATTGAGATAATACATTTGTATAAACAATGAAATAGTGTTTTTTAAAATATTTATATGTTTTTTTTTATTTCCACCATAAAAGAAAACTTAAACTATAAAGGTTCAACCACTTGGGAAAGGGGTCCTCAATGTTCAAGATTTTAAATATTTTAATGTGTAGTGATATTATTTATATAGATTTATTGTAAATATCGAAAAGATTCCGTAAATAAATAAAAATAAATAAAAATTTAAATTAATTAAATGTAATGTGGAAAAGATATATCTCTGATAGGATTTGAACCCATGTCCCCCGATTTCCGACCGAGTGCGTTACCAACTGTACCACAGAGACATGTGATATCAAATCTTAATTCATACATACATTCGTGATGTACAGCGCTATTTTTGATATCACAGGTCTCTATGTTATAGTTGGTAACGCACTCGACCGGAAATCGGGAGACATGGGTTCAAATCGCACCAGAGATGTTTCTTATCCACTTTATTTTTAATTAATTTAAAATTATACCTCAATGTTGTATATTAAAATTTCTACAATTCATAGATGTAAATATAATTTAAAAAGTATATCAATTTAATTTAATTAAGTATCTACTGAACTTAGAGGAAATAAACTTTATAAATTTAGTATATGAATTTCTTTTGTAACGTTGTACATTCCAAATCACAAGTACTTATGGTTGATAGGGTTTCAAACATATGGTTGATTTAGAATTATATTTTCAAAGAATAACAATTTACAAACAAAGACTTGTGATCTTGAAGCATTTTCAAAGTTTCAATCGAAAACATCGTACAGTTACACACCGCAGCTTGTAATTAATTAAAGCTACTAAAGAGTACTGCATCTTTGAAAATATAATTTATTTCAATTCACAAATCTTCACAATTAGCATTTTACTTTCGGCAAGAATGGTGAATGCACCGGGCTTAATAATTAGAGCTAGACTGTATTTTTTGCAATTTTAAATAATTAAACAGTGTCCATTAAATTATATATGACTTATATTATAGAATATTAATTGACGCATTTTTCATGTTGTAATATGTTTATTCAACCCAGTAAATTAATCTACGGATTTTGTTAAACCGTTAACAAAATTTAAGAAATACCGAAAAGTGTTGATTCAAATGTTAAAAATTAATCGTTTTTGATTAATTAATTATTAATGTGAAGTGACTTTAATTATTGTCAAAATTAGTGATATAAAATGACTTTAAAATCATAATTTAGTAATAATGGCGACATATCATGACTACAAAGTCTATTTATAGTGAAAATAGTAAACTAAATAGAAAACAGTATTCATTCACTTGGTCACAGTTATTTAAATATATTAAATAAAAATGATTTGAAAATAATTAATAAATTATTTTCACATTTAGCTCTGTGACTATTGACTTACCTACGTAAGTACGTTAAACAAATGCACATTAAAACAACTACTTCCCGGGCAAATACCCACGCCGGACATTGAATTACATAATGTACACCTGCTGTTGCACATCAATAAAATATTGCATAATGCAACAAATTTTTGATCTGAGAAAAATTTAATGTAAAAACAACAAAAGGAACGTTACATAATATATATTTTAACATCTTTAAAGTATGTAAGGCATAGCTGTACTTTGTTGCATTATGCAATATTTTATTGATGTGCAACAGCAGGTGTACATTATGTAATTCAATGTCCGGCGTGGGTATTTGCTCGGGAAGTAGTTGTTTTAATGTGCATTTGTTTAACGTACTTACGTAGGTAAGTCAATAGTCACAGAGCTAAATGTGAAAATAATTTATTAATTATTTTCAAATCATTTTTATTTAATATAGTAAACTAAAATGACTTAAAAGACATAATTAGGAAAAGTTAGTATCACACAGTTAGTTTCAGGTCAATTTCTGACTTGCGACTGAAACATGGCCATTATTCATGTTTCAGGACTGTAAAGTTAATTTATCGCAAACATTTGTACAAGAAATGACTTTAAATAATAGTTAGATACAGTTACTTTAAGGTCAATTTATTGGAAAATTAGTGACATGTTTTGACTTTAAAGTTATAATGAGGCAATAATAGAGGCGTACTATGCCTGTGAAGTCAATTAATAATAAACATAGTAATCTAAAATGAATTTAAACTCATAAATGCAAAATAATAGTGACATACAGTTACTTTAAAATCGTAATTAGTCGAAGTAGCAAAGTATTATAACTTCAAAGTGAATTTAAGGCATAATTAGTGACATAAAATAACTTTACAGTCATAATTAGGCAATAATGGCGACGTATGACTGTAAAGTCAATTTATTGCAAAATTAGTGATAATAATGACTATTAATTAGTGATGGGCAAGATCGATCATCTCAAAGATCGATCAATCCATGATCGATCAGTTGAAGTATCGAGCTGATCAAAAAGATCGAGTCGATCAAAAAGATCGAGCCGATCAAACCGATCGAGCCGCTCGAAAAGATCGAGCCGATCAAACAGATCAGAAAGATCGACCCCTTAGAAAACTACGCCGTGAAATGTCTCAGTAAAATTACAACCCCTCTCAAAAGTCATCCCTGTAAATTTTGTTCTTGAAAATTAGCCAAGTGGAAAACAATTTATTGCAGGTGTGTTTAGTAAATAAATAGCTATTATAAATTGAATTAATATTAATCTTTATTAAAAATGTACTCTATTTAGTCACAATTATTAAATTACCTTAAAAATAGTTATTTTTACGGTAATTTAATAGTAATAGTAACTTCTTAGTAACGGCAATGATCATAGTAGTTATAGAAAAATAACTGTTTATCTCATTTCTAGTGTCAAGTTACATCTTTACGTGACCACTTTGATGATAAGTACCATTTCGTTCATTAAATTAAATAATTATTAATTTTTCAATTTAAATAACTGTTGTCTAGTAAATAATTTATTATTTGACAGTACTTAAATCAATAATAATAAAAAGTATTTTAGAATTAAAAATTAGATTCTTTCAAGATATGTAACATAACTATGAAAATATGGAATAATTTCAATTAAAAAACAAATATTCTGAATAATAATTCTGAAAGTACTTAATACTTCTTAAAAAAATAAAAATGCAGCAAGGCCGGAAAAATGTCGACGCCGACAAATCACTCAACGAAAAAGTATGGACGTTTGTTGAAGTACATGTTTTATAAACATTCTCGTGGTACAAATATTAATTACAATTATACAATTAATTTTTAAGTAATATCTGCTCATTGGAAATGATATTCTATTGATAGTATATAACAGAAGCGCTCAACCACATTCAAAACAAATTGATTAAGATTTGGCTACGAAATTACTATAAATTAATAGGATAATTTGTTTTGATTTTTGATTTTAAATTCAGCGTCAAAAATAATTTCAAAACGTTAATTGTGGATTCTTTGGTATACAGATATTCAATTAAAATAATTTCTATATAAGGCTATTTATATATATTCAATAAACGGTCCGTGTTCAAGCGGTTTGAAATGATCGAGCCGATCAATAAGATCGAGCCGATAAAAAAGATCGAGTCGATCAAAAAGATCGAGCCGCACATAGAGATCGAGCGGCTCGATCACTAGCAATTGCCCATCACTAATATTAATTCATAATTAGGCAATAATACCGACGCATTATGACTATATAGTCAATTTATGGCAAAATCAATGTCCTGAAATAACTTTAAAGTCAAAATTCACTAATATTAATTCATAATTAGGCAATAATACCGACGCATTATGACTATATAGTCAATTTATGGCAAAATCAATGTCCTGAAATAACTTTAAAGTCAAAATTAGATAAAAATTGAGACATATTATGACTGCGAAATCAATTCTTGGTAAAATTAATAACTTGAAATGACTTTAAAGTCATAACTGGACAATAATCACAATATATTATCACTGTAAAGTCATCATAATAATTAAGCAACTAATAATAGCGGCGTATCATAACTGCAAAAACAAGTTATGACAAAAGTAGTGAGGTGAAATAACTGTAATATCATAATTAGGCAATAATAGTGACGTATCATGACTGCAAAGTTAATGTATGGTAAAATTAGTGGCATTAAATGATTTTGACGTCAAAACTAGGTACTAATAGCGACGCATCATGACTGTTTTATGATAATATTAGTGTCAATGAATAACTTTAAAGTCATTATTATGCAATAATTGCAACGTATTATGATTGCAAAGTCAAATAATGGCAAAATTAGTGACGTGCAATGAATCTAACGTCATAATTAAGCAATAATAGCGAAACATGATGATTGCAAAGTCAATGTATGGCAAAATCAGATTTATGAAATGACATTAGAGTCAAACCTAGGCAATAATAGCGACGCATTATGACTGTAAAGTGAATTTATGGCAATATTAGTGACATTAAATGACTTTAAAGTCATAATTAATCAATGTGCTGAAATAACTTCAATGTCATAATTAGATAGTGACAAGTCATAACTGTAAAGTCAGTATATGGTAAAAATATTCTCCGTGAAATGACTTTAAAGTCAAAACAAGGCAATAATAGCTAGTCATTATAACTGTATAGTCAATTGTTGGCAATATTAGTGACACTAAATGATTTTAATATCATAATTGGGTAATAATGGCATCGTGTCATGACTCTAAAGTCAATTTATAGTACAAATGGTTTACTAAAATTACTTTATAGTCATAATTATGTAATAATAATGACTATAATGTATAATTATTTAATAATAATGACATACAGTTACTTTCACACACATTTTTGGTAAAATGTTTGATGTACCTTGACTTTACAGTCATAATTAGGCATTAATAATGACTCATCGTTACACTAAATGAATTTCTGGTGAAATTATTGACATACGAAATGTTCATCAATATGAATATTAGAGGCAATATCGAGTTACCTTGGAGGGTACTAAAGTGAATTGGGCAAATTAAAATCGTTTTAAGCAAAATTTAGACATTTGTAGAATATATCGGACAGAAATTATTTAGGGGATATTTCAGATATTAACTAGAAAACTAATAACTATTTAAAGAAGAAACAGACAAATTGGATTTTATAAAATAAAAAATAAAATTGCTCTTTCATTACAAAATTCTAATATGAAAATTAATTTCCGTCGTTATTTATTATTACACGAGTGCGCATTTGCCGGATTTATGCTGTTTCTGTACTTTTTCAGTATACGTCAAAATCATTTTCTGCTTAGATACAAATGTGCACTCGCCCCGACGGACTGTAAGAAAACGACACTGACTCGAGGTGATAATTTGTCATGAACTGTTGGAATATTTATTAAATCTATGTACTTATAATCTTCTTTATGTTGGTTGTTGGTTAAAGTCTCAAACTTTAATTATTTAAATAAAAATAGTTGTCCTTTCTCCTATTTATTTTTTATTTCACTAGATATATTTCGGAAACTATGTTTCCATCTTCAGTAATTGAAGTTTTTATAAATATATTGTTATGGTATACAACGCAATATTGATAAAATTAAAATATTTAAAAATCTTGTTAACTATAAACTAATATAAATATAATTATATATAATGTACTAAAATTTATGAATTAATAAGATCTAAAATAGGATTATTTAATGAACTAGTATTGAAATTTATTAAGAAGGAATACGAATTATCGTCCATTTTTAGTAATCTCTTTGTCGTATCTATAATGAAATATATTTCACTCGTGTTACTCAATATAATTGTAGACGGGCTATGTTTAAAATCAACTGCCAATTCATATTTCGCACATTTTACTTCTCGCTGTCAGTGCTGAATTGCACGCAGTGTTTGAAAACCGGGGCAGTCTAATACGTCACAACTCTCATTCAATGCGTACTGGTGTGCCACGATTCAATGTGAGAGAAAACAGTGCTTTTATTGTGTAAAATCCTGACTTAAAAAAATCCGTCGTTATTTATTATAATATCTCGTCGTTTTTATAGGAAAATCTTATATATGCCTAAAGGATCCTGGGCATTTTAGTTATTTTTTTTTAATACTAATTAAGACAGAAATAGCAATATTTATAGGATATTTTTGTTAATTTTGTATTATTATTTTTTAGTTTTTATGTACTAATTTTATTTCTTCCATTGGGTAAATAAATATATTATTAATTTATTATTTTCAGTGAATCGCTATCAAAACAGTGCGAAATCCGCAACATCGACTTGCCTAACTGCGATGCGTGGCTCTTGGACAAAGAGGGCAACTCGCAGACGTGGCTGCCCCTCACGCAAGACACCGCCTGCCTGGTGGGCAAGCACGTCCGGATTTCGAACAGGGACGGCTCGGCGTCGACGTCGGCGAGCAGGACGAAACTGGGAACGATATCCCTGGTCGGGCCGGGGCAGCACTCGAGGAAGTTCTCCGGGGTAGTAGTAGAGACCCCCAGTCCCGCGGAGATGTCCTCCACTGACAACCCCTTTACCTTTCAGAACTTCAGGCCGAAGACCGGCGGCTTCTTCAGCTCGAGCACGGAGGACGCCTCGTCCCTGTCGGCGAACTGGCCGCAGGACGCGAAGGCCGGAGGGGATTTTGATTATAAGAAACAGACTAAACAGAGGTGGTCAGGACTTTTTGGAAATAATAAGGTAAAGTGCTATTGTTATTAATTTCAAACATATGAATTATTTAAATATGATTAATATTTAAATTAATAAATTAAAGGCAACACAAGCGCCATCTTTTGCCTAATTTCAAGTGGCATCGTCAACGATTTGGGTCTACAAGGTGGAATCATTGTTTCGTCATTTAATGAAATGTTCAGCCATTCATCTAGAGTATGGATAGCTAGTTATGGCCATTTCGGTTTTTCGAACCTCATCAGACCAGTGTGTTCCATCTGCAATGCCTCGATGAAGACAGCTGAACGGAAAAGGTGTTGTGGTTATATACCCGATTTTAATCATAATAAATTAAAGACGACGCAAGCGCCATCTTTTGCTAGATGAATGGTGGCTGAACATTTCATTAAATGTAGATTTCGTTTCCTGTTCTCATGTACAGGACAAGTTCGCCTTCATTTAGTGGACGGTTGTCTACCTTGTAGACCCAAATCGTTGACGATACCACTTTAAATTGGGCAATAGATGGCGCTTGCGTCGTCTTTAATTTATTATGATTAATATCGGGTGTATAACCACAACACAATTTCCATTCAGACGCCTTCACCAAGGCATTGCACCTGGAACACACTGGTCTGATAAGGTTCGAAAAACCGAAATGGCCATCAGTAGTTATCCATACGCTAGATGAATGCTGGCTGAACATTTTATTAAATATCTCCATTATTTAAACTTTAATATAATTAATACCTTTAATATTTAAAGATTGGTCGTTCATATTGTATAACTTAAATTTGAACTAGATTATTAAAAATCAACTAATTAAATAAATAAAACACAGGTAAATATTAATAGATTATTAAAAAATCGACAAATAAAACCATTAAAAACACACATTAAATTAAATAATTTTTAAATTCTCTTGAAAAGGAGGCTGATAACCCGAAACTAGTTAAGAATTTGTTTCTATTTGTTTTACTGGTTGATTACCATGATGACGGTGGGATACAAGATTGCCATGATAGTAGTGAAGAACCGGCTAGAAAGGGAAGTGGAAGAAAAGGGACTATTGCCGGAAACGCAGGGAGGTTTTAGAAGGGGAAGGGGAACCCGGGATCAAATCTTTACGCTTGCAAGAATGAGTGAAAGAGTGTTAGAGGAAAAACAAAGTATGTATGAGGTATTCCTAGACTTGAAAGCGGCGTATGATACGATACCGAGAGAAAGGTTGATGGAGTGTATGAGGAGACGGGGAGTGAGTGAGGTAATGGTAGAATGGGTGAGAGGAATATATGAGGAAACATGGGCGCGAGCGAAGGTGGGTGGAAAAGTGTCTGATAAGTTTAGAGTGTGGACGGGTGTAAGACAGGGATGCCCGCTGAGCCCTTTACTATTCAACCTATATATAAGTGAAATGGAGGAGGTGTTGAGGAAAGGATATGGATATGGATATTGGCGTATGCGGATGATGTGGTGTTGCTTGCGAAAGAATGGGAAAGAAATGAATGAGATGGTACAAAGAATAGAGAAGTAAATGGATAAAAGAGGGTTGTGTGTGAACGTGGAGAAAACAAAGTGGATGAGATTTACGAATAGGGGAAGAAAGGGAAAAACGAAAGAATTGAGGTGGAAGGGAGAAGTGATTGAAAAAGTGAAGGAATTTAAATATTTGGGTTTTGTGTTCAAGGCGAGTGGTGGATATAAGGAGCATGCGAGTTGTGTGAAAGGTAAGGCAAGGAGAGCGTGGGAAATGGTTAAAGAGAAATGGGGAAAATGGCTGGAAGGGAATGTTATACTGACGTGTAAAATGTGGGATGCGTGTGTTAGGCCGATCTTGATGTATGGAGCTGACGTATGGAGAACGAAAAAGTATGAAAGTATTGAGAGAGAGCATGTAACGTTCCTGAAACAGCTATTGGGAGTAGAAAGGTCAACTCCTGTCTATATACTGTTTCAGGAATTGAATAGAAAGTGTATGCATGTTGAGGCAATGGACGAGTGGTGAGATTTGAGATGAAAGTGGTAGGCTTAAGTGAAGAAAGGATAGTGAAAGAGGTGTGGAAAAAGTGTGTAGGCGTAGCGGAGAGTGAATGGAGGAAAGAAAAAAAAAGTATGTATGAAAAAGACTGGAGTGTCAGAAGTGCTGGCTAACGAATGGTTGGAAGCAGGAATGGATGTGGCAGCATGGATGAAGATAAAACGGGAGGAAGTGGATGAGCAAGAAAGACAGAAGGACATTAGGCAGAGCCAGTACAACCCCTTATATAAAAGGTGGCAGGTACAACAAAGAATACCTGCGTACCTGAAAAAAGGGGGTTGACTAGAGCCGGGTGTGGGTCAGAAGAGAAAGGTAGGAAAGTGTGGATGGGAGAAGAATATGTGAAATGTGTGTTGTGTGACAGCGGAATGGATACATGGGATCATTTAGGGGAGGAGTGTAAGGGCATGTTGGAGGAATGGACGAGTGGAAAGAAGAGAATAGAGGATTGGATGAGAGAGGATGGGGCAGGCGTGAAGATTGTGAGGAGGATAAGGTGGGAAAAGCAGAAAAGTAAATTTAATTTGAATAATTGTAGTAATGTGATATTTTTTTTTTGGGGTGGGGGGGAATGTCAATAAAGGATTTTTTTTACTGGTTGATTTAATAATAATAATCTATTCATATTTAATTTATGAACTTTAAAAGTTACGAAAAAAAAATACAAAAGTCATAAAATAACAAAATATAACAATTATCATGCTGTACCAATTTACTTTACTATCAACGCAATGATTTTTTTTATATTTGAATCTTCATAATATACAGGTTGATCAATTTACTATAATAATTTATATTCATTTTTTTTTAAAATCGCACGCAATGAATATTATATATTTCTTTATCAACATAAAGGCTGCTTAAAAGACTATTTTTCTGTTGAATTATTTCTTTTATTAGTTTTTTTAAACAATCTTTGTTGAAAATCCAGCTTTACATAGGAAAGTCCATTCCTAATATATAGTTAAATTATCAATATAATAAAAATGTTGGTAATCACAAAATCATTTTTTTTAACATAGCTAACTGAACTAATTAATAATTTTAACAAGGCGGAAAGACCATTGGTCGATAACCAATTAACAGATATTAAAAATATACGTTTGATTTTGTAATTTCTTATTATTTATTAATATTATTATTTAATTTTTACAGGATGCTAAACTTCTGATGGAACAGCTCATAGAACAATTAGGCAATTACTCAAAATACGGCGTGCCCGGATCGCCTTCCTATCCCATCGGACACAGCGAGTCCACGGACACTTTATACAAATTGGAGGACGACTGGAGGGACATAATAAATGCATCGGGTAATCATTAATTCACGCTTCCCTTCCGGTTCGCGGAAGGACAAGGAAAACATTTCGATTACTGAATTTTTCATTCGCAGAATTAACGGAAAAACAGCAGAAGCAGCAAACGGCTCTCTGGGAATTGATAAAAACGGAAGTGGCCTACATTAAGACGCTGAAAGTTGTCACAGATGTAAGTGAGATGTTTTATTTGAAAATTGTTTTTTTGTCTGCATATGGAGATTTTTTATTCAAATCTTTTTATTTATAAATTATTATGGATACTGTTTTAAAATTAAATAATTATTTAGTTTCTAAAAAATAAACTTTTTTTTTCAAATTTATGATCATTTGTTTCAAGTAAATAATCATTTATTAATATAACCAAACTAAAAAAATATTTAAAATAGGGCAGAAAGACCTCCACCCATCAATATTTATTTATTTATTTCCCACAGGCAAAGCCTAATTACAAAGAAAAAATTAACAATAATTGAGGTTATGTTGTAAATAACTTAAATATAAAAATCTAAATAATAATGTATAAACACTGTTAATATTGCTGCAGACATGAATGTAATGATCTTACAAATTCTGAATTGTTTAAACAAAATATATCTAAGTCATTTTGAAATACACCTAAACATATGTAGAAGCGGAGAAAATGAATGACGTAGAGTGCGCGGAGTAGCATAGTTAAAAGTTAGTGAGCTGCGTGATGTCGAACGAGGAACGTTGAAATTAATTAAATTTAAGAAGGCTGTATTGTCTATCTGAAAATAAATGATTTTATACAAATCATAGATCAATATGAACCGATGCCTGTCGTGTATTGAATACATATTGAATTCAGCCAAAAGTGATTTATACGACATTTCATAGTCAGGGTATGTTTTGCGTTTTCTAAAATACAAATATCTCAAAAAGTGCTTTTGAACCGTTTCTAACAAATTTATATATTTTTTTCAATCCAGGTGTCCATACACTTGCGCAATAATTCACTTTGCTAATTATAAAAGTTTCAAACACTCGCATAATTGTATCTGTATTTTCAAACTGATAACAATTTCGTTTAATAAATCCTAGCATTTTCAGACATTCATTAACTATAGTCTCGATATGGCAATGAAATAAAAGTTTTTCATCAAAAATTACGCCCAGATCTCTCATATAAATGTCCCGTTTGACAATCATTCCATTTAGCGTGTAGTTATGGATACATTTATTACGTGACCTGGTATAGGATATCACCTTACACTTTAAAGTATTTATTTTAAGGCCGTTTTCGGTACACCAAGTGGATAATTTCATTAAGTTTGTTTGCAACATAAAACAGTCCATGTCATTATTAATTGACGAGTACAACTTGACATCATCAGCATACATCAGGAAACTGCAGCCAAGCACATCTGATAATTCATTGATAAATTTCGAGAACAAAAGTGGACCCAGACTCGATCCTTGCGGTACACCGCTGGTAGCTTCAAATGTGTCAGACTAGCAGCCCAAATAGCTGACAAAGAGATACCTGTTAACAAGATATGATCGTATTACAGAAATTACATTCGATGCTAAATTATATTTTTCTAAATAAGATAAAAGTTTATCATGAGGCATGCAATCAATATATCAGTATAGATTACATCTACTTGGTCACCACGATCAAGTTCATAGGAAATGTATTTTGTGATGCATAACAGATTGCTCTGAGTTGCGAAAAAAATCTATGTTGGTTGGGTGTAATGTAATGTTGAATATAATCATACATGATGCTTTCAAACACTTTAGAGAAATTAGAGATTATTGCCACGGGTCTATAGTTGGAAATTTCAGATCCTTCACCAGATTTAAAAATTGGGCAGAGACGTGCCAATTTCCATTTCTCTGGAAAACCGCCATTACGTAGGATTAAATTAAAAATATGAACAAGTGGTTCTGATAATTGTAATGCGCAGTCTTTCAAAAAGAAACCAGGAACTTGATCGGGTCCCATAATAATAGTTGGTTTGATCTTCTTTAGGTGCACAAGAACAACTTCCTCATCAACACTGAAATTACCCATTACTAAACTATTTTTTTCACTAGGTTGATCACTTGCACTAACACCATTATCACAGTAAACACCGCTGAAAAGGTCGGCAAATCCTTGAAGAATTTCAGACGATGTATTGTAAAGATAAATATTTGTAAAGAATTGTAATTCCGCTGTCTGAATAAAGATGTTTGTATATATATATATATATATATATTTAAAATAAAAAATACAAATAAAATCAAATATTTTTATAAAATATCTAATGTTAATTTTTCATTTTTTTTTTTTAAGAAATATTTTTTTTTTATTGATTATAGATTTTTTAAGTAAATGAACGATTCTTTTTTGACAAATTAATAAAAACTTAAAAAAATAAAAAAAAAACAATTTAGAACAATATTTCTTCATAAAATATGTATGATAGTTTTTTGATTATTTTTTTTTTGAAATAAATAAACTTTTTTTTTAATCAATAAACAACTTTTCTTTTAGTTAGTTATAAATCTTTATTGACAAGTTTTTCGAGTTTACAATAATACTAATAACAATATAAAAAATATTTTGAAAATGTAAAGGTTTCTTGTTTCTGCCTGTCTTATAATTAATTGTTTTTATCTTCTTTTGTAAATTATTTTGTCGTTGGTCGTCATTGTTAAACTGTCTATTGAATGGATGGTCAATTGAACTGTCTATGTCTTAAAAGGACGTTTTCTGTTTTATATATATAGCTACAAAGTATGGAAACACGGCTCTCACGTGAAAACGGCTAAAAACATAACCACCAAAATTGGGATTTCTAAATGGGATATTTTCTTGAACAATTTTCACATACGGACGCCATCTTGAATTTTTTTAAATGGAATTCGATTTTTTTTATTTTACAACTTTTATGGACCTTATAATTCTGATTACAACCATATACCTTTTTTTTTTAAATACTTGTCTTTTCATCGATAAACCGGCTAACGACCGGAGGTTTTTCGGCTTGTCTTTGTCTAGTTCCTATCACAGATTACTAACTATTTATACCTCGTCCTAAATTTGATGGAATGAATTGATGATTAGTTGATATTGGGTGCATAAATTTTGGAGTTATGTTTTAGTATCGAGGAATACATAACTTTGGCACAATATGCTTTGCATTTTGGCGACAATGTTTTATATCGTTGTGAGATAATAATAATATTTATTGCCCCACAGGAAACAATTTCCCAATTACATGACAATTATATAACAAACATAGATTAATACAAACAATATAAAAGTATTAATGACATGATTTCCTGAAAATTTAAAATTTTGCGTAGATGATGTTTTGTTTACAATTCACCTTAATATGACCAAAAGCGTTGCAACGGCCACAGGGTCTTAGGATTTCATTTTTGATTTTTTCTTAAATATATTTTTTTTTCAAACTGATAATAGATGTTAACAAAATAAACGTTTTTTTTTAGGAAATAAACAAAAACTTAATAAAACATTTTTTTATAATTTTGTTATCTAATTAATCGTTGAAAGATTATTTTAGAAATTAATAAAGGTTTGTTTTAATAAATAAACAAAAATTTCAAAAGATATTAAAAATAAATGAAATACAAATTAAATCTAATGATAGGTATTTTTTGTTTATTTATTCAAAAAAAAAATATCTATCATTAGGTATTTTACAAATCTATATTCTTTTTGTAGAGAATGTTCTTAGTTTTAATTTTACGTTTTAATTTTTCATTGAATATTTTATAAACTAAAGATTTCAACTTAACTAATATCGATTTTTTTAAGAAATGAAAACATGTTAAAAATACAACAATGAACTTAATAAAAAATGGTGAAAAAAAACAGAAACATTTTCATTTAATCAATTTGAAATTAATTATCATTTAAGAGAAATGGATAATATCCCAAAATTTCAATCCCATTTTTGTGGTAAATATTTCACATATTGAAAAAAAAAATGTTGCTACTACTGTATTTCGAATGAAAACCTACAAGGTCTATATTTTTTATTTAATTAATAATCAATAAATAAGTTAAAATAATTAATAAAATAAACGTAACCTAAGACTTTAATGCACATTCTACTTTGTTGGTTGTTTCGTTAATACAGTGGCTTCATAAGGCAAATGATTAATCAATTGTAGCAGTGTCTCTATAATAGAAAAGATTGAAACTAAAATTTCATAGTATTTTTATTTAATTGTGATTATGCAGTTTTATCAAGTAACAGCCTCAAGTATAATAAAATAAAAACAAAGATGATTCACTCATTTTTTTCTTTTCTTTTTTTCTTTTTATATTCAGATCGCGCCTCAAGACTTGTATTCAACAAAATAGTTAGTGTAATCCAAAATTTTATAGATACGTTTATTCAATTTTTAGTTTACTGTTATTTTTGTTCTTTAATCATATAAAACCCATCATATTTGCGTTAGTAATTTATAGGTTGAATTTAATTTAATTTATAGGTTGAATGGAAGATCAGCCGCACTTCGGTTGCGCTGAATTCATACCCTTTAGTTTTTCCCCTGGTAGGATCATTTCGTAATTATTTCTTGTAATATGAGATGTAACATTTTTTGTTAATTTTACTTGGTGAAAAATAAATAAATAAATAAATATATTTTTAACATGAACAAGAAAGTGTTAAAAAGGGTTGTGAAAGAAAGAAAAATAAACAAAAGAGCGATGAGACGCAGGGGGTTCGCAAAATTAATTGTTGTATGTACCTGATTTACACCAAGTGCTCCCTTATTATTATTTTATTTTTATTATTTTTCCTAAAGCCTCCATTCAGAAAATGCATCATCTCTTTGATTCAGATAAAGAGCCGATTAATAATGTGTTGTTGTGAGTTACGTGAAGAGATTCGAACAATTAAAAATAAAACACTTTGAATTCCTTTCTTCAATGATAATGGACACATAGTGTGCGAAATTTACATATAGCGTACAAATAAACAAGTGAAGAAAGGAATTCAAAGTTTTTTATTTTTAGCCGATCCATAATCGCCCTAAACATATACTTCACGAATGCCCAGCGCTGACAAGCATAAGGAATTCCCCGAGCAAGGAGATTTGCAGTTATTTAAATTACAATGAAATTAAACAAGGGCAGCAAATTCTAGCAATTATCAGTCAAATTCGATCAATCTCTTTTTCAACTGCAAGTACTACCAGTATAACAAAAATATCTATTGTATAATTCAATGTCCGGCGGAGTATATGCTCGGGAAGTAGTTGTTTCAATAAATATTTCCCAAAAACTTACAGTCTAAGTAATTTTTGCAGTTGAAAATGAGTTGGCCGAATTTTATTCATCATTGCCAGAAATGTTCCTTATTTAATTTCGTTGTATTAATTACAATGAAATTAAACAAGGAAAATTTCTGGCGATGATCAATAAAATTCGATCAATTCCTTTTTCCAACTGCAAAAAAATGACTTCCACTGTAAATTTTACAAACATCTATTGAAACAACCACTTCCCGAGCTTTTACCCCGATGGACATTGGATTACACAATAGATATTTGTTGTTGCATAGCAGTACTACTGCGAATTGCAACGGTTTGAGTCGAAAAAGGGATTGATCGAATTTTATTGATCATTGCTAGAAATTGTCCTTGTTTAATTTTATTGTAATTCAAATAACTACAAATATGTGAATCATCTTTGTTTCATTTTATTTAATCATTGTATCGAATTTCCATGTTTTCTATTAGTTTATTTTTTTAAATGCGTAATATCGAATAAAGTGCGATGGAAATTTTGGAATATAACCCGTACTAATCTGCCATCTTACAAAGAAATCGTCGAACTTTCAAAGCTTGCGCATTAAATGAAACAAATCAAGCATTTTATTCTCCATTCGTAATTTATGTAATTGCTATACGATATAATTATATTCGATATTTCAGTTATTCTTGGCGTGTTTGGTCGACTTGCAATCGTCCAACATACTAAAGGAGATCGACAGGGGCAAGCTGTTCTCCAACATCAGCGATATCTTGGACGCTAATGTGCAATTCTGGAAGAACGGCCTGTACCCCCTGGTGAGGGACATGCGGGCCTACAAGCAGCCCGCCTGCATCGAGACGATGCTCGAGGGCTTCCTGAAGATGGAGGACGGCTTCCAGGCGTACTACAGGTTCTGCGGGGAGCAAGCCAGGTGCCAGCACTACTGCAGGGAAAACCTCACACACAACCACATATTCACGGCGTATTTGGCTTGGTGCGAAACGCAGAAGGAATGTAATAGGTGGGTTTGTTAGAAGTTAAAACCAACGAGAAATCATTTTTATTAAAATATTTTTTTTGTGAATTTACGATACAAACGCACACATTGTTCGCGTCCTTTCCAAAGTGAGTCGTTCATTTTGATCTACAAGGTAGACTCGAATCGTTGACGATGCCACATGAATTAGGCAAAAGATGGCGCTTGCGTCGTCTTCCATTTAATAGATAAATGACTATAAAAAATAAAAAAATCAATTTTATTTTATACGTCAAAATATAATTTAATAGTTGTTTACATTTAACTCAATAATACGATTTTTTAATTTTAGAATATTATTGAATATCATAATTTTTAATAACAAACTACGTTGAGCATGCAAAGGCTTCTCAACATTTTTAATCATAATTATGTATCTTTAACTATATTCTCATTAATCACTTGGTGAATAATGAATAGATATATATGTGTGAGTATATTATTATTATTAGTATTATTATCAAATGATTTTTATTAATACTCATAGATACATATATATAGTCTTTATTTCTGAGAAATACGTTAAATTACATTACAATATTTACATTACAATCATAAACCTCTAGTTAAACCTCAGAAAATGGCTATCGACCATCGATCTTTCTGCCCATAGATACATAATTATGCCTATTGCAATATATAAAAAATATTACTGGCTTACGTAAAAAACAGTATTTTTTTTGTAAACTCAACTATAAATAGTTTAGAATTATTATATTTATTTCATATATTAACATTAACTTAAATTATCACAGGTTACGTCTGATGGACATTCTGGTGCAACCGATGCAGCGGCTCACCAAGTACGGACTCCTACTAAAAGCAATTTTACGAAACACTGACGAAGAAGTGGAATGTGATAACTTATGCCTTATGGTAAGCTCCCCCCTTCGCTCACATATCTCCAATCCGGCGAAAATTGGGATTAATGTTACAATATTTACAGATACGTTCTGTGGACGACTTTGTAAATAACGTCAACTCCAGTCTGAAGCAGAAGCAGGACAACGAGCGTCTGAAAGGGATCATCGCCAGGATAGAAAGCTACGATATTGTCGTAAGTACAGAAATTTTGGCGTAAGAGGGAAGATGGGTTTAATTTTGTGTTGACTTTTGTTTTAGGAAACAAAAGACGACGATTTAGAAAAACTGGTGAAGTCCTATAATCAGCTCGATTTGAACAAACCGATGCTCAACTGTCCTCCGGAGAGGAAAAGACATCTGTTGCTCGAGGGAGATCTCAAATTCAAAGATAGCAATACATCAAAAGTAAGTATTCTTTTAATGCATTAACTGCTAAATATCCACGTTACGTCCAAAAACCTAACAGCTTACACAGTAATTTTCTATTATCCTGTTGTTTCAACTTAAAACCCGTAATTCGGTTGTTTAATTATTATTCTCCTCATTATTTTCCTTTTATTCCTATTTTGGAGAAAATTGTTGTTCTACGCTGTATTGTGATATTCCACTGCCTTCTCTTTCTGCTGCTACTTCTTACTACAATATAAGTGGTAACTGTTGAAGTATGGTCGTCGTTTTTGTAATCTCTTTTTTCTTTTTTTTATTATCCTGTTGTTTGAACTTAAAACCCATAAAACGCAACACACTTTCAGTGATGTTTTTCCAATTTCACATATCTATCGCTCTTTAATTGCTTCTAAAATTGATTCGAGAGACACGCATATTTTTTACTCGTATATATTGTTGCGAAAGCGGGTTTTAATCAAACTCGGAAATAAGTAAAACAATATCTATTTATTTATTTACGGTACACTTAATACATTCATTAACACAACAACACTGTCACTATTTATTTATAACAAGATGTTGAGCACTCGGACGTTCGTGATACTGTCCACCTCGCCGCTAAAGCGCGCTTATATAGTGTGTAGACACTTGCTTCGCGAATATTCCAGAAGTTTCCACGACGCCATGTTTAAAAGGAAGTATTAAATTTAATGTAATCAAGAATATATGAAAGGATACGACAGAAATAACCACGCTGCATCTGCTTAACTATTTATTTATAACAAGATGTTGAGCACTCGAACGTTCGTGATACTGTCCACCTCGCCGCTAAAGCGCGCTTATATAGTTTGTAGACACTTGCATCGCGAATATTCCAGAAGTTTCCATGACTCCATATTTAAAAGGAAGTATTAAATTTAATGTAATCAAGAATATATGAAAGGATACGACAGAAATAACCACACTGCATCTGCTTAACTATTTATTTATAACAAGATGTTGAGCACTCGGACGTTCGTGATACTGTCCACCTCGCCGCTAAAGCGCGCTTATATAGTGTGTAGACACTTGCTTCGCGAATATTCTAGAAGTTTCCACGACGCCATGTTTATCAACGCGCGCACAACGGAACATTCCAGAGTGTTCTTTACAGTTACTTCTTTCACTTTCCTTGCAATAACATACACAATTTTTCGAACTTTATTTTTTATTATGTCAGGTAAATATTTAACTTTCGGTGCAATACTATTCCTTTTTTAATTTAAATGAGTCTCCATTGCGACGCAAAGCACAGGTCTGCTCACTGTCTTCGTTGACACTTTAAATATATCGGCAGTCCTTTAACGAATGTTATTTAGTTTTACCAAAGATTGTCGCGTTCTGCAGTAAAATAATTCACCTCATCCAATAACAGCTTGCGCCGTTCTTCATTTAGACCTTTTCTATAAGTCATAGTGTCACTTTTAAATACAAATTGGGACTAAAACAGACTTGAATATTCTTCGAATATATATCCTATATGATAAACCTAATTTAATGATTCACAAAATTCCTAATTACCGATGTAATACTTTTTAATAGGTAAGTCAATTATATTTAACTGCAATATGGTTTAGTATTTTAATTATTTACTACTACAGTAATATCGAGCGTATAACAAAAATCGAGGACGAAGTTGGCTTTGGAAGTCTCGAGTCATATCTGTACTTAGATCACACGCATGAAATGCTGGTTGCGGTTAAACAGTGTCAACATGACAACCAGTACTTTACGCGTGCGCGTATGATTTTAGTTCAGATATGACTTTAGATTTCTAATGCCAACTTCGTCGTCGATTTTTGTTATACGCTCGATACATACTTGGAGTTCCAGACAGATATTACATGCGCAATTATGTAATATCTGTCTAGAACGTTTGATTCTCGGGGATAAACAGATGTTAGTTATACAGACTTTAACTGTGCTTTTCATACTTAAAATCACTTCAGACTTATCTTTAAGCTAAGCTATTTTGGACTTATTCAAAACCGTATTGTTTTCTTTTCTCATTTTGGATAACATAACCAATTCAGTGGACTTTAATGGGCTTCGTTTGAAAGTATACATATCGCACACTGGTGTTCCCCGAGGATCAAACCTTGGTCCACTTTTATTCAATATCTACAGTATCGATTGTTATGTTTATCGAACACTGGTGTTCCCCGAGAATCAAACCTTGGTCCACTCTTTTTCAGTATATACAGTATCAATTGTTATATTTTTCGAACGCTGGTGTTCTCCGAGAATCAAACCTGGGTCCACTCTTATTCAATATCTACAGTATCAATTGTAATGTTTTTCGAACGCTGGTGTTCCCCAAGGATCAAACTTTGGTCCACTCTTATTCAATATCTACAGTATCGATTGTTATGTTTATCAAACGCTGGTGTTCCCCGAGGATCAAAACTTGGTCCACTCTTATTCAATATCTACAGTATCAATTGTAATATTTTTCGAACGCTGCTGTTCCCCGAGGATGAAACCTTGGTCCACTCTTGTGCAATATCTACAGTATCAATTGTAATATTTTTCGAACGCTGATGTTCCTCGAGGATTAAACCTTGGTCCATTCTTATTCAATATCTACAGCATCAATTGTAATGTTTTTCGAACGCTGGTATTCCCCGAGGATGAAACCTTGGTCCACTATTATTCAAAAACTACAGTATCAATTGTAATGTTTTTTGAACGCTGGTGTTCTCCGAGGATCAAATCTTGGTCCACTCTTATTCAATATCTACAGTATCAATTATGTTTTGCCACAACTTATTAATAATTAAAACCTCACTAATAAATGGTCCACAATAAGTTAGCATAAATAGCAACCAAGATAGCTCACTGTCGAAGAGTTTGGTCGTAGGTATATTCGAAGATAAATTATTTTATTAAGGGCGCCAGTAACCATTTACACCCTGGCTCCTAATATATAAAATAACCAGTTACAAATTATTTTACTGATGTTGGACCAACTATCACCAAGTAATCTAAACAAAAGTAACAATAATCAAAGGTGTGACAAAATTAACCAAGAACAGAATTAAACCCCAAACAAAAATTTATTTAAAAAATACATATATCGAAATCACAATAAATAAACAATGACAAAAAAAGGAAGTATTAAATTTAATGTAATCAAGAATATATGAAAGGATACGACAGAAATAACCACGCTGCATCTGCTTAACTTTGTTATAACAGTAAAGATATATTTTCTGCCAAAACGATCGTTCATGGTTCACATAAAATATAATTATCAATTCGCATTGAAAATAAAGTCAAAATATTATTCATGAGTTCTTTTCCTTTAACTGTAAATTATTAATTTAAATTATCTTATATTTAATTAAACCACTGCCAAACTTAAAACAAACAATCAATGCATTGATTCTTATATATCTATATCAAACTATTGAAAGAGAATTTATTTATTAAATTAGAATAATTCACCACTGAATAATTTTACTCATCAAATTAGAATAATCTAATTTTACTTATCAAATTAGAATAGTCCGCTACTGAACCATTTTATTTATCAAATCACTACTCAGTTATTTTTCATTCTTTTTCTTTAGAAAATAAAAATAAACCATGTTCAAAATTTAAAGAAAAAACATATACACATAAACTTATCTTCAATCCAGTCCCGTAATCAGTCCTCTGGCTTGCTAATTCCGAACATAACTCCTGAGTAGAGTAGGAGTGAAGTATGGGAAAACTTCAGCATCAACCAATCAGCAAAACTAATCATGGAAACCGGAAAACCTTGAAATATTATCAACCTCCACTGCAGATGAAGTCCAGATCATGGAATAGAAGACGAACGTCCAACGTCGAATAAGTCTTGTAGCCCCCGGATTTTCGATACAGTAGGATTTTTTTTTTTAGATTTAACAAAAAACCAACGTAATAACAAAAAACCCTAAAATATTGAAATTTCGTATAAGAATTTTTTTCCATGTAAAAAAATGACTAACACAACAGAAGCACAACAATAACCGAAGATGAATTAATTAAAATGAATTAATTAAAATAAACCTTACCTCTTTGAGAGGTTTTTTTTATCTTCACAAAATGGACGATGAATTATTTCCACGGCAACGGATCGAAGTGAAATAAATCCTCCTCAGAGTACTTCCACAATTAACTCCAAATGTAATTCTCAAGAATGACCCAAATATCTCCAAAATAATTGCAGAATGAAGTGGTGCACGTAAATCCAAAAATTTTATGAATAAATTCACTAACGCGTCAGCCACAGCACACTTCTCCGTGTCCGTGCGAAAGATAATCCAATAACCCCGAATGGGATTAAAAAAGAAACGAAAACGATTATTTCTCGCCAGCGCGAGCGCCGAGTAATCACTTGGCGCAATTTAAATTAAACCAAAAGAAGAGCGAATAGAATTTCACAAATAAGTTAAATACGGATTCGTTTCTTACGTAATTAAATCACTACCCAATCAATTAATATTAGCAAATAATATTAGATGATTGGGAAAACATATACTAATTAATTATAAATAATAATTAATACCAATTATATGAAAAATAAGTCTTAATGACAAATTGGAACGTTACAGTTTTTCAAACGCTGGTGTTCCCCGAGAATCAAACCTTGGTCCTCTTATTCAATATCTACAGTATTGATTCTAATGTTTTGATGTACGCTGATGATCTAAAAATATTTGCAGATTATTACTGTGCACTTCAGCATAATATTAATGTATATTTCAAGTTATTTAATATGACACTAGTGATTAACTTAATTTTAATATTAGAAAATGTTATTTCGTGTGTTTTATTCAAGGAAAGCTAACCGAAGGGAAAAACAAAAAGCTCAAACATTTTTCCCAGTTCTAGGCTTAATCTTCTTTATATTAGTTGTTGATTGTGAATACTTTAATTAATTAAATAAAAATAGGTGTCCTTTCTCCTACTTCTCTTTTATTAAACTAGATAAATTCAGGAAACTATGTTTCCATCTTCAGTAGTTGAAATTTTGATAAATAATAGGTGGTTATAGTATTTACAACGCAATATTTTTACAGTGCCACTACAGAGACTACTGATTGATCAACCTAAAAACATTATCCATAATTCGTATGTTTAATTATTATTCTCCTTCTTTTTTTCCTTTGGTTCCTAGTTTGGAGATAATTGTTGTTCTACGTTGTTTTGTGATATTCCATTGCCTTCTCTATCTGCTGCTAGTTCTTTCTACAACTTAAGTAATAACTGTTGAAGTATGGTCGTCGTTTTTGTAATCTATTTTCTAATACGTATCGTATTTCGGCCCTTTTCCCCTGTCTTTGTTCGTTATGGGTGAGGAATGGCGAATATCAGGGATCTACTTACCTCGGTGCTGCTAGCCTATCTTGACGAGGTTGGTTGTGCTGAGACATGGTCTCAGATACCCTAGAAGGAGGAAGCATTAGAGGCCCAACGAGGCCTATGTGTGCCTGCGCAGCATGCGCACCTCACACAAAACCGTAAACTGGAAGCCCTAGATTTACTATTTCCTCCTTGCGTTTGTAACACTCTTCTATTTTACTCTCAATGCCGCTAGCTTGATTAAAAGCCTGCAAGGTTCTTCTTAGCTATTGTTTTGTATTCTTGATCATGTTCTCGATTTCATCCTTGCTCAATTCACCCGATGGTTGAATTATAATTTGCTGTTCTTTCCCTCTTCCACTATTCCTGGTAGAAATATGCAAGAGCATCAGTAGCAATGGCTGCATCTACGGCTAAATTGAGTTTACTATTTGTGGGTGCTTATGGTATTCCGACTAAGATGAACTCTTCCAATTGTTTATTATCAAAAGCCATATCAGGTTAATTTTGATGAACTTTGATTTCCACCTGCGTCAGTCCATCGGGACTGCCTATCGCCCTCCCGGTCCATACGAGGGTTGGCCTCTGACGGGCAGCGGCTTCGATTATATGATATCGATGCTGTACACATGGTCGACACTCAAAGATATATGGCCGGAGAGGGACATGGCCTAGTTATAGGTTATATCCGCTGCGTGTGTTCATGCGTCAGTCAGTCCATCAGCAATCGTTGAGAACACCACACTCTTCCTAGTTGGAATTGTCGTGATACGCCCAATCAACTATATAAAAACACCACCTAAAGTCTCGACATAATTGGAATTGTCATGTTATGTCCAATCAAGTATATAAAGACACCACCTAAATTCTCAACTTAGAATTGTCATGTTACGCACAATCAACCGTGTGAAGACATCGCCAAAAGTCTTGATACTAAAAAAAAAATAAAGGAGTGGTACCAAAAAGAAAAACATCTGTTACATCTCCAGCTAAGCAGATGTAGTAGCAGATGAACAGATCAAACATCTGCTGCATAGTGGTCTAGACCTATAGAGCTACTGAAAGTACTTCTCACGGCAACGAAATGGCGGTTCACTCTTATTCAATATCTACAGCATCAATTGTAATGTTTTTCGAACGCTGGTGTTCCCCGAGGATCAAACCTTGGTCCACTCTTATTCAATATCTACAGTATCGATTGTTATGTTTTTCGAATGCTGGTGTTCCCCGAGGATTAAACCTTGTTCCACTCTTATTCAATATCTAAAGTACTTCTCACGGCAACTAAATGGCGGGTGGGTTAACAAAGGAACTTGTTCAAGAATTATTTATTCTTACTAGAGATTTTTTTTAATTTATGTTCAAATACACATTTTACAAAGAATTATTTTCGTCATTTAATTTTAAACAGAAAATAAAAAAAAATCGTTTCAGAGTTTAAAAGAATCGCTTGGTTTGACTCTGTAAAGGCTGAACGAACATTAACTCTGTTTGATAGTCAATTCTAAAACAAGATAATCATGTTTTATGGATAAAAATCATATAATGCAATCTTTAACTGCAAGAATTAAATTTAGTCACTGTTTGACCGACGAGCATACTTTTCCTATAGAGTCAAGCCGTCCCCGTTGTGTTAATGTTTAATTCAAAACTAAAACTTAAATCGAATTTGTTCATGTACATCCGCTATTATCTCAACAAAGAATGAGTTTTTATGGAAATATATACATACATCTTTATTCAGACAGAAGAATTACAATTCTTTACAAATATTTATATTTACATGGGCTATCGACCGGAGATCTTTCTGCCCTGTCATGAATTTATGGTGATTTGCAAATAAGAACTTTGCTGGCTAGCTGAACTGTTATGAAAATGAGTGGTGAATTGTAACAGAAGAGTGTTCTTTTTATGGAAATTTTGAACATTTTGATTTTTTTTCCATTTGATTACTGGATTAAAAGTGACAGAATTAAAATATTGGACGATATACTTTTATCCTATGAAGAAATTAAATTAAATTTGTAATAAAAAAGAAAATCAATTATGTATACTCTTTCTTTGTTTCCTTTCCTTTATTTCTTCAGTTTTCTGTGATGTCTGAATTCTTTCACACCTTCGAAGCTGGTTGAAGTAGGCCACCCAAACAATTATGTTAAAAAATAGAGTACTTCTTCAATATTCACTATGTATACTTCCGCATACTTCAAAGCCTTATGGTGATTCTTCCCCCATTGACCGGCTTATGTGTTATGCTAATATTAGTCTCAAGATATGATTTGGATTTATTTATAATTTCATATCAATTAAAACGTATTTTAAAACGATTTACCTTAGCTGGCGTTGAATAGTACATCTATGTTGTTTTATTTTAACGATTTAGCAAACGATTCAAAGCCTCCCAGAAGTATGCAAAATCGTTCTTTTAATCAAATCACCGAGAGAGGATTCGAATTTAAAGTGGGTCAATTTTACATTCATGTATTTCTAGGCACATCAGAGTTAAAGGAAGGTTAGCGTCGGTTTACCTGTAGCTTATTAAATCACCGACGAGGAATTCAAATTTAGAACAGGTTAATTTTATATTCATTCGTTTTGGACCTGAGGAGTCCATATTTAAGTAGGGAACGTTAGCGTTGGTTTCCGTGTTGTTTTTCTCGTAGCATATTGTCATGTCCACCTTTGGATCCGAGCTACACCATATATTATATTACTAATAAAATAATTTTACTTACATAGTATCCTATTCCATTACTTACTAACTTACACTTACTATTTTACTGATTAATTTCATCAACTTAATCCACTTAATGCCTTTTCTCCCTTGCTACCTTTTTTATTAATATATTTTCCTTAATTGTTTGGATTGATCAAAATTATGTTTTAAGAGATTTTTCATTTTTAGAGATAATTTAGGAATAAATTCAATTTTGTTGCATTTTATGTCTTTTGTAATAGTTGCATTCTAAAAGTATTTTAGTAGGTGTTTATTTTGTTTTTTATTTAGCAAATTATTTATTAATTCTACGTTAAAACCGTTATTTATGGCTATTGTTTTTATTATGTTTAGTTCTGTATTGAAATCTACTGTAGTTAATGGGATATTTAATAATCTATGTAGGAGGGAGTGAAAGGTACTAAATTTTATTTGTATGTGAGTGTTCGAACTCTCTGGAATGATTACATCTGAACAGGTTGGTTTTCTAAATATTTTGTATGTTAATTTGTTGTTCAATGATTTTGTTATTGTGATGTCTAGAAATTTCAGGGTTTTATTGTTCTATTTTTGTAAATTGTATGTTCTTATTTATTTTGTTTAAGTAATGCAAGAAAATATATAATTGTCTATTTGTGCCTGTCCAGATACAAAATATATCATCTACGTACCTTGCCCAGAAATGTATATATTTGCTTTCAGGTTTTTTTAGTAAATCATCTTCAAATTTATTCATAAATATATCAGACATGAGTGGTGATAAAGGCGAACCCATTGGTAAACCCTCAGCTTGTGTATAGAATTTATTGTTAAACTCAAAATTACATTGATTTAGGCATAAATTAATGAGTGATTCTAATTCAATTTTTGTATGTGCTGTTTCATTTGTATTGTTTATTTCTGTGTGTAATAATTCTTTTAATTCATTGATTGGGACGAAGTGAATAAACTTTTTACGTCAAAAGAAATTAGTTTAAAATTTTGGGGAATGGAAATATACTTAATTTTGGTAATTAGTTCTATTGTGTTTTTTATTGATTCCCTCATTGATGAATGAGGGAATTAATTGATTTAAAAAATTGCATAATTTATATGTGGGAGCTTGTATATACGAAACTACTAGGCGAATAGGGGTATTTTCCTTATGAATTTTGAGAAGTCCGTAGAGAGTTGGTGCTTTTGGATTCATCAAAATTAATTTATACCTATCTCTTTCTGCAATTATGTGTGTACTATTTTCAATTACTTTTTTTGCAATCTAATTGAAATTTGCTTGGGGGATCGTTATTTTTAATAGCAAAGTTATCTGAATCTGACAATTGTTCTGTTTTTTTGTATATATTCTGACTTATTCATAATCGTTATTGTGTTACCTTTGTCTGCCTTACATAGAATTAAATTGTTATTTTTAAGTTTATTTTTTATGCTCTTTATGGTTTGTTTATCACTGTTAAGACATTTGCTTTTATAATGCAATTTGTGATTTTTTATTAATTCAGCTATTTTATTTTTGAGTATGTTTTTCTCATCATCTGGAAAATTCTTGTTGCATATTATTTCTGAATCTTTTCCTACTGTCTCTAAACTTTTTGGATATGGGGGTTGTATTTTAGACCTTTTTCTAGTAAACTTGTTTCCTGGTTATTGAATTCTATTTCTGATAGATTAAATACTCTTGGGAAGAATGTAACATGATTTTGCTCACCATCATTAATGTTGTTAACAGAATCATACGGCGCACTGGTTTGCTCACTTTTTCCTTTCACTACACGTAACTTATTGATTTTCACTTTCTGGATGTTGTAGTGTTGATACGATGCTTCTTTCGCCTTCTCCCTCAATGCTATATCGATGACATCAAACTCAATTGGATGGAGCTGGGATGTTAATCGTGTGTGGATGATTTTTCTTAATTCTGCTCTGGTATCTCGTTGATTGTACCATTTTTTTATTACTAAGCCGAGCCATAACTGGTATGATGCCTAGACTGTTCTTATGGCCTCCGTAGAATTAACGTTGCAGTGTATTTTCATGTATTTTGGGTATGGTTTTTCCTTGCGGCAAATTTTATTGAATACGATGTGGTTGTTTGCTCTTTCAAACTTGATTGGCTTAGAAGTCGCAAAGGCTATTAAAACAGGTACGAACAATGTCAACGATTACGAAGAACTTTGGAGTTTCCCCATATTATCCGCCCTCATCAACTAATCCGCTGGTATAAATACTATGTTATTTTCCATTTGTAAACCACTTGATATTGGCATTACGCCGAAACCGGTCGTGAATATAGTATTCTAGTAAAACAATAAACCACGAGTTTTATTTTCTATAACCAACACTTATATTAAATATGTTTTACCAAGTGATAAATGAGAAACAAGTCTACAACAAGATAATCATGTTTTATGGATAAAAAATCATATAATGTAGTTAATTCTGTTGCTTGTGTCCAATAAAGATTTTTAATTTATTATATCAAGGTTTCCTTTTTAAAAATGTATTCTAATTAAGAAAAAATGGCACTTAAGAAGCACAAATAACAAAGGGCATTTTTTACTTGTGCTTCTTATTGGAAAATTAAATTTAATTTAATTATGTATAAAAACTAAGGATTTTATGCACAATTAAATTAAATTTTATCCTCCTGTAAGGACATCATATACATATGTTACATAATTGTTGTTTTTTTTTACTTATTTTAGATGGAAGTCCACTGTTTTTTACTAACAGACATGCTGCTCGTCTGCAAGCCAACGACGAAAAAGGGCGGAGCAACGGTGCGGGTCATCCGGCAGCCGTACCTGGTCGACAAGTTGGTCATCACCGAAATCAACAAAGAAACCCCCACGCTGGCGTGCGTGTATAAAAACGAGTACGACATGGCCGTCGCCGCTTTTACACTCCAGAACACTGATTCTAAAAAGCTAAAAGTAAGTACGAAGCGCAATCGAACCGGAAAAACGATAACTAAATCTAAGACCTCGACAATCCGATACCGATACTGAAACCGATGGAGATTCGCTTCACTGCCACGCTTGGAGTTTATGCTAATCCAGGGTTATTTTCTATTATATTTTATGCAGATTAAACTCGGGTTAGCCTTAACTTGAAGCTGTGGAAATTGCGCGGAAGCACTGGAATGGGCAGCACGTAAGCTATACGAAATCAAAGGAGTTTTGTTAGTTGAAATTGTAGTAGATAAATACCACAAGTGTGAAGAAAATAAGTTACAAAAATGTATAGTTATAATAAAATTGTTACAATAATAAGATAGTTTAAATTAGGTATACAGTTAATCAAATTCTTTGATGTAAAAAAAAACAACTTAGAGAACATATTTTGATGCCGGGTGCGTTCATCAGTTGAACATTTTTATTACTTCTTTTCGTTTTGTGTATTATCTAATTTTGCAAAGTTTTATATAAAACTTTTTTTATATATTTCTATATATTTTAGAAATATTAAACTGGGCTGTAAATTTTGTTTTATTTGTTCATTTATGTACAAAATAAATCAAGGCAAATGGTTTAGAAACTCAAATATTTCAACAAGAATTGATTTAATAAGAAAATTGTCTTAAATAAACTTTTTTAATTTATTTTAGATGGGAGTCCACTGTTTTTTGCTAACAGACATGCTAATTTATCTGTTATAGAAAAATAATACAATAAAAAATCTCATGAAGGCCCACGGGAGATCAACTTTATAATTGTAAAAAAAAAACAGTGTTTATTCGTAATCTGACAATATATAAGAAATAATGCAGAAAGATCCTTTTATATTGCAATATCTGAAGTATTTTCAAAGATTCTCTATTGGCAAGATAGAGAATAATTCCTGCAAAGTGAAAATGTGGAAGTATGATGGGGTTATATATGTTTTGTTTTTGGTGGCTTGCGACATTTAACAACCAGTTTGTCTCACTACGTCCAAGTTTTTTACATGTATAGTCAATATATTCATTAAATTGTAATCGCTTATCTTATAAAATCCCTAGGTATTTTATTGAATTAACATAATTTATAAGGAAATTGTTGAATTTAATTATATTATTTTCAATGGAATAATATTTTCTGCTTATATTCATAGCTTTAGTTTCATTAGTATTAATTTTTAAACTATTTTGCTCTAAACAATTGTTTAGATTAAATAAATCACTATTTATTTCATTTGTTGCTTTTGCTATATTGTTTCTGTATTATGTATAATAGTATTATCTGTAAAGAGATGGAAATTGCAGTGACTCAGGCAGTTTCCAATATCATTTATTACCGCAGGGTACTTGTACTTTTTATGTTATATATAAAAAGTACCCTGCGGTATCCTTATATCGATAGGCAGAGTAACAGATAACTTATCTCTAATTTTCACTTATTGGGTTATATTTTTCAGCTAACTGGTAAACCAATCCAGTACTGTACCTTCCATACCATATATTTTAAGTTTTAATAGTAACCTTTTCCTATCTATTTTTTCAAATGCTCTCTTGAAATCAAAGAAAACAATACTTGTACTTTGCCCTATGTCCAATTTATTTTTCCATTCATTCACAAGAAATTTCAGCGCCGTTTCACATTTATACCGTTTTCAGGTTCCTTCCTGCGCTCTTGTTGTTTTTTAAGCAATCGATTTTTTCATTCACTTCTTCCGGTGGGGTTTCCACCTCCTCCTCACTTATATCTCATTGAATAAATCTCCAAAGTTCTGTTTCCATCTTTGGAGCTTTTATTATGAACTTCCGATCAGGTCGCCATTTTCATCTTTGTTAAATATATTCTTTTGTTTATGTCCTTACTTTATATCTTTGGTTATTCTATGGAAATTCCTAATGTTTTTTTCGTTTGTACTCCTCTCTTTCTTTTTGTATACTTCTTTTGTTTTCTCTACATATATATATATATATATATATATATATATTCGTAAATCTTGCTTGTTCTTGATGTATTTTCTTATCTTCGCTCTTTCATGAGTGCATTTTCTGCGAAACCATTCTTTTTCTCACATGGTTTCTGCTTGGGTGGTGCAATCTCTGATGCATTTTCTATTTTTCTCCCATCTCTCCTCTATTCCCAGCAATAGTTCCTCACATATCAGCTCCTCGTGGGTTTTTTCTTTTGTACCTTTCTGCCACCAATTTTAAATCCAAATTTAATTGATTTCTTTTCAATTTTAAATCCAAATTTAATTGATTTCTTTTCAATTAAAATAAAGTGAAATGTTGATTATTTTCTTTTGTCCAACTTAGAGTGTACATAATTTTAGTATTATTTACACTGTACGTTTTTGACAATTGATGTTGATGTTGCAATAAGCAATTGTACTGGTTTTCCACAATTCGCCCATTTTTTGACAATATCTGTATACATATGAACTTTCTTTTATTAAAATTATATCTAGAATAAATCCCATTAAATGATGCAAACCTATTTTTCTGGAAAATATTTCATTTATTTAAAAAATATTATGACTACTGTATTTCGAATAATTATAAGCATAACCTACAAGGTTTGCATTTTTTATTTATTAAAAAATATGAAATAAATAAGTTACAATAAATCGTAAAATAAACGTAAACATGTAAAACTAAGCCTTTAAGGCCCATTTTATTTTGGTGTTGAATATAAGTTTTCTTTCACTAAAATATGTAATTAACGAATTAAATTGGATAGAAATTCTTAACAATAATGGGCCGTACTAATCTGTCATTTCGCGGAGAAATGGTCGAACTTTCAATGCTCCATTTACGGACTGAGTGTCGGACTCTTCCCAGGTTTTGACTAGGAACCTACCGACGTAAAACCCCTCCCGCTTTATAATTAAGTGAGGTACACTATTTGGGAGACTAATAATCTTTTCCAGTCTCATCGGGGCTCGATTTGTTTGGTAGGTTGAGTAATATTTTCAGAAATTCCGGCAAGTGAAATTAAATTTATTCATATAGCTATAAAATTGTTAATCATTTCTAATATATTAAAACATTGAAACTCTCATATACTACTTCAGCTATACTATTATATGTAATCTGAATTGCAATAGTAATAAAAAAATGGTGATGTGTCCATCATGGCACTTTCCCCGGTGAATACGGTCAAATAACTTTCTGATAGAAAATTTAATAGGGAAGCAAAATGATTAATAGAAAAAATTGATTGTTATCTTTTAAAGTTAAACCCGAGTATTTAGAAGAATATTGTAATTATGTGTGTTATTTCTTACCTTACAATAGGTTAAAATCATTCCTCCACACTCTTCTTCATTTTTGCAAACTGGAGGCGTTTGCGAATGATAAATTGAATTTGACGGCACTTTGACGTTTTATTTGTCATTAAAATAATTATTTCAATAATTAAAATCTCTAAGGGAATTTATCAGATAAATGTTTATAAAATGAAAACCGGAGGTCCTACAATAAAAGTTTTATAACAGAAATTATTTATTTTCCAAGATCTAAAACTTTTATTTGAAACAATTTTCTATCCGAATTAAAAAATGAAAAATTGCTAAGAGTAAATTTGCACTGAATGAGTTTTGATTCTAACCAAAAGCTTTTCAGATCATTCCACTGTTATATAAAGCTTAGATATAAAGTTTGGTCTTAATTCATTTAGCCGTTTAGGCGCTATCGCGAAAACACACAGACACACAGACACACACACAGACATTTTTCAAAACTCGATGGAATGGACTCAGGGGACATCAAAACGTTCGTGTTTTCGAACCGCCAATTTCAACAAATTGGCGGTTCGAAAATTTTCACGATCACAATACTTTCCCTTGGACAGGGGTCCGGGGAAAGTAAAAATAATGTATATACTTTGCCATAAGATGTATTATTTTCTATTAAATTAGGTTGAGATAAAAGCAGATATGCTTCTTGGAAGCATTTTTCTGATCTCCACCTAAGGGTTTTCTACAAAGATTTGTTTCAAGTTTGTATATTTACCATTGTATATCAATTATGTTGTAGAAAATAAAGACTATTATTATTATTATATATGAATTTGAATTCATCACAAAAGTAATGCATGAATTTTATTTTAATGAGTGATTCGAAGAGCTTTCCAAGAACTGAGAGTATTATTATGCCTGTCAACTTTTTATCCATTCCAGATTTTGAAATGCAGGTTATAATGCCATTTTTCCATTCCATTGTAAAGTTATTTGTTCTATAGATGTGTATTTATGATGTAGCCATGAATATTATTAGAATCCCTTCCTAATAATATTAAGGACATATCTAGAAATGTTTACATTGCCAGTTATGTAGAATTTGGAAAAGTGGTTTCAATTAAAATTCAAATTATTGTATATGATCTATTCGAATTCCCGGTATAAAATGTGGGTTCTCATTTAAAATTGTGAAATCCTCGTGGGGCCTCGTATGGATTTCATTCAGGAACAGTTCAAATTTTGTCTTGAAATTAATCCCACACATTAATTTGAAACATTATTTGTTGAGTAAGTTTCACTTGGTTTGTTTTAGACGCAAAATTTATTTTTCGACCGCCGAAACTAGTCGAAAATAAAATTTTGCATGTAAAACAAACCAAGTGAAACTTATTTAATAAAATGTTCGGTCGTCTACCTTGTAGACCCAAATCGTTGACGATGCATGAATTAGGCCATAGATGGTGCTTAAGTTGTCTTTTATTTATTATGATTAATATCAAATAAAACTTACTCAACAATTCCTAATATTACTAAAATGTTTTCCAAGTGATTAATGAGACTCAAATTAAAAATATATTAATTTTAAACGCTTTCTCGTAATATCACTAATTGAGATATTTGAATGATTCACCCTGTACATTTTTATTCAATATATATCACTATAATAATCTATATCGTAGGAAATACTTACTGCATAGACTCACGTAGGAAATGCCTACAGTGATTAATCATTACCATTCTTATTTTAAATAAGAATATGTAATTTACTTTTAGTTTAGTTTTAGATTAACTAGCCATAAGTCGAATCTATTATATTATTGTAAATGGACTTCCGTAAATAAATAAATAAATATTTAAACATTGTCTATTAGTATTGTAACAATAAATTAGTCAAAATTATTAAAACTTTACGAACAAAATAAATAAACACAGATTAAAATTAATAACTTTAAATTCTATTTATTTTATTTATTATTTGTACAGATCCAACGTATAACGTTTGTCCGAATGATTTTTAATAATTCTGTTGTAATAATTTTATATTCACCTGGTGAACAATCCCGCCATTTTCATGTATGAATGTTTTAGTGTACATTTAGCACTAGATAGAGCGAATATTATTAAGCACCAGATATTTTGCCTAATAACATGTTTTTCGTTTTAATAAAAACACGACAAATTATGTAAAGCGAGCGCCAACGAATTTCATTTCAAAATTTAAGCATCAATAAGTTGTTTTGTTAAAATAGCAATAATAGATGTGTTATCGGTTTAATGTATTATTTATATAATAAAACAGAGTTAATGATGGTTTTCAATTAAAATAAAATAAAATAAAATAAAATAAAATAAAATAAAATAAAATAAAATAAAATAAAATAAAATAAAATAAAATAAAATAAAATAAAATAAAATAAAATAAAATAAAATAAAATAAAATAAAATAAAATAAAATAAAATAAAATAAAATAAAATAAAATAAAATAAAATAAAATAAAATAAAATAAAATAAAATAAAATAAAATAAAATAAAATAAAATAAAATAAAATAAAATAAAATAAAATAAAATAAAATAAAATAAAATAAAATAAAATAAAATAAAATAAAATAAAATAAAATAAAATAAAATAAAATAAAATAAAATAAAATAAAATAAAATAAAATAAAATAAAATAAAATAAAATAAAATAAAATAAAATAAAATAAAATAAAATAAAATAAAATAAAATAAAATAAAATAAAATAAAATAAAATAAAATAAAATAAAATAAAATAAAATAAAATAAAATAAAGATGATTCTCACGTTTTCAGTTATTTAAATTACAATATAATTAAATAAGGAAAATCGCGGCAATGATGAATAAAATTTGATCAAATGTTTATCACTTTCAAAAATAGAGAAAACAAATTTTATAGAACGTAAAATGATAATGAAAATACATTAGGCAAAATATACTGGTGGCTGTTATTAGATATGACTAAATGTTAGTTTTTTTATTTCATTTTTCACAAAACAGTAAATCGTGTTGTTATAATTTTACGGATAATTTCAGAGTTGGAAGCACGGAATCGTGAAAGCGCAGAAACTCTACGCGCAAGCTAAACAGAGCTACTTGCCCGAAGAGAGCTTCGACACAGAGAGCAATTTCGGATTCCCGTGTTCCTTCGAAAACGAGTTCCATTGCCTGCAGGCCCCACGGTCGCCCTTGGCCTCCTCTTCGAGGGCCAGCAGGGTATCTAGTCTGGCACATAGTCATAGGTGAGTAAAATATACTAATCGATAAAAAAGGGAAAAATTGTTTAAATAAAATATGTGGGTAAAATTATAGTCAGTCTAAAAACTTTATGAGTTAGATAAAATATGGTGTTGCACAAGGTTCTATTCTCGGACCAGATTTATGGAACATTACATATGATGGTTTTTTGAGACTGATGATGCCTGATGAATGTCGTCTTGTAGGATATGCAGACGGTGTTGCTGCCATCATAAAAAACTTAAACGTAAACAAATCATGCATCGAGTGATTAGATGGATGTCAGATCATAACTTAACTCTGGTGACGGCAAAAAGTGAAATTGTTCTATTAGATAAGAAAAGAATACCAACTTACCCTTAAGGTTGCGATTTAATGGAAAAAGATAGCTATATAGTAAAATGGAAATAATCGTTTGAAAATAGAGCTATTCTTTTGGATTTCATAATATGAATGTGTATTTACATTTTTTATCTACCAAGTATAAAGTATCAGTCTAAATAAAAAATAAATCGTTAATTTACTAGTTTAAGTTAGAACAGAAAATTGTAAGATATAATGAAATTAATAGCTCATGTCTGCTAAGTTATTTGAATACAGAATTCAGTGAAATCCTTTAAATTTTTATTGCAAAAATTTAATTTAAAATTTGCTATAAATTTGATCAATTTTCATTGTTTTTCATAATTATTTTTCACAGAAACTTAACATTAAAATAATTTTTAATTTATCTGATGAAATTTAAGCATCAATAAGTTGTTTTGTTAAAATAGCAATGATAGATGTGTTATCTGATGAAATTCCTGCTTATTTTAAGATTATTTTAATGTATAATACAATATTGTTCATTGATCACAACAACAATCTAACTCAAATTAGTTTCGTCTAAACCGCACCCTTAAACATTGGAGATGAACAAATTTTAACAAAAACCAAATAAAATATTTTGGCATAACAGTAGGCTAACGTTTTTTGAAGATATTACTAAAGTTACTGAAAAAACAGAAATACAGACAACATTACTTAGTAGGATCAAGGCTAACATCCATGGTCCGAAGTGTAGCAAACGCCATTTATTGATAAAAACAGTTGACTCTATGCTCCTTTATGGATCTGAGATATGGGGAGATAAAATGAAAATAGAATTGTACAGGAAACGTTTGGCATCAGTACAAAAAAAAGCTGCCCTAAGAGTATCATGTGCATATAGAACAGTATCTGAGGCTGCAGTATTAGTAATTGCCAATTGGGCTATTGGCCATTGAGAGAAGAGCAATATACGATACGAGAATAGAAATAAGACGAAAACAAGCAAGAAGAAAAGAGAGAGTATTAACTCTAGAAAAGTGGCAAAGTTTTTGGAGAAATACGTGTAAGGGAAAATGGACAGTTAGACTAATACCGTATATTGAACTATAGTTGAACAAAAGCCACGGAGAAGTTTCTTACTTTATTATCCGGTTTTAAAGTGGACACGGATACTTTCGACATTACTTAAATTATATAGGAAAGTTTCAAACACCCGCATATTACTACTGCGATAACAAGAGGGACGATGCAGAACACACATTTTTATTCTGCCCTAAATGGAGTATTTATTTATTTATTGACGGAATCCCCTTTTACACAGATCTTTCTGTTTAAATTTATTATCTGATAGCTTGTATTTTCTTATATTATTTGTATGAAGACATATTTTTTTGCATAATGTTTAATTTTGTTTGCTAATATTAATTTATACTTTGTTCTCTTTTTTTCTGTTTAAATTTAACTAACTTTGCTTGTACTCTTCTTATATTATGATTTTGATTGTATATTTTCCCTTGTTGGATTCTTCCGTTGGAAAATAAAAATTATTATTATTATTATTAATTATTATTATTATCTACAAAGATTAATTACACATATTACATATATAATAAAATATACAATAAATTAAAAGAACAACACATATCTTATAAGCAAAGCTTGATAGTAAAACGGATAAATAAACTTAATATACAAAACGGCTAGAATTTAAAATGAAAATGAATGTATGAATGAATATAATATAAATATGGAATTAACATTATATTAATAAATAAATTAAAGATTCCTCGTTAAGAGGAATAATAATAACTTGATAAAACTTAACAATTCTAAATTTCTATAAATTATTAAAAATGACTAGAAGCTGTGATGGGTAGATTTCAAAATAATAATAATATAAAAAAGGTTTAAAAGACGGAAAACACTTGATAATTGACAAACGAACACAAATTTAAAATGTATAACATTAATTAATTGACATTTGTAAACTATCAATAAAAATAGTGTTAAATATATATTCATACATACATCCATTGAACAATTGTATTGGGATTAAGTTAAGCATTGATGTAGCTGCCGTTTAAATAGATTGTAAGACACAACAACAAAATCGACTGTTAAACACATATTATTGCACTGATTGGTGGCACTTGCCAAGGGAATTATGCTGCCCATAGGTAGTTCAAAGATGAATTAGTTGCATGTTTCTTATAAAAATTATAAATACTTTAGATTAATTACGAATATAAATGTAACAAAATATACAATAAAATAATACAACAACCAAAAGTTATAAGCAAAGCTTGATAGTATAACGAATAAATAAACATAATACACCAAACGGCTAAATAAAAAAGAAAAGAATGTATGAATGAATAGAAATATACTAATAAATAAAACTATTCCTCGCTTGATTGAATAGATAAAGATCAGACAATTAATAACTGGATAAAATTTAAAATTCTATAAAATATTAAAAATGACTAGAAGCTGTGATGGGTACATTACCTAAAACTATAATATAAAAATGTATAAAAGTTGTTATATAGGCAACGAGTAACTACAAGTGTGGCCTCGTTACTAGTATAAATTTACAGTGAAAAACCAAAAATCAAATAGTGCCGAAAACGGGAAAAGCAAAAGGATTGGTCAAAGTCTGCAAATAAGTGAAAGTGGTGAAAAGTGAAGAAAAATAGTGGCAGAAAGCAATAAAGACAAACGTTAAAGAGGTTATAATAAACCCGCCAAAATAACACAAACAAATAATACAGATAACTGTAAACCAAATTAAACACCACTAGAAAACTTTCATCAGAAGAAGAAAATTGGGCGACATCTAACAGTAAATAGACGTACTTAGTAATAACAGAACACTATAGAAACTTCGGTAACTTACCCTTTCTAATGAGAAAAAAGTGAAGGACTAAAGCAAAATAATTAATGGAAAAAAATAAAAATTAGAGAGATAGAGAAACCGAAAAGGGGGCATTCAGAGCAAGTAAGAAAATCCTAAGATCACCAGTGCAAAGAAGAATTCAAGAAGAAAGAAACCAAAGAAGTACAAAGGAAAACTTAAGCAAAGGAGAAATGGATGAAATTAAAGAACTAATAAGAAAACAAGGAGACGATATAAAAAATGAAATAAAATCTATTAAAGAAGATTTGCGACAAGAATTAAAACAAGTAAGAGAAGAAATGAAAAGGAAAGAAGAAGAGTGGAACGAACAAAAACTACAACTTAATGAGAGAATTACATTTTTAGAAAATGTAATAAAAAAGAATGAAAGAGATAAAATTAAGAACAATATTGTAATAAAAGGTTTAAAAATAAAAGGCACAGATATCCAAAAAGAAGTAAAGGAATTCATTGACAAAGAATTATCTGTAAAAACAGATATAGATCATGCATACAAAATTAACGAAGGAACCAGATCAGAAATACTAATTGTAAAAACCAATTCATGGGAGAATAAACAAAGCATAATGCGAAACAAAATGCTTTAAAAGGAAGAAATGTATATATAGACAGCGAACTCACAAAAAAGGAAAGAGAAGTACAAAAGGAAATTAGGGATATTGCACGTGAAGAGAAAGACAAAGGACAAAGAGTCAAAATATGATATAAAAAACTGATCATTGAAGATAAAGTATTTAGATGGAATGAATCTACAAAAGCATTAGAAGAAGTTGATACAAAAAAAGAAACAATAAACAAGAGACGTTAAATGAGACAACTAATAATATAAGCATGATCAACAAGACGGAAACGAACATGGAAAAAGGAAAAATATGGAGAATTGGGACATGGAATGTGAGAAGCATACAAAATAAAGAAATGGAACTAGAAAAGGAATTTGAAAACGCAAAATTAGACTTATTAATTATAACTGAAACAAAGAAGAAAGGAAAACTAGTAAAAAAGACAACAAACCAACACACATTTATTTTTAGTGGATTCGATGAGGAACAAAGAGCGGCGGCAGGAACAGCATGTCTAATACACAGAAAGCATGAACAAGAAATAGAAGGATGGGAAGCAATAAACGAAAGAATGCTGGTTATTAAATTAGGAAGTAAAAAAGATAAAATAAAAAGGACATTAATAGGCATATACGGACCTAATGAAGATGACACAAAAAACAATAAAGATGAATTTTGGAAACAACTAGCTGAAGAAACAGACAAATCGAAGGGTGAAATATACATATTAGGAGATTTTAATGGACGAGTGGGAAGAAGAGACAAGAAGTACAGCACAGTTATAGGATCAAGTGGAGAAAAGCATAGAAATAATAATGGAACAAGACTGATAGAATTTTGCATAGAACGTGATTTAATAGTTGCAAACACATTTTTCGACCATAAAGATATACATAAATATACTCGAGTGCAACCGAATAGGAACGAAAGATCAATCATAGACTACATAGCAACAGAAAGAATTAACAGGAGAAATATCAGAGATATAAAAGTTAAAAGGGGGTTTGAAATAGGAAGTGATCACTACTTACTAATAGGCGATATAGGCCAGGAAAACATAAGAGAAAGTGAAGAAAAAGGAGAAAGAAAAGCATACGAGAAGGTGATAAGATCTTATAAATTAAATGAAGAAAGCATAACCAAACAGTACGAAGAACAAATTGACAAAGCAATAAATGACACAAGAGATGTAGAAGAACAGAGCATAGACGAAGAGTGGGAAATACTGAAGAGAATAATATTAGAAACAGCAACAAGAGTATGTGGAATGAATAAACAAAGCAAATACAAGAGGCAAACTGCATGGTAGACGTCGGAGATACAAGATCAAATAAAAATAAAGAAAGACAAATGGAAAGTGTATCTCAGCAAGAAAACAAAAGATAGCTACGAAGAATACAAAACAGAGAGAAATAAAGCAAAGAAATTAATACAAAAGGAAAAGCAAACGAAATGGGAAGAATTTGCAAATAAAATGGAAATAAACTTGAATAAAAACCAAAAAATATTTTATAAAACGCTAAAGAATATAAGGAACAAAAAGAAAGAAGAGTATATAAGAATTAGGGACGAAGAGGGAAGACTATTAAAAACAGGGGAAGAAACAATAGAAAGATGGAAGAGTTATTATGAAAATTTACTAAATAAAGAATTTGTACCAAATCAAGCAACAATCGACATAGAAAGTGAAAAGGAAGAATCACTAGATGACGATATAACTAAACAAGAACTAGAAGAAGCAATCAAATCTTTAAAATGTGGAAAAGCACCAGGCATAGACAAAATAACAGACACAATGATTAAGAAAATGGGAGCTAGAGGAAGAGAAAGACTATTGAGACTAATAAATAGAGTATGGAAAGAAGAAAAAATACCACAGGAATGGCAGATAGGAATGATTGTTCCTATATACAAAGGTGGAGACAATACGGAGTGTAAAAACTACAGAGGACTGACACTGATTAGTACAACAACTCAAATTTACGAAAAAATTATAGAAAATAGAATAAGAGAAATGGTGGAAAAGAAAATATCAAATACGCAGAGTGGATTTAGACCAAAACGAAGCACACAAGACCAAATATTTACAATCAAAACAATAATTAATAGGACACTTGAAACACAAAAGTCAATATATATAGCATACATAGACATGGAAAAAGCATTTGATAGAGTACCAAGAGATAGAATATGGGAAAGATTGAAGAAAATGAATGTAAGCAACAAATTAATAAGAGCTACTCAGAGCATATATAAAGAAACAAGAAACATAGTAATAGCGAAGAACTACAAATCGAAGGAATTTATAACACAACAAGGAGTCAGACAAGGAGGAAGCCTCAGCCCATTGCTGTTCATAATATATATAGACCAAATAATCAAAGAAATTAACGAACTAACAACACCTGTACAACTCGGTTTTAGAAATATGAACATAAAAAGCATACAACAATGCGCTTTTGCAGACGACATTGCCATATTAGCAAGTAGTGAAAATCAATTACAAGAAAAACTATTAATATGGAATAAGACCCTTAAAAAATATGGCATGAAAATAAACACGAGTAAAACAAAGGTAATGGCTATAACAGGACAGCAGTCAAGAATAAAAATACAAATAGAAGGTAATGAAATCGAACAAATTAAAGAGTACAAATATCTGGGAGTAATAATACAAGATACAGGACAACACGATGCTGAGATAAACAACAGTGTTAATAAAGCAAACAAACTATATTATGCACTGAGCAAACACATAACAGGAAATAGAGAAATCACAAATAAAACAAAAATAAAAATATACAAAACAACATACCGACCAATCCTAACATATGGCAGTGAAACATGGATACTGAATGAACGATTGAAAAGTAAAATAACAGCAGTAGAAATGAGATTCCTCTGAAGAGTGTATGGTGTCACATTGATGGATAAAATAAGAAATAAAACAATAAGAGAGGAACTTGAAATCAAGAACATTGAAGAATACATAGAAGAAAGACAACTAGGATGGTGGGGTCATTTACAAAGGATGAACATAGATATACAAGCTAAGCAAGTATGGGAAACTAAAGTTCAGGGTAAGAGAAGACCTGGTCGCCCCAAAAAGACATGGGAGGAAGTAATCAATGAGGCTTTACAAAAAAGAAGTATAACAAGAAAAGACGCAACTATAATGGCACGAGACAGGAAAATATGGAAACAATTTATAGAGAACTAGTTTAGAAAGATACCCTACACCCATGTGGGTAGAAAGGGGTCACTGAATATATATATATATATAAAAGTTGGAAAACATTTGATAATTACAAACGAACATAAATTAAAATTTAATACATTAATTAATTCACATTTGTAAACACTCGGTAAAAAAATGTTAAAAGAGTATTCATACATACATCCATTAAACAATTAAAATAAATACAATAAATGCAATAGGCTACGCACGGATATATCACCATATTGGGATTAAATTAAGCATTGATATAACTGCCGCTTAAATAGACTGTAAGGCACAATAAACAAAATCTACTGTAGAACATATGTTATTGCACTGATTGGATACACGTGACAATGGACTGTCCATAAGTAGTTCTATGATATACGTTATGAATTAGTTGAATGTTTCTTATAGTCCTTGCGGGAACATGGATATTAATTAAACTAATTAGGGAGTTAGATGAAATACAGCCATTTAAGATCTTGTATAGGAAAACATATTCATCCTCCTGCTACGTATCTCCAAAGGCAATAACCCCAAGCTATCGCTTGGTAGCAATAGCTCTTAATCGATTCTAACCTATTAATGTGAACTGCATAAGGTGGAGACCAAATTACCCGACAGTACTCCAACTGAGATCTAACGAGCGAATTGTAGAGAATAGTGATGGATTAGTTAGATCACTCGAAAATCGTCTAACAAAATAAAGAGATTTATTCGCTTTATTAATAACACTAACAATGTGTGAATTAAATGACAACATTCAAAGCCATCTCATTTAATTCACACCATTTAGATATACTTGCAAGATCTTCCTGAATGAGCAGACAATCATGAAGCGTCCGTACCTTAAAGTAAATCTTCACATCATTAGCGAACATGAAATGTGGACATTTTATTGCATTAGTAAGATCGTTAATAAACAAAGAAAACAGAAGTGGGCCCAGATGAGATCCCTGTGGAACACCGGAAGTTACATTGAAGCGATTAGATAAATTAGATTTAATAGCAACTCTTTGCGATCTGCATGCGAGATAAGATTTAATCCATGTTAACAACGGATCATGGATGCCATATGATTTCAGTTTTTGCATAAGAATTGAGTGATTAACGCAGTCGAAAGCTTTGCTAAAATCTAAATAAACTGCATGGACTTCACTATCCTCTTCTAGTGTGTTGGAAATGTAGTGTGAAAATAAGAATAAGTTTGTTAACGTGGATCTTGTTGGATAAAAACCGTGTTAGTGTTCGCTGATGATTGCGGAGAAGTTATTAAAAAGAACATTGTATATAAGTCTTTCAAAAACCTTCGATAGTGCACTAAGATTAGAAATCGGACGATAATTCTCTACATTCGATTTAGAACCAGCCTTATGTATGGGAAGCACATATGATTCTTTCCAGATATTAGGAAAGGTACTAGTTCTAATGGACAAATTAAATAAACATTGAAGTGGATTAACTAAGTTAGCGGCACAGTTACGTAAAAATAAATTTGGGACATTGTCGGGACCAACACTAGTGGATTTTTTTAATGAACCCAGGACTTTCAAAATATTATGGTCTTCCAAAACTATACTGTTAATAAGAGAAAAATTATCTGTTGAAAATAGTACGTGAACATTATGACTTGATTTATACACGGATGCAAAATAGTCAGTGAATAAATTGCTTACACCTAAGGTTATCGCAGGTAATTAGTATTACAAGAAATATTTTGGAACAAGAAATAGGCGACCTTTCGCCAGATACAATCATTACAAAAATGATTGAATCCCATGAAAACTAGACGTGGAAACTTTCATTCTCCTTGAAAAACATAAAGATGACGTAGAAAACCTAAACAACGCTTTAAAAAAAGGCCCAACATGATGTAAAGTGGAAAACAGTACCATGTTGGTGTCCAATGACGATTTGTAAGTTGTTTGGACAATTTATGTAAATAAATTATTTTTATTTGTCCCCGGCGCGTCCACCATAATGGAGACAAATCCTCACAATGTTTTCGTTGGAGAAAATGGAGTAGTAAAGCGAAATTTTGCAATTGCAACTAATGTTGCATAAGACATTTTTTAGTATTATCTATTTAATTTCAGACGAAATATCTCTTAAAATCATGAAGATAAATATTCCGTTTAAAATTAACGAAATTATAATTGCTATGAGTTTATTCCAAATCAAGATATAAGGTTGAGGAAACATCTATTATTTTACGTATACTTCAAAACTTTATTTAATATTTCTGCAACTAATGTTATTTTTGAAACTTAAAAAGCGAAAGTATCATATTTTTCGAGCGAAGCCCTGAAGCACATTCCACTCTCAAAGTTGATAGTTTGCGACATGCGTTTCGGAAGAGAAAAATAGCAGAAATATCAAAATTGTACTGCAAAATATCATTTTATATTTCTATAGGATGGTATTTAATTGAAATCAATTAATTAAATAGATTCTTAGAGAAAATTAATTGAAAATGGAACATTTTTATTTTAAAATTTCATTAGACTTTAATTAAGTTTATAAAAGGTAGGTTTCATCAAATTGTAGAAAAATTAATCGAAGTATTGTGTACGTAAACAGAAATTTAATATAGATCTTAATCATATAAATATTAACTCTCGCATGAAAATTACGTTTTTCTTACAGTGGATCCGTTGAGATGAACGACCAATCGTCAGTGGGCTCGGCGAAGGAAGGCAGCCGGGCCGTCTCCGTCGAAAACGACAACCGAACCGCTTCCATATCGAGCGACGAGGGCGTGCAACCCCTCCCGCCCGACAAATCCCCCGTCACGCAAAAGAACTCCTTCAAAAACCGCCTCTTCCACAAAACCCCCAACACCCTCTCCGTGCAACCCTACACCCACGGCCTGGGCCAGAGCTTGCCCAACCTGGCCCTCGGCTCCCCCAACATGGGCACGCTCAGCCTGAACCTGCCCCAGAACACCCTCTCGGTACCGAGCACCAGCAAGAACGGCCACCTGCTCAGCCCGACGCACCGGGGCATCAGCTACCCCCCGCCATCGCCCACCCGGGGCAACCTCAGGCGAGGCCTGGCGATCACCCAAAACAAGAATCCGCCGTTGATCAAAACGCGGCACGTGACTTCCGCTAGCGCGAGCACGGCTGGGCCGATGCCCGCTAGCTTCGATTTCGACGTGCCTGTTATCGCAGGTAATTAGTCACTTACACATAATTACTCATTTCTGTCCGTTAAAGAAGGAAACTTATATCTATTCTGTTTTTTAACCATTTCAATCACGCTAGAAGAAGAAAACTGTGAGACGACGTAATTTCCAAGTCATCTTGTGAGTTTTCTCCCTTCCCCCCATACTGATTGGTCTTTTTGTTTTGGTTTACTTTTTTATTGAGATAGCAGCAGCATTCACAAAGTTTTGTCTTGACACACGAAACTTTTGAATTTTTATTTAATCAAGATATAAATATACTACATGCATAAAAGATTGAAATAAGAAATATACATTTTTGAAAGAAGAATTATATGATTTATCAGTGGCGGCTCGCCCGGATAGGCAAGATAGACGCCATTTACCTTTCTAAATTGTCGTAACTATTTACCGATAATCAATTTATTATTAGTTGTAAAAATACTGATACTTATTATACATCGTAGTATAATACATGTAAATTTGACGAGTATACTACATATTTATATCATATAGATTGAAACGAATCAATATTGGCTGCTTACCGATATGATATGGAACGTCTCAGGCGAAGATTTCTACCGCCTGCGTTTTAGATGTTTTTTTCCACAACGCTTGCATGTGGAGCGCGCTACGAGCTGAGGAGGATTGTGTTAGGTATACAAAAAATATCAGCATATTAGGCGGGGTATAAACACACAGTCTGCACAGTATCTGTATTGCAATGATTCACTAAAGTTGAATGCATTTTATGAAAAATTTTAGTGCTAAAATGTTATACTCAATCGCCTACCCAATAACTGAAGCCACGAGACGCCACTTTGATATATTCATATAATTCTGTTTTTAAATGTATGTTGTATTAAACATATCAAGGCTCAATAAAATAGATATTATTATGATCTAAGAACTATTTAAAAAAACATTTACATTTTATATATACAAATACCACGAATGTTATATTTATGGATCAAACACTTGTGTTTCAAAAGTGAGGCAAGTGCTATGAAACAAGGCTGCCATTTGTCGCTAGGGCAATTTCATGTTATTTATGAATTCTGTTTTAATATACGAAATATTTTTTTCTTAAATAACTTTATATAAAAAATATCCACAAATACAAAACAATTGTATACATTTTACGAGACATGATTTAAATAAATAATATGTTAAAGATATTATTAAAATGTATAGCGTATGTTTCGTTGAAGATCCCACCCATGAGCATAGGGATCGAGCAACGTATCGTATCGAGTCGATACCATGCATCAACAAAACCGTATTCTAGTTGGTATCGAGCTCGATATCGAGCAACCTATTTCTGTAATATTCGCAAGATACCCTGCCAGGTACCGTGAGAGTCTCGAAAAGCGTTCTATCTTCATTAAAACATATATACATCTTTTCTTTTGTTGAATTATGACACTTTAAATACATGTTTCTTATTTAAATAAACATTAATTTATTTCACGCCCTAAAATAACGTAAAATTGTGAAATTCGCGAGCTTTTTTACATCAAAAAATTAAATAGTTACAATTAAGTTATGATCTTCCTCTTTATAAAATTTGTTTATCAACTAATTATTTTAAAAGCGGAATATTTTGATATGTAATATTGTTTTTTTTAAGCGATCAACAATTTTTCAGAAATATGGACCTCTGCTGACAATATTTCACTAAACGCCTTTTTAAGTTAACCCTTCAATAAAGTTCGAGTAACATTACTATTTTAATCTTTATCCAATCCATTTCAATGCAGTAATATTTTTTAAACAACGCGGTAATAGAAACATATCACATGTCTTAATTTATATATTACGCATGCGTGCCTGCAAGAATTGCAGGAAAATAGCAGGAATATATTGTTGCCTGACTTCTCTCACACGATACTCAACTAGAATACCAACTTGCCTCGATATCGAGTAAATCGGCCATCGAGCGCCGCCATATTGCAAAACGTTATCGTGTGAACTAGAATCCGGGCCGTGATTTTCTAAAATGCAACTTTTATCTCTATTACTCGACTTGAATAGCCATAATAAAATTATTGCATAAGACATTTTTTAGTATTATCTATTTAATTTCAGACGAAATATCTCTTAAAATAACGAAGAAAAATATTCCGTTTAAAATTAACGAAATTATAATTGCTATGAGTTTATTCCAAATCAAGATACAAGGTTTAGGAAACATCTATTATTTTACGTATACTTTAAAACTTTATTTAATATTTCTGATTTGGATCAAATATCCACGGTTTTGTTCTATAATTTGTTGCTATTTTAAGGGTTACATAACGCATCTCTCATAGAAGTATTGGTCTCTACTGACGAAAAACTCTAGTAATTGATCTTCTTTTCGTGCCAATTTCGTATCACTAAGAAAAAAGTGGCAATCGCTTGACATCAGGTTAGAACTATATGGTGAATGAATCAAAACTTCTCAACCAAGCTCCCATAGTTTCTGCCGAGTCATTATAGACATGTGCGGCCTGGCGTTCGCCACTTCTGGGCGTTTCTGATCAATCACTAACTTCAAACAGTCCAGTTGTTAATCTGGTATTAGGAGATGTGCAGCTCTGCACTGCACTTAGATCTCATTAGGCCTATTGTGCTACCTCCTGTAGATCACCCATTCTCAATTCAGCCAGCCTACCTTGTTTAAGTAGTCTAGTATAGCCGAAGTGGGTAGATCTCGTATGTATGCTATTGCAAGAGATCTGTAACCATCCAGTATTGATGAGAGTGCTGGGCATTCGCAAAAAAATGCCATGCAGTCTCGTCTTCCATGCTGCACCCTCTGCAAGATGGAGAGTCAACTATCCCCATCTGGTAGAGATGCCTGTTTAGTCCACAGTGATCAGTAAGGATGGCAGTTAAGTGCCTGAGGTTACTTATAATTAGTTGCAAGTTCTGTTTTGCTCATTTCTCATTAGGATGCACAAAAGTTTCCTTAGAGAGCTTACAGCCCTTGATGTAATCCTGACGCATTCTACATTTCTTCTGAGCATTAGTGTGTAACATGTTACAAAAGGAGAGATTGGCGAGTCGCACTAGCGTCCCCGGTGAGAGTAGGTTCGTCCCAGCCAGCTCTTGCCAGCGCGTCAGGTCTCCTGTTGCCTATATCCATATCATGTCCCTTCACTCAGCAGACTTCAATGTTTTTATGCATTATCGCTTGCCTGAGTTTTCTGTGGCGGCCTCTGATATAGCATAGGCTTTCTGCAGAGACAAAATCGCTTGCCTTCTATCAGCTAGGATTAGTATGGCAACATTTGACAACTTGCGGTTTATGATGTACTCAGCCGCAAGTGTTATTCCCATCGGCTCCAGTTGCGTTATGGTTCCATGAATTACCTTCGGAATCTTTACCTGAAACTTTGGCATTCTGGAGAAAACTCCAATGCCCGACCCATCTTTCTTTATAGATTCATCCATGTAGATCCGTATAGCCGACTCTCTCATCGGTTTAGTGGTTTGAATGGCAACTTTGCAGGGTGTATTCCGTATGTGTTAGTATACAACAGTTAGTAACAGTATATCTTTCCAGACATTCCTCCAAAAGTATCCTCTAACTTCCCCACATCTGTTACAGTTCCAGATCCCACTGCTGTGAAGGCGTAGTATAATCGCCAAAGCCTCCTTCCCCACGTGGATATCAAGTGTTGGAAGACATAGCATAATATTCATCGCCATTATGTGCATGGCGACTGTAACGTTAAGACAGACCGTCCGCTGCACTTGCGAGAGTTGCTTTCTCGTGGTCATCGCTTTCGTCCAAGACCACCAAACAAGTTCCGTATATTAGCATCGGCGTTATGAGAACTGTGTACAACCACAGCATCGTGCGCTGTTTCAACCCCAATATTTTCCCACTGCCCGACGACACTGCCAGAAGGCCCTTAAAGCTTTTGACAACTTTTGTTGTGTGTTTTTCAGCTCAATTCCCTGTCCAGATGTTAATAGTACAGATCCGAATTTAGTGTATGGCTAAATAGAAGCAACTCATAATAAATGATTCCTTTCAGTAGAACCTTTCTGATCGTTAGTCCTGGTTTGGCCACCGTTTGAACTGCGTCGTATGTAACCCATTTCATTCCCAGCCACGATACTTTTAAAAAATAAGTCGAATCATTCTATTTGGCCAATGCTTCGCAGATAGAAATTCTATCCATCACATTTTTTGTTTTGATTGATGTGGCACAAAGTGTTTTATGGCCGATCTTTACTCCCTGATGTTACGATAACTAACATGCCGGTCAATTTCGATTATCTCTGTGATTTTATCGATATTTTTGGCAACGGGCTTACCTGTGCGAATGCATCTTTAACGTACATTACAAATAGCTGAACGTAATCGACAAAACCAAAATTAGACGTAATTACCCCTTATAGGGTATAAAATAATATTTAAAATAATTTTTCGGCAAATGTGCCATAGTGATCGATATTTCGTAAAGTACCGATCACATAATTTTAGATTTATGCTCGTTATCAAGGTGACATTTCGCACTAAACAAATTAAAAAATCAATATATCCATTAATGTAAATATCCATAGAAATTTTAATAAAACAAATTTTTAATTCTCTTGAAAATGGGCTAATAACCCGAAACTATTCGAGAATTTATAGTTATTCAATCTAATCTGTGTTTTATTGGTTGATTTTTAATAATTTATTCATATTTATTTCATACAATATAAACTACCAATGTCTAAATATTAAAACCATTAATTAAATCTTTTGCTGTTTTTTGTTGGGTCTATTCAGTTGTGAACTACAGGTTGTTAAAAATAGAAGCCAATAAAGAGAAAATTTTCTCATCATAAATATTATCCAGTCTTATATCAGTCTTGCATTTTCGTAAGCTGTTAAATGTACCGAATTTTCTCTTTATTGGCTTCTATTTTTAACAACCTGTAATTCACAACTGAATGGACCGAACAAAAAACAGCAAAAGATTTTTTTAGTGGGAAATGTCACCTTGATAACGAGCATAAATCGAAAATTATTTGATCGATACTTTACGAGATATCGATCATTATGGCACATTTTCCGAAAAAAAAATATTGGATTTATTTTTCTCCAGCACAATATTAAACTATTCGCAATTGTTGTTGTTTCTTTTTTTTAATTAATAGTTATTTTATCTCCGAAGAAATACAAATCATAAAATGGGGTCGCGGAGGATATATTTCAAGTATATACATGAAATATATCCTCCACAGCCAAATTTTATGATTTGTATTTATTTGCTAATTATTTTGAAATGTTTTCTATATCTTTTGAAGATAATATTAGGTGCTTGCATGAATTTTTATCAACGACTTCTATTCGTGACAATGCCAAGTAAAAATGCAGACAACCTAACCCCTAACCAAACTGTTAAATTCGATGGTTTTAACATTTCTCTACATAAAATAACAGTCTTCCATTTAGTATTATTATGTTAATTAGTGTATACATATGTTAATCATGGGACGCTCAAAATTGCTGATGGTACTGCCCTAATTACGCATGCCTCTACCCTTCCACAAGCTTTAAGCACTCTGCAGGAACTATTAGACACACCTGGTTCGCAAAATGGCGAATATCAATAAACCCAAATAAAACACAACTATTAATCCCCTTCCATCGTCCAGCAAATTCTCCTTACCATATCACCATCGATAACCAGCCTGTTTTCCCAGCCCCAGAGTGCAAATACTTAAGTATCACACTAAACTCCAAACTATTCTTTAAACCATATTCACAACACCTGAAAACGAATGTAATAAGCAGGGCTCGACATTTTAGAGCTCTTGCTTATAAAAATAAGGGTATAAACATAAAAACTGCTGTTCATATTATGGTATGATATGTCGACCCCTGCTTGAATATGCAGGTATTCTTCACCACAATTCTCATCCAGCCGTCCTAAAAAACTTTGAAGTTGCGGAAAGATCTGCCCTGTGAGTGCTTACCAAACTTAGACACCCGAACAATCCTCTAAAAAATTCCTCTAACACTCTCCTGTACGACACTTGTAAAATCCCACCCATTAAAGAACGCATTGAAATCCAGTCCCTAAAATTTGCCACCAACCCTTTCATTATCGATATCATTAAGAGTGTTTTTATTCCGCGTAATCTGATCATCACTTCCAGATATAAAACCCCAAAATCAACCATCTATTAATTCATCGCATCTAATCATCCGGACATTGACAATGATGTTAGAGATCATGAAGAAATGACCTAGATTGGACATAGACAGGCAGAAAGACCACTGGTCGATAGCCAATTTGTGAAATTTGTAATTATTAATGTAACGTAATGATTTTCTAAAGTATTGCTATTATATTGTTGGAATTTCACAAATAAAGATGTTTATATATATATATATATATAATAAATAATACATTTTACAATAAGAGAATTTAGAAATATTATGTATCGGCATAAATGGTGAATGCACCGGGCCAATGCTAGATTAGCATATATATATATATGTATATATAAAAGGTGCGTTCCGTGAAATTAGTTAATATATGTTAAATAATCTAGCATTGACCCGGCGCATTCAATTATTATTATTTATTATAAATATGAAATCGTTATTTGTGAGAGTTACATTAAACTACATCACAATATTTACAATATTACAATCATTTACAAATTGTTAAGCTTCAGAAAATAGCTAGCTATTCCGCCTATTATTTCTTATTAAACACATTCTAAAATATCACATTAAACGACTATTGCGGGAAAGCAGTAGCAGGAAATTACTAGTTTTTACAGTGTACATCATTAGCAATAAGTTTAATCATAATAACAGGCATCCTAGTTAGCCTGATGTGTAACTGTAGAAGATTTCCTACAGAGAGCTTGAAAATGCAATAATATTACAAGCCCCGTGTGGCAACTTGTTATTACTAGCAAGTAGTAATGGATAATACGATTTTTTATCGTTTATATCAGTGATTTTTTTAATATATGAAATATTTAATTCGACGAATAAAGTTTGGTGGTTTGTACCGCCACCCTCATTCCGCCGGCGTATATATAGTTTAAAATATATGTATTGTATTTAATGTTAATCACTTTGTGACCGAAATGTACATTTGGTAATCCAAATAAAAGTGTGAAGAAAGGTTATTAGTGCTTTATTCGTCGAATTAATTTGATCTTCACGTAACTCAATCAATCAATTCAATGAAATATTTACTTCAAAAATTAGTTTGAAATTTAGGCATGGTATCCATTCCCATTAACTAAAAAAGTTTAGAAGACAATGGATGAAAGTACCCCAGATAGAATGAGGATGCGAATTTTGTAGTTAACACATTCATTATTATAGTTTTTCTCCTGAGACTTCGAAATTCATAGCTAGATCATAGTGGCGGACAAATACGATTTTTATCATTTTTTATTTATATCATGTTTATTATTTTTTTAAAAATCTGTAGCTGAAATAATTTTATTTTTTTTTTATTTTTAAATTATACTGGAGCTCAAAGCTAATGCAATGCAAAACTTTGATATTTTTGATATTTTTTATGTAACTTTGATATTTATTAACTGAAACTTTTTATTTGATAATTGCAAGTTAAAATTGTTGAAACTATAGTCACTAAAATAAATGTCCGAGTTATACAAACAAAACATCAGTGGTTGATTTAAAAATTTAACAATAATTGTTATAAGTAGTATAAAAGGTTATTAACTAGATGAAGAATATAATGAAAATTATGAAAAATAAATAATATAAGCATTACAAAATTACAAACAATCTTTGTTACAAACGAAATATACATTGATCATGAAAGTATGCCGTTTTTTAAAGTTACTATTTAATTGATATCTATTAGAAACTATTCTCAGTAAATGTTTGCGTTGGTCGCTTAGTCCACCACCAGTTTGGCTTGTTTGCCGTTAATGGTGCGACAAGTACCGTATTTCAGTAGGTAATCCCTTTTGGTGTAGGCGAAGGAAATGTCCGTCACCACGAATATGTGAGCTGTGATGAATGCCAGTATTGCCTCAAAAAAGAAATTAGCATTTGCTGTTCCCCAGAATTTCCACAGATCCCAAAAGATTGATGCTAAAGCTGTTGTCACGACGATGACAAATGTAAGTAATGATGGTTTGGAGAAAATGACTAGACGTTCCTTTCGGCGTAGATACAAGGTGGTGAAGAACGGTAACTAAGACTGCTTGCGATACGTCATCACGACACTTTGCGGCAAGTTCGAGATGCCTTTGTTGCAGCAACAGGACGTGTGGTTTCTAGGCAAACAATTAATCGTAGAGTTCTGGCCATGGACTTTTATGCCCATGCTCAGTCCATTTTGGTGTTACCGGTGACTCCGCTGCGCAAAGCACAAAGCTCGTCGGTTAAAATAGTGTCAAGCCAGATTCAACTGAGATGTAGACTGGAACTTCATTTGCTTTAGTGATAAGTCCAAATTCTGCTTAGGAGCCCATGATGGACCTACGTCTCCGTCGATTTCGCGGTGAAAGGCAAAATGTAGAGTTTGTCTTAGAACATCACACGGCAAATACCCCTGACATCATGGTACGGAGCTCTATATGTCTTGGAAGTAGTTCCCTCCTGGTGTTCATTAGAGGTAGTCTAACAGCACAGCGGTGCATCGCTGAAGTTCTACAACCTGTTGCAATGCCGTATATTGAGACGCCATTTTTCAATAACAGGCCGCATACGGCTCGTCAAACCAAGGGCTTTATAAAAAAATCTAGCGTAGAGGTTTTAGATTGCCCTGCAAGATCCCCTGATTTATCTCCAATAGAACATGTATGGGATAGCATTGGAACAACACTACAGCGATTGTTACAGCCACCAAGGACTTTGGACCAATTGTGCATCTGTGTTCAACCGACATGGAACCGCTTGCCATAAGAATACATCGACCACTTGATTCTGTGTATGACTCGCAGAGATTGCAACCGCGACGGCCAACACATTATTGAATTTTTGTCAGTATTTTTTTATTCAACCTGCACCAAATTGTAATCGTTTGTTCTGACATGAAAACTGAATATAAATTTAATACAAAAATAATAGAAAATTGATGTATTCACTTGGTCATGAAAATGAAAATAATTAATAAATTATTTATTCTGTCACAGTAGCTAAAGAGGAAATAATTTATATTTTCAAATTCTTTTTATTTAATACAAAAGCATTTAAAATATTTTTCTTTCTGGGTGTTGCATTACTTTTGAGCTCCAGTGAAATTTCATAAAATTATGAAATAATCGTTTAAGGGGGCGGTTTAGACGAAAGAGATAGCTATATAAATATTGGCAATCACTAATTCGAGTTAAATTGCTCTTGTGATCAATGAACAATATTGTATTACACATGAAAGTAATCTTAAAATAAGCAGAAATTTCATCAAATGAATTAAAAATTATTTTAATGTTTAGTTTGTGTGAAAAACAATTATGAAAAAGAATGAAATTTTATCAAATTTATAGCAAATTTCAAATTAAATTTTTGCTAATACAAACAAAAGTCAATAGTCACAGAGCTAAACGTGGAAATGATTTATTAATTATTTTCAAATCATTTTTATTTAATACAAACTTGTGCAATGAAAATTTAAAGGATTTCACTAAATTCAGCCTTCAAATAACTTAGCAGATATGACCTATTAATTTCATTATATCTTACAATTTTCTTTTCTAACTTGAACTAGTAAAATGACGTAATACACGAAAATTAACAATTTATTTTTTTATTTAGACTGATATTTTTACTTGGTAGATAAAAAATGTAAATACATATTCATATTATTAAATCCAAAAGAATGGCCCTTTTTTCAAACGATTATTTTCATTTTACTATATGGCTATCTCTTTCTATTAAATAAAATCCTGCGACTATGTTGTATTTACTTGGTTCTTTTATCAATTTTATTACCTCTTACAATGAATAATTAGTTCTATAGCATATTAATAAACTATTTTGATCATTGCATAGCTTGTTAAAAACAACACGTTTTAAACGCAAAAATAAACAAATATATATATTTATATCTTGATTACAGAATATACGAGTACTTAACGACTATTTCTTTATACTTAAAAAAATAATTTGTATTTAAATAGTGTCATAATTAGTGCTCATATTTTCTGGCCTGTTTAGATCACTAGCCCTAGTGTTTACGTGTAGCACAATTTTTAAATATAACCGCTTCACTTTTCTTGATTAAAACATTTTTTATGCCCGTCCAGTTTGCCGTTTGTTTTCCCAAAAATAATAGACTCGGGAAATAATAAACACTTTTCAAATTCCGCAGGTGTATCATCAACAGACCAGTGTGAAAACTTTAGTAGAGGTCAACACAGACAGGCAATGATGAAGAGGATTTACAGAAATGATAATAAACGATATCATACTGCGGGGGTTGTCGATGATATAAAGGTAAAATTCTAAATAATTTATTTTCTAGAGTAAAATTTTTACACGAAAATAATCTTTCTTTCTTAATCTTATCCTCTTTTACCCGTATTGGGTGTCGAGGTTACACAAAAATAATACAGACATATAAATATATAGAGTGTTTTTTAAAATAACCTGCTTCATATTTTCTGCTGAAGGATCTTTTGCGTTTAATATTATTATTGACAACCCATTTCTCGTTCCCATGCACTTAAAAAATTGATATTTTTTTGGCGTCTGAGAAGCAAATCATAAACCTAGCCTTTTAAAAAAATCATGAAGGGACGAATTTAATAAATTGCATCTCTCAGCATGTTATTCGTTAGTTTTCGTCAATTAATGTATCTTTATCAGCTTCAATTGGTCTTCCAGAACATGGTGCATCCAGAAACAAAAGTTTACCGATTTTGCACACGTTATCTCCAGATATATATTTTTTTCTTACTTAACAGAAATGTTACCTTTTCTATAATAAAATATGCCTTTTCACTTTCTGTATTCAAAAGGATCTTAAACAAAAACTACAGCGCAGAATCAATAAATTTTTATTCACAAGCACAGCTTGTTATGTCAGCTATCAAAATATTGTTACGAAATCGGGTTTAATCAGACTTGGAAATAAGTAAAACAATGTCTAATTATTTATTTATGATACACTTAATACATTTATTAACATCACACTGCCACTATTTATTTATAACTAGATGTTGAGCATTCGGACGTTAGTGATAGACTGTCCTCCTCGCCGCTAGCGCGCGCTTATTCAGCGTGCTTGTTTCACGAATTTTACAGAACTTTCCATGACGCCACGTTTCCGTCGCGCGCTCGGTGGAATATTCCAGAGTGTTCTTTCCAGTTGCTTCTTTCACTTTCGTTGCAATATAATACATATACGGCTTAAGTGTCAAGTTGGTTGTGACAAAATAGAAATAAATCCTTTGTTTGAAAAAAAAACACTAATTTATTTTCCGTACAACCCCATAGTTGTTACCAATATGTATTTTTTGTATAAAATAAACTAATAATATATTTAATGAAATGTTCAGTCATCATTCATCTAGCGTATGGATAACTAATAGTTGACGATGTCACTTGAAATTAGGCAAAAGATGGCGCTTGCGTCGTCTTTAACTTATTATGATTAATGATATATGTTTTCTTTTTTTTGCAGAAGAATACAAATAAAGACGCTAGTATAATGAAGCGTCTATCGTGGAATTGCAGCAGTCAAGAACCCCAAAGTAAACTCGAAGACCAAAATTTAGGATAGGATAAACAAAAAAAAAACCTTTTTAGAGCCTAACTACTTTTAGTCGTCTCTATCTCTCCCACGAAACAAAAAAAAACTCAATTGTAGACCGCACGATTATACCCACCCCGACCCCTCAAGAAAAACCCTTCCTTCGTAAAAAAATACAAAATAATAATATTAGTGGACCAAATTCGCAAACAAACCTCAAATCTTCCTCTCTACATTCCACAGCGTTTATAATCCTGCGGTCGCATAATCAAATTTAAGGAAAATAAATAAATCCATTAATCTCTGGCCTAATGATTTTTATATAAAAACAAACAAAAAGCAAATTTAGACTTGTTGACGAGGTATTTTTGAAGATGCTTTCTATATTGTTAAGAAAACAAAAAAAAATAAGGAAAAATTTATTATAAGCGCTGGCCCCGGTGGTCAAACGCCCCGCGGCGGACGGTTGTGTAATTTATTAGTCCGTAGCGGGGACGGTTTGACGCGGCCAGTCGATTTTTTGTATAGTCACAAACAAAAAAATTATATAAGAAGAAGAAAGATAAAAAACAATGGAAAAAAGCTTTATGAATAGTACAATGAATTTTATATTTCCACGTGGAGAAACTTGTATTTATTTTCCGTTGCTTAAGGATATGTATTTATTTGTACTTTTTTAGATTTGTTTCTATAGGAAGTTTCTTTTTAGATGGATTGTACGAAATCTAAAATATAGTTAATTTCTTAAAAAATATATTTGTTGTTTTATTGAAATAAATAAAGAATTGTTCGTTGGTGATGTTTTGTCTTTCCTAGAATATCATTTTTAAACTATTCCAAAAAATTAATAACTTAAACATAAACCATATGATCGAGAATTTTTCTTCTCTACAGTGTTTTCTTTGTTTTACAACTTGTTGGTACCAGTGGATAAAAACAAATAAAAGGTAAAGTTTTTTCAATTTGATAAAATAACGTAACCTATAGCGTGGTTACTTTTATTGTCATCTCTTTTTAATGAAAAAAAATCAAAGTAATCTAGAAGAGAAAACTTCTCAATCATATGGTATATTTTTATCACTCCTCGCATGTAAGAGTTCCAACACCATATGGGTTAACAAAAACATTAAAACATTAAAAACTTTGCTTTTAAATTAATCATCGATTATTTAAAAACTCAATTGTTTAGACTGACACTTGATGAAACTGAAACACTGATACAATTGTTTCACCAACACAGTGACATCGTCAGGCAGATGGTTAATGACTAAAATAAACTCATTAATCATCTGCCTGATGATGCCACTGTGTTGGCGAAACAATTGTACCTGTGTTTCTACAATTAAAAATGGTGATGTGTCCATCATGGTACTTTCCCCGATGTATTCGGTAAAATACGTTTTTGAATGAACATTTAACAGTAAATAAAAAATAAATGAAAAAATGAATTGTTGTCCTTTAAAGTTAAAGTCGAGTATTTGTAAGAATATTATAATTTAGTTTGTTATTTCTTACCTTACAATGGCTTGATAAAATTTCCATACATATTTCCATAAATATATAATTTCTTAACCATTTTATTCGTTCGGGCAACATATTCTGTGTTATTGCAATTTTAAGTCATTTTGACATTTTATTTGTCATTAAAATAACTATTTAAATAATTAAAGTCTCCATTGCCAACATAAAAAAGATTATAAAAATATTTATTTATTTCTAAGGGAATTTATAAGCTAGACAAAATTCTTCCGCTTATAAAATGAAAACTAAAGGTCCTACAATAAAAAGTTTTTAACAAAAACTATTTACTTTTTCATGATCTGCAACTTTTATTTGAAATAATTTTTTATTCGAAATAAAAAATGAAAAATCGCTAAGAGTAAAGTTGCATTTATGAGTTTTGATTCTAACCAAGAACTTTTCAGATCATTCCACAGTTAAAAAAAGCCGTTTATCGCGGAAACACACAGATACATACACAGACATTTTTCAAAACTCGATGGAATGGACTCAGTGAACCTCAAAACGTACATATTTGTTGAAATTGGCGGTTCGAACATTTTCACGATCACAATACTTTCCCTTGGACAGGTGTCTGCGGAAAGTAAAAAGCAGTGAAACTAAAATACTATTTTGTTCTATTTAATTCGATTATTTATATTTTCAAAATTTTAATTTACAATACTTTTCAATTAATTTAAATTACGATTATTTCTGGTCGATAAGAAAAAATCAGATCGATTTTTTCTTACGAAGTAAAAACGCAAAGCATCCTACGAAATTATAATAAGTGGGGAAGAGATGCGAGTAATTTTTGTTTGTTCATTTTCTGAAAACAGTGTGCGTCGCGTGTCCTTTTAGAATCGAGCCTATTTGCTTAGGCGTTGTGTAATGCTGTTATGCCCGTTTGCACCGCCTTGTTTAAGTACTCCTTAGTGCTAAGTAATCCTTAACATATGTCATTTGGTTAGCACCGCGCGCGCACGATGTCTAAGGTCTCCTTAAATTTAAACCGCCGATGTTGGCGGCTTAACTTCACTAAGGCTTCCTTAGCGTGGACGTACGGCTGATTCTAACCTATAAATTTATAGATAACGAATAAAGTAGAGAAAGCGAACGATAATGTTATAAAAAAATGGTGAAATGTATACATTCTTAAATAAATATATTATTTAAAGTTTCTTTTGATTTCTATAATATTTATAACGGTAATAATTATCCGAAATAGTTGTGATTTTCTAAAATTAATAATATTTTTCTATGATTTCAAGGTTAGGAAGCGAGAATAATAGACGACATGAAGTTAGGCACTAACTTTCCACTAGATTTTCCCCCAACTAAGGAGACCTTAACTAAGCGGAGATTTTATATGAGCGGTGCAATCCAATCTCTACTATTCTTTCCTTAACTTTTAAGGAATCCTTAACTAAGGAGGCCTTAAAGTAAAATCGGTGCAAACGGGCATTAACGAAATAAATGTTGGCTTATGCTTAAAATTTCATTATTTATCTTCTACGCAATTTCAAAAAACCAATAATATTGTGTGATTGAACGTTAAATATAATTAAATACCCGACAACACAGAAAGTCATTTATAACGAATAAGAAATAGCAGACACATTCGCAAATTATTTTGACAGACAAAAACATATATGACAAAAAATCCTTTCAAGAAATTAATTCATAGCATACTTCCTATTCTGCAATCCTAAACCAGACTCCGATCACAGACAAACATACAGACTATCCACTAGAATACGTTTCACGGAGTCCGGATCTATATCCAATCCCAACGACGCTTGAGTATATGTATAAAGGATAGATGGAATAGAAAATTTGAGAGTGGGGGGAATGTAATGGGAGATCTCATGACGTCACAGTAATTCACTGCGCACGCCTTAAATATGATTAAAATAGCTATCGAATAATAAATTAAACGATATCGAAACGGAGTTTTCTCTCTATCAACCGTTCTTTGGAATCGCTCCATCTTCGTTTTGAGTCGCTATCGACTACACTAAAATACGGCCTTAGGTTATATTAATATAATTAATTTTCGTTTTATTTTATTAAATTTATTACTAAAATAAAAATACTAATATTAATTAAATTGTTTAATATTTGTATCGTAATAAAATTATAATAAACAATAACCTCAAAAGTCGATATTTAAGTTGTATTTATTGCGTACAAATAAAAGTGTACTAGTAAATGAAAGATTGAGTCTTCTTCCTTCATAAAATTTATTGATTGCAAATGTATATGTCAGTCACGATGTGACCATTCGAATACTTAAAAAAATGTATTATTCTTTTATAATAATACAGTGTAGTAATGAATTTAGTTATTACCATTTTTACTAAGTTACAATAGTATGGACTACCTCTTCGGACAAGTGCATTTGTTTGTGTAAAAACCTAAAGAGTGCAACATTTTAAAAGAGTGTGGATCAACGTAATAAAATAATACAAAAATATGTAATGTCCCGCATACAAACAAATTAATGTATTACGCCCGGTGATAACAATTTTCAAATTTACTTTTCGCATGGTCGCTGAAAGACCAAAGTATAACTAAATAATGAAATTATGAATGGGCATAAACAAAGAAGTAGAAAGCACGCAATGTGAAAATAGGTTATGCTTGTTTTTGCCGGTGTACGCGCGAAAATATTCGAATTCGTCACGTCACGAGATCTGATTGACCGAAAGGGAGGTGAGAAGCAAGGGGGGCGTTGAAACTATGTGAGGCGCTAGTTCAGCATACCTTTACTCGATCTACCTTGATCCAATCCTTAAATAATTTATTGAGATTGGGTTGCCTAATGATAAATATGAACCCCGTTACTTATGCAATGATTTATACACAAACTTAAGAAAATCATAAAAATCATGCGCACCGAAACAAGGTCGGTTTTATTCATCATCACCCTTCGTATTCCGTCGCGTATCTACGTATTGTCACTTCACCCCACTTACCGATAAACGCTTGGTATTACAACACAACCAGTGTTGCCAGTGGTATGAAATAAAATTATGGCGCAGTGTTACCAAAATTATCAGATTTTACCAAAAATTATGTTAAAATGGAGGGGGGGGGGTAAATATGTAAATATCACATATAAAGAAATACATATTTAAATATATGTATTTAGAAATAGAAAAAAAAATACAATATTAAAACACAGTTGTACTCTATATAAATATAAAATAGCAATAAACAAAGTTAAATTATAAAGTTATATATTTAGTTAAAATGTATTGGGTTGGTTTTCGAAAATTATTTCCTCATCTTCTAACAATGTTTCTTTCGAAATGTACATATCTTTCATCAGATTTGTCATTTCTTTATCTATTTCGAAAGAATAACATTGTTCAACTCCTTCGCTGGCTAATATTAACCCACTAACAGTCTCACTGCATAATTTGTTTCTTATTCTTGTTTTGATTAAATTTACTTTTGAAAATATTCTCTCGCATGTAGCATTTGAATGAGGCATCACAAGCACATCTAATAATGATTTTTTTTAAATAAAATCTTTTTTTGAGTTCCGTACAACTAACAATCAAAAACTTGCGACATCTTATGAAAAGTCATTTTTTGAGTTTCATTTAGTGTCTCAACTGTTCTCAAAACTTCTATGCCCAGATAAATAAGAAATAAGAAAGTTGATGATGGTCCAGATGAACCGAAACATGCTATTAATAAAATGAGTACACCATCGATTAGATTATAAAAAAGTGATATAAAAATGTCTTAACCTTATTACAATATTGCTTCAAATAACGAAGATATAAATAAAAAAAGAAAATCGATTTTTTCGTTTTATTGACATTTCTCGTAAACAAAAAAAACTTAGCCCAGTTTTCTCAATAGGATATTAATCAGCATGAAATTCTGTAAAAGTGCCAAATTTAAACCTACCCTCTATCTCTTATAATAAGCGAGATTCCCATGGTGAGACTCGAATTTGAAACACCCTGTATATATTATTGCGTCCCGGATTTTCAAACGGTTTTTTATATTTATTTTTTATTTAACACAGCGCTATTCTGATACCAGGGTGATTTTGTTAGATTCGGATACCAGCCGAATTTATGTTGATTTTAATTTAGGGGTTTATTTAACTTTAAAATCGATAGATTTTAATTTACACTTACATTATTAATACTTAATAATTATAACAGATTACACGTTATGACAGCGCGAGAGATGCGACTTGGTTGTGTGTTACAATTAGACTCTGCTAGATCGGCGTCGATGCTTATATATTTGGGTGGATATAGGGTAACCCATTTTAATGTATCCAATGGAATTAAAATGAGTCACATATTAAACACAAATAAATGCGGAATTACTTAATTGTTACTAATTTTATTACTTTCATTTACTTGTAACTAATTTTATTATTTTCATTTAAGAAAGGAAATAAAAACAGTTGTCCTTTCTCCTAATTATTTTTTATTTCACTAGATATATTTCGGAAACTATGTTTCCATCTTCAGTAGTTGAAGTTTTTATAAATATAAATATGTTGTTATGGTATACAACGCAATATAGATAAAATTAAAATTTTCGATTGAAAATGTTGAAGTTCTTAAATTTTCACGTGAATCAAAATTAAACATGTTGGAGTCTATTGAAATGAAAAAACACATAGATAATCTTTTAAATTTCGATACTAGTTCATTAAATAATCCCCTTTTAGATCTTATTAATTCAAAAATTTTAGCACATTATATATAATTATATTTTTAGATTAGTTTATAGTTAACATGATTTTTAATTATTTTAATTTTATCAATATTGCGTTGTATACCATAACAACATATTTATATTTATAAAAACTTCAACTACTGAAGATGGAAACATAGTTTCCGAAATATATCTAGTGAAATAAAAAATAAGTAGGAGAAAGGACAAGTATTTTTATTTAAATAATTAAAGTCTCTACAACCAACAATCAACACAAAGAAGATAAGAAAGGAAAGTTTAGTAATCATTTTTATTTTTTGTTAAAACAATTTTCGTCATGGATAATGTTAAAATCGCGCAATTTTGATCAACTGGAATAAATTCTGCATACTTATATTATTTGCGTACACAGATTTTAATCCAAGCACGAAAAAAAAGCTAACAAAAAACAACAATCGATGGCTCGCATTCCTGAGATAAGAAGTCAGTTGATCGGGGTCCGCGCACGCCAACAGGTAGAATTTATTTTCGTGTGTGTTTAATAATTATGCGTTAGTTTTATATTGATTTCGTTTGTTGTTTGTGGTTGCGAAAAGTAATAAACACTGGTATATTTAATTGGATTTTCACCGTACAGCAAATTAATGGTAAGTAAGTATTATTTTAAATTAAATTGGTAATATTTTTTATGATTAAAACATGTTTGCGCTTTGTTTTGTATAACAAACAGTTTCATTTCTTTTCTATGGTAGAGGCTGTTACTAAGTTAGTGCCCTTCGACGTCAGCAATCTTTTTCCTTTTTTCGCAGGAGGTAATGACGATTATAGAGAAACGACTGATGTCGAACTAATCCGGTTATATGTAACGAGATTTTAAATCTCATTGAGATTTGCCTCAAACAAAATTATTTTCTATTTAACAATAAATTTTACATACAAACCAATGGAATAGCAATGGGAAATCCAATCAGTCATTTACTTGCGGAAATCTTTATGAAGGACCTACAATTGAAAATAAGCAAACACATCATTTTTAAAAAAATTCTTGCATTCTGGTCTGCTTCACAGGTACAAACAGACAACAGGACTCATTTCTTAAATTCATTAATTCGATCAATCCACATATTCAATTCACCAGTGAAAACGAAAACAATGAATGAATTAATTTCAGTGACCTATCCATATCCCACCCTGAAAATAAACACATCTTTAATATTTTTCATAAACCTACACACACAGACACCACTATCCATAATAAATCTGCCCACCCTATTTCCTATAAATTAGCCACTTTTCACTCCATGCTCCATCGTTTAATAAACGTCCCACACTCCACATAACATTTCAATACAGAATTAAACAGAATTTTAACTATAGCTAATAATAACGGTTTTGATAAAGATTCCATCCTAAATACCTTACATAAAAAACAGAAAACCTTATCCCTTATCTACCCATCAGTTAAAGCACCATACTTAGCTAAATGTGGAAATAATTTATTAATTATTTTCAAATCATTTTTATTTAATATATTTAAATAACTGTGACCAAGGGAATGGATACTCTTTTCTATTTTATCCAAAAAAAACTTTTTCTTCCTTTACTTTCCACGTAATACCCTCAATTAAACTTTCCAAGCAACTCGCTAAACTCGACATAAAAACAGCTTTCAAAACAAAATACACAACTAAAAATATAATAGATAATTCTAAGGACAGAACACCCATACTCAATAAATCCGGAGTATATACCCTTACACTTTAGGGCATATACTCCGCGTAGACTGTGAAAAGGTATATATAGGGCAAATGGGCAGGTCATTCAAAACTAGAATTCAGGAACACAAAAAAGCCTTTACAAAACATAAGGAAAATTCTACATATGCTGAGCACCTGCTGGAATCAACACATAATTTCAATGATAAAGTTAAATTTTTGCACATATGTAGAAAACGTAAAAAACTTAATTTTCTAGAAGAGTTAGAAATTAACAAATTAAAAAAGCAAGGGACAGTATTGAATGAACAACTCGAAGTTAACCACTCACCACTCCTCAACCTGTAATCACATAAAATGTTTTCGGTGCTCATATGTGTGTGTGTTTATAATATGTAAATGTGTGTATGTTTGTATCTTTACCGATGAGAAGTTGGCCACGAAATTCCAGCCACGAATCCGGCGCCTCCACCATCTGACAATACATAAAATGTTGATATTATCTCAAACAATTATTTACAAAATAGTGTTAACCAATTAATAATCAAACACCTCATATACTCTAATAACTTAAAAACCTTAAAAAACATTTATTTTCAGTAAATTATTGCAGTAAGAATTCAATGAAATTTGTATAATTTTCAAAGTGCCAAAGGTCATTGTTAGATGCTGTCGATTTTTGATTTTATTAGCCATAAATGTTTATTAGGGCTTTGTTTATGATATCAAACAATAAAAAAATGCCACATATGTCTAGTTTTTGTTTAAACAATTTCTTAGTCGGACATTCATATCGAAAGATGGAAATTTTCAAGGTGTTAAAAGTCACTGTTGGGCGCTGTCGATTTTTGATTTTATTGGCCATAAATTTTTATTGGGGCTTTGTTTGTAATATTCAATAATAACAAAATGCCACATGTATCTTGTTATTGTTTAAACATTTTCTTTATCATATCATAGCATTATTAAAAACCAATGTTATTTAGCATTTACTTTTAAAAACGTTTTATTTATACAATTAAACAATACGAAATATGTGTCATTTTTGTTTAAACAATTTTATAAATCACTCTTAGCGAATAATGAATCTTAGGGGGGCGTTTTCAGCATCAATTAAAAATATCAATTATTTTCAAGAATTATTTTAATATTTTTGTTATAAAGTATATTTTTCGAATAAATATACCAAATATGTTCATGAAAATTAAACACCTATTTTTCCTTCGTTCAAAGAGTTACACTTTATAAAGATAGTATTATATTAAATAATATTAAATTAAATAATCCAAAGAAAAAATTTCAAATGTTTATTTATTATAACCAAGTTTAAAAAAATATTATTTTATAATTTTCTTGCTAAGGAATAAAGCCATTCGTAGAATTTTAAATATCTCAATTTTTTACAATATTTTTTTTATAAGTTAACATTTTTGCAATTAATTTTGCATTAATATTAATTCACCACTTAAGTGGAATATTCAGAATTGTATAACCAAAAATTGTACAATGGATAATGAAACAAAACTAACACTGATTTATATTAATTACAAGTCTAACTAAAAAATGTCCAAACAAAAATAGAACATATATGGAATATGTTTATTCTTTAATTTTACAAACAAAGCCTTAATAAATATTTATGGCCAATAAAATCAAAAATCGACAGCGTCCAACAGTGACTTTTGGCACTTTGAAAATTATACAAATTTCATTGAATTCTTACTGCAATAATTTACTGAAAATTCGAGTGTCCCAGTGTCTCATTAAAAAATTGTTTAAACAAAAGCAAGACATATGTGGCATTTTTTTATTATTTTTTTCTGTTATAAACAAAGCCCTAATAAACATTTATGGCCAATAAAATCAAAAAATCGACAGCGCCCAACAATGACTTTTGGCACTTTGAAAATTATACTAATTTCATTGAATTCTTACTGCAATAATTTACTGAAAATAAATGTTTTTAAGGTTTTTAAATTATTAGCGTATCTGAGGTGTTTGATTATTATTTGGTATTATTTACAAAATAGTGTTATTTTGCTAATAATTGTTTGAGATAATATCAAAATTTTATGTTTTGTCAGAATGTGGAGGCGCCGGATTCGTAGCTGGAAATTCGTGGCCAACTTCTCATCGGTTGTATCTTTATATGTTTGATATCTTGTACTATCTCTAATTACCTGTAACTTTATTTGTAAATTTTTTGCTACCTGACAACCCCACCCCCATTGTTATACCTGAAAATATATAAATACCCTCCGTGCTAATTTATTGAACCATTACATCAGCTGCCTGATGATGATACCTGTGTATAGAAACAATTGTAGCAGTGTTTTCTACATAAAAAAATCTGTGAAACTTAAAAACAAAACCGTGTGTTTTACTTGTATAATCAGTTTTATTTTTAATTGTTTGATATCCCTTTTTTCAGATTTATCAACTTCTATTCCAATTACATTGTAAACAATTATTATTAAGCACACACTCCTATATGAACAAACAAAAATCCTTCCTATTAAACAACGTATCATAGTCTCTCAAAAAATTGCCCTAAATCGAATTACTCGCTACACAATTTATGTTTCCCAAGTACCCGAAAAAGACTAATGGTCGACAGCTGATTGACAAGTAACCTTTACATTTTTAAATTATTTTTATTATTGCTAACTCAAAAAAAAACTTATCAAAAAAGCCATATATTATTATTATTAAGCTGTAATTATCTTAATACACAGAAAACATGGGAAATAGCAAATACTGTCTGATCAAATATTCTTCAGCGTTTCAAATTTTAAATAAATTAATAATCAATTATCAATTAGTAAACATTGTATTTGTAACTCCAAGTTGTGTTTGCGTTAATTTGGTCATTATTACATCTTCCGGCACCAAATGAAAAAAAAAAAAATGCTTTTGTTTTCAAATATTATTAGATAAATTATTTAATGTACTATCTAAAAAACAACTAAGAAGGTATGGATTAATTCTACGTTAGATTGTGTGAAAATATTCAGAGTGTTCCATTTGAAAAAAATCAACTTTTAACTATGTGAAATTCACTCGATTCTACAATTGATTTCAATCACACTGTATATTTTCGATTATTTTTGGTAAAAGTACTTAGACTAGGAGTTGTATAATAGATGTATAAAATACCAAATCAATGGCTTACTTCTATCTCGCGATATAATATTTCCAAGTAACCTATTAAAAAGTGATAGATTGTTTGATAAATATTCGATATCTCAAGTATCTCAGTTTTAGGTATAGTAAGTGCTAATAGTTTTTGTTATAAGATTATGTGTTGAATTCAAATCTACAATAAAAAATTGTGATTTGTCCATCATGGCACTTTCCCCGGTGAATTCGGTCAAATACGTTTTTGAATAAACATTTAATAGTAAATGAAAAATTATTAATTGAAAAAATGAATTATTGTGTTTGTATTGTCTTACCATACAATGGCTCGATAAATTTTCCATACACTGTATATTTGTTTGCCCATTTTGATTCGTTGGCGCAACATATTCACTGTTGTTGAAATAATTTTGACGTTTCATTTGTCATTAAAATAATTATTAAAATAATTAAATGCTCCACAGCCAACATAAATACAAGGTGTACAGAAAATGAGTGAAAACCTTCAGGTAACTCAATTCATTAATTAATTTTTAATAGAAAATCCAAATATAAAAATGTTGTATTATTCTTCATTGAGGCTCACGAGGTCTTCGGAATTTTAAATATGTGACTATAAATTAGTATTGTTTTTTAAATATTTTGTAAAAAATCAATAGCATTATCAATCAATTAGACACGTGTATAATTCCATTGATGTAAATGATTAATAAATCGGATATTTTTACAATTTCATAACTTCATCAGAAGCATTTTTTAATGAAAATAGATCTGTAAAAGAAAAGGTGTATGCAACACCTCCAGCGGATGATGTAGCAGTTATAATCCAAGGTAGATCGAGTGACACATATATACATATGTGTAAAGGTATGCTGAATTAGCGCCTCACATAGTTTCAACGCCCCCCTTGCTTCTCACCTCCCTTTCGGTCATTCAGACCTCGTGACGTAACGAATTCGAATATTTTCGCGCGTACACGGGCGAAAACAAGCATAACCTATTCTTACATTGCGTGCTTTCTACTTCTTTGTTTATGCCCATTCATTGTTTCATTATTTAGTTATACTTTGGTCTTTCAGCGACCATGCAAAAAGTAAATTTGAAAATTGTTATCACCGGGCGTAATACATTAATTTGTTTGTCTGCGGGACATTACACATTTTTGTATTATTTTATTACTTTGATCCACAATATTTTAAAATGTTGCACTCTTTAGGTTTTTACACAAACAAATGCACATACTATGGTAACTGAGTAAAAATGCTAATAACTAAATTCATTACTACACTGTATTATTATAAAAAAAAATACATTTTTTTAAGCATTGAAATGGTCACATCGTGACTGAAATATGCATTTGCAATCAATAAATTTTATGAAGGAAGAAGACTCAATCTTTAATTTACTCGTACACTTTTATTTGTACGCAATAAATGCAACTTAAATATCGACTTTTGAGGTTATCCTTATATATATAATTGTAACTCGCGTATAGATTAAAGGCGGCTGTGGAACGCAAGGAATAGTCTATAGAAATGCACATTTTTTGACTTTTTTACATTTTTCTTTCGCCGGAGCATACTAATAATTGTCGCATACGGCTTAGGCGTGTTTTCGCTGCGATCCAAGAATGCCATGTATTTCAAAAAAAATGTCGAAATTTGAAAATTTTTCGGGTCCCGGAATGTCAATTTTTACGCGGAAAATCGACCTCAGCCGTGGCCGAGTGGTGCGCGTCGATGGAACAATTTCTCAACAAAACCTATAATTGCCGGTTCGCGTACACTCCAGGTACAATTTCATTTTATTTATATTTCATACGAAAAATATCCAAAAATACTTTTATCCCATAAATTGGTTCAACATCAACAAACTACGCGATTTTTGTAAAGATTTAACGTCGTTTACCATCTTTAAACGAAATTTAAAAAAATTGGAGAATTTTTTACCCTGCTCGGTGCCCCTCGCTGACAAAACCGGCAACACCGGTAACGAAAGTGAAATGACAGTGGCCGTCATGGCGGAAGACTCGGCCCGAGTGTCGACGAAATTCGATCAAAATTGTTGAAATATCATCTGCGGGGCGTCTGTGATGGTGAAAATCGCGTCCGCGAGAATTTTCCGCGTGTGAAAAGTGCCATTAATAGGTTATTTCGTGCTGTGATTTTATAGAAATAACGCTCGCCGGTCGACCGCCAGACAATGCGCCGATTTCATTTCCACAACGCGTTAAACACCACCAACCTCTCAGTTCTACCCCCGAGGAAGTATTTGCAAGTGCCTGTGCCCCAAAACGAATCCATTTATGTCCACATCGTGCGTAAATATTGTTAAACGGGTTATCTAAAAAGTGAGGTTATGTTTGTAATCGCCAATTTATTTTCATTGATGAAATAATTATAAAATGTTTTAATAAGTAATAAAACTTAATTCAAAAATAATCTGCTGTATGTTTTTATTATGTCTGCCTATTTTCAGGTGAATTTATGGTAATTAAGTTCATCAAATAAATAAAATATATCATTTTTACCCCAAAAATTCAAGATGTTTTTTTATTTAATAAATAGAAATATTCAATTAATTACTTTTAATTATTATTAAATATTGTGTAATACATATGTCTATATATTTTCAAATCATTATTTAGTAATTAAGATGGTGAACTGATTTAAAATGTGTGCAGCGAGGTCCACCGATGATTAATCACAAGGTATTTCCCTCGATCAATAGAATTTTTAATTCAATCATGTAAATTGCTATTATATATCAACAAACACCATCATCTAACTGTGTTGGTAAAATTTTAGCTTAATATTTCAATATTTGTTGTCTCAAAAAAATCAAAATATGTTGTACCGTAACCGGTCTGGGAATAATCACAAGTTATTTCCCTCGCTCAAAACAATTCTTAATTAAATCATGTAAATTGCTACTGTATATCAACAGGCACCATTACCTGATCGTGTTGGTAAAATTTTAACTAAATATTTTAATATCTATTGTCTCAAAAAAATTAAAATAAGTTAGACTGTAACCACCAAGTGAATAATCACAAGGTTATTCCCTCACTCAAAAGAATTATTAATGTGATCAGGTAAATTGCCATTATACATCAACAGGTATTATGTACTGTATCTTTTATTAAAATTTGAAACCTATATATCAATTTTTTGTTTAAAATATAAAATTATTTAAATCTTTTAAATTGTTAATAGTAAGGTTAGTGACTGACTTCTTTTCTAGACGTAATAATTTAATCAAACTTTATATAGTCTTAGAGATTATTAATGTATGTCTCCCCTAAAAATTTCAACCCTCTGGCTCACTCCAGAGTCGAGATATTAATTTTTACTGAAATTGGACATTTTATCCGCTCAACCGGCCACCGTCTATTTCGCCGTAAGTGGGAGTGGGATGGAAGATCAATGTAAATGAGATTAGTGCGAGAGAGAGGCAACTACAATAAAATTCAATTGTAAGGGGTACCCCTTTGGATTTTTCAAAAAAAAAAAATTTTTCTAAAAAAAATATTAAGATATTCTACGTTCAATACTGATTAAAAAAAACCGACCCCAAAAATTTTCTTACCCATACATCCCTTAAAAAAAAATCTTGAAAAATTGACGTTTTTTTTTCAATTTAAATAGAAAACACTAATTTGTATTAAAAATGGATCGAAACAAAATATTTTTTTAAATATGATTGAGTTTAAATTCAATGGGGAAGGGGTTGGTAATGAAATTCTTTACAATTGTGCTTCGTAAACCGAGTTATTTAAAATTCTTTCCTTTTACACTATAGGTTAACATACTACCGAGCAAAGCGAGCCTATCACAGTTCCTGAACCAACTCGCTGTCAGCGGAGCTCTCTCGCGAAGCGAGTTATTTAAAGTCCTTTGCCTTTCTTACACTAGGCTAACAAACTAGCGAGCGAAGCGAGCCTATTACAGTCCCTGAACCAACTCGCGGTCCGCGGAGCTTTCTCGCGAAGCGAGGTATTTAAAGTCCTTTGCCTTTTACACACTATGTTAACAAACTAGCGAGCGAAGCGAGCCTATCATAGTCCCTGAACCAACTCGCGGTCCGCGGAGCTCTCTCGCGAAGCGAGTTATTTAAAGTCCTTTGCCTTTCACACACTAGGTTATCAAACTAGCGAGCGAAGCGAGCCTATCACAGTCCCTGAACCAACTCGCGGTCCGAGGAGCTCTCTCGCGAAGCGAGTTATTTAAAGTCCTTTGCCTTTCACACACTTAGTTAACAAACTAGCGAGCGAAGCGAGCTTATTACAGTCCCTGAACCAACTCGCGGTCCGCGGAGCTCTCTCGCGAAGCGAGTTATTTAAAGTCCTTTGCCTTTCACACACTTAGTTAACAAACTAGCGAGCGAAGCGAGCTTATTACAGTCCCTGAACCAACTCGCGGTCCGCGGAGCTCTCTCGCGAAGCGAGTTATTTAAAGTCCTTTGCCTTTCACTCACTTAGTTAACAAACTAGCGAGCGAAGCGAGCTTATTACAGTCCCTGAACCAACTCGCAGTCCGCGGAGCTCTCTCGCGAAGCGAGTTATTTAAAGTCCTTTGCCTTTCACACACTAGGTTATCAAACTAGCGAGCGAAGCGAGCCTATCACAGTCCCTGAACCAACTCGCGGTCCGAGAAGCTCTCTCGCGAAGCGAGTTATTTAAAGTCCTTTGCCTTTCACGCACTAGGTTATCAAACTAGCGAGCGAAGCGAGCTTATTACAGTCCCTGAACCAACTCGCGGCCCGCGGAGCTCTCTCGCGAAGCGAGTTATTTAAAGTCCTTTGCCTTTCACACACTTAGTTAACAAACTAGCGAGCGAAGCGAGCTTATTACAGTCCCTGAACCAACTCGCGGTCCGCGGAGCTCTCTCGCGAAGCGAGTTATTTAAAGTCCTTTGCCTTTCACTCACTTAGTTAACAAACTAGCGAGCGAAGCGAGCTTGTTACAGTCCCTGAACCAACTCGCAGTCCGCGGAGCTCTCTCGCGAAGCGAGTTATTTAAAGTCCTTTCCCTTTCACTCACTTAGTTAACAAACTAGCGAGCGAAGCGAGCTTATTACAGTCCCTGAACCAACTCGCAGTCCGCGGAGCTCTCTCGCGAAGCGAGTTATTTAAAGTCCTTTGCCTTTCACACACTAGGTTATCAAACTAGCGAGCGAAGCGAGCCTATCACAGTCCCTGAACCAACTCGCGGTCCGCGGAGCTTTCTCGCGAAGCGAGTTATTTAAAGTCCTTTGCCTTTCACACACTAGGTTAACAAACTAGCGAGCGAAGCGAGCCTATCACAGTCCCTGAACCATCTCGCAGTCTGCGGAGCTTTCTCGCGAAGCGAGGTATTTAAAGTCCTTTGCCTTTCACACATTAGGTCAACAAACCAGCGAGCGAAGCGAGCCTATCACAGTCCCAGAACCATCTCGCGGTCTGCGGAGCTTTCTCGCGAAGCGAGATATTTAAAGTCCTTTGCCTTTCACACTCTAGGTCAACAAACCAGCGAGCGAAGCGAGCCTATCACATTCCCTGAACTACCTCGCAGTTCGCGGAGCTCTCTCGCGAAGCGAGGTATATAAAGTCCTTTGCTTTTCACACACTAGATCAACAAACCAGCGAGCGAAGCGAGCCTATCACAGTCCCTGAACCAACTCGCGGTCCGCGGAGCTCTCTCGCGAAGCGAGTTATTTAAAGTCTTTTGCCAGCGAGCGAAGCGAGCCTATCACAGTCCCTTAACCTCCTCGCGGTCCGCGGAGCTTTCTCGCGAAGCGAGCTTTCCCAAGTTCCTCCTGCTGTGACGCCGGTCATTCTTTTTCAACTGCTATGGCCCATTAAAATGGCCTAAACTTTTCTTTCTAGGCTTGCGAATCAAATAAAGTTTTCTTTATTCTCCGGAGGACCCGTTTGGAAAACGGGTACCGGCTGCTAGTTGTTTATTATAATTTTATTACGATACAAATATTAAACAATTTAATTAATATTAGTATTTTTATTTTAGTAATAAATATAATAAAATAAAACGAAAATTAATTAAATTAATATAACCTAAGGCCGTATTTTAGTTTAGTCGATAACGACTCAAAACGAAGATGGAGCGATTTCAAACAACGGTTGAAAGAGAGAAAACTCCGATTCGATATCGTTTAATTTGTTATTCGATAGCTATTTTAATCATATTTAAAGCGTGCGCAGTGAGTTAATGTGACGTCATGAGGTCCCACATTAAATTCCCCCCACTCTCAAATTTTCTATTCCATCTATCCTTTATACATATACTCAAGCGTCCTTGGTTATAATCAGGATAAATGCACACTTGTTTGATCCAGCGTTGCCAAATGTATAGTTCTTTTAAGTGGCCCGTGAGGCTTAAGGAAGGACCGTGTGACTTATTTTCGTTAATATTTTTATCTAAAAATTAGTCAAAGAGTCACGCTACCTAAAGCTTTTCACTCATTTTCTGTACACCTTGTATAATTATTTATTTCTAAGGGAATTTATCAGGTAGACGAAATTCTTCCACATATAAAATAAAAACTAAAGGTCTTACAATAAAACTTTTCTATCAAAAATTATTTATTTTTTTAAGATCTACAACTTTTATTTGAAACATTTTCTATCCGAATTAAAAATAAAAAATCGCTGACAGAAAAGTTGCATTTAATGAGTTTTGATTCTAAACAAAAGCTTTTCAGATCATTCCACTATTATAGAAAGCTTAAATTTAAAGTTTGGGTTTAATCCATGTAGCCGTTTATGCACTATCGCGGAAACACACAGATATTTTTCAAAACTCGATGGAATGGACCCAGGGGACCTCAAATACATGTTTGTTGAAATTGGCGATTCGAAAATTTTTACGATCATAATACTTTCCCTTGGACAGGGGTCCGGGGAAAGTAAAAATATATGGTTTCATTTAAAATACGGGAGCTGTTATCGACTCTCGATATAACCGGAAGTGTTAAAATCTTGAAAATATATTCCCTAAAGAGAGTATACTGTTTTACATCCATTGAAAAAGTGTCAATATAATGTAATAATTAGCTTCTACTTTGTTACACATTGTAATTTTAATGAATGTATCACTTTTTAATGGTTTTAATATTTAGACATTGGTAGTTCATATTGTATGAAATAAGTATGAATAAATTATTAAAAATCAACCAATAAAACATAGATTAGATTGAATAACTTTAAATAAATTCTCGACTAGTTTCGGGTTAGTCAATAATTAACAATCCAAGTTATACAAAGGCAAAAGTGATTCTATGAAATAAATATGAATAAATTATTAAAAATGAACCAATAAAATATAGATTAGATTGAATAACTTTAAATTCTCGGCTAGTTTCGGGTTATTAGCCCATTTTCAAGAAATTTTAAATTCTCTTGAAAATGGGATAATAACCCCAACATATCATTATTAAAATAAAAAATTTTGTTGATAAACTGACCCAAGATTCATTAGATGGTTTGTTGAAGCATTGATGATAAACAAACTCTAAGGTTATCGAAACTATAGTCAACAATAAACAATCCAAGTTAAACAAATAAAATATAATATATAAATATATGGATAACTTGTGCCGATCTTTTCGGTCTTTCGAACCTTACTCGTTAGACCAATGTGTTCCATGTACAATGCCTTGATGGTGGTTGAATATTTTACTTAATGAAAGAATTTCATTTCATGGTCGGTCGTATACGTTGTAGACCCAAATTATTGGCGATACCATTTATAAATTAGATAAATGTTGGTGCTTTGTACTATCTTTCCAATTAGGAAATAAAAACTGTTTCATTTATTTAAATTGAAAGAGCAATGAGTTGATGTAGGCAATACATATTGCTATTATCGGAATATGTGGTTGTCTATACTGTGTTATTATTTCAAGATTATTTGTTAACATTTTTTACTTTTTCCTCCATGTTTTAATCAATTAGAATATTATTATAATATATTGTTTTACAATATAAAGTATGTACTCTGTTTTTTTAATATGATTTACTGTGAATAATTGTAGGTCTGACGACCATCTTATAGGGCATACTCTTTTAAGAGTAATTTTATATTTGTGATATGAATCTTTACTCAGCATTGCCCAGCGTCTTATGATATTACCAAAAAATGGTGATTTGTCCATCATGGCACCTTCCCCAAAGAATTCGGTCAAATACGTTTTTGAATAAACATTTAGTAGTAAATGAAAAATTAGAATATTATTATAATTAAAACAATATAAAGTGTGTTCTCTGTTTTTTAATATGATTTACTGTGAATAATTGTAGGTCTGATTTAACAGCAGGGAAAGGAAAGAACGCAAAGTATTTGCTATTTAATTTCTGACTTTCATATAAAAATTACTATTACTATGACTTTTATATTTCATGCAGCAAATTAAATGCTTGGATTACAATATAATACTTGAACAATGCTGCCCCAAACTTATACTAACAGTTTAGTGTTACAAGCACTAAATTTGTTAACAGATGTATATACATTCTAACAAATAGATAATATATATAAAATTATTCAGTGTCATAGTTAACCTTGTGGAGGCCCTGTATCAAACTTTCTGAGGGGGGGCTTTTTCCTGAAAATAAATAAAAAATACACTCAGTACATTAACAAAACGCCCCTCCATAATCCATCCAATTCTCTCTTATACAAAGTAACCAAAATCACTCCCATAAAAGATACTATACTTCGCAGAATGCTTTTCATGCAATAACAACAACTTTGAATTGTTTAAAAATATGTGCATCCTGAGAAATCCCGACATAACTCCCAAATTTAAAAACTCGCCCATCACCCTATTTGAATATAAATCCTCCTTCCATCCTTAAATTAAATCTAACCGCAAAATATATAAAATAATATAGATTTTTATACTGAGCAGAAAGACTTTTGGTCGATAGCCCTTACTTAAGTAGAGTAAAGTTTGTACATACAGATCAAAAGTTGTATATAATATAATTACATGTAAATTCTTAAGTAATAAAGATTTGTTAGTAGTAGTAAAAAAAACACTAAAACACATAAACAAAATATATTTAAAAATAAATAAAAAAAACAACCAAAACAATATATATAAATGTTTTTGTGGTTATATATGTACTTTTCTTGCTTTTTTATTATCTTTAAAATCATTGTTGTATTTGGTAGTTAGTTCATATCATAGATCATAGAATCTTAGTTTGGTTTGAGAAATGAATATGTATAAACAGCCATAATATATGTTCATTCTAGTTAGTATAATTCTGGATCAGATATCGTCTCATCTTCTAATAACTCATCAGAAAGGCGCTTCTTTAACCTTCGTTTTTTATTTTTTTTTTTTAAAATTGGTGTTATGTTCTATTCTTGCTAGATCTCTAGACTCATCCGTTCAGAAGATTTTTTAATAAAATACTGGCTTTTTGTAAAGCTTTCGAAACACGGTTGATGGTTTCAAATAGCTGAGAAAAAAAGTGACTAATACTATAAAATCGTAACTCTCCAGTATATATATTATAATATTTGGACATTCGTCGCGTTCTTCTTTTTTAGTTGAAATTAAATGTAGTTGATATAGAGTTTTATTAACGACTAGATATTTTTTATAGCGAATTAAGCGTTATTTCTCGACGACCATCTTGTAGGGCATATTCTTTTAAGACTAATTTTATATTTTTGATATGAATCTTTACTCAGCATTGCCCAGGGTTTTATGCTATTACCAAAAATGGTGATGTGTTCATCATGGCACCTTCCCCGGTAAATACGATCAAATACGTTTTTGAATAAACAATTAATAGTAAATGAAAAATTATTAATTGGAAAAATGAATTGTTCGGTTCCATACACTGTATATTTGTTTACCCATTTTGATTCGTTGTTGAAATCATTTTGACGTTTTATTTGTCATTAAAATAATTAAATGCTCCACAGCCAATATAAAAATAATTGTTTATTTCTAAGGTAATTTATCACGTAGACGTGACTCTCCATTTTTCACTCATAATAATGGATGCCGGGACGAGTATTCTCGCCTGGACATTATTCAGATACGAAATCAAATCATTATCAAACACCTTTGTTTTGGACTTGGAGAAAAGTTGGTCTCGCTATACGTTAGTTAGCCCAGGTTTCGTATAATGAGATGATTTTTTTTCTCCAAACGTTCAAACTATTTTTGAAAACTTACAAAATATATATTTAAATCATTAGTTAAACCTGTATCGACCAACTATTATGAAAAATAAGACCGATGTGAAGTTACCCACGAATTTCCAATGACGGATTTGTTCGGCTCCTCCACTATGGCGGAGGCGCCGGGTAAATTATTTATTTTAAAAATGATTCACAGCTTATAAACAAATGAAAATATACCAATTATACAAGAACTGTGATAAGATATGTCCAACTTAATTTAAAATATTTTTTATTTTCAATTATTAGCCTCGAATAAAGACTTAGACATATCAGATTCAAGGTCCAAAACGAAGGTGTTTGTCATAATTCAGGAACATGTTTTTCTACTTAGATTGTTGCTAAAGATTTAAATAATCAATAAAATTGGAGGTATGTATTTCGTAACATAAGAAAATATAACGCTCTGCTACGGATTCCTTATAAGGAGACGATATTTATCACTATCTAGATTCTCCGTTTTCCTACTAAATTGTTCATAAAGGTTTAATTACCGATATAAAACAATAAAATCAGGGGTACAAATCCTGTAACTTTTTAAAAATAATGTAAACTCTCAGCCACGGATTTCGCCTAAAGAGATTTAAAATGAGATTTCGTATAATCCGTGGTTAAGCGTTAAAAAAAGTTACGAAATACATACCCCAAATTTTATTATTTTAAATGATTATTTAGACCTATAGCAACAATCTATGAACAAAAACAAGTTTTTGAGTTGTGACAAACACCTTCGTTTTGAACTTAGAAAAGTTCGTCTCTTTATAGGGAATCCGTGGCTGAAGTTTATTTTTTTTAAGTTGCGAAATACATACCCCTGATTTTATTGTTTTAAATGATTATTTAGACCTTTAGCAACAATCTAAGAAGAAAAACAAGTTCCTGAATTGTGACAAACACCTTCGTTTTGGACTTAGAATGTTCGTCTCTCTATACGAAATCCGTGGCTGAAGTTTATAAAAAAAAGTTACGAAATACATACCCCAAATTTTATTGTTTTAAATGATTATTTAGACCTATAGCAACAATCTAAGAACAAAAACAAGTTTCGAATTGTGACAAACACCTTCGTTTTGGACCTTGAATCTGATATGTCTAAGTCTTTATTCGAGGCTAATAATTGAAAGTAAAAATTATTTTAAATTAATTTGGACATATCTAATCACAGTTCTTGTGTAATTGGATTATTTTCATTTGTTTATAAGCTGTGAATCACTTTTAAAATAAATAATTTACCCGGCGCCTCCGCCATGGTGGAGGAGCACAAATCACATGAGTAAAAATAAGTACCTAGATTATGACAAACATCTTCGTTTTGCATTTAGAAAATGTCATCTCTGTATACGAAATCCATGGTTGGAAGTGAAAAAAATAAATAAAATTACGAAATACATGCCCCACATTTAGTACGAGAAAGTAGTAGTAGTATTTTATTTTATTTATTTATTTATTTGAAGGTATTAACTTTTTACAATTTTACAAACTTATAATAATGCTAGACAAATAATAATACAAAAATCACAAAAGAATGAAACAATATCGCATGCATGCTGAAATTATTTATAGAAACAAATATTCAAAATTGTTCATACAGCAAACAAAAAATTTTAAAATAAAAGATTATGCATGAAATGAAGATGCTGTTTGCGAATTACATATCGTGATAAATTAAAAATATCAATGTAATTGAATGTGCGCATTGCTCTAGATATTGGATTATTATAACCGTAATTCGTCGAGTGGTATGGGACTCTAAACAGATGGTGATGTCTCCGGAGGTGTGGTAGTAAGGTACTAAAGTTTAATTGGGCTAAAAGATCACTACAACTTATAAATCCGTTAACAAAATTATACAACATACACAAATATGCAACTAATCTGCGAGATTGCAAATATGGTATATTTAACAATGTACTGATAAAAGTTCTGTCATGATCACCTAAACCAATTCGGTAAGAATAAATTTTGAAAAATTTTAATTGTACACCTTCAATCTTAGAGACATCACAATCTACAGAGGGTGACCACACAGGAGAAGCATACTCCAGCACTGGACGAACTAAGGTTAAATATAAGAATAAGAGTCGTAATGTTTGTAGAGAGAAGTTAAAAGAAAATCGATTGACAAATCCAAGCCTTTGTTTTGCTCTACAAACTATTGAAGCTATGTGATTTTTAAATGATACCTTGCTATCAAATAGTACACCTAAATCGTTTACTACATTAACATCTACCAGAATATTATTGTTAATTACATAGTCATATGACACATTGCACTTTTTACGGGAAAACGTGATTTTATAGCATTTTTCAATATTTAAATATAGCCTGTTAACAAAACACCATTGTTCTAAAGACGATAGATCTTCTTGTAATGCTTTACAATCATTCAATTGAAATTGTTCTAAATATTTTCAGATCGTCTGCGTACATGAGAAAACTAGAGTTGTTTAAATACAAAGAGATATCATTTATAAAAATTAAAAAGAACAATGGTCCACAGTGTGAGCCTTGAGACACACCAGACGAAACATCAATACATTTAGAAAGACAATTATTCGCTTTAACAAATTGTGTTCTCTCACATAGAAAGCTTCTAATCCACTTAATCGTATTTTAACTCATTCCAACGTTATATAATTTCTCTAGTAGTATCCCGTGATGCACGCGATCGAAAGTCTTAGAGGTTTGCAAGCCGACCTCCATTGCCTTGGTTAAGGAAGATTTTAATAAAAGTAAGTTTGTTAAGGTAGATCGTCCACTACAGAATCCATGTTGTTGGGGGATTAATAAGATCTCGCAGGTCCATTTTAATTGTGAAGCGACTAAACTGTCTAATAACTTCGCAATGGTTGATTGTATTGAGATGCCCCTATAATACCTGATGTTTCCACGGTCGCCTGATTTAAATAGTGGTGCGATGTAGATCGATTTCCACGCAGTAGGAAAAATTCCAATTTCTAGCGATTTTTTAAATAATGTGGTAATTGGTTGAGTTAATGTATAAATACATTTCTTCGAAAAGAATGGTGGAATACCATCAGGCCCAATGGTGAAGCAGTCATTTAAAGCATTGATACAGTTAAAAACATCAACCGTTGACACAGATAATTGCATACATTTATCAGATAAATTTTTGTGTACAGTAGGTGTTGTTGGCAAATTATCATTTAAGTAAACTGAGGAAAAAAGTCAGCAAATAACACTATCAGATTTTTCTTCGTCGAGAAACATGCATTTTGGAAAGCCGCTTGTCTTACGCGAATCACTTACAAATGACCAAAATCGTCTCGGTGTAAGATTAATACTTCCCTCGATTTTAATTAAGTATGCTCTGTGTAATATTTTACTTAAAATATTACATTCTGATCTTAGTTTGGCAAAATGTTTGTATTCAACTGGATTTAAAGTGCGTTTATAATGAACGTGTGCAAGTTTCTTCTCGCAAACTAAACGGATCAGTTTTGAGTTAAACCAAGGCGGATATGCGCTGTTTTTCACTCTAATTTTAGGGACAAACATATTAATTGCATTATAGAGAATTTCATAAAATGTATAGGTTGCATTATTTATATTATCATTATTTAGCAATGAGGACCAATTAGTGCTTGCGAGAAAATTATTTATTGAAATATAATCACCGTTTCTAAAATCATATTTAAAATAATCATATGAAGAATTATCCTGCAGGGTTAGGGGAATACTAATGTCATAAGAAATGTGATGAATAGAGTTGGCGCAAATCGCATGAATGCTTGCATTAATGACTACATTCTCAATATTTGAAAAACATAAATCTAGGAAAACATTGCGAGAATTAGGTAGTGAATTTATTTGAAAAATGTTATAATAAATAAATGACTCATTTATGATTTCCACCAGGTCGCACATATTAGAGGAATGAGTTAAAGAATTTTTGTTAACCGACCACAGAGCACCTGGTAGGTTATAGTTTCCACAGATTAAAACATTGTCATTAGGATACGTCGAAAGACATGCCTCAATCGTGGTTTTCATAGGCAACATGATTGGATGAGGGAGGAATGTAAACTGCGCCTATTATTACTGAATTGTTTACTCTGATATACAGTTCTTCAACGCGTGTTGAGTCTAATGTTATTATATGCGATTGGAAACATTTTTTAATGGCGATAAGAACTCTACCACCTCTAGATTTAGTACTAGTGTCGTACGTTCGATCTTGTCTATAAATAATGTAGTCCTTAAAGCCTAGTTCAGCATTAATTATAGTGTCGTCAAGCCATGTTTCAATAAAAATCAAGATAATTATTGGACAATTTAGATTTCATTCCTCCAATATTTTGAAAATACAAAGTTAGTTTTTTTGTGCAATGTTAGATATATTATTGGATGTATCAATTGTTTGTGCGATGTTAGACGTATTATTAGACCCATCAGTTCTCCTGAAAATACGAGACAAAAATACCTAAATATGGACAAACACTTCCGTTTTAGACATTGAATTTGACATATCTAACTCTTGATTCATGGCTAATAAATTAAGGTAAAAATTATTTTAAATTATTGCAGTAATCTAAGATGTGATAATTATAATTGTATAATTGCCTTACTACTACTAAACATCTTTATTCACGTAACATTTATACATAGTTTAGATAATTATTTACAATGTATTTGTAGATTTATATTCACATAAATTACATGAAATGGCTAACGACCAAAGGTCTTTCTGCCTGTCCATGTCTAGTTCTTGTCATTGTTTGTTTAATTTTCATAATTGCTATCATCGTTGTCAAAGTCTGTATTATTTGATGAAATGAAATGATAAAATGTTAATCAGTGTTAAAATATTGTGTTGCCCGGCGCATCCACCATATCAGAGACTGGAAAATCTGTTTAGTAATTTCAAATCGGTTTGTTAAGATTAAAATGCAAGTTTATTATTATAATTTTTAATATACTATTAAAAGTGTTGTATTGAAAATTTCTCGAGATGTTACATATAATTTTGAATTCATGATAATAACATTTTTGAAAATTTTTAATAGATACATATTATCAAAAATTTTCAAAAATTCTACTTCATTATACATTTTTTCTTTTTTTATTTTTTTTATATAAAAAAAGATTTTTTAAGTCTACGTGTTGCTATATTATTTATGTATATTTTAAAGCTTTGTTTTTCGTTTCTTTATTTCTACCTAAAATAAGGTTTTTCCATATACTATAAAATCAAATATCCGGCGTTTCACAAAATGCACATACATTATTCGACAACACTAACCAAAGTAAATTTAGTTGTGCGGGCAGCTCGTTCCCCCGCCGTCCTCCTTGCCTCCTCCTTTATTTTTCAGCTGCTACTCCCAATAGTCGACTCGGACATAATTAATGAATTTTGGTCGTCGCAGAGATAAAAGCCGCACGTCAGCATTTCGAGCGCAAAATATGAATGATCGCCTCGATATTAATAAACGTCCGGCGCAAGTCGGAAAAATGAGAATTGCGTCTGTATTTTCGGAAGCCGCGGACCCAATTATCCACGAATTTGTAAGTGCCGCCATCCCACTAAACGCCCAATCCGCGCCGAAACGAGAGAGTCACCGAGTGATTTGTGTCAGTTGGAATATTTAGATTTTATACGTGGGGATTTTATGGATTTCGTTTATGGGTGGTAATAATTTTGAGGAGACGACACGAGAAGTGGATTTAATATTTTTTTGACAGTTATAAAATATGATGGAGTGTCGCAGAAATGACTCGAGTATGTTCTGTAAGCCATTGAATCTCAATAATAATTTTAGTACGCAATTCAATAAGATATATACTTTTCTTCCGACAAAAATATAATTTTAAATAATTATTAGAAAACTTGACACAATTTGCATATAGAATTTTTAAGAAATATTCAAATTCAATTAACTGTTCAGTTATTCAAAGCTCGACTGAAAGTTTTTCTGCAGCGATTATTGTGTACTTTTAGTTTATCCCATATTTATATTATGTATATACATATATTTTTATTCAGACAATATATATATATATATATATATATATATATATATATATATTCAACAATATAACAATATAAATAATTAAAATACATGTAGGTGTTAGTCTGTCTGGGCTATCGACCAGAGGTCTTTCTGCCCGATATTTAAATTTTACGTATTTTTTTATGTCGATTTTTCTTCTTCTATTAAATTATGAATTTTATAGCTTAACTCAACCCTGAATATACGAATTTCGGTTATTCAAAGCTTGACAGAAATCCTAAAGCGATTCTAGAGCATTGTATCATAGATCAAAATATTACTAATAATATTTTGATCTATGATTGTATAAATTAACAATTGTTAATTAGAGTGCCTACTTTTCATCTTTACACTTTCCCAATCAGGGGGGGTCGGATAATATATGAAATTGGGAAACACGATAATAGTTGTCCACTTGAGCACTGGAGGCGCTGAAGTCTCAAGTGGAAAATTTAAAATACTTTATTTATTTATTTATTTATTTCAATCAACGGACGAGTCCAGTTACAGATTGATTACAAGATATGAAACATTGCAAAATAAAAATTAACACTAAACAATATAAAAAAGACAGTAGACGCAAAAATACAAACAATATGAGCGCAAATTATTCTAAATACATAACAACAGAGTCGAAGAACGCCTTTGAAGATATGCTATTAAATATGTCAATACCCGGATGAAGTGATAAAACATTATTAAATAATGAACACATTGAATATACTGGGGACTTGAGCATAATATTTGTATTTGGGATTGACAACTGGAAAAGACGTTTGTTCCTTGTATTAACAGGCACATTAATATTAATTCGTGCAAGTAAGTCAGAACAATCCATACGATTGTTGAGTATTTTATACAAGGTGGTCACTGTATGTGATTTTCGGCGATTTTCTAAGGAATGTAAGTTGAATTGACGCAATAGTTCAATATAATTATAATCAGTCCCAGGATATGAACCAAACTTCTTAAAGTAAAGATATTTGACAAATTTCTTCTGGATGGCCTCGACCATCAAAGAATATTTTGCGTAGTATGGATCCCAAACGCAACAGGCATATTCAAGTTTAGATCTTACAAACGAATAGTATAGAATTTTAATGGCATCGATATTCTTTAATGGCATCAATTAGCGGTCGATACTACTTTCATGACATGACTATTAAAAGTTAGTTTCTTGTCAAATAACACTCCCAAGTCTTTGAAAGTCTCAACATGGGATAATACAGAGCCATTAATCATATAATCGAACGTTATTTGTGACTTATTCCTAGTAAAAGACAGTGTCTTACATTTTAAAACGTTTAAAGTGATGCTGTTGTTCTTGCACCACGTTACTATAAGGTCGAGATTATGCTGAAGATACACACAATCGTCTAATGTATTTATAGGATGGTAAATTTTCAAATCGTCTGCGAACATTAATATGTTATGATTAACTTCATCAGCAATATCATTTATAAAGCAATTAAACAGTACCGGTCCGAGGTTTGAGCCTTGGGGGACACCCGAAGTTGCAATAAATTGATTCGACTTAAATCCTTTGTAGTCTACAAATAACAGTCTGTTGGTAAGGTAATTGTAAAGCAAATTACAAAGGTTTGTTGAGAGCCCAAATAGGCTAAGCTTATTTACAAGTATACCATGATCGATTCTATCAAAAGCTTTTGATATATCGGTGTAAATTACGTCGACTTGTATACGGTTGTCTAACTAATCCGAGAGAGTTTGCGTCATTAGCAAAATGTTGGATAACGTTGATTTATTAGGTCTAAACCCATGTTGCCTAGAGGATAATTTGTTATTAATGTAGGGATTTATGAATTTACATAATATTAACTCAAAGCATTTAGCAACATTAGAGATGATAGCTATAGGCCGATAATTAAGGACATCTCTTTTATTACCAGATTTAAAAACGGGTACAATGCGTGTACTTTTCCAGCAGTCAGGAACGGTATTGTAAAGGAGACATAAATTAAATATATGAGATAGAGGAAATGCAAGCATATTGCGGCAATCCTTAAGTATTACCGCAGGAATTCCATCAGGGCCCGCGGTGACTTTATAGCTTAGCTTACTAAGGACATCAATTACTAAATCATCCATAACCTTAGAAATGCTAATAAAATCATTTTCAGTGTTAAGGTTATTATAAACAGCATTAATAACAAGTTTAGTGGAAACAGTAAATGATTTAGAAAAGTGTGCAGCAAATGCATTCACTATATCAAGAGGTGAAGATAGAGAAAGATTTTCATATTCCATGACAGGAGGGATAGAGGATTCATGGCGGATGCAATTGATAAAGTTCCAGAACTTGCCCGATTCCTTGGAAATCTTGGTTTCAGTATCACTTATATAAGAGGTATAATCAGCTTTGGAAAGCAGATTTATTTCTGACCTTAATTTAGAATATCTAATTTTAAAGAACTGGGAGAGGGGATTCGAATTTTTTAGCTTCAAATATTTATTTTTCTCCCGAATCTTACTTCTAAGCTTACCTGAAAACCAAGGCGGAAATTTACTAGGACTTAAAGGAACTAAAGGGACATTATCATGAAATACTTCATACAATTTTGTGTAAAAGAACGAACACGCATTTTCTAAAGATTGGATTGTAAAGATATCAGACCAATCTATTGCAAGAATTGAATTGTATAAATCAATAAAATTAGCTTTTTTAAAATTGAAAGAGCGATTAGAGACATTATTTTTGAATATTGCTGATGAATGTGCATTACTTGTAAATAAGTATATATATATATATATAAAAACGAGTATCACAAATGATTACAAATAAAACAATTTACAATTTTTTTTTATTGTTACTCCAAAAATTTAGTGTAGAACAAATTCCATAAAAACATCCTCTAACAGTGTTTCCGCGTTGATACACATTGTCGTGACGGGGGCCCGCTGCATTATGTTCGCACTTGGAATGTACAGCAATGTCTTGATGAGGTCCTTGGGACGTGAAAATTTAATTTAGCTAATAAGTAAGAACAATCAATTTCATTATGCACTAGTTTCCACAGAAATTTAGCGCTTAAAATATCTCGTCTAGAAGATAGCGAAGATGTATTGTGGCGTATTAATAATTCAATATGGTCAAAGCCCCTAATAGGATACACACCATCCAGTTTGTAACTAAGAAATTTAAGAAATTTTCGTTGAACTTTGTCGATTATTATCTGATGACAAGCATAGTTCGGAGACCATATAATATTCAAGTTGGCTAACTATAAAAGTGTAGAATAAAGATTTTAATGTTTCGATGTTGCTAAAATATTTTGAAGTTCTCATTAAAAATCCAAGAGAACGATAGGCAGTAACAGTAATTAAATCTATATGGCTATTAAAAGTCATATGCGAGTCAAACGTTACACCAAGATCGTTAATAGATGTTCTCTGTGACAGTTGTTGTTCATTAATTTTATATATAGATAACAATGGGGATTTTCCTCGATGAAATACCATTGAATAACACCTATCAACATTTAGCCTTAGTCCGTTTGCGTCACACCAACTTGCAAGAGTATTTAAATTATTTTGTAAAACTTCTACGTCTTGTCTAGTCCTTACTTCTAGTCGATTACTTAAATAAGACTCTATGAGCTTAATGCTTGACGGAGATAGACCCATAATGTACATTTTTTTAAAAAGCATGATCAAGGGTATCAAATGCACGAGAAAAATCTGTATATAATACATCAACTTGACCACGTCTGTCTAGGATCTCACAAACGTATTGGGTTAATGATGCCAAGTTAGTAACTGTGGAACGCTTTGGAACAAATCCGTGCTGTTGAGTAGATATATGGGGACCTACGTTAGAATAAATATCTGTATAGATCACCTGCTCAAATACTTTTGCAAAATTAGATAGTATAGAAATACCTTTGTAGTTCTCTAATATTGATTTGTCCCCTTTTTTATACACTGGACATATTCTCGCTCTCTTCCACATATCCGGAAAAATACCCATATTAATGGCTTTGTTGATAATTATAGTTAATGGTTTTTATAGAAAGTATCTGCAGTCTCGCACAAGCAATCTCGAAATTAAATCATCCCCCGTAGTAAATTTGTTAGAAAACTTGGACATAATTTTAATCAAGCGATCTTCAGTGGTAGGGGAAATAGAGAAAGATGAATTAAGGTTAAATATTTCCCTATTGCTATATATAGTCGAATTTAGTGATATCAAGCGAAAGTCATTCGAGAAAGTTTCAGCAAATGCATTGACAATATCTTGTGGATCAGTGAAGTCCTTTGAGTTGTTACTTAGTTTACAAGGTATTCTGGACTGTTGTTTTTTACAATTTAAGAAGTTCCATAATAAATTGGGATTATCCTTAATGTTACTTTCAACATCTGTTAAATATTTATTATATGCTTCAGCAATTAAGAATTTTGAGATTAAATTAAATTCATTTAAATAAATGATATTTTTAGTATTGAGCCATTTCTTTCTGAAATATATTTTATTTTTTAGATGTATTTTTATTTCTGACGTAAACCAGGGCGGATATAAGTTGATAACTGCATATATAGAATTATAAAATATGTCAACTGATTCATTTACATCATTACATTGTTCTAGATATGACCAATCAATTAAGCTAAGATCCTGGTACAATAACTGGAAATTTGCTTTCCGAAAATTATAATGAAAATTATTTCTGGCAGGATTTTTTTTACATGTGTAACTGTTATATTATGAAGAAAAATTTCAAGTGCTGGATGAAATATGTCTTCTGGAATAATAGGTGTTTCAGAGTGTTCGACGGTAATATTGTTTTGAACATTAGATAAACATAAATCAAGTAATATATCGTTGTTATTCGTAATGTAATTAAACTGTTTTATATCAAGTACATTTATAAGATGGCGAAGGTTACTTAATTTAGCTGATGGTGAATTATTAATAAAATTTGGCAAATTGAAATCACCGACAATTAAAAAGTCGCTACTTATTAGTAAAATTTCTAGATAACTTGTAAATCTTTCAAAGTCATCACTTTGTAAGTCTGGAGGTACATAAACAACACCAAGTATAATATATTTTGATCCAATCATGCATTTACACAGAAGGAGATCTATTAGTGGGACAACATTAGTGATATTTGATGTGTCAATAACGTTATACATAATTGATTCATTAAGAACCATTAAAACTCCACCGCCTTTCTATCGATTGACAGATGAAAACTGTCGATCACTGCGTAAAACATTATAGTATTGAGGAAAAAGTTCACTATTTAATACTGAATTACTTAACCAAGTTTCCGTAATTAAGATTATATCATATGACAAATCGCAGCAGTTCGTGTAAAATGTGTGAGTCTTAGAGTTCAGTCCACGAGAATTTTGATAATACAAATTCAGAGTTTTTCTTTTACCGTTGGAACTATCTAGTTTTCCGAAGACACGATTGTTGGAATACCATTACGGTATTTTATTTTTAGATTGGATTCATCTTTGAACTGGCGATCTATAAGCTCGTTTTTAACAGATTTATATAACTTCACTTGCATGTGAGTTTTATCTATTGATACGGATATATTTGGCCATTTCCTGTCCGTTCTATTTTTAACAAACTTTGCAATAAAATTGCGAACAGCTTCATTAGATGGAAGCTGAACCCGAATTGGCCGCTTACATGTTTCTCGGGATGGATCAAATCTTCCTAATCGAAGTGGGCTAAATATTTGATCAGATATATTTAGTTCTGCTGTAATGCCATTCACTGTAGCTACATCTAACCGCCTTTGTTCATCCTTAGAATTACCCGATTCAATGCAACCATAAATTATAATATTGCATGACCTTTTATTACGTTCATAAATTTCATTGATCACAACTTCAGTATTAACAGTTGAATTAGAAATAGCAAGGGTTGTAGGAGAATTGTCTTCCGGGTTATTACGTCTCTCCACGTTCACGTACTCAGGATATCTTCTTTTAATTCATTTATTATTGATAATAACTTTGGTATTTGATGGAGACCTTGTTCACAATTTAGGCATATATATTTTATACGAAGTTTGGAATTTGGACGCAGCTCAAAACATTTTAATTTTATGGCAGTTAATTCCGAGCAAGTAACGTGTATTGCCTTATTACAACCATCGCATCTTATAAATGATTTTTCTACATTTTCATTAACAATTAAGTTGTATTTGATACATAGCATTGTTTTAATTAGATGGTATTATTAACAAGGAAACACACTTCACCTCACAGGGTCTATTGTGAGGACTTTTATTGCACAAACAAGACAGACCACGGAAAGGTATAGGCAAATAGACACAAGGAAATGGTGAATAATTATATGCAACTACATGCAACACAATTCAAAACAAAAAATATCTATTATTTACGCTGAACATAATTCAAAACAAATAAATAATTTAGCGGTCATTAATAATGATTCATTCTTTAGAATCCGATAAGGCAATGAACTTTCGATATGCGTAAAGCAAAAACTAAATCACGGCCATTAGCACAAAAAAAAGTGCGAAAGAGCGATGAATTGGAGCGTTTATCAATTAACCTCAGTTTTCATTTACTGCAAAATGTTTAAATTACACGAGACCAACGCAATATTGTTGAATTAAAATTTAAAGGTAAAAGGTATAACTATTTGATCTTGCAAAAACTTATGAAATTGCGGCTTGTATTTACCAACCATTTGCTAGTTTCACTGACCTTTAAGCATTGAAATGGTCACATCGTGACTGAAATATATATTTGCAATCAATAAATTTTATGAAGGAAGAAAACTCAATCTTTCATTTAATAGTACACTTTTATTTGTATGCAATAAATACGACGTTTGGGAATGCACTTCTCTTACTAGTTAATTATTAATTGTATAGGAATATCTACCTGAATATATACAAATACGTAAATTATTGTTTGTTGTAAACAATTTGAATGGAGAATTTACGGAAAGTTAAAGTTAACTTGTAAAGGAATATTTTTAATTTAATTTTTTAACGTATCACCTGTCAGAAAATAAATAACTCATTTCCAAGACCACCCAGACTGAACGGTGAGCTTCCCCGTTATCCGACCGATATGTTAATCACCACGAAGACCACCCCTAAATATCTCTTCACGCTAGAAAGGATCGCCTCCGCGAAACAATTCCCTCTCGTTCATTCTCCTGGATCGGGCGAGGCTTCCTTTTGATCAGCGTTTCAGAGAAGCGTCTCGTTGGTCGTAAAGTGTGCAGACACGAGGAAGGTATAAATCGGCCCGGTGACTTTAACGGCCCTCCTCTTCTCCACCGGCATTGGTGATCCTCTCCTTCTATAAAAATATGAGGGGACTCGGAGGCGCTTTCTAAAATTATTTCGAAATTCATCGCCCGGTCCGAGTGGTAAATCACCGCGCGTGTTGTAAAACCATCCAGCGAAAAGTGTCTGACGGAAGTGCTATTGTTAATTGTTTAGGTGATGGGTTTATGTCTTCTAATTTAGAAAAGATTGCTTTTTTGAAAGCGTTCGTGATTTATTGTTATTGGTCCGGATTAATCAAATTATAGGAGTCAAAAATGATTATACAAAAAAATAACATACATTTAAGAATATATGGATTTTATTAATATTTTAACAAATCTCTCTAATTGGTATCTTAAAAATTCGCTACGAATCCCGTCGTATACAATCTCTTTATCTTTATGCTTTTATATAAATATCCTCCCGATTTGTTATTTAATTTCATATTATCACTTTACGATATCAAGAAAGGTAATTAGTGCTTTATTCGTCGAATTAATTACGATATCAAACTAAATGATGCATGGAAATGACGGAATGGTCGACAGTCATTTGGCATTTCATGATTTCTTATTGATTTCAAAAAGGAATTGCAAGGGAACACTTTTAATCTCATTTTTTTCATTTTTTTAATATATCACCTGTCTGTGTGCCTGTTAATAAAGATGTGTATAGATATTATTTTAAACAGAATATAATAAAAAAGTCAAGTATATAAATCAATTTAAATAAATTAAAGAGAAACCCTAATATAAGTTGTGTCATAGGTGACCCTGCATGTAATCCAGATGGATACCATCCGCCTTTGCATATAGATTTTGATGCTGCAATTGCCAATGGTGATTCAAATGAGGAATTTCATTTGGACAATGGGAACTCAGACCCGCGTCTAGCAGTTTCGGCGCCGTCGTGCAAAATTTGATATGCCGCCTCTTTTTATTATAAAAGGAATTGCATTTTAGGTATTAAAGAAAGGAACATACGTAAAAATATAAGAAAATTAAATAAACGTGTATAATATATATAAAAAAATGCATTTATATAAACATAACATAATATGTAGACTCTGATACAAACATAAACATTATAAATAAAATATAACAATTTTAAACCCAACGAATATTACATGTATAGTGAAATTATATAAAAATGTATTATTCAATAAAATAAAAACATTAAAAAACTGAATTTTTCGAGCTTTTGCTTTCGCAAAATCATGAATTAATGTATCAATACTTAGTTCGTTTAGTAGATCACATTCTATAGATATAGTGGCAAGATTATTCAATCTGTTGTAAATGAATTCGTTAAATTATTATTAATTAAATAATTTAAAATTCCTTCTGGAGAATGCATGGAATTGACATTTATTTTATATAAAAAGTGTAATTCTTTTACAAGCTCTAGACCAATAATATCGCGTTCATTTTGTTTCTCATCTGTAAATATCTTCTCCACATTTTCACACAATGTTATTTGTTCTTGTTTAGAATAATCTTTGAATTTATCCAAATTCCATAAGAACTCAACATTTGTTGCATATGAAGATAAACTTTGGAATCGTTCTTCTATGGAATTATTTATTATATCTAAAGTATGGAAAAAAACAATTAACTTTAAAGTTTAATGTGTCGTCAATTATTGGTTCATCATCGCCTTCATAATCAAACAGTTTTTTATTCTACGTGGTCTCAAGCCCCTAAGAACGGAAAATTGTGGATCTTGTATATCTAAATTATTAACCATTTCTTTCGCTTTTTCTAGGAGCTCATTGAAACCTTCGTCAGATTGATATTCATTTAAACATTCTTTCAAATTACTTAAATATGTGCAACACCCTTACATTTAATTTAGGTCTCTGAAGAATTTTACTTACTATATTAATTTTACTTAAAACATCGTGCCAAAAAATTAGAAGACAAATGAATTCAAAATGCTTCAATTTATTCGCTAACGAGACTGCTAAATGTTTTACACTCTTTTCGAAGTTTCCTTCACTTATTTCAAACAGCGCATCATACATTTCACCAAGATAGTACCTTAAAGGTGTTATGGCATCTATTCTACTAGACCAGCGAGTATCAGATAATGGTTTTACAGTTAATTGTGTTACGTTACTTCTTAAGAACAGATCGTTCATCGTTTGGTAGAGGCTGAAAAGAATACAAACAGTTCTTCAACCAATGAAACGAAATTAATAACTAAATTTAAACTATGGTTACAGCATGGAACAAAGAAAGCTCGCGGATTTAAATCTAAAATTTTTCTTTGTAAGCCCCCGCAAATCATTTATATTTATACCCTCTTTTTGTAATGTAGATAAAAGAAATTTAGTTAAGCCTTCTCCAGTTGTGTCTTCTATTGGACAAAATAGCAAAAAGTGTTCTTCTATACTAATTCCTGAACTTTTTAAATTAACTAACCGTATAGAGACAGAAATTTGTTCTTGATGACTAATGTCAGGGGTACAGTGCAACAAAATTGAAAAATATTTTGCCTTTTTTGTTAATTCTACAATCATATTAATAATTTCATTTTGTATTTTATCACCTAGATAATGTTTGAAATTGATTTGTGTTTGGGACCGTTTAACATGCTCTGCCATAATTGGGTCAAATTTCGAAATCATTTCCACACATTTTAAAAAATTGCCATTACTTTTCTGAAATAACTTGTTACTACTTCCACGAAAAGCTAATTTAAAAATTGAATTATATAAAAAAATCGTTCAATAACGGAACGCCAATATTTGGTTTCTCTTTTTAATACGTTTTGAATGTCTGCATCGATTATTTCATTTTTATTGAATCGTTTGGTAAGATCGAGCCATTTTAAAACGTTTTCCAAATGTAATTTACTTTTTCCATGAATTTGTAAATGTTCACTTAAATGCTGCCAGTTATTATAACCGTTTTCATCATTGAGTCGAATAGATTTAATTTCACTATCGTAAAAATTTTGCAACAATAACAGAACACTGATTTTTTTGCTTCAGAATACAGTAGCCAAAAACGTAAAATTTTTTCTTTGTTCGGTAAAATTCTGTGGAAATATTTATTCGAAAATTTACGTCCCGACGTGCTTGGATAAATATCCACTTTAGTCTGATAATAAGAAGGTCCACGTTCAATTAATTCTTGGATATTTGTTGAATTTATTTGTTTTGGCCACAGTGCAACATCTTTAGATATTTGTTTTATATCTTCTGCTGAGGTTGTACTACATGAATGAATGAATCCGTCTGCTGTGAAACATGATGGCGTATTAAGAATATTTATTTCTTGCACTGACGACTCGGTTACACTTGGAAGCTGAGAATCTTCGTTTTGATTGAGTGGTTGTTGGTGAGTTTCAGGCTTTGAAAAAAATTTGTAATTTTAATATGTGACCTTTGTTCTTCTTCTTTTGTAAATTTTGCCACCCAGAATTCTTTTTTCTCTTAATAAAATATTTTAATAAATATTTTTTCGATTCATTTATATTCAAAAATATTATGATCGTAGTATTTTCAAAATTCGTTTGCTCTACATATGTTTTTTCTGTATGAATATAAAATCAATAATAATTGAATCGGTGATTTTAGAAGGAACTATGTCCATATATTTACGTTTCACTTATTGACCGTTTGTCAAATAAATGTCACATGCAGGACGATTCAGGTAATCAGTAACAACTCATTTTAATGCCTAAATTGTGCACATATCACTAATGATAAAGGAAACTGAGAAAATTCAATAATTGAGAGTAAATTCCTTTAAAATATTACTGATTTAATTGTTAATGATATTTTGAAATTTTGTTTAATTATTTTCTACATTTCACTATCACTTCAACCATTACTGACTATTAATTGTAAAATAATAATATCTATGGGTTGGTGATTGCGCGAATTTTCGACATTAGCCCTTTTATCACCAAGCCTTGGATATAAAACAAAATAAAAAAATGCACAAACTGCAAATTAATCGAATATATTATGATATAGGTGATGTTATTTAATTGATTAACTGCCGATGCTGGGTGTTTATTAAATGTACAATAATTTAATTGCTGATATGGTTAGAGCCTGGTTCTTAATTCAATTAATCACTATATATATTTTTTATTTTATAAAATTAAAAATAATTATTAATACTTACATGCTGCTCGTCAGAATAGGAAAACAATTTTCACAAAATTTAACACAAATGCAATGACTGGCTTCGACAAGAATTGGATTAGAAATGAGTGACATTATTTTAATAATGCATTAAAGCATTGAATTATCTTTATTCAATGCATAAAAGGTTCTATTTGATACAAGATAAATAAACCTAAAAACTGCTGCAAACGCTGAAATCCCTTATTTAACGAGATGTTTATAAAACAAACAACTCACGCCTAGAAGAATAACAGCGAGATACAAGTACACACGCATCTTGTCTGGCGATATCCCAAAATTATAAATGATCCGAAATAATAATGGCTATAAAATCAAGTGGCATGCGAAGTTATTTAATAAAACAAATATATAATAACTTTTTTTCTGGATTAAAATTTAAAGCAAATAATTTTTATATAATTTTGAGGTGTTCTTTTTCAGCGCAATATTTTAAATTGTTTTCAGCCATGACCGTATTTTTTGTAGTATTTATTTTTATGTAAAAACAAAGAAGTAACAGGTTAAATGTTATTGGATAATGTTCAATGATTGACCAATTTTGGCGCCGCCGCGAAATACACATAGCAGACAAAACTTGAAATGCAGTTTTGAATTGTCATTATTAAATACTTATAATAATTAGAAAATATTAATTTGGTTGAGGGCGCCGATTGCCCAAAGTCAATAATGCACAGGAGCAAACGTAGAAAATATTAATTGAATTGAGGGGGAGCCAATTTAAGGTTTATGATTAATGTCTCTATTATTTTCATTGCTCAGAGTCAATATTGCCCTGAAGCAAATTTAGAAATTTTTTATTTGAATGAGGTTTATTTAAGGTTTTACATTTTTCTATTATTTTCATGGACGCCAAGTGCCCACAGTCAATAATGCACAGAAGCCAATTTAGAAAATACTAATTTCGTTGAGGGGGCGCCTATTTAAGGTTTATAAATTTCTCCATTATTGTCATGGGCGCCGAGTGCCCAGACCCAAAGTGTTCTTAGAGTTCGGACGCGCCTTCTTTTTTCTCAGTGTCGATTATTGTTATTATAGTTTTTTTTTTTTTGAAGTCTTGGAAATTTTGGCGCCCCTCTGGAGCTGGTGCCGACTTTGCACGTATGGTAGGCGCGGGCCTGTGGGAACTGTACTATTAATGCTATTTGTAATGAATTAAACAGTGTAAATTGGGTATACTATTTGGAATCCGATTGTATTAATTATGCTGTAGAAATGTTTTATAAAATATTACACAATATTTTGTATAAACATGTTCCAGTTAGGAAAAAAGTAGTCTCATTTTCCTAAATATTTTTCGCCAGCTTTAATTAAGTTAATTAAAGATAAACGTTTAGCACACTCAAAATTTAAAAATACCGGATGCATTAAAGACTGCAACAACTTCTCTAAATTAAGATCAGATTGAAAAAGACTCATTCAAAATGACCACCTTATCTACATTCATGATATTGAAAATAACATACAAAATTATGTTAATGCTTTCTGGAAATACTGTAAATCGAACCAGATAGTGTAGGCTCATTTCCATCATGTATGCATAAAGGAACAGCTATGACTACTTCTAATATAGATATACCCAATTTATTTTCCAATTTTTCTCACTCTGATAATTCCAGTGTGGGCCCTATTTTTACCATGGAGTCAAATATAATTTTCAATGATCTTCATCTTACTGAATCTGATATCGTAGAATCAATTTCTGACATCAAGACAAACAGTTCTCCTGGTCCTGATGGAATTCCTCCGTCAATAATTAAAGTATGTAGCAATATGCTATGCTTTCCTATAACCTTGCTGTTCAACAAATCTCTTCATGATGGTTAGTTTCCTACTGTCTGGAAATTGCTATATCTTTCCTGTTTTTAAGTCAGGTATCAAAAATGATGTACAAAATTATCGTCCGATAGCCATTCAATCATGTATTCCGAAATTGTTAGACAAAATTGTCTATAAATATATGATGATGCACTTTACACCCTCAATAATTGATCAACAACATGGATTCTTTCCATCAAGATCAACACAATCGAATCTATTTATATATTCGAACTTTATATCGGACGCTCTGGAAAAAGGCTCGGTGGTGGATTCGATCTATACCGACTTCTCCAAGGCCTTTGACAGGGTTAATCATATCAGGCTCTTGTATAAACACTGCTCTTATGACGTTTCTGGACGCATGCTTGAATGGTTACGGTCCTTTATTTGTAACAGGGAAATGTTGGTTAGAGTAAATAACATCACCTCTGATGTTATAATTAAAGCAACCTCCGGTGTGCCACAAAGCTCCCACTTAGGACCGTTATTATTTCTTATAATTGTCAATGATATTGCTAAAAATATTATTTTTAATATTCTTCTGTATGCAGATGATATGAAAGTTTTTCGGAATATAAAGTCAATTTATGACTGCAATACTCTTCAAAATGATTTAAATCAGATTATGATTTAGTGTAATGATAATAATCTATACTTAAATATATATAAGTATAAGTATACGTTTTTCGGTTAAAAAATATTTAATATTACCTTTTGAATATTCATTAAATAATCTTATCCTCCAGTTTGTTGACTGAATTAATGATTTAGGTGTCTTGTTTGATGTTAAACTTCAATTCAATAATCGTACAACATTATATCTGCTAAGGCGTTACAGATATTTGGCTTTATACGTAGATTTACTTTACATTTTAATTCAATCAGAACTTTTATATCTGTCTATGTATCTTTTGTAAGGCCCATTTTAGACTTCTGCTCTATTATATGATCACCGATCAATGATAAAATTGATTTGTTTTCACTGTCATGTACTCTATCATCATTATTATATGATACTTAAATATCTTGGGCTTCTCCCATTATATAAACGAAGAATCTATTCCTCTTTATGTTTCGCGTACCGTATATTAAATAGTATAATTAATTGTTCTGTGATAGTCGCATTTATTTTATTATACGTTCCAACGATTGTTTGCCAGCGAGTATCACGCAACAAATTATGCATATAAAAGCACTAGAAATGTTTTGTATTGTAAATTTATTGATGTTTTTAGGGTGAGTTTGCGATTTTTCAAACGCAATTGTAAAAATGTGTGTATGTATACATATATATGCATGTATGTATGTGTATATACATATATATTTGCTTTAATTATTATTCATATTTTTTTATTTTTATCTATTATTTCTATTTTCCATATATCTGGGAACTATTGCTTATTTTTATTGTATTTATTTTATGTGTGTGAAGCTGGCAATGAATCCAGCAATGAACCCGGCGCCTCCACACTGAGACATTTTTTTCAAAAATATTTATTTAAAGGAAAACAACACTTATTTAATCGTTTATTCATAATTATAACTAATAGCAAGGTCAAGTGAATACAACAGAATCAAATTTATTCCTATAAATTCTAAAATATTCATAATACATATACTTTAAAAAACTGAAAATAGCGTTTTTTTATAAACAATATTTCCCAAACGGCGCACTTTTTTTCCAATTTTCTTTCAGAAATAGTTTAAACAATGTTTTTAGAGGTAATATAAACAGTCAGAAATGCGTGCCCATTTATGATTTGACTATAAACAAATTCATTGCTGAGTCGTATCTGGAATGCCAGACAACATTTTGAAAATAACAATTTGCAAAGTAGTTTGTTTTTAATTTAGGAATAGTTAAATACATTTTGCTTTATATGAACACATTTCACAAAGATAATTTTCATCTAAATGTTTTAAATTCGTAGAAATTGTCGTTCGCAAACTTTACATGTATTAGCAATGTCGTTGGAATTTTTGTTACTTATACCGCAATATAAACAAGCAGTCTTGATATCATCAGACTCATTTATAATTAAGTATTGAATATATTTTCTAACATTAGTTCGATTAAATTTTTGCATTGGTGAATTATTTATTAAATTCAGGGCATAATATATTTGTTTTTTTAATTACTGTCTCTGTTACAATTGACAGATATCCCATCAACATTCCAATTTTAAAATTAAGAATACTAAAAATTAAGAATAATATGACGTGTCTTAAAATAGAAAAAAACAAAGCGGCCATGGACAAATTAAAAAAAATTATTATTATTTATATATTAGAAATGATTAAGTTCTAATATCAGTTCTGTCAAAAAGTAACCCACAATAAAATAAATAACTACTCTACAAGAATGTCCATCAATATCCTAGACATAAGTTAAAAACAACACAAGATATTGTTCAATAATCATCAACAATATTATTTAATTCTTTACTACTCAAATAGAAGCAAAAATTAACAGTTACCCTAAATAACTATCTCCTAGAATGAGAACCGTACTCATTGGGAGAATTTATAAATAAGTAAATATAATAGTATGTTTAAACGTAAGGTATAATTACTTCAGTAGTGACTAGTGTGTATGTATGTGAATATATATATATATATATATATATATATATATATATATATATATATATTTATATATATAAAATGTAGTGTTAGATAATTTTAGAAATTAATAAATACATATATCTTGCTATTTTTACTTAATCGGAGCTATTCCGTAGGGGAAATGTTAAGTTTAATGTTTAGCATATAAGTTGTAGATTTAATAACGCTGACACTACTCTCGCTTTATAATTATGCAATTTGAAAATAATGATATTTTACTATTATTATTATTAATGAAATATTGCATCAATATTAAAAATACAAGTTCATACACACAGGTGCATTTTATTCATATGATATTTTTTTCAATGGTTCAAATAATTATGGTGATTTGTTACAATTTCTAATTTAAATTTCAATTTGACATATTGAAATTAATATTAAAAATTCTCAAGTGAATCATTTCATAAAACTAATTGCAGTGGAAGCAATGAAACGTCAACAATGACAAGAATAAACAATTTTAGCTAAAACAATCTTACACAAAATGTTTTTGAAAAATTAAGAATCTATATATTTCTATTACGAATAAGGAACAATAAAGCCAAATACCATTTTTCTGGAAAGCGTAAAGGGTGAATCGGTACACAGTTAACCTGTCACATTTACGAAAAACAGATGACCAGTTTTTTTAACGCCTACAGCTGGGCTATTGACCGTTGGTCAAGAACAAAATTATGATAATGAAGGTAGAGAGGAGGTACATCTTTGATTTTCTAAAAATGTAAACGGAATATGTGTTTAGCATTTGCTTTTACAATTAAAGAAGGAATAAACAAATATACTGCACCAATTTATGATTGTTTGTATTACATATAAGAACATGCCCGTTCGTAAATTAGTTTAATTTTCATTTTTTTTTATTTATGGAGTTACGTGAAGATCAAATTAAATTGATAAATAAAGCAATAATAACATTTCTTCACAATGTGTGAAGACAAACTATGAACGGGCACGCATTTCTGATTATTTATATTACTTCAAGAAACATTGTTTAAACTATTTCTGAAAGAAAATTGGAAAAAAAGTGCGCCGTTTGGGAAATATTGTTTATAAAAAAAACGCTATTTTCCGATTTTTAAAGTATATGTATTATGAATATTTTAGAATTTATAGGAATAAATTTGATTCATTTGTATTCACTTGACCTTGCTATTAGTTATAATTATGAATAAACGATTAAACAAGTGTTGTTTTCCTTTAAATAAATATTTTTCAAAAAAAAGTCTCAGTGTGGAAGCGCCGGGTCCATTGCTGCTAGCTTCACACACATATTTATTTTCTATTAATGAAATGGCCTACGATATGAATAAATAAATATTAATGGAAAAGAGTATTCATTCTCTTGTTCACAGCTATTTAATAAATTAAATTTAAAAGATTACTATTTAAAAATAAACAGTAAATTTTCTTCAAACTCGTGTGTTTGCCGATCATATTAAATTAATCGAAATGCTCCTCACTATCAAGCTAAGGAAATCCATAAAACTTGTGACGATTCGTTAAAATTATAAATGGCGAAACCAGGAAATTACGTTACATAATATTTTCGTTACGGAATAGACTTTACTGTTGGCAAAATTATTTGGATTATTCCACACAATGTACTTCAACTCACCTTACCTGAGGTGCAATTAGCTGTCTAAGAATAACAATGGGTCCGCGATATGTTGCGACAAACAGACATAAATGAATAGAGGTAGGAAGTATCATACAGGCGTGTTTGTTTCTGTATATTGTGTAAACGGGAACAATCCGTATATTATAGGATATTATTTATAATAAAAAATTGTATATTAAATATGAATTAATTTGAGTTTACATTTAATGGAATACATGTTTTTAATGTATTTAAAATGTTTCATAATAAATCTTTGATTTTCTTCTCATTAACCACTTGATGAAACATGATAACATTATTAATTTTACAGGGATATTATTATTATGTTCTTTTTAGTTCCCCAGTTATTATTACCAGGAATAATTTAAATAAATTAAATATAAATATAATAGAAAAAAGGATTTATTCTCTTGGTCACTGCAATTTAAATAAATTAAATATAAAGAATTTGAAAATAATTAATTAATCATTTTTCATTTCACAAAATGTCTATCATTAGACATTTGTTGAAGTACTTATGTAACAAAAGTCAGAATGTCACAGTAGCTAAAAGGAAAATAATTTATTAATTGATTAATAAATTATTTTCACAGTAGCTAAATGGAAAATAATTTATTGTTACATAAGTACTTTAACAAATGTCCAATAATAGACATTTGCTTTTGCATAACAATAACATATTGTGTAATGCAAAAAAAAATTGAATCGAAAATATTTAATGCAAAAAACAAAACAAAAATGAAAGTTACGTAATATAAGCCTATCTGCAGACACGTGTTTCGGGATTTGATCCCTCGTCAGTACAGCTGTGCTTTCACTTTTTTTCATTCCCTGGTGTAATTTCACCGTATAAAATTTGTATTTTATACGACTACAGCGCCATCTACTGGAAAACAAAAAAGTGTTTCAAACAAAATCTACGTATTTTTTTGCGGAGAATCCGAATCCGCTATAAAAAATAGGGGTTCCCATTTGAAATTCGCAACTTGACCCACATCCCACCCCCAGGGGGTTCGTATCATACAATAGGCCTCTCTGAGACATTCGAAACATTTATTGATAAGATTCTTGGTTTACAATATATTTACTTGTCTGAAGATAAAAGAATCACCCTGTATATAAATACATATATGTATATATACATACACTCACAATAACAATTAAATTATTTAAAAATATTAACCTCATAAATTCATATTAGCTTATATATATAACATTAATCCTACACCCATATGGGTAGAAAGGGTCATTGAATATATATATAACATTACAAAAAGCTATATAAATAGCATATTAAAATATCAATTATGGAAATAATAAATCTCAACATTTATATTACCCGGTTCATAAGTGTTAAACAAAATGTTCTTCAGGTATTTTTTAAACTTGCGCTCCGAGTTTATAGCTTCCCTGTATTGTTGTATTACGTTGTAGACCTTAGGTAAAATATATTCAAGTGACCTTTGCCCTATGCTTGATTTTATTTTCGGTACAACTGGATCGCCCTTCCCTCTGGTGTTATAGTTATATGCTTTGATTCCAACCTTGTATATATATAATTGACATATATTCATGGTGCATGTTTCTTTATATAGCTGGTCAGTTGGATACCATATTGGTTTGTTGAACAATGTTTTAATAATTCGTTTTTGAATTACTTGTAGTGGCTTTATGTACGTATCCCTAGCAGACTTAGACCATAGTATAAGTGACTTTGCACGAGTGAGTAGTACATATTTTTTATGATCTGAATCCAGGAAGCCTGAGATTTTCTTGATTAAACAAAATGTGTACCTTAGTTTTTTTATTAGCTGGCTGATGTGTTTATCCCATCTTAGATTCGGATCAATAATTACTCCTAGGTAGTTAATTTCTTGAGAAACTCCTATGTAAGTTGTTCTTTGGTTGTTATCTACTATTAGTTCCTGGAACGTAGGGAGACTGTTGTGACACGAAAACGGCAAGAATTTGGTCTTTTCTATATTTATTGACAGCATGTTACTATTTAGGTATTTAAATATTTTTATTTCAAGTCTTGCTCTACTTTGATCTTAAGGCTCTTCCAGCTAGTATCTTCGCAGAAGATAGCCGTATCAGCCGGAAATTAGTGATCCCGTAGATCCAATATCAAATATGTCGTTTATGTAAACTAGAAACAGGATTGGTCCCAAAACAGTTCCTTGAGGAATTACACATTCTACTGTCTTCTCTATGCTTGAGGATCCATTCATATCCACGTTTTGGGTTCTTCCAGTAATGAACGATTTCAGTATATTTTTTGGTAATCCTCTAACGCCTATACATTCTAACTTGTTTAGCAGAATTTAGCCTTTTGCAGGTCTAAAAAAAACACATAAGGACTTTTTACTTTTGTCTAAACTTGCATAGGTCTTACGAAGTAGGGCATTTAAATAGATTAAAATAACAAACAATTATTGGTCGGAATTGTTAAGTATCACAAAATCGTGGAAATATCTGTTTATTTCATCGTAATTTTTTTGATTAATTAGGATATTAATTAACCAAAATATATACAGGTCGTTTTAAACTTTGAAATTTCATCGATTTTCTGTTGGAAACCGTGGATAAGAAAAAAATTTTAAAAAAAACAGTTAAAATAAAAAAAACTTTTTGTTATTTGATGTGGTTCCTAAGACCCCCAGAAACAATCTAAAACAAAGAAATCGAAAATTAAAGGCGCCAAAGTTGTTCGTTTTGAACTTTGAAATTTCATCGATTTTCTCTTGGAAACCGTGGATAAGAAAAAAAAAAATAAAAAAATAAACATTTTATAGCTTGATATAAGATATCTAGTAATAATCTAAGACAAAGAAATCGGAAATTAAAGGCGCTAAAGTCGGTCGTTTAGAACTTTGAAATCTAACCGATTTTCTGTTGAAAACCGTGGATAAGAAAAAAAATAGTTAAAATAAAAAAAATAAACTTTTTTTGTTATTTTATGTGGTTTTTAAGAGCCCCAGAAACAATCTTTCTTTTTAATCTTTTTCCTTTCTACCGTTAGGTGTAAGGAGTTTTTGTTTAGTGTCCGTTTCTATATTTTTCTCTCCATGTTTTTCTGTCCTTCGTTAATTGTTTAATGTCCTTCCAATCTATGTCCTTTTTTTCTGCTTCTTCTCTAATTATGTCATTCCATGTTTTTCTCGGTCTTCCCCGGTAATTTCTTCCTTTCGCTCTTGTTTCATATATTCTTCTTGTTGTTCTATCTTCTTTCATGCGGCACACATGTCCGAACCATCTCAGCTGTCCTTCAACAATGGTATCATTAATAGGTCCTATCTGTAACTTTTGTCCGTATGTCTCATTCCTTATTCTATCTCGTCTGGTCTTATTTTCAATTTTCCTTAAGAATCTCATGTCTATTGCATTAATTTTTGTTTTGTGTTTTTCCATCATGGTCCATGTTTCACTGCTATATATTATTGTAGGTCTTATAACCTTTTTTACTATTTCCGCTTTTATGTTCTTAGTTATTTCTTTCCTTCCAAAGAACGTTGTCTTCATCATATTAAATATTTTTCCCGCTCTTCCCAGTCTATCATTTATCTCTTTGTCTAGCTTCCCGTTATTTTCTATTATTGTTCCTAAATACTTGTAATTTTCTACCTGTTCGATCTGCTTTCCGTGCAATTTTATTGTATGTGATTTGTTTTCTCTAGCTGTTATCATTATTTTGGTCTTGTCTATATTTATCTTCATATTTATTTTTGTTAATGCCTTGTCGAATATTTCTATGTTATGTTGTAGGTCAAACATCATTTCCGTTATGTGTGTTTCTTCCATTTTCCAGTATCCCAATTTTAACGTCTTCATTTCCTTCTTTGCTTCCTTTATAGCTTCATCTAGTATCAATATAAATAGTAGCGGACTCATAATACACCCTTGTTTTACACCTATCTTTGTCACAAACTCTCTGGACTTCATTGTTTGTTCTAACTATGTTTTTGTTGTTTTTGTACATAGCTTTAACTACTTCTATAGTCCTTCTGTCTATTCCTCTATTTTCTAACACTTTCCATATGTCGTCTCTTCTCACTCGGTCGAACGCCTTTTCCAGGTCTATAAAACATACATGTATCTCTCTTCCCTTATTTATAAGTTTTTCGCTGATTTGTCTTATTGTAAATATTAGGTCGAGGGTGCTTCTTCCTCTTCTGAAGCCACATTGCGTTTCTTCTATTGTTTCTTCAATCTTATCTCTAATTCTCTTTTCCATTATTCTTGCCAGGATCTTTCCTGGGACGCTTTTCAGTGTTATTCCTCTATAATTTGTATAGTCTCTTTTGTCTCCTTTCTTGTGTATTGGTAAGATTATTCCTGTATTCCATTCTGTTGGTACTTTTATATTCTTTACGATATCATTCATTAGGTGTGTTAGCTGTTGTATTCCTTCTTCGTTAATATATAAGATCATTTCGAGTGTTATGTCATCTATTCCTGGTGCTTTTCCGGCTTTTAACTTTTGTATGGCATCTATTACTTCTTGTTCTTGTATTTTATCTATTTCTGGTAGTTCTATTATTTCTTCTAGTGTTTATATTGTCTCTTCCTGTGCTTCTGTAAGTTCTTCAAAATATTGTCTCCACCTTTCCATTATTTTACCCTCTTCTGTTATTATGTTTCCATCATTGTCTTTTATATTCATCATATTATATTCTTTTTTCTTTCTCAGTTGTTTTAATGTTCCGTAGAATAATTTCTGCTTTTCTCGGTAATTCCTTGTCATTTTATTTCCAAATTGTGTCCATGATTCTTGTTTGGCTCTCTTGACTTCTATCTTTACTTCGTTCCTTTTTATTTTATATTCTTCGTAGTCTTCGTCCTTTTTTGTACTTAAGTATCTTACCCACTTATCTTTTTTGTCTTTAATTTTCTCTCTAATTTCTTTCGTCCACCACTCTGTCCTCTTTGTCTCCTTATTCGATATTTTTGTTGTTCCACAGCTCTCTTTGGCTGCCTTTAGTATGTTGTTTTTAAGTGTTTCCCATATTTCTTCAATTCCAATGGGTTCTCTGTTGTCCTTAAATTTTTGTTTTAATATCTCTTGATATTTATCCCGATATTGTGTTTGTTTTAGTTTGTAGCTATTTATTTTTTTCCTTTACAATTTTTCTTCTCTTGTCTGGTTTTTCTATTTTCTTTCGCTTCATTTCCATTTTCACCAAGTGGTGGTCGCTGTCGATCTCTACCTGTCTTGTCACTTTGACATTTTTCACGTGTGCCATTTGTTTTTGCTTATTAGGAAATAATCTATTATTGACTTTTCATTTCTGGTTGGTTGAGTTCTTGTATATTTGTGTATCATCTTATGTTTAAATTTAGTGTTTGCAATTATCAAATTGTTTTCTATACACATTTCTATTATTCTTTCCCCGTTATTATTTCTCATCGTTTCTCCTTCTATCCCCACATACTCTTCTATTCCCGTATTTTGGTTTCCTACTCGTCCGTTTAAGTCCCCCATTATTATAATTCCCTCTCGTCCCTCATCTATTTCTCTCTGCAGGTTTTCAAAAAATATGTCTTTGTTCTCTTTCTTTGCGTCTTCGTTCTCCCCGTAGGCTACTATTAAAGTCCATGTTTCTTCGTCATTTATATTTGTATCTACTATCAGGATTCTTTCATTTATATATTTTTCCTTTATGATATCATTAATTCTATTTGGGGCGATTATTAATCCTACCCCCCTTTCGCCCTTACTTCTACTTCTATTCCTGACCAAAACATCCAGTACCCTTTATGTACTCTCTTCATTCCTTTACCTTTCTTTTTTGTTTCTGTGATTCCCAATATTTCAATTTGGTGCTTTATCATTTCTTCCACTAATTCTTCTTCTTTCTCTTTAATGCTTCTTACGTTGCATGTACCTATTCTCAACGCTTTGTATATTCCTGTAACCTCTCTACTATATAGTTTATGTTTTTCTCTGTCATTCTTATTATTTGCATTCTATTTTACTTTTGCATTAATTTTTACTTCTATTGTTACTTTTTCATTTTCGTCTTGAAATATTCGGTTTTTGCAATCTGTACTCTTTTCTTCCTCGAGACATTTTCTTGATGATTCCACATGTATTTTACTACATTTTAACTGATTTTGTTTTTTATTTTGACCATTTTGTATATCTATTATATGTTCATTTTTCCGCGCTGCTGTCGTCACCATTGCAGTTGTCCTGTAGGGGGTCTTGTTTAGTTTTTTTGGTTTTGATGTACTTCCCTTTTGGTAACTCCTTTTTCTTTCTTATTCCAAATGTATTCCTCTCCGTCAATTATTATCTTTAATGATTCTAGCTCTTGTTATTTGAACGCTAATATCCAATTGTTTTTGTATAAACTCTACTACCTTTTCCTTTTCCGTCCCGTTTTCTACTTTAATCCCTTTTATAATAATGTTTTTTTCTTTACGAGCTCGTTCCTCCTTTTCCAGTCTATTCTCCAAAGTCTCAATGCGTTTGCATAATTCCTTCTTCTCCTGTCCCCATTTCTCTTCTCTTTGTTTCATTTCTTCTCTCATTTCTTTAATTTGTACTTGAATCTCACTATTGCTCTTCTCTATCTTAGCCATCATTTCCGTAAACATTCTCTTTAGCTCTTCCATACTTTCCTCCTGTATATCCTCCTCCCCTTTTCTATGATCTTTCTTGTCTACTGTAAGGTCCCTATTTTGTTCTGACTTCCTTTGCTCTGGTGATCTTATCACCTTTTTGCTTCTATTGAATGCTTGTCTTTCTGTTTCTTCCCTATCACGTTTTCTGTTTCCCGACATTAATACAAGGCTCTTAGCCCTTTTGTTTATCTGAATTTTTTATTTTAATTCCAGGAAATTACAGATTCCTCTATTGTACAACTAAGTAATTTTACAGATTTCTGTATCTTTTGAATTAATTATGTTAGAAATGCAATGTACTGCTGTTTTATGGGTTTTAAGGGATTTTCTTGGTAGCACTCGATGTCTCAGTGTCCCAACGCAGAGTTGCTTCGTGTCTGCTCTCTTACTCGCTCAGTTGCTTTCAGATTGCAGTCCCTACGTGAGCTAACCTCACTATCGACCACTACCAACCGCCTAGTTAAAAACTTGACTTACTTTGTCTATTTAAGTTTAGTCCCCGTCTTTTACTTGTTTTCCTGTTCTTCTTTACTCGTATTTCGCTTTACTTTTGTCCGATGCTTATTGAAATAAGGCTCGCTTGCGAGTTTACTTATCGCCCGTCCACACCGGTCACTCTTCTACAAACATATTCGGAATTAAAACAGAAACAATCTAAGACAAAGAAATCGAAAAGTAAAGGTGCCAAAGTAGGTCGTTTTGAACTTTGAAATTTCACTGATTTTCTGTTGGAAACCGTGGATGACTTACAAATTGTAATAATTATATTGCTACGGTTATTCAAAGCAATCTTTCAGGTTACTATTTACTATTAATATGCTAATGTATATAAAATCGGTGGAGGCGCCGAGCGCATCCGCCATGGTGGAGGTGCCAGGCCGAAAAACCGTGGGTAACTTCACATCGGTATCTTCCACTTAACCTACGAATAATGAAACTTGAATATAATTGCCACATGTGAGATAATGTACAAACATATTTCGTCGTCAATAATCCCGAATTGATTTTGTAAATTCAAATCTGTTAAATTTTAACTGTTCTAGATTTTGGGGAACCTTATTGTACAATTTATAGATGTTGTAAGAAAAACATCTAGAATAAATAGCAGTTTTGTGCTTCGGCGGCGATATGAGTCCCCTGAACCTAACATTGACATTATGAATATTAGTCCTAAACACAATTCTACGATATAGATAAGAGAGTTTACGAAAATTAATGATTTTATAGTAGAGTAAACAAGAATGAAGAATTCTTCGATTAGCCATGTTCAGCCAGTTAAGTTGAGTCCATTTACCTGAATTGTGATCGAATTTTCTTATTCCCAGGATAAGCCGTATACAAGAGTTTTGAACTTTTTGTATACGATTTATTGTTACTATCTAAACAAGCACTATATACTACATCCGAGAAGTTGAAATGGCCCAACACTAGCGTGTGGCAGAGAAGTCGTTTGATGTTTTTACTTAAGATTTTTCTATTTGCATACATCATTCTTAGACTATTGTAAGCTCTAGATATACATTTACTGACATGAGATTTAAATCGCAGATTAGAATTAATTAAGCCTTAGTTACGCACCGAGTCTACAAAAGGTATAGTTATTATTATCTAATCTCAGTGATAGTAAACGTTTGGAAGCGTTGATTAATTTTTTAGGGCCGAACAACATAGCTGATGTTGTATTTGGGTTGATTAGAAAGGAGTGTTTCTTCGAAGCTGTTAAAATATTAGATAGGTCAAGATTCAAATTTTGATTTGCTGTTATTATGTCTTTAACCATTAGTTGGGTATCGTCTGTGTATAAGTTGTAGGTACAGAATTTTAATGCCTCAGGAATTAATAAATAGCAGTAATATATGAAAATTCAGTAGTTAGGTCTGTCACTTAAAGAAACTGGACATTCAGAAAAAAAAACAGTGAAGTTGAAATAGTATTGAGTTTTTATTTAAATGTAATAAATAAAATTTAAAAAGTCGACTTCTTTCATCACTAATACATAAAATAAATTTCACCCATTTTTTCTTCTTCTTTGAAGTCATTGCTATTCCTTCATAAAAGAAAGAATTGTTGTTTAATCAGATTTAGATATACGATTATTTATTTCACGCATCCTCCACAAGTCCGACTTTTATTTATAAATAATGACGGTCTTTAATCTCGCTCAAGAGAGCGGACGGAGGGGGCGGGGAAAGGAACGACGGGGGCTTCAACACACGGCCACTGGGCGAGAACGTAAATACAAAGTCGCTGAAAAATCGGACGTAAAACTCGACTTTACGACCTGAAATATAAATTGATTTCCGGTGGGCCGCAAGAGAGTGTGCGTTTTTTTTGTGCTTTTGAAAAATAAAGGCGACGTCTCTGTGGCGGCTTTATTGCCCCATCGGCGGATCGCTTGATTTACGAGACAGTCAGCACTGCACCCGCACCCACAAAAAAATAAAAGTCTCGAATGGAATGAGTTTATAATAACGGACAAGGGCTTCTTGTGGTGCTTGGAATATCTTGATGGGGGACAACAGTTTAATGTGAAAACCGTGTTTTTGATTCGTTTTGTGGAAGTTGAATGGGGAATTTGTTGTACGTTTTGAGAATGTATATCGCGTATATTTCATTTCTAGATAATGCACTAATTCAGAAATAAAATATCCAAGATGGTTAGAATGGATATGACAATCTTTAGATAAATTAAATAAAAAGAATTTGAAATTAATTAATTAATTAATTATTTTCCCTTTAGCTACTGTGATATTAGGTTAAGTGATCATAGAAATTATCTTGGTCACAGTTATTTAAATAAATTAAATTTAAAAAAATTGAAAATATTTAATAAATCATTTATTTTTAATTACTGCGACTTTTTTATTATTGCTCTGCAATTATAAATTTTCAAATTAAACATTTGGTTTTGCTTCACTACACTATTTATTTTTCTAAGTAGTTCGACTTGCTGTCATTCTCAAAGATGTATGTACAGAAAATTATTTTACATAGTTATGTATATGTATACAGGGTGTTTCAAATTCAGCACTTTGTAGAATTTCATGCTGGTTAATATCCCGTTGAGAAAACTGGGCTTTTCTTTGTTATCAAGAAAAATGGAAAAAAAACTGAAAAATGCGATTTTCTTTTTTTATTTATATCTTCGTTATTTGAAGCAATAATTCAATACAATGAAGACATTCTTATAGCACTTTTTTATGGTCTAATCGATGGCGTATTAATTTTACCAATAGATATATTTAATAATATTCTTATAAATAAACACAGTCTTAACAAAATATTTTTTAATACTAATAAATTACGCATGCCATGAAATTAAATGTAAATATAATGTAACTTGTAGCTTTGTGAATACAATATTTATATAAAAAGTTTTGCAATGGAACAAAAATTTACATAATGATTTTTTTTATAAACTAAAAATTATTTAAAAAAATATTAATATGCGGAATATAAACATTAATATTAATAAAAATATTAACACAAAAAATATTTTTTTAATTTATGTTCAAAAAACAGCGTTAGCAGCAACATAAATTCAAAGGTGGTCCTTAAATTATTCATTGTCGTATACAAATTCCCTCTAGAAATTTTATTGAATTTCGAGACGAAATTATTAATGTATTGTAATCTCCTAATTTATGTTCTGACTATACACATTTGGCCAAACATTAATTCTAAAGGAACATTGGAATCTCGTATTCAAGCTTTGTTTTGCCTTTAAATCACTTAAAACGCGGGCATCGTGCCCGAATATTGCTCAAGTTAATATAATCATAATTGCTGCTTAAGGAAATATATTTTTTATGAAGCACTTTTTGTGGGATATTACTTTTAAATCGCCGGAAAACCATATAGGATACAGATATGACTTCTTGCCCATTGGAACGAATTGCTCAAGAATACTATATATGACTGCGTAAAGGTTATCACAAGCAATATTTACGTCATCCACATTAAGTACATCATCATATTTAAATAAATATGAATAAAGTATTAAAAATCAACCAATAAAACACAGATTGGATTGAATAACTTTAAATTCTCAACTAGTTTCGGGTTATCAGCCCATTTTCAAGAGAATTTAAAATTTGTTTTATTAAATTTCTATGGATATTTACATGAATGGATATATTGATTTTTTAATTTTTATTTTAATTTAATTGTGGGGCAGGCAAAATAATTTCGGTCCCAGCATTTGCTCACAAGGTGGAAAAACCCCACTAAAAAACCATCCTCAGGATCATTATGGAATTATTTTGCTAAAATTAAACAAAATCAGTTATTTATAAATAAGTTGTATTGTTAAAATTAATAGAAATATAAAGATTATATATATGGTTTAATAATAGAATAAAGTGAAAAGTAGTATTTATAATACATCATAAAGTGAAGAATATAATAGATCTACTTGTTCATTTAGAAGTGATGAATTAGTGTCTTTATTGTGTAAATAAATTTCGATTGCTTCCAATATATCTAATTTTTGACCTTTTTCACAATGATGTAAGATTTTTGTATCATTTAAATTTGGAAAAGTGTGACTATTTGTAAGTATATGATTTGAAAAAGTACTACAATCTTTATTTATTTAATACTTTATTCATATTTATTTCATACAATATGAACTACCAATGTCTAAATATTAAAACCATCATATTTAAAATTTATTAAAGCTTGATTAAGTAAGTAGTAATCAGCTTTCTTAAAATTAAAAATAAGAGGTTCTGCTATTCGAGAATTTTATGCGGGCATGATTATTATGTATAAATTTAATATGCAATGAGGGATGATGAACGTCTATCTCTGAAAGAGAGGTTGTCGGTTCAGAGACATGAAAACTATTAGGAAGAGGTGCTGGCGCAACAATTAAATCTAACATTACCGAATTAACATTAAAAAATAGAATATAGTTGGTCAAATAGCCATACAGATCTGTTATGGCAGATGCGCAAATAGTTTCGAAACATATTCCATAGTGGTCATTTAACCTAATAGTAAAGTCGCGAACGATAACACCTTGCGGCCATTTTTCAGCAGCTAAAAAGTTATTTAAGAACTAAGAAAAGATACCGACTTTAAATGATGAAAACAACTCGTTATTAGTATAGAATATTGCATATAAAGTCAGTTATGTTTAAATTATTTATAATGAAGGAGCAAATGTTATCAATAGTAGTGTTGTGTTCACATTTATTTATATAATAGAAGACCTGTCGCTGAGCAGACTGTAATCCTTCAATGTCATCAGCGGTTCCACGAATTCCCTTTCGTATTCGGGGTGTTAGAAGTAGGTCCTTCAACATCCGTGCGATGTATGGCCCCATTCATACATTCATACATCGCACGGATGTTGAAGAACCTACTTCTAACACCGAAGGAAAAGCAGAAGAACTGAAGGCTGGATGAGGAAGTTGAGAAGGTGAGAAAGTTTAAATATTTGGGTTATATGTTTGTTGATGGCAGCATAGATCGACACATTGATTTCGTATGTAAGGTGAGAGTAGCTATGGCGCGTCTTATGGGAAGATATATTGAGAGCGAATGTGAGTATGAAAATAAAATGGTGGGATGCATATATTAAAGCGATTGTGTTGTATGCGTCGAAAGTGGAAACATAAGATAGATAGGACACAACTGCAATACTCAGAGTTTTAGAGCTTGACAGGACGACACCAAATTATATAGTATTGCAGAAGTGTCACAGGCTATCAGTTGAATGGGCAGCGGTGAAGAGAGTGTTAAAATTTGAAAGAAAAGTGAGTGAACTATGAAACGAGATAATGGCAAAAAAAGCGTGGTATGCGTGTTATAGGGAGTGGTAGGTTAAAGTTCTGGCAGTTAGATGGATGATAGAGGGAAACGAGCTGAATCAAAAAGCGCAATGGTCAAGAGTGCTTGTAAGAGAAGAAATAGCGAAAGGGTGGTGGAGAATTATAATTTGGGGAAAGGCTGAGAGAAGTTGAGCTGTAGTTCAGTCAAGATAATATACAGAAAAACCGCCGCAATATTTTAATTAGGTGCGGTTGTAAGCGCGATTCAGATGTGAAAATGAAGAAAGGAGAAGGAAGATATGGATGAAGCGAATGGTTCCACTTGATGAGTGCGTGTAAGGGAATGCGAGAAAAATATGTATAAAAGGTAGAATGCGTGAGCGAAAGAGGGATAGAGATGGTAAAGAAGATAGTTAGAGCAAGGCCAGGGATATGTAACTGATGGTGTCGAGGTGAGCTTTAGTGTTTGATATTTATGTATTATGTAGTATTATCTTGTTCTGGAGTAATATAATATAATATAATATAATATAATATAATATAATATAATATAATATAATATAATATAATATAATATAATATAATATAATATAATATAATATAATATAATATAATATAATATAATATAATATAATATAATATAATATAATATAATATAATATAATATAATATAATATAATATAATAACAATATTTTTGTGGAGTTTGTTAATATTTTGTGGAATGGCATGCTAATAAAGGTCTATTATTATTATTACGATATTACATTGCGTGTATTATAATAATGTGATTTTGAGAGTCCTTCCCTCTGTCTTTTTCTCGAGGTCTTTTCAAAATTAAATATTTAAACGGATTTAAACTATTTATTTAAAATAATATATGAACAAAATGAAAATAATAAAAACTAAATTTAAATCAAATAACATTCAAATTGAATATATGTACGACAATTAAAAAAAATACAAAAAACTAATTTAACACGCGGTCACAATTTTTACAAAATTGTACCTTTTAATTAACGAGGGACACACCGCCACCTTACTAATTATAAGTCTAAAATCAAAGATTCATTTAATATTTTGATTATTAGTATCATTAAGTTCTAAAAATAAAACATCTGTTTCGAAAAACAACAACAAACGAAAACATTCAGTTTAAAAAATTAATTAATTAAATAAAAAGAATTTGAAAATAATTAATCATTTTACATTTAGCTACTAATAATAATTAGTTATTATAAAATTCTTTTTATTTAATTAATTTAAATAACTGTGACCAAGTGAATGAATAGAGTAAGGTTTTCAGTCAAAATCTAAGTCGATTTTTTTTTGTTGAGGGCGAAAAAAACACGCGCATCGTTCGCGTTTGTCGCCGAGCTCGATCATTTAGACCTGAGATCGCAACAGAAACGGTACACTTAATTCATTTAATTTAATTAATTTAATTTAACAACTTAAATTATATAAGACAGAGCTGTACTGATGAGGAATACATCTCGAAACACGTGTTTGCAGATTATATTAGGTAACGCTTTTTGTTTTTGTTCTTTACATTAAATTTTCTCGAATCAAGAGAACACAAAAATGTTGCTTTATACAATATGTTATTACTATGTAACAGCAAATGTCCATTATGCAATTCAATGTCTGAAAGTGTATAGGCTCTAGAAATAGCTGTATATTTGTTTCAAAGTAATTACGTAACTTAAGTTGAAATATCAAAGTAGCTAATGGAAAAATGATTGATTAAGAATTAATTATTTTGAAATTATTTTTATTTAATTTATTTAAGTGAATGAATAATAATAAATATTCAATTATTTATAATTTTTTCGATTCGCTTTGTGAATATTTCTATCCACGACAAAATTATTTATAACATCGTGGGAACAACTCGTCGTGGTGTTGGGCGTCGACGTCTCTGCGCACAAGAGAAAAAAAATCGTGTTTGTTTACGTTTGTACTGTTGTAAACACGGCTGTTCCATTTTATTAACTGTCTTGTCTGGCGACTCTGCCCGAACTAGTGTTTCATTACCGACATTTTCGAAAGGCTTCACCGACTAATTGTTTGTTATTACAATTTTTTCCATCGCATTTAAAACCGACTCCTGTTATGGAGTTTATATACAAAAGGTCTGGTTTCTAAACATTCGTGGATTAAAAAGGAATAACACGTACAAGTTGTTTTACGTAGACATAACATAATCACTGATCGTTGGAAAGATACTAGATGGGTGTAGATTACAGTTACAATCTTGACCCATCTACAAAATCAAGGACAATGAAGTTAATTAGTTTTAATATTAATAGTTTGAAAAATACACTTGATTTGTTTCACTAATTGTTTTATTTCCTCAGACTAGATTCGACTCACGTCGAGTGTACGTCGAGTATACTCCTTGAGAATGACGTAAGTTGAAACAAGTCAGAGGAAATAAAACAATTAGTGATACAAATCAAGTGTATTTTTCAAACTATTAATATTGTGATCATGTTTCATCAAGTGATTAATGAGAACCAAATCAAAGATTAATTAGTTTTATTGTTCTAGGTCCGTATTCCTGAATTTAACAGTTGTGTACGATTGAAACATACGATCAATTTCAGGAATACGGGCCATGAACACTAAAAATTATTACCTTACTTGTTCATTATAAAATAAAGATTTTGCAAAACATTGTAAACAAATTATGCATCCCATACCGCAAATATTTTGTATTCTACAGGGTCCTGTATAATATAGCTCAGTAACTAATTAAGTTATGACTTTTAAATTTTGCAGAATTACTTTATCCTAGGAGGTAGGTGTATATTACATGGCTTTATCGGATTGATTGATGGCCTTTATGTACACGATTTGTCTTTCTTCTTGAAATAAGCCTCAGTTTCTGCAATCACTTCTTGATTTGAGCCAATGATTGATTTTTTGAATCAAGAATTATTACGCCAGTACAATGCTCCATTTGTGTCACAGGTCGATGAAACAAATAGTTAAATTGAACGAATTATTTTTTTAATTACTTACGCATCCAGCATAGTCTCCATATTTGCTGCGCCCCCACGATTACTGCTTTTTGTAGACATAAAAAGATGCTACACGAAATAAATTTGGATCAAATCAAGAAGTGATTGCCGAAACTGAGGCTTATTTTGAGAATAAAGACAAATCGTGTTACATAAAGGCCATCGAAAAATTAGAGAAGCGTTGAAATAAATGTATCACTCTTGAAGGAGAGTATGTTAAGAAAGAACGTTGAACTTCTAAAGATAAATGTTTTTCTTAGTTAGACCGGATACTTATTGAGTGATACGTTATGTTAGCTATTTCTTCGTTCCACGCTAAGGGAATCAAATGAACAGTAATGATCTGTCACTAAGAGTAAATACGGAATTCACGTTACATTACTATAGAAATTGCTTCGTACGATATTTTGTAATTAACAAAGAGCGAATAATACTAAAATTCAATTGATAACGAGTGTTATATTTATTTGGATTATTGACGCTTTAACTTAATATCACTTCACGTGGGGGATTGTTATGACCAAACATATTTATTTGAAGCCTAAAATTTTTAAGATTTTTTTATTAGTAAAAAGAAACACCAGTTGAAAAAAATAAATAAAAGAAATCCCCTTTGTCTTCTCAACGCGCAAACATAATTTCACGCGAGGTTTCAGCTCCAACCGACTCTCCCGAATTAGCACCATCCACACCGCGGTGGCGAGATTTATTCGCGTTTTTTCCACCGATTCCACTTAATTAACACGGGCCTCGCTCATTCGCCGCCCAAATTTATTAATCAAATTTTTCCCTGGCGGCGGCGCGATTTTTCTTTTGGGAAACAGCGACTCGAACATTAATTTAGTCGCTCCCGCGTACGGATTTAGACCGCCATAAACACTACATAATTGGGCTGTTTGCGTGTCACGGCAGACAGTTACGGTCTTGCTTTGACAATCGACTCAAAATATACAACCGGCGCAGTTTTGAGCGGTGGTAGCGGACAAGAGACGCTCAAGGGAAAACGGGATAACCCGCGGAGAGATTGATTGGGATGGAAAGGTTGTTGTTTTTAAAAATAAGGATCGGTCGCGTGTTGTCGCTGACGAAAATAGGCCGGTATTACCGTGTCGTGAATGATTGAATAGTTGTTATGCACTGGAATGACAAGTTTAAAGGTGATCTTCCGAGAAATTTGTATATTTTGGCCAAACAAAAGTTGAGCATTAAAAAAGAGCACAAAAGTCAATTTATTATAGTATTGGATTTCAATTATTTTTTCTGCTGCAAAAGGGCATCATACAATATTAACGAAATTTACAAAACCACTAAAAACTACACAAGAGATTGATTATCAGAAGTTTTTTTGGTTTTGTTTCGAAAAAAAAAAAATTTATTAAGTCACAGAAATCTCGATTTAGATTATTTCTGAAAATATTCAAAAACTGCTGCAAGGAAAATTTAAGCACACGAATCGCTTAAATAGACTCAGGGGAGTAAGATGGTGTCAATTGTTTGTATCAAACAGACCAGTCAACCCCTCCACAGCATCCCCAATTTGAATATTTTCGTGTGGGTCGACAAACTTCGATTAAAAATTCTGAAAATAATCAAAAACCGCTGCAAGGATAATTTAAGCACACGAATCGCTTAAATAGACTCAGGGGAGTAAGATGGTGTCAATTTTTTGTATCAAACACACCAATCAACCCCTCCACAGCATCCCCAAATTGGATTATTTTCATGTGGGTTGACAGACTTTCATTAAAAAATTCTGAAAATAATCAAAAACCACTGCAAATATAATTTAAGCACACGAATCGCTTAAATAGACTCAGGGGAGTAAGATGGTGTCAATTGTTTGTATCAAACAGACCAGTCAACCCCTCCACAGCATCCCCAATTTGAATATTTTCGTGTGGGTCGACAGACTTCGATTAAAAAATTGTGAAAATAATCAAAAACCGCTTCAAGGATAATTTAAGCACACGAATCGCTTAAATAGACTCAGGGGAGTAAGATGGTGTCAATTGCTTGTATCAAACACACCAGTTAACCCCTCCACAGCATCCCCAAATTGGATTATTTTCACGTGTGTCGGCAGACGTCGATTAAAAAATTCTGAAAATAATCAAAAACCACTGCAAGTATAATTTAAGCACACAAATCGCTTAAATAGACTCAGGGGAGTAAGATGGTGTCAATTGTTTGTATCAAACATACCAGTCAACCCCTCCACAGCATCCCCAAATTGGATTATTTTCATGTGAGTCGACAGACTTCGATTAAAAAATTCTGAAAATAATCAAAAACCGCTACAAGGATAATTAAGGCACACGAATCGCTTAAATAGACTCCAGGGAGTAAGTTTCTGTCAATTGTTTGTATCAAACATCCCAGTTAACCCCTCCACAGCATCCCCAAATTGGATTATTTTCATGTGGGTCGACAGACTTCGATTAAAAATTCTGAAAATAATCAAAAACCGCTGCAAGAATAATTTAGGCACACGAATCGCTTAAATAGACTCAGGGGAGTACGATGGTGTCAATTGTTTGTATCAAACAGACCAGTCAACCCCTCCACAGCATCCCCAAATTGAATTATTTTCGTGTGGGTCGACAGACTTCGATTACAAATTCTGAAAATAATCAAAAACCGCTGCAAGGATAATTTAAGCACACGAATCGCTTAAATAGACTCCAGGGAGTAAGTTTCTGTCAATTGTTTGTATCAAACATCCCAGTTAACCCCTCCACAGCATCCCCAAATTGGATTATTTTCATGTAGGTCGACAGACTTTGATTAAAAAATTCTGAAAATAATCAAAAACCGCTGCAAGGATCATTTAAGCACACGAATCGCTTAAATAGACTCCAGGGAGTAAGATGGTGTCAATTGTTTGTATCAAACAAAACACACCAATCAACCCCTCCACAGCATCCCCAAATTGGATTATTTTCATGTGGGTCAGCAGACTTCGATTAAAAAATTGTGAAAATAATCAAAAACCGCTTCAAGAATAATTTAGGCACACGAATCGCTTAAATAGACTCAGGGGAGTAAGATGGTGTCAATTGTTTGTATCAAACACAGCAGTCAACCTCTCCACAGCATCCCCAAATTGGATTAATGTCATGTGGGTCGACAGACTTCGTTTAAAAAGTTCTGAAAATATTATAAAGCCCTTATAAAATGTTAATATTACAGTACACGTTATTATTTATCATCGAAGTTTAAGCTAGCTTCATAATTAATATGCATACTTTGATTATGAGGTTATAAAAATATACCTTAAAATTAACTTTACACATATTGAATAGCATCGAAAATCTTGTAAGAAGTAGCGTGGTTGAATAGGAGAGGAGACATAAATAGTAGAATCACTAAAATCCTCAATAAAATCCTGCATTTTTCACACTTTAATTAAAATTTAAAAAAAAAATCGTGTCTACTTGTTTTCTTCAGAATATCTTTGTTAGGAGGAGTTTATGTATGCAGCGGTCTGGTTTATTTGTGTAATAAACTGTAACGCTCCCAGTGTTTAGTGTCATGTCGGACGTGTCGTAATTGTTTATAAATATATTTTCAGTATTTCGGGTTGTAAATCCCAGCTGGATTTATTCGGCTGCGTCGAGGTGATTCCAAAAGATTAACCGTCCGAAAATTTATGCTTCGCACGGTCCGAGCGAAATTTAGTGCTTCTTTTAAAGTCGAACGCACACCTCGAGGGTAAAGTCATATTTAGTGGATATAAATCGCTTGGAGTTTATGAAGTAGTTAAAATTATTGTGATCAGGATTTAGTGTTTGTTTTTAGATTTTATAATTCTGTAAATGTTATAGTTATGTAAAATTGTAATTTTATAATTGATTTATATAATTTATTTATAGTTTTTTTGGAGCAAATTTTATTTTCATCAATTGGAACAAAAAGTTATCATATTTTTTCTTTATCCAAGCATTCTTAATAGGAATGAATACCATGCCTAAATTTCAAACCAATTTTTCTTGTACATATTACAAATATTGAACAAAAAATATTGTCACTACTGTAATTAGAATCTTTATAAGAGCGACCTACAAGGTTTTTTATTTTTTTATTTAGTTTTACAATAACGTAACAAACATTGATTATGTATATCACACAAAAATTAATTAATTGTTAAATGGCTATCGACCAAAGATCTTTCTGCCTTTTTTTATTTATTTATTATTATATAAAAAAAGTTACAATAATTCATAAAAATAAACTTAAATATGAAAAATAAGCTTTTAAAGCACTTTTTACTTTGTTGTTGAATGTAAATTTTCTATTACTCAATTTTCTAAAATGCGTAATTATCGAATAAAATCGGATAGAAATTCTGTAAAATAATGACCCATACTAATCTGCCATCTCGCGGAAAAATGGTCGAATTTTCAATGCTCGCTCATAAGGAGGCATGGTTCAGTGGATTTTAGGTTTGATTATCCTTAATAAAAAAGAAAAAAAAAAGATCTATTCACTCGGTCACAGTTATTTAAATAATTTAAATAAAAAGCACTTACGTAACGGAAGTCAAAATGACACAGAACTAAATGTGCAAATAATTTATTAATTATTTTTAAATCATATAATGTAGTAATATTTTATTCCTTTCTTCACTTTATTATGTTTATCACTATATGTACATTTCAAGCACAGCGTTCTTTTTTTAATAGTTTTATGTAAAATTGACAAATAAATAAATAAACATGTAAACAGAATTTAATATACAAATGTGATGTGTTATTAAAAAATCAGATAAAGGTAATTTATTGAATTAAATCAATTAATTTTAATAAATTGTTATTTAACAGAGTTAAGTCAAAATTTAAAAGTGTTACTAGAATTTTTATACATCTCAATTGCTTCTAACATATTTTGTTTTGGAGAATTTGACATTTTTATCATTTTTAAATTGTTTAACGAAAATTTATGTCCAAATGTTATTATGTGGTTAGCAATTGCGGATTTTTCTCTGTTGTATATTTTTTAATAATAGATGTGTTCTTTGTATCTTGTTTTTAAATTTCTTTTTGTTTGTCCAACATATATTTTTTTACAGTTACAGCACTGTGCTGAATAAATGCCATTTTTTTTTCTAAATCATTAATTTTGTTAAATGTATTTCCTAATAAAATTTTTGTCTTAGTTTTAGAATAAAATGCTGGTGTTAAGTTAATTTTTTTAAATAATTTAATTAATCTATAATTTAATTTAGGTTCATGAATAATTTTAACAAATATTTTTGTATTTGTTTCATTATTTTTTCTAATTTTGTAATATGATTAATTAAATATTTCCTTTTTTGTTTGTTAATTAATTTTTTAATTATTGAAACATCATAATTTAGAAAATTTGCAAAATCTAGAATTAATTTAAATTCCTCATTTCTATTTTGATCTGTAATTGGTAAATTCATTAAAACAAAGATATAATAAATGAGATCGAAACAGCTTCATCTAACTTAAATATGGAAGATTCTACTGCCTTTAAACAATTGGCAAAACAAGAAGTTGAAAAATGCATCAAAAAGAAAAAAACATGAGACAAGAAAGAAGAACGAATACCAAATTATTAAAAAAAAACTGAAAGAAAGAGATGTTTATTATCTAAAATCAGATAAAGTTAATTCTTTAGTAATAATAAAAAAAATGTAACTATATCCATGATATAAATTATATGTTATATTCAGGCCCATATTTAGAACAACCAAAAAATCCACTAAATTCATATATTAGTAAAATCAACAAAATTCTCAATGAACCAACAACCCTTTTTGAAAAAAACTACGCTATTTAAATTAAAGTTAAAAATCCTAAAGTACCCAAATTATATTGTCTTTCAAAAACTCATAAGCTCGGCAACAAATATAGACCAATTGTTTCTAACATAAATTCACCTACTTACAAAATTGCAAAATGGTTAGTACAAGAATTCAAATCTCTCAAAATTAACAATGATAAAAATTCATTTCATTTGACAACCAAATTAAAAAATATAAATATTGAAGATGACGACATATTAATCTCTTTAGATGTTGTTTCACTTTTCGCAAACATTCCTGTAGATCAAACAACATTTTAGAAAATATTCTTAAAGAAAATAATAAAACGGAAAATGAAATTAATTATTATATTAAATTAACTAAATTAATAATGAATTGCAATACTTTTGAATTTAACAATAAATTTTACAAACAAACTTTTCGGCTATCCATTATCACCATTTTTAGCAAATATTTTCATGAACCATTTAGAAAATGCCAAATCTAAAATTTCCAATTTTCCATATTTATGGTTTAGATTTGTAGATGACATTTTTGCTATTATTAAAAATAACGTTAATATCCAATTTTTTATAAATGAATTAAACAAATTATTCCACAGTATCAATTTTAACACGAAACTGAAACTAACGGCTCTCTCCCATTTTTAGACCTTTTAATTATTAGAAACAATATTAAATTTTAATATTTATAGAAAATCAACACACACCTTTAATTATATACATTCGAGCTCTTTTTGTAATATAAAACATAAATTTTCAATTTTTAACAGCATGATTTTTCGAACAATCAATTTACAAATTATAGCTCAAAATAGAAATGAGGAATTTAAATTAATTCAAGATTTTGCAAATTTTTTAAATTATGATGTTTCAATAATTAAAAAATTAATTAACAAACAAAAAAGGAAATATTTAGTTAATCATATTACAAAATTAGAAAAAATAATGAAACAAATACAAAAATATTTGTTAAAATTATTCATGAACCTAAATTAAATTATAGATTAATTAAATTATTTAAAAAATGTAACCTAATACCAGCATTTTATTCTAAAACTAAGACAAAAATTTTATTAGGAAATACATTTAACAAAATTAATGATTTAGAAAAAAGTGGCATTTATTCAGCACAGTGCTGTAACTGTGAGAAATTATATGTTGGACAAACAAAAAGAAATTTAAAAACAAGATACAAAGAACACATCTATTATTCAAAAATATACAACAGAGAAAAATCCGCAATTGGTTACCACATAATAACATTTGGACATAAAATTTTCGTTAAACAATTTACAAATTTTAAAAATGTCAAATTCTCCAAAACTAAATATGTTAGAAGCAATTGAGATGTATAAAAATTCTAGTAAAACTTTTAAATTTTGACTTAACTCCGTTAAATAACAATTTATTAAAATTAATTAATTTAATTCAATAAATTACCTTTATCTGATATTTTTTAATAACACATCACATTTGTATATTAAATTTTGTTTACATGTTTATTTATTTATTTGTCAATTTTACATAAAACTATTGAAAAAGAGCACGTTGTGCTTGAAATGTACATATAGTGATAAAAATAAAAAAGTGAAGACAGGAATAAAATATTACTACATTATATCAAGAAACTTCACGTACTCGCCAACAAATATCTTAGATATTTTCAAATCATTTTTATTTTATTTATTTAAATACAAAGCATATGAAAATATATATACAAACATCTTTATTCAGACAATATGACAACAACATTTTACAAAATGTATTATGACAATATGTACAATTGTGTTAGTAGTCTGTCATGGGCTAACGACCATAGGTCTTTCTGCTATGAAAATAATTAATTAATTATTCTTACTTTAGCTACTTTTGTATTAATATTCCGAAAAGATTTTTTTGCCGAAAACAATTGCGATTGCGCCTGGTAATCGTGCCCGTCCGTCAATGTCCTTTGACGTTCTTGCTAAAGAGGAAAATATTTATTAATATTTTATTTAATGTATTTGTTTATCTATAAGAATTAGCATATGCTACACAGCATTCACTCTTTTAAGGTACGCGCGGGTTAGACATATAAATAAGGGGAAGGAAAAGCGAGCATTCAATTCGTCCACTATATCCAAAGCTCTTAACGCTGATAAATCAATTAAGAGAAATATATTTGAAAAATAATTAATTAATTGCGAGAAGCTATTCCAACGCTAATTAATTAACTTCCTCTCCGAAATACCCTCGCTCCGTTGTTGGAGGTCCTGACTGAAAAATCACACTTAATTATACACGAAAAATTCACGTTTTGTTCTGAATTTATGAATGCGCCGCCGAAGCGGACTCTATTTTGGGCATGTTTCGAAAAAAGATAGAGGCACGTATAAATAGTGAGTTGGTATTAAAAAAGGTTTCCACTCGCGTTCTGATTTAGAAAAAAAAAATCTACTTTAAATTACGTGCGCCCGCGCTGACAGATCATTTTTATTGTGCCCTACCCCTCCCACGCCAAAAAGTCGGCGCCGCAAGATACATAGACGCCGGCGACGTTTATTACCGGGAAATTACGAAATTGTCAATATTACAAAATTTTATTCGCTCTCAAGAAATGAAACAAGAGGAAAATTATGTATGGGATTATGAAAGAGTGAATAATATGTTTAACGGGTTTTGTATATTTTTCTTTTTATTCAAAGAAAACGTAAGATTAAAGATATATAAATGCAATAAATCATGTATTTAAAAACGTATTTATTTTTATTTCTTTATCTTAAGTTGAAACCACAGATGATATATATGTATATATTTGCGAAATAAAAACACGAGAATTTCATTTTGTGTTTGTGCAAATCGCTAGTCTTGGCTTCGCGCCACTTCCTTACTTATCACCAAGAATGAATGAAAGTTGGCGGTTCTCTCAGTTCAAATTGTTCAAGTGTAAGTCGATTTTCAGTGACAAAACACGTTATATAATTGTAAAAACAGCACAAAGCGCCATTTTTTAATTTTTAATTTACAGGTGACATCGTCCAACAATCGTTTACCTTATAAACGATCGATAATTTGTTCGTTCACTGAAGGAAGGCAAACTTATCCTGTTTATGCCCAGGAAACTAAATTCATTCACCGAAATGACCATCACCAGTTGTCTATACGCTAGATGAATGGTGGTTGAACATTTTATTAAATAATAATAATAAAATTTTGAGAGTACTGGTAGAAAACTGAGAGGTCGGTAGATTTCAACTTCCGCAGCGTTTCCTTTTTTGTATATTAGTTTGATAATGACAGTATTTAGTTTATCGGGAAATATACTATTTTATGTGGAGTTATTTATGATGTATGTCAGCGATATTGCTATTTCAGTTGCAGTTTGTTTTATTATGACACTTGGTATATCATCAACGTATTTTTACTTTCCCCAGACTCCTGTCCAAGGGAAAGTATTGTGATCGTAAAAAAATCGAATCGCCAATTTCAACAAATATGCATGTTTTGAGGTCCCCTGAGTCCATTCCATCGATTTTTGAAAAAATGTATGTGTGTGCGTCTGAGTGTTTCCACGATAGCGCATAAACGGCTGAATGGATTAAACCCAAACTTTATATCTAAGCTTTTTATAACAGTGGAATGATCTAAAAAGCTTTTGGTTAGAATTAAAACTCATTAAGTGCAAATTTACTCTAAGCGATTTTTCAGTTTTTAATTCGGATAGAAAAATGTATCAAATAGAAGTTGTAGATCTTAAAAGAGTAAATATTTTTTTGTTAGAAAAGTTTTATTGTAGGACCTTTAGCTTTTATTTTATAAGAGGAAGAATTTTGGAAATAAACAATTATTTATTTGCAATCTTCTTTATGTTGGCAGTGGAGACGTTAATTATTTAAATAATTATTTTTATGTCAAATAAAACGTCAAAGTGTTTTAAAAAACTACAATCCATTTTTTCAATTAATATTTTTTAATTCAAAACTTATTTGACCGAATTCACCGGGGAAAGCACCATGATGGATACATCACCATTTTTGAGATTAAAGATTATATTTATACATTCTATTTCTTATATGGTATTGATAAATATACTTTCATTGTTGTTATAGTTGTTTGATGTTTGAAGAAAGGTTGCTATTATTATTTTGAATGCAGAGGTAATTTCATTTTCTGTTCCTAAAACTTGTATGTCTGATGTTTTTGTTTGTTTTGCTTTTATGCCATTTATTAGATCCCAAACACTTTTATTTGGGTTATTTTAAATTTTCAATTTGTAATAATTTGACCTGTGTTCTGTTAGAAGTATTTCTGTTGAGTCCATTTGTAGGATTTTATTAATTCTTGGTTATTCCGTCACGAAATGTTTAAAATATCGAGCTTTTTTTCAATTTTTGAGATTCTCTGAATATGGTATGATTTTCGTTGGTTTTGAATTTATTTTAAGATTTTTAAAGGATAATATTCATCCATTATCTTGGAATATGTATTACTAAACATATCTCAATGAGTGTTGTCGTTTATGTTTGTAACAATATATATGCAATGAAATTAAACAAGAAAAATTCTGGAAATGATCAATAAAATTTGATTAATCCCTTTTTCCAACTGTAAAATTCACTGTAATTTAAATAATTACAAATGTGTGAATTACCTGTGTTTCATTTTATTTAATTATATATGCACTTCTATTTAGCATTACTCTAATTTTTTTTTAATTTCAAGATATTGTTGCTATTAAATATTTGTTATTATCGAATGTTTAAATTATCCTGTTTAATTGAGATTTCTATTTTTTACCCTGATGATCGGATACATGCATATTATTAATATTTCACACGCAAACGTCTGTATTAATAATAATAGTAATAATAATATCCGGCATCGGGGTCCTTTTACAACCTCTATGTCGTCGTTATGTGATATTAGCATTAGATTTTAATTTGTCTAGGGTTAGGTTTTATTTATTTATTGTAGGGTTACGTTTTTATTCTATTTATTGTAGATCTGCCTGACAGTGCTAAAATCTAAAAAGTCAGTGCATTTATTTTTTACATTTATTTACATTACATTTTTTTATGTTAGAATAATTGAAATAATATATATATATACAGGGTGTCCCATTTTAATCTTTCAGGTGGAATATATCGAGACAAGTGCGCCCAATCGAAAAAGTTGTCTAATGCAAAGTTTAGTGGTTTGCAGGGGGACATTAGATTCTGTTATCAATTTCACCCCTCACCCCTAGGGGGGTGAATAACAGGGGTAACTTCTGAATCTTAAATGGGAATCCCCATTTTTTATTGCAAATTCGGAAAGTGTGAAAAAAACTATGTATGTTTTACTCAGAAACTTTTTTTGTATGGGCAACAGGTGGCGCTGTAATCGTCAATATTAGATTATTTTACACTTAATCTAGAATTGATATAAAAATGCCACCTAATGATTACAAAATAATCAGATTCCAGACATAAGCGCCCTTTGACACCTTGATGCATTGCTGTACCTCCCCCCCCCAACCTTCTCCACCACCAAGATTCATTAGGGCAATTTTAAGTCTAATTAATACCTTGGAATTACTTCAAACTGCCACATTGTATTGACAAAAAAGTTAACTTCGAATGTGACGACTAGACATCGGGAGGAGAGGGGGGGGGGCTTACAACGAATGTCCATTTAGAAACATTTTTATTTTTGTCAGTCTGCCTTTGACGTTTTGAAGTCGCACTTCTTAGCGAAAATGTCAGATTACTTGCCAGATGAAATTGTTGATATGATTATGTGTGTCGCGTTCGCAAGGCTTGCAAGGCGGCCTTCCTGCGCTTTTGGATGACATTCCGTACGCCACAAGGTTAACGATGTGGTTTCAGCAAGATGGTGCACCTCCGCATTTTGCACGAATTGTGCGGAATCATTTGGATGCCGCATATACACAAAAGTAGATTGGTCGCGGGGGGCCTGCGCAATGGCCACCTAGATCGCCGGATCTAACGTCTCCAGACTTTTTCCTCTGGGGATGTGGTCACATTGAACACCTCCTAAAATGATCTCCTTACTCAGCGAAAATTTTACCTAAAACTGATCCGTACAAAAAACAATAATAATTTTGACATATTTCTCTTTGAACTGCACAATTTCATTTCGAATTTCTATTACCCTTGTACCTTTACAGACGTCAAAGTGGTGGTGGTGGAGTGGTGGTGGTAAGTAGATTGGCTTTTTCAATTCAATTTGTTTAAACTTTTTCTTTGCAATCATTAGGTGGCATTTTTACATCAATTCTAAATTAAGTGTAAAATAATCTAATATTAACGATTACAGCGCCACCTGTTGCCCATACAAAAAAGTTTCTGAGTAAAACCTACATAGTTTTCTTCATACTTTCCGAATTTTCAATAAAAAATGGGGGTTCCTATTTAAGATTCATAAGTTACCCCTGTTATTCACCCCCCTGGGGGGTGAGGGGTGAAATTGATAACAGAATCTAATGTCCCCCTGCAAACCACTAAACTTTGTATTAGACAACTTTTTCGATTGGGCGCACTTGTCTCGATATATTCCACCTGAAAGATTAAAATGGGACAGCCTGTATATATATATATATATATATATATAACGTGCATTAATACAAAAGACATGACAATAATTTAAAACAAAATTATCACATTTATAAACAATTATTACAGTTAACATACTAAAATATTTAATAAAATCTAAACGGCACTACAGATTAAAAATTCTAAATATTAAAACATATTAATATTTATTTATTTATTTATTTACGGATTTTTCGTTTTTCAATATTACAAAAAATATATAATAACATATTCAATATAAATAATTACAGTTAGTATAACATTCCGCTTTACACTACTAACTACATGATACGAATTTGAAAACTTAAGGAAATTTAGAATTTAACATATGTAATATTAGAGGATAAAAACTCGTCCCAGCTATAAAATGCATTTTTCAGCAAGAAAGATTTTATTTTATTTTATTTTTGAATTTGTTGTCTTCTATTTTTTTAACAAATTGAGGTAAAACGTTAAAAAATTGTATCCCAAAATAATTATAACCATTTGCTGATCCCCATAGTTTGTGGGCATTAATTGTCTTTAAATCTGGTGTTATGATCATGAATTAAACTATGTGTTGTGTAATTGCTAGAATGATTTTTGATGTATATTAAACATTCACCGATGTGAAGTTACCCCACGGTTTGCAGTCCACGGTTTTTGAGCCCGGCGCTTCCAACATGGCGGAAGCGCCGGGATGCATCCATTAATATTTTTACTTTCCCCGGACCCCTGTCCAAGGGAAAGTATTGTGATCGTGAAAATTTTCGAACCGCCAATTTCAACAAATATGCACGTTTTGAGGTCCCCTGAGTCTATTCCATCGAGTTTTGAAAAATGTCTGTGTGGATTAATATTTAGTAGATTAGTAGAATGATCTGAAAAGCTTTTGGTTAGAATCAAAACTCATTAAGTGCAACTTTACTCTTAGCAATTTTTCATTTTTTTTAATTCGGATAGAAAAGTGTTTCAAATAAAAGTTTTAGATCTTGGAAAATAAATAATTTCTATTATAAAACTTGTATTGTAGGACCTCTGGTTTTCATTTTATAAGCGGAAGAATTTCGTTTACCTAATAAATCCCCATAGAGATTTTTAATTATTGAAATAATTATTTTAATGAAAAATAAAACGTCAAAGTGTCGTCATTCAACACATTTGCAAACGCCTCCAGTTTGAAAAAATGAAGAAGAGTGTGGAGAAATGAAACCCATTGTAAGGTAAGAAATAACACACATAATTATAATATTCTTCTAAATACTCGGCTATAATTTTAAAAGACAACAATCAGTTTTTTTTTCCATTAATCATTTTGCTTTCTTATTAAATTTTCAATCAGAAACTTATTTGACCATATTCACCGGCGAAAGTACCATGATGGACACATCACCATTTTTTATATTTCTAATAAAACAATAAAACTTCTATATTATATACATACTAAATTCTCGCACATTGAAGTTTCAACTGCAGGTGTACATTATGCAGTTCAATGTCCGGCGGGGTATTTGTCCGAGACGTAGTTGTTTTAATGTGCATTTGTTTAAAGTACTTACGTAACGCAAGTCAAAATATCACAGAGCTAAATGTGGAAATAATTTATTAATTATTTTCAAATCATTTTTATTTCATTTATTTAAAAAAACTGTAACCAAGAGAATGAATACTCTTTTCTAAGTATAGCTTACTTATGCTAGTTACGTTCGGTTTGTAATAGAAATTTATTCCTTTTTTGTCTATATTCCTACTACTCCATGATGTTTTTCCCTCTAAAAAAATGCGAAAGCCATGTTATAGGTGCGAAGGGTGATGTTCCTAAGTTGGTCCTCAATTTTCCAGTGCTCGGTTGCGCAAAAAAATCAGTCAAACATTTCGAGTTCCTTACTTAATTGATTACAGCAATTGCCTATTGAATGGACGTTGTTAATGTTGCGTGATCGTGCTTTGATTTAAATGGTGTCGATAGACCCCTTTTTCAGTCGGAATAAAAATTATAGATAAAAACGTGTTTAGGCCACAGCTTTATAATAATAATTTATAATATCCTTGGCCATATTAAAATTCCTTGAAGGATGCGTAATCATCGATATACTTTGATTGCATAGTTTCACACTTGACGTTATTATTTTTTTTAGATTCTGGATGGTTGATATATTTTTCTTCCGTTAACAATGGGTAAGACATGGAAATGTGAATATTTTATTCCACTCTTATTGTCGATGAAATCTACTTAGTCTTGCGTTTTTATTAGATTGTTTTTTGTCTTCCTATTTCTCCTCATCTTCAGTGGGTTTTGAAGGTGTGATTTCTAGAGAGATTTGAGCACTAGTGATTTCAGGTTCCTTTTGATTATATTTATTATTTGCATCGGATTTTTCTTTTTTTCTGTGAATTTTTCATTTCACTTGGCTTGTTAGTGGTTATTTTGGCCGTTTTTGAAAGCAACTTAATTTCACTTTGTAGTTCACTCATTACACCCTTTAGTTCACACGGGTGTGAAGTTAGCAATAGAATTCAGCAATAGATTTTAAACTCAATTTTTATTACCATTTTCTGGTCAAATTTATTATTTTTACTTTGACATGTCAACAATATGCTTATTTAACACTTTCTAAAGCCAACGCCCCATTTTACAACCCCCATTATTTTGCAATCCACCTTTAATATATTATTTAAAAAAAATAAACGTCTTTTTCTCCATGATTAAGTACTCCCATAAAAAAGTTAAGCACAGATTCAGATTTAGGACTCTTTAATCTATTGTTTAATCAAATAAAATTAGAAACACCGCCCCCGACTGATTGAAAAAAAAAATATTCAAAAATCGTAATTTTATAATCAGAATGCGATCGGATAAATGTTCAATTTTGGTGATGATTACGTTCTCCCATAAAAAGGTTAAGGACAAATTCAGATTCAGGACACTTTAATCCATTGTTTGAACAAGTAAAATTAGGATCACCGCCCCCGACCGATTGAAAAAAAATTATTCAAAAATCGTAATTTTATAATCAGAATGCGATCGTATAAATTCGGTTCAATTTTAATGATGATTAAGTTCTCCTATAAAAAAAGTTAAGCACAAATTCAGATTCAGGACTCTTTAATCCATTGTTTGAACAAATAAAATTAGGATCACCGCCCTCGACCGATTGAAAAAAAAAATAATTCAAAAATCGTAATTTTATAATCAGAATGCGATCGGATAAATGTTCAATTTTAGTGATGGTTACGTTCTCCCATAAAAAAAGTTAAGCACAAATTCAGATTCAGGACTCTTTAATCCATTGTTTAAACAAATAAAATTAGGAACACCGACCCCGACTGATTGAGATTTAGTTCACATACCTAAGGTAAGAAAGTACAAAACCCATATGGTATTCGAAAATTCGAACGCATTTCTCACAAAATCAAAACTGCTGATTGGTTAGATACGTGCAAAAGAAGAGAGATTCGTTCGTGTATATTTTATTGGAACATAATTAAACATAAATCTCCGTCATATCTATACAATAAGATAGTATTCCGCGATGATATTCATAACATCAATACAAGGTCTAGAGGAGGATTATGACCACGGAAACATAAAACGTCACTCTATGAAAGAACAATTACGTATCAAATTTATAAAATACATAAACAAATGCCGAAAAATATAAAACGGTTAAGCACAAAACAACTGTGATCTGTTGTAAGGGATTACATTCTAACAGAAAGGTAGACCAATGGTCGGTATTTCAGTGCTAATAATGAAATGTCAACAAAATGAAAAGAATTTGCAACTTGTACACAAAATCTATCTTTATTTTTATTATTTTATCTTATTTTATTAGTTTTATTCCATTTTATATTATGTTATTCGTTTCGTTTTACTTTATATTATATTGTATTATATTATATTATATTATATTATATTATATTATATTATATTATATTATATTATATTATATTATATTATATTATATTATATTATATTATATTATATTATATTATATTATATTATATTTTTTTAGTTTTCAATATTTGCTTTAATATTTGTGTTTTAATTTATTTTTGGTATTTTACAAAAGAGAAGGTTTAGATGGAAAAACAGTATAAGCCCAATTTAGAACTCAGACTGAATCTCACCTTATGATTTGTATTGTAAAAGAATTATATTGTTTATTTTTAATATTACCTGTGGGATTACAAAGAAAGCTGTTTACTATTATTATTATTATTATTTACTTACTTACCTGCTTTACTAAAAAATCTTGCATTTTTTTTTCTCTCTTCCTGCTTGCGAAACGAAAAGATAACTGATACATATCAATTATAAAACTCGATTAAACCGTGACGATTAGGAATAAATTAATTTTTACATTTCACGTAAATAACAAACAACAACAATTATTTTTTCTTTCTATAAAAAATATTTATTGCAACAAAAATAAATTAATTACAATATATGAAAAATCGACGACGACAAAAATCTATACAATACACAATAAGAAACTCAATTCACATAAAATATTTACAATGAACTTTAATAATAAAAATCTACGTATTTCCAACAACATTATATTGGAATAGAGACGAGAAAGAAGTAGATAAGAAAAGAGAAAACGGTGGCGCGCCAGGGGAGACACAAAAAATGTCATCGTTGACTTCAACAGCTGCATCCAAGACACGAAACGTCAGAAAGACAGGAGAAGCAGCGAAAGAAAAAAATATAACGACCGTTCGTTCCCAAACGTATCAAGTTCGCTCCCCGGACGGGCCACAGTTGTTTATTTTTTTACAATTTTTTGTATTTTGTTTTCTTTTTAATTCTACTCGTAAGAGTAAGTAATCATCACAAAAATACGCGCTTTGTCCGCTGTGGTTATTTTTAAATGTACGTTTAATTGACAATGTTGACTTGCGAAGGCTTTCTCGTCTTAGAATTTGGATAAAGTGAAAGCGGTATAAATAGAGTTTTTGTTGAGTTATGCGAAGATCAAGACTTCGACTTTGTGCGCCCATTATTTATTTTGTATTCATCTTTATTTCAATTTTCGTCAATTAACAGATTCAGACCTTGCTTCACTTTTAATGGCGAAGCGCTATTTCATAACGTCCCCCATATAAAATGTATTGACCAAGCAAATAACATACTAAAAAAATAAAGTGCGAAGTAAAGACTGAATCTGTTAAAACAACTTCACATAACTAAAATGTTAACCTAGTTTCCTCAGTTATTTATTTATTTATTTTGTATATTATGAGTAAACAAATCATTTCAAAGTTTTCATATTTTATTTTTACATATTTATTGTAATCATATTTTATTACATAATAAAATTTATTGTCCTTTATACTACTCTAACAATCATTTTTATTTAAATAATTAAAAGTCCGCAGCCAACTTACAAAAGATTATATTTTGTTAATATTTAGTTACTGTCTCAATTTTTTTAATAAAATGATTAAAAATATAATAAATATCACTTGCATAACAAAAAAAAAAGCACTAATAAAAATTCTTTCTTCTCATCTTTATTTGTTAATAATAACTAACTTCTTTATACACATAGTTACAATATTTACCACTTAACATATATTTACATTGATTAACTAAATTTTGTATACAAATTGGCTATCGACTGAAGGTCTTTCCGCCTATATTTGTTATTTAGTCGAATAGAACAATTGACTAAATTAATTGTTCTTGGATCTTGAAGGCGTTCGCTTCGTAGTACATTTTCAATTTTGATATAAAGAAAACAATTAATTTTTGTATACCACTTTTATTTTATTTATATAAAAGTCGCATAACAATGTGTTAGCGTTTGAATTGCACCCTCAGACAAAAAGAGACATCGACGGGTACCTCGGTGCCGAAAGCATGTATATATTTTCTAAATAAAGTGTTATTCGTTGAAACAACCTAAGCCCAACACCGCTTAACAAAACTTAAGAGTTTTATTTATATATAAATTAATTGTTTTCAATTTTTTTTTTCATTTGATCTTTTTTGTTAATTGTCTTTCGAACTGTTGTTCATATTGACCAATCATAATGAATAAAAAAAAAAATTTACACTCTAAATGTTGTATTTCAAAATTGTTTGTTGAAAACAAATTAAAGCTTCAACCATAATATGTACACCTGCTGTTGTATATCAATAAAATATTGCATCATGCAACAAATTTTTTGATCCGAGAAAAAAATCAATGCATTGAATGAAGCGTTCATTCAATGCATTGATTTAATTAATTAAAAAAAAAACATGCCGGTGGACCGCTCTTTTCAATTTCACGCGCTTCGGCGTAAAATTACGGATGCGCGCAATTAAAAAAAAAATCATATCTCCCTTAATTGGACCGATCTTAACATAAATTTCACGTGGTCTTATAGAAAAATGTATACGGATTATCATGGTGTCAATTACATTTTGAGCCATTCCCAAAAAAAGCATTTGAACCTTTCCAAAGTTCAAAAATCATTTATAAAATTGAAATTTACAGAAAAATTAATATTGCTATCACTTTAAAAGATACTTTAAAAAAATCATGATTTTCAAGTTCAATGTACATACCTATTCAAATAAAAAATTGACATCATTATCTCTTATAATAACTGTAATATATATTTTTTATGTAACGCATTTATCGCCGTATATTACTCATTTCAGATTATTCAAATTTATGAATGAATTGCGGGGTTGTTATTTATATAATCGTTTCAATAACCTGGAATCTCAGGTTTTTAACGTATGTAGAATGAGATAGTATTAACAGATTGTTTAAATTTTGAGTTTTATTTTTCGCTTCCGTGGCCCCACTCCAACGATTGATTCTACCACGATGTAGTATTCTGCCTAAAACGAAACCTAAAAAATTCGTCATCCTGAATCCACTATTCATTAATTCATCTCATCATGAGATTCAATTTCCCATGATAATTTCTTAAACAATACTTTAAATTGAAATGTTATGAATTTGAGTCTTTATTTTGTATATACATGTATATTGTTAATGGCATATACTTTAAATAATTGTTACTTCAAATGAGTTATGTGTAGACCCAACTGAATTATTATATAAACAGGGTGTTTCAAATTCGAGTCTCGCCATAAGGATTTTGATTATTATAAAAGATGGAGGGTACATTTATATTTGCCACTTTAGCAGAATTTCATGCTGGTTAATATCACGTTGAGAAAACTGAGCCAATTTTCTTTGTTTTCAAGAAAAAGGAAAATACTGAAAAATACGATTTTCTTGTTTATTTATATGTTCGTTATTTGAAGCAATATTTCTATGCAATAAAGACATTACTATAGCACTTTTTATGATATAATCTGTGGCGTACTCATTTAATCAATAGCATATTTCGTTTCATTTGCATCATTATCAACATTCTTATTTATTATGGACGCGGTATTGGTTTTCCATCAAATTAAAATCCTCTATTTTTTCTAATTATAATGATACCACATAAGATATATTCATTCTGATAAATAAATACAGTCTTAACAAAATAATCTTATCAATACTAAAAAATCATGCTTGCCATGAAATTAAAAATAATCAATTCAAAGTGTAATGTAACTCATAACGTTATTAATACAGGGTGTCCCATTTTACATTATTTTCTTGAATATCTTGAAATTAAAACATTTTACCGAAAAGTATACCGATGCCCGTTTGCACCGATTTTACTTTAAGGCCTCCTTAGTTAAGGATTCCTTAAAAGTTAAGGAAAGAATAGTAGAGATTGGATTGCACCGCTTATATAAAATCTCCGCTTAGTTAAGGTCTCCTTAGTTGGGGGAAAATTTTAAATGAGAACCCCAATTTTTTATTGCAGATTATGAAAGAGCGTTAAAAAATATATAGGGTTTATACGGTTACTTTTTTTTAATTTCCAACAGGTGGCGCTGTAATCGTGAGAGTATGAATTTTCTGTAACATTTTCGACATTTCGAATCAAATGGAATAATTTGATTTGAAATGTCTTTATTCACAGATTATTTTGTTTTAACAAGATTTAGAAGTATTGCACAAAATAACCCTATTAAAACACTTAATTTACAATGAAATTAATTAATAATCAGTAAACATAACACGAAAATCCTTGATAAAATCGAATCATTCATTATTAGTTTTTTATATCCTGTTTTCGTTCCCCCAGTGTTTGGAACTGATATTTTCAGAAATTTAGGTATTTATTGAAACACCAAATGTTATTTTTTATTATTTTATTGAGACAATATTAATTCACGAAAATTTTACAGAAAATTCATATTTTCCCACCTGTTGGAAATTTAAAAAAGGTATCCGTATAAACTTTACATATTTTAACGCTCTTTCACAATAAAAAAATAGGGGTTCCCAATTAAAATTTTCAAGTTGACCTCCTCCCGGCCCCCGTTGTCGGTCTAGAGGGGCCATTTTGTCAACATCCGATTTCCCCCTCAAAACCATAACGATTATGATTCGGCAAACTTTTCGGTAAAATGCTTTAATTTCAAGATATTCAAGAAAATAATGTAAAATAGAGTGTCCCATTTTACATTATTTATAATAATAGTTATAAAAAATGTAATGAAGCAAAAATGTACATTATGAGTTTTTTTAAATAAACTAATAGTAATTAAAAAAAAAGCGGAATATCAAGATTAATATTAATAAAAATACAACTCAACATGTATTTTTTTTTTTAATTCATAATTTATGTTCAAAAGGCAGTCTTCACAGTAACATATTTAAGGGTGTTCCTTTAAATAACTTATTGTAGTTTAAAAATAATAAAATGAGGGATAGATCCCGAAACACGTGTTTGCAGATGGCCTTATATTAAGTAACGTTCTTTTTTTGTTTTTTTTTTTTACATTGATTTTTTCTTGGATCAATTTTTTTTTGCATGATGCAATATGTTATTGATATGCAACAGCAGGTGTACATTATGTATTTCAATGTCTGGCGGGGTATTTGCCCGAGAAGTAGTTGTTTTAATGTACATTTGTTTAAAATACTTACGTAACGTAAGTCAAAATATCACAGAGCTAAATGTGAAAATTTATTAAATATTTTCAAATCATTTTTATTTAATTTATATAAAAATACCCTCTAGGAATTTTATTGAATGTCAAGAAGAAATTATTAATGCGTTATAATCTCTTAATTGTTCAATAATAATATTTTATATTCTGAGTATACATATCTAGTCAAACGCTTATTCTAAAGGAATATTGGGGTTTCATATAAAAACATGTTTTGTCTTTAAATCACGAAAAACCTTATAAAATATGTTACATTTATGAATTCTATAAAGACACTGTTGATAATAAAAAATTAAAAAGTCTTTGTTAGCAAATGATCTCGTTAAGTTAAAGCGATATGTTACTGTCAATGTTTTCAGTGTTTTTGTTTGTTTGTTTAATTTTATATAATTTTATGTAACCTATATAATTATATTTTAAGTATAGATTATGTTGTTTATAACAATGAATTATGTTCTTTATAACTATAAACTATGATCTTTGTAACTATAAATCATGTAATTTATATACAGGGTGGCCAGAAAAGGTGTGATACCCAATTTTATTTGGGTTTTATTTAATTTATTTTTTTATTTCATTTTTTATTTTAATTTTTTTAGTTTTTTTCTACTTAAAATTAATTAACTATCTTCAGTTAAAGTGGTTCGCTAATCAATTTTAAGTAGAAAAAAACTAAATTTGTTTTTTCTACTTAAAAATATTATTATTATTTAAATAACTGTGACCAAGTGAATAAATACTCTATTCTATTTATAAAGGAATATTAGTCTTCCATTCTATACTACTGTTGTTCTTCAAATTGAAGTTTATTTTGAGTTTCGCGAAGAGAATAATCAATATAAATTACACATTTGTATGCTTTCTTCACACTTTGAAGTATGTTAATAAGAACTTTAATACACTTTAAAGTGTGAAGAAAGCATACAATAGTATTATTAATATTAACTGGCAGAATTTAAAAGTTAATGTAAAAATATATATTCTAGGCAGAAAGACCTATGGTCGATAGCCCATGGCAGACTACTAACATAAGTATACATATTGTTATTATAAATTTTGTAATTTTTTACTTTCCGCGGATAACTGTCCAAGGGATAATATTATGATCGTGAAAATTTCCGAACTACCTATTTCAACAAATATGCACGTTTTGAGGTCCCCTTGGTCCATTCCATCGAGTTTTGAAAAATGTCTGTGTGTATGTCTGCACTTTTTTGAATACGTCGCTATCCTTGCTTACCAACTCCACCTAGTCACCATAAAAAACATACAAGGTTCTAAAAGAGCGTCCCTTACAGTGCTGACAAAGATCTGAATTCCTAACATATCCTACAAATCCACTTAGTTATGAAATAATCAATATCGCTCCTATCGAACACAGACTCTTCTTTTTGGCTCACAAATTCGCCTCAAAAGCAATAAACCTAAATTTAACCAACCCCCTATGCACAACGTAGTAAAAATATGTATATATATCTTTTTATTTAAAAAAACTGACTGGTTTCGGTCTGATGACCAAATTTAAATTCAGTGTTTAACCAAGTGCTAAATGAGTTTACTGTAAAATTTTAACTAAAGTATATTCGTCTAAAAATTGCATATCATAAATTCTTGGTTCATCTGTTTGTGAACAGCCTTAGATTGGATAGTGTGCAATAATATCTCTACCAATGGAAACGGGTGGTCGCTACCTTTTAAAATTTAATTTTAAGATCTTATCAGCTTTATCCTTACCACCTGCAAAGAGTACAGGGACTTAGTGAGAATGACTACCCACCACAAGAAGCTAACTGTGTACGGTTATTACTAACATGCGCCGCCAATCGTCTCTTTAGCGCATAAACGGCTAAATGGATTAAACCCAGTCTTTATATCTAAGCTTTTTGTAACTGTGGAATGATCTGAAAAGCTTTTGGTTGGAATCAAAACTCATTAAGTACAACTTTACTCTTAGCGATTTTTCATTTTTTTTATTTCGGATAAAAAAAATATTTCAAATAAAAGTTGTAGATCATGAAAAAGTAAATAGTTTTGTTGAAAACTTATTATTGTAGGACCTTTAGTTTTCATTTTATAAGCGAAAAAAAAATATAATAACATAATAAGGTATAATAACCTTATAAATTCCCTCAGAAATAAACAATTATTTTTATAGTCTTTTTATATTGGCTGTCGATTTATTATTTAATAATTATTTTAATGACAAATAAATGACTTGAAATTGCAATAACACAGAATATGTTGCCCGAAGGAATAAAAATGGTTAAGAAATTATATATTTATGGAAATATGTATGGAAATTTTATCAAGCTATTATAAGGTAAGAAATAACAAACTAAATTATAATATTCTTACAAATACTTGACTTTAACTTTAAAGGACAACACTCCATTATTTAATTTATTATTTATTTATTATTAAATGTTCATTCAAAACGTATTTTACCGAATTCATCGTGGAAAGTACCCAAGGACGCTTGAGTATATGTATAAAGGATAGATGGAATAGAAAATTTGAGAGTGGGAGGAATTTAATGGAGATCTCATGACGTCACAGTAATTTACTGCGCACGCGTTAAATATGATTAAAATAGCTATCGAATTATAAATTAAACGAAATCGAAACGGAGTTTTCTCTCTATCAACCGTTGTTTGGAATCGCTCCATCTTCGTTTTGAGTTGCTATCGACTAAACCAAAATACGGCCTTAGGTTATATTAATATAATTAATTTTCGTTTTATTTTATTAAATTTATTACTAAAATAAAAATACTAATATTAATTAAATTGTTTAATGTTTGTATCGTAATAAAATTATAATAAACAATAACCTCAAAAGTCGATACTTAAGTTGTATTTATTGCGTACAAATAAAAGTGTACTAGTAAATTAAAGATTGAGTCTTCTTCCTTCATAAAATTTATTGATTGCAAATGTATATTTCAGTTACGATGTGACCATTTCAATGCTTAAAAAAATGTATTATTTTTTTTATAATAATACAGTGTAGTAATGAATTTAGTTATTACCATTTTTACTCAGTTACTCTAGTATGTGCATTTGTTTGTGTAAAAACCTAAAGAATACAACATTTTAAAAGATTGTTAATTAAAGTAATAAAATAATACAAAAATATGTAATGTCCCGCAGACAAACAAATTAACGTGTTATGCCCCGTGATAACAATTTTCAAATTTACTTTTTCGCTGAAAGACCAAAGTATAACTAAATAATGAAACAATGAACTGGCATAAACAAAGAAATAGAAAGCAAGCAATGTGAAAATAGGTTATGCTTGTTTTCGCCGGTGTACGCGCGAAAATATTCGAATTTGTCTACGTCACGAGGTCTGAATGACCGAGAGGGAGGTGAGAAGCAAGGGGAGCGTTGAAACTATGTGAGGCGCTAGTTCAGCATACCTTTACACATATGTATATATGTGTCACTCGATCTACCTTGGAAAGTACCAACCATGATGGACACATCACCATTTTTTATCATGTTGTCTGAATAAAGATGTTTTTTTATCATATATTCTATTTTAAAAATGCAAATTTATCTAACATCTTAGCAAATTTAACTCCAGTGTATATTAAAAATATACAGAGAGCTTTTATTAAAAGTAAACATTTCCCTTATGGGTACCGAAAATCAATGCGAATCAAAAGCATTGAACTGATTAATGTATGTTGTGTTATAAGCAACTAAACATACATGTCAAGTCAAACGCTAAACATCAAATTGTATGAAATATTTAATCGGAAATGTATACAAATGAATAAAAAATCAAATTTCCAATAGGGAAATGTATACTTATAAAAAAGCTCTCTGTATATGAAGCATAGTTTGTTTTTTTTTTTTTGGGGGGGGGGGGTGAAAAAGTGAAAATCAAATTACGGCCGGAGTGTGGGAGCTTGTTAATCGTAAAAATAAAAAAAAATACAATTAATCCATATTTGTATTTTTTTTGTATTCTTACGGTTGAAAATTATTTAGGGGTTCTGGTAATATTAATTAACCCCCCATATTTCTTCGTTCTACCTAAGAAACATTTAATTGATAAAAATGGTGATGTGTCCATCATGGCACTTTCCCCGGTGAATACGGTCAAATAAGTTTCTGATAGAAAATTTAATAGGGAAGCAAAATGATTAATGGAAAAAAGTGATTGTTATCTTTTAAAGTTAAAGCCGAGTATTTAGAAGAATATTATAACCAAGTGTGTTATTTCTTACCTTACAATGTGTCGAAATCATTCCTCCACACTCTTGTTCATTTTTGCAAACTGGAGGCGTTTGCGAATGATAAGTTGAATTTGATAAATAAGGTTTATTAGGTTAATTTTTAATATTTTAGGAAAAAAATTGTAAAATGTTTGAATGCTATTGAATTAAAAAAAATGACGTGAATGCGTCAAATAAATACACAAAAATGTTAATACTAACAAAATATAATAATATAAGTATTTTATTATTTCATTTAGTATCCATTTTCGTTTTTTAGTCCACATAAATTGTTTAAATAAATCAATTTAACAAGCATATAGGAATATTTTAAATATTTTTCGAATAATACCCAAAAAATATAGTTGTTGTTAGTTTTTAACAATAAAATTAATCATTTATTGAAGAAATATGTTTAACTGAACCAGTGTTACAAAATATAACGTAAAATATACTTTACTTACTAAATATGATATTAAGCGTAACATTTACAACTAAATAAATTAGTTGTTCTGGCGCGGTCTACGTTTGTTAAAAATTCTATACCAAATTTGTATTTTATTAATTTTCTATTAAAATAGCATAAAAAATATAGGGTGTCCCATTTAAGTAAAAAGAGAAAAAAATCATTTTGCGTATTGCTTCACCTTGTACATAAAAAAATTGTTTTGAGAAAAAAAATGGTGATGTGTCCATCATGGCACTTTCCCCGGTGAATACGGTCAAATAAGTTTCTGATAGAAAATTTAATAGGGAAGCAAAATGATTAATAGAAAAAATTGATTGTTATCTTTTAAAGTTAAACCCGAGTATTTAGAAGAATATTGTAATTAAGTGTGTTATTTCTTACCTTACAATAGGTTAAAATCATTCCTCCACACACTTCTTCATTTTTGCAAACTGGAGGCGATTGCGAATGATAAGTTGAATTTGACGGCACTTTGACGTTTTATTTGTCATTAAAATAATTATTTTAATAATTAAAATCTCTAAGGGAATTTATCAGATAAATGCTTATAAAATGAAAACCGGAGGTCCTACAATAAAAGTTTTATAAGAGAAATTATTTATTTTCCAAGATCTAAAACTTTTATTTGAAACATTTTTCTATCCGAATTAAAAAATGAAAAATTGCTAAGAGTAAAGTTGCACTTAATGAGTTTTGATTCTAACCAAAAGCTTTTCAGATCATTCCACTGTTATATAAAGCATAGATATAAAGTTTGGGCTTAATCCATTTAGCCGTTTAGGCGCTATCGCGGAAACACACAGACACACAGACACACACACAGACATTTTTCAAAACTCGATGGAATGGACTCAGGGGACCTCAAAACGTGCATATTTGTTGAAAGTGTTAAAGGTTATTAGTGCTTTTTTTAAATTACATTTGATCTTCACGTAACTCACCCAACCAATTTAAGAAACATTTATTTGAGACTTTCTTCAGTGTTTTTTTTTTTCAGTTGGAGAACTAAAAATAATAATATATTTTTATTCCGCACAAGTAACAAAATTAAATAAAATTAAACAAATGATTCACACATTTGCAGTTATTTAAATTACAATGAAATTAAACAAGGAAAATTTCTTATTGATCATTGCCAGAAATTTTCCTTGTTTAATTTCATTGTAAAGTAACAAAATTATTTACATTATATGATTTTGTTATAATATAAAAATAATTGGCTGTAACACCGATGGTCGATAGCCGTTTAGTAAGAATATTATATAAATTGTATTGTATTATACTTAATGTAAATTCTGCAATAAAGATGATATATATATTAAAATATATAATTATTTTGTTCTGGAACCAGTGGTCTCACATTGTAGAATTATTTAAGTTAAATGAATTAAAAACATTATTATGACGATGATTCGGCAAACTTTTCGGTAAAATGCTTTAATTTCAAGATATTCAAGAAAATAATGTAAAATAGGGTGTCCCATTTTACATTATTTATAATAATAGTTATAAAAAATGTAATGAAGCAAAAATGCACATTAAAAACATTATTATTTTTTAATTTAAAAAGTGATGTGAATGGCTTTTCCATTTGAAAATTAATTAATTAATGTTAATTAAGAAATGGTGATCTTTTGCTTTTATTAGGTTTATAATGTTGATATTTCATTTTGTTAATAGTATTAAATAAAAGGTAACGACGATGTGTACAATGACGATTTTAAATGATAATATGAAATAAAATCTAACATTGATTTTGTTATTTTACCACTGTTAGTGCGCGTATTATCATAAATCAAGGCAAACAGTGGTCACCGGGCAGTGCTAATCGGGGCTATTTTCTAAAGTAAATGTTAAAATTAACGTGTAGGATAATTTTTATCGTCACAGTCTAAGCTGCTTATGTAATAGATATGTTATGAGAAGTAATACACTTGTTCTGTTCCATTTGTCTTTTATCATTTCAACATTCGGTCCTTACGGATCATTATCAAAGTTAAAAAGTTTTTAACTTTGATAATGATCCGTAATCCGTTAAAAACTGTTTAACTTTAATAATGATCCGTAAGGACCGAAACACGTGTCAGTTGAATGATAATAAACAAATGGAACAGAACAAGTGTATTGCTTCTCATAATATGAAAATTTGGTTCTATCAAGAGGGTAGCAGAGCAAGTATCGAATGTAATAGATATGTATTCATAAAATTAAATAATAATGTTAATGTTAAAATTAACATTTCCCGTATGGAATAGCCCCGAATAACTCAAACGCGGAATATTCAGATTAAGCGACCCTTATCACTGCACCGAGTTATTCGAGTAGTTTTAGTTTTTAAGCCAGTGTAAGTTTAGTCTTAAGGAAAAGCACTTATAATAGTAAAAATAGTATGATTAAATTCATTAAAATTTACGTGCTTTTCATTCCAAGATAAATCCTCAGCTCTAATAAAATTAGAGTCACAAGTTGTACAATGAATAATTGTTCTATAGAACTTTATTGCATTAAATTAAGGTGTTATTTTTTTTTAATACACTTAATACTAACATTTTGAATATTGTTATTATTCTGTATAAAGGTGATTTACCGTAAATAAATTAATTGAATTGAATACTAATTGGATAAAGTGTATTAAAAATTAACACCCAAATTTAATTCAACAATTACTTAAATAAAAATGGTTGTCCTCTCTTCTACTTATTTTTTTATTGAACTAAATATATTTCCGAAACTATATTTCCATCTTCAGCAGAAGTTTAATTTAATAATGTTAAATAAAACAAAATCGAGATAATAATAATTAATAGGCGGAAAGACCACTGATCAATAACCAATTGGCAAACTCTTACAGCGTGTATTGTAATATTTTATATATAGGTGTTGTATTACGTTTGTTAATAAAGATTATGTATAATAATAATAATTAAAATGGCGGAAAGACCATAGATCGAATGTCCGTTCAAGCAAGCAAAATAGAAACACATATATTAAATAAAAATGATTTGAAAGTAATTAATAAATTATTTCCTCATTTAGCTCTGTGACTTTTGACTTACGCTACGTAAGTACGTTAAACAAATGCACATTAAAACAACTACTTCATTGTAAAGTAACAAAATTATTTACATTATATGATTTTGTCAATGATTTATTAATTATTTTCAAATTCTTTTTATTTAACTTAGGTAATTACTTGGTTTCACGAGTATTTTATTACATCTTATTGATGACTGTGTTGCAATAGTTGCATTGACCAATTGATCGATTGAAATACCTACTTCTGGGTCATATACCTCGCCAGATTTTAGCTATTACATAACAAATTATTGTATAATAAAATTATTTTTTGATTCCTGAATATTTAATGGAAGTATTTTATAATTAAAAAAAAATGTAATATGAATTACCAAATATTAAAATTCGAAACCATTATGATTAGAGATGGGCAAAATCGATTTTATTATTGCAATAAATTCTATTAATATTAATAATTAATATAAATAGAAAAGAGTATTCATTCTCTTGATCACAGTTATTTAAATATATTAAATAAAAAATGATTTGAAAATAATTAATAAATTATTTCCACATTTAGCTCTGTGACTTTTGACTTACGTTACGTAAGTACGTTAAACAAATGCACAATGTTCGGCGTGGGTATTTGCCCGGGAAGTAGTTGTTTTAATGTGCATTTGTTTAACGTACTTACGTAACGTAAGTTAAAAGTCACAGAGCTAAATGTGGAAATAATTTATTAATTATTTTCAAATCGTTTTTTATTTAATATATTTAATAATTAATTTTTCAGTAAATAGGGAATTTACTGGAAAACAAATTTATTGGTACTTATTGACTTTATTTATTTACGAGCATTTTTAAATAAATAAAGTCAATAAGTAACAATATTTTTTTTTTCAGTAAATTCCCTATTTACTGAAAAATTAATTGTTAATATTAATAGAATTTGTTGCAATAATAAAAACACTAGATTATTAATATTACATGATTTTGCCAAACACTAATTACGATATTGAAATTGTGTTCCGATAATTTTGACTAAAACTATTTTAGAAAATAAATGAGCGAAAATGTAATTTGTAATTACTATTTTTTTAATTGTATTTTTTAACTTTATATCTAATTGTTAGTTTTATTTTTTCCAAGGGTTATTTTGAAATGAAAAATAATGTATTTTAAATGGAAATTTAATAATTTATTATCAAATATAAATCTGCATAAACTTACTAAATAAAAACTATACATAAAAAAACGACTAACCTATTAAAATTGCACTGTTCCAGCTCGTTTCTTTGGATGTAAGTAAATATACAAAAAAATCTCGAAATATACACTATTTACACTTTTAATGGAATGCTCCTCGCTTTTCGGAAACCGCAGCAATCTTCACAAATTCGAATTCCAATCACCCTCCATCCTCCAAACAGAAAAAGCCCGGCTGAGCTTCTCATGCGCCGTGAATGAGCAGACGTTCCCCACGACGTCTCCATCAGGGCTTTCCGGCGCCGACGTTGATAAGATGTGGTATAAGAAATTTATATACCTCGCTGCTAGTTTTAGCGTTTGTATCTTCGATAACTTATCCGAGGGTAGCGTCGGGATGCTTTTCCGTAAACTCGCGAAGGCCTCGTTCAAGCTTTGCGTCCTCTGGCGCTCGCGGACATTCGCCATGATCCTCTGGTTCTGGATGTCCTCGTAGCTCTGCGGCGACTTCCTGCGGGATTTCGAGGATCTGCTGCTATGGCACGAATTTTCATCATCGGAATCGAAGGGTTTTCGCTTCCTCGAACGGGTTTTCAGAATCGGCACTTCATCCTCCTCATCCACTTCAACATGCTCCACTTTTATATACCTTTGGATATCCTCGCGCTGCCTCATATCCGGGTACCCCAAAAACCTCTCATCCTCGTAGTGCTGGTGGTGGTACTGATGGTTGTAATACATGTTTTCAATCGGCTCCTGCTTGTGATCGTAATCGTAATCCTGGGCATTATTGTTATTATTCGGCAAAGTCGTCGGTAGATACTTCTCGTTCGAATTAGTCAAATCCATCAATCTCGTCGGCGAGTACTGCTCGTAAGAACTACTCCCACTGTTCGGGCTCAGCTGCCTGTAAACAGGACTCGAGTTATCACCGCGCGTTTCGAACATGTTCACAACTGTTGCACGACTGTTGGTTGTTCAAGTTGCGACGGTTTCAGGAAAGACAGCTTAGGTGACGCCCAATCGGAAAGCTCGCGAGAGGGTGGGGAGGGTTTTTCCACTCGCTTTCGCTCGTGGTGCCGAATGAATTTTGCGTCTTTGTCGGATGTGGGCTGTGGGTGGCTCTGAAATGGCCGTCTCGCTCTTTTCCTGAATGGAAACGCACAATGGCAAGAGATGGGGAAAGATGGTCCTTTCATGTTCGCCGGTTTATAACGGGCACATGTTGCGCAATTTGCAATAAAAAATGAGGATTATTGGAAGAAGAAGAAAAAACAACACAAAGAGAAATTAATTGGTTTCACGGGTATTTTATTACATTAATAAGAATGTGTTGCAATAATTGCATCAACCAATTGATTTAAAAAATATATGCATTTAGCATCACGATGACCCTTACGAAAGATTTAAAATATTGGAAGCTATACATTCATTTCTTGAAAAACTTAAAGTAAATCTAAAATACAAATCATCATCATTTTTAGATCAATTGCTTAATATTGATTAGGGATTGACAAAATCGATTTTTTTATTAGATCAAAATTAAGTAAATGATAATTTTATTAATGCAGCATATTCTATTAATATCAGGATACAGTTAGTCTATTTAATAAAAACATCAATTTATTGTTTTTTACATTTAATGAAATGTTCAGCCTGCATTCACCTAGTGATGGCCATTTCGGTTTTTCGAACCTCATCAGTGTGTTCCATGTGCAATGCCTTGATCACCAGTTATCCATACGCTAGATGAATGATAGCTGAACATTTCATTAAATGTGAATTTCGTTTTCCTTGTTTTTATAAACAGGACAAGTTCGCCTTCCTTTAGTGGACGAAACAATGATTCTCGGTCATCTACCTTGTAGAACCAAATCGGTGACGATGCCACTTGAAATTAGGCAAAAGATTATTGTTATTTATTGACTTTATTTATTTAAGATTGCTCATTTAGAAATACTCAATTACTAATATTACTCGATTTTGCCCAACACTAATATTGATCTGAAAAATGATGATGGTTTTTATTATAGATTTACTTTAAATTTGTCAATGGCAATTTTTAATTGATTAGAAATATCAAATAAATTAATAATTATTGTATATTATTATTGACTTTCAAAATATTGCAATTTTGTTCATTTTTATTTATTTATTTAGTCTAATATAACATCGTTATATGTGCCTCTCCACTTCTCAGTGTGAGGTGACAATTTTGTTCATACAAACTCATTATAATTGAAATAATGGGGGACAGACATGAAATTTATGAGTTGAATTCTGGTCTTAATTTTAATTAAGCATTGGAACAATGGACATGGCTTAACTCCTATACGAAAAGTATATGTGCTTATGCTTATTTCTTGCTAGAGTGGTAATTAATTTCCTTCCCGACTTTACAAAGTTAAATCAAGGTATTATTTATATGAGCCGATTATTTTGAAAGTGGCATAAGTCCATTTTTGAATTTTTTCTGATGACGGTAGAAACGGTTATTATTTGACGTTATCTGTCATAAATAACAATTTGCGATTAAGAATATTTAAAGTATATGATAATTATTAACACATACGTTTTCACAAACAATTATTTATTAAAAAACTTTAGTTTGAAAGTGACCTAAGTCCACTTAATTAGTAATAATGTCCGAAAGTGCGGATCTTCAAATTTACGAAGGCAGTGATGAAGGTAATTTTATTTAATCATTAATCAGTATTAATTATGTTTAATTATTGCAGTGAAAATATTCACTTAATATACACTTATAATTGAATTTTAAGATAAAATATTAAATTTATAGAAATTATTACACCTTTGGGTATGAATAATAGTACAAGACTATTTAATTCAGAGTGACGACGAGTTGGAAAATATTGATTTTGACCATAATCGCAAGAGAAGGAGAATTTTAGAACAATATTCATCATTTGAAGATGAAGATGCAGGTGAGGCTTTTCACGACAATACCTCTGGAGCAAAATTTAGAGAAAATAATGATGACACCTACATTCAAAAATTGCGAAAAAATAAACGAAATACCGGGAAAAAATACTATACTCAAAAGTGTTTCAAAACAAAAATTTCCTTTGTCGAAAAGTTTGTATAAAAAATTATGAAGAATCAGAAAGAAAGAATACTTTTGAGAAGTTTTGGAATTTGGGAGATTTTAATAAGCAAAATGTATTGCTATACGAAGCTACCGAACGTTATGCTGTGAACCGAAGAAGTCCAAAAAACGGGAAAGTTTCCGTCTGTAAAAAAATCTTTTTGTATACCTTTAATATATCTGAAGGGCGATTAAAACGTGTATTAAACTCGGCAAATGTAGCGAATGATTTAAGTGGACATATGGCTGGATCATCGAGAAGGATTTCTAACGAAGAGAAAAAGAATGTTCAAAACCATATTAAAAGTTTTTCCAAATTTGAATCCCACTTTACTAGATCTCATAACCCTAATAGAAAATATTTACATCCTGATCTAACTCTAAAAGAAATGTTTAAAATCTACGAGCTTTATTGCAAGTAAAATAATAGAAAAGCAGTTAAAGTGTGGACTTACAGAAATATATTTAAAAAGGATTTTAATTTGCATTTCCACCAACCTCGCAAAGATACATGTCAGAAATGCGACCTATTAAACATTAAAATTAAAGCGTCGGATGATTATGATGAAAAGAATAAACTTATGAAAGAACATGATGTCCATTTAAGACTAGCAGAATCAGCAAGGAAATCATTAAAACAAGATCAAGAACTAGCATTACGTAATCCAGGTCATTATTTCGCATTTTCTTTCGACTTGCAAAAAGCATTACCTTACCAAAAGTTGACCACTTCAGTAGCATACTATAAACGCAATATGTACGTTCTAAATTTGGGAATTCACAATTTCCATGATGATAATGTTCACATGTACGTTTGGGATGAAACTATTGCATCCATAGGTTCACAAGAAATAGCTTCATGCATCTTGAAACATCTTCAAAATTTAAGAAGTCAAAAACATATTATAGCTTACAGTGACATGTGTGCAGGACAAAATAGGAACATTAAAGTAGCTTTAACATGGCTAAAACTTGTCCAAACTGTTGAATATAATGTAGAAATGATAGATCATAAATTCCTAATATCAGGACATTCGTTTTTACCGAATGATAGAGATTTTGGCGTCGTAGAAATGTCATTAAAGAAAAATAATTTAATGTTTGTTCCTCAAGATTATTATAATGTTATCAAAAAGTGTCGGAAATGTAATAACTTTCTTCTAAATGAAATGAAACAAGAGGATTTCAAATCAACAAGATTATTGGAGGACGCAGTTTTTAAAAGGTTGAAGAATTCTAACGGAGAAGCAATAAATTGGTTACAAATAGTCTGGATGCGTTTTTTGAGAAATGAACCATATCAAATTTTCTATAAGATATTAATGGATAAGAATGCAGAGTTTAAAATCCTGGATTTATTGCCACGTCGGGGTAGACCAAGAAAATTTGAAAATATTATATTGACACCACTTTATAAAAATGTAAGATCAATTACGACATCGAAGTACGAGGACATGATGGATTTACTTCGGTATATACCACCGGAACACCATAACTTCTTTAAATTCCTCCCGCATACACAAAATGTAAATGAACAGTAAATTTTTATGTAATTAAATAGTTAGAACATTTCTTGAATAGTATAAATTGTGTTTTTAAAGTATTGTGAAGATGCATAAAATAAATTGAGTATTGTTTTTCAATTTGAAGCAATTTAAAATATGTCGAATGGACCTAAGCTCAAATTTTATAACATATATAGGTGATAATTTTGAAAGTGGCTTAAATCCATTTGTGGTAAGAAAACAAATATTATTAACTTAATTTTTGGTATTATTTTAATAGGAATTGTAAGTTTAACTCTCTTAGATAAATTTAAGCAGTGTGGAACATTGCTATCCTATACGTATATTTTAATTATTAATGAAATGCAAACTTTTAAATATCTCAATTTAAATATAAATGGACTTAGGTCACTTTCAAAATAGACGGCTCATATAATGATTCCCTTTAACATTAAATGAGGACGACATTCTTCTTTCCACTTAATAAAATGTGTATTTGAATAAAAATTAAGAAAATCTATATGAAGAAAAAATTGTTTGTTGATAAAGAAACATTTGCTAAAGAAGTGTTTGCTGTGTTTACCCGAATTCACCAATTCATTTTGTATAACTTTATATTTTAGTGACTATAGTTTCAAAAATTTTAACTTGTCATTATCAAACTAAGTCTAGTTAAACTAATCACGCTGGCAGTATATATGACGGGGAATTTCATTAATGGCGAGGCAGGGGCGTAACTACAGCAATATCAGGTGTATCAATGATACAAGGCCCCCGAGCTATAGGGGCAGTAGAGAAACAACAATGAGGCAGACGAAACTACCGCCTACGGACCGAGGCGCTTTGGGGGCCCCGCAAGATTGACTATTTAGTGAAAGTATATTGCAGGACGACAAAGGTCTCAATTATTATATAATATTAATAATAATAAATGTTTATTAACGGCAACGCCATTTGCATAATACAAAAATAATACAAAGAATAATATATACAACGATAGAGAAATAATTATAATAATAATAGTAACTGCAGTATTCAATTATACATTGTTAACATAAAAGCGCCAAATCAACAGTACATGATAAGTTATACTACACTTACGAGTAACACTTTAGTCTATATTTAAATGTGTTATATAATGTGCTAAATAGATCAAACCAATAAAATTTTTTAAACTCGTTACCAAGCTGCATCAATCTAGTCATGGTGTTCATCGATCCCGATGCCGTGCGATGATAATCCAAGTAGAATAAGGTGTTTGATCTGGTATTCCTGACAGGTACATGAAAATTAACCGTGGTCAATAGCTCTGGAGAGTTAATATGTCCGTTTAAAATGCGATATAAAAGGCATAAATCAACATTAACTCTACGAGTCTTTAACGAGGGCAAGTTGAGGAAATTCATTATTTGGGTGTATTCTCCCAGAGTGTGAGGCAGCCCTGACTTATACTCCATACATCGCAGAAATTTCCTTTTGGCGCCTTCTATTCGATACACGTTGAAGTTAGAATTTGGAGTCCAGATAGGCGACGCGTATTCAAGATGAGATCTAACCAGTGAGCGATAGAGAGCCTTGATGCATTCTATGTCCAAGTTTCTGCTGACTCGCCAAACAAATACCCACATAGCACTCAAACAAATATTTGAGATATGAGTATTAAAGGAAAGAATGCAGTTGAACGTCACCCCAAGATCCTTAAAGGAGCTAACTTTCACTAAATTGCTAGAATTAATATAGTAAGTATGTTACATCTAATTTTCGTTAATGCAGATTGACATAGAATAACATTTGGAAATTTTTAGGTGAAGATGGTTATTATCACACCATTTGTGTAAGCGGTCAAGGTCACATTGAAAATCGCAGCAATCATTAACAGTACGAATAATTATTATCATCTTGCGGCGCCAATTAGTTTTTTTTTGCTTGTTGTTATTATTTCTTTATTTTTGTTCTACAATCCATTATACATAAATATTATTAATTATATTGTAGATTTGTAAAAAAGTAAATCCGTTAAATAAATAAATAAATAATTTTAAAAAGTTTAACATAATCGGCAAACATTAAAAAATTGCAGTTTTCAAAAACTTCATGCAAATCGTTAATAAAAAGCAAAAATAATATTGGCCCCAAATGTGACCCTTGCAGTACACCTGACGCTATATTAATCGGATTTGAAATAAAGTAAAATCTGTATATACCAGGGGGGTGTCACTCAAATCTCGATTTGTATACATTAGAATTTAAACGTTGCCAACGTAAAAACATGAAATTTATTAATTTTTTTAAGTTGGCATCAACCTCGAAGCGCATGCGTGGTGACTCAATATGGCCGGTTACGTTTTCTATTGCCGTTTGCACTTAAAAGATAGCCGTATAATCAATTTTTAAGAACCGCCCAAATCGTGGTCAAAGTTTTATCGAAGCCAAGTATGTCTTTGTATTTTCAAATGTCGGTGGTGTAAAGTGTGTTGATATTGTGTAGTTTTAATATTTAATCGAGAACATGAGTCTATTTGAAAGTGAAAATATCCAAACAATAATATGGAGCTATGGTGGACATTTTCCATGTGCTATATGTAAAAAATAATTATAGAATAATTTAAAAAAAATAAAAATTGTCTTGTTCATTATAATTATATTTGTTCATTTTTAAATTGTTTAAAAAATGTTAATACTTTATATTATTTAAATTTAGGAGTTACTTATGGATGATTTTTGATTATTTTAATATTTATTTAATAAATGCATTATATTATTTTTTTTCCGTTATTATTATATACTTGATATCCCAGTATTTCCTTTCAGATTTAAATTTTCCCGCTAACAAAATATTTCGATGTTGGTAGAACTGCTTCCAAGGTAATCTTTCAATGTTTGTAGGTTGGTATCAAAATGTGCTAATGTAAACAATCGTTATAAATGTTCTTTTTGGAGGGGAGTTGCTCTTCTATTTAGGTTTTCTATGGTATATACTGTATCAACTTGATTACGTTCTTCCAAATTTATAAATAATTCAATATTATACCGAGTCGGTCAAATGTGCGTCAGTCAAAAACTAGAATTCAAAATGTACAGTGTTATAAGTCAATGAAAAAATGGAGATCAATTATTGTAACGTTTCGAGCGTCAATTTGATGTAATTCCCAGTGGATTATTTATTTTTACTTCAAGCACTGGTGTCCCATTACTGCTGTCGCGCATCGCATTTGTCTTTTAAGTGTCGAAGTCTCTATATTAATAGTATTTTGATTTTTTTTAAGTAAAATATTATTGCATCTATGTCTCTAATAGGTGCAATAATATTTTATTGGGGAAAAATTACACATGCATTGTTTTTCATTAAAATATCAGATTCATTTGTAAAATGGCATCCTGTATCCAAAAAACAAAAAATATATAATCTTCATATTAAATAAAAATGATTTGAAAATAATTAATAAATTATTTCCTCATTTAGCTCTGTGACGCCGGACATTGAATTACATAATATACACCTGCTGCTGTTTTCTATTTATATAATCTTCTTTATGTTGATTGTGGAGATTGTAATTATTTAAATAAAAAATATATAGTTCATTCCATTTGAGTTTTGAAAATTGATGTCATTTCCGATGAAACCGGAAGTGCAATAAAATCATTTAGATCACTACTCCAATTTGTTCTTAATATAAACCTACCGAATTTCAAATTGATATCTCAAACAATAAAAAAAACTAGAGTGGAGCGTGTTTTGAGTTACTCCCGGTATATTATTAAAATAATCAGAGAAAAAAAATGGTGATATATCCATCATGGTACTTTCCCCGGTGAATTCGGTCAAATAAGTTTTTGATTGAAAATTTTAAAAAAAAATTAAAATTGAAAACAAGGATTTTTGTCTTTTAAAGTTAAAGCCGAGTATTTGGAAGAATATTACTTCTTACCTTACAATGGATTCAAAACATTTCTGCACACTCTTTTACGTTTTTTGAAGCTGGAGGCGTTTGCGAATGATGTTTTAAATATGACCGCACTTTGACTTTTTTTTACATAAAAATTATTTTAATAATTAAAGTCTCCACAGCCAACATAAAGAAGATAATAAAAATAATTGTTTATTTCTAAAGGAATTTATCACGTAAATGAAATTCTCCGGCTTATATAATAAAAACTGAAGGTCCTACACTAAAAGTTTTATAACAATAATTATTTATTTTTTAAGATAAGCCATTAGATTTCGAACGTGTAGGACGTATCGGCTAGTGTCTCTTAGTTTATTGAATGTTGTGCTATTTTAATCAACATCGTTGGAAGTGATTGTTACACCATTGGAAAGGGTAGTTTTCAAACTACTGTGGGTGCAAATTTTAAATAAGGTTGTGCTACTGAAAACAAGGTATTTGTAATTAAGAGTACACGGTGATTCCAATCCAGACAATTGTAGGTGAGTTTTTTTTTGGACTTTTCATACTTTTTGTGCTCCGATCGCAAAAAACGCAAGTGAACCATCGAGCATCGAATTTGAGGGCAACGGCCTTCGAATAAATAAACATTCATTTCGTCGGACTTCGTTCTATTATTTTCAAATCAGCTGCGCATCAAAATAAATATGAATTGCGGGAAATGCAAACTGGCCGTTCCAACAGACGGAGGGTACGTTAGTTGGTTAGTTGTAACGGGTACAACTCAGTTTTTCATTATGGAAGCTGTTCTTTGAGACAATCATCTTACAAAGGAATGAGTGAGAATCGAAAACGCGACTGGAAGTGCGAACTATGTAGAGAAGAAGCAAGTTCCCAAACCTCACAGCCAGATATGATAAAAGATAAAGAAAACCCAAACTCGTTACACGATACGATAAAAGAAATTTATGATTTGAAAGCATTTATAACAAATCAACAAAAAGAAACCGAGGAATCAAACAAAGATAGATACACAGACATGATGAAAGGGCAAAAAACATTGATGGAGGAAATGAAAAAATAAATATAAAAATAGAAAATCTAATTAAAACAAATGAAGAGAAAGAAAGAAAAATCATAATATTAGAAAAAAAAAATCAAGAGATTGAGCATGAAACTTTTGCAAATGATATTGAAATTGTAGGTGTAGAAGAAATAGATTCTGAAAACCTAATTGATGTTACTTGCAAAATTGCTCAAAAAATAGGTGTTAAAATGGAGGAAGGAGAGATAAATGACGTATTTAGAGTAGAACATAGATCTTCGATAAACCAAAACCAATTATAGTTAAAATGCGCACAAGGAACAACAAAATTGAAATAATGAAGAATAAAAACAAATTAATTTTAAATTCTGACATTGTGCGACCACAGTGCTCAGGAAAGATAAGTATATATGAGAGAATATCTAAAAACACCAAAAGAATATTATGGGAGGCGCGTAATGCAGCAAAAGATGCCGGATGGAAATTTGTTTGGACAAAAGAAGGACGAGTTTTGGCGCGCAAAGATGAGGGATCTAAAATTATTGAAATTATAAATGAAAATGACCTAGACAGGCTATGCTAAGGGCACCCTTGGACAGGACAGAGAGGACGAACAAGAGTACAATGATAAATATTTTGATTTACAAATTGAAGAAAAATCAAGAAAGGTTAAAACGTAGATGATTTTAATATTAAAGGGTACGAGCGACATGAACTACTAAGAGAATCTAATAGAGGAGGAGGACTAATAGTATTTATGAAAGAGAAACACCAATATAATATTATATAAAAACAAATAGCGACAGCTGAAACTCTGTGTATTCAAGTAACAATTGCTGGAAATAAGCATATTAGCATAATTGTTATATATAGACCACCAAATACTAATATAAACTGTTTTATGGAAGAATTAAACAATCTATTAAGAGAAACGGGAAACAAAACAGTTATGCTATTAGGTGATATAAATATTGATATTTTATCAAAAGAAAAGGAAAGAGAAAGACTGAAATATGAAGACATATTGTCCAGGCATGGATTTACCAGGCAAATAGATAAGCACACAAGAGAAGAAATACGGAATGAATCACTAGTAAAATCCTGCATTGACCACATATATACAAGAGGACCAGCAATACATGTAGAAACATCGGTATTTAATACCAAAATAAGCGACCACTATGTGATAAATGGAGCTGTTAGATGGAAACATCGAGACCAGAGCGATCAAGTTAGACCACCAAATAATACAGCTATAGGAATTAACCGGAAAAAAAATGATTGAAAAAATCACAGAACACCTGAAAAACTCAAATTGGCATGATAAACGTGATGCGGATGAAATAATGAAGCACATTACAAAAATATTCACAGAAGCGAAAGATTCATCCGACGAGCTTAAGAGGAAAGGACAGAAACATAGACGTAGACCCGATTGGATTACAAATAACCTGATTGAACTAATGGAGGACAGAGACCGACTCTTCCGTGCGTGGAAAAGAGCTACAGGATCTGACCAAGACAAGGACAAACTACGGGAAAGGTATAGAAAACAAAGAAATAATGTCACAGAAAAAATAAAACAAGCCAAACGAGAGTTCTATACAGTAATGTTCAGCAGCCTGAGACAAGACATAAAAAAAACATGGAAGACAATCAACGAGATACTAGGAAGAACCAAGGAACCCGACATAGGCGACGAAAAACTATTAAAAATATTCAAAACAGACGCCATAACCCTAATAGAAAATTTTACGGAAATATACGAGAACCAGTCTAAACAAACAAACAAATGTGGAATAAAACTACACCAAACGACGACTTTACGGCAAACGCAATCAATATTTATACCTCGGACCACAGATAGAGATATCACCGATATAATAAAAAAATCTCCCGACAAACAAGCCTGCGGGACATGACGGAATTAGGCCAAAAGATTTAGTAGAGGTATTAGAGAATATAAGCGTACCAATATCAGACATGATAAATCTAACGTTGGAGAGTGGAAAAATACCGGTAGACTTAAAAAAGGCAATAATCAGGCCAATTTACAAATCGGGCAAAAAAAAAATCAATGCACAAACTATAGACCAATCTCTATCTTACCATCTATCTCCAAGATCATGGAAAAATATATGGACCAAACTTTGACCAATTACCTAAAACGATACGACATAATTGATAAAAGACAATACGCCTATCAAGAGAAAAAGGGAACTATACAGTTGCTAGAGGATTTTACAAATTTAGTCAATGGCACACTAGATAACAACATGCATGTTATGTGCTTATTTGTAGACTTCTCCAAAGCATTCGATAAAATTAACAGACTTAACCTCATTCAATCAATAGAAACGTATGGCATTCGAGCGAACATTTCAGATTGGTTCATGAATTACCTGCAAGATCGGACATTCAAAGTTAAAATTAGGGGACAGACTGGACGCGACGTATGTACAGAGGAAGGGGTTGCTCAGGGTAGCATTTTGGGTCAGAAATTATTTCTGCTGCATGTGAATGACGTAGGAAAATGCTGTCAATATACAGAATACTTTGTATTCGCTGACGATATGCTGATTGTATCTATCCACAAAAACGGAGAGCGGGCGCTAAACAACTTGAAACAGGACTTTAGGACATTTCAGAAATGGGCACATGACAAAGACTTAACCATAAACAAAGACAAGACAAAACTACTGCATATAACAACACCAAAAACTAATATGGGACCGACGCCGGGAGTAACATTCCATTCGCTAGACTGCCTTCATAAAGCCATGCAAACCATGCAGGACTGTTTGTGCAGGGACACAATAGAGGCAGTCGAAAAGTATAAATACTTAGGACTCTGGATTGACAAAAATATGACTTGGAAGAAGCAACTACGCCACGTACAGGACAAACTACGACATTTTGGAATGAGATTTTATTATTTAAAACAATTTTTACCGGACGAAGTAATGTTAAAAATATACCACGCACTTCCGGAATCAATACTTAACTACGGAATTACAGTGTACGGGTTGGCATCAGAATATTTACTAAAGGATTTGCAGAGAACTCGAAACACTGTCACAAAACACTTATACCACAATAGACGAAGACATGACACTAATTTTGATGTGTACAAAAATAGAAACATAATGACAATTGACAAACTGAAAAATTGGAGAAGCATTCTTAATAATTTTCTTAACAGAACCGACTGGAAAAAAATCCGACATACTAAACAAACAAGGCAACAAACAGCTGGGTTAAATGAAGTGGAAAGACATCACAACAAATATGGATTAAGACAGAAGGAGGTGCATTTACGACACTTATTTAATAAAATCCCGAGAAATATTATAGACGAACAAAGGATACGTATATTTAAAAATATTTAAAAACAAGATAAAAGAATGGTTATGGGAGTGATCTTTTAAAGTAGAATAAACTAAAAATCTAATAGGCGATTGCCACATATAAGTCTACGACTTTGTGGCATATTTGTTTTCAAACATAAACCTTCACATAAATGAATATTGTTATTTTTTATTATTATTTTAAGTTCTATATTAAATAAATAAATATAAATTGGACGTGTGGCCAAAGAGAAAAGAAAAAAAAAGGAGAGAAAAAAAAGGGAAAAAAAAATATTATTTCTTGTAAAAAAAAAGATCTAAAAAAAATCAAAATACTATTAATATAGAGATTATAATTATTATTTTCAAATCATTTTTATTTAATATATTTAAGAATTGCTCACTGTATTCGTTAAATATTTTAAATTATTTAGATATTGTGATAATATTGCTCTTTGATATTAAGACTGCGAATACGTTTCCGTTTTAAGGGATTAACAATGTTATACGGTCATAAAAAATAAACATTAAATACAGGCATATAGCTTATTTACTGATGAACGACATCAGATAATTTTTATTTATTAAAAAGAAAAAAAGTGAAAAAAATATTTTTTCAAAAATTAATTTAAATTACAAAAGTACATTTAATCTATATTATATATATCTGAGTATACGTGGAAAGTCTTCCTCTTAATATCCATATTTAACACATTCATAATATTATTATTTGTAAACTCGTTAATCTTATTAATAAGTCAATGAGAACAGATTTATTTCGACGCCTACATTTTTTTGTGGAACAGTATCTAGTAGTTCAGACGTTTGCCGCTAGGTTGAAAAATCAAAGTTGGAATAAAATAAACACACACATTTTGCAAAAACCACTGCACGCTCTGGCGCTAATCGCACCGTCTATTAGGCGTAAAATCGCAGCCTTAAGTAAATATTTGCAATATTTAATTTAATTGGGTTTTTATTTTCTATATGCTTCTGTAGTAAACGATCTATTAGAGCCTCCACGAATAGATAAAATTCAAAACGAATATGTTGAGAAATGTGAAAAATCTAATATATCTTTTTCAGATAGAGGAAATTTTGGTGACAGCCTTACAAAATACAGAAACATTAATTTCGAATTTGGACCATTTCAACCTCAAGGACCGTTTCAATGGAGTCGATGTATTTCGAAGTTTCATTACTCGTACGTAAATAAGTTTGCTTTGTTTAAAATAATGGAATATTTTAAACAAAGCATATTGCCTCTTTTGTTGGTTATAGCAAAATATCGAAGCGAATCAAATATTCCTTCACATGGGTTAATGGTGTTTCCGTTAGAAGCAATGTCACACAAAGTATTATTGAGCACGAAGAATCGCAGCAGCATATTCACTCGGCTGTATCTTATAATAATTGGTTGCAGAAAAATACAGTTGATGTTTATTTTGATAGTCAAATCAATAGCAATATTGTTTTTTTAGAAAGATACAGCATCGTCTATTATTACTTTAGTGTCATGGAATTTACCATTAAGAAGCTATGATTTCAAATCTGGAAATTTCATGTCAATTGTACAGTTATTATTCAATTATGATCCTGTCTTAAATGAACTTCTTTAAAAGCCAAAAGGTGATATAAATTATTTAAACCCAACGATTTACAATGAAATTATTTATTTTCTTGGAACCACTGTTAGAAAAAGTATTGATTAAATAAAATGAAACAATGATTCACACATTTGCAGTTATTTAAATTACAATGAAATTAAACAAGGAAAATTTCTGACAATCAATCCCTTTTTCCAACTTCAAAAAAATTACTTACACTGTAAGTTTTACAAACATCTATTGAAACAACTACTTTCCGAGCATTTACCCCGCCGGATATTTGATCACACAATAGATATTTGTTATTGCATAGCAGCACTACTGCGAATTGCAACGGTTTGAGTCGAAATTATTTAATGAAAGGAAACAACAAATTGTGTAATCCAATGTCCGGCGGGGTAAATGCTCGGGAAGTTGTTGTTTCAATAAATGTTTGCAAAACTTACAGTGTAAGTATTTTTTTGCAATTGGAAAAGGGATTGATCGAATTTTATTGATCATTGCCAGAAATTTTTCTTGTTTAATTTCATTGTAAAAAGTATTGATTCTGAAATTAATAAATCTTTTTTCTCTATCATTATTAATACAACACAAGACCTCTAAAAAATTGACCAATTTTCAGTAGTTTTTAGATATATTTCAATAACAGAACATAATGATGTACCTATGAAAATTAAAATCTGCGAGTCCTTTTTAGAGTTTAGATCACTAGCTGATTGTACCGCAGTTGAACTCCAAACTGGAATTGTAAATACAATTGAAAAACATAACATTGATTTATCGAAATCTATGGGACTGTGTTAGGATGGTGAAAATGTAATGTCTGGTGTATTTGAAGGGGTATAAATCCTTATGAAAAACATGCACCAAATTATGCAGCTCACTCGCTAAATTTATATTTAAATGCTGCTAAAGTGTAACAAATTTTTGACAATTTGGAAGATTCAAGTTCATAACCTAAATAGCTATAGGATTCCAGCCATGACATTCCCCGTCCCGGGGTTCAGATGCTTTGGGGTTACGGTGGAACATAACAGCATATGTATTTGGATACAAATTTAATTTTGAACGTATAAATATTGACGAAATACTTCTTTTAGAAACGTGATGAAACTTTCATCATGGCTTCCTTTGTGATCTCTCTGACAAGGCGGTGCTAAAGACAGGTACCAAATAATCGGGGAAGCCATTTTATGCCATTTGGATGGTGGGTTTATTATTTACCTGTGGGCGTACACAGGTTACCTTAAACCACTCTGAAGATATCCATAAAATTTCCATATTTCCAGTAATACATTTTTTTTTTCGTTCTCAGTCGATTTGAAATATATTGTTTTTAATCAAATAAAAAGAATTTGAAAATAATTAATTTATTCAACTCAATAATTATTATATTATACTAATTTTCTCACAACTGCGACTTCGATTTACATTACGTAAATACTTTAACAAAAATATACATTAAAACAACTACTTCTTGGGAAAATTCCCATCCAGACATTGAATTACACTTGCTGGTGCATAGCAATAACATATTGTCTTACTCATTCACATAATAATCATGATTTCAATTTTCCTTCCGCTAATGATAAGAAATATTTCAGTTTTGATTAAGCAAAATTTGTAAATGAACAAAAAATGTTTTATATTATTAGAAAAATAGTAATCGGCATCGTTTGCCTATTATTATCATTTCTTCTTTATTATTATTATTTTCTTCTATCCGGTGTAATTTTTATGATGATAAAAAATTTTTGATCAATAATACAACAATTTTCTTTTTAGCACAGCAATAATGTATTGTATAATGCAATTTTTTAATCCGAGAATATTTAATGCAAAGAACAAAAAACATTACGTAATGTAAGGCCATCTATAGACACGTGTTTCGGGATTTATCCCTCGTCAGTACAGGTTTTTTATCATCATAAAAATTACACCGGAGGAAAGAAAAAAGTATAATAATAGGCAAACGATGTCGACTACTATTTTTCTAATAATATAAAACATTTTTTTCTGTTCAGAAACTTGTTTTTCTTCTTAGATTGTTGCTAAAGTTTTAAATAATCATTTAAAACAATCAAATTAGGGGTATGTATTTCGTAACTTAAAAAAATAACGCTCAGCCACGGATTCCATATAAGGAGACGATATTTATCACTATCTAGATTCTTCTTTTTCCTACTAAATTGTTGCTAAAGGTTTAACTACCGATATAAAACAATAAATTCAGGACTATAAATTCTGTAACTTTTTAAAAATAATTTAAACTCTTAGCCATGGATTTCGCCTAATGAGATTTAAAATGAGATTTCTATACGAAATCTGTGACTGAGCGTTAAAAAAAGTTACGAAATACATACCCCTAATTTTATTGTTTTAAATGATTTTTTAGACCTTTAGCAATAATCTAAGACTAAAAACAGTTTTTGAATTGTGACAAACACCTTCGTTGTAGACCTTGAATCTATCCAAGTCTTTATTCGAGGCTAATAATTGAAAGTAAAAATTATTTTAAATTAAGTTGGCCATATCTTGTCACAGTTTTTATGTAAGTTGGTTATTTTTATTCGTTTATAAACTGTCAATCACTTTTAAAATAAATAATTTACCTGGCGCATCCTCCATGGTGGAGGAGCCGGACAAATCCGTGGGTAACTTCACATCGGTAACATTTTTTTTTTACTTATTTTTCGTATATTATTGTAGAAAATGGAATTAAAACATTAATTCTAATCATTTATAATGATAATACTGAATATGAGAAAAGAAAAACAAAAGAAAAAAATGGTAGGGGTTTTAGTAGGTGGCCTTCCAGTTAACATCTGACTGAAAGGAGTCCCACACTCCGTCCATTGCTAGATTTCGCCTTCCTCAGACGAAAAATATTTTTTTAGGAAAATTATGAAAACAGAAAAAAAATTATCGATCATTGATAAAATATGGAAAGAAGAAAATAATAATAATAATAATAGACAAAAGATTGCGCTTACTATTTTCTCAATTTATATAAAAAATCAAAATACACGAGCCATATTCCTGATAAGATCATATGAAAGCAAAATATAAGGAGACAATTGCTTGAATTGAGTTGTAATTCGAATTGATTTTTTTCTTTTGTCTTAAGATTGCGGTTTAGAAGAAAGAGATAGAGATGCAGAAACATAAAAATCCACATAGAAAATAATCGATTAAAAAAAGATTCAGTCTTTAGAATTTAGTAATAAAATATGTACTTACATTTTTTTATCTGTCAATTAGAAAAATATCGGTTTAAATAAAAAAAATATAGATTTTTTTATTACTGCAAAATTAAATATATGGCAATTTTATTAATGCAAAATATTCTATTACTATCAGTAACTGTTCCCTATTTTAACTTAATAAAACTCTTTAACTATTTTTTTATTTGCTGACTATAATTTCGATATTAACGTGACATTATTAAACTAACAGATTAATAAAGTGTTTTAAGAAAAATAATTAACACTGTTGTATCCTTTCTTCACACTTTATTTTCTAATATTTAGATACATATTTCGAGTGATATGCACTCATTATCAATAACAACTGAGCAACTTTAAAAATTAATTATTCCCTATTTATTGAAAAACATAAATTTATTGTTACTCATTAAGTTTATTTTGTTCGTTTAGAAATACTCGATCACTAATATTGCTCCAAAAAACGCTAATAAAAACAGGTAATTATTACGAATTCTGTCAATTCACTAGTTCTTATTAGAAAAAAAATTGTAAGAATTATATCTTACAATTTTCTTTAATTGGCAATGAATGTGAAGTTATTTCAATGTAGAATTCATTGAAATCATTGAAATTTTATTGTAATATTTTGTTACTAAAAATAAAATAAATATGAATAGATTATTAAAAAATAAAAATCAACCAATAAAACAATTAAACACAGATTAGATTGAATAACTTTAAATTATGGAATAGTTTCGGGTTATTAGCCCAATTTCAAGAGAATTTAAAATTTATTAAAACCATTAAGTTAAAAAATGAATAAAATACGACATTTTTTCATTATTTTTCATAATTCTTGCATCTTGTGGCATTTACTCCGTGGTATATTTTCAATTTTAATGTAATGAAAACACTAAAAAAAATGGTGATGTGTTCATCATGGTACTTTCCCCGGTGAATACGGTCAAATAAGTTTCTGATTGAAAATTTAATAGGAAAGCAAAATGATTAATAGAAAAAATTGATTGTTGTCTTTTAAAGTTAAAGGTGAGTATTTAGAAGAATATTATAATTGTGTTATTTCTTACCTTACTATGGGTTACAATCAATTCTCCACACTCTTCTTCATTTTTTCAAACTGGAGGCGTTTGCGAATGATATGTTGAATATGACGGCACTTTGACGTTTTACTTGTCATTAAAATAATTATTTCAATAATTAAAATCTCTAAGGGAATTTATCAGATAAATGAAATTCTTTCGCTTATAAAATGAAAACCGGAAGTCCTACAATAAAAGTTTTATAACAGAAATTATTTATTTTCCAAGATCTAAAACTTTTATTTGAAACATTTTTCTATCCGAATTAAAAAATGAAAAATTGCTAAGAGTAAAATTGCACTTAATGAGTTTTGATTCTGGCCAAAAGCTTTTCAGATCATTCTACTGTTATATAAAGCTTAATTTAGCCGTTTATGCGCTATCGCGGAAACACACAGACACACAGACACACCGACACACAGACATTTTTCAAAATTCGATGGAATAGACTCAGGGGACCTCAAAACGTGCATATTTGTTGAAATTGGCGGTTCGAAAATTTTCACCATCACAATACTTTCCCTTGGACAGGGGTCCGGGGAAAGTAATAAAAGTGGTATAAAAAGTTATGTGTTTTCTTTTTTCATAACTGTTATCCAGAAAATGTAATTATTACAATTATTAGATTTAAATTAAATTCCTGTAAGTTTTTAGAATATATTAATGTAGTATTGAAATTTATTAAGTATGAGGTTTAGCAGAAAGACTATAGTTTTTGATAGTCTATATATAACTTGAATAAAAACACTTCTAAGTGTTTTTATTCAAGTTATTATCATCTTCACGTAACTCACTCAATCCAAACAAAAGTCTATATATATATATATATTTTGAGGGGGACCAGAGTGAAAGTAATGGTTAGGTAGCCCAAGGACTGCATCCATTTGGCCTATTGTACTCCTTTCGCTCTTATAGTTAATCAAAAAGTTTTATGGGATTTTGCAAGCAACACAAATTAGAGATTGTAACTCTTCCAAACAGAAAAATTGATTGAGAGGATGCTGGACTCGATCAATTTGTCTGTTGGGAAGAGTTACAGTCTCTAATTAATGTTTCATTAATACCCCGTTCAATGGACAATATTGCAATATTGTTTAGTAGAAATAGGTGACTATATTACAATTTTGCAATATTGTCCATTAATGTAACACGAATTCGAGACTTTCAAAAACTATATAGTCACCTCTTTCTTCTAAACCTCATACTTAAATTACTAATACTAAAATTACTTACAATCACAAAAATTTCAAACAAAAATAAGAAAAAAATTGAGTGAAATCGTTTGTTTGAATAAGGGCGAATAATATAAGCAAATTAACCGCTCCAACGTAAAATTCCCAAGCGCACGAAATCCATTTAAACCATCACGGAATTTCCGATTTTACACAAAGGGATTACAATCCCAATAATTTGCTCAAAGCCGTGAAAACGGATTTGCGCCGGTATTACCAATCATAAGCTGTGTAAACTCCATTATGGTAATCCGTTTCATACCGTCACAGATTTACCCCGAAGTGAATGGGATTAATATTATTTGGAAACGTGTCAAATTAAAAAAAAAAAAATTCTATTAAAAATTAGTCATGTAATATAATTTATGGATGAATATAACATATTTATTAAATTCTACATGAAGAATCTGTGTATTTATTTTAAGATCCAACATCTAGAAATAAATAAATATGTGTCCTATTTGATCAAAAATTGGATAATGCATTTATTTAATTTTAAATAGCTTTATAGATAATTTCAAATCAATAGTGATTTATTTGATACAGTTGTATTCAAATCAATTTATTATATTGTTTAGAAATTTATATATACAGGGCTGTTATATTCTCGTTTCGTTAAAAACACGAAATGCGAGATACGAGGGAATAACGAATACTTCTGATTTTTTTTAACAAGTACAATGATGCTAAAAGAATTCCTTTGAATATGACTCTAGATGATCTAAAAAGTAATTACTCTGTTAATCTCTTCGCGAATCACTTTTCCACTGTTTATAGTAAAAGTCCAATTTCTAATAATTATAACTGCAATATTACTCAATGTGTTGATTCCCTATTTTCATTAAGCGTAAAATTCTCAAGTATACCTAAAATTAAACCTGTTACTCTTACTTACAGACCTTTTAAGAATATTAATATAAGTAATCTTAACATCGATCTTACATATTGCAATTTCAATTTCATTTACTCTTTAGCAAGTATTGACGATAAGATTTATTATTTCTCTTCAACACTCTTGGACCTATTTGACCTCCATGCACCCCTGAAAACATCAACATTTACAAAAAATAATTGTCCCTGGCAAACTCATAATATTAAACAATTAATAGACCTTCGAAATAATGCCCTCAATAGATTCAAAAGAACACAGAATACCAATTACTGGAATTATTACAAATCTTTACGTAATTTAACGACGTCAAGTATTAATAATGGAAAGAAAGCTTATTTTGAGTTTAGGCTGAGGTCAAAAGATTCTAGAGTGTTGTGGAAAGAGTTAAAAAAAAACTCAATATTGGCTCTAGAGAGACCTCTAATGCCGAAATCTCGAATGAGTTAAATGTAAATGTAAATAACTTTTTCGTAAACTGCATTCCATCCACTTCAACGGATAGCTCTGAATTAAACCAATATTATAACTCGCATTTACAACCCTAAATTTTCGTTTGCTGAAGTAAGTGATTCTGCAGTAAATACTATAATTAATAATTTATCAGAGGGTTCACCAGGCTCTGACGGCATCAGCGCTAAAATGCTTAAATTATGTTGTCCATTTATTACACCTTACATAATGAATCATAGTCTCTCTCGTGAATATTTTCCTTCGTTTTGGAAAAAATCCCACATAACCCATATTCCTAAAAAGACCTCAGTTACTGATCCTAAGGACCTACGCCCAATTAGTTTATTATGTACGCTATCCAAAATTTTGGGAAAAGTAATTGAACCACAATTTAAATGCTACCTAGATCGTCACTCTATCCTCCCTGACACGCAGTCTGGCTTCCGTAAAAAAATATAGTTGCTCCACAGCTCTAGCCGACATCACAGATAGTATAATTATTTCCCAGGACAGAGGCCTTCTGACATTACTTATACTACTGGACTTCTCGAAGGCCTTCGACACCTTAAATCATAATACCCTGATTGCTATATTATCTCATTGGCTTCGATCAGGTATCCATTGGTTTTTGCAAAGAATACCTAAGTAACCGATCACAAATAGTAAGCTTGAAAAATAATTTGTCGAATGAGCTGGAAACTCATACAGGTGTACCACAAGGCTCTATTTTGGGGCCTTTATTATTTGTAATTTTTATTATTTTTTTTTCACAAATTTTTTCAAGTCTCAACTTAAATAACTGCCATCTTTTTGCAGACGATACTCAATTGTTATATACTTTTGCAGAGAAAGACACTATTGCTATGTGCGCCAAAATTAACTCAGATTTAAATAGAATCGTTACAAAATGCAATGAGCACTCTCTCTTAATAAATAATTCTAAAACTGAAGTTATTCTGTTTGGTCCAAAAAAAGCGCGAGTAAGAGTATCCCCCTTACTTTCAATAAGCTTGGACAATACCAATTTTATTGATATAAACAATTGTGTTAGAAGTCTAGGAGTTTATATAGATAGTGAACTAAGATTCTACAGTCATATCTCCCGCTGTATCAATAAGGCATACGTAAATCTTAGGTTAATATACTTAAATCGGTGATGCTTATCGGAGGAATTGAAAACTATATTATATGTGAATCCCTGGTTTTGTCACACTTCAACTATTGTGATGTAGTATACAACTTTTGTTTAGATAAAAAAAACAATTGATAAAATTCAACGTATGAAAATTCTTATTTGAGATTAATCTTTGGTATTAGGAAATTTAATCATATAAGTCATAAGCTTTAGGACTTAGGTTAGCTTAAAATGAGTGATCGCCGTTTACTCCATTTTGCCACTTTTTGTCACAAAATAATTAAGGCAAGACTCCACCTTATCTTTACCACAAACTTAAATTCCGCTCTGACGTTCATACACTTAATGTACGCTTTAGGGGATTACTAACTCCACCTCAACATAAATCTGTTTTTGCAGAAAGATCATTCTCAATCCAAATTTCTAAAGTGTACAATAAGGTACCGCTAGAATTCAAAGCGAAATGTGTCTTAACTTTCCGTGAACATTATGCCAAACATCTTAAAGACAGATAGATGTATATTTTTGTGTTTCAATATCGCTGATTTAATTATTAAATAATTAAATTATTGATATTTAAAACGCCCTGAAACAAACTTCTGCGCTTGTTTGATATTTATTTATTACTTATGTTTTCAATGGTTAAGTTGAAAAACAGTCGCGGCGACCCAGCCAAAGACTGAACTTCGCCATTAGATTATAAATACTTGATTATTATCTTTTGTGTAAAAATGCATGTAACTAAATGGTATTTGAAATAAAGATTATTATTATAACTTAAAGCCATCGTTTTCTTGTGGCCTGGCGATGTTCCTAATGTTTCACTTAAGAAATATGCGTATTAGTTATGTCATCTCTTTACAGTGCTTTATAACTTATCTTTAAGTCAACAATGTGTTAAAAAAATCTGGAAAAAGAGCTATATTACTCCAATTTTATATTTTTAAAAGTGACAATCGTGCTGATATAACTAGCTATCGTGGAGTTTGCATCCAATAAGTTATTCCAAAATTGTAAACAACTATCGTGGACATTCAGGAATATTATTATAAAGGAGCAGCATGGGTTTTCTCAGGGTAAGTCTGTTATGACTAATTTACTTATTTATTAAAATTATATCTTGAAAGCCTTGGAGGTTGCTTCCTACGCCGACTTTTCTAATGCTTTCCATAAGGTGTGTTACAAATTTGTTAAATAATAAAAAATAGCGTTCATTACATGCCCAGAAATGGATTTTTCGTGTTTGCATGTCTTCAAATCCTTTTGTTTTCTGGACTCCTAATGAAATATACTATTGCGATATTACGATCATTTAAAAATTTTATTGAAGCCTTATATTTCAAAAATTGAACATAAAATTTATACTATATGGCCAAATGATTAATATTATATATATATATAGGGTACAAACGGTCCAAATGATTAAACTTAATTTTAATAAAAATATTTCCATATTAAAAAAAAATTGATTACCAAACTTCAGTGTCTAGATTTCTCTGATGATGTAGTAGCTTTCTTAGTGATAGAATCCAAGTTGTGGGAAGAGGAAATTGCATTTCATCTCCAATTAAAGAGACATCAGTTGTGCCTCAGGGTACCCGTGTTGGTCCAATATTATTCAATATATTTATAAATGACTTACCACGGATTGACAGCCTAGTAATTATTTATTTTACGCGGATGACTTAAAATTATTTCTTAGTGTATCCTCGATATCAGACGTACATAAAATCCAAAATAGCATATAGGTCGTTTAGCCGAATGGTATTCTTAAAACTTGTTATTCCTAAATCTAAATGTAAAGTCATAACTTTTAGCAGGGGAAGAGATGAATTGCGTAATAATCATTGTTTGTGTAACACAATTCACGGGTATATTGGATCTTTTTTGTACAGTCTATATCAGTTAAATAGCATATAACCCATATTTGCAATAAGATGTTATGAACGACCAACAATTTCAAGACTTATATTACAGACGCCAATATTTTTTGTGGAGAGTGTGATAGCAAAGCCATATATACTTTCCCTTGAAATGGGTTGATCTTCAACTTGAGTTTTTTGGCTGTTTCGTGTATAAAAGTCAGAGTATTTCCAGAGTCGATCAACGCAGATACTATGATTTTGTTAAGAAAGACAGAAACAGTGGCGCAAGTTAAACCAGGTGGAGCAGTGGCTGCACAATTTATAATACCAGCTAGCAAAGATACTGTCCGTTTAGAAATCGAAAGTTTATTTTCGTTACCAGAAAATCGGCAGACCTTGAAGTAGTGTCCCTTTTGATTTCTAGGATGGAATGTAAATCCGCAAAAATAGGAATATGCGGCAACAGCTAGAGTCGAACTCGAGGGGTAGTTGTTTGCTAAATTATCAGGAATAGTTCAAGATTGATCATCAGAAGCTGCATTCACTATAAGTGGTTGATGCTGGGCTAGCTCTAAGAAACGTGCTTCGATAAGGGTAGTTGATTCTCAAGCAGTCTGATGTGAATAGATTGCAGACCTCCAATAAATAAATCGCTAATATAGTCACCTCTTTAAAAGGTTTTGTACCAAAGATATCATTCTAGAGCGGCTGAAGTTGAGTCTGGATCAACATCGAGTTTATTGATAATTGGTTCATACTTAAGAGAGTGTAAGTACAATAATAGGTTATTCTTCAAAAATGCATTGAAGAGTAACCTATTATTGAACTTAGAATTCAACTACAGAAAATTGCGTGTTGGGTTATTTTGACAACTAAACTAACTAGATTTAATCAATTAGAATAACGATCTATAACAACTAGATTGTATTATTAGAGTATCATCAAAGAGGATGAAATACTACTAGTATACTGTATGGTATCGGGTTACTATTATTTACAATTACATTTTAAATAATAATAATCCCATAATTTGAAGTTATTCAATGTTAACCTTGTTTGCTTTATTTTAAGATTTTTAATAATTTATTCGTAATTAATTACATTTAATGTTAATTTAAGTTTTTTTATAATTTTGTCAAGCATATGGGTATTATAAATTTATAAAAAAGTGAACACTTCTTGATTACGATAAAGCCATCGTTTCGGGACACTTCAAGATCCCCATTCATTAACACCAGCAAACGCACTTACTCATTATCACCGTATTAAATAACCGAATCAATTAACGTTCTGATGGTGATGAATCCAAGCTCCTTGCACCTTCTCGACGCAATCTCCACTCCGGCGAGATAAAAACGTCGGCTTCAATTGAAAAGCTTTCTCGCGCGGTGTATATTTAAAGGCGACACCCTTATTTTTTTTACGTGCGTCGCTTCTTCGAGGGGGCCCGGGTTCTCCGCGGGGGCCGGCGCAAGCACAATAAACAAAACGAAAAATCGGAATCAACCGGGCTTTCAATACCAACATGTGGTGGCTGTGTACATACGCGAGCACAACACGTGTTTTTTGTTTAGGTTTCCTTTTATCGGCGCGTAATTAAAAATTGTATTCTTTTCGGAGTGACACGTTCGGAGATAATGGGGGGTTTCTTGTATGGGATTTTCAGTTTAGAACGATTATTTTGAAAATGTCGCTGATGTTATATTTATCTATGAAGGTGTCAATCAAAAATAATTAATTTTGATTTTTTTTTCATTTGCAGTAATATAAAGACCCGGAATTAACCTCCATCAATAACTCCTAACATCTCAAGGCCAGTTTTAACAGGGATCACTTACAAAAATCATTTCGACAAAACAACGATACATGAATGCTTTTATGTCGACCGTAGGCAATTAACTTCGAGAAACGGTTTTTCGCAAGTAAGTAATTTTATTCATGCTATCACATCAATTTACACTTGTCAGGTACATAAATAGATATTAAAAGTGTGAAAATACTATAAAATTTAAATGTATAATGTTTAAAGGACAATTACAAATAAATTAGATAAATAAATATATAAATAAAAATAAATAAATTAATAAATGCATACATACAGTTCCAATAAAATCATAAAATATTTAACACAATTAAATATGTGGCTGGATAGTCTTGATTATGTTATCATCAGTTTGTAATCATGATTTAAAATTTCTTCAATACTATAAAAAGCTGTGAATGCTTTTTTGCAGTCTTTCTGGTATCCTAATCCCAGAATTATCCGAACAGCACGCCTCTGCAGGCCAAATAGTCGGTTCAGTATAGCCGAATGACCCCACGCAAGGATGGAATATGTAAGGTGTGACTGGCAGAGTGCAAAATATGCATGGCGTAATGCTGACACAGGAAGTTTTTGTTTTAGTTGCCGTAATAAGTAAATTGCGACAGATTTTGACTGCCACAGCCTCCTCATGGCTGTGCCATGATAGTTTATCAAGGCGTATACCTAAAAAAATAGCTGTAATTTCTCTAGACACGTTAGATCGGAGGGAGAATGTAACAATGACCGTTTTGTTTTTATTCAATTAGAGTTTGTTTACTCAAAACCGGGAATATACTACATTACTTATGGATATATGCTCGAGGGCTGCTCTCTCCACATCAGCTGATTCGTTTATGAATATAGTATCATCAGCGAATTGAAACATTCTCAGAGAATTTGATACATATGATAGATCGTTTATGTATATTAGAAAGAGCAAGGGGCCAAGCATAGATCCTTAGGGTACACCAAATTTGACGGTTGATGTGTTTTGGTTCACCGTAACTATGTTGCCTTTGACAAAGGTATGAGTTGAGTAGACGGCAGCTGCTTAGGTGAAAATTATAGAAATATAACTTTCGTAGAAGGATATCATGATTAATACAGTCGAATGTCTTGCTAAGGTCCAAAAACAAGGATACTGTATTCGTTCCAAATTCATAACTTTGAATAATTTCCTCGGCAAAGGCAACAATTGCATCAGTCGTAGACCTCCCACTACGAAAGCCATACTGTGTATCTGAAAAAAGGTGTTGAGTCTCCATATAGTGGATGATCTGCCTTTCTAGTATTTTTTCAAATACCTTAGATAGTATCGGTAATACTTCTATCGGTCTGTAATTGCTTACATTTTCTCTGTCACCTTTTTTAAAGATTGGAGTAATGCGTGCTTTTTTCAGTGCACTCGAATATGTTATTGGCAATACATATGTTAATCAATTTCGTTAATGGTGTAACAATAACGTCAACAACTCTTTTAAGAATACCAACTGTGAAACTAAATATATCTTTAGAAGGAGAATTCTTGAGGTTGATTATGATATCTCTTACTTCTATAAAGTTAGTTTCCTGAAATGCAAAATATTTACTACTATTAGTAGGGACATTAAGCATGTAATTCGTTGGAGTTTGCATATAATTAGGTAACTCTTGTGCCAGATCTTTCGCAATATTTACAAAGTATGAATTAAATGTGTTGGGACTAATTTTGCATTCTGCATAATGTGATATGGATTGTTTATTCTTAATGAGTGACCAGAGTGCTTTCGGGCTGTTATTTGAGTTCTTTATAAACGATTTATTTGCAGATATTTTCGCGTTTTTAATTGCAATTCGATATTTTTTCCTATAATTTATATAGTCATTTTTTAACGCGACATTTTTAAGACTCGCTTCTTTAATTAGCAACATAGTCTCCAGCATATTATGCAGATTACAATTAAACCATCTGACCGGACTATTTGAACTATTCTTTGGTTTTGAAACCTTCCTTTCTATATAAGAACGTTTGCAGTATTCCTGCAAAATATCTACAAATGTGTTAAATTTGGATTCTGGGCTGTGTATATTACCAATAAGCATATTCCAATCGGTTGATTCGAGAAGTGCATAAAGTATATTTGTGCCAGCTTCTGTAAGAGGTCTTACCGTTTTTTGGATCTTGATATTTGGAATTACGTTCAATTTAATGTTAATAAATATGCCAATATGGTAAGACATACCAGATTCACAAGGGTATACTGCTATATCTGAATGATGGACGTTCGAGAAAACTTTATCCAAACAATTCTGCTTACGCGTGTTAAATGCAACTGTACTTGTTAGGTTATATGTTGCAAGGACATCGCACAAGTTCATGGCTCGGGGATCTCGTGTATTAAATTTTACGTTAAAATCTCCTCCGAGAAAAACATTTCAACACTATCCAACAGTTCACCTAATATAGACAGAAATAAATTAAAATCTCCATCTGGGGATCTGTATACACAAATAATTATCATATTATATAATGGCACAAATGATGCAGCTATCTCGCAGTGTTTATCTACAGATTGCAGCTCCCCATTTCAACTTAAAGGGTATATAGTGACACTCATTTGAATTGATTTTCACTTGTTTTTATTTATTATTTTAATGTAAATTCGAGATAAATTTGATTTAAAATACCATTAAAAAATCAAGGTCAGCCATGTCCTGTCGGAAATAAATGTTTAGTTTATGATAACTGTCATTTAATTATTTCTAAAATGTATTTCATTGAGGAAAAGTTTTAATAATAATAATATCTTTATTTTCTCAACAGACCTAAGTCTAATTACAAAGGAAAATACAAGTTCACTTATAATCTAAACATGAATATAATTAGCTATAATTACTTACATACTAATTGGTGTAAATTACAATTGACAATAAAATAAAGACGCTTGTAAATTATTAATAAAGTCATTCTGGATTGATGAGAAAACATCGACCGCATATTGTACTTCGTGATATTTTGTTAGCATTTTATACAAAGGAGAACGTGAATGATGAGTGGTTCTAGGCGTATCATAGTTCTACAGCTTCTTGAGAACAATCGCGACGCGGTAAAATTAATTTTACTTAAAAAGTTGACATTGTCGGTTTTATGATGGATAATTTTATACAATTCCTTAATCAAAATAAGCCTATGTCGATCATAGATGCGAGGCATATTAAATTCAAGTAATGGCTCATTATATCGAACATCGTATGAAGGATATGAACCATATTTACGTAAATATAAATATCGCAGGAACGATAAGTACAAAGTACAAAAGTACTTTTCAAGCATATCAATATACGATTTACATTCAGGAGACCAAACAGAAGCGCGATAATTTAATTTACTTACTATTAACGAGTTGAACAAGATTTTAGCAGTGGTGTCAGAACAAAAATCCTTACAATTACGTGTAATGAAACCCAATGCTTTCATTAGTGATTATTTCAATGTGTGTCCTAAATTTAAGCTGGTCATCAAAATGTATACCTAAATCTTTAATCATTAATTTTATAGTGAAATATTTTCTGATGTTCTGATCTATAATAGCTAATTACACGGCATTTGGATACATTAATGGATAATCCGTTTTGGTTGTACCAAGAAGTTAACAGGTTCAGATTATTTTGAAGACGCATATAATCAGAAACATTACGTATTACACTAAACAGTTTAATACCATCTGCATAAAACAGATGATCACAGTCCAATATTTTTGCAACTCGATTAATAAACACAAGGAACAGTAAAGGGCCGAGATTGGAACCTTGAGGTATCCCACTAGTTGCAGTGTATCTATTAGATTGAATGCTCATATATGATATGTATTGCTGTCTGTCCTTGAGATATGATTGCAATACCGATAATATATTACCATTAATATAGCACATGCTTAAATATTTCATGAGTTTTGTGTGCGGTATGTGATCAAACGCTTTGCTGATATCAGTATATAAAACATCTACCTGTTGCCCACTATCTAAGTGACTGGAAATATATTGAGTTATGTTAATTAAGTTGCTTTGTGTACTTCTTTTTTTAATAAATCCATTCTGATTGATCGAAAGCGTTTGATCGAGGTACACATGTAAGTCGTTAGACATTATACTTTCCAAAACCTTAGAAAAGTTGGATAGCAAAGCTATAGTTTTTTATGTTGGATTTATCACCGGATTTGAAAACTGGACATATTTTTGTTATTTTCCAACAAAGTGGAAAATAGTCAAGTCTAATGATTAGATTGTAAATATGAGTAAGAGGCGATACTAGATGTTTTACGCAATCATTTAAGAAAAATTCTGGAACACCATCATGACCCATAGTTAAGTTTGGCTTCAATTTCTTCAGAGATTTTAGTACTACTTCCTCAGATAAGACATATGCCCCCATTTGTCTGGTATGGTGGAAACTGGTATGTTTCTAGCCCGATGGCCCATCTGATTTCATATAAACACTTTTAAAATGGTTAGCAAATCCTTCAATGTGGAGTGTTAAAAATCAAACCCTCGTAAATTATATTAATTGGTATCCTTGATTTACGTCTCTCGTTACCAACAAATGACTAAAATGATGCTGGGTTCGAAGCTATACTATTTTCAGCATTTCTAATAAAATCGTTGTGAGCCTGTCGGTTCAATTCTTTAAATTTTTTACGAGTATCGATAAAGATTTCTTTGACTGATAGACTCTTGTATTTTTTTTTAAGTTCGGTGTAACTCATTTTTCTTTTTTAATAGTTTTAATAAAATTCCATCGAACCACACAGAATATCGCATAGTACTACAAACTTTTTTCCTTCTAGGAACATATCTATTAAATATTTTATATATGATTTTATATAAATCATTACATGCTGTCTCAACTTCTTGGCAGTTTAAAACAGGGTACCAATCAACGTGTGGCAACGATAAATATAGGTTATGCAAGTCTGCTCTTTTAAAGTTATAATTAAATTCGTTGTGGCTACCAGAAGAAGCGAAATTCGAAACAATAGTTTGGAGCATTTCAAAACATAAAGCAGCATAATGTGAATCTTCGTTTACGAATGGATGATCATATCTAATCACTAAACAGTTAATTTTTTTGGAAGTTATTACCATGTCCAAAATCCAGTTGTTATTGTTGAGGATGTTGTTGTGTTGAAGTAAGTCTCTGAAGCTCAGAAAATCGAGGAATGTTGAGAGCTTTGGACAAAAGTCTCCATTGTTCTTCCACGAATAGTAATTAGTTATTCATTCACAGGAAAATCCCCAGCTGAATTTAAACTTCAGAACAGAATACCCTTAAAAAATAATAATAATTTTAATTAATGCTTGTGGCGCTACATTCTTGATGGAACCGTAATTTAATATTAGGTAGATGAGGACACTTGTTATTTTCCATATTTTTATTTTCAGTTTCCTGATACAAGTTTCCATCTTCGTAGATCATTATCAAAGTTAAACAGTTTAACTTTCGGGATAGGAGTAAAAATAAAAATGTTAGACACAGCTGTTCTGAATAAATATAGTTATTATATGTTGTCTCTATTTTGTAAAACTACTTAAATGCAATATAGAAAAAACTATCAATTCACAACGTTTTTACTATGTTACAGTGTTCAAATAAAATATTACTATATACATTCTATGTTGGAATTATATAGAAACTCTAAATAGTTTTACCATCTAAAATCAATATAGCCACAATATAGTTACTATGTAAAACTATATAAATTTCTTCTTGGGTTTTCTTTATTTACTACTTGATATAGGCACATGTCTATCCAAGAACTTATTTGACTTATTAAACTAACGAATAAATAGATACGAGAAATATAACAAAAATAATTAACCATAAATTAAATTAAAGTCAGAAACATAGCCAGAAAAAAAATAGTATTTAGTTGATGACATTTTTGTGGAACCAGAATCATTTAATTAGTTCATAATGAATACCTGCAATTTCTGAAACCTTATATACCAACATTCCCCTTCTTTGTTTTACCACATCTGTAAGTAAACCTAATTTTAACTTTAACGCCTCTTGTAATCCTCTTCATTTGCTATTGTTTATACGATTCCAATATTCCGTATGAAAAAATGTTAAATTTAACATATAAGTTATATTTTAGCCTCACAATCTTAGACTGTAACAATAAAGAATAAAATAGAAAAGAGTATTCATTCACTTGGTCACAGTTATTTAAATATATTAAATAAAAATTATTTGAAAATAATTAATAAATTATTTCCACATTTAGCTGTGTGACTTTTGACTTACTTTACGTAAGTACGTTATACAATGTAAAAACAACAAAAGGAACGTTACTTAATATAATGATGGGCAGAAGTCATTACTATCACAGCGCGCGGCAGGTGAGGGTCGCTCTTTAATTAATTTGATTCAATTCTTTTTGTTTAATTTTATTCGGTTTTGATTTAAATTGAATTAATTTGGTTTAATTTAATTTAAATTGATTTAGTTTAATTTGATGTAATATAATTGATTTAATTTTGCTGATTGTATTTGAATTAATTTAATTGATTTATTTTAACATCTTTAAATTATGTAAGGCATAGCTGTAATGACAAGGGATAGATCCCGAAACACGTGTCTGCAGATGGCCTTATATTAAGTAACGTTCCTTTTTTTGTTGTTTGAAATATTCCACCTTGTACGAAAGTAAGGTTAATCAAATAACTTCACATTCTATGTATATATTTGTATATTACAAAAGTTGCTTAGACAGTAAGGATAAAAAATAACGTTAAATTTAGCATTTAACCTCGAATTGATCATTAAATATTTATATCAACTTCGAAATAATTAAAAAAAAATCATGAAAATTTTAATCTATGATTGAATAATTTTGTTTTCGATCGAATCCTGCCAAGCATTTGTAATTTATATATTTTTAAACTGATTAACAGTTTAAATGAATATTTTAAATTCAGGATGATTTAATTGAAATTAAAACACTTGGTTTGTTTCAAACATATAAATATTTTAAATTCGCTGTCTACAAAATATGAAATAAAACCTAAATAGTAATAAACATCTTCGTTTAAACTTTGAAGCTGATCTTTATTTATGGCTAATAATTTAAAGTAAAAAATGTATTTTAAATTTAATTTGATGTTTGTTATGATAATTTTTGTATATCACTGAATAACTTAGGTTGAATAATGTGAAGTGTTGTATAATGATGTAGTTGAAAATAAAATTCCTTACTTCACTTTTAAATTTTATTAATGTTTATTAATTTTTGTATAGTTGGCTTATTTTAAAATATGTAAATCCGTAGCGAGAAAATCCTCGCGTAACAATCTACTCTTACTAATCCGAAATTTATACACAACCTTTACGAAATAGTCTCGATCGCCTGTTTGAAGTTCTCTAAGGCCTTTAACAGGTCGGATCATTATTTACTCTTCTTCAAAATAATAATAATAAAAATTTTATTAATAATAAAATATTAAAATATCCAAGTTTACTTTCTCAATAATATGCTTCGTTAAAGTTCCAATTTCCCTTTTAATTATTAATTTTTTTCAAATCATTTTTATTTAATAAATTTATTTTCACTCGCAAATTCTAACCTCTCATGTTTCTTGCTTACGAAGGGCGTGGAAATATCGGGTTTCTTCCGAAAATTGTTCAGTATGGGCGGCAAGACATCACACAGATAAATCTTCATCGAGTAACACGAAGACACATCACCGAAAGAATATACAATTTCAGAAAAGGGGATCGGCATAAAAATGAGCTTCTTAAAATTTAAAGTAGATATTTTGTTAAATTCCTACGTTCGTATCTTATTCTAAACACCCGGTGTGCATAAATCTTATTCTTACTTAGAGAGAAATCTATTAGAAGAACAAATCTTTTTTATACTTATTTTTTAACTGTATATTTTCGAGTTTACGTGAAGTGATTGATGACAAAATAGAAAGACTGTTATTCCTTACTTCACTTTTTTAAAAAATGAAGTAAGGAATAACAGTCTTTCTATTTTGTGTGGTTATTTTTTATTTATTTTTTTTTTTTTTTACTTTCCCCGGCCCTTCGTACTGTGATCATAAAAATTTGCGAATCGAATTTTAACGAATATGCACGTTTTGTGTGTGTGTGTGTCTGTGTGTGGCTGAATGGATTAAACCCAAACATTATATCTAACCTTTTTATAACAGTGGAATGATCTGAAAAGCTCACAATCAAAACTCATTAAGTGTAACTTTACTCTAAGCGATTTTCCATTTTTTTTTAATTCTGATAGAAAAATGTTTCAAATAAAAGTTGAATCTTGTTCTGTAATCTTGAACAAATAAGTAATTTTTGTTATAAAACCTTAATTGTAGGACCTACTGTTTTCATTTTATAAACGGAAGAATTTCATCTACCTGATAAATTCCCTTAGAAATAAACAATTATTTTTATAATCTTCTTTTTATTGGCTGTGGAGACTTTAATTATTGAAATAAAATAGCAAACGTCAAAGTGGCGTCATATTCAACATATCATTCGCAAACGCGTCCAGTTTGAAAAAATTAAAAAGTGTGTGTAGAAATGTTTTTAATCCATTGTAAGGTAAGATATAACACAATAAATTATAATATCCTTCAAAATACTTGGCTTCAACTTTAAAAGACAACAATCCATTTTTTCAATCAACCATTTTTCCTTTCCTATTAGATTTTCAATCAGAATCTTATTTGACCGAATTCACTGGGAAAAGTACTATGACGGACACATCACTATTTTTATAAAATAAAACAATTACATTAACAATTCATTAGCGGTACAGAGACTGTAACATTAGCAATCATAACGCATGAATACGAATACAAATACGACATAGACCAGACAAGGACATACGGAAAGAACAAGATAATCATCTACCGGATGAAAGGAAGAATAATATTAAAATCTTCAATAAGAATTTAAATGAATATATAATTAATATTGAACCATATAATATCAAGGATTTTTTTATTACGCATACAAATCATTAATATTTCTTTCTTAATGTTATCCTCTTTTACCCGTATTGGGTGTCAAGGTTTTAGAATTAAGTTATGATATTAAATTTGTAAATGTAGCATGAGTTTAATAGATTAAATATTACATTTTAAGACAACTTTGACGCAATTTCACTTTGTGCATTTTTTGTTAATGGCACTTTGAAATTAAAAAAAAAATGTTTACCTCTTATGTATAATAACAAAATTATATAATGGAAATATTTATGTTACTTGTGTCGAATGAAGATGTATTATTATTTTTAATAAATTATTAAAAAGTAATTAAGTCAACATACTGAACATTAAAATATAATAAAAATCATAAATAAATAAATAAACGTACTTACGTAACGTAAGTCAAAAGTCATAGAGCTAAATGTGAAAATAATTTATTAATTATTTTCAAATCATTTTTATTTACTTTCCCCTGTCCAAGGGAAAGTATTGTGATCGTGAAAATTTTCGAATCGCCAATTTCAACAAATGTGCACGTTTTGAGGTTCCCTGAGTCCATACCATCGAGTTTTGAAAAATGTCTGTGTGTGTGTCTGTGTGTTTACACGGCGCGGTTGGCCCCGCGTCATGTGTCAGGAGTTTTTGTTTTTGCCTGGAAAAGATGGAGTTGTCTTCGCCCATCCGCTTTCAGAGTGTAGGCCACATACATTTGTTTAAAAAACGAATCGTGGTTAGCTATCTTGCAAAAAAATATGCTGATTCCAAATGTATAAAAAAAAGAAAATATTGGGTGCACCCTTTCAACACCGAAAGGCTGTTGAAAGGTGCATTTACAACTATGATGATTGACCTGAGAGAAAATGAAGATAATTTTTTTAATTATTTTCGGATGAGCCAAAAGTCTTTTGACGAACATACATAAGAGCCCCCATTTCACCGTTGGAAATGATAGCAGTAACATTGAGGTAAGTGGCAAATAATATAATGTTAATATTTAATATAATTCAAAATATTTAATTAATAAAGGGAACAAAATTTAACCCTAGTAATACAATACGAAGAAAATAATAATATCAGTTTATGATGTAATATTATAATTATTAGAAGGCGTGTCATCAGTTGCTGTTTGAAAGTTGGTGTGGGGTGGCGGGAAAGTGGGCGGAGTACTGTAGGGATGATGGTGTATATATTGATGTTTTGTTGTTGAAAGAGAGGATGGTTGATTGAACGCTTGGTGTATAGGGAGAGGTTGACTAAATTGGAGTCGTTGGTTATTTTTTTGTTTATAATGTTTAACTAGACTTAGGACATCAGTTCTAAAATCTAGTTTGTCGTCTTCCGAAAAATTCATAACTACTGGAAGTATAGATTTAAAAAATGAATCATCAGCATTTACAGGGTCGATGGTAAGTGGGGTGTTAATATATTCTAATAAACTCCTTTCGAAGTCGTTTTTTCTTATATTGTTATTGCCTTACATGCCGCTTGACCAGATTTAGTATTTTTTCTACGACATGACCTGACAAAATTGTCTTTAATATTCTTTCACCTCGAAATTGCTTTTTTCACTAAAAAAGTAAAAGACATATTAAATAAAGATTATTATTATTGTTACAGATATTTAGGTAGTGGCTGCAGCATAATGGATCTTCACTACACTTACAGATTGGGACATTCAACCATTTGTAAAATTACTCGGAAAGTTTGTAAAACAGCTTGGGACATTTTAAAAGATGATTGTTTTCCTTCATTTACTAGTGAAAAGTGGCTGGAAATTTCATCAGGTTTTTAGAAATCGGCGAACTTTCCACATTGTTTAGGTGCTCTTGACGGAAAGCACGTGCGGATTGTCAAACCAACGAGAAGCGGATCGTTATATTTCAATTATAAGAAGTTTTTTTCGGTTGTTCTGTTTGCAGTTGCTGATGCAAATTATAACTTTCTTTATATAGATGTAGGGTCATATGGAAGAGAAGGAGATAGTACTATATATCAAAATTCAAGTTTCTATAAAAAACTAATAAATAATTCCTTAGATATACCAATGAGTTTACCACTTCCAAATGGACCAAATATGCCCTATGTCTTCGTCGGAGACGACGCTTTCGGACTATCGAGGCACATTATGCGACCATATAGAGGAAAAACTTTAACAAAAACAAAACGAATTTTTAATTATCGCCTGAGCCGTGCTCGTCGCTTTGTGGAGTGCTCCTTCGGGATTCTATCCAACAAATGGATAATTTTTCATAGACCTCTTGATGTAAATGTGGAATTTGCGATAGACATAATAAAAACTTGCTGTCTTCTACATAATTATGTTCGCAGCAGGGATGGATTTAATTTTGTAGACACATTATCTATTATGGGACTTGAAGAAAATGAAGGATCCTCCCATTCAGTCCAATCACAACATAATGTACATCAAGTTAACGAAATCAGATATGAATTCGCTCGCTATTATGAAAATGAAGGAATGGTGCCATGGCAGGATACCAGTATCAATTGGACAGGCTGAAGGACAGGTTATTTCAATGATGAAAATCATTTTATTCCACTATGTATATTACTATTAGTTTACCATTAACAATAAAAACATACGTACCTATATTTTCTTTTTGTTTTTCATCCGTTCTGTATGTTTCAAACACCTCTTGACACACCAAATTCCATGCACATTTCTTTTTATCCCTATCCCTATATTCTTCACAGCTTGTATTCCATATTTCAGGATATTTTCTGATTTCATCAATAAACAATTCTGTGTCGAAATCCATGATTTTTGATAGGCGTTGGCGGTTCGTGTGTCAGCTCGTATTTACTTCAATGTATTTTCAAAACGTCACGCGTTTGGCGTTTGCTTGGCGGTAGGGAAAGTCTGGCGTTTGATTTGCGGTAACCGCGGAAATGCAAAGCGGTTGCGTTTCGTGTGTCATGTCCCGTTTATTCATGTACATTTTGCAAACGCCGCGATAAACGCGTCGCGTTTTGCGGTAGCGTTTGCGTCGCGTGTGTTACAGGCCTTAATATTCGCAAACGCCTCCAATTTAAAAATATTTAAAAAGGATGTGGAGACATTTTATCAAGTCATTTTAAGGTAAGAAATGACACAATAAATTATAAAATGCTTCCAAGTACTCGGCTTTAACTTTAAAATACAACAATCCATTTTTTCAATCAATCATTTTTCCTTTTCTATTAAATTTTCAATCAGAAACTTATTTGACCGAATTCACCGGGGAACGAAACCATGGGTAAATCCTAGTTTACGGGAATCGCTCTAAAAAAATTGAAAAATAATGGGGCTATCTTTACCAGTGTAAACATCAAGTCTGGTAAAAAAATGGGCGGAAAAGAAGTTTTATTAGGATTGGACTTACGGTTTGCTTAAATTTTTTATTAAAAATTACGATTTTTGACATTTAACAAGATTGGGCGCACAGAATAAAATATGTATAGAGTTAATTACATAGGGGAAACTCATTAAAATAATTTCGGTTGGCAATAGAACTGTTTCGTCCTTTGTGGATATATTAAATAATAAATTTATAGGTTAAATACACAGATTACCTTAAATCAGATTTTCTATGCCTTAAATAGAATTGAGGTTTTTAAAATGAAAATCTGCTAGTTAGTGATTAGAAGAGATATTAATATTTTAAATTATTGTAGACGCGTTCAAAAATTAAATAAAGAAATTTCTATATTACAATTTCAACAACAAGGAACAAAAGTGTAATCAATAATTTTTCTTTAGTTTTTATGAAATGTTTTATCTTCTCTTGTTGTATAGAAGAAATTGACACAAACATTTTTCAGTGAGTAATATTTTGAATAAAATGTTATACATTCGTTGTAGAACATTAAGTTTTTATTTTGTAAAATGGGTAATGGTCGAGCGGGATCCGTGATGTTTTAATAATATATATTGGTTTGCTATTTAACTTGCTACTTTTTTATATTGAACGATTAACAATTTTACAAATTCAACCGAGAGCAGAATTGACGGTCATGCTTCGTTTGTGAGAGTTGAAAAAACCCTTTATATATATATATATATATATATACAGAGAGGTTATTTTATCAGTATACATTAAGGGAAGTGTATACCTGCAAGAAAAGCGAGTCAAACTCATTGATCCGATTAATGTGTGTATGTTTAGTTGACTTATTGGCATATGTGTGTTCACTTGCGTGTTATAGGCAACTAAACACACATACATTAATGCATTTGACTCGCGTATTTTGCAGGTATACATAGGGAAAATGTATACTGATAAAAAAAGCTCTCTGTATATATATGTATATACATATATACATACTATATATATATACACATAATATTTACCTTTAAATGTACGTATCCCTGTGGCCTTTGTGGTATTTCCGGCGGCCAAATTTTGACTCCACAACTTTACTGTGATCACCAAGTTTAGTGGAATTTACGATAAAGTTCTGGAAAACTACCTCTCTGCAAAATGATGCCTAATCCACATTTAATTTATTATTAATATTTAATTCTGATGCAATTAAATCTAGGGAAGCATTCTGCACCACAAGTTAATGAAAGACAAAATTTTCCATTTTTCCACATGGCTTTTATTGAAAAACGTCCCCTTTCGTAAAGAAACTCTTGTTCCACGCGTTTTGTTTTTTTTTTGTTTACGAATACTTATTTTGTTTATACAAACCCATCTAAACCTATAAATTCTGAAAATGTAAATATACCATTATGTATATATAAATGTTTTCATTATATATTAATATTACAAATTCTATTTTTTACTCTTACGTAATTATATCTTACCTTTCATCGTCACAATTTAATTTTAGTATGCCACCACACTTTTTACACTTGTAATTGCCTTCTTTGGGAATTAAATTCCACTTTTGAAGTTGAGAAATTAGTTTCTTTGAGTTTAAACTCAGGATATACAAATTAACCGTGGAAATGGCCTCCATTTCAATTAATATAAGAGAGTGTTTATGATGAAATAATATTGTTTTCTAATTTGTTTATTATTTGAAAACAAAAACTTTTGTTTCAAAAGCAGCTGTAGTAGGCGCTATCTAGGGCATTGTTAGACATACTGTTGAATTATCTTATTTAAATTAGCACTATATTTGTCATATCACTCCCCCGGTCTTGTAGAAATTAACAAATTTAACCAAAATTATATTGTGTTTCGTTGTAACCCATTAATTAATTTATTGGCCAGGTCCATTGTTTGTGTTATTACGTATTATGAGTACTTAACATGTCTTGCATTTATTTATGTCAGGATATTTTTATTTATGATATTTAAAAAAATCAATAAATATTTAAGCTATATATGCATATTCATTAATCTCATAAAATCCCCCCAGTGCTATTATGAATTAGTTTCTTTAAAATTTTTGAATTCACTTCTTGGAAAAATATTCATGTATTGTAATCACCCACATAATAATTAATTTGAACACAGTGATATACAGATGAAATTATGTACTAATATCTGCATCCCTCAATTCAAATAAAAGTTTTAGATCTTGGAAAAAAAATCTGTTATAAAACTTTTACTGTAGGACCTCCGGTTTTCATTTTATAAGCGGAAGAATTTCGTTTACCTGATAAATTCCCTTAGAGATTTTAATTATTGAAATAATTATTTTAATGACAAATAAAACGTCAAAGTGCCGTCAAATTCAACTTATTCGCAAACGCCTCCAGTTTGCAAAAATGAAGAAGAGTGTGGAGGAATGATTTTAATCTATTGTAAGGTAAGAAATAACACACTTAATTATAATATTCTTCTAAATACTCGGCATTAACTTTAAAAGACAACAACCAATTTTTTCTATTAATCATTTTGCTTTCCTATTAAATTTTCAATCAGAAACTTATTTGACCGTATTCACCGGGGAAAGAACCATGATGGACAAATCACCATTTTTTGAAAAAAATATAAAAATATGTCATATGTACCTGACGGGGACTTTTGACATAGAGCATAGATCATCATATATTATCGGTATATTTTGACGAAAATACAAAATTCAGTGGAATCTATAGCCAATTGTATGTACATATGCAAATTTTTAAATGGAAAGACCATTGGTCTATAGCCAATTGTATGTATGCAAATTTTTAATCAATATTTTTGTTAATCAATAATTTATTTTAATATTAATTATTAAATATTAAAACATTCTTTTATTCAATTATTCATTACTTATATATACAAACCCCCATAAAGATGATTATTACAAAACACGATAAATCCCGCTCGTAAAATCCGATTATGGGCGTTTATGTTTACCTGTAACTTCAAAACCAACGGAAAACCCGAAATCGCCACCTTTATTAGCTTCCCGCCCTCCAATCACACCAGAGGCCCATTACATCGGATTAGAGGGATTTCCAAATCCGGCCAAACAAAACGCCAAAGTGAATCTTCTTATTTACTTCATTTATTTTTTTCGTTCGCAAAACGTTCCAATTATTTTCGCCAAAGAAAACAGCCGCCTTGACTAATTGCGGTCTTTGATACACCGCCGCTGATTCGTTCATGACGAGATGCGCACCGTTTCGTTTTCATATTTGCTCTATTTATTAGTGTCGAAAACTAGACGGTGGGTTTAAAATTAGATGGTTAAATAATAACGTTTAATCAGCGGTTTATTAATGTGGGCAAATTTTAAACGTCGGAAGGGAGTAATTAGGTTTCTCTCAACGACGATAATTGGGGATTTAAAATCGAAAATTTATTCATTTTCTATAAATTAAAATAATAAATAATAATAAGTTTATTACTTCAATTAAAATTAAAATTCTATAAATTTAATTTGGTTCTCATTGATCACTTGATGAAACATTCTAACTAATATTGAATTCGAAATTAAAAGATAATGACGATAAGTCGAAACTAGGTGGATAATAAAAAAATATAAGTGAAACAAACTAAGTGCCTTTAATTTCTAATGCAATATTAAAATTCTAATTTATTCAATTCAAAATGTATTCACTCATAATTACAACTTCTTGGCTTGTGGGGCCGCGATGGCACTTCGGCCTAAAGATCTTTTGTGCCTTATTACAACTTTAAAGCACATTTATTGTTATTTTTGGCCTCTTATTTGCTAAATTATTGTGTCCAATGGTCAACATTTTAAGTATAAATCGTTGACAATGCCACTTGAAATTATGCAAACGATTGCGTCGTCTTTAATTTATTATGTTTTTAATTACAATTAGTTCTTTTATGCATTCCATTTAGTTTTCTAATTAATTAGAATTTACTTATAAAGAAAAACTACCTAACTAAAAATTATTGTATAATATAAAAATATTAATTGTATAATAATATAAAAATATACAGGGTGTTTCAAATTCGAGTCTCACCATCCCCATGGTGAGACTCGAATTATTGTAAGAGATAGAGGGTAGGTTTAAATTTAGCACTTTTACAGTTTTTCATGCTGATAAATATCCCGTTGAAAAAGCTGGGCTATTTCTTTGTTTTCAAGAAAATGAAAAAAACTAAAAAAAAAAAAGAGTTTCTTCTTTTATTTATATCTTCGTTATTTGAAGCAATATTTCAATAGAATGAAGACATTCTTATATCACTTTTTTATGATTTAATCGATGGCGTACTCATTTTATTAATAGCATATTTCGTTTCTTCGGGACCATCACCAACTTTCTTATTTCTTATGGGGGCCATATTGTTGTTTTGTCATATTAAATTCCTCTATTTCATCTGTGATACCACATATGATATCTTTATTTTGATAAATAAGCACAGTCTTAACAAAATATTTTTAAATACTAATAAATCACGCATGCCATGAAATTAAAATTAATCAAGACAAAATATAATGTAACTAGCTTTGTGAAATTAATATTTATATAAAATTTTGCAATGGAACAAAAATTTACGTAATGATTTTTTTACAAACTTAAAATTATTTAAAAAAATAGTAATATGTGGAATATCAATATTAATATTAATAAAAATATTAACACAAGAAATATTTCTTTAATTTATGTTAAAAATAGCCTTAGCAGCAACAGAAATTCAAAGGTGTTCCTTTAAATTATTTATTGTAGTATAAAAATTCCCCCTATTAATTTTATTGATTTTTTTATAATTACAGAGTATTAATTACAATATATTAAAATAGATTAAACAGTATTTTAAATCGTGTGTTGTCAGGTTTTGCGTATATTTTCTGGTGTTATATTTGTTAATTCGGAGCTCTGATTTTGTAATTGTGTATTGTTTGTTTTTCTATTTCTATTAATAATTTTAATCATGTTACAAAAAGAATATCTATTGAAAAACAATGTGAAATATCTTGTGTATTTTTAGAAAGTTGCGAAACTTATATTATCTGTGTATATCGTTCGCCTTCTGACGATTTTAATATGTTTGTAAATTTGTTATCACAATTTTTAACCGAAATTAAATAGATTCAATATAATTTTATAATTGGTGGGGACTTCAATGTCCATTTTAATAAAGAAGAAAATAGAGATTCATTATTGATAGATATTATGAGTACAAAAAGTTGTTCATTTTAATACACGAAATAAAAACTGTATTGATAATGTTTCACTAATATAAGTGAAGAACAATTGCAAGTTTCTCTATTTAATTCATCAATATCGGATCATGAAGGTAAGAATATTATATCCAAATATAAAACAAAATACAATTGTAAGGAGTATTAGAACAATAACTATAGAAGGCAAAAATAATTATTTTAACTTATTAACTAACATAGATTACGGCTTCGTTAAGATATCGGTAGATATAAATACCAAATGGGATACATTTATTAAAATTTTACATGATAATATGAACATTGTGTGGCTGAAAGACCTAAGGTCGATAGCCATTTATAAGTTTATATCAAATATATTGTATAATATTTGTATATGTAAATACCACAATAAAGATGATTGTATATGAACATTGCATTTCCCATTAAAAAGAAAATATTAAAATCTATTAAAAGTACTGTTAAATGGTTTGATAAGGAATTGGACAACATGTGGAAAATATTAGAAATACTTAGACAGGATTATATAAACCACCCTGGAAATAAACAAAAAATGGCATTTAAATCGTACAAAGCCATATAAAGGTCAGCTATTGAAAATGATTTATATATTTTATCTAGTAAAAATAAATCAAAAGCTACCTGTAGTATAATTAATACAATAAGAACAACTAAAACCAAAGACAATTTAATCTGTGATATTACCTCTAGTCAGTTCAATAATCATTTCATAAATATATCGAATACAGTACAGCAACCACTAACAACAACAGATGTTGAAAACTGGGATTCTTTTTATTCATCTAGTCACCCTCTTTGTTTTAAAAAAGTATCCGAATGTAAAATTCGCGATATTTTAAATTCGATACAACGAAAACCGACAGCTGACATATATGGTTTAACGGCAGAATTAATTAAAAGTGTGCAAGAGATATTAGTAATCTTGTAAATGACTCAATCGAAAATGGAGTATTTCCTGACTCATTAAAAGTAGCCAAAAGTATACCAATTAATAGCATTAATGATGTAGGCAGTTATAGGCCGATATCCCTTCTTCCAGTGTTATCTGAAATAATTGAGACTGTTCCTAAAGATCAGATCATAGAGTATTTTGAATGAAACAATATATTCTCACTAAATCAGTATGGTTTCAGGTCAAACAGATCAAATGTAGATGCAATTATTGAACTCTGTGATATTGTATGTGATAACTTTGAAAATAAATAATTTTGTATGGCTTTATTTCTTGATTTAAATAAAGCATTCGATCTTGTTCCTCACGATAAACTGCTGCATAAAATTAAAAAAAATACAATTTTGGCATAAACAGTTGTTTAAAACCTATTTACAAAATCGCGAACAATCAGTTTTCTATAACGGAATATGGTCGGAAGTTAATAATAGAGAAAGGGTTCCCTCGGGGATCAATTATGGGACCTATTTTATTTATAATATATATATATATATATATATATATATATATATATATATATATATATATATATAAATAACCTTCCTGCTTGTATTAATAATGCCACAATATTAATGTATGCTGATGACACAACTGTAGTGAATAGTTCATCTAATTTTAATCAGACATTGGAAGCACATGAAAAACATGTGCAGTCAATTACACAGTGGTGCCTTAGTAATAAATACTACTAAGGCACAAACGTTACAATTTAAGACAACCGACCCTATCAGTTCACTGGAAAGTGTTTGCTTTCTGGGTGTACAGGTAGACTAAAGCCTAACATTGACGTCTTATGCGGTAAACTTGCAAAAAACACATTTTGTCTTCGTAACGTAGTGTCACATTGCAGTGAACCGACAAGCAGGGTAGCATATTTCGCATTAATTGAATCCCATATTCGTTACGGAATTATTGCTTGGGGACACTCAACACATAGTAATCGCATATTTGCATTACAACGCCGCGCAATTAGAATATTGGCTCGAATTGGTTATCGTAAGGACTGTAAAGAACATTTTCTTCGGCAAAACATCCTAACAGTTCCATCTATTTATATATTAGAATGTGTGTGTTATGTCAAAAAACTTCAAGCTGAATATGTTACTCATGGCCATATCTATAATACAAGACATAGAAATTATCTAAAGCTTATTAAATTAACATTAAAAAGAACTCAAACAGGAACGCTATATTATGCTATAAAACTTTTTAACAAAATACCAGATGATTTGAAACATACTCCAATAAAGACTTTTAAAACTAAAATGCATTCTTATTTATCGAAGAATGCATTTTATTCAATACAAGAGATTGTAGATCATGATTTTAATATACTATCTTAAATTGTTTATACAAATTTTTAAGAATATATTTGGTTTCGGTAGTTATTATATATTTTATTTTATTTATATTGTATTGTTCTTTATTTTAAATTAGTGTTGTTTTTAATATTACTGTTTTTTATATTTATATATACATGACAAATAACTTACATTTAATATGTTGGGAAGGAACATATTAAAATATTTAAAATATTAATAAACAAATATATTAAATGTAAGTTATTTGTCATGGCAAGTGTACACATTGTATATTATTTTAGCACAATAAATATGATTATGATATTGTAATTGTAATAATAAATATGATTGTATTATTAAAAAACCCTACACCACCATTATGGTAGATGGGGATTTTAGATTATATATATATATATATTATTAAAAATCTACCAATACCAAATAAATAAAACACAGATTAATTTGAATATATTTAAATTCTCGACTAGTTTCGGATTATCAACCCATTTTCAAAATATTGCAAAATATTCAATTTAATCTGTGTTATTACTGATTGTCGGTAAATAAAATAATAATATTTATTGTTAATTTCTTTCACATTTATATGTATAATGTACTGATAATAAACATTCTTTATATATATATATATATATCTGTGTTATTATTTATTTTATTGGTAAATCTAGTCATATTTATTATTACAATATATACTTTTAATCTTTAAATATTAAAATTGTTAATTATATTATTATTATTTATCATTGATCCTGACATGGGTTTGCACCACACCCAAATCTCATTATTAACATATATAATTAATGGTTTTAATATTTAGACATTGGTAGTTCATATTGTATGAAATAAATATGAATAAATTATTAAAAATCAACCAATAAAACACAGATTAGATTGAATAACTTTAAATTCTCAACTAGTTTCGGGTTATTAGCCCATTTTCAAGAGAATAACCCGAAACTAGTCGAGAATTTAAAGTTATTGAATCTAATCTGTGTTTTATTGGTTGATTTTTAATAATTTATTCATATTTATTTCATTAACATATATATTTAAAAATGTGGATAGAGAGGATCATTATATTATTATAATTGTTAAAATGTCCAATGTATTTATTACGTATGTGAATCATTGATATTTTAAAAATTTAACATATATATTGACAAACGTGGATAAAGAAGATGATTATATTATTATAATTGTTAAAATGTCCAATGCATTTATTACGTATCTGTATCATTGATATTTTAAAAATGTGTAATTGATAGTAAGTTCAATTAACTTTAAACAAAATATTTACGGAATAACGAGATGCCTCGTAAGAAATTAAAAATAAGATTTTGTTATTTAGATTATTTATCCATAATTAATCAGTCTGGAGATTATTACGCATTTCTAGCCACTTTATATAGTGCATAATTACTAATATTTATAAAATAATTAACTTTTATTATATATTTTTAATTAAATTCTCACTTATCCCGTGGTGAAACATTTTTTATGCAATAATTATGAAATATTTTAATTAATACACTTGGTTGTTCGTTTCACTAAACTTTTATATTTGTGTTCCGATTAGTTTCGACCAGTGGTCATTTTCAAGGAACTGATGAAATGACAAGTACAAACATGTCGATATAAAATTGAGAAGATTGACAATGATTGAATTGTTTAGTGAAAAACGAAACGAACAACCAAGTGTATTAATTAAAATACTTCATAATTATTTATTATATATACTAAATTCGGCACTAATAAAATGTTATGCTCTTCACTTCTTCATTTGCAGTTTTCACAGCCCATTTACGCCGCATGGATATTTCCCATCTCATTCATATTACATAATTTTTTATCCATATTTATTTATTATCACTTGAATATAGGAATAAGCCGGTTGCATTTTGTTTTCACAATGAACTGTTTGGGATTGATAAATAAATATTTTGATGCGTATTATTTTTATTTTACATTTTGTCGTAATTTGTGATTGATAATTTGCCTTTTTTTATACATATGTTTTGTAATCTTTTTAGAGCGTCACACTTTTCTTATAAAATTTTTAATATGTAATTATAATTGTAATTTGGAAATGGAGATTCCGCTAATAAAATATAATTGAAAATTGATTAAAAAAATCGAACTTCTGCTGAACATTGCCCATTTAGTAATATTCAATTAATAAAATTCTTCGATTATATTTGTGGTATTTCTCAAAGAATAGTCGAATTCATATTTTGCAACATATGGTTAAATTTTACAACGGTATTCCAAATCTGCGTTTATTATCCACGGGGTGCAATAAATCGCAACATTCAAAAATCCAGCACGTTTTTGGAAAAATATAAAAATACCTGCCCGCACCGATGAATTTTATTGCCGGTTAAACTAGGAAAACCAGATTGCGCACATCATCTGGCGGCCGCTCGATCAAAATCGCGTATTTCCCACATCGTAAAACTGAAGATTAAGCAGAGATGCAGCAGTTGGAACCCGCTTTGTTGTCGTCGGTAATTGCCGGTGGGATTAATGCCTTTTAGGGTTGCGACGGCACGTTTGAAACGCACCCAGCGCGACGGGGTAATCACAGGTAATACAATTTACGAATTACGGGAGTTTCCCAAAATCCGCCCAGACAGATGGGGATGGCCGCCAGACCGTTCGGCGCGTGGACATCCCGAATGGCGGGGATTTCCTCGTCGAATTGGAATTGCCCGATTTTACTAATCCGACTAGAATTCGGATAATTCGATTAAGGAATGAGATTGCGAATGTTTTAAAGGGGGTGAGAGAGAGCAAGAGGGAATCTAACAATGTGGGGAATATTAATTAGTGGGTTTGGAAGTCGGAATATTTAATAACTGTCGGCGCTTGAGGCGCCTTCCAACAGCTGAACGCTCCCATGGAAATGATAGCTTCCGGTCTTCGGAGATGCCTGACGTCATCCATCACCATCATTTATTTTCTTTGTCTTTACATTATGAATATAAGAAAGTTTCTATTTTTAACAACAATGACGACTCGTAATTCCTATAATCTTCTTAATTAAATACAAATTGAATATTGAAATATAATAATCACATTTATTATCCTAACGGAAAATTCCAACACAGGACAAAATCAAAGAAAACTACATAATAATAAAAACAACCAAAAATAGTACATACTAAAATAACAAATAAAATAAAATAAATTAACTCTAAACAAATTTGTCTCAAATATCGTATACATGGAACTAATAAATTTCACGCATTAAATTCAAAAATTTAATTATAATAAAAATCTAAAAAACAAATATTTAAGTTCGCTGGGCAGAAAGACCGATAGTCGATAGCCATTTTCTGAGACTTAACTAGTTTAAATGAGTGTAATGTTGTAAATATTGTGATTTAATTTAATATATCTCTCAGAAATACAAATTTTCTATATCTATATTTTCGCTATAATTTATCAGGTCCGCGCCTACCATACGTCCATACGTGCAAAGTCGTGCATTGCACGACGGCGCCAGCTCCAAAGGGGCGCCAAAATTTCCAAGACTTCAAACAAACAAAAAAACAATAATAACAATAATCGACACCGAGAAAAAATAAGGCGCGTCCGAACTCTAAGAACACTTTGGGTCTGGGCACTCGGCGCCCATGACAAATAATGGAGAAATTTATAAACCTTAAATAGGCGCACCCTCAACGAAATTAGTATTTTCTAAATTGGCTTCTGTGCATTATTGACTGTGGCACTTGGCGTCCATGAAAATAATAGAAAAATTTAAAACCTTAAAAAAACCTCAATAAACCTCATTCAAATAAAAAGTTTCTAAATTTGCTTCTCGGCAATATTAACTCTGAGCAATGAAAATAATAGAGACATTAATTATAAACCTTAAATTGGCTCCCCCTCAATTCAATTAATATTTATATAAATAGAAAACAGTATTCATTCCACTTGGTCACAGTTATTTAAATATATTAAATAAAAATGATTTGAAAATAATTAATAAATTATTTCCTCATTTAGCTCTGTGACTATTGACTTACCTACGTAAGTACGTTAAATAAATGCACATTAAAACAACTACTTCCCGGGCAAATACCCACGCTGGACATTGAATTACATAAAGTACACCTGCGGTTGCATATCAATAAAATATTGCATAATGCAACAAATTTTGATCCGAGAATTTTTTTAATGCAAAAACAAACAAAAGGAACGTTACCTAATATAAGGCCATCTGCAAACACGTGTTTCGGGATCTATCTCTCGTCAGTACAGCTATGCCTTACATAATTTAAAGATGTTAAAAATAAATCAATTAAATTAATTCAAATACAATCAGCAAAATTAAATCAATTATATTAAATCAAATTAAACTAATAACAACAATACAAGAACGCACGAACTCCTCTGCCCGTCATTACTATCACGGCGCGCGACAGGTGAGGGTCGCTCTTTTTAATTAATTTGATTCAATTCTTTTCGTTTAATTTTATTCGGTTTTGATTTAAATTGAATTAATTTGGTTTAATTTTAATTGATTTAGTTTAATTTGATTTAATATAATTGATTTAATTTTGCCGATTGTATTTGAATTAATTTAATTGATTTATTTGTCCGGCCAACCATTTAAAACAAATGTTAAAATTCTCCCTAAAATTTTGTCTCTCCTTATTTAATTTGCAACCGCTTTATAATTTAGTAGAATATTTTCTTCACATTTATTATAATTAATTTCCACATCATTGCCTCTATTACCCAAATCCTTCGCTGGCCAACGTGATAAATTGTCAGCATTTCCATGTTTTTCTGAACTAATGTATTGAATTTCATATTGATTACTCACCAAAATAATTGCCCACCTTTGTAATCTACTAGCCGCCATTTGCGGTATGCCGTTTTTTTTTTTTTTTTTCAAAAATTAACAAAAGAGGTTTATGATCTGTTAATAAAATAAATTTTTGACGCCATAAATATTGATTAAATTTCTTTACTCCAAAAATGATACCAAGAGCCACTTTATCGATTTTTTTAATAATAATACATTTAATTACGGAACCACCTTTTTACAAAACATAAGCTACAAAAAATACAATCATCTTTTAAAATGAAAAAATTAAGGCTGAAATAACATACTAGTTCCGTTGTTACCCAAAAGATTGCATAAACGCATCATTCGTGACAACGAATTATGCAAACCATAATTAGTAGAATGAAAATTAATTTTAAAAATACAGACATTGGATCTAAACTCCCCAGATGGGACATGTAAATTTAACCGGCTTAAAAGATCAGCACAATCGATTAGGCCATTTAGCAGTTTATATACGAAACATACGTCAAGGGTCTTTCTTCTATGGTCGAGAGTACATAAGTTGAAAAAGTGTATCATACCACTGTGGCTAAAGTTACGACGGTCAAAACCTAATCTCCTAGAAGAGAATAATAAAAATTTACTTTGAACAGACTCAAGTTCCATTGACAATAGTTTGGTATATGGAGACCACACGCAAGAAGCATACTCAAGGTGCGGCCGTACTAAGGAAATATAGAGCTTACGAAAAGTTGGTATTTTGAAGTCTCTTGAAAATCTAGTAATGAAGTCTAGTGCTTGCAATGCTTTGTTAATAATAGATTTAATGTGATTCTTAAAGTTAAATTTAGTATTAAAGAGAACACCTAAATCCTTGACATCGGATTTATAAATCAAAAGTTGCCCACACATCGTTTCACACAGTATAGTCAAAAATGGTTGGTTTTCGTCGATGAAAGGAAATAAAACAACATTTATTAATGTTTAAAACAACTTGTTTCTAATGCACCACTCTTCCAGATTATATAAATAATTTTGCAGTGCAAATTGATCGTCAATAGTATAGAATTCTTTTAAATGCTTTGAGATCATCAGCAAATAACAATATATTGCTATGCTATATATTATCTGTCCAATATCATTAATAAATAATAAGAACAAAATGGGTCCACAGTGTGAGCCTTGAGGCACCCTCGAGCATACTTTAATTTCAGATGAACAAATATTGCCAATTCTCAAAAAGCATGCATGTACTGTGAAAAATAAAGTAACTACTCGGGCAAAAATCTTCAGAAGTTTGACTTATAAATAAGCTGGTATAAATATTAAAACAGCAGTTCTAATTTATAAAATGATATGCCGTCCCCTAATTGATTATGGATCCATCCTATTTTCCTCATCCCAGAACCCCACACTTCACTATATACAGGTTAGCGAGCGAACTGCCCTAAGAACCCTCACCAAACTTCGCCATCCCTTAAACCCACTACATAACCCCTCTAACCAACTTCTCTATGACACCGCCAGCATAATTCCTTTCCGAAAAATTCTCCAAACAACACTACAACTACCAAATCCTTTCCAATTATTGTTTCCACAGAAATTCCACCATACCTCCCAAATACAAAAAACCACCGATGACAATATTTGACCACATTTCATCGTTTCACCCATTCACTCACTAACGACCGACGTTCGAGAGAATTAAGTAATCCAGGCAGAAAGACCCTGGGTCGATAGACATTTGACAATGACAGTTACATGACAAATTGAAATAATTCTATAAATATTGTAAACACACATACTACACATTGTAAAATGTAACGTTATTTGTCAATAAAGATGTTAAATATATATATATTGCCAATTCTCACTCTCTGCACTCTGTCTGACAGATAACTACGCAACCAATCCAATACACTACCGCCGAAACCAATTGCTGATAATTTACTTAATAAACGTCATGATCAATTCTGTCAAAAGCCTTGGAAAAGTCTGTGTAAACAGCATCAACCTGGTCTCCTTTTTCCAAAGCTTCTGAAATAAAATTATGATAGCATAATAGATTGGTGGTTGTGGATCTTTGTTTCATGAACCCATGCTGCTGAGATATTATAATATTTTTACAAAACCAAATTAATCTTTCTGAAACTAAATTATCAAGAATTTTTGCAATTGTTGATTGTAGAGAAATACCTCTATAATTACTAATATTATCTCCTCGGCCACTTCTAAACATTGGGTTAATAAAACTTGTTTTCCAACTTTTGGGAAACCTCCCCGACGACAGGGAATATTTTTGTTCGGCATCATTTAAAGTCCGAGATGCAAATGCAATTGGTTTAATTTCCCCATTTCTAAACTTATGTGTCATCACACACCCTAAAATAATTGGCAAATTAGGATTATAATGAACTAAAACCTTGAGCGACATTAATTCTTCTTTGATTAATTCAAATGCCTCTTGTTGCTCCCTACACCAGTGCCAAATAACACCCTTGAATGCATTGATGGTTTCAATTTTGCACTAATATTGGGAACAAGTTTAGCATAATAATTTACGAGACTAAGAAACCCCTTTAATGTTGCTACCAACACTGGTGTTTTGGCTCTTACAATTGCTTCAACCTTTTTCATGTCTAGTCTAACTCTTAAACCACTAACTTCTAATTTGTTTAAAACCTCCCATAAGCGATAATTATGCTCGGTTTTACTTTTACCCGTTACTAAGATATCATCTAGAAACACTGCAACCCCGTCTAATTCAGAAAAAAATAATTCAATTATACTTTGAAATAATGCTGGTGAAGGTGCAATGCTGTAAGGTAAGTGTTTGAATTTGAAAAGGCCTTTATGTGTATTAATCGTAACTAATTTCTGCAACTTAATTTCTACTAATTTCTGTAATGTATGTATAAATTTATTGAATTTTACATGTATGTCTTATATTTGTAAAAATGGTATATTCCGTTAAATAAATAAATAAATAAACTGTTCATCTAAAGTAATTAAGTATTATCAGTGGTGACACCATTAAATAGAGAATTTATTGCCGTTTACAAATATATATGGTTTATTATAGTTTACTGTTAAAATAAAAAAAGTTAGAAGGGGTGGAACACCAAACTGAATCTTCCTGTATAGCTTTCTTTTCTTACTAAACCACACCCTTAAAGAAAAAACAATTTATTATAATTAAAACAATAAATTGAATTCTTACCTTTCAAAATCAAAATTTAGTTCAAGCCAAAATGCTTTTTAAAGTTTCCCCTATATGAAAAGTGCAATAATTACAATAATTTTTAAAAATATTAGAATTATTACACTTTTTATATTGGTTATAACAACAATAACATTTTTTTCGACTCTAAGAAGATTATGTGAAGTGCAACATTATAAGAACAACAATTTTGTTTGCGATTATATACCACACCCTTAAAGAAAAACAATTTATTATAATTAAATTTAAATATAATTAATATAATTATATAAAAAAAATAATAACTCTTTATTAAGAACGTCATTTTTTATATACAAATATAATCTTGTACGTAATTAATAATCCAACTCACAATTTTAAAAATAATCCGTCCGTTCGCTTACAACCACAAAGAGATTTGTTCTCATACGAAAATGATTAAACACTTCTACCCAACTATTTTACATACATCATACATCCCCGTTGTGTGTGTAGATGTGGGAGGGATAGTTAATTAAAAGTGTCGGTGTCGTCGCTGGGGGAGAAACGGAGACGACAGCTGATGTTGATGATGATGATGGGGCGGCTCTCCCCCAGAGGAATAAAGACAGGATGTCACCTCGACTCTGTCCTCCGGTTTTGGTATTCGGTCGAAATAAAACACTCGCTCTTTTAATTAAGAGAATTCCGCTCTCGAAAATAACCGACGGATTTATTTATTGGGCAGGGGTTGAGAGTGGTTCGCTCGGATGCTTAAAATATTGTTTATGGTTATTGTGGAGAGTCGGCGGGCTTACGGGCGGTAGCTTGTTTTAATGGTGTTTATGTTGTTCAATGCATATAGGAATTAAATTTGAAAACGAATGAGAGAAAAAAATGTAAAAATAATAAAGGGAGTTTTTTTAAGGAATTGAAATGCTACTTAATAGCTAACAGCCTCAGCTATTAAATAGCATTTCAATTCTTTGAAAAACTATCCTTGTATTATTTAACAATGGATCGTATGTCCCAAAAATTTTATAATTATTTAGGTTTTTGTTATAAAAAATTATTACGAAATGTCTAATTTCAACCAATTTTCCCAGTTTTATAATAAAATTTGGTGAATATATTGAACGCATGACATTTTTATTACTTTTAAAACAACATTAATAAGCGAGCGAGCTCGGTTTTTTATTTATTTTAGATCAGTATCGAAGTGGAACTCCGCGCCACACCGAGGTGCATAAAATAATTTCGATATATAAATGTGAATTAATCGAATCTTCATTATCTACACTACTTTAGTTCCCATTTTTTTTTTTTTTTGAATTACAAAATTTTTATTTTATGAATATTATTAATATTGAAAAAAAAGTAGAACCCATGATTGAGTAAAGCAACAGTAATTTTAGTATCATAATAATATATGCATGGTACTAAATTTACTACATTAGAATGGTATTATCTTAGTATGCATACATTTCTCCATCTCAAAAAATAAAAAAAAACTAATGATTGTTTTAATACACCGCAACTGTCAAAATTAATGGAAAATATTTTTTCTGCAGTAACGACTAATGATAGCTACTAACTATGTGATGTTTCCGTTGAAGTAATTTAAAGATAATAATAACAATAATATCCGTATTTCGTGGAAATGCATGGGGACGCCGGTTATTTGTAAAATTAGAGAGGTGGTTAAATTGAGGCAAATATTTGGAGTTCAACAAAAATTCGAAAACAAATTTGAAATATCACTTTTTGTTTTCGAGATATTGAGAAAAAACATTCATTTTTATTTGTTTATTCAGAAATTATTGAATATATGAATTTGCTACTTTTATATTACACAGGCACGTTTTAATTAGGAATTTAGAATATAACTTTTGTTTTTTGCCATATTGGATTTTAATATTTTTGGAAAGAACCAACTTAAAAGTAAATTGTGTTCGAAGATTGATTTTATTGGCGTACCTTACAATACATTTAAACGTCAGCTAATTCTTTGTCAGCAATAACTCTTTCGTATTATCATGATCAATTTGTATATGTATCCCTAATATTGTATAGGTATGTAAGTATATATTATGTATGCAACAGTTTACTTAGGATTAATGTCTTGTTGACGTGGGATTCATAGTTTTTATTAGTTATTATATTTTGTTTTTGCTCTTTTAATTAATAGTTTATTGCTATACTTTGTTATTAGTTATAATAAATATATCTCATTATGTAAAAAAGGTGAATTTTGTGAATAAATAAATAAAAAATAAAAATTTTGTTTTGTGAATTCAACGGTATATCACAATTATAATTTATTTTGCATTTCATGTGAAACATCGCAAGCTCATTTTGTAGACTGCCTTGGAAACAATAATATTTGCACGGTATTCAGTTGTTGTTGTGTCAATAATATACGATCATTATACATATTAATTAAAATATGGTTAAAAAAGTCGTTTTCTAACCAGGAAAACGTTGACTATAAAACAAAAAGTTTTAAACGACGATTTACAAAGAATTATATTAGTTTACATTCAGCAATTATAAGAAGAGATGTTTATTCGGGTAGAGAAAAATTTAAGGAAAAAAGTAGAGTTATGTTTAGAGGTGAATGGTGATATATTCGAACACTTACTTGATATTTTTAGTTCATGAAGGTATTTAATTTTTTTCATTCTTATATTATAATTATTCTGCTGTAGAAATTGTAAAATGTGCAACTGTTTCCAAGGCACTTTTTACAAAAAAAAAAAACAATATGAAACGTATGAAATACAAAATAAATTCATAAAAAAAATATTTCCAAAAATTTAAAAATCCAATATGACGCCCATAATAAAAACGAAAATTAGCTATGGTTCTTAGAGAAATATCATCATTAAATGCCATGATAAACAAATGTACACAATTTCTACAGACAAATATCGATTCTACCAATACTTCCCATTAAAAACGAGAAATATTAAAGTTATTTTAAATGTAAACATACCACTGCATTGATTAAAAAGTGCATGTATAATGTAAAAGTTGCAAATTCAAAAAAATATGTTTTCTGGCAATATCTCCAAAACAAAAAAATGAATTCAATAAAAATGAAAATAATTAATAAATTATTTTCACATTTAGCTCTGTGACATTTTGACTAACGTTACGTAAGTATTTTAGACAAATACATTTTAAAACAACTTCTCGGGCAAATACCCCGCCAGACATAATGTATACCTGCTACTGCATATCAATAACATATTGCATCATGCAACAATTTTTGGTCCGAGAAAAATTCAATATAAAGAAAAAAAAACGTTACTCAATATAAGGCCATCTGCAGACACGTGTTTCGGGATCCATACCTCGTCAGTACAGCTCTGCCTTGCACAATTTAAAGATGTTAAATTAAATCAACTATATTTAATCAAATTAAATCCTTTATATTAATTCAAACTAAATTAAATTACTTTAAAACAAATTAAATCAAAATCGAATCAAATTTAAAAATAACAAATTAATTAAATTGATCGATCCTTGCCGGCCGCGTTCTTAGATTTTAATGACTGGTCACAGAAAGGACGCAACCAATGTGTGCGTTCCTATCGTAAAAAACTTCTTTCGGCTCAGATTTGAATAAACGCCTCACTGCCTATTAATATAAATAGAAAAGAATATTTATTCACTTATTCACAATTATTTAAACAACTTAAAAAAAATGATTTGAATATAACTATTAAATTATTTCCACATTTAGCTCTCTGACATTTTGACTTAGGTTACTTACTTACTTTAGACAAATGCAGATTAAAACAACTACTTCTCTGGCAAATACTCCGCCAGACATTGAATTACACGATGTACACTTGCTGTTGCATATCTATAACATTGTATCATGCAACACATTTTTGATCCGAGTGTCTGCAGATGGCCTTATATTAAGTAACGTTCTTTTTTGTTCTTTACATTGAATTTTTCTCGAATTTCAACTTTCGTAGTTTTTCAATTTTGCAAAAAAAAGTTACTAATTCAATTCTTTCTTTCTTAATCTTATCCTCTTTTGCCCGTATTGGGTGTCGATGAACTAATTCAATTCTAACATAACCAAAATATAAAATTTGATAAATTCTAATAATTTTAATTAAATCTATTAATTTTAGTAATTTGTTATTTAAAAGAGTTATATCAAAAAGTTTACTGCAACTTTTGTAATTCATAACATGTTTAAATATGGAAAATTTAAATTCATAAATAAAGCACTAATAATAACACCACTATTATGGTAGATAGGGATTTTAGATTATATATATATATACTAATAAAAACCTTTCTTCGCACTTTATTTGTTTTATCAAATGTACATTTCGGACACAAGGTGACCATTATCAATGGATTTAAATCCATTGAATGGATTTTAATTTTAATTAATTTGATCTTCACGTAACTCAATCTATCAATTTATAAAAAATTTAACTCTTGGAATTTTTTAAATAAAATTTATGACCAGATATTGTAATTATATGATTTAAAATTGCTATTTTTTCTCGTTCGTTAATTTTTTTAAATTAAATATATTCTTTAAATATACTTTTTATGTTTATTTTTGTTTGTCCAAAATAAATTATAGCATTATATTGAATAAATACCACATTTCCAATAATAATTAATTTTATTTAATGTATTTCTTGATAAAAAGTTACTGTTTGTATTTGAATAAAATGTTAATATTATATTTTGTTAATAATTTAAAGATTAAAAACGCAGATGTATCCATCATGGTACTTTCCACAGTCAATTCGATCAAATAACTTTTAAGTAACGTAAGTACTTAAAAAAAATACAATATTGGACACTTTCTGTTGCATAACAATAATATACTGTACAATGCAACTATATTTTATTCGAATATATTTAAAGCAAATAATGAAAAAAAAAATTGATAATATAAGGCCTTCTGCAGACACGTGTTTCAAAAAATGTATTGAAATATGAAAGCATATCATTTACTAAAAACTATTTGCTTTTTCAAGATCTATAACTTTTATTTGAAATATTCGTCGATTAGATGAACATCGGCGAATCAATTGCGGAAAATATAAAAAAAATAATTAATTTGAATACCAATTTTAGCCTAATGTTAACATTAGTGTATAAATAAATTACATTAAATCATATTATTTTGATCCTAGATCGTAGGTTAAGCCAGTAATAAAATATTAATCTTTGAAACATATTCATTAGTTTAATTTTGTCTAGACTTTATAAAATATTTTAGTTATGTTAGAAATTAATTTGAAATTCTTCTTTTGCAAATTGAAAAACTATGAAATTAAAATAAACTTTATATTCTCGAAAGTTTTATATATATATATATATATATATATATATATAATCGATGTTCCCTTTTACCAATTGGTGTCGGGGTAAAGTTTTATATTTAATTTTAAATTTGTAAAAAATATTATAATAGAACGTCTCTTGCCAATGTAGACATCCAAACTCATTTTGTACATTTTCAGTCAGTGCCTCTTAGTGCTTCTTTATAGTTACCTTTTTTCTAAAAGTATTTTATTCTATGATAGTTATTTTCTTTTTCTGTAGTAACTAAATGCTTATAAACAATTATTTCTGAAATTAATGTTCTTTTACTCAATTAGGGGTAGATTACAGTTCTACTTCCTACTATAGTGACGGAATGAATAATAATTTGCAAATCAAATTAAAAAAATATGTACGATATAGCATTGATTTTATAAAAACAAATAACTTTTAAAATAAATAATTCTTCTATTTAAAACAATAATAAAAATGGTTAATTTCTTAACCATTGTATAATTTCCAATTATTAAAATTCCTTAATTTTTATGCCAAAAATGTAGTTCGATTTTAAAACATACATACATTCTAAAAATTAAAATAAATCTGTAAAATTACTATTAATAATATTTATAAAATAAAAATAAATCGCTTATTAATGGTGTTGTTTTAAAAACAATAAAAATGTCATGCGTTCAATATATTCACAAAATTTTGTTATAAAACTGGGAAAATTAGTTGAATGAACGTTCCGTAATATTTTTTTATAACAAAAACAAAAATAATTATAATTTTTTTTGAACATACGACGCATAGCTAAATAATACAAGATTATGCATAAAAAACCGTATGCCATTATCTTTAATAATAAAACGAACGCGCATTTGTTAACAAATCCCATAAGAGAGCTTCAAGGCCAATCCGTAACGAACACTCTTAACTAATTCTCTAATGTTTCGTTAGTTTGTTATAAAATATATACTTAAAAGTAGCTAAGAGGAGGTGTTTGTGCGTTAGTAGGTCTATAAGAATTTATAAACATTGTTAAGATAAGCCTATTTAAATAAGCAAGTAAGAAAAATTTGATTGTAATAGATTGATTGAAAAGAATAAATAAAGAAGTTTGTAAATGATTCAAATAAAAGAAAAGAATATAAAGTAAATGGGAGTTGATAACACGTAAATATTGTCCTATGCTGCTTTATGTGAGACAATCACTAAAGTAATCGTTAATGTTATGACGTACTATACAAATCGTAATTATATATAACAATATACTATATAATATTGTTGTTAAAAAATAAACATTCCGAATTTGCCGGGAACGAAGTTGCTAATGTTTAATTTAGTTATTATCAAAATTCATATCCTAATTAATAATTTATATTAATGCAATTAAGTAAAAGTTGATTCTCTTAATTGCAGTAATTAAAATTATTAAGTACGATAATCGGGGCTATTCTCTAAGGGAAATGTTAAGTTTAACGGGTACGTTATTTTTTTAACATCACAGTCTAAGCATCTTTTATAATAGATATACATATATGGAATGTGAAGTTATTTACTAACGTATATAAGTCCATTCCATCGATTTTTGAAAAATATCTGTGTATAAACTCATTAAATAAGTAATTATAATTGTAATTTGGAAATGGAGATTCCGTTAATAAAGTAAATTGAAATTGAAATGCAACTGTATTTACTCTTAGCGATTATAATTTTTTTATTAGGAATTATATGGAATGTGAAGTTATTTAATAACGTATATGTTAAACTTAACATTTTCTGTACGGAATAACCCCGTTTATTATATATAGAATGTATAAAGTTGTATATGAATTTGTTAATATATTTATTTTTTCTCTCCTGCTAAAATCCCCATTTCCATTTACCGACCGTAAATCCTGTTCTAGCAGCATTCAATTACGCTTCTATAAACGTTTCAATTAGCCCGCTTCGGTTTCCTTTCGCCGGCCAAAAAAGAAGCGGGAGAAGAAATAAAACAACGGAAAAGGCGCTAATGGCATCGCCCGTGTAACATAAATATTTGATCGGAATCGGAAAAGTCAATCAGGGAAATGCGGCTCGCTGTAAATATTTGCGCTCGCTGGTGTATACAAAAGGCTCTAATGAGATTTGGATCTTTGAGCTCATGCATCAAACTGCGCGTCGTGTTCCCGCGCTTTCAGTCGGAACGCGTGCCACGCTTCGTTTCAGCTCCTATTTGGTTTCAGGATAACGTTGTTTTTTTTACTGCGGTGGTGATTTACTGAAGGCTTGCATTGTTCTAATTGAAATCGTCAGTGGGAAGAAGATGTGTATCAATGGGTTTAGTTGTTTTTTTTTTTCTTAACTTTTTTTGTTGAATAAACATAAACATTCTGTATATTAAATTTAGATAAATATATTAATTGATGCAACCAGGGATTTTACTTATAAAAACATTTTAAATTCCTTGTTGCCTGTTAATTTTGGAGAAATTCTGAAAGAATTAAAATATATTCAGAATTTAAAAATCTGTCTGAAATGATTCTTTGTTAAATCTCAGAATTGATGTACAGAGTGGTGCATTTTGGTAGTGCCACATACGTAACCCTTTTTTATATATAAATAATCTTTATTTCCAAACATTATATATATACAAGGTGTACATAAAATAAGTGAAAACCTTCAGGTAACTCAATTCATTAATTAATTTTTAATAGAAAATCCAAATAAAAAAATGTTGTATGGTTCTTCATTGAGGCTCATGAGGTCTTCGGAATTTTAAATATGTGACTATAAATTAGTATTGTTTTTTAAATATTTTGTAACAAATCAATAACATTAACAATCAATTAGACACATGTATAATTACATTGATGTAAATGATTAATAAATCGGATATTTTTACAATTTTATAACTTCATCAGAAGCATTCTTTTAATAAAAATAGATCTGGTAATGACGCACGCTCGTTTGTAAAAGAAAAGGTGTATGCAACACCTCCAGCAGATGATGTAGCAGTTATAAACAGGATAAATGCACACTTGTTTGATCCAGCGTTGCCAAATGTATAGTTTTTTTAAGTGGCCCGTGAGGCTTAAGGAAGGACCGTGTGACTTATTTTCGTTAACATTTTTATCTAAAACTTAGTCAAAGAGTCACGCTACCTAAAGCTTTTCACTCATTTTGTGTACACCTTGTATTTACAATACATACATTTAAAACAATGTTTTTCTTCACTTATTTTTGCTCACGAAGGTTTTACAGTATCAACAGCAAACGAGGTTTTGTTTGCGGTTAAACAACATCATATACCTTATTTACTTTCGTTGCCTGTGTGTTCCTCTAACGAAAGGTTAACATTTAATGAATACGTTTATGATTTTTTTGATGCAGACTATTGTGTCATTCTCTATATTAAACATTGATTGGCAAAAATATTAGACTGTCCGATTGACAGTATGGTTGCTTCATTTTACGATATACTGTGTAATGTTTTTGAGCAATATATACCACTGAAATGTATTAAGCCATAAAGTTATCCAATTTGGTTGACTACTGAACTAATTAATGTAATTAATCAAAAAAAAAACTATAGACAGTGCCAAACTTCTAATAATTACAGTAAATTTAAACATTTGCGCACAAAATATGTAAATCTAAGGAATATATTGTACACTGACTATGTCAATTCAGTAAATGTAAGCATATAATAATCCTAAGAAATTCTGGAGCTTTGTGAAGTCTAAAAATTCACTTTTTGATTTTCCAAACGTTATGCATTTTAACTCTGAGACCATCACGAATGGTTCAGATTGCGTAAATTTATTCACGGACTATTTCTCCTCAGTTTATAGCAAAAATCAATCTCTAAACATGCAATCATTCAATGTTTCGTCTAAGGTTATTATGCCATTAAAAATATCGAAAAGCGAAATATCAAAGTTAAAACGCAACAAGAATGGAATTCCCGCCACATATCGTAAAAAAATGTACTTATTCTATCACATTTCCTATTTTTTATTATTTAAAGCATCGCTATCACAAAATGTCTTTCCTAACTGCTGGAAAAGAGTTATACAATCCCTTTATTTATATCCAGTAAAAAAAGATGACATTAATAAATACCCAGGTATCACACTACAATCGGTTATTCCGAAACTGTTCGATAGCTTAGTCTCAAATCAAATGAATTAAATGTGTAAAAATATACTCTTTAAAGAGTAACATGGATTCCGATCTAGCAAATCAGTTTACACATTATAAATGCATTTGAAGCTAATAGCTCAGTCGACACGATTTTTACTGACTTTGCTAAAGCATTTAATCGTGTTAACCACGAAATTTTAATTGAAAGCTTACTGCCGTAGCAATCCATGCTGATGTAGTGAATTGGTTCAGAAGTTTATTTAAAGCTATTTAAAAGAATCGACTCACCAAATGATTTCTTATTGTTGCAAGATGATTTATTTTCTATTCACGGCTCGTGTTGCAAAAACTATCTTTTATGTAATATTAAGAAATATAAAATAATGCGGTTTTCCTGGAAATCTAACACTTTAGATTTTCCAAGAAGTAAGAAAATCTAAAGTATTAGATTTTCACTTTATAGGCGGTTTTGAATTAGATGCGCTTGATGAAATTGTGGATTTGGGCATAACATTCGATTAAAAAATGACATGTATTCATTTATATATTATTAAAAGTTTGAAATTGTATTTTTGTATTATATTATATAGAATTGATTTTTTCCGTGAGTAAATCAAGAAATAAATTATTTTTGCGTTATATTTTTTGTCATCCCGACACCAATTGGTAAAAGGGGACATCGATTATATATATATGTATATATATATATATATATATATATATATATATATATATATTATCATTTTATTTTTGTTTAAGTTTCATTTTTTCTTATATTCTGTAAAAGGTGTTTTACCGTTAATAAAGGTATTATTAATACAAACTGAAATACATTTTTACTTTCCTCGGACCCCTGTCCTAAGGAAAGTATTGTGATCATAAAAAAATCGAATTGCTAATTTCAACGGATATACGCGTTTTGAGATGCCCTAAGTCCATTCCATCGATTTTTGAAAAATGTCTGTTTATAAACCGATCGAACTCATGAAATGCAACTTTACTCTTAGCGATTATTATTTTTTTATTAGAAAAGCAAAATGTTTCGAATAGAAATTGTAGATAGTACTAAATGATTTTTGTTATATAACTTTTTATCCCAAGATTTTTAATTTTCATCTTATAAGCGAAAGAGTTTCGTCTGCCAGATAAATTTCCTTAAAAATAAACAATTTTTATGTCAAATAAAAGGTCAAACTGCCATCATATTTCAGCAAGTGAATAATTTTTTTTGAACGTCTACAAAAATGTTCTAAAAATTATATATTGTGTACGAAAATTTGCAAAGTTATTGTAAGGTAATAAATAAAAAAATATCTTGTAACATTCTTCTAAATATTTGGCTTTAACTTTAAGAAAAAACAATAGATATTTTCATTTGATATAAAATGTTCATTCAAAAACTCTTTTGAACGAATTCACTGAGGAAAGTACCATGATAGACACATTACCATTTTTTTAAATAGAGTATTGCCAATATAATCTAATATACACAAGACACGATTATTGTGCTTATAGACAAAGTATAAGTTTACATAATATCACGATCTCCATTTTTATATAAGCAGATGTTATAAACCTGTTTCTTCCTCCGCCATATTTTACCTGAGCACAGCAACCAATCAGAAACGGACAGGTGGTATAGGTGTTCATCCCTTGTGTATCTCATCAGGTAATACATAAAGTACCATTTTGCCAGGAGAAAATGGAAGTGTTGACCAAAGCGGCATTTTACTCACCTGGCGTAATGGCGTCTCATAAATTACTTGATGAAATCGATTATTGGTTTTGAGTTACGTGAAGAGTGTAATTAAAAATAATTAATTACTCGATGAAATGTTTCCAAAAAAAAAATTAAACGAGATATCGATTTATGAGGCTGATAAATATTAATCACCTAAAGAAGCCACAGTGTGGCGAAACAATTGTCGCGAAACAATAAAACAATTTCTAAGTTTTTTTTACGTGTTTTAATCATATAAAATAAGAATCAATTAATAAACAGTGAAATAAGTTAAATAAAAATGATTTAAAAATAATTAATAAATTGTTTTCACAATATTAATAGTTTGAAAAATACACTTGATTTGTTTCACTAATTGTTTTATTTCCTCCGACTAGTTTCGACTCACGTCATTATCAAGGAGTGTACAGAAAATTGATTTTACATGAATATATATACAATTTTTTTTATTATTATTATTCAGGTAATAAGGGACTTAAGAATTAGTGAGTTCCAGATGTCATCGAATTCGTTTACTAGGTGTTTTTCCCCGTTTTATTGCCTTGCTGATTTCTAGGCCTTCTCTTAAATTCAATTCCTGTCCTTTATTACCCGTATATAATATTTCAAAATCTTCCGGATTGAACAAATGGTTGGATTCGATACAATGTTTCGCGAACCCCGTTGTTTTTTTTTATTATCTATTATAGATTTTTTGTGTTCTTTTATTCGTTTTCCGAAATTCCGTCCAGTTTGTCCGATATACATTGCATCGCAATCTCCACATTTTATTTTATAAACACCACATTTTTACATTTTTGCGCTTTCTTAATTATAGGTTTATTATTATATATATATCATCAACATAACGAGCCCAGAATTTTATATTTTTGCATTCTGATTTGGTAAACAATATTTGTTCAAAGTGTGACATGAAAATTTTTGAGAGTAATGAATAATCAAAGATTAATTATTTTCACTTTAAATTATGTAAAACAGAGTTGTACTAACGAGGGATAGATCCCGAAACACATATCTGCAGATGGCCTTATATTAAGCAACGTTCTTTTTTCGCTCTTTACATTCAATTTTTCTCGGATCAAAAAAAAGTGTTGCATTATGCAATATTTTATGCAGGTGTACATCATGTAATTCAATGTCTGACGGGGTATTTTCTCGGGAAGTAGTTGTTTTAATGCGCATTTGTTTAAATTACTTGCGTAACGTAAGTCAAAATGTCACAGAACTAAATGTGGAAATAAATTATTAATTATTATCAAATCGTTTTTATTTACATAACTGTAACCAAGTGAATGAATCCTCTTTTCTATTAAAACAGTGAAATATCACAAAATACTGATAAAATACAGGGACACTCAATTAATTAAAAAACCACATATCCCATCGAAAAACAAAAAATATTTATTTATTTATTTACGGAAGTCCATTTACAATAATATAATAGATTCGACTTATGGCTAGTTAATCTAAAACTAAACTAAAAGTAAATTACATATAATATGTGTTCAATATTAAAAACAAAAATCTATCAGATGTGCTAAAAACAAATAATAAATTTAGAATTGTTAATATTCCGGCTATTGGAAATTAGATGATACCAACGAAATTATTTTGTTCATTAACTCTAGGAATAAATCGTCGTGATGTTTTTTCTTTATATTTAATTTTGATAAATTACAGAAAACTTTTATTATTGCAATAAAAACATCTTATTTGCTTAATTTGCCATAATTTAGAATTTCGACATTTTTTTTTTTTTTCATCCGCTTCTTCAGAACCACCGCAGTTGTCAGTGAAACGTTTGGATTAAACTCCAACAGAACACGCCCCAATAGCACGGAAATCAACAATTCTAATCACACTGGTCGTAAAAGCCAACACAGTTTGACATTTAAATTTAGATGGAAATTATTTTTCGATTAGAGCGAAATCTATCGCGAATGCAAAAACATGTTTCAAATAAAAGCTACTTTGTTTCTGGCATACACATAGAATCTGTAACAAAAATAGGGGTTCCTATTTAAGATTACAAAGATGCCCCCGCCTCACCAATAAGAAGAGATTGTGAAGCCATCAAGTTCTTGTAGACTTGTAGTTCTTGTTGTTCAACTCCACATTTGGATGATAAAAAACTGATAAATTTTCGTTGTGCAAATTTAATATGGTCTATTTCAATATTAGTGTACGGAGACCACACACTTTTACAATATTCGAGATGTGGCCTAACTAACGCATTATTATTATTATTATTATTATTATTATTATTATTATTATTATTATTATTATTATTATTATTATTATTATTATTATTATTATTATTATTATTATTATTATTATTATTATTATTATTATTATTATTATTATTATTATTATTATTATTATTATTATTATTATTATTATTATTATTATTATTATTATTATTATTATTATTATTATTATTATTATTATTATTATTATTATTTTCTCTTTATTGAACTATTGGATACACATGATACTTATAGTTACGTCAAATTGGTTAATGATCTGTTCAAACAATGTATTAATCTTTGTGTAATAAAATCAATAAAAGAGCATGTTTCTGTTAATCTTTCAATACAGTATTACAGATCTGTAAAAATTCTCTTATAGCGTATATTGCGTTTTGTTTCAAGATTTGTTTAATTTTTTGTTTGAATACAGATAATTCCAGTAACTTCAGTTTTGTGGACCGTGCGTTAAATAATTTTATTGCGTTATATGATGATGATTTTCTATAGAAACTATGTGAGTGTTTGTTTATTTGTTTATCACAATAAACAATTAAAGTATTATAGTTGTACAAGTCCATAACGTTACGTTTAACAAATCATAAAATAAAATAAAAAAATAAATGAAACAAACCAAGTGACTTTAATTTCAAATACAATATTAGTTAAAATGTTTCATCAAAGGATCAATGAGAATCAAATCAAAGTTATACTAAAATTGTATTTGCTTTAGATACAATTTTATTATTATTTTTTTACTCCTGTCTCGAAAGATATTCTCATTTTGTTTGTTTTGCCAATCAGGTTGATTATTTCCACTTTTGTCTCTATTTACCTGAAATACTTTGGGCTTCCCTTATATATAATCTGAGTGGAGAAAGATAAAGTTGTATCAAGTGTAATACCTAAGTCTTTTATGCATGTTGCACATAATAAAGGTTTGTTCAATATAGAATACGAATACGTCACCTCAGATTTATATCTAGAAAAATTAATTATGTGGCACTTTTTCAGATTAAGTGTAAGCTTATTAACTACACACTATGTACCAAGAAGGTCTAAATCTTTTTGAAGAAATTTCGCGTTTTCGATTGACTGAACCTTCATAAATATATTTATATCATCCAAAAACATTAAGCACCTAACATTTTTAAAACAATTTAGAGCATCGTTTACAAAAACATTAAATAACAAGGGCCCCACGTGCTATCCCTGTGGAACACCTGAAGTAACATCGATAGCGCGCGACTTACAATTTTTTTTATCAGTCGTTAATTTTTTGTATAAAACCCCATGAATTAAAACAATTTGTAGCATCGTTTATAAAAACATTAAATAACAAGGACCCCAAGTGCTATCCCTGTGGAACACCTGAAGTAACATCGATAGCGCGCGACTTACAATTTGTTTTATATTATCAATCATTAAATTTTTGTATAAAGCTCCATGAATTAAAACAATTTGTAGCATCGTTTTTATAAAACATTAAATGACAATAGCCCCAAGTGCTATCCCTGTGGAACACCTGAAGTAATATCGATAGCGCGCGACTTACAATTTGTTTTATTTTATCATCAATCATTAAATTTTTGTATAAAGCTCCATGAATTAAAACAATTTGTAGCATCGTTTTTATAAAACATTAAAGAACAATGGCCCCAAGTGCTATCCTTGTGGAACATCTAAAGTAACATTGATAGCGCGCGACTTACAATTTTTTTTACTGATCATTCAATTTTGTGATTAAACACCACGAATTAAAACAATTTGTAGCATTGTTTATAAAAACATTAAACAACAAGGTCCCCAAGTGCTATCCCTGTGGAACACCTGAAGTAACATCGATAGCGCGCAACTTACAATTTGTTTTTTTTATCAGTTATTAAAATTATAGATATAACCCCATGAATTAAATAATAATAATAATAATATGAATTATTTATTGTCCATCAGACACCATTAATAGGACAATGTATTTATATAAGAAATAAGGTACTAATTCTAGAGTTAAAAATTTATATAAAAAAAATGTAACGTATAACTTAATCTGATAGCAATACAAACAAGAAAAGAGAGAATACAAAAAATTATAAAGCAATTGTACAAGCTTAGCTTCAAACTTAAAATAATTTTTAGCATCGTTTATAAAAACATTAAATAACAAGGGCCCCAAGTGCTATCCCTGTGGAACACCTGGACTAACATCGATAGCGCGCGATTTACAATTTGTTTTTTGGTTTTTTTAATATATAACCCTCCAACCACCCCGCTTTCTACTCCACTGAATAAAATACAGAATATTTTAAATTTGACTAAATAACACTGTAAAACGCTGAAAACAACAAAATATTCCACAACTCGGGCAAACAATATATACGAGGCTATTCCATACGGAAATGTTAAGTTTATTAATTAAATTCACATTCTATGAATATATATCTATTACAAAAAGTTGCTAATACAGTGATGATAAAAAATAACGTACACGTTAAACTTAGCATTTCCCTTACAGAATAACCCTAATATACTTTAAAATTTCCTAATGCAACAATTACTAAACACACAAAATCCCAGATGTCGCACTCTCTTGTATCCACCCCACTTCAGTTACGTTCTCAAACAACATATTTATTCTGTTAGCTCAATAATAAGTCCGCCTGCTGTTTAAACAATCATTCTTGACGCGCGCTTTCTAATCCTCCGAAAAACCGATGGGTTTACCAAAAGCCAGTCCGGGCGCTCCGGGGTGGTCATCGCCGGTGGGGTGCGTGTGTAAATGTCATTACGGACTCCGAAAAGTGTACATAAATAAATGACCTGTCACGCGGGATTCTTGACGTCCGTGCCCGAAGAGCCGTTTCTTTATTATGATTATTTTTTCGTGAAAATGGGCGGGATCAGCCTCGAATTAACCACGGGGGGGATGAATTCGTCACGGGCAAATTTGAAATGTCACGGGATTTGTGAATTGGGAATTCATGATGGGGAATTAATGAATTTACGGTCGGTTGTTCTTGATTTATTATGCGGACTGATTTTTTTCTAAAACTTCATCATTAATTATTCATAATTTTTGGAACAAAAAAAAATCAATTATTTTGAAATTTAGAAATAACTGAAAGCTCGTAAATAAGCAGAAATTCGTGTTATTTTTATATGAGTGTATTTTTATTTAAAAAATCAATATACTGTTTACTTATTTCAACTGCTTAATTATAGTACAACCTGTAAACTATAGTCAATAGTATCTACGGTAACTATCACCGTATAAAACCTCTGCAGATCCACGTAAATATATCGTTGTTTTCATATGGATTCGAATTAAATTAAAAAATCTAAAATAAAACAGTGCAATGCAATTTTTACTGCTAATTATATTTTGTAGTTTGGAATCGATTTAATTAATTCAATTTAAGAGGAATGGATACCAAGCCTAAATGTCAATTTTATTTTAAATAAATATTTCATATATTGAAAAAAATGTCATTACTGATAATTAATTGAATTACAGAAGTGACGCCTTTTTTTTCAATATATAAAATATTTACCACAAAAAATGGAAGGTCTAGAAAGTTTACAAAAGTTTACATTATTTATTTATTACAATGAGTCTTATAATAAACATAAACATGAAGAAGAAATTCTTTAACTCTCATTTTACTTTGGTGTTGGATTTTCTATTACTTTAAAATGCGTAATTATCGAATAAAATGGGATAGAAATTCCTGAAAATAATGACCCGCACTATCTGCCAGCCATCTCGCGTAGAAATAGCTAACCTTTGATACTTGCGCATAAGGATGGCGTTGTTCGTTGGATTTTATGTTTGTTTGTCCTTGTCACGCTATAAAAAATCGCATATGCTACACGGCATTTACTTCTTCTAAGGTGTGTATAGATTGGGTAATGAAAAGCGAGGGTGCAATTTTGTTCACAGTACCCAATGTTCTGAACTCCAAATTAAAAATTTTAATTCAACTCAAATCTAACCACCTATACGACAATAAATGGAATTTATGTGACATATATTAGTCTATATTAGTCCTTAGTTTTTACGTGAGGTAACCTAAATATATGTCACATAAATTCCGTTTATTTTCATATAGGTGGTTAGATTTGACTCGAATTACAAATTCTAAAAAACATGGTTTGTGTCTGACGTAGTTCGTAACCTTAGCACAGCCAAAAAAATTGCAGTAATTTGTTTGTTTTTTTTTTTAAACGGAGGACTTAATTCTATTAAAAAAAAACAACTTCATACTAAGCCACATAATTATGTATATTTTGACAGCTCACATAGCAAGGCTTACTTGCAAAAAAAAGATTGATTCTGCACCGTAGTTTTTGATTGATACCCCTTCAAATATATCAACCAACCTACTCTGTCATCGCCGAGGATCTCAAATTAAATCCTCGGCGATTTAGATTATCTAAGAAAGGAACAATAAAAAATAAGATCTTCAGCGTTTCGTTGAACCGAACTCGAATAAATTTGGATAGAAATTCTGAAAAATAAAGATCTGCCTGCCATCTCGCGGAGAAATGGTCGAACATTGATGCTTACACATAGGGATGGCGTGGTTCAGTGAATATTAATAATAATAATAATATTATTTATTGCCCAACAGGAAACAAAGATTTCCCAATTACAAGACAATATACAAGATAACAACAATATAGCGTATTTTAACATTATAAAGAAAATAATAAAAACCTAATTATTTGATTGACATAAAGCAACTATGGATTTTAATGATTCAAAAAAGATATCACAGGTTGGAGGTAGTTGATTAAAGTTATTACAAATTATGTTGATGGGTGATTTAGCGCCAAAATTTAATTATATTAAATGTAGTCTTATATCTACTGTTAAAAGTAGGAATATACAAACCATATGCAAAATATCGGGGCTGTCGATATGGTTATTAAATAGTTTATGTATAAATGAGATACTAGACTTGTAACGACGGCACTCAAGATATTCGACATTAAATTTGTCAAGCAAACGAGAATAATCATATCCTCTCTCAGGATAATGCCCCTCAGAAATTTAAGAAATTTTCGTTGAACACTTTCCACAAGATTAATCTGAAGTTGAGATTGTAGATACTAAATTAATGAAGCATATTCCAATTTTTAACCTACATAAACATTGAATAAAGATTTCAAATCATTCGGATTCCACAAGTTCGCAGAATTACGATGGATAAATCCTAATGCTTTAAAGGAACTCTTAACAAGAGATTGGACGTGAGGATTAAATGTAAATTTATCATCAAACACCAAGATCTTTGAATACATTGACTTGCTCAATAGAATTGTTACTCACTACATAGTTAAATGTAATCGGTTTTGATTTTTTGGTAAATGAGATAAATTTACACTTATTGCTGTTCAGATTAAGTTTATTTGTACCACACCAATTCGAAATAACATTAAGTTGATTTTGTAAACTTATGCAATCATCTATATTCGTAATTGTTGAAAAAATCTTTAGATCATCAGCATATAAAAGGTGTTTGCACTCAACTAGATTGGAAAGATCGTTAATGAAAAGATTGAATAATAATGGGCCCAGTATAGAACCTTGAAGGACCCCCGAACTTGGAAAATAAGAATTAGACTTAAAATTATTAATTAGTACATATGATTTACGAAATGAGCTTCTTTAAATGTTTAAGGATCATTTTATCACATACTTCCACAAAAGAAAATGAAGGTATATTGCTGAGGTTCACAGTTGCAGTTGACGCAGATGGTAAAATGAAAACAGATTCGAAGTACTTACGAAAGCCGTCTGCAATTGCATCAGGAGTTTGATACACCTCATCATCATACATAAGTTCTGCAGGAATTCTAGAAGGGTTACATTTTTTTGAATTAATATATGACCAAAACCGTTTAGGAATGCTAGTATGCTGTGATTCAATGTTTATGATATAGTCATTATGTGCAACATTTTTTTTATGAGAGATCTAAGTTTCTTGAATTCGGCTTCAAGCGTCACGTCTCGTTTGATATTTTGACGGCAATAGTTCTTTTATTTAATAAGTTGTATAATATTATTATCTAAGCTGGAGTATATTAAATCCAAAATTGAGAAATGTAAATGCATTTGAAATTATTAGCGCTTTTTCTGACGTATTGCCCGCTGATAGAATTGAACAATTGAAATCACCTACGAATAGTATAGGGTTATCATTAACATCTATTTGGATTAATAGATCGAAAATGATTTTAAATCGGTGGTTATTTTGTCCGGTGGTATATATACGTTAATTAGATATAAATAAATTGAATCAATTTTAATTTTGCATACGCAAAGGTCAATATTTGGATTTAATATGGCCAGTAGGTATTAAGTCAATATTTAAATTATATTTAGCCGCCCTTTGATCGACCTGTTAACACCTTGTCACGATCCAAACGAAATATTTTATAACGATCACCAAATAGCTCACTATCACTTACACATGATGTTAACCACGTTTCTTTGAATAATATGTCATAATTATGAGTGAAGATGTTATTGTAGAATTCATTCAGCTTGTGGGCGGTGATTCTCATGGGCGCTGACATGTAGGCACTCCATTTCGGTATGCAATCTTCAAATTCAATTCGCCTTCTACGATTTAGTTCAGATTTTAATGAGTTGTAATGTTCGATTTGCATTTTAGTTTTTTCAGAATTGAATATAATTTTATCTTTACTAGAATGAGTGTTACTGCGAAGAACAGAGTTAGCGGTTTCTTTTGAATCAAACAAGATCTTTAGTGGTCTAGGTTTGTTATCGGATCTTATTTTTCCCAACCTAATTATTTTTAGGCATAGCTGAAATTTTTCGACGCTGCAAGATATTAATTATGTTCTTAGTGTCATCAGCATATCTCTTCTCTGACACAACTGAAACTGGTTCCTTAAAGTTGTACAGTATAACATTAGATAATCGGCTGCATCTATCCACGAGTTCATTAATAATATCTACAGAAGATTTATCACACGCAGATTTTATAGCAGATATCTCAGATTCAATTTTAGTGTAGTTATTCTCTATTTGAGATATACGGGATTCGATATTGTCGAAGCGTGAAGAAATAGAATGTTTAATTTCTTCGTTGAAAGAATTAAACTGTTCAATTAGTAGCGTATATAGCGAGTCAATGGTTAGTGGAATATTATCGTTTATGCATTTAGGGCATTTCCATTTACTTTTAGAAAATTTGATTAGAGCGATCGCATCATCAGATAAAGCTGTACATTTACTGTGAATGTGTTTATTGCACTCGCCGCTACATTTAATATACGGTGTATTGGGTGTCACTCCACGCTCGCAGATTCCACAAAAATTAACCATTATGATAGATTAAATTATGAATGAATTAATACAAAATGTGAATTAATGCGAGGAAAAAGGATAATAGACACTGGACACACGCTTCACACCAACGGGGCCTATCGTGGTGACTAATTAGATAGGTTTCTTTATCCTTATCTCGCTATAAAAATTCGCATATGCTATACGGTATTTACTTCTTCTAAGGTGTGTGTGGGTTGGTTATAACGCATTTATTAAATCGGATGTAATAAAATTTGATTGCAAAATTTGGGGAACGCGAGTCCAATCAGCTACACATCAGCAATTTATCATCTTATCTATTAGCGACATCACTTTCTATACTTATCAATTAACTAAATATATAACTTTCATTCTTAAACATTAATTCATGACAGAATTTTAGTCGGTTTTGCAATAAACTTAGTTGATGTTACTCTGTTACATCCATCCTGTAAATTAAATAGTTTTTAAAAACTCAATAGCGATTTTAAATTAATTCGGGTACGTAAACGGGAATCACGAATTGATGTTTTCCTTCTAGTAAATATATATGAGTAAGCCCGAGGATTTTAATGTCGAAGAACCTCCACATCCCCAAAAAAATTGGCGTTGTTTTATCACAAAATTGTGTTCAGGAATGAGGATCATTTTTGGCTTATCGGGTTTGTTAACCAAAATTGCTGCATACGAAGTGAGACCAATCCACAAGAGAAACCATTACATCCAGACAAATGCACCGTTTTGTGCGGTTTACACGTGGCATCATTCGACCTTATTTATTAAAAAAATGAAGCCGTAGTTTGCGTTATGGTCAATGAAAATCGTTACCGCACCATGATCAATGATTTTTTATTTGAAAATATGGATGACATTGATCCGAACAAGATATGGTTTCGACAGGATGGCGCTACGTGACATGCGGCGACAACAATTGACTTATTGAAATCGAAATTTGGCGATAAGTTGATTTTAAGAAATGGACCTCTCAATTGGCCTTCAAAGTTGTGCGATTTGACACATCTCGATTATTTCTTGTGGGGCTATGTGAAGTCACTAGTTTATGCTAATAAACCAGCAAAATTTGACGCCTTGAACAACATTGTTCATGTTATTGGTGACAGTTCTAAAAAAAATTGGACGTTCACAATGCACTGCCTCAAGAACTGCCGCGACCGATGTTAAGTTACCCACAGATTTGTCAGGCTCCTCCACCATGGCGGAGGCGCCGGATAAATTATTTATTTTAAAAGTGATTCACAGCTTATAAACGAATAAAATTAACCCAATTATACAAGAACTGTTATAAGATGTGTCCAACTTAATTTAAAATAATTTTTACTTTCAATTATTAAACTCGAATAAAGACTTAGACTTATGAGATTCAAGGACCAAAACAAAGGTGTTTGTTACAATTCAGGAACTTGTTTTTGTTCTTAGATTGTTGCTAAAGGTGTAAATAATCATTTAAAATAATAAAATCAGGGGTATGTATTTCGTAACTTTTTTAACGCTCCACCACGGATTGCAAAAGAAATCTCATTTTAAATCTCATTAGACGAAATCCGTGCCTGACAGTTTACATTATTTTTAAAAAGTTACAAGATTTATACCCCTGATTGTATTGTTTTATATCGGTAATTAAACCTTTAGGAACAATTTAGTAAGAAAAAGGAGAATCTAGATAGTGATAAATATCGTCTCCTTATACGGAATCCGGAGCAGAGCGTTATATTTTTAAAGTTACGAAATAATTACCTCTAATTTTATTGTTTTAAATGATTATTTAAACCTTTAGCAACAATTTAAGAAGAAAAAAAAGTTCCTGAATTGTGACGAACACCTTCGTTTTGGACCTTGAATCTGATAAATCTAAGTCTTTATTCTAGGCTAATAATTGAAAGTAAAAATTATTTTAAATTGAGTTGGACATATCTTATCACAGTTCTTGTATAATTGGCTTAATTTCTTTCGTTTATAAATTGTGAATCACTTTTAAAATAAATAATTTACCCGGCGCCTCCGCCACGGTGGAGGAGCCGGCCAAATCCGTGGCCAGAAATCCGTAGGTAACTTCACATCGGTACAGCAGCGGTATCCATATGCCTGAAATTATTGTTGAATGTTAGTGCCATGTATTGATCTTTTGAATAAATAAATGTTTGATTAAAATTTAATTTTATGTTATACAAGTAAAACATACAGGGTTTTGTTTAAGTTTCACAGATTTATTATGGAAAACACTGCTACAATAAATCAGTGAAACTTAAACAAAACCCTGTGGTTTACTTGTATAATAGAGTTTATTTATTTATTTAATCAACGGAGGCCATTGCATACAGTAACATACATACATGATAAAATAGAATAGTTACAATAATGTAATAATAGAATGAACAAAACACATTTTAAAAACAAACTATTTTGCACTAAGTGTACATCGCAAAGAACTTACAAACTCTATAAATATGCCAAAGCCGGATACTTTTATAAATTCATTAGTATGAGTTTCATCAAGTAGCAGCCTCAACCACAGAATTTTTAATTTTATGTGTTATTTTTTACAATTTCAAGTTCTATGTGGGCTTAAAAAACACCTTTTATATGTTTCACTACTAGGTAAAAGCTTTTAGAGAATGGGATATACTGTCACACTATACTCTCCAGAGTATAGGCACCTTCCGATTATCGTTTATTCCAGTATCTATACTTTTTTGACGGTAAAACACTTGAATGAGTTTTTTTGCCAAAAAAAAAAAAATACGAGCGTGGAATCATGCTACTGCCAAAAATATATAAAAGGGTACAAAATAGAAAGTATTTAATTGAATAAAATATTAATTCACTACAGGAAAATTACTTTTCATTTATATATAAAAAAAGAAATTACTTTCGGAACAACCCAATTGTTGAATTTAATCTTTTTTCGCGCGGTTAATCAGATTTTACTTAATTTATACAGTTCTAGCGAACATTAAATTAATAACAGGTGATTAAATATTTTAATTGGACTCCTGTCTACGAAATATTGTCCTTAATTTGTATGTAACCCACATCCTCTTCAGCTAATATACATATTTCCATTCCAAAACGAAAAATTAATAGAGCATTTACAGTTTACATACTTCACTCGTCGTAATATGTATACGAGTTTTTTTTTTTAATTTTTTCTCCAAAATAATCATTAATTGTGTATTTATAGCATTTTGGAAACGAAAAATCGTGCACGTCCCGTCAATTTTTAAATTGACTCGAAGACAAGAGTGACGTAACGGCTTTTCGCCTGTCGGATCGGTGAAAACCCGCTGATATCGTGTTACCCGACTAAAATTAAATGGGCGCAAATGATGGACGTGGTTATTTCAGTTGGAATATTACGTTCTATTTCAATTATAACCCGCACATTCATTTCCATATAGGACAAAAATAATAACAATATTATTATTAATTGTATTACTTTTAAGTTTAATTCTAATTACATAAAAATTATCGTTTATTTTAAGTTTTGTAACTATATTTTAGATGGGTATGAAGTTAGCAATAGATCCAGCAATAGATTTCAAAAATTAATATCTCGGAGAAAAGAAAAGCTAATCGAAAAATGTATTAAACATACAATTAAGAAAGGTCTAAATTAACACCACAGAAAATACCAACCCCTAATTTTCACCCCTTATATTTTTTCATCCATATCAAAAAAAGATTATGTTTTTTCTCCAAGTTCACAATTTTCCATAAAGTTCATTTTTATCTCAAAATTATCTTCATCCCACGCTCTTTCAATAAAATCAGAAAAAAAAAAACGTTTCGACAACTCGTTCACCCCTAAAACATTTTTTTTACCCCGAGGCCTCAGTTACCAGCATATTGTTAAAAACTGTTTGTTAACATCATTATTTAGTCACACTAGCTTTAAATATGCAATAAAATAAGTATCTGGTTAAAACCAACCCCAAAACTAGTAACTACCCCTATAAACCATAAATTATCGAATTAAATGCAGCCGTATTTATTAAAGTTTCTGAAATTTACTATAACTGAATAAAAATTCTTATCATTAATAAGCATACTTTCATAATCAAAAATAAAAAAAACGTTGATATTGATATTTTCTGTGGTGTTAATTTAGACTTTTCTTAATTGTATGTTTATAACATTTTTCGATTTTCTTTTCTTTTCTCCGAGATATTAATTTTTGAAATCTATTGCTGGATCTATTGCTAGCTTAACACCCGTATATTTTAGAGCTTTTTAGAGGTGCCCGAAATGAATATGTAGAAATAAATTTTCTACATATTCATATTTTAACTTAAAGTATACACTTTAAAATGTATTCAACTTCCGCAAATATAACTCACTCCTTAGTAGCAAAACTCTAATTAAAAAATAAAACTCACGGAGAATTTCAATAAATGAGTATTCTCTCATAAATGAAAATGTAAGGATATACCTTACATTTTCATTTATTGAAGGGCTCATTTTACGGATAAACGACATCATTTTACATTTCCCTTTCAATATAAGACTATTCATGTCACTCCATTCAAGTTTTGTTGCAAAATTCCTCCATCTTAACGTTACATGTTAGAGACATATTTAAATCATTAATATGAAAATTACGAACAACACAGAACCCAAGTTTGAACCCTGTAGTACACCAGAAGAACCATGATATGTGAAAGATATAAACCCCTTGTTAAATTAAAGCTGAGATTTTATGCCGGTGCGATTAACGATAAAGCGTGTAGTGGTTTTTACAAAATGTGTGTGTTTATTTTATTACAACTTTGATTTTTCAACCTAGCGGCAAACATCTGAACTACTAGATACTGTTCCGCAATAAAAATAATGGCACCGAACTAAATTTGTTCTCATTGACTATTTTATAGGATTAAAGAGTATACAAATAATAATATTATGATTGTATTAAATATGGATATTAAGAGGAAGACTTTCCACGTATAATCAGATATATTTAATATAGATTATACATATTTTTGTAAATTAAATTAATTTTTGAAAAATTATGTTTTTCATTTTTTTTGTTTTTAAAAAATAAAAATTATCTAATGTCGTTCATCAGTAAATAAGCTTTCTGCCTGTATTTAATGTTTATTTTTTTATGACTGTATAAAATTGTTAATCTCTTAAAACGGAAACGTATTGGGAATCGCAGCCTTAAGGGCGCGCTATACCTCCTTCTTTTCTAATAAAGTTATTTTTTTGATTATTATTGTAGATATTTAAAAACTGTTTTCGCTAATATTTCTATTTGTTAGTTGCGGGGCGTTGGGTTTTTTTTTATTTTTTTTGCAAAATATAAAAAATTAAAATAATAAATTAATAAAATAAATAAAAGGAAAATGCTATACCATCATAATTTTTTTTTTTTTAATAAATTTAATCCTGATAAAATTTTCTTATAAAAACGATTTTTAAATGAAAAAAACAAATTTTTTAAGTTCCAAAAAATAGACCTGTAAATTGCTGCCATGAAGCGGGATTAAAAAAAATCAATCTTTATGGACAGAGTTTTGATAAGTGTACGATCCCACTTATTTTAAACAGTGTTATTTTGGATACGATTGTGGAAACAAGTATACGTTTCTGGAATTTATTAAAATACGTTTCTAGAAAAAATTTCGAGCGAACGTGGTTTCGGGATGTTCGCGAGCGGCGACTGTCTTGTAATGAGATGTTTTTAACAGAGTGGATTGTTTATTCATGCGTTATTGAATAATAACTTTAATATATTTGTACAAAATAATTTAAATGTTATTAATTACCGATATTTTTATTATAAATACAGGTTGTTCTAACTTTGTTATTAGTTGAGATAGAGAATCGGTTAAATTAGAAAAGTAGTAGTAAATTTTCCGGGGATTTCAATGGTAAAATTAGAAAAACAAAAGACCATCGCATTTTCCAGATATTAACAATACAAGTATTTTGTTTTCTCTATTATGGTATCATATCAACAAAGGGTAATTTTAATAAAACAGTTATAATAGACCATTACAAAAAATCACAAATAACGAACTTGAATAAAAACACTTAGAATCCTTTCTTCATTTGATACGAGTATCAACCATTGATAATGGTCACTTTATGTCCGAAATGTACATCTAGTAACAGTAATAAAGTACTGAAGAAAGGACTCTAAGTATTTTTATTCAAGCTATTATTATCTTCATGTAACTCAATCAACCCAAGCAAATAACCAAGTTATTTGGATTTAAATATTCTTTTCTTATTTACCATTTTTTTATGGTATATAACAGATGACGATGAAATATAGTATTTGCGGCTATATATTATTTATTTTTTAGAATCTGCGTATTTTTTTAAAACAATAATATATCAAAAACTATTAGTCTTAGATTATACGTAATTTACATAATTATAATAATATGGAAAGTATCCTATTTGTAATAAGCAAATGCACATCTACTTTCGGTATATCCGCAAATGTAACCATCTTTAAATCATTTTAAGTTAAATGGTCTTTGCTATTTCTATTGCCTCTGTTCGTCGTGGGACGCCCTTTAGAAAGCTATATTTTTATCTATCATAGAAATTTCGCAACTGTAAATAATTTATATACATGTTTAATTTCTAGCAGTTCATTTATTCGACTAGTTATTGTCACTTGAAATATAAATTTAAAATGTTTGTCTGGTTGATTGGTTGTTGTTAAGTCTTAAACTAAACTCTGACTTGATTAAATCAATTAATTAAAATGATTATAAGTTAGCAATTTCACTGATTGATAAATTTTGAATAGAATTCGGTGAAACAACCAATTAGAAAAAAAAAATGAATTTGAAAACGAAATAATAATTTAAACTAACAGATTCACTTTGTTTATATAACTATAATTTGATTTACCAACGTTACAAACAAAGTGAATTGGTGTTTTATAAATTTGAACAATGACTAATAAATTAATAAAAGCTGGCAAGGAATAATTTTAGCAACAATAAGAAAGAGTATTCAATCATTTGGCAAACATATTTAAATAAATTAAACAAAAAGAATTTGAAAATAATGAACAAATTATTTTATATTTTGAATCCGTAACATTTTTTACTTACGTTACGCAAGTGAACAAATGTACATTAAAACATCTATTTTTCTGGCAAACACCCCACCAGATAATGAATTACACAATGGGCACTTTCTGTTGAATATCAATAACATATTGCATAATGCAACAGTTATTCGAGAATATTTAATGTAAAAAGTAAAAAAAATATGTACAGAATAAATAATTATTTTAATATACATTTGTTTTAAAGTTAACAATAAAAGGAACAAATTCATTTAATCTGCTAGTATTTACTTTTAAAAAAAAACGCCCAGACAGGTTGATTGGTATTTTCAATTCCACTAAAAAATGTATCGTTCAAACTTAATTGTGTTCCATTGCAACTGTTGCTATTTTTTTTTAATGGTTGAAGGAATTATTTTGTAAACAGTTATATATATATATATATATATTGGTGTCGGGGGTTAAATATAGTTATAGGAAATTATGCATGAAAAATGTCTAGAATTCTCTGAAGGTGTTACAATAAAAAATAGAACTTTTTATTGGCATTTGTTTATTTGGCACCATGTATATACAATTGTTAGTCCTGGAGATGCACAGTTAAAAACACTAATTGACCAATCTAAAAGTTTTTTCAAAATTTGTCATCTGAATATAATTTATTTAAAAAAATATATTTGTTCTATGTTACGATTGCATTGTACAAGGCCATTTTAATCTGTCAATATTTCGTAAACAGTTGATAGTATATACAAAAAATATCTAAAATTCTCTAAGGAATCCAAATATCTAATAATTGGTGTTCCATTTAAAAAAAGATAACTTTCTATCGGCATTTGCTTAAGGGAACCTCTATATGTAATATTATTAGTGAAGATGCGCAGTTGATTGAAATTACTAATCGAGCTGTCAGAGCTTTTTCTCGAAAATAATCACCAGCAGTTTAAATGGATTTGTGCCTTTTCACAGTACCTATTTGCAAACCCTTTCCCACCTCGTTTGGGAAATGTTTTATCAAATTTAAAATAATTGTTTAGCTAGCAGTTGTAAAACACCTTAATATCTATTTATGATAAACATTTGCGATATCTTTTAAAATTTTCAAAATACAGCGCCAACTTGCATTTTAATGGCACGGGTATTCATGATTATACCAATTTGTCAGCCTATTATTTTGTCTATTTAATATGTAATTATTCTAGTGAGATAATATAGGGAAACATTCAAGATGCTGCTCGTCTGTCTATTTTGTTCCTACTAGAAGTTATAGGCGTTTTTTAAAACGTATATTTGAGGTTAAATTTTGACGAATAACTTTTTAACTCAAAAACTATTAGAGTTATGTGGACATAATCGCTATGAGTGGGTAGGCAAATGAAAGGGAAATAAAAAATAGGGTGTTCTATTCAAAGTAGCAAAGTGAAAGTGAAGTGAAGGAATGTGAATATATTTTTCATGAGATGCAATTTTTTTTCAAATTTTTCCTCCGTCAGCAACCCTATAAACTATTAATTAATGGCCGTCATTTGTGGCCTATTCATAATTTTTGTGTTTAATTATTATATTTTTTATGAATACATTTATTTTATAATTTTAATTAAAATATAATTTTTCACCACATGTGTAAAAAAATTTTTTTTTAATTTGTAGTAACTTTAATAATTATAAATTAGTTGCCGATTAATCTATAAAAAGAAATAAATGAATTTTACTCGAGTGTCAAATTCAACATATTACATTTAATTCTATTAAATTGTTTAAATATATGACGAATTTTAATCAAAAGTATATATATCTTCCTTTCTATTATTAAAAACAGAATATGTATGCGATTAAAAAATATCAAAGTAGAAATAAAATATAAACATCAAGGAGAATGATTTTTCTAATCTATATAAATGTTACCAGAAAAACTAATATCATTGCATCCCATTTTTAGTAAAACAATTTTTCCTACAATGATTCAAAATGTATAATTAATAATTACTTTCTAATATATATTTTTTTAATAATTTGAAACCGTTTCAATATACAAGCTACATATGCAGATCGATTGAAAAGTGCAGTCTATAACCAGAAAACACGAAATAAATAAGACGAATACGTGTGTATTTATTTAGAAATTAAAAAAATATTGGAGGGGAGACTGAATGCGCCCATTGCGCGACTATCTTCGTCTGACAACGTTGACTCCTTATATGTACTCTTCAAAGGCGTTCGCGGGTTAGATACAGACTTAAGGTTGCGGTTTAGTGGAAAGAGATAGCTATATACTAAAATGGAAATAATCGTTCGTAAAAAGAGCCATTCTTTTGGATTTAATAATATGAATATGTATTTACATTTTTTTTATCTACCAAGTATAAAGTATCAGTCTAAATAAAAAATAAATCGTTAATTTTCGTGTATTACTTTAAGTTACTAGTTCAAGCTAGAAAAGAAAATTGTAAGATATAATGAAATTAATAGGTCATGTCTGTTAAGTTATTTGAATGTAGAATTTAGTGAAATCCTTTAAATTTTCATTGCACAAGTTTTTATTAGCAAAAATTTTATTTAAAATTTGCTATAAATTTAATGAATTTTCATTGTTTTTCATAATTATTTTTCACAGAAACTAAACATTAAAATAATTTTTAATTTATCTGATGAAATTCCTGCTTATTTTAAGATTATTTTAATGTATAATACAATATTGTTCATTGATCACAACAACAATCTAACTCAAATTAGTGATTGTCCATATTTGTATAGCTATCTCTTTCTTCTAAACCGCACCCTTAAGGGGAAAGAATATTTACATCATAGTTGATCAGTTGATACAGCGCGCTCTTAATATTTAGAAGAAAGATATATTTCAGAGGAAGAAATTTAGTTGTTAGAGGAACCAAATTAATCTAATTTAGTAATAAGCATTCTATAATAAATTGAAGTGTGTATATCTTTTTAGTCATCAATCATATATGATTCTTATTTTCGAAGTAAGTAAGAACTTAATTAATTTTTATAACAAAACGATTTTAATTGCAAACATTCCCCTCACATGGAACAAATAATTTCAACACAACAACGATAAACTCGAATAATTTACAATCCAATTAAACTCAATCCACTCCCAACATCCGAGTTGATCCCGCCCATAGAGATACAATTATAGCACGCGGAAATTCGATCGCAATCATCATTTCCTGTGGGACCGTGAAAAATCGGCCAATTAAAAAAAAATCGCGACGAGGCCGTGACGCCATTGCTCCGGACGTCTGATAATTACCAGAACACCGTCTCCATTCATGCTATCCCTCCGTCAATGGGACAATGGGCGAGACCCTCTTCTTCCCCGCATGATTTATCGGTCGTATTCCGCCCCTGCTCCATGGGGGAACAGCGTAAAGGAAACCGATTCTTCTTCTCCTTCTTTTTGTTTTTCTTTCCTGGGTCCCGGGCGTGATGACTTTTTAATTGTTACGTTTTATGTTCGGGAGATGGTATAATTAATGAGGGTGCTAGTGGGTTTTTTTTTATTCAAGTTCTGTTTGTTCGAAACTTGTTTTTCTTTTGGAGGACAGCGTGTTCTTGGAAGATTGGATTTAAGAACGACAAAAAATTATATGTAAAAACGCTTCTGAAAAAAAAAAGTTAATATTTTTCCGGATATACGAAATAAAATAACATAAATGTCATAAGTGAAGAGTACTTCAAGTCGAGTATTAAGTTACTGGCATTTAAGGTTGCGGTTTCAAAGAAAGAGATAGCTATACGGAAAATAAAAAAGAATAAAAACCTTTAGTCTCTAGGATTAAATAATATAAATATGTACTTACATTTTTGTCTGTCAAGTAGAAAAATATCATTCTGAATTTTGAAAAAAAAGGCTAATTACTGCGTATTACAAATAACTGTATAGTTTCGATTTTACGTGAAGTGATTATTCAACAATAAAAGAACTACTTCATTTTTGAAAGCGATATAAAAAGACTGTTAAAAGTGAAGTAAAGAATAACAGTCTTCTCATTTGTGACTTAGTATTACACCAATTCACCGGTTCATTTAAAAAAAATGTTCACCCACCATTCTTCTATCATATTATTTATTACGATTCACTGGCTCATATTAAAAGAGACAATTGTAAGATAAAATTAATAAGTAATAAATGTAAAGTTGTTTTAATTTAGATTTAAAGAAATCCTTGTCATTTTTATTAGATACGATTTTGGTAAAAGATGTAGATTAAAAATTGCCGGAAGTAATGCAACGAGTGTATTAATAATTGTCGAAATAGAAATACATTCGATTTTGAGAAAAAATTCTGTTACGTTCCTAACGCAACATAATTTGTTTGAAAAAAGAGAAAAAATCTTGTGACAATCTTTACTGAGATTAAGATATATATATTCAATTTAATAATTTATTCTCGAGGTAATGAATTGAATGTACTTGATAAACGAGTTTAATAACGGGAAAATTGGTTGAGTCGGAACCAGCATGGTGCTTGAAACTTGTTTAAACCAAGCCATGCAAATCCCTATTCTAACATTTATTATAAGTATAAACATTACATGTACAGGTTGTAACGTTATGTATTGCAATGAAAACGTAATATAATCCTTTTTGTTTTGTACTACTAGGTGTTTCAGGATTTATTGGTATTTTTATAATATCATCTCGTAAATTTGATACTTATATAGCATGATGTTCTTTAATAAATTGTAAAGTACAGTTTTAAGGATGTTGTGCTAGTAAGGTCGGTTATTGTAATAATTTGTTGCTCTCCAGTTCCAGATCTTACCAACTGACTTACTGTTGTCCATCTATTTTGTTTGAATGATTGGCAATTTTCACTTTCGCTATATTTAATCCAATTATTTTTGCTGCAGATTCGGTCCATTTGCTAATTTTATTTATGCCAATTGATATATTTTAGTACCAGATTATTTTGGCATTCCAATGATTATTGTCAGTTAGAAATAACCGGTCTGTTTTGATATTGTCTCCTCCTCGTTTTTTTATTAGTTTTTTTTTTAAAGAAAGGAATCACCAACTAGAAACAAAAAATACATAAAATGCAGTTATTCATTTCGAGGTGATGATTCCGTTCGTTACAAAATTGGGTGAATTATTTCTAATAATATATCTATTTTGTGGCGTTTTTGCTTGAATATTGATTTTTTTTATTTCGTTAAAACTAAATTCTCCAAACCGTATTGTATTTACCGTAAATACTAACGTGTTTGTAAATTTTGACATTGTCATTCCTAGTTATGTATGACGAATTCATATTGACTGAAATAATCAATAATAGAAAGAAATACAAAATCGAAAACATGAAGTTTTTAGTTATGAATACACATACTGAACAAATAATATAACTATTTTGTATTCAACGAAATAATCATAAAAATAACCACAGATTAAATTGATTTTTCATTCATCGGACGAAATTCTTGCATGTTTTAAGGGTCCTGTGAAGTAATGATATTTGACATTTTAACAATAACGATAAAACTACTCAATACCTATACATAAAATCTGGAATATATCTCTAAAATAAGCTTACAAATGCGTAATTCATGATTTTTTTGGTATAAATTGTTTTTATGAACAACTTTATATGAACAAAATAGTGCAAATTAACGAGAACTCAAAAACTACTCAACATTTCATAATGAAATTTTTCACACATCTCTAAAATAAGTATCTTAATGCGTAATGTATGCCTTTTGACTATAATAATTTAAATAAACAAAATTCAATAATTAATTTGAGAAAGGGAAGTCCGAAGTGGTTCAGTTAAAAAGAGACAAAAGTGGAAACAATCAACCTGATTGGGACAACAAACAAAATGAGAATATCTTTCGGGATAAGAGTAAATATAAACACAAAAATGTAAAGTAATTTGAATTCATAATATTAATTATAATTATTTAATGGTAATTGGAGTTATTTATAATCCCAAGGTTAAGCCACAAAGTGTTTAAAATTATATTTATTTTAATTGTCCGTATAGTGGCTCCATCTACAACCCGCTGCGGTGGGATGTACTACGCATTTATTTCGAAGTGTGCACCGCATCATGATTTCTGATGGTGGCGACTCACGCATACTCGAATGCATGAGCTCTAGATTGTATATGTTTTCTAGGAGTTCGTCTGCATCGCTGTTCTAATTCGTATAGAGATAATGCATACGGACAATTCAATGCAAACGCGTACCTTTTTATTTTTTGAGAAATGATAAAAAAATATCTAATGTAATTTAAATATACGAAAATTAGGATTTACACAAAGAAGACGAAAATCATATTTGATTATTCGTAATAATATGTATATGTATGCACATAAAATTTAAATATTTTTTGTATATATGATTTACGAGGTCAAAGTTATATAAAATTCATACAAGGTAGTAAATTAAATCACATTTTATTTATCATATTTATATTATTCATTATACATATTTTTACTATATATTATTTAATTCTTGTAACAGTATTGATCTCTTTTTTAATTATATGGGATGCAGATATATAACGAAACAATTGAATATATAAAAAGTAATATTATTCGTAATTTAATTGTTCTTCAAATTACATAAAGAAAGACGATATAAATCTGAAAATATTTTACATAGAGAAGGTTATCAAAAGGAAAATATATTATAAAAAATTCAATCTTTTATCAATAATTCATTAATAATTCAAATTCTTTTTATGTATTTTTTTTTCTATTAAAAAGGCATTTTATTTATACAATAATGTTAAAATTATTTTTGTATTTTAAAGTTTAGACTATAAACTTTAAACTACAAAATGTTTTTTTTTTTAAGTTTAAAGTACAAACTATAAAATACAACAATAATTTTAACATTATTGTATAAATAAAATGCTTTTTAATAGAATTTTTAATTATTAATCAATTATTTTCCCTTTAGCTACTGCGACTTTTGATTTATATTACGTAAGTACTTTAGAACAAATATATCGCCGAGCACGATTAATTAATAATTAATTATTTTCAAATTCATTTTCTCCGATCGTGTATGTTTTCATAAATATTATCTATGGCTATCGACCATAGGTCTTTCAGACAATATTTTTATTTATTTATTTATTTTTTTCTTATGAAAGATATCAAAAATAAAAATATATTAAAAATAATGACATAATTATATTTAATAAAAATATTTTAGTTTTACTTAAATATCTCATCGCCAACTGCGCTAATAAATGTATGCATTAATGTAAAGTATTTTACGTGTTACAAATATACAGTGCATTTTTTCATTGAGCCGCATTGGGATTTACATAAAAACGTTATTACGTATTAATGATTTGGACAAAATATTATATAAATCATTTTTGAGTGAACACAGTTTTAAAGTGCTCCGCTTATTTCTACTAATAACGCTGGAAATAGTTATCACAAATCGATATATTTTGGTAAGATCTTTCTGATAATAATCAGACTCCAAAAATTGCAAACTCTATTACGATAGGCCGCATACTTAGTGCACAACCGGCAATAATTTATTGTTAACCTGCGAATTCTACTCTACGATCGCCCGCCATATGCGAGTTTTTTTTTGCTATCACTCGCGCGAATGATCAATAAAAAAAAATAAAAATACAATTTAATAAATCTGGACGTTAAATTCATTAAATACATTTATTTAAACGTTTAAAACGATATAAACCGGCAAATAACAATATATCAATATTATTATAACTATTGTTATTTTATGTAAAAAAAACCTTTTCCTCTGTATTTTTCTACTACCATAAACCCATTCCGTGGCCCTATTTGTGTGTGTTTAAGTCACCTTGGTGCAGAAACGTGTCCCTGTCTGTATTGCAACAAATTACTGCTAGTAATATTGTCATATAACAAAATCACATTACTTTATCAATAATATGGGGGGATCGAGAAATAAAGAACCTGGCGACGGCGAAATAGAAAACGATATCAAAAATATGAAGGATCTGATTAAAGAATTTAAAAAATTAAAAGAAAGTGTTGAATTTATGTCAGACAAATTTGACCAAAGTACAAAACAAAATGAAGAATTACATAATTTATTAAAAGAATTTAAATCGGAAAACGAAAAGTTAAAAAAGAAAATTACTGACTTAGAAGGCAGATGTGGAGAATTAGAACAGGAGAATTTCAGCAAAAGTATCGCTTTAAATGGTATATCTAGCCAAGGCGAGGATGAGGAAATTGAAGATATAACAAAAAAAGTAATGAAGGCCATTAACTGTAAGATTAGCAATGCTGATATCGATGAAATGTACAGAAAGGGAATTCATGAAGGTCAGATAGTCGTAAAATTTAAAAATCAACGAATAAGAGATAGCGTTCTAGAGAAACGAAAACAAATCAAATCAATTAAAGTTAAGGAATGTAATCTAGAAGGAGAAAACAACGTTATATACTTCAATGAGCACTTAACAAGTTATCTTAGCAAATTATTTTACGAAGCAAGACGGCTGAAAAAAGAAGGGTTCAAATTTGTATGGGTAAAGAATGGAAAAATATTTATTAGAGAAGAGGAAAAAAACAAAATTATACAAATTCGAAACCAAGATGATCTAAGAAAATTAAGAAAATAAACATAACATATACTAACACAAAAGACAAACAAACATGCAACCAAAAGAGACTACGCACGCATTATACTTACTTAACATAAGAAGTCTGAGGAACAAATTTGATCACATAAAAACTCTGCCTAGCCTTTATAAAAACTTAGACATAATTGCAATAACAGAAACTTGGATTTATCAAGAAGAAACAGACTACTTTCACTTAAACGAATATAACGCAGTTTTCAATTGTAGGCAATCAAAGGGTGGTGGCTTGGCAATATACATTAAGAACAACATTCAATTTAAAACATTAATAAACAAATCAATTGCAGGTATAGAAGTTATTAAGATATTGCTAATGGGAAATAACACACACATAACCCTAGTATATAAACCACCTAACATCAACTGCAATAACCTATGGGGTTTACTTGAGGAAGAAATTCTGATAGAAAAGAAGAATCACATAATAATGGGAGATTTTAATATAAACCTCTTGCAAGAAAATAACACAACCAAAACATACACACAAATAATAGAAGAGCAAGGATATACAATAGTAAACAACATAAACACAAAAAATACAACTAGGGCTAATTCACTACTGGATCACATATTGACCACCAAAAATAATCAATTTATAAAATGCACAACAGAAGACACTTCTATATCCGACCATAGTGCAATTATTGGGGAATGGAAAACACAAAACCCCAAATATATGTACGAAAAAGTTACTAAAAATGTAGTTAATTATGAACAAATAAAAACGACATTCAGAAACACAAATAAAACATCAATTACGACATTCGAAAATTTAATGAACATTTTATCAACCTTAATAAAAAACAATTCTAAAACTACAACTTTTAAAAGAAGATCGAATAATGAATGGGTGAACATAGAAATTGTATCAAGCATTAGGCAGAGAGAAAAATTGTATAAAAGACATAAAACTAATCCGGACAACGAATATCTAAGGTCATTATACACACAACAAAAGAATCTAACAAGTAAATTAATCAAAAAACGAAAGAAACAATATTTTGAAAACAAAATAAAAGCAGCAGAAGGAAACGAAAAAAAGATCTGGAATACAATCAACAACATCGTAAACAAAAGGAACGGAAAACAATCTAATATAATATCCGATATAACCAACATCAATGGACAAAAACTAACAAACGATAAAGAAATTGCTAATGAAATTAATACCTACTTTGCCACTATTGGCGAACAGCTTGCAAAGACCTTCCAAACACAAAAGAATACTCTACAAAAATATATACCATCAAACATTGAATATGGACTTACCACCGAGGAGGAAATCAAATCAACCATTAATGACCTAAAAAAAAATCTCAGCGCCAGGAAAAGATGGCATAACAAATACACTAATAAAACTTCTAGTAGATGATATAGCCCCAGCACATGCTTTAAGTACCGGGGCTATATCATCTACTAGAAGTTTTATTAGTGTATTTGTTATGCCATCAATAACATCTTAACAACATGCATATACCCGGACGAGCTCAAAGAAGTAATCATTACGTCGATATACAAAAAAGGTGATCATTCGAATCCAGAAAACTATCGCCCAATTGCAATATCATCTATCGTTGCAAAGATCACTGAAAAAATTATACTAAAAAGACTTAATAACCATATCAGCGAAAACAGAATTATAGCTACTCGTCAATATGCGTATCAGAAGCAATCAGGTACAACGTCCGCGTGTATAGATATAACATATCAAATACAAACAGAATTAGACCGTCGCAATTTCGTATTAGTCATTTTTATAGACCTGAAAAAGGCATTTGATACAATATCTACAGTACTATTATTAGATAAATTGGAACAACTAGGTATCAGGGGTAAAGAACTTAATCTAATAAGTACCTACTTAAAAGACCGGAAGCAGCAGACAAAAATTAACAAAACCCTGAGCAACACGTTAACGCCTAAATATGGTCTACCACAAGGAGGAGTCCTACCACCTGTACTATACATAACATACATAAACGACATACTTGAACTAAATCTTGATGGGAGTATATATGTATACGCGGACGATACATGTGTTCTATACAGTGGAAAAGATCTAAATCAGTTAGAACAAAAAGCAAACGATGAATTAAACCAAATAACTACATGGTTCTCTGATAACCACCTAACAATAAATAAAGACAAGACTACATATATGCTCCTGGCACAGAAAAATAAAGTCAGAAGGGATCTGAACATCACTATTCAAAGTACTCCTATAAAAAGAACATCAGAAACCAAATACTTAGGGCTAACCATAACTGAAAACTTTAAATGGGACAAGCACTTAGAACACGTTCTAAAAAAAACGAGTGCTGCAATAGGAGTTATATACAGAGCCAAAAACCTAATACCAACGCTATCAATGAAAAGCCTATACAACACCCTATTCACGTCCAAAATTAATTATTTATGTAGCATATGGGGGGGGGGGGAACTGCTACTCAAAACATCAATTCAATTCAGAGGCAACAAAATAAATTATTAAAACTGGTGTACAATCTAGATAGACACACACCTACACACCAACTATACGGCATGATACCTGAATTAACAATAATTGATAGAATAAAATTGGACCGATGTATTGCCATACATAAAATAATAAACAACTACGGCAAATCAAACATAACCTTGATCAAAAATAAAGAAATACATAAATATAATACTCGCAGGAAGAGTGATATAATGATAAAACAAAACACTACTGATGTATTAAAAAATAGTATTTTTGTTTCAGGAACACAACACTACAACAATTTACCAATAATCATACGACAAATAAAAGATATTCACAAATTCAAAATCAGTGTTAAACAACATTTGCTAACGTAAATACTTTAATTCTGTTCTTCTTTTCCTAACAACACAGGTATATAGAAAATAACCTCCAGCACCAGAACTGAATTTTCTTTTTAATTCGAATTCTGAAGGAGGCAAACCTCTTATAAAAAAATGGAAAAATGGGAATCACATGATGCCAGAGCTCATCGCTCTCCACTTCGTGTGTATAACCAAACAAAGAAAAATCGATTTATACAATATTTGAAAAAATATTAAGAAATGATAATACATTAATTTACAGCGTTCATAATACCTTATTAAAAAATATACCGTACGGATAAACATTAATTTCTAAAATACAATGTAGAAATTATCTATTAGAAATTTGTGTAATGAATTACGAGATATAACTAAAAGAACAGAAAGTTTCTCAACGAGTTGCACAGTCCCTCCGAACATCAGGCATTTATTGAAAAATAATATAATGCGAATACGTGCATCAATATTGAAAGCTACTCTTTATAGAATTATTGAGAACATTCCTTTTAGAAATAAAGTTGAGCGATTGAATGGCGATATTCTAAATTCTATTTCATATATGTTTTGGGGAGCATGAAAGATGTATTGAAATAAATTATTTCTGCAGCGGAAATTTTTTTGAAGAAAAATGATACATTTCTCGTTAGAAGGGTGTTATCTAGCAAGAGCAAAGAAGCTGCTTTATCCTTTAATTCCAATGGAAAAATATATATACGGCGTCAATATAATAATATCAAAATATATAGAAAACAATGATTCAAAGAAACGACTTACCAAGAAACAAGGAAAACGCAAAGTAAATATTTGTCATACATTACGGAAATGTGGTGAATGTTGTGAAGAGCAACATAGACAAATGTACTCTTTTTAAATACATAAGAGTCAAGAATAAATAGACATTTAGAGGAAGAAACCGACCGCTGGTTTCACCACAGCCCAATGATTTGAAAAAAGGTCAAGACAACTAACTTGTTAAGTTAAATTGCTGTTGTGATCAATGAACAATATTGTATTATACATTAAAGTAATCTTAAAATAAGCAGAAATGTCATCAGATGAATTAAAAATCATTTTAATGTTTAGTTTTTATAAAAAACAATGAAAATTGATCAAATTTATAGCAAATTTTAAATTATATTTTTGCTAATAATAACTTGTGCAATGAAAATTTAAAGAATTTCATTGTATCTTACAATTTTATTTTCTAACTTGAACTAGTTAATTGACGTAATACACGAAAATTAACTATTTATTTTGTTTTTTACACTAATACTTTATATTTGGTAGATAAAAAATTTAAATACATATTTATATTATTAAATCCAAAAGTATGGCTCTTTTTTCAAACGATTATTTCCATTTTACTTTATAGCTATCTCTTTCTACTAAACTGTAACATTAAGATAACTTTAATGCGTAAAATACACAATTCTATTTCTTCCATTGATAAGGACATCAGATTGACGAAAATTAGTTACTACCAATAACTAAATAGCTATATTCTTCTTTTAAATCGCACCATTAATATAATTTTTTTTTTCAAATAATATAAGTTGTCCTTTCTCCTACTTATTTTTTTATTAAACTAGATATATTTCGGAAATTATGTTATTTATCAAAACTTCAAGTAATGAAGATGGAAACATAGTTTCCGAAATATATCTAGTTTAATAAAAAAAATATGAGAAGGGACAACTATTTTTATTTAAATAATTAAAGTCAACCAACCAACATAAAGAAAATTAAAATAAGGAAACGTCTATTTGACATTTGTAGTCAGTTTACAGATACATCTACAGGTCCATTTTTAAATGTTGCACGCGCACAAAATGCACGATAGAAGAGTTTTGAGCTTCGATTACCTTTCAATTTTCTGCGAGAAAAACAGCGACGGCACGAAAAATCTCAGGTTGAAAGGAAACGAGCTTTATTTCCGAATAAAGTAAGTATTAATTAGAGATGGGCAAAATCGACATTTTCGATCTTTTTTGTCGCTGCAAAATTAAGTATATAACAATTTCCTTAATTGTATTTATAATATTAATATTGGGAAGTGTCACATATTTATTAATAAATTCCAATTTATTATTATTTATTAACTTTAGTTACTTAAAAGAGGTTATTCGGAAATACTCTAAATTCACTAAATTCGCTCGAATTTGCCCAACACTAATATTTATTATTGAAAAACATTTGTGCGCAGATTAATCTGTGCATTTGTGTGTATATATTAAAAAAATACCCGCAGCTGTAATTTGTTTGGTTATAATTTGAACTGGTTGAATACAGCACGAAATTACGACATACGGCTATCAGAGCTAAAGATATCCATCAGCGAAATTAAAATTAACGAATTACGATTGAATTACTCGAATCTAAATTAAGCAAGAGGAAAATCTCCCAGTTAATTGAATGACCTTGTGTGTCAACTTCAAGACTACTAAAATATCATAAAATGTATGTACGAGGGGTCGTTTTAATATTCCCAGACAAGGCATGAAAACAAAAGACTAGAGAAAAAACTAAATTTTTATTTTTCAACATAGTTCTCCTGCTTTTGAATATAGATATAACAAGCGCTTCAATAACATCTTTGATCCAGTATAAAAATATTCATTATAGCTGCTATAAGTTCGTTATTGTCCCTACATCTCTTCATGAATAATTATTGGGGGTTTTCCTTGTTTTATTAGGAATTTTATAACAGCCCGGTATTTGATTTTAGTCATTTCGATGCGCAACTTACAAACTGACAGATAAATAGAATTAATAATGTTGCAATTGTTTTGTAAATTGCCATTCAAGTTACCAAGGCATATGTGATTAAAAAACAACATAATCGAAAATTGTATTATAATTCAAAATAGCGGAGTCCGGAAATATAAAAACCTCCCCTCGTACATACGAGTCGTATTACGATGGAAATTATTCGGACGAAAATAATCTTTTATTATTATAAAAATAATCGAAGTTTTCGAATCGAAACATGACAATTCAATTATGTATTTGAATTATGATGTTTCAAATGAGCATTTGAATTATGACGACTGGATTGAGTATTGGAATAAATCGATTATTTATATCATTCGAATGTAATTTTTCGTTTATTTAAATAATCGATTTTGCATCCGGAGAATTGTTTTCAGACATATTTTACTTACTAGTTAAGCTTTCAGTACGTGAAAAATAGATGGAAACGAGTATAAGGAAATAACAATAAAGACGATTTTGCGTATTGCAGCAAAATTAATTCCTGAAAAGTATTATAACGAATGTAACCCCATTAAGCAAAAAAACATTATCCAGATATGACCTCGGCGTTCACTTACATCGAGAATCTCAGAGGTGACAGTACGTTTTTAATTAATTATTTTTTTTTTTAATTTTTAATTAATTTAATTAACAACTTTGCAATTACGTAAGGCACAGCTGTACTGACGAGGGATCAAATTCCGAAACACGTGTCTGCAGATAGCCTAATATTACGTAACTTTTATTTTATTTTTTGTTTTGTTTTTTGCATTAAGTATTTTCGATTCAAAAATTGTTGCATTATACAATATGTTATTGTTATGCAACAGCAAATGTCTATTATTAGACATTTGTTAAAGTACTTATGTAACATAAGGCATAATGTCACAGTAGCAAAAGAGAAAATAATTTATTAAGTAATTATTTTCAAATTATTTTATTTAATTTATTGTATAACACATTGCATTAATGTTACGTCCCAAGCGCAATGTTGCGTTTTAGGTTGCATTAATTAATATTCCTGGCCTACAACCAGCTGACAATAATATTCGTAATTCTGAACCAGAATAAAGTAAAACTTTGTTTTTTATATATAATTTTAAAAATGCTACACCTTTTTCAATATCCTCTGCTTTATCATTCATTTCTGCCCTAAGTTATGATCAATTACCAAATTTCATTGCTAGCTGGCTATGCCAGATGTAACGTGTATTAGTGATAGACAAAATCGATTATTTTAATTATTAAACATTGATTTTATAAAAAATAAAGGTTTCGGGAAATAAATATGTAGGATTTTTGTTTGCAGAATATTATTTATATTTTATTTTAATTTCACATTGCATTGTCAGAAAACATAGAGTTTGTCAATTGTTTTTCACTATTCAAAACGAGATTCACTATTTCTCAAATATATTTCCTGCTGTAAAATATGAATAAAATGATTTCCCGGTATACATGAGTCATCCTGTATATATCGGGAAATTATCCAACGGTGTTGGCGGCAGCATTTTTTTACAGCATCGAAACCATTAAACTTTTGCTCGAAACATTTTTTTGTACGATCATATCTGTCAAAATATTCTGCTGTATGAATTAAAATGGGTCACCCAGTATATTACATTTCACTGCACATGAAAAATACAAACAAACATCTTTATTCAGACAGCACAATTATAATTCTTTACAAATATTTATATTTACAATATATATATAGATGGGTTAGTAGTCTGTCATGGGCTATCGACCAGAGATCTTTCTGCCACATAGAAGATATTTCCCTTTGATATTTTTTGTATCAATAATGCTATTATTCTACGTATATTAAGTCCTCTTAATTTATTATTAATATTACTATAAATAAATTTCCGTTATACAAACAAAATTTTCATTAATCGAATAACGACGTACGAGGTGTGTTCAAAAAGTAAGGTGACTTTATATTTTTATGAAAAAATATTTATTTGTTCATCAATATTTATATTACCCTCTTCAAAGTAATCCCCCTCAGATACAATGCACTTGTGTCCAGTCCTCAAAGCACTTCTCGTTAGCACTTTTTGGTATAGCCTTGAGCACCTCCAGCTTTGCAGATTTTATTTCATAAATCGTTGTAAATCTACGTCCTTTTATATGTCTTTTAAGTTTTGGGAACAGGAAAAAGTCGCCGGTGAATATGGTGACCGAGGCATGATTATCATTTTGTTTTTGACCAAAAAATCACTCACAAGTAACGATGAATGAGCAGGTGCATTATCGTGATGCAAAAGCCATGAATTATTTTTCACAATTCTGGACGTTTTTTCGTATTGCTTTTCGCAAACGGCGCATAACTTCAAGGTAATACTCCTTATTGACTGTACGACCTTAGGGTAAAAACTCCTGATGCACTACGTCATGGTAATCTAAAATAAAAACAGTGAGAAAAACTTTGTGATTTGATCGGACTTGGCGTGCTTTTTTCGGTCTTGGCTCTCCTGGATGCTTCCATTGGGACGATTGGGCTTTGGTTTCGACGTCATAACCATATTTCCATGATTCGTGACCAGTTATGACCCTTTTGAGTAAATCAGGATCATCACTGACGTCATTCAAGAGCTCCTGCTGCGGTTCTCGTTATTAAAATAGAGACATTTCGGAACAAACTTCGCTGACACACTTCTCATACCCAAAACATCCGAAAAAATTGCATGACACGAGCCGAATGATATGCCAACATCCTCAGCAACTTCTCTTATGGTAATTCAACGATTTTCAAAAACAATTTTCTTTACAGCTTCGACGGTATCTTCTGTTGTTGACGTGCTGGGGCAGCCAGAGCGAGGTACATCGTTGGGATCTTCTCGGTCATCTTGGAAGAATTTGTACCACTTGTAAACATTTTTTTTACTTAGAGCAGACTCACCGTACACCACTGTCAACATTTCAAGTATTTTAGAGCACTGGATTCCATTTTTCGCACAAAATTTGATGCAAATTCTTTAGTCCATAATAATAGAAAATCGCCGAACACAACAAAACACATCTAACCTTTTTATCTGCCAAAAACAAACGAAGTATGCTATGTACTTGAAATTATGAATATATGTTCGGGACATGTGTACCAACACAACAACAATAAAAAATCAATAATCGAATGTACGTTGCCCGCTAAATTTGAAAAGTTATCTTACCTTTTGAACGCACCTCGTATAATGAAATAGCAGCCTTTGCAATTAACACATTTATATTTATATTTAAATGTTAACAATTGAAACAGTTTTGTCAAAAAAAGATAAATCTATTGACATATAGGGAAATGCTATTCAATTGCATGGGAAATATAATTAAGATAATAGAAGAAAACATATTTGATATATAGTGAAATACAATTAAATAACCCTGTAAATTAAGATTAGTAGATATATATATATTTATTTATAAGGTAGGTCCATCTACTACTACTAATAATAATAAACTTTATTCATATTAGTAAATAGGTACATGGTATATTTGAACAATAACAATAAAATTAATTACAATTGCATCACTCCTATTGACTAGACACGTAATACATAAATAAATGTGGTTTAACGCACTAATATTCTCGATCATTAGTGCGTTAAACCACATTTGTTTATGTAGGACGTGTCTAGTCAATAGGAGTGATGCAATTGTAATTAATTTTATTGTTATTATTCAAATATATTAGGTAATCTCTTAGTTTGTTTTTAAAGCTGTTTTCTGTTGTTATGCTCTTAATATTTTCTGGCAAGTTATTGAACAACCTTAATGTAGCATACATTATGCCATATCGCATTTTACTTTCAAATATTGCCCTGTACGTTGTTATAATATACAAGTATCTAGTACTTGTTTGAGGATTCGCAAGGTATAACATGCAGAATTAAGTTTTGCTGATAGTACAGTGCAATGATCTGCCCAGTTTATTTTTTTATCAATGACCATACCTAAGAAATTTGATGTTTTCCTTATTTGAAATTGTGTATCTGCTAATGATACGGTATCTGGTAAATGTCGTTTATTTTTTTGTATTAAATATAACTACATTTTTTTTTTTTTCATTGCATTTATTAGTAACTTGTTGTTTTTTGTCCACTTTTAAGCTATATTGAATATTTCGTTAGCATTGTGAGCCTGTTCAATCCCGCTGGAGCTTGAAACGAGTAAGCTGGTATCGTCGGCGTAAGTTGTGATAGAAGCATTTAGCTCTTCCATTTTCTTAGATAGATCGTTCACATATATGACAAACAGAATCGGGCCAAGTACGCTGTCCTGTTGTTTATTTTTTCTCTCTGAATTCTATCTAACAAATATGAACGAATCAATACCTGGCCTATTCATCTTACCCCAAGCAGTCGAGCTTCTCCAGCAAGATTTCGTGGTCCACAGTATCGAACGCTTTGGGAAGATACAGGAAAATACCTAATGGTATTTCCGATCTTTCCAGAGCGTCCATAATTTCTGTTATATAATCAAATATAGCAGAATTGGTTGATTATCCTTAGATGAATCCATTTTGAGATTTATCAAATAAATTATTAGAAATAAAGTAGTTCATTATTCTATTAACGATTGCTTTTTCTTTGATTTTAGAAACTACTGACAATAATGTGATAGGTCGATAATTACTGAAGATACTTGGAGCACCTTTTTTTTAATACCGGCTTGATGATACCTTCCTTTAGGCAATAAGGAAATATGCCATTCTAATAACTAATGTTAATTAATATTAATTAATTAAGTAAGTTAGAGGATCAATAAGTTCATTGATAGCAGATTTTATTAATTTTGATGTTAATTCATCATATCCAGAAGTACTTTTATTTTTTAATGAAGATATAATATTAAAAATTTCTGATGTTACTGGTTCAAAAAACATTGTGTTAATATGACGTGTAATGTTACAAGTAAATGAATGGGTTATATCTAGTGTTGAGTTTATGTTATTAAAGTGTTCATTCAGATCGTTTTCCTTTTCTTCTAGTTGTGAGTACTTCTGTTTTTTAACGTTAGATTTCCCTGTCAGTCCATTAATTATTGCCCATGATGTTTTAATTTTGTTGTCACTTCTTAATATTCGATTTGCTATTTCATTTTTTTATGATTGCGTAATTATTGGTTGTACTCTTTTTTTATTATCGGATATAGTATTTGCGCTTCTTCATTATAGTGTTTCGCAGTTGCTAAGTAGTCAAGAATTTGTTTAGTTTGTACTATATGTGGATTAGAAGATCGTGTTTTCTTGTATTTAGGGGTGCGAGCAGCGTAAAGACAGCATGCATTTAATGCTACATTAATGATGTTCATAAAATTCACCCACGCATCATTAACATTATCATTTGAATAAATTATGTTCCAATCAACAGAGTTTAGGTAACATACAAATTTATTTATATTGGGTGACGATACATTTCTAAGTTTTTCAGTTTTATTTTTTACGTTATTACTTAAGGTTCGCGGCCAACATATTTTTTGGGCAAAATGATCAGATATGTGGGTTTCAAACGCAGACGTTTCAAACTCACTATCCATATTGGTGATGTGTATCAAATAACGTAGAAACACTAATTGATGTTTCTACGTTATTTCATACACGTGTCGATTGATGTATTACTGACCTTGCATCGAATGAGAGTATTATATTATTAAAATCAGTTGATTCTGTTGAAATTCTATTAAGATCGATATTAAAATCGCCTGCAATAAAGTATATTACTTTTTTATTAAATAATTTTTCTAATAATAGTTCAAACTTTTTTTAAAAGTTTTTATTAAATTTGGTTCCGGTGCGCAATACACTATTACACAGACGAAGGTTTTATTTAGGCTGGACCATTCCACTGCAGCGCATTCGAAGGCTCCACACGTTGTCATATTTTTTATATCCTCCCGCTCGTTACACGAAAATTCATTGCGCACATATACTGCTGCTCCTCCGTATGCTGTTGAACGATTCTTGACTACAGGTCTGGAGTAGGACGACATCAATTTGAACTGTTCCATTGCTGTTTGTTTAATAATTGTTTCTCTTTGCCAGTATTCTGTGATGCCGAGTAGTTGCCATTCATTATGATATTGCAGTAAATCATTTAAATGCATGGTTTTATTATTTATTGATCTAATGTTCATATGGATTAGTGATGAGTTTTCTTTCTGGATGTTAGTGTTTCTATTTACATTGTAGTTGATTGTTCTCTCTTTCGCTCGGCAAAAAAGAGTATTTTTGTATTCTAAATTCCGTAGGCCCCTTGCTGGTTTCTATAAAGAGTTCTTCATGTTGTTTTTCTATTTCTATTTTAAATGCAGATTCGAGTTTGCTTCTAATTACTAATTTCGTTGCATTTTAAAATTCATTCGCGTACACATTTTTTCGTATGTAGCTTGTAATATTCTCTTCAGTTGTTTGCGGATTTGCTCCTCCAATAAAATAATAAGCTAAGCGCGGAACTGCAGTTAAATAATCGGTGCTTTTTACAGTTCCTATAATTACGGCATTTCTTCGCTTCTTATTTGGTTTTGCTGTTTTCCATCGTATGCTGACTCTAGTTTTTTATGGTCTTCTTCGCTAGTCAGTTGTGTATTTATTTGGTTTTCCTTTTTATTGTTTATGTTGCTTACTGATTTGCACTTTATAATTTTGATTACGTCACAGGCGTTCACATCACGTAATATTGCCAAATCTATTTCAAAATTCAAAAGTAAATTTACTTTTTCAGTGGTTGAAGTTTAATTCGAACAATTATATGTAAAACGCATGAAACTTCTTGCACTTAGAACAAAACAGTATAAAATATGGAATTTTAAACATTTTTATTCTTCGATATTTTTTAGTCTACAAGTAAAGTATGCTAATGAATATATATATTTATGACAGACATAAAACTAACACAAAACAAAAAACTAATTGAAGTAAAAATCAAATAGTAAACGATTAAGGAACAGAATGAATCAAATGACGGTAATCGCAATAATCTGACACAATGACAACAACGTGCAACTTCAAAATATGTAAGTGGGAGAGAGAGAGTTTTGATGACGTCACGGGAGTCAATATTGCTTTCTTTCTCATACATTTTAAATAACATTACGAGGCGGCCGATAAGCCTACCTGTTTAATTAATTTCTCACTTAACTCGTGGTGAAACATTTTTGAATTAATTCAGGATGATTTAATTGAAATTAAAACACTTTGTTTCTTTCACTTATTTATATTTTCTCCAACTAGTTTCGACCATTGGTCATCTTCATCTCCCTGAAGATATATAATATAAATAAGTGAAAGAAACCAAGTGTTTTAATTTCAATTAAATCATCCTGAATTAAGCCTACCTGTTATATCACCCATCAAGGTTTGTAAACATTTTTTTTTAATATATACATACACTAATCTTTATTGATAGACATTACACCAATGCAGCGTGGCACCTCCGACGGCAACTTGCTTATTGGCGGATATCATTGAGGCCGCATCGTTAGAGCTAGAAAAAAATCAATATTTTTTCCTTAATCTCCGATAAATTTCCTGACATCCTACGTAGGATTTTTTGATTATGTTGAAAAATGAAAAATTAACAACGTTTTGAAAAAAAATCAAAAAAATCACATAGAAGCTTGCACCGAAGGGCCATTTTTAAGATAAAAAACGGCTACGTACAATAACAGAAAAAAATGTGTAGAATTCAAACCGCGTTTAAATCGGATGAACCGTTTTTGAGTTATGATGTCCACCAATTTTGAAAACATGGTTTTGAGATAATCTCGTTTGAAGTTTTGAGTTTTTATCAAATTCGTCTACACATCTTCATGCTATGCCGGGACAATAAACAATCTTTTTGACAACTCGTTCCTCGAGTTCTTACCACTGCCTAGCCTCCAATAAGTTCCTCCTGGCCTCCTTCGTGCCTTCCGACAAACGCGCTTCAGCGCAATTGACTGTCGGCCTTATTTGGAAAATCCCATTCAGTCCCTCGTTGAACTTGCAGGCCGGCAAATTTGAAGCAATTTCAACAACTTCTTTGCCACTCTGAATGGTTTTTGGAGATAGCGCCCAGATGCTAGCGTTGAAGCTTTCATTGGCGTTTTGCGTATATCCGCCGAGCAACGTTCAAGCAGTTCATCGCGACTCAGATCTTGATAGATAAGCAGTATGGCTGTGTAAATTTCCTTTTTCATAGCTGGTTTGTGTTTGTAGTTGGTGAGCTCGTCGTTGAATTTTGCCTTCTGTCACGTGCACCAGGAATCCGCTCCTTCCAGGCAGCCGTCATGTTGTGGTTCCTCATCTATGGATATCTTGTGGTATAATATTACGATCAGTTCCCTCTTCATATCTGCTGTCGATGCCGAGTTCCTCCTGATAGCAAGTTCATAATAGACGGTGAACTCATCTATTAATTTTTAGGTCAACTTTCCTTTGCCGCTGAGTCATTTGGTGAAGAAAATCCATCAAAATTGAATTAATACGATACCAGAGCTATCTGGTAATACGCGGTAATAATTGAAACTAAAAATATCGCACGTTTCCATCGATGACGGTGGAGCTTTCCGGATGTTCGCCCGAGCACGCTTTGAGCGCTGCGACACGGCTTCGCTTTTCACCCTATAACTTTGGAACGGAGTGTCTCATGAACTTCGGATAAAGTTTACACTAAAGTAGACACTTAAAACAATTTTTTAAAGCCAAAAAAATTAAAAGGTTATTTTTTTAAACTTGCAGAGTGTACTATCCTCTTAAATAATTAATCCAATTTTACGAAGGACATAAATAAAATCTCGCAACTCCTCTCGTATTTTTTGTTTTGTTTTTCAGTCCAATTGTATTTATTTTTCAGGTTATTTAAACGTTCCAGGATTTTCTATACACCCTGTATGTGAGAACGGTTTGCATAAGACCGAAATATATTGGTCCCAATATTTTTTTTTCCGAAACTATATATTAACGAATACTTATAATAAATAGGATGGAAATGATGTTAATTCATATTTAAACTTTAACTTTTATTTCCATTTTTGTTAAGTTCTTATTTTAATTAATTATCAGTTTGTATAGAAAATTAAAGTAAAATGTTTAGTCTTAATGTATTTGCAACACCCTTGTGGTGTACTTTCGGTACCTATTATTAAATAATAAATCTAATTTTAAGGAGGAGAATTCACGATGAAGACATGAAAATCATCTCGCAATTCCTCTCCGCAAAACCAGAAATCATAAAGCTGGACATTTCCCATAACAACATCACCGACGTCGGCTTGCAAGTGCTCATCGATAAACTGCTCTCGCAGAAAAATTCAATCGAATTTTTAAATTTGGTGTGTTGTAATATCACCCATCAAGGTTTGGAGCGATTGTGCGACGTATGGCCGACGTTGGAATTGAAAACGCTGCGATTAACTGGAAACAAACTTGGAAAATGCGTATGTTTTTTTTTTCTTTCTTTGAATTTTATAATTAACTTAGTTGTATAACTAATTACATTGTTTATTATTGACTATACTTTCGACAACCTTAGCATGCCATTATCAAAAAAAGTAACTTATTGTTAAACCTTATCAACATAAGGTCGCGATATCGCGGCTATTTTTATGTAACACATTTAGGAAATAATGTGATTAATTGCATACATTCCTCGACACCCAATAGGGGTAAAAGAGGATAAGATTAAGAAAGAATTGTATACATTACAATAACATATTCCAATTAAATATAAAAAAATGTAGTTTCAAACAATTTAATAGATTGGTTTGTGTCTAAGATAATAACATGTGAATATAAATAAATGTTGGAAAGTATTTTTAGATATATTATCATAATTGGGACATTTTTTTAGGAAGTGGAAGGGAGTTTTTCATATGCAGATCACGAAATTCCATTGCCCAATTCGTTATATTCCACAAATTAAATTGATTACGCCATCTATTCAAAAACGCTTCAACTGCTTGGCATTTTAAACGACCACAAACAGAGCGCTATTTTTAAAATACTGTAAAAATTAATTTGAGTATATTAAAGCAGATTTAATGCAAAACTTGATTTTCTAACCAAAAAATATTTCATATTGGGAATATAGCTATTTTCCGCATAGTTAAATTAATGTTTGATTTCTAATTTATGTATTTTTTAAAAAAATGTTTATGTTAATTGTGGAAACATCAATCATTTAAATAAAAATGGTTGGCCTTTCTCCTACTCATTTTTTTTATTAAACTAGATATATTTCGGAAACTATATTTGAAGATGAAAACATATTTTTCGGAAGTATGTCTAGTTTAATAAAAAAAATAAGTATGGGAAAGGACAAGCATTATTATTTAAATACATTTTTTGATGTTTATAAGATAGCAAAAAATAGCATTTATTGGGCGACGCTTTTTTTTGTTCAATAGTATATTCAGTAAATAATGCAAATACACATTACAAAAGAATATTGTCAGAGCCAAAATACAATAATTAATTAGCGCGAAGAAAAAAGAAAAAAACATTATCCAATAACATAAACATTTACATGCAAAAATCTTCGATACTATATAATTCTTTATCTAGGATATTTTTTTTTTTTAAACAAATAAACGGTTACAGATTAAAACTGACCCTAATGAAAATCATTTGAACACTCCTGCCCTTAATAATTAATGATTGACTTTCAACGCTATTATTGCATATAAAATATTTCTACGTGAAACACGTTGCATTTATTTTAAGAGATTAAATAATTAAATTAAAATAATTAACGTAATAATTATTATCTTTCAATTCCTCTGCAATTCATGGACTTATGGACTTAGGAAGTAAGCACTAAAGAAAAACAAATATTTATTAAAACGTCTTTTTTTTTTAAATTTAAACCTTAGGCTGGCCCACCTTTAGAGAAACTCCTTTTGAATTTGAAAACTTTAGAAGTGTTGGATATAGGCGATACGAACCAAACCCTGACCAGCATTCCGTACTACTGTGCAAGTCTTCATTTGGGGAGAGGTGGAAATACCACGTTGAAAGTTTTGGATATATCGACCCTCATTCCAAGCTCTCAGTATTATCAGTATTCACCCTCGCAATTGGCTGTGTTAATCGGAGATACGCTAAAAGTAAGTTTACATTATTGCGTTTTTATAATGAAATCACTTGATTTTGTTTTATTAATAATTTGTTATATTTTCGACTAGTTTCGGTTAGATGCTATTGTCTTGAAAATGGCATCTAGACGAAACTAGTCGAAAATATAACAAAAAACAAAATTTTAGTAAAACAAAACCAAGTGATTTCATTATAATAAACGCTTATTAAATATGTTTTACCAAGTGATAAATGAGGAAAAAGTAAACATTACATGATTGCATTGATTTGCAAACCTTCCTCCTGTCACATCCTCTTCCTACTTCTTTGGTAAGTAGAAAAAAAATAATAGAGAATTAAAACATTTTTGGTATAAAACCGGAGATGATTCACACTTGCGCTTATTTAAATTAAAATTAATCAAGAAAAAATTCTGAAAATGATCAATAAAAAACAAACAGCAAAAATCTGTATTTATAGGAAAGGTGTGTATTAGGTCTGTATTTTATAACATTCTTATTAGTAAATTTTATGAAATATAGACCTAATACACTAATTAAATCAGTAATAACTCTATGAAATTCTATTATAATACGTGTGAATGAGCAATGAAACAGAGTAATTGAATATCGGGAGAGGTAAAAACTGCACTTTACACCTGTTGACTGTTAACAATGATCTGAACTTTTATTTTAAAAATAGTTTTAATAAAAACACATGAGGGCGCTGTTATCCAAAATAAAAAATATAAACTAACAAATTAATAAATTCAAGATATAAAATCTCAATAAATTCGGACCTAATACACACCTTTAATACAAATAAAGAATTTTACTTACTTTACTAATTAGTTTGCAGTCCCAGTTCAACACATCTTCTATAGCAAATTTTAATAATAATAATAAATCTTTATTAACGGAAAAAATCCTTTGAACACAATTATATTACAAAATTACAAATAGTGTAGAAATACAAATACATAGTATAACTAACAAACATTGACAAAAAATCATTTAACAATAAATCAATAATTAGCGAGATCACCCTATATTAATAGTAAATTGATAAATTGATCATTAATAGATTACATAATTTAAAAAAAAATCAAAAAACGTTTATATTAATAAATTAACTTATCCATCAATATCAGAGAGGCAAATACGGTGGAGACTATGTTTAAACAATGACGTAGAAGAGGCAAATAATTTGAAATTGGTATTATTTTGCAAATTATTTGCGAAGCGCATAAGTCTATCAATAGGATTATGCATACCGTAATTTGTAGGGTGGAAAGACAAACAAAATAATGGCTTGTATCTACAACTAATCCTTCGTGGAATATTAAAACTTAACCTACTTATTAATTCTTGGCTTTCAATTAATCCATTAACTAGCTTAAGTAGAAAACATAAATCAAGTAAAACTCTCCTGTCTCGCAGAGATTGAATGTTAAGCTGACTTAGCATGGAACTGTGGCTAAAGTTGATAATCTGCCCACCCAATCTACAATAAATAAGTCTTAAAAATCGACTTTGAACAGATTCTAGACGCTGAATTGAAGTTAGTGCGAATGGTGACCACACTACAGACGCATATTCAATATGCGGCCGCACAAGTGCAAGGTATAGCATTTTCAAGGTGGAAACACTGAAATCCAATGTAAATCTATTAATAAATCCTAACATTTTCAAAGATAAATTACATACGTTGTTTATGTGCTTATTAAAATCAAGTTTTAAAGTGAACATAACGCCCAAGTCCATAATTTCTGTTGCAGATGTTAAGAGATTATTGTTAATATTATATAAATATTTTATACTGGTACTACGACAAAATGATATCTGAAAACACTTTTTGATATTTAAGTGTAGTTTATTAACATCGCACCATTCAGCAATACTGTCCAAGTCTAATTGCAGCAATTTCTGATCTTCGAATGATCTAACTTCTCTAAATAATTTCAAATCATCAGCATACAGTAGAAATTTGCTAAATTTAATCCTCATATTAATATCATTCACAAATAATAAGAATAACACTGGCCCGCAGTGAGATCCCTGAGGTACACCGGAAGTGACGTTAATGTAATTCGACTTACACGACCCCACACGAACACATTGAGTTCTATCAGATAAATAACTTGTAAGCCAATCCAATGCCAGGCCACCAATGCCCATACTATGTAACTTCCGTAACAGTATACCATTTTGTACTCGGTCGAATGCTTGGGAGAAATCCGTATAAATTGAATCAATCTGTAACCCCTTCTCCAAAGCATCCGACAACAATGTCCTGTATACCAACAAATTGGTCACAGTAGACCGTCCCCTAACAAAGCCTTGCTGTTCATCAATAATAATATTTTTGCATGCCCACATAATTTGTTGAGAAACAAAATAGTCAAGAATTTTTGGTAAAACTGATTGTGTGCAAATACCTCTATAATTTATTATATTTGATCTGCTCCCACTTTTGTAAATAGGTATTAGAAAACTACGCTTCCAGCACTCTGGAAAAGTGCCAGTGCTTTACGACATGTTGAAAATGGTATGAATCGGCTTGGAAAGAGTAAAAACACCGCTTCAAGAAGTATTCGGGGATTTCATCGGGGCCCATATTAGTTGAATCAGAAAGATGAGAAATTTTATCAAATATGTCATTAAGTGTTACACAAAAATTATTCAAGTTAATTACCGTATGCTTATCAGATCGATCAATATAAGAGTTATTATTAGACATACTGTATACAGATGAAAAATGAGAAGCAAACAAATTTACGTTTTCAGCTAAATTGTTTCCAAATTGATCATTCAAAAACATTTGTTCTGGTAAACCATTAGTCTTTCGGCAAGTATTAACATGTTTCCAAAAACAATTTGAATTCATGCTAATATTTCTCTCAAAGCCCTGAATATAATTTTTATATAATGTATTATTGAGTGAGTTACATTCTGACCGTATTCTTTTGAATACTTCATAATCATACTGCAAGCCGCTCAATTTATAAGTTTTATGAGCTAACTTCTTTGATTTAATCAAATTTATTAATTTACTATTAAACCACAAAGGGTAATTAGCACGTTTTACAAACTTTACAGGTATGAATCTATTGAAACAGTAATATATAATATTATTAAAATCATTAACGTTATCAGAAAATTATTAATACTGGTATAATCTCCCGATTTAAAATCATAAGTCCAGTCATTGTATCCATCAAAAAACTTAATAGGTGACAAAGGCAAGCTTATAGAGTACTGGATATGATGAAAACTTGAACTACACATTATCACTTGCACGAACTACTGAGAGATTCATCACATTACTAAACACTAAATCTAAGAATACTCCTCTTTCATTAGGAATATTATTTACTTGCAGCATATAGTGATAATGAAACACATTTGCTGGCAGGCATTCATTGACTGTATTCAATACATTATTTGATTGGACCCATAACGCATCGGGGATGTTAAAATCACCACAAATTATTTATTTACAGTTGGGGTTGGTGGAACAGATCTTATCAATATCATTAGCACTGGTAATATATTGATCAATAACAGATCCAGGTGGTACATATATTGATGCAATTATGTATTCATCAGCAATTTTAACAAACAAATGTTCCCCTTCGCTACTGCATTCAATCGAGTTACTTGTAAAAATATTTTTTACAGCAAAACACCCCCACCTCTAGTTTTTATGCTATTACTACTGTTTCTATCCGTTCTGTAAATATTAAAATTGGGAAGACCCAATTCAGCATTCATGACAGAATCGTTCAGCTATGTTTCCGCTAATACAACAACGTCATAAACAGATGTTTGTGTATTTAACATAAATGATTTTAATTTGCCTTTAAGACCACCTACGTTATGAAAATAAATGTTTAGTTTTTTTGACCATTTTTTGACTTTACAATCGATGGATGCCCATTCAAATATTTAATAGTGATATCGGATTCACCTCCATTATTCTCCATTATTCTGCGCCTTGCAAGCTCCTCCTTAACATGTTTCAGATGATCACGCTGAAATTCAGTTCTGTCACTATAAAACTTGACATTACCAGTATCAATTGCCTGCGTTACCCTAATTACATCGCGAGATTCTTTTACAGTAGAGAATATAACTTTTATTGGACGCGCTCTCGTTCCAGGTCTTCCAAGTCGAAATATTCTAAGTGGTTCAAATTTAACTTGAGAGTCGATTAAGTTGTGTAAGGTAGTACTATCTTTCTCAGCCTTTTTCATTAGGCGTTCCCATTGGTTCGGGGACATTGAAGACAATAACATTACATGAACGTTTTTGACGCTCTTCAACTTCACGAATAATATCTGCTCTTGCTGTTAGATCAGATAGACAGCTTGGTGAAATATTTGTATTGGCAGCAGCATTCTCAAGAATCGTTATCCTAGCATTAAGAGATTTAATTTCATCTTTTAAATCATTCAAAGCCGTACGCACTTCTTCACGGAATACAGGTAAAAATTAATTTCTAAATAGTGTGCGAATAGTTTCAATGAGAGAGGGGTCCGCCGTGGGCGCGTGCGCTTGTACCGACCCTGTGCGCCATTCATTGGATTGATTCATTGATGCTACTGAACAACGAGAGCTCAAATTAGCCGTTGCGCATTCCTTGCATTGATAATGATGTCCATCCACTTTTTCAGATTCAGCAATAAAATAGGCTATCATATCCATTGACAACTCATCCAAACAACCGATATGAATCCGTGTGTTACAACTATAACATTTTAAGACGTTTGAGCGTGGACCGAGATTACGGTTACAACGACCACAAGCAAGTACCATTCTGTACATATTTGATTCTTGATAAATTATTAGGGTACTAAATGTCTCTTACAGTTAAGAGTCCTGTGTGTATGGGACTGAAATAAATTGTGAGAGGTTCATAACATATTCATCAGTCACGTGGCGAAAAAGTGAAGATCTGACGTATGATATATCTTCGTCTATCGCGAAATAATATTTGACTCTTACACGTCAGAAATAAGTGGTATAAAAAGTATTATTTTTAAGCATTATAAAAGGCAAAACAGTGTCGAAAATGAAAGAAAATTTAAGTTATTATTTATTGACCCTTTGTGTATGCACACTGCATACATTAAATATGTTTTTGATAGTACATTTATTTGCAATGTTATTGATATTGTAATGAAAGTGAAAGAAAAAAATGGAAAGACCACTCTGGAATGTTCCACAGAGCGCGCGACGATAAACGCGGCTTTATCGGAATTTCCGGAAAGTTCGAGAAACAAGCACGCTACTGTAAATAAATAAATATATATTGTTTTACTTATTTCCGAGTCTGATTAAACCCGATTTCGTAACAATATGAAATTAGGACAGTGACATTTACGTAGATATTTTTAGTTTTTTCATTAATCAGATTTTTTGTTTTATTGATTTAAAAATTAAATAAAATAGTACAGGGCATAGGAAGTAATAAAGAAAATAATTTTGTGATAGCAAAATGTAAACATTACGCTGTCTTATTTTTTAGAGCGCTTAACATTTTACATTATTTCTCCATATACTGGTACACACAAATTAAAATATGAAAGAATAGAAATTAACATCGTTTCCGTATTTCCCTTCAGGTATGTTTTGATTAGTGTTGGGCAAAATCGAGTGAATTTAGTAATTGAGTATTTCTGAATAACCAATTTTAAGTAGCTAAAGTTATTAATTAACAATAAAATAGAGTTTATTAATCAATAGGTAAAACTTTCCAATATTAATATTATAAATAACATTAAGAAAATTGTCATAAACTTCATTTTGCAGTGACAAAAAAGATCGAAAAGATCGACTTTGCCCATCTCTAGTTTTGATAATAAGCACTTTGCGTCTCGAAATGTACATCTACATAAAAATAAAAAGTGGAGTAAGAAATAACAGTCTTTTTTTATGAATATTTTACAATAAATATTTCATTTTAGATATGATATATTTTAGAACAAATATTCAAATATTTACTTTTTTATTGATTAAAATAAGTGAAGAAAAAAAATAAGACGACGTCTTTAATAATCAAATAATGGAGAATAGTTTAATAAATCTCTCGTAGAAATCCACATGCAAAAATGCCAGTTTGATGGACACGATGTGGAATTATTGTTGAACGGGCTGAAGTACAACACGACGCTAAAGTTGTTGGACATTGCTTACAATAGGATTAGTAACTTTGGAGCTGAATTGATCGCCGAGTGGCTGAAAACCGAGCCACCGTTGATGGGTTTGAATATTTCCGGAAATGGAATTGGAGGCCTTGGTGGATAGTAAGTACTTTAATTACTTGCAATAATAAAACACGTTTACTTTCTTTGTATAACTATATTTTTTAGTGAGTATAGTTTCGACGATTTTAAGGTGGTAGTACACTGTGTACGTCGGAAAAGTAAATCATTTTGGGGATTTTTTTCATCAATTTATTACTGTCTTTTTATCTGCAATTGAGAATTTTTTCAACTGTATTGGCCGACATTCTTGGCCACTATACCAAGTCGCGCTGACGTCCTCACGTGGAAATCCCAAATCGGCTTGGAAAATCATGCCTTCCCATGTCAAAAAAAATTAAATAAAAATTTCACTAGTTTTGGTTAGAAACACATAGCCCAATTTTAAATTATTTATTCTTAAAAAAATGGTGGTTTTATGAAAAAAACGTCCATTTATTCACCCAAAAATTGTCACAAAATCGTGGATTAAAAATCCATTTTTTAAAAAATCGAAAACATGGCTACGTCAAAATCAGACGTAAACTGTTCTAATTATTTCCCACGCCCGTTTTTTTTTTAAAAACACGTTTCGAGATAAAAGCGTTTAAAGGCAAACTTTCTTGTTTCTCGTGCAAAAGTGATGTTTACTTTCAATCCGCGATGCCGGCGCCAAATAGTTGGCCTTCTGCGTTGGCATCTATGAATTCCTTGTTTTGTTCCCGCCAAACTGAACTGCTTTTGTTGCATCCATAAGGCATTTCTCCCCCTTGTTCGTTCGTTCGTTCGGCGTCAGCAGTCAGACAGAAGTTGTAGCAAGTCGGGCTAATATTCAGATGTAAAACCTGCATTATTTCTATGATACCCATCATTGAAATTACACGCAGCAATATCAGCTGCGATATCCACCTAAGGCTTATCGACGAAAACGCGCATTTCGGCTTGTGACGTCACAGGTGTCCACAGCCGAATCCCACTATACTTGAAAAATGTATACATTTTGTAAATTACACATCCACATTAAGAAATTAAAACTTCAATCTGTAAAAATTCTTGAATTGAGTCTTAAATGAAACTGTGTATTTAAATTATAAGCTTTTAATGTACATTTTATGAATATTATACTAGAAAACAGCAAATTCAACTGTTAATGCCATTTAATTATAGGTTTTCGGAGTTTCATATCTCTTTCTTCAGGGTGATTACTACAATAACAATTCCTAGCTTCATTTAACCTTCCACCACTTGCTTTCGACATGGATTGATCAGATTTACATTTCCCTACATTATTCACTTCCAAAAGAACATTAAACTTCGTCAGAGTCTGCTTCTTCTTCAAGCGCGCATAATCCTTCATCTTATCTTCCTGCCTTTTCAGAGCCTTGTTGACATTTCTGTTACCAGCTTTCCTGGCCGAAACCACCTTGGGCGTAATTTTCTTTGCCGTAGGGTTCTCAGTTTCAAAACACTCGCTGTTTGTCCTTTCATGCTTTCTCTCGGACTCTTCATCACCACATCTTTTCCAACATACTTCTTCATAGTGTTCGAACCGTTCAAAACACCAGGGATTTTTGAGGACTCGCCTTTCGCGTGCGCAATATTTTCAATTAACGACAAGCTCTGGTAGGGCTTCTCATCGAGTTTGACCTTCGAAGAAGTATTGCCAGACACAATGCTGACTTTCGAATCAGACAGAATTCTTTGTATTTTGAGTATAAAAAAGGTTCCTCAAATGTTAAACAAGAATCCCAGGAAAGTAAGAATGCCTCGCCGAGAGTGAAGCTTGAGTCGTTTCTACAAGACAATAAAATTGCTTCTTCTGTATTTAAACAAGAAAGTTTTGCTCGCGAAGATAAAAATGCGTCTTCTAAAACTCGAGAAAATGTTTCTTCTAAATATCTAGAAGATAAAAATGTGTCTTCTAAAACTCGAGAAAATGTTTCTTCTAAATATCTAGAAAGATTCATTATTAATGAAAAAAGATTTGTCATCCGATTAAACGATAACTTCAAGGATTACTAGTTATACAGATTATTTTATTGTGATTTATTTAAAAGAAACGAAATTATGTTTTAATATCAATTTAATTTTATTATAAAATAAATAAATAACAACATACAAGTAAAAATACAAATACATAAAATATATATATACAGGGTGTCTCAGCGATCGCGCCGAGTAGCTTTACAGCTAAATGGTTTATTTTTTTCAAAATCGGCTTTCGCAGGCCTATGTAGGTCTATTAGGACCACATTTTAAAATTAGTATCAAACATACAGGGTGTCCCATAAAAGCATGGCGTTTCATAGTTATATTTTTTCTAATGGAATGATCCATATTTTATATTTCAGCAAATAAATAATTAGCAAAGAAAAGTCAAATACAAAAAAAATAAAAGACATGCAGAAAGACCAATGGTCGATAGCCGATTGACAAATAATCTTTGCATTTTTAAAATATTTTTATATTATCATTCTCATTATTGTAAACTCAAAAAAAAACTTGTCAGTAAAGGTATGTATTATTAAAAATAATTTGAAAATAATTAATAAATTATTTCCTTTTAAGCTACTTTAAAACAAATATTAATTAAAACAACTACTTCTTGACGAGGGATAGATCTGAAATACGTGTCTGCAGATGGCCTTATATTACGTAACGCTTTTTTGTTCTTTGCATTAAATATTCTCAATTTAAAGTGTTGCATTCTACAATATGTTATTGATATGCAACAGTAAATGTCCATCACAGATTTCAATATATATTGAAATCTGTTGTGTCCATTATGTTTTGAGGGGGGGGGGGGGGGTACAGGCCAGAGAAGTAGTTGTTTTAATGATAAGAAAGGTCACCAGCTATATCTCAGGAACTGCAAGACTCCTAGAGCTTTCAAATAAAAAATAAAAGTGACCATGAGAAAATGTTAGAAATATATTTCAAGTTCGTATCTCTTCCAGTAGGGGGCGCAATGAACAGTCGAAAAATAATTCTGCGATTATCTCAAAAAAAGTTCAAATAAAGGCATCATAAAACTACACTTTTTGAAATAATGATAAATTTCAAGTTCGTAGCTCTTCCGGTAGGGGGCGCAATGAACAGTCGAAAAGTAATATTGCGATTACCTCAAAAAATATTTAATAAAGACATCATAAAACTACACTTTTTGAAATCATGATGAGTTTATAAAGTAAAAATGTTACAGACATTTTTCTCTTACTCTTGAAATAAAGGGTGGGGGAAGGTCGGAATTTATAAAGAGCAAATGTCAAATAACTCTTTTGTTTTTTAACCGATCTTAATGATTTTAATTTCATATGAAAGAACATCATACTGATTAAAACAATTGACAACAATCATAAAAATAAGTAATTCAGTCGACGCTAGGTGGCGCTAAGTTAAAAAGAATATAATTTTCCCATTTTTCTTACAAATTTCAAATGGAATCATAACTTTTATATTTTTCATGGCTGTTTTTTGGTGTATGGTAAAATTAAAAACGACTGTAACTTATTTTATTTTAAAAATAACTGTGGCATATGTTATATCAGATTAAAGGGAAAAAATAGCCCTTTTAATAAAGTTATAGCCAACTATTGTTTCCATTTAAAAAAAGGTAAGTTTGTGTCATATCTCCCAAAATATAGGCGAATTTTTTTTTTTGATTTTTTGTTATTAATCTGTGTAAAATTTTCTACAACTTCGTCCTTTACAGTTTTTTTTTTCTATCTATGATAATAATAGAGATATATTGATTTCAAAAAATTGACACATTTTACTTTTTTCAAAATATTTAGTTACCCTTGACTTTTTCAAATATTTTGAAAGTGTCATTTTATTCGTCTTGTAAAACTACACTTCTTTCCCCATTTAACTGTTTTCCTATCTCTTATAGTTTCCGAGATCCCCATTGAGAACATCGAAAAAAACTCACTCTGTATTTCCAGCATTTTCTCATGTTCACTTTTAGCATTTTTTTATTTGAAAGCTCTAGCACTCATAGTTCCTGAGATATAGCCAATGACCTTTCTTATTCGGACAGCCGGTACATAATTTTTACTGAAATGAATTCACTGCAGTAAAAATAAGAAAATAAATATAATAAATAAAAATGATTTGAAAATAATAAATTATTTTCACATTTAGCTATGTGACCTTTCGACTTACGTTACGTAAGTACGTTATACAAATGCATGTAAGGCATAGCTGTACTGACGAAGGATAGATCCCGAAACACGTGTCTGCAGATGGCCTTAAATTAAGTAACGTTCCTTTCGTTGTTTTCGCATTAGAGAAATTTTTCTCGGATCAAAATTTGTTGCATTATGCAATATTTTATTGATGTGCAACAGCAGGTGTACATTATGTAATTAAATGTCCGGCGTGGGTATTTGCCCGGGAAGTAGTTGTTTTAATGTGCATTTGTTTAACGTACTTACGTAACGTAAGTCATAATTCACAGAGCTAAATGTGAAAATAATTTATTAATTATTTTCAAATCATTTTTATTTAATATATTTAAATGGCTGTGACCAAGTGAATGAATAATACTCTTTTCTATTTAAGAAAATAAATATTTTATATTATTACTTTTTTTTCATAATTTTTATTTATTAATTAATTTAAATGTCTACAATAAAAAATAAATTAAGGACAGAACGACTTTTCTCTTGTTGATAGCCCAGAAAGGACAACACGAACATTTATTTATAATTATTTATATTAAATATTTATAAATTGACTGGTTGAGGCTGTCACTTAATAAAACTGCATATTCACAAATTAAATGAAACGCAAGTTTTTTAGTTTCCCAGTTTTTTATTGTAAAAACACTACTACAATTGTTTCTCGTTATCACTGATATGTTGATAACATTAATCATCTCCCTGTTGATGCCAGTGTGTCGGCGAAACAATTCTAAGAGTATAGGCCCGAGAAGTAGTTGTTTTAATGGATATTTGTTTTAAAGTACTTACGTAACGTAAATAAAAAAGTAACAATAGCTAAAAAGGAAATAATTTATTATTTATTTTCAAATTCTTTTTACTTTCCCCGGACCCCTGTCCAAGGGAAAGTATTGTGATCGTGAAAATTTTCGAACCGCCAATTTTAACAAATATGCACGTTTTGAGGTCCCCTGAGTCCATTCCATCGAGTTTTGAAAAATGTCTGTGTGTGTGTCTGTGTGTCTGTGTGTTTCCGCGATAGCGCCTAAACGGCTAAATGGATTAAGACCAAACTTTATATCTAAGCTTTATATAACAGTGGAATGATCTGAAAAGCTTTTGGTTAGAATCAAAACTCATTAAGTGCAACTTTACTCTTAGCAATTTTTCATTTTTTAATTCGGATAGAAAAATGTTTCAAATAAAAGTTTTAGATCTTGGAAAATAAATAATTTCTGTTATAAAACTTTTATTGCAGGACCTCCGGTTTTCATTTTATAAGCATTTATCTGATAAATTCCCTTAGAGATTTTAATTATTGAAATAATTATTTTAATGACAAATAAAACGTCAAAGTGCCGTCAAATTCAACTTATCATTCGCAAACGCCTCCAGTTTGCAAAAATGAAGAAGAGTGTGGAGGAATGATTTGAACCTATTGTAAGGTAAGAAATAACACACTTAATTACAATATTCTTCTAAATACTCGGGTTTAACTTTAAAAGATAACAATCACTTTTTTCTATTAATCATTTTGCTTTCCTATTAAATTTTCTATCAGAAACTTATTTGACCGTATTCACCGGGGAAAGTGCCATGATGGACACATCACCATTTTTATTTCATGAAATAATATTCATTGAATATACTTTGACGAATATTCATTAGAAAATATACATTGAATATTCATTGTATGTTGCCGAACGTATTTGCACATTGTTTTATTTAATTTGTTAAATGTTTATATTATAAAATGGATATTGTCTGAATGAAGATGTTTGTACACAACAAATTATTTTTTCATGATTATTTAAAGTAAATTAAAATAAAAGAAAAAAAAAATTATATACCGAGTGTCTGGGATAGGGGGCGAATATAAGAATTTAACATGTAAAATTTAATATGTATTAATTAAAAAAATATAGTAAAGAAATATTTTTTAGAGTATTAAAAACTGTATTAAATATACCCATTTAATTTACGTTTGCACCAGAATCCATATTATAGAAATGCTACCAAAGAAATTTAAACGATGAAAAATAATTATAATGCATGCTTGTCGTTTCGAATAAATCATAATAATAATACGTAGGCAGAAAGACCGATGGTCGATGGCCATTTCCTGAGGCTTAACTGGAGGTTTATGATTCTAATGTAAATATTGTAATGTAATTTAACGTATTTCTCAGAAATAAAGATTTGCTATATATATAATACGTAATTAGTGGAATACAAATCATTTATTCATTATCAAGATAATTTATAGTGGTTTTTCATAAGTTTTAAATAGCCCTATATTATTATTCTTAAAAATACCAGCTTAAATATTTGTTTTTGCGGAAACTGGCTTCATGACATTTGTCAAACTCCTGGCAAGGTTTTTTATTAAATGGTACATTCAACTTATTTTTATTATTTTTGAGGTGGATTCTAGTAGAAACGTAAATTAAATCGATACATTTAAATCAGATTTTAATACACTAAAAAATATTCCTTTACGATTTTTCTCTAAAATTAATAGGGTAGCTATTTTTTACACATATTTAATTTTACATGTTAAATTCCTATGTTCGTCCCTTATCCCAGACACTCGGTATATACAAACATTTTTATTCAGACAATATAAATTATATATTGCTATTTATTTATTCCAGATGTTTTTCTTACATCTATAAATTATACAATAAAGTTCCCCAAAACCTAAAACAGAATTAAAATTTAACAGCTTCAGATGTCACTTGCGTTCTCTGTTACTACGTGATGAACTTTGAATTTACAAAATCAATTCGGGATTATTGACGTCGAAATATGTTTGTACCTTATCTCACATGTTGCAATTATATTTAAGTTTCATTATTCGTAGGTTAAGTGGAAGATCAGTAACAGTTTAAGCTGACTGAACTTCGCCTACACTCATGACATATTTGTATTTTTTTTTCTGTGATAAATGAAGGTAATATTATAACAAAAATATACAAAATTTATAATAAAAAATGCACAGTTGTGTTGGTAGTCGTGGGCTATCGACCATAGGTCTTTCTGCCCTAAGAAATTATTTTCTTTCATTTTTTTTCGTTTAATTAATTAAAATTTCCATGGAAATAATTTCACCACCATCACTAATTATTTAAGTAGTTATTTATCAGCAAATACGATTTTTTTAAAAAATACTTATTCTATTTAGTGCACTTTCCTTTGCAATTCCGTATACCGTCTTACGTTTGTTGGACATCAGCCAAAATGTAATAAGCGATGAATCGTTGTGTGCCTTGTTGAAGACCAACAAGAAGAAGTGCCAAATCAGGATGTTGTTTTTATGGGGCAATGATATAGGACCAGCGTCTCTGAAGGTAAGTTAAGCACTTAAATATTTTATAATTAAGGCTGTTCGTCCATAATACTTGTTTTTAATTGCACTTCAGAATAGACTAAATCTACTAAATATTTAAACAAACTTAAAAAGAATAATTAAAAAAATACAGAGTAATTTTAAAACAATTTACACAATTGAATAATTAATTATTTTCTCTTTATTAAATATTCTTTTTCTATTATTGAGAAAGTTTTTGTATTTACTTAAACTAATCTAGTAAACATAGCAATTATATCCATTAAATAAACAACACATTTCCTTGGAGTGTTCAAAACACTCTTCCATTTTTCCTTCGTCCTTCTTTTCATTAATTTTACATTTTTTGTATATTGTAGCAACTATTTCCTCCATTAATTTGTAGTTTTATTGGTAGTATGTCCTTTGTCATTTATATTGATAATTTGAAACCTGATGAAATAAAAAGAATTTTAATATAATTAATTTACTCAAATGAATAATTAATTATTTGCGCTTTAACTACTGCAACATTATTTTCCAAGTTGTGTAAGTTATTTAAAAAGAAGAAAGATCGGGCATTTTTTTTACTATTATTAACTATACACATGTTTAAAATGTTTCCATTTTAGCAGGTGTACAGTTCTTTTATTTCATCTAGTGCAATACTTTTCAATATTTTTTTACAGATATTTCTCATGTTTAGTAATTTTTCAAAATACTCTTTTATTTAATGAATAATTTCTATTAGATCTGAATTTTTATTGTTAATGTCCGTTATTTTATCATTATGTTCATCATTGTCATTTATTAAGTCTTATAATATTTTTATATCAAAATAAGTTACATTTAATAAATTTGATTCGTTTCCTGTTATCATAAACAAGACAAGTTCGCCTTCTTTAGTGGACGAAACGATTCCTCTGTCGTCTACATTGTAGACCCAAATCGTTGACGATGCCACATGACATTAGGCAACAGATGGCGCTTGCGTCGTCTTCTATTTATTATAACTTACATTTGTATTTCCTATTATTTATATCATAAAATATTAATGTTAGCTTTAAACACTCTACAATTGTTTAAGTTAGATTCGTCCTGGATTTTTAATGTTCTATTTGTTTTTTGTATTTGCCATTATTTTCCCCAAACACCTTTATTTTTCCTGTCTTACCAAACTTCTACTATTTTTTTTTACTTTGGTATTTGTAATTGTTATAGTTTTGCTTTGTTCTTTGTAAATATTTATTCGTTCTACATGTTTAAATTACTACTTGGCCTTTTATAATGTTCTTCTATTAGAATATGCCACATATATATTTCCTATCAATCAAATATTCCATGCACAAGAGAACAACGCTAACAACAACAAAATATGCAATTTAGTATTAAACACACTACATGTGTACCACGTTTAAGTTAGATTCATCCTGGATTTTTAATGATTTTAATTTTCTATAGCAGTGATTCCCAAAGTTGACTGGGCTCCGAGTCGGAGCCTCCGACCAATCTGACAAAAGATTCCCTAGTGGAGAGTCGTGGATCTACTTAATGCATTATTGCAATAAAGCTGGTATTTTTGCATAAAATTTTGTTTATCTTCGTTGTAGGTCTGGTTTGATTAAAAATACCCTTCAATTTTCCCGATAAATAAAAATCTAAACAGTAGCGAAATCGTGGTGGCCAATGAAATAAGCTTCCAAATAAATTCTCCTATCAGGAAAGATCGAATCCAAATAATTTCGCACGTTATAGAAAACGGCGCCCTCCTAGTGGTGAAAAAATAATTTTGTTACTTTTCTTATTAATTTTATTAACATCAAAAAGTTTTCAAATGACATTTGCAATTATTATTTTTAAATATTCTTTTATTTATAACTTGAGACAGGATTAAGGTATCGTCTTGCGAAATTTCTTAGTTTTTAACCCTCTTTCTACTAAGACTAAGAAAAATATATGATTCCATTTGACATTTTCAAGAAAAAATGGAAAATTATCTACTTTTTAACTTGGCGCCACCTAACGGCGATTGAATTACCAAATTTTGTGATCGGTGTCAATAACTTTATTCAGTAGGATAAGTTCTTTCATATAACATCAAAATCATTAAGATCGGTTAAAAACCAAAAGTTATTTGACATTTGTTCGTTACTTGGAGCTTCCCCCACGCTTCATTTCAAAAATAAGACAAAAAATTCTGTAACATTTTTTTATTATTATTTCGAAAAGTGCAGTTTATTAAAATGCAAAATAATAAATTCATTACGCCCCCTATCGGAAAAGTTAACAACATGAACATTATTTCCAACATTTTCTCATGACCAATTTTATTAAAATTTCTTTTACATGAAAGCTCTAAGACTCATAGTTCCTGAGAATGAAGAAGGGTGACCCTTCTTAATTGGGGCACCCAGTACATTTTGAGCACAATTTTTTTTTTTCAACAGTTTCATTAAAACTCTTGAAAATAGTTTTTACAAATCGAATTATTTATTTAAATCATTTAAAACTTCCAGGAATTGAATAAACAAATGAAGGCCGGCATATACAAACAAAACTACGTCGACTTTAAAATCTACTATGCGGACAACCGCCTTCAAGCCGCAAAATACCCGAGCAACAAATACAAACCAAATTACTACTGCCAATTAAGCCACGGAGAGGTTCAAGAAATCAGAATCAAAAGAAACCACTTGGAGAGTCAATTTTGTAAACCGAGGATAAAAACAGATTTATTGCATTACGACAGGATACAAGGAACAGACAAGTGCCGGGAAAACGTCCGTTACTTGCCAGCTGATTGGGCAGAGTGCAACTTTATTGAAGAACGAGTAAATCCAAAATAAACTTTATTTTCATATTCATGCCTGATTTTAAAAATAAATACATCGTAATAACTGCGCCTTCTTTTCATATTTACACAATCACAATAAACACCAATCAGAACTGAGTTAGTCATAAACGAACAGTTATGATAAACAGTTGTTGGGTTTTTTTTACCTTCCTTCAAAAATCTCGAGCAATAACTTTTCTTTAATACACACTTCCAAAATATATTTCAATTTTCTCTTTAATGTATTTGTTATGTTAATTTATTGAAGTTTATTGTTATTACCTTTTTCATACAAATAAGTGCCATTAAATAATACACTGTAAATTTTTATTTGCTGCATGTACCAAATGTATATTTCGATCACAAAGTGATCATTATCAATGGATATACAATCATTTCTTCTTCTTGAATCTTTATATCCTTTCACTTGTCGGATGGGAAATACAATTACAAAACATTTTTTAATTATATATGTTTGTGATCGAAATATACATCCAGGGAATAAAAATATACAGTGGTTTATTTAATGAAATCATCTCGCTTACAAAAAAAAAGTGCCAAATTTATAGCAAAAATGAATTCTTGTCTCTCATTTCTACCAGTCCTAAAACAATTCTTTGGCTAAAATATTATTTTTTTATCTATCAAGATCATTACTATCAAGACGACATCTAATAAAACAAAAATATACTTTCCATTACTCTTAATATAAATTTATATAAATTAATAAACTTATTTAAATTAAATCAGTTTGATTAAATAATGTGTGACCAAAACGAACAAAAAAAATAATTAGTAAAACTAAGGGATTAGTGCATTGTTTCTTTATACGGTTTAAGTAAATTGGGGGTTTCAACTATTATTCATAAACGTTGTTGTGAATCCATGACAGAGCGGCTCGAATGTTGGACAAACGGGCCCTTACGAGGAAGCTCGAAATCAGTAAGTACTCTGTGTAAGTGCGTCTGCCGGCTTTGTAGGTAGAATTCGGACAAGTGTCGAAATTCGTAGATTTATTCTCTTTTCCTGTAGGGGAATTTGGTGGTGATGCGGTTTTGTTGCTGAGCCGGCCCTCGCATAATACTTTTGTTGTGAGACACAACAGCCACTGCAGAATCTGGAATTAAAAAGATATATAACAAATAAAAAATCAAATGAAAATTATAAACGCAACAATTATTTCACGATTTAAATAGTATTTTTTTGCTTTGGATGTCTTTAAATCCATTTTTCATGCAAATAAATTCCCAGCAATAACCATTTGCTTTTAATGTGAATTACAAAACAGTACTGTTTGATTCAATTTTATGCCACCAGGTGGCATATTCGAACTCACTATTCTTCAACTTCAATGAACTTTAGAAGTGAGTTAAACAGAATTTTATATATCTTAAATATAAAATTATGTTTTCTTTTTAATTACTTCTATGGTTGATTGAAGTTGACAACTAATGAGTTCGAATATGCTACCTGGAGGCAGAAAATTGAAACACCTAAAATAGTATTGTTTCGTAATTCACATAGAAACAAATGGTTATTGCTGGGAATTTGCATGAAGAATGGTATTTAAAGGGTTCTAAAGTTAAAAATACTATTTAAATTATAGTTGCGTTTATAATTGTTAATAGTAATTTAAAAATATGTATAGACCAAATGTTTTTACAATTTTATATTACTTCTTTGATATACACTTACTTCAGTACTTGTAGGAAGTTTTACTAAACCAGGACGAAGCCAGGCGCTCGGTGCCCATAAATATAATTGACAGATGTTTGCAGCAACTTCGGGATCTAAACGCTGAACAATGAATTTTAAAAAAGTAATTAATAAGGAAAATGATAATAAAAGGTGAAATTATTATATTTACATAATTTTTATTGACAAACACAACATAACATAAAATATTACAATTATTGCAATGGTCTGCCAATTGCCTATTGACCAATGAATTTTGTATCTTTGTCCTTGTCTAAATATATGGGTAAAAGTTCGTTAACAGTCTTTAACAAAAGTACCTGTCAAATATGTACATCACTCTTGAATGTTGTGAAATGGAATGATGAAGTCATGAAGAATTAGATTGGGGAGTTTACATTTAGAACTTATAGTTTTATTATGACCCCGACACCAATTGGTAAAAGGAGACATCGATTATATATATAAATAGTTTTATTATGTAGAATACATGTGGAGTTTATTAGTTCTATGTTTAAGGGGGTATTACAGTTCCGACGGCCTTTTTATGACAGTTTATTTTTTTTTTGGGGGGGGGGAACTAAAACACTTGGGACCTTGCAATTTTTTTCATTTTGTTTATAAACTTTCTAGTACAATATTTAACTTATATGATCGATGTATATCCCTTTCAAAATAACGACCGAAGGGGACCATGTCCGGCGTCTACGAAGCTTGTGTGGCCGAAAAGGTATAATTATGAATCTACATTAATTAAATTCTGCAGAAACTGAACCTTGGTCGAACTTTCTACCGAAAATTGTGAAAATGGTGGCCATCAAAGAATGTGTCAATTTTTGCCTACTTTTTTCAACTTTGAGGCGTTCGGAAAAATTCATTTTTTTTAAATATTGCAAAGAAAGTGGTTCAGTTTCCATAGAAAAGTGTGAAGAACAAATTACTAAAAGCGCAAGTTGATTCGTTGGATAGAAAAAAATAAATCTTTCCAGCCATCGGTTAGGTAAAAAGAGGTTTTAAAAACGTATTTAAAGTTTCGAGACAATTTTAAACCGTGTTTGCAGATTTTTACATTTAGTCTGCGATGTCAGTTCCATAGAGGATTCCTTCCTCTTCTTCAAAGAAATCCTGCCTCAGGTCATGATGTCATTGCAGGATGGAATCCTGGGCTGCTGGAGTGAGGTGAGTAACTCAAACATTCCGCGTCGAACCACACCTGATACGCCTTTGCTTGCGGGATGTCGATCCCCAGGGTTTCCATTACTTTCAAAATAGACGTGAATCCTTAATTAAATATGCTGATGGCCCAGAACGTTGAGATGTTCACTGTTTTTGCTCTACAATTGAGGTGCTTGTGTGTCAGCTTCCAAACACAATCTTCGAAGCTTTCGTTTGAATTTTGGGTATTACCACCTACACAAAAGGTTTTTTTACAAGGCCCCGCCCTCTGTTGACTGTTCTAAGAACTTACATTCGTCGGTAAGTCGATTTACAGTACATTGTCAGCCCGATTACGCAGCTGCATGCCAGGAGTCATTTTCAGCGCGCTGCACTTGACTTATCGAAAAATGTGAAATTTAAAATATCGAACGGATTTGGGGCAAATTTATGAGATAGGAAAGAAAATCTTTCTTTCATTGGAGTGTATTCACATTGGAGTGGATTTGAAATAGGCAAACCATGTTTGTAGTGTCGATCAGCCCCTGGAGAGTGCTGAGCGCTTTAGGAAGGGTAGCAGCAGGCAATATTAATGCTTTATCATCGGTATTAAGGAAAGGATAAGCTGTTTTATCAATACATTTAGGATCTGGGTGGTATATATACAGGGTGGCGCAAGATTCTGATGAAGTCCAATATCTCAGTTATTTAGAAATTTACAAAAAGATATTACTAACATAATTTGTAGCTACTGTAAAACTTCACATTTTAAAATTAGTTTCATATATACAGGGTTTCCAATAATCACGTGAAGTATCAAACATATGATTTTTTAAATGGAACGCTATATTTTTTATGTCTACTTGAGACTCTACGCTTAAAATTAATCATTTCTGACATAAGGTTTATTAGGTCAATTTTTGATATTTTAAAAGTTATAAACAATTTAATGTTGAAATCGATGGAAGTTTAGAGCCTTATTTTTCAAAATTGAAAAATGATGTAAACTTTCTGTTAACGCAATTGTTCGGTTTTGATGATATTTTCCGAGGTTGAAACCATCATCGTTAAGACCGAAATAGCTTCAACGAACGTTTTGTATAATGTACTTGAGAGAACAATGGGTTCGTCGCCTACCCAGAGCGAGGAATGCAGGTCAACCCCTGTAGAGCGGATAGGTGGCTTATTGGGGGTATTGATAGTACCCGCGTGAAAGTTAGTTCCTCGAAAAGAGCAATTCCAACGGGAATTTGTTTGGACTTGCACTTAGTGAGTTTTTCATCCGATCCCTTTTCGGAGCTCGGATCAGGTACAGATTGAGAAGTGTCGTTTTGCGCGTGTGTAAATTTTTTCGCCCCCACCATTGAACAGACATTTTTAGTTTTAAGTTGTAAATATTTTGGTAGTATTAAGAGAGAACTTGTACATAACAGACGAATACACGAAATTTAAAAGGAACCTCGCGACTATTATTTCTGGTCAACTAAAGTTACCCTTACAAAGTAACACTTTTCCTAAAAGGAAAATCAACACAACGCTTTTCTTTCGGAAAACCCAACAGCAATCTAATTGAAAAAATGCTTAATAATATAAGGAATAATCATTTGTTACCATAAAGCAAATTTTGTGTACAGGGTGAAACAATACGCAAAATGATTTTTTTTCTTTTTTCACTTAAATGGAACACCCTATATTTTTTACACTATTTCGATAGAAAATTGGTTGTTCTTTAATTTTTGTATAATAAACTATACCCCTATCTATTACCGTTTTTTTAACAATTTCAATTCAAATTACAAAATTATAAGTTTCGTTTATAATCTATAATTTAAGTAGGCTATAATTAAAACAAATGCAATTCATAATCGTTTTCTGACATGAAGTAAGTATGTTATTACTTACTTCCTAACTTAGAAGGATATTCAAATCCGAGTTATAATGGTTATTGGGACACATTTAAAAAAAAAAAAAATGTAAAATGTATGAATTAAAAAAAATGATGTGAGTGCGTGAAATAAATACATAAAAATGTTAATACTAACAAAATATAATGATATAAGTATTTTATTATTTCACTTAGTATCTATTTTCGGTTTTTCAGTCAACATGAATTGTTTAAATAAATCAATTTAACAAGCATATAGGAATATTTTAAATATTTTTCGAATAATAACCAAGAAATATAGTTGTTGTTAGTTTTTAACAATTAAATTAATCATTTATTAAAGAAGTATGTTTAACTGCGCCAGTGTTACAAAATATAACGTGAAATGTACTTTACTTACTAAATATGATATTAAGCATAACTTTCCCAACTAAATAAATTATTTGTTCTGGCACGGCCTACTTTGGTTAAAAATTCTATACCAAATTTGTATTTGAGATTAAATATCTCAAAAAGGATAAACGGTAGCTATTTAATATGTTATATAAAAAATGAAGAGTGATTAATTTTCTATTAAAATAGCATAAAAAATATAGGGTGTCCCATTTAAGTAAAAAGAGAAAAAAATCATTTTGCGTATTGCTTCACCTTGTATATAAAAATTTGTTTTAAGAGAAAAAAAAGTATTTCTTTTATTATTAAGTATCTTTGCATTTGTATGGTGTTGACAGAATGTTTATTTCATTTTTCATTATTGAAATATTAGGCTCTAAACATCTATCGATTTCAACATTCATTTATTTATAACTTTTAAAATATGAAAAATTGACCTATTAAATCTTATATAAAAAATGATTATTTTTAAATCGAAAATCTTCATAAAAAATGCATCATTCCATTAAAAAAAAAACATATATTTGATATGTCACGTGATTATTGAACACCCTGTACATATGAAACTAATTTTAAAATGTGAAGTTTAACAGTAGCTACTAATAATGTAAGTAACATTTTTTTGTATATTTCTTAATAACTGAGATATTAGACTTCATCGGAATCTTGCGCCACCCTGTATAGTGTACTAGGAGATTATAGAGAGTGGTGATAATGGAGACCTAGTTTGGGAATAATCAAATGTATTTTCAAATGAGTGAGCTTCGCGCTAATTCAAAATCATGTTTGTACTGTTGCTGATGAAATCTCACACCGTTCACATCTTGTGGTAAAAAACGGTACCTTCTCTCAGTTAAGCGAAGTAATGGTAATACAATGTACCTGACCTGTCTGGGAACCAAAAAGTGAATCCAACCATCCCATTCCTACCTGTGAGGGAACGCAAGAGAAACGAAGGTCAGCAAGAGCTGCGCAAGGGCCCCACGTTTATTCCCGGGTTTTCTACGTCGTCCTGTTAATAGCGGGACATAAAGATTAAACAATGAAACGCGGCCAGACAGGAAAAACTCCAGAGTTTTTCGCGCAATTAAGAAAAACTGCGAATCCAACATACACTAGAAAGACACCATCCTTTAGCTAAGAAAAAAACCATCACACCACAAATATGCTAAAAAAAAAAGAAATCATAACGTGAAAAGCATTTATCGTGCTTTCCCAACGAGATTTTCATCTGCAACACAACGCCAACAATAATACTGTGCATTGTGCCTGTATGAATTTTCAACAAACCTTAATTCACCAATCTTCCATCTCCCCTCATTGTTTTTTACAAATATAAAAAACATCACACATACCAATAGAAGCAAAATTGCTCATTTGGAATTAAATTACTGATCACTGAGGCTTCTACTTCCTTATACATTGTGTAAGATTATAATAAAACACTTTTTTTTAACTTTGTATAACAGAATTACAGTTCTGTTATACAAAGTTAAAATAAAAGTGTTTCATTTGGAATTAAGCTGATTATTATTAATTACTCCACCGTTTCCCATTTCCAATTCACTATAGAATTAAAAATAGAAATAATTTATCTTTTTATACAGTACTTCCCAAAAGTAACAGATGAATTCTATAAAATCATAAATAAAAATAATTGAGAAAAATGCTCTGTTATGTCAATTTTTATTTTTAAATTACTATCCTGATATACACTTTTCAGCCCCCATTCCTTCGCCCCTAAGGGTGGTAACCCCAACTTTAAAATTTCAAATTGTGATACCTCAATTGATTCATTATAAATAAAAGAAGAAAAATATCAAAATCGGTTAATAAATAACAGCAGTATTTACCAAAATGCATTCAAAGAATAGCATCAATATTCGAGTAGGCGTTATTGAAGCGGGCATAACAATATCGTTAAAACAATTGCAATTTGTTTTAATTATGTCAAACACAATTCAGAATTTTTTGTGATTGAAGAAATAGCAAAATTAGACTTACTGAAACAGAAAGAATGGAAGTTTTATTGATGATTGGGTTTGGAGATAATAAACGGATGTATGAAGAATTTCTTGTTGAACAAAAATGAAACGAACCTGGATCGTCCGCCAATATCGCAATCTACAGTACGTCGAATCGATAACAAATTTCGGGATCTCTGGAAAAGCCTTAAGGTTGCAGTTTAGTAGAAAGAGATAGCTATATAGTAAAATGGAAATAATCGTTTGAAAAATGAGCCGTTCTTTTGGATTTAATAATAAGAATATGTATTTACATTTTTTAACTACCAAGTATAAAGTATCAGTCTAAATAAAAAATAAATCGTTAATTTTCATGTATTACGTCAATTTACTAGTTCAAGTTAGAAAAGAAAATTGTAAGATTTAATGAAATTAATAGCTAATGACTGCTAAGTTATTTGAATGCAGAATTTAGTGAAATCCTTTAGATTTTCATTGCACAAGTTTTTATTAGCAAGAATATAATTTGAAATTTGCTATAAATTTAATGAATTTTCATTGTTTTTCATAATTGTTTTTCACACAAACTAAATATTAAAATAATTTTTAATTCATCTAATGAAATTCCTGCTTATTTTAAGATTACTTTAATGTATAATACAATATTGTTCATTGATCACAACAGCTTTCTAACTCGAACTAGTAATTGCTAATATTTATATAGCTATCTCTTTCGTCTAAACCGCACCCTTAAACAGTACATCCTACTTTAATGGTACAAGAAAATCCACATTCAACCCTTGTGGAGGTCGCTTCACAAATTACTGAGTCAAAAAGTACAGTGTCCACATTATTTGTAAAACACAAATTTCCCATGTATAAAGTGCACTTGGTACAAGAATTGTCTGATGATGACTTTGATTGACAAGTGCAATTTTGTGAGACGTTACTTGATCTTTTGAAATGAACTACTACATACTTTAGCAGTATTGTTTCCCAAAGCAGAAGATCCTGATAGATCCGATGCACCTTCACCTTATGCACGACCAGTTCGGGAATACCTTGATCAAGTGGATTGATAGATAAGGACATATTAATTGACCAGCAATATTGGCAGATTGAACCCCACTAGATTATTTTCTTTGGGGCTATTTAAAAACTAAAGTTTTTTTGAATAGACCTGCAAATATTGAGGCATTAAAGGAAAGAATTCCTGCAGAAATTCACGTAATCACTCCAAAAATGTTAGATAATATTCAACAAGCTTTTGTGGATAGATTAATTAATTAATTGGGGGTTTCCAAACCTCAGGGGAGTGAAAAGTGTATATCAGGAAAATAATTTAAAAATAAAAACCGAAGTGAAAGAGCAATTTTATGAAATAGTTTTATTTACTATTTTATAGAATTTATCTATTATTTTTGGGAAGCACTGTATATATCTTTTAATCACTGTGAAATAATGGATACCTGAGACGGTCAGTGGGGATAAGGGTAAATCCTCGGATATAAAAGACATACCGCCTCTAATCACAGGACAGAAAGAAAAAAATTACTGACGATATTTCTGTTTCTTTTTAATTTTATATATATATAATTCCAATTTATTTACTTCCCACGTCATTTTATCAAAAAATCATAAGATAGGTTTTTTGTGGGGATCACTCAGTCTAATACACCTACTTGAGATATTTTAAATGTAAAGGACCATGTATTTATTTAAATCTCAATTATTTACTCCCCATGTGCTTTTATCGTAAAACCAATAACTGTTTTTATGTACAATATACAAAAATATTTCTTAATAGTTTTATTTTATAGATTTTAAAGACTCTTAATAAAACTCATTATGTATATTAAAAACTGAATAATCGTTTAATTAACACTGAAATAAAAAATGGTGATGTGTCCATCATGGTACTTTCCCCGGTGAATACGATCAAATAAGTTACTGATTGAAAATTTAATAGGAAAGCAAAATGATTAATGGAAAAAATTGATTGTTGTCTTTCAAAGTTAAAACCGAGTATTTAGAAGAATATTATAATTAAGTGTGTTATTTCTTACCTTACAATGTGCTGAAATCATTTATCCACACTCTTCTTCATTTTCAAACTATGCGAATGTGCTGAATATAATAATATATTTGACGTTTTATTTGTTATTAAAATAATTATTTCAATAATTAAAATCTCTAAGGGAATTTATCAGGTAAACGCTTATAAAATGAAAACCGGAGGTCCTACAATAATAGTGTTATAACAGAAATTATTTATTTTCCAAGATCTAAAACTTTTATTTAAAACATTTTTCTATCCAAATTAAAAAATGAAAAATTGCTAAGAGTAAAGTTGCACTTAATGAGTTTTTATTCTAACCAAAAGCTTTTCAGATCATTTCACTGTTATATAAAGCTTAGATATAAAGTTTGGGCTTAATCCATTTAGCCGTTTATGTGCTATCGCGGAAACACACAGACACACACACCGACATTTTTCAAAACTGGATGGAATGGACTCAGGGGACCTCAAAACGTGCATATTTGTTGAAATTGGCGGTTCGAAAATTTTCACGATCACAATACTTTCCCTTGGACAGGGGTCCGGGGAAAGTAAAAATAACTATAAACTAGATTCCAAAGCCAAAACAAGAAAGAATAAAAAAAAACTATATCAAGTGTTCGAATACATTTCCTTCGGCAGCTTGGCAATATCCCAATCGATTATAAAAGTCACCTCTAATTTTTGCTAACTGGTAGTGGAATTTAAAAAATACATTGAATCCCTATGGTGCGTCGTCCGATGCACCACCCGGTATATATATGTAGATCAATAGAATATGGTTTACAAGATGTGATTGTAATTAGAATTTCGTTTACATTAATGATTGCATTATTATTTTAAATCTAATTTTTAATGGTACGTCTATTGTCAAGTACTTTTATTGTTATTTTATTATTAGTTGTCTGCTCGGTGGCGGGCAGTTTTAATTAAGGATGGCAAAATTAATCAATTAAGTCGATTAATCGATTAAAAAAATTTCGATTAATCGATTAAATTGTTTGTTGGAAAAATTTTCTATCCGTTTTCGATTAACCGGTTAGTTTCGATTAATCGATTAGTTTCGATTAGTCGGTTATTTTAGCCGACCGATTACTTTCGATTAGTCAGATATTTTAATCGTTTCGATTAGTCGACTATTTTAACAGTTTTCGATTAGTCGGTTATATTAGCCGACTGATTAGTTTCGATTAATCGGATATTCTAATCGCTTCGATTAGTCGAATATTTTAACCGTTTTCGATTAGACGGTTATTTTAGCCGACCGATTACTTTCGACTAATTGGATATTCTTATCGTTTCAATTAGTTGATTATTTGAACCGTTTCGGTTAGGCGGTATATTTATCAATGTAACAGAGTTATCCATAATTTTTAATATTTATCATAAATAATGTTTAATAATATCGTGCACTATATGAACAATGTATGAAAAAATAAGCAACATAATTTTTTTATTTCTTTTACATTTATTTAATCTTTGCTAATATTCTCTAAATTTAAATGTTATTTGAAAAGATTTGTATAAGAAGAATATAATTACAACTCATAACTATTTTTTTTTCTTTTTAATAATATAATTTGCTTGCTAAAATTCAAAATTACAAAATGCAATTGTGTCCTTAAAGTTTGTCATCTTATCATTTTTTTGTTGTTGTCGAAGACGTTAATATGAGATTACACTTAAATATAATATCAATTATTTTATGACTCTGCATATAATAATTTATTAAATCTAATAATGCATTTAGATGTGGCAATCGAACGCGTATATGCTTTTGGTCTAACCTTCATCCAAATTCAAAATATTAATATTCAAACATTAAGTATTAATTTAAGCTATTAAATTAATGATCTATATTTTTCTTTAAGGTCTGAAATTCTTACACTTTTTACATGTGCGTCTTACAAAATTGTATCTTCAGCAATTTTCAAAGAAGTTGTTCATATGAGTAATATTTTGCAAGATTAAAGAAAGTAAAAATAAATTAGAATGGGTAATATTTTATTTTTTAATGATTATAATAATTTACACGATGATTATGACATGATTGTCATAATTTATCAATAAAATTAATTATTCTAATGAAAAACTCTTTACTCAAACTAATGATTAATTTTTTGTTGAACTTACCAGTTACATGAATAGGAATTTCTAATCGTTTTGATTAGTCGACTATTTTATCCGTTTTCGATTAGTCGGTTATTTTAGACGACCAATTACTTTCGATTAATTGGATATTTTAATCATTTCGATTAGTCGACTATTTTATCAATCAATTTTAATTTTAATCAATTAGTTTCGATTAATCGATTAGTTTCGATTAATTTCAGTTATTTTAGCCGACCGATTATTTTCGATTAATCAATTAGTTTCGATTAATTTCGATTAATCGATTTTCAATTAATTTTGATTAGTCGGTTATTTTCAATTAATTGTCGGATAAATCGATTAATCGAATATTTTGAACTACGATTAATCGATTAGCGCCGAAGTCAAAATTGCCAGCCTTAGTTTTAATACTATGCTGCCTTATGAGGGGTCCCTCGTTCGATTACAGGGCCTGATAGGGCTGGCCGTAGTACCAATTTGATATTACACTTGTAATGATTGTATGATTATAATATCATTGTATTCCAGGTGTGAAGTGTTTATAATATGTCAGACCAATACCCATGTGTGAGTAGAAAAAAATGTTTTTGTGGGGTGAAAGGAGGAATTACTGTGATATTATAATATTCTTTTCAATTCTTACCTTATTGGGATTTTTCTTCAACAAGTTAAAAACAAGCGCTTTGATAACATCCGGAACTTCCTCAGGCAACTGCGGCAGCTCCTCCTCTTTATAACAATTACTCCTCAACTTTCTCCAATTATCCCCATCATAAAACGGATTGCAACATCCGAAAATCTCATACGCTATAGACCCAGCCGCCCACAAATCAGACTTTGAATAATTCAACACGCTGAACGTCCCAGGGGTCTGATTAATAATCTCCGGAGGCATCAACGCAGTATTTCCCCCCTTATCGACTTCATACGAAGTATACGAAATACTCATATTCTGATTTTTATCTGCCAAGCAACAACCGAAATCACTGATTACCAGAATTGGAGCTTGAGATTCTAATGTGTCGATTAGTAAGTTGTCTGATTTCAGATCGCGGTGGGCTATGCCGTGTGCTGTTAAGTGGGCTACTCCTTCCAAGAGCTGGGTGAGGAGTAAGAGGGAGGTTCGGAGGTTTTTCTCGTTTTTCGAAATGTATTGTTGTAAACTGCAGTTGTATCTGGGAATAGAGAATAGAGGATTACATCATTAATTAGCCATTATTATGTTAATTACTCATGCAACAATGATAATTTAATGTCAATTATTAATTAAAAATGTTACAAGGTTTTTGTATATTTCTTTAAAACCTTGACATTATATAAAAGTTTTATATCAGAATGAAAATTTTCATTTGTAATTAAACTTTATATATATATATATGACCCTTTCTACCCACATGGGTGTAGGGTAATTAAACTTTATAAAAACTATAAAATAGGAACAATTTTGAACTATATTGCTATTTAAACAAATCAAGATGGTGTTATATCTTGAAAAATTTCACAGATATAGCCTATTTGTTAGCAGGAGAGAGCTGTGGAATGCAGTGCATTGTAGGTAGTGCAATCGGGGGGACGTGGGTTCAAATCCCATCAGAGATGTTTCTTTTCCACTTTGTATTTAATTCAATTTAAATTATACCTCAATATTGTACATTGAAAATGTCTACAATTTGTAGATACCTGTTAAGTTTACAGTGATTGAACCATATTTTCAATTTGATAATAATTCATTAGTTATTAAAAACAAAAATGAATTGTTATCTGTCACGTATGAGCCAAAATAGACTGTTTGGTCGTTGACTGTGCCTGCTCATATGGATTATTATTATTATCTTCTTTTTGCCCTAAATACAGGGTGGCCAGAAAAGGTGTGATAATCTTCAGGTATAGTGGTTCATTGATTAATTTCAAATAGAAAATTTAAGTAAAACAATATTTACAGTGCTTCGTTAATACTCACAAGGCCTTTGATATAATAAATATGTGACTAGAAATCAGTAATATTTTTGAAATATCTTGATTAAAATTAGTACTATTAACATCCAGCTTAACATTACAAATGTTTATTTAATGATAAGTCGATTATTAATAGCAATAATTATACATAAAATGTTAAAAACAAATTCTAGTCACATATTTAGGATATTAATGATGTCATAAAGGTTATTGAATAATTACCTAATATTTTTTTTTTCGTATTTTATATTATTTTTTTTTTTTATTTTTTAATTTAATTTTTTATTTTAAAAACTTTTTTTAGTTTTTCTACTTAAAATTGATTAACGAACCACTTTAAGTGAAGATTATCACATCTTTTCTGGCCACCCTATATAGATGATTTTTATCATTAATTTATAAAGATGATTGAAATTACAGATGGGCAAAATTGATCTTTTCGATCTTGTTTGTCACTGCAAAATTAAGTATAAGACAATTTTCTTAATGACATATGTAATATTGGTACTAGGAATTATCACTTATTTACAAATGAATTGTTATTCATTGAATTTAGCTACTTAAAACTAACTACTTGATTTTACCCAACTCTAGTTGAAATGTTTCACATTGCAGTTTTAATTGAATTAAAAGAAAACAATAAATATTTCTTGTGTAATTCAATGTCTGGCATGGGTATTTGCTTGGGAAGTAGTTGTTTCAATAGGTATTTGTATTTTCTATGTACTTATTTTAATTGCAAAGCAACTAGAAAGAAAATAATTGATTTATTAATTATTTTCTTATTCTTTCCTTTTAATTCAATTGAATCATTAATAGTCTAATATTTTTTACCAATTTATTCAAGAAAAAAAAATGGTACAAATCTTCTATTTCTATTTGCTTCTCATCGATCACTTGATGAAATATAATCATAATATTAGATATTTGAAAAAGAAATAACACTTTCCTCACAGTACTTGAAACTGGAAGACGAAACTTTTCAGAGAAAATAAACATATTTTCTTTAGCTACTGTCGCATTTAATTAATTTAACAACTTTGTAAATATATAAGGCATAGCTTGTACTAACGAGGAATGAATCCCGAAAGATGTGTCTGTAGATAACCTTATATTATGTAACTTCTTGTGTTTTGTTCTTTGCATTAAATATTCTCAAATCAAAAATTGTTGCATTATGTAATATATTATTGCTGTGCAACAGCAAGTGTCCATTATGTAACTCAATGTCTGTCATGGCACAGACCTGAGAAGTAGTTGTTTTAATGTACATTTATTTTGAAACGTAAGTCAAAAAGTCAAAGTAACTAAAAAGGGAATAATTTATTAATTATTTTCAAAAAATTTAAATCAAGTGTTATTTTTTCATCGCTAGAGTCGACCACTTGGGTTAATTTTTATTTTGCAGTTTCCGCTACTGATATTAAAATATGTTATATATGTAAAATTATATTATTCTGTTTATATGTGATTTACAGTTATGCTATTTATCTAAACATTTTGAATATTGTTATTATTCTGTATAAAGGTGATTTACTGTAAATAAATGAATTGAATTGAATTTATTTTTAATAATAATAATAATTTTATTGCCAAACAGTTTTACACGAATTACAGGACAAAATTAATACATTTCCTAAAGAAATACATGACTTGTTGTATTTCTTTAGGAAATGTATTAATTTTGACATTATATAAAACATAAAATCAAACTATTTGATTAAAAATTAAAGTACAAAAAAATATATTTTAAATATTTAATAAAAATATTGACTCACCTTTTCATGATCAAGAAAAGCGACATGTTCCTTCCTTCACCATCTGGATAAATCCTGGGAGGAAGCGCGGCCGGATACAATCCACGAGCCCCCTTCAATTCCGGAACATAGTCCGTGAACACTGAATACATTGCGACTACGTTCGGGTGCGGTGGCAAGTGACGTTTTCTTTCGGACAAACTGAAATAAATTAAAACATAAATTTTTCAAAAATAATTTCTTTTTACACGAATTTAACAGATATATGAGTTTTGAGTTCACGTGAAGTATCAATATCAATAATAACACACTTTGTGTTATTATATCAATAATAAACCAACTTTGTTGGTTTAAATGGAACACCCTATATATATTATATTTTTAAAATACCTTTACAGCAACATAACATAGTAGTTTTAACTACTGCAGAAAAAAATATTTCATAAAAATGTTGACAGTTGCAGAGGTGTACTAAAAAAATCATTATTTTTTTATTTTTTAAGATACAGAAATAAAATTTTGTATGCATACTAAGATAATATTAAATGTGAAAAATTTGTAGACAGGGTGTTTGAAAAATAATGTTAAAAGTGTTGTGAAACCGTTGTAATTTCATTTTTTTCAAATGGCACCCTACATTTTTCAATTTTTGTCTTAACTTGTAATAAAAAAAGAGGAACATTTCTTATACAGGGTGGACCATTTAATGGTATATCTCCGAAACAGGAAACTTTAAAAAAAATGACCCAAACAAAAAATGATTGTATCGAAGGGGGCCATAATAACATAATATTGGTTTTTTCATAGATGGCGCTGTTGTCGCTAAATCGAGATCAACTTAGTTTTTTTAAATGGAAACCCCTACTTTTTATTAAAAAATCAGATTCCTTGTTAAAAAATGAGAAGCTCAGCTCATTTTTTCGTCAGAGTGATAATGGAGCTGTGGAGCGAAAAGAAGTTGTTGCATTTGGACGCTTGCGTATTCGAACTTCGCGCGCATGTATGTGTGTGTGTGTGTGGATCCGCGAACATGCGCGTCTAAAATCACCAATAATGTACGTTACATTAATTTGCTTTTTTTGTAAAAGATTTTTCGTGATTGTTTACGTTTGATACAAAAAAATGTGACGTAAATTTAATAACCAGCCTTTCAATTTTGAATCTTAATTTTTGTAACGTCTGCCGTCTTGAGAACGATTCAAATAAGTGTCCTTATGTTGTCAAAACATGACGTTAAAATGATGAGGTATACTATCGCGGAAAAGGTCGACGTGATTTTCGTGTATGGTGAAGCTAGACGCAATGTACTTGATCATCCGAGTCACATGACTTTTCTTCGGATCGTCAACTCATTTGTGGATACTGGCAGCCTAAAACGAACCAGACATTGAAGACGCACCGTAACCCAGGAGAATGCCGAAGTTGATATTTTAGCTGTCAATCTATCACTCTGACGAAAAAGTGAGCTGAGTGAATTCTTCTCGTTTTTTAACAAGGAATATGATTTTTTAATAAAAAGTAGGGGTTTCCATTAAAAAAAAAACTAAGTTGACCACGATTTAGCGACAACAGCGCCATCTATGAAAGAACCAATATTAAGTTATTATGTCCCCCTTCGATACAATCATTTTTTGTTTGGGTCATTTTTTTAAAAAGTTTCTTGTTTCGGAAATATTTTCTGAAAACACATTAAATGGTCCACCCTGTATAGCTCTATGCTTATCTTTCGTAGTTTTCAAAATATTTCACATTTTATACTGTTTTTAAGACATTTTATGAATTATTTAAATGGTTGGCCTTGGAAACAAAGAAATGACAGTAAAGAAACAAATAATAATGTTTTATATTATTGTGACAATTAAAATTTCACATGATTTTGGCTCATTTATAAGATCAACCATCATTTTGTGCTCACTTATAGTCTTCCCATAACTCTAATTTAAATAGAAAATAGAATTTATTTGGCATTTGTTTTTAATCTCTTTTATTTTTGATAATTACTGTCACTTCTATTATTTTTCATGTCTAATTATTGAATTCATTGCTAAGATGTAATATTATAAATAACTACAGAAGATAGCCAGACATATAGTATGCTTAATGAAATATTTGTATCTTTTTATTACAATTCAAGAAAAAAATAGAAAAGTATAGAGTGACATTTAAAAAAAAAAAAATACATCCATTTGAAAAGTCAATTATTTTTCCAGCACCCAGTATAAAATTATTTCACATTTAAAGTTATTATTAAATAAAATGATATTACCTTAGTATGTATAAAAAAATCATTGCTAAATATTGAAACACAAAAAAGTAATGAATTTTTTAATATACCACTGCAACTGTCAAAATTTTAAAAAAATATTTTTTTCCTGCAATAACGGTTTGTCAAAACTAACAATTATGTTATATTGATGTAAAGATAATTGAAAGGGTAATCGAATAAAACAAAATTATATAGGATGTTCCATTTGAAATAACAAAGTTGATATGAATTCCGGGATAATGAGACACCCTGTATATATGAAAATAATTTTACAGTATGTGCCTTCAGTAGTCAAGCAAGTATTATTAATAAATGAATGCTGAATTTTTAATGAAAAAGGAGATATCAAAGATGGGCACTTCGATGACTCACCCTGTATATATATAATCAATATTCCCATTGTACCCTTTCGGATGTTGGGTGTTTAGATGAAAATAAAATTCCAAATTAAGTAAAGAAATGTAATGTATTGAAGGGGGTACTTCCAAAATAACAAATATATTTTTTAAAATGTATTGGTAAAAATATTTCTAATATTAATTTTGTTAATATTGTATTTTAAGAAAAACGCGTTAGACGTGGGGAATTTTATCATTGTTTAGTCTGAGTTAAGTGGGTATTTTTTCAGCCCAATCGGGGGAAGCGCGAGTAATCTAAACATTTCACACGAATATGGAGAGCTGCACAGGCATTTATTGAATGTTATTCCAAAAGAAATTAATGCTAAAAACTTGTCTAGGCAAATCGATGGGAAGTGAATAAAACCAAATCGAAAAGAGGTTCACGTCATTCTTGAATCGGCAATCAAGAAGCACACCACGTTTTAAAAGAAAATATAAATACGTTTAAAGGTAACAAATTTATAAAAAAAAGGGGTGGCATGGACTTTCTGAGAGAATATACAAAATTTATTTGTGTCTTACATGGTGACATTGGGTATACCTTTGGCTCCTTACTATTTCACATTTGGTTTTGCAGAAAATTTGTAATGTTATTGGTTTCATGGATAATTTATGTGGGATAGTACGGACGAGATGTGATTTACTTAAAGACTATGGCTATGACGCTGGTTTTTTTTTTGTACATCATGGTCTGGTTTCAAACGTTCCTACAGGTTTAAAATGTGAACAATTACAAACAAATCCATAAAAAAGGGAATAAATACGTGTGTGTGTCAACATATTGGTTCTTTTAAAAAAATACTTGGATCTTGGTCATGAAGCATGAGCTCAATAACTCTATCTCTCAAAATAATGATATACATAGATATATAACAAAGTAAAATAGATAAATGGAACATTAATAAGTTATTCGGAAGTAGCATCTCTCAATATTTGTTCTTTAATTTTAAATCCATTCCTTGTATAAAAAAAAAAGGGGATTAATAATAACCTCGCAATATTTTATTTTGACTTGGTTATACATATTTTTTTTTTAATAAATTTTCTTTTATTCAATTTTGACGTATATGTTCCGGACCTCATTTTATTCGTTTTCAGCTAATAAGTGACAATAAAATATAGAGTGCAAATTTGCTAGTCCATGACACCTAATATATTATAATGCACCTCAACATTTGAACGAACCTGTAAATAAATGTGTTACTATTGTAAAAACACAACAATGGATCTTATACAAATAAAATAAAACATATTCGTATAAGACCCGGGTCCTCTATATGACAGAAATGATTGTGAATGGGAGATGTTTCTGTCACAATGGTTTATAGCTAAATGAATTTTCCCATATGAACTCCAATATTCCTGTATATTTAGTACTCTCTTGTTTAAGTTATGTCTATAAACAATTGTTTAATATTCCTGTTTTTTTACTTTTAACTTACTCTAGTTCCCAGTCCGATATGCCAACATTACTGTAATACACCCGAGCCGGTATTGTCTCCTTATACATAGCCCTCAAAATAGCCATTCCATTTGATTGTATGTCGTAATTGAACATCATTTTAATGGCAAGGGGATATTTATTAATGTCCTCTTCCAGTTTCACCTTCTTCCCCTTCTTTTTCAAAACGGTGGTGTTGAATTGACCTTCTACTTTAACGCCGGTTTCTTCAGCAGTTTTAATATGGGCGCTGTAGACAACTGCATTGGCTCCTTTAGCAATCGGCTTTCCAAATGAAATGTCTTTTACAGTGATCGGATCGGATGAATCGAATCGTTTTTCGTCGATGTCCCAGTCTTGGTAGTTCCATTTTATTTTCGAAATCGCTTCCTAAAGATTAAACGTATATTAATTAAATAATAGGCTTAATGTAATATATAATTATCATTAATGATTTTAATATTTAGACATTGGTAGTTCATATTGTATGAAATAAATATGAATAAATTATTAAAAATCAACCAATAAAACACAGATTAGATTGAATAACTTTAAATTCTCGACTAGTTGCGGGTTATTAGCCCATTTTCAAGAGAATTTAAAATTTGTTTTATTAAAATTTCTATAGATATTTACATTAATGGATATATTGATTTTTTAATTTTTATTTTAATTTAATTGTGGGGCAGGCAAAATAATTTCCGTCCCTGCATTTGCTCACAAGGTGGAAAAAACCTCACTAAAAAAACATCCTTAGGATCATTATGGAATTATTTTGCTAAAATTAAACAAAATTAGTTATTTATAAATAAGTTGGATTGCCAAAATGAAATGGAAATTAATAGAAATATAAAGATTATATATATGGTTTAATAATAGAATAAAGTGAAAAGTAGTATTTATAATAAATCATAAAATAAAGAATAATATAATAGATCTACTTATTCATTTAGAAGTGATGAATTAGTGTCTTTATTGTGTAAATAAATTTCGATTGCTTCCAATATATCTAATTTTTTACCTTTTTCACAATGATGTAAGATTTTTCTATTATTTAAATTTGGAAAAGTGTGACTATTTGTAAGTATATGATTTGAAAAAGTACTACAATCTTTATTTAATCTAAATGCTCTAAAGTGATCATTATATCTTATATTAAAATTTCGGCTAGTTTTTCTAATATACACACTATTACAGTCAGAACATATAAGTTTATAAATACCAGATTTGTTAAATTGTTATGTTTTATCTTTTCTATTGTATAATATATTACATAATTTATTTTTACTTCTAAATCCTATTTTGTAATTATTTTTTCTAAACATACTTGCAATTCTTTCTGAAATTTCTCCAAAATAAGTTAAAATTAAATATATATTATTGTTTTCTTTAATTTTTGGATAAATTTCAAAAAGTGCTTTCTTTATGAATTCTTTGTAAATTAATTTTTGAATTGTGTGATAAGGAAAACCATTTTTTGCAGCAATATTTCTTATTAAATTTAATTCATTATTGAATGATTGTTTTGATAGTGGAATTTTGAAAGCTCTATTGATCATAGAATAATATGTTGATAATTTTAGACAAAGGGAGTGAAATGAATCAAAAGGGATAGTATTTTTGTTACTGGTTGGTTTTCTATAAATCTCAAATTGTATCTGATTGTTTCTGTGTATAATAGTTAAATCTAAGAAGTTGATCTTTTTATTTAACTCAATTTCTAAAGTAAATTTTGTGTTGGTTTAAAGAATTAATATATTCTAAAAATGAATTTAAGTTTTTGTCAGATCCGTCAAAGCAAGCAATAAAATAAATAAGCAATAAATAAATAAATATCAACATATCTATACCAAAATGTAATATGTTTTTTTTGTAAGTGGATTTTTAAAAATTGTTTCTTCTAATTTATTCATGCAGATATCAGCTAGTAATGGACTTAAAGGAGATCCCATTGCCAATCCAGAATTCTGTTTATAATAAATGTTATTGAATTGAAAATAATTTTGATCGCTACATAATTTAAAAGAAGAAAATAATTCTTCTTTAAGAATTGGATTAATATTATTTTTATCTAAAATATTTTTAATAATTTTAACACATTCACTTGAGGGAATACTAGGAAACATATTCGTTACATCAAAACAAACTATTTTTGAATTTAAAGGTGTTTTATAATCTTTTAATTTATTTATTAAATCTATATTATTTTTAATACTATATTTTGATTTATAATTTGTTATGTTTCTAAAATATTTACTAGTATAGATAGCTAAGTTTCTGCAAGGTGAATTTATATACGAAATAACAGGTCTGATTGATAGGTTTGTTTTGTGAGTTTTAATTAAACCGTAAAGTTTTAGAGCAATATGATTTTTTGTTATTATATAAAATTTATCATTTTTATTAAAAATTGAATTTTTTGATAAAAATTGTTTAATTTCTCCTTGATATTTAATTGTTGGATCTTTTTTTAAATCAATTATATTTTCTTGAGTAATGAAATTATTCACTTTTTGAATATATAATTCTTTTGTTAATATCACAGTTGTGTTAGATTTGTCAGCTTTTGTAAAGACTAATGAATTTTCAGCTGATTTCTGTTTAATTGACTTTATTATTTTGAAATTAGTTGAATTAGAAGAGAAACTAAATGATTTTATGATTTTATCGATTTGATGTCTTTCATAATTGCATTCTTTTTTCATATTTAATAAATTTAGTTCACATTCTGCAACTATAATTTTTAAATCATTATTGTTTTTAAAATCAAAACAGTAATTTGGATGTAGAGATAAAAATTTTAATTCATCATTGGAGAAAGTTATGTTAGATAAATTAATTAAATCAGATGTTGAATTGTCTCTAATGTTATTTGAATTTAATCTGTTATCTTTTTGATTTTGTTCTAATCTATCTATTTTATTTCTTCGAATTAAATATTTTTCATGAATAATGTGAAAAAGGTCAAAAATTCGATATATTGGAAGCAATCGAAATTTATTTATACAATAAAGACACTAATTCATCACTTCTAAATGAACAAGTAGATCTATTATATTCTTCACTTTATGATATATTATAAATACTACTTTTCACTTTATTCTATTATTAAACCATATATATAATCTTTATATTTCTATTAATTTCCTTTAATTTTAACAATCCAACTTATTTATAAATAACTAATTTTGTTTAATTTTAGCAAAATAATTCCATAATGATCCTGAGGATGGTTTTTTAGTGGGGTTTTTTTCCACCTTGTGAGCAAATGCTGGGACCGAAATTATTTTGCCTGCCCCACAATTAAATTAAAATAAAAATTAAAAAATCAATATATCCATTCATGTAAATATCCATAGAAATTTTAATAAAACAAATTTTAAAATTCTCTTGAAAATCTGTGTTTTATTGGTTGATTTTTAATAATTTATTCATATTTATTTCATACAATATAATTATCATTCTACAAATTATTCTAACAAATGGGATTCGTCTATTTATTTGTTTTATTATTCAATAGTAGTTTTTCGTATTGTTCTTGAGGAATCAATGTTTTTTGTTCTATTTTAAGTATTGTAGACAACAGTATTAATTTTAATGTGAAGGAATAAAGTCGATTTTGTAAACCACTCTGAGCTATCATTTAATCTCCCATAATAGAAAATACTTAAGCGTAGAATTGGTCTTGAATTCCAGGATGCTTAACTGCATTAAACCGCTCAATATTGACACTTCACGGCAGAACGTACAGTACGTAAAATACAAAATAGGTATCATATAGAGTAAATGAAAGAAAAAGGGAATTTTGTCAGCCTCGGTAACGCGTAGGTTAAGTGTCAGATTAGTAAGCCAGGGTCCCTAGTTCGATGCCAGGATTGGGCTGGTCGTTGTATGAATGGAGGGTGTGATTGTCCCCCAAATTTGAAATTACAAATAAACAAAGGTGATTGGGTAATATGGTTAAACTGATACCCAGGGATTTTTTTTAATTAAAAGAACTCAAGAGTTTAAATTAATAGTGTTTTCTGCTTACTGCACCAGAGCGCACTAGTGAGCACTCGCTCGGATTTTTGCGTTTTCTGCTTGTGCACTTTTTCAGTGCGTGCTGTCAACATCGTTTTCTGCTTACATTAAAATGTACACTTGCCCCGACCGAGTGCAAAAAAAACTTGGGGAGTGAGTGCACGAGTTCCAATGCAATATGGCCGACAAAACAAAGAGTCATGTGATAGTTTGTGATGAATTGTTACAATATTTATTACATCTATGTATTTATTATGAAGGAATATGAATTCTCGTCCATTTTGTAGTAATCTTTTTATCGTATTTATAATGAAATATATTTATCTCGTGTCACCCGGCACAATTGTAGACGGGTAATCATTATCTATTAATATAAATAGAAAACAGTATTCATTCACTTGGTCACAGTTATTTAAACATATTAAATAAAAATGATTTGAAAATAATTAATAAATTATTTTCACATTTAGCTCTGTGACTATTGACTTACCTACGTAAGTACGTTAAACAAATGCACATTAAAACAACTACTTCCCGGGCAAATACCCACGCCGGACATTGAATTACATAATGTACACCTGCTGTTGCACATCAATAAAATATTGCATAATGCAACAAATTTTGATCCGAGAAAAATTTAATGTAAAAACAACAAAAGGAACGTTACATAATATAAGGCCATCTGCAGACACGTGTTTCGGGATCTATCCCTCGTCAGTACAGCTATGCCTTACATAATTTAAAGATGTTAAAATAAATCAATTAAATTAATTCAAATACAATCAGCACAATTAAATCAGTTATATTAAATCAAATTAAACTAAATCAATTTAAATTAAATTAAACCAAATTAATTCAATTTAAATCAAAACCGAATAAAATTAAACGAAAAGAATTGAATCAAATTAATTAAAAAGAGCGACCCTCACCTGCCGCGCGCTGAGATAGTAATGACCGGCGAAGGAGGATGTGCGCTCGTGTATTGTTGTTATCGCAAATTCACAAAAAACTTCTCTCGGTTCGGATTTGAATAAATGCCTCGCTGGCTATTAATATAAATAGAAAACAGTATTCATTCACTTGGTCACAGTTATTTAAACATATTAAATAAAAATGATTTGAAAATAATTAATAAATTATTTTCACATTTAGCTCTGTGACTATTGACTTACCTACGTAAGTACGTTAAACAAATGCACATTAAAACAACTACTTCCCGGGCAAATACCCACGCCGGACATTGAATTACATAATGTACACCTGCTGTTGCACATCAATAAAATATTGCATAATGCAACAAATTTTGATCCGAGAAAAATTTAATGTAAAAACAACAAAAGGAACGTTACATAATATAAGGCCATCTGCAGACACGTGTTTCGGGATCTATCCCTCGTCAGTACAGCAATATTTTATTGATGTGCAACAGCAGGTGTACATTATGTAATTCAATGTCCGGCGTGGGTATTTGCCCGGGAAGTAGTTGTTTTAATGTGCATTTGTTTAACGTACTTACGTAGGTAAGTCAATAGTCACAGAGCTAAATGTGAAAATAATTTATTAATTATTTTCAAATCATTTTTATTTAATATGTTTAAATAACTGTGACCAAGTGAATGAATACTGTTTTCTATTTATATTAATAGCCAGCGAGGCATTTATTCAAATCCGAACCGAGAGAAGTTTTTTGTGAATTTGCGATAACAACAATACACGAGCGCACATCCTCCTTCGCCGGTCATTACTATCTCAGCGCGCGGCAGGTGAGGGTCGCTCTTTTTAATTAATTTGATTCAATTCTTTTCGTTTAATTTTATTCGGTTTTGATTTAAATTGAATTAATTTGGTTTAATTTAATTTAAATTGATTTAGTTTAATTTGATTTAATATAACTGATTTAATTGTGCTGATTGTATTTGAATTAATTTAATTGATTTATTTTAACATCTTTAAATTATGTAAGGCATAGCTGTACTGACGAGGGATAGATCCCGAAACACGTGTCTGCAGATGGCCTTATATTATGTAACGTTCCTTTTGTTGTTTTTACATTAAATTTTTCTCGGATCAAAATTTGTTGCATTATGCAATATTTTATTGATGTGCAACAGCAGGTGTACATTATGTAATTCAATGTCCGGCGTGGGTATTTGCCCGGGAAGTAGTTGTTTTAATGTGCATTTGTTTAACGTACTTACGTAGGTAAGTCAATAGTCACAGAGCTAAATGTGAAAATAATTTATTAATTATTTTCAAATCATTTTTATTTAATATATTATCTATTAATTTTCTATGCGGGTTATGTTTTAAAATCGGCTGTCAATTCGTATTTCGCGCATTTTACTTCTCGCTGTCATTGCTGAATTGCACCCAGTGTTTGAAAACTGGGGCAGTGCAATACATCATAGCTTTCATTCTTGTGCGCCCCGGTTCACTATAAATGAGAGAAAATGTAGAGATTGTTGGCCATCTATGGTCTGTATTGAGAACTAATGTATTACTCAGGGCTGCTTTACACATGCAAGAATTCTCGAGGAAGTTGTTAGAACTCTCGGGGACACTCGCTCGCTAACTTGGATGTGTTGTAGGGTTACTTAGATTTTGATATATTTGTATATTAATTGTATAATAGATAATTAATGTACAATTCACTAATTGGCTATCGATTTAAAGTCTTTCAGCCACACTGTTTTTCTATTACTAATAAAATAAATAATTTCAACAGAATACAGAATTTACACAGACTATACAAATAATACAAAAAAAATTAACATAAATAATTACAATAATAGAAAAAGGGGATTTATTCACTTGATCACAGTTATTTAAATAAATTAAATAAAAAGAAAGAGGAAAGAGGAAATAATTTGTTCAATTCAATTCAATTCATTTATTTACGGTAAACCATCTTTATGCAGAATAATAACAATATTCAAAATGTTTAGATAAATAGCATGACTGTAAATCACATATAAACAGTATAATACAATTTTACATATATAACATATTTTAATATCAGTAGCGGAAACTGCAAAATAAAAATTAATAATTGTTAATTATTTTCAAATTCTTTTTATTTAATTTATTTAAATAATTACAATACATTTGTCTGTCTAGACTATCATAGGTTTTCTATGGTCTAGACTATCTATGGTCTAGACTATCGACCTACTACAGAAGGATTTTTTTTATTTTTTAAAAATGACAAAAATTAAGCCTATTTTATCTACAATATAAATTGTATTGATAAAAAATTATAATTAATCAGATAAAACAAAATTAATTCAGTAAAACACCAACACAAGCTAAAATTTGTTGTTTATATATAATTATCAGTGGTTTATTTCAAAGGTTACACACATGTTTGAAAACACATTTAATGGTATTCTAATTGCGACCAATAGCTTTCTGTATATTGATGATTTCATCGTTTTAAGGTCACTGTTCAAATTCACACTCGGTTTTACAAACATCAGAGTGTCTGCCTTTTTCATTTATAAAAAAAATATCCAATCACATCTATTTTTAGAAAGTGCACAATTGCAATAAAAAAAACAACCAAAATTAAAATTATACTAATTATACTAATAAGATAAAAATAAGACTGTAGTGATAGTAAGGATCAACAAGCCACGCCTCATGGGGTTGATTATCATTAGGCACGTTCGAGACGACGCTATTGTAAATATGTATTATTGTTGTATTATACAATATGTTATTGTTATATAACAGCAAATGTCCATTATTGGACATTTGTTATAGTACTTATGTAATATAAGTCAAAATGTCACAATAGCCTAAGAGGAAATAATTTATTAATTATTTTGAAATCATATTCATTCAATTTTATTTAAATTATTTGAGGACAGTTAAGTAAACATAAATATTCATGTCTTCTCTAATTTGTACTTTTCCACAAGACATGGATGTTTACAGCCGCAAATAAGATAGAAGACAAAAAGTATATTAGTGACAACTTTTTGTCTTCTATCTTATCCTTTATTAACAATCTCTACCCACAAATCACTTTAGCCAATAAGATTATTTCATTTAGAATGCCTTCTGTTGGGGTAAACAATTTAAATACTGTGTAAATATATAGAACTAAAGCAAAGGTAATAACAACAAAAACGTACATTTTGTTATATTTTTACTCAACCAATAATTAATTATTCATAAATTTATTTTGCAAAAACTGATTTTGAATTTGGAAATTAGCTAATTCTAACAGAAATTGTAATATGTTTTCATAAAATATTAAAAGATTATATCAATCAAAATTAATTAAGTTTTAAAATATATATACTTATACTGGATCCTTCTCTTGGATAAATCTTCTGTTTTATTATCACTGAGCAAACTGTACGTAAAAAACATTGCATCAACATTTAATGCTGTTTTAATACTCCAATAATGAACAATTCATTCAGTGGGTGGTTTTCTCGTTGGAATTTATGTGCAAATATAAGAATTATTACAATTTGTTATAAATGCTCTAAAAAGAGAATACGAGTATAATAGATCTAAGAGTGAAATAAATAAAGTTAATAGTATGGAATAGAAGGGAGTAGCGAGAGAATAGCGACGATGTGATGAGAGGTGATTTTTGGTAAACCTGATGAATTCTTTTCTTGGCGAGGAGAAGGGAGTTAACAGATTGGTGTGTTGTAAGTGTTGTTTTCCTTTGTTTTTTCAGAAAAATATTTTAATTATATTCTTCTCAATAATATTATTAATCTATAGATTTTGCAATGCTGTTTAAAAAAATGTACCCTTTATTACTTGCACAGTCTTTAATACTAATCTAATAAAATGAAGCCAATAAAATATTGACAACAATACATTTATCATTTGAGGTAAAATCCATTTCCTGTAAGTTTATCAATTTTATAAAGATAAGAAAACATAATACTATACAAAATTGTAAACAACCTTGCATATTTATTGAATCAATAGTACATTTCCACTGTACAATACATTTTTTTGCATTTTAGCAAGTTTTGTTAATAATTTTTTTTTAAATAGGAAAAAAATTATTTGCTATTTTAAAAAAAATTGCAAACATTTTGTAATTATTTTAAAATAATTGGAACTAAATTTTGAAGAAAAGATTTTATAATTATTATTTTTTTAATATGAAATAAATGGGCGGTGTCCTTATTGCAATTTCTAAGGTGTTCACGTCATATGAAATATCAAGGTATATTTTCCTCCATAAAGAATTATTTTTAAGAGCAACCATTGGCTCAGAATTGTTTTTACTTCGAGTAGTTTACATTCCTCCAAACGTTAACTTTACTATAGATCAAAAACATTGTGAGTCACTTGAAATCATATCAAGTCCCAACAATATTTTAATGTTTGGTGATTATAGTTTGTCAGCCTTCTGATTTAATGATTTATATGGAGTGAAAGCCATTTCTAACTGTTCTAAAACTAACATTATTGCTGATACTTTTTTTTTTTCATTTTCAAATAAATCACAAACAATCAAAGTTTAGTCAAAAAAACACCAATACAAACTAATATTTCAATAAAGCACTACCGAGTTTACAAATTGAGTATTCCCCTTACGTTTTTCCCTGTATGTTGGATATCAACAAATGAGGTGCATGCTTCCTCTAGTCACAATATAGTTCTAAGCAGTAATCTCACTTAGCACATTTAATCTTTTGCAAAATGAGTGAACCTCGCGCATCTAAACTGGCGGCGTCATTTCCAGTGGTGGTCCAACTTAATAACCTTTGATTTTATAATATAAATATTAATAATAACTATTAAATCGTGTTAATTTACTAATGATTATCATTGCTATATGTAATAATAATAATTAGTTTAAAATTCACAATACAAAATTTCCAAAACATAACATTTGAACAATTACAAAAATATCCAATACATTTATTTCATTTATTTTTGTATAAATAAGACGAAATTTATGTATAAAATTATAAGATTCTCACATATTGATAAAAATACATTGTACATTAAATTTAATATTTCACATAAGGAATAGCCCCAAATACTTCATAATAATTAATAATTTAACTTAGCGGTGATCATTTTAAATCGTATAAATGCTGATATTAGAAGCCTTCAAATAAACACATTTACAAAATGGCACACAATATTTCACCTTAAAGTTCGAAAATTATTTAGATCGTAGCATAAATACTGTTTTTAATAATTTAAATTAAACATCCCTTTACAGGTTATATTTGGGTTTCCTAATGACCGGGTTTGAGAGTCTCTCCATTTTGTGTTATTTTTGGGAGTGCGATTACTGCTTAGAATTATACTATGCTCTAGTCATTCTAACCCTATGATTCTAAGGCATTTTGAGGTTATGTAAATATGTTCTTAGAACATGACTCTCGTTACTGGCATTAGTAATATAGTAAATCTATTTTAAGATTTTTTTGGATCTGTTTATTTAGCCCCTAGCACGTCTACCATAGGAACCCAGCGTGACACCTTAAGCATGACACACATATTAATGAATTCAGTCCTCCGCAGCTTTCTATTACGCCCATTTTGCGTGAATTGTCTTTTCTAAAAGACAATTATGCCAATGGCCCCTATGGCTTGTGTGCTGGATTCATTAATAATGTTACGACTTTTTCCAGATGTCGGACTATAGTAGACATTCAGTACACCCTGATAGGGGATCCTTTAAATCTTATTTCAAAGTAAAACACCTTGGAGTTACATTGACTTCTGACTTAGGAATATTATTTCTAAAGAGTATCAACTGCTTGGCTTCATTAAACGTAACTAAACAAAGTTCCTTAACATCGGTATGATTATTTGATTGTATAATGCGTTAATACGTCCTCATTTAGAGAACTGTTCGTATGTATTGTCCCCCAATATTCATATTGATACAGTGGGGATTGAAAACATACAGCAAAAATTTGTTAAATTCCTGTCAATTCAATTAAATTATCTGGTACGCGCAGTGAACTAATGAGCAAGGTAAACATACCCAGTCTTGAGACTAGACGCAAACATTCTGAAATAATGTTTACTAAAAAATTGTTCTGAGTCCATTGACTGTACTGATCTATTGTGTGTAACACGGAAAGTAACTACTTTTCATTCCACATGACAGGCTTACGCACGTTATTCGGCTATGACTAAAATGTTGAGGAACTAGAATGAAATCATTAGTGCAATGAATTTCAATTTTTTTAATAGTTCTTGTTAAAGGATGAAAGGTACTCCTTTCAACGATCCTAGCTCAGGAAGCACGTAAAGAGCAACTAATCCAAAACAACTGGTCCAAATAATAAACGATATATATTTACCCACAAAAAAATACTCGATCAAAAACAAAATTATAAACAATTACAAAAAAAATTGTTATGAAAATTAACAGCAACCCAAGTAAACGGCGTCGACGGAGAGGCAGGTAGCACAGATGGTGGTTGCTCTATCATTTCTTTCGGATCATCTCTCCAGATTTATACACCGATTTCTTAGTAGGGAATAGAGGCTGTTCTTTGTGGCACGATTACTGATTTGCACCTCTTGGATTATTAAAATACCGACTAATGAGTTTTACGAGAAATGATTATCCATTCTCACGAAACGGATCGCCCCTTCATGGCTTTTGATAATCCGATTGGGTACAGTAGGTAAACGTGCGTTTGGGATAAACTCGTTTTAATTATTTACGAAAAATAAAATTGAAAATTTTATTGTTGTGACCGGCAATAAAATGTTTGCCGATATCATTCTGTAAACCGCTTTCGGCAAGCTCTCAAACAGTGATATTTATTTTATTTGTATTTCTTAATAAATTCTTCACTTAAAAATTTTTAATTAATAATAATAGAAAATTAAAACACTTGGTGAAACAAAAAAAAAACAAGTGTTTTAATTTCCTTTCATTATTATTTGCATATCTTTATTTATTGCTTTTTTAAGCTTTTATACATTATTTTTAAGTTTTAATGTGTTAATTTATTGTATTTTGTTTTTATTGGCCACCATCAATAAAGGATTATTATTATTATAAATTTTTAAGCAGAGATTTTGTATTTATTGTTTAGAATTACAAATATAATACACTTACCCTAATTTCCCAACAAACACCTTCCAGCTCCTCCTCTTTCGTAAGAATGCCTGTTCCAGATGCCAAGCTCACACCGACAAGTGCAAAGAATGGGCGGGAATCACCGAACAATATCCTAATAAAGATAAATTATTCACATTAAAAATCCAATTAGATTGAAATTCTTCACGAAAATACACAGACATAAATTTGAAAGATTTAATTTAATTTATTTTACGGAAATCTCCTCTCTACAAAATGATAAGCATTTAAATAAATCACCACAAATAATAAATACAGTCATCTCAGAAACATCCACTGACATATAATCACCCTAACCAGACATTATCATACATCTATTCATAACATACTTTAATCATAACTCATCTTCAAAGCTAAACAATGGCAGAAAGACCTCAGGTTGATAGCCTATGAAAGGACAACCTCAATTTATATACCGTATTATACTATACAATACTGTACTTAATATGATGTTAAAGTCCCTTGAATAAAGAATAATACACAAATAAGTCAACTTTATCCTGTGGTTTGACAGTTAAAAATTAAGAGTGGTACCGTAATCTCAGTGGTACTAACAATAATAAAGACGTGCTCAATCAATATTGAATAAATGCACATATAAATAAATAAATATAGGAACTATATAAAAATCAAATATAAAACAAAATATGTTCTATAATGTATCACAGATGTTATCCCAGCAAAAGTAAATGCAAAAGCAATGTATTACAGATAAATGTCAAACACACGATTAAAATAAACACTACAACACTTTACTTTCAATATTTTATTATCTAAGTGTATAAATGCACTTTTTTTTGTTGACGAATTGTGTCTAACGTAACAATTGCAGATCTTTAGAATAATCACTTTCTGCGTGTGATAAATGGTTATTATTATTATCATTATTGTTATTGTCACTAATATTATTATTATTTTGTTTTTTTTCATTTTTTAATCAATTGTTGGACAAACTGTTTCAATCAAATGCTGTCCAGTTTTACATGAAATCAGTTGAAAACCTAAATTAAACCTAAGTACAAGATCTCATAACCTCGACACCCAATACTGGTAAAAGAGGATAAGATTAAGAAAGAAAGAAAGTACAAGATCTCATGCTGAGCTAGCCACCTCCATTTAACTAGCCCCCCACTTCAACAAAGAATTTTAAAAAACAATGCAGCATAATGCACTTCTTATTACCGTAAGAATCTTTTTTTGGACCCCTTTGGTTTTGCAACAAAAAACAAATTTTTGGTGGGGGGCTGGCAGCACGGATAGCCAGCCCCCTCACCTAGAATATATTAACTAAATTGGAAAAAACTAAATTTTGCACTAATAATACACTTTCAAAAAATGTTAATGACATTTTTAGTACCTACCCCAATTTCGAGAAAAAAATATTTTACAAATATTTGTCGTTTGCAAATGACATTTGTTCATGAAATAGTTAATGATTGATATTTATTTAAATAATACTCAAACTATGTACTTTATTTTATTTAGTCTTATATAACATCGTTATATGTTCCTCTCTACTTCTCAGTGTGAGGCGATTGTTTGTCCTGTGTATATTTTTCTCCATATTTTTCTGTTTTATGTGAGTTTTCGGCTCCTTCCCATTTTATTCCTTTTTTTCTCTAACTCTTCTCTTATTTAGTCATTCCATTCCTTTCTTGGTCTACCTTTTTGATTTTTGCCTGGAGTTCTTGATTCATTGATTCATATATTCTTCTTATGTTTCTTTCTTCTCCCATTCTACAAAAATGACCGTACCATCTCATTTGGTTTTCTTTTATTTTTTTGTCTATTGGTTCTATTTCCAGGTTCTCTCTAATTACCTCGTTTCTTACTCGATCTGTTATTATTTTATTATCTATTTTCCGTAGAAATTTCATTTCTGCTGCGTTTATTTTCATTCGATGTTTTTTTGTTGTCGTCCATGTTTTGCAGCTGTATATCAGTGTTGGTCTTACTACTTTTTTCACAACTTCTGTTTTTGTCTTTTTTGATATCTCTTTTCTGTTTAGGAACTATAGCCATGTTGTCCGCAAATACCATCTCTACTATTTTTGTTTCTTTCATTTTCCAATATCCTATGTTCAGTGGTTTCATGTGTTTCTTTGCTTCTTTTATTGCTCTATCTAGTGTAATTCATATTCCTCGATTCTTCATTATTAGTTCTCAATATATTTTTGTACCCCGACACCAATTGGTAAAAGGGGACATCGATTATATATATATACAGGGTGGCGCAAGATTACGATGAAGTCCAATATCTCAGTTATTTAGAAATTTACAAAAAAATATTACTGACATAATTTGTAGCTACTGTAAAACTTCACATTTTAAAATTAGTTTCATATTTACAGGGTGCCCAATAATGACGTGACGTATCAAACATATGATTTTTTAAATGGAATGCTATATTTTTATGTAGATTTTAGATTCTACGTTTAAAATTAATCATTTTCGACATAAGGTTTATTAGGTCAATTTTCAATATTTTAAAAGTTATAAACAAATTAATGTTGAAATCAATAGAAGTTTAGAGTCTTATTTTTCAAAATTGAAAAACGATGTAAACTTTCTGTTAACGCAATTTAATTGAAAAAATGCTTAATAATATAAGGAATAATCGTTTGTTACCATAAAGCAAGTGTTGTGTACAGGGTGAAACAATACGCAAAAAGATTTTTTTCTTTTTTCACTTAAATGGAACACCCTATATTTTTTACACTATTTTGATAGAAAATTGGTTGTTCTTTAATTTTTGTATAATAAACTATACCCCTATCTGTTACCGTTTTTCAACAATTTCAATTCAAAGTAGAAAATTATAAGTTTCGCTTATAATCTATAATTTAAGTAGGCTATAATTAAAACAAATGCAATTCATAATCGTTTTCTGACATTTAATAACATACTTACTTCCTAACCTAAAAGGATATTCAAATGACAATCGATATTTAAAGGCGCATGCAAAATATAAAGAAAATAGTTGCACGACGATTATTTAGCGAGTTATAATGGTTATTGGGACACATTTTTTAAGAAAAAAATTGTAAAATGTTTGATTTAAAAAAAATGATGTGAGTGCGTGAAATAAATACATAAAAATGTTAATACTAACAAAATATAATGATATAAGTATTTTATTATTTCACTTAGTATCTATTTTCGATTTTTCAGCCAACATGAATTGTTTAAATAAATCAATTTAACAAGCTAATAGGAATATTTTAAATATTTTTCGAATAATAACCAGAAAATATAGTTGTTGTAAGTCTTTAACAATTAAACTAATCATTTATTTAAGAAGTATATTTAACTGCACCAATGTTACAAAATATAACGTAAAATGTACTTTACTTACTAAATATGATATTAAGCGTAACTTTCACAATTAAATAAATTAGTTGTTCTGGCACAGCCCACTTTGGTTAAAAATTCTATACCAAATTTGTATTTGAGATTAAATATCTCAAAAACGGTAAACGGTAGCTATTTAATATGTTATATAAAAAATAAAGAGTGACCAATTTTCTATTAAAATAGCATAAAAAATATAGGGTGTTCCATTTAAGTGAAAAAAGAAAAAAATCTTTTTGCGTATTGTTTCACCCTGTACACAACACTTGCTTTATGCTAACAAACGATTATTCCTTATATTATTAAGCATTTTTTCAATTAAATTGCGTTAACAGAAAGTTTACATCGTTTTTCAATTTTGAAAAATAAGGCTCTAAACTTCCATCGATTTCAACATTAAATTGTTTATAACTTTTAAAATATTAAAAATTGACCTAATAAACCTTATGTCAGAAATGATTAATTTTAAGCGTAGAATCTAAAATCGACATAAAAAATATAGCATTCCATTTAAAAAATCATATGTTTGATACGTCACGTGATTATTGGACACCCTGTATATATGAAACTAATTTTAAAATGTGAAGTTTTACAGTAGCTACAAATTATGTCAGTAATATTTTTTTGTAAATTTCTAAATAACTGAGATATTGGACTTCATCGGAATCTTGCGCCACCCTGTATATATATATATATATATATACTATATTTTTGTTATTTTTGTATGTGGCCTTGATTATTCTAATCATTTTCTTCTTAACTCCTCTTTTTTCTAGTTCAGGCCATACATCTATTCTTCTAATCCTATCGAAGGCTTTCTCTAGATCCACAAAGCATATGTGTAACTCTTTGTTTTTCTTTATAAATTTCTCACTAATTTGTCTCAGTGAGAAAATTAGATCTTACGTGCTCCTTCCCTTTCTAAACCCACACTGATTGTCCTCTATTGTTTTGTCTATTATTTCTCTTACTCTTTTGTCTATTATTCTCTCCATTATCTTCCCGGGTACACTTGTAAGTGTTATCCCTCGGTAGTTTTTGCAGTCTCTTATGTCTCCTGTTTTGTAAATTGGCAGTACAAGTAACTTTCATACAAACACCCCTCTCGAAAAAATACTTATTTTCCATATCCACACTTCCTCAAAATGAAAGATGTTTATAAGATTGTTAAAAGTACATGGAATTCCATTAAAATATTTTATAATAATGCACCCACTGTTCTCTATCGAAAAATGTTAGAAGCAATTTTTACCATACAGGCATCCCTTACTAAAAAAAATAATTATTTTTCATGTTCTAACTTCCCCAAAATGAAAGATGTTTATAAAATTCTTAAAAGTTCATGTGATTCCATCAAAATATTTCATATTAATGCACCCTGTATGCATTATCGAACAACGTTAGAAGCAATTTTTACAGTCATCCCCTACTCGAAAAATTATTTATTTTTTATGCTCGAATTTTTTGAACAATCATTTATTTCATTTTGCTGAGACGCATGAAGCCAGTCAGAATAACAAACAAATAGCTATAGTGTCATTATTATCAATGTAGGTGTTGTCTATAAAAGAGTACAAAGAAAAAGTGAAACAAACCAAGTGTTTTAATTTCAATTAAATCATCATGAATTAATTCAAAAATGTTTCACCACGGGTTAAGTGAGAAATTAATTAAACATATAAAATGGTGTTTGTTTTAGAAATTGGTTTGTAACAATTAATAATTTTATAAATAATATTAATTTTAGGAAAGTATTAATACCCAATTATTATTATTATTATTATTTTTTAATCTCTGTTTAATTTTTCGAGTAGGGTGTGACTGTGAAAATTGCTTGCAACATTGTTCGATGGTGCATAGTGGGTGCATTATTATAAAATATTTTGATTTAATTCCATCGACTTTTAACAATTTTATAAACATAATTAATTTCGGGGAAGTTGGAAAATAAAAAATAATTAATTTTTCGAGAGGGGTGTTTGTGTGAAAGTTACTTGTGAAGTTTTTATATAGTGCATTGTAAGGACATAGTTCGAGTATTATTTAAGTGAATTATATTAATCATTAACCATTTTATAAACAAATGTCATTGTGCAAACGGCGAAAATATCGAAAATATTTTTTTTCTCGAAATTGGGGTCGGCACAAAAAATGTTATTGATACCTTTTGAAAGTGCATTATTAGTGCATAATTTAGGCATAGTTTTTTATCGATTTAGTTAATATATACTAGGTGGGGAGGCTGGCTATCCGTAGCACCAGCCATAAAGAGTGCATTATTTTTTTTTAATTTTTGTTTAAGTGAGGAGGCTAGTTAAATACCCCTGTGAAGTTGGCCCCCCAACTTTCCAATTTCATAAAAATTATTGAAATTCTGGTGGCCCCCCATATAGTTCTAAAGTTCCCTATACAAATAAAAAATAGTTCTGCCCTTTTAACCCCTTAAAAATCAAATTGAATTTGGGGGGTGCGGTTGGGTATGGGCGTGGGGCAACTTCACACTCACTTTATTTTAGAATGCTATAACTACTTTATTATTGACTTTAGAGCAAAAATTCATTAGAGTAAATTGATAGAACTCTTTGGGGGGCAAACAGAACTTTGGTCAAATTAAAAAAAAAATGGTGATGTGTCCATCATAGTACTTTCCCCAGTGAATACGGTCAAATAAGTTTCTGATTGAAAATTTAATAAGAAAGCAAAATGATTAATAGAAAAAATTGATTGTTGTCTTTCAAAGTTAAAAAGCCGAGTATTTAGAAGAATATTATAATTAAGTGTGTTATCTCTTACCTTACAATGTGTTGAAATCATCTATCCACACTCTTCTTCATTTTTTATTTAAAACTTTGCGAATGTGCTGAATACGGCGGCACTTTGACGTTTTATTTGTCATTAAAATAATTATTTTAAAAATTTATAAAAAGAAAACCGGAGGTCCTGCAATAAAAGTTTTATAACAGAAATTATTTATTTTCCGAGATCTAAAACTTTTATTTGAAACATTTTTCTATCCGAATTAAAAAATGAAAAATTGCTAAGAGTAAAGTTGCACTTAATGAGTTTTGATTCTAACCAAAAGCTTTTCAGATCATTCCACTGTTATATAAAGCTTAGATATAAAGTTTGGTCTTAATCCATTTAGCCGTTTATGCGCTATCGCGGAAACACACAGACACACACACAGACATTTTTCAAAACTCGATGGAATGGACTCAGGGGACCTCAAAACGTGCATATTTGTTGAAATTGGCAGTTCGAAAATTTTCACGATCACAATACTTTCCCTTGGACAGGGGTCCGGGGAAAGTAAAAAATACTACTCTCAGACTTCTTAATAATTGATCCGGGGGTTTTTAAATTTTTGTAAATGTGATTAGAGTTCTGTTTGCCTCCCTACGAGTTCTATAAATTATTCTTATGAATGAATTTTCTATTATCAATAATAAAAAAGTTCTGGCCTCTCAAACTTTTTTCTAATTAATAAATCAAAGTCCGTGGGGGATGTTTTTTTTTAATTTTTGTAAGTGTGATTAGAGTTCTGTTTGCCCCATCCACAGAGTTCTATCAATTACTCTAATAAATTTTTGCTCTAAAGTCAATAATAAAGTAGTTATAGCATTCTAAAATAACATGAGTGTGAAGTTGCCCCCCCCCCCCCCCTCTAATTCAATTTGATTTTGAAGGGGTTAAAAGGGCGGAACTATTTTTAATATGTATAGGGAACTCTAGAACTATGTGGGGGGCCACCAGAACTCCAACAATTTTTATAAAACTTAAAAGTTGGGGGGGCAACACAGGGGTTAGTTAAACGGAGGTGAGCTAGCCCTCATCGCCATAGCTGATGTATTTTCAAGGGGTGAAAAGTTCCACACTTTTTTTTTGCAAATAGAGAAGGAAGCGAAAATAGCTTTGAAGACCATACTAGATTAACACCCCCAGCAGATTTTGATTTAATCTTTTTTTAAGTCAAACTCAACTGCGTGAATCGCTCCCCAGTGACAATGTTAAACATATTTATCACTGTAATATATTGTAAAATTATTTATTTATTTAGTCTTATATAACATCATTATATGATCCTCTCTACTTCTCAGTGTGAGGTGATATTGTAAAAAACATTCCATAAATAAATATATTATTATTAATATTAAATCTGTATTTGTGAATAAGAAATAATAAAATGAGATAACTGTAATTTCGCTAATAAAATATGCAATTAAACAAGTTTAACAAGTTTTCTATTTATTCACAGTTCAGTCAATTGAAAAGAATCCTGCTCTTCCCCACTTTGTTATTCATATATTTAATTACAGAAAATTCCAGTCAACATCAAATCAAAACAAACATCTAATTTTTTATCTTTATTTAACACATTCGCTGCAACTTTGAATATTACGGTTGAATGAACCAAGCAATAGCAGGTTAATCTGATTAAAGCCTGTGGCAGAAGACATATTAAAACACAAAAGTAAATCCAACACAAAGAATTTAGAGGTCATGAGAAACAAAGCCATTATAAAACATTTGCCAATCAAATGTTTATTCCCATTCAATTAACAAATCCTTTGTGAATATGTGTACTTTCTTTTATCAGTAAATTACTCATGAACACTTCTTTGTTGCTGCAAAATTATCATCAATTGTTCTTTTTTAATATGTACAGCATTAAATGAAATGTTGAAAGCTAACAAAAAAACAGAAAACAAGTCAACAAAAAAAAAAATAAGTGAAATAAAACTAAACAATCAAATATAAATATTTGAATTAAATTCAATTAAAGATAACTTTCTTATCTGACCTTTATTCAGTTTTGCATAGTAGGAAATATTTTCCATTTGTATAAATTCCCATATTTCTCACTCTTATAACATTAAAAATATACAGAACTTATTTACACGGGATTATTTATTTATTTAACGGAATATACCATTTTTACAAATATAAGACATACATGTAAAATGCAATAAATTTATATGTATTACTAATTTTAAATACAATAGTAAACACTTTGAACGCAAATAAAACATTTTCCCTATATACATTACTGTCCATAATAAAAGTAAATAAAAATTGTATTGTGATTACATCACTTTTAATAGTTACAATATTAATTAAATAAAATTCATTAACATCATCACCTGATGTTGCCACTGTGTGGCGAAACATTTGTTGTGAGACAATAAAATATAATTTTTGAAACTATACATGTCATTGTTTTACTCTATCTATACAAATCCTATTCGAATATAAGAAGTAAAATTATGTTGTATTCTACAGTTGTTTGCTACAATCTTAAGAAAATAACTAAATTTAAAACAATGACAAGAACTAGATATATACAGGCGGAAAGACCTTCGGTCATTAGCCATTTCATGTAATATATGTGAATATAAATCTACAAATCCATTATAAATAATTATCTAAACTATGTATAATGTTACATGAATAAAGATGTTTAGTAGTAACTAAATTTACACATTCAGATGGTTCTACCAGTCGAATAAGTGGTGCGATATTCACATACAAGAAGTGAATGTTGCATAAGTGATGCGATATTTACATACAAGAAGTGAATGTCGCAACAGTGATGCGATATTCACATTCAACAAGTGAATATTGAAATCTATTATTTTATTATAGCCAACAATCAATCAGAACCGATTCACAATTGCCTATAAACGAAAATGAGAAAGATGAATCATACGGTTTACATGTAAACATTCATAATCGTTCAGGAAGGATTCCTATTGCCTTTCTGTTTACAAATCATTTCAATTCCGTCCTCGCATGATTGTAAACAAAATTGCTTCTTATTTATGCAAATAAATCCGACACCTGGAAGGTTATAATGATTCAAGAGAAAAAAATAGAAGATTTATGCAAATCTTCTTGAAACTCTCACCTTTTTGCTGCCTTCTTCCTCAATTCGGCCGCCAAACTGTTCGTGACCCTGTTGAGGACGTTGTCGATGAGGATCCGGCGGGCGTGCAGCCCGACCTGGACGCCGACATTCCTCAGCGCGAAGGTCCTGTTCACCAACTGGGTCTGGGGGCCCGGCGGGGCCGCTGCTGGCTGGGCTACATTAATTTTATCGGTAATATTGGTGGTGTTGAAGTCCCTCTTGCAGATGTGCCTGACGTAGGTCTGACCATGTCTAAATAATCGCGTGCCGAGGGCCCGTATAGACATCTTGGGCGGCACCCCGAGTTAACTTCTTAAAACACGAGAAATTCACGCACTGTTTAGCGTCGGATACGTTGCGGATGATCAACAAACTCGTCCTCCTCGACTGACATTTCGCGGAATCGGATTATCGGCCATTGTTATTTTTGTTACACAACAATCGAGCTAAGACGCACCTGTCAATAAGCGAAAACATGTTATTTACTGCTAATTTAATTTACATTACACAAAAAATACAATTTATTATTTAAATAAACAACATAAATTATTTTATTCACAACAAAAATAATAAAACAAGCACATATTTAAGTAAATACGTTTTAACATTGCATTTGCAAATAATCGTACGTCGTAGTTCGAACCCACTCTTATTTGTATGCATCACTATTTTCGTAATTTATTTGGCACCAAAAACCGCATTTTTGTGCATTTACATAAAAAACAAGTTATTAATTACTCTCATTCGCAACATTTCAACAGAAATTATTAAAATTCAACAGTAAATTTTTTCTGAATTTAAAATCCACTTTGTTATTGTAATAGTTATTTTCAAAATTATCCCTATAATAATCATAAATTATTTTATTATTAATAATTTGATTTTTTCTTACGATATTCTTTAATGAATTAATTAAATTTTAATTTTAAAAGTTTAAACAATTATTTATTGCGTCTGGCGATGTATGCAATCTAATATGCAATGTTATGTAAACACACATACATAGAGATGTATAAAATATAGTTAATCAAAATGATCAATAATATTAAAATAAATTGATTTTTCATATGATATTCTTTAAAGAATAAATTAAAAATTTACTTAAATTTCATTTACTTTACACAAATTACTTTATTGTGCAAAGTTGTGCAAACCCAGATTCATAGAGATATATTAAAAATTTAAAACATTCACTATCAAAATCATCCAAATATAATTAGAAATGAAGAAAAAAAAACGCGAAAAACATTGATAAATACTAAAAGGAGCAATAAACAATGCTAATAAATAATGTAACGAAAATATACAAAATATTAAATTTACAAAAAAAGACAAAGAAAAAATACAGTCAAAAAGACCAATGGTTGATAGCAAGTTTTACATTTTTAAAATATTTATTTATTATTGCCATTATTGTAAACAAAATAAAACTTGGCGGTAAAAACATTGTTATTATTATTAAATAACTTTAAGAACCTTCCAAATACAAAAATAAATAAAGAATAAAACAAAAAATGGAAAATACTACAAATATATTCAGCAAAAGACAATGCTTGTTCGAATAAAATAAATATTCATTTAAAACAATTACACAATTATCCTTTGTAATGTATGCAACCAATTATGCAACATAAGTATACGCATACATAAAAATATACTCAAAATATTAAATTCACTATCAAATTATCCAAATACAGGAAAATGAAGAATAAAACCCAAAACCATAATGAAAAACACTAAAAAATGTAATAAAGAATACTAATAAAAAATTAAGAAAATAATTTCACTATTAAAATATTCTAAACACAAAAAGAAATGATGAATAAAATACAGGAAAAAATACAAAATGACTACAAATGCAATCAGTTAAAGACAATGCTTGTTTGAATATTAAATATTCATTTAAACAGTTTTCATATTTTTCTTTATTATGACTATAGATGTAGTATATAAAGATTTAATTCTAAATCTATGATTACGACCTTTCAATATATGCAACTAAATATAAACGTAATGAAAAGACACATAATAGAGATATACTGAAAGTATAAAAAATAAATTTTGTATCAAAATCATCTATTACAAATGCATTCAGTTAAAGACAATGCTTGTGTGAATATTAAATAAGCATTTAAACAGTTTTCATATTTTTCTTTATTATAACTATAGATGTAGTATGTAAAGTTTACATACTAAATCTATGATTATGACCTATCAATATATGGAACCAAATATACATCGTAATGAAAATACACATACATAGATATTTACAAAATGTAAATATGTATGTATATGTATAAAAATGTAAATGTATAAAAAATAAATTCTGTATCAAAATCGCCGAAGTACAGGATGAAATGAAACTAAAAAACAGAAGAAGGTATTAAACATAGTATTAAGGAAATCTAATAAAGAATGAAATGAACAAAATACAAAAAATAAATCCACTATTAAAATCATCCAAACACAAAAAAAAAGAATGAATTTTGTATTCGTCAGAAGAATAACACGCGAGAAAAATATTGAAAATAACTACAAATAGATTTAGCAACAGAGAATGGTCATTGGAATAAATTCAATATTGCAATGAATGCAACCAATTATGCAACGCTAATGAAACACATTCATAGAGATATATTGAATATAAAATTTTGGCAGTGAATTTACTACCAAAATTTTCGTAATTCAAGAAGAAATGAAGAATAAAATGAAAAAAAAAATACAATGGAGAATTTTACAAAGAGTAATGAAAATGAAATGAAAAAATTCACTATTAAAATTATCTAAACACAAAAAGAAATGAATAATAAAACACAAGAAAAAATAGGAAATAACTACAAATATATTCAAATATATTTAGCAAAAAAGAATGCTTGTTCGAATAAATAATATTTAATTTAATTAATAAGTTTACACAAATTCTTTTTGTGACGTTGCAATATATACAACCATATATACAAGTTAGGCAACGCAACAATAGAGTTTTACTAAATATATAAATTATTAAATTGACTATCAAAATCATTGGCCGATAGCCAATTCCTACAAGAATATTGTTTAAAGTTTAAATAAATTGTCAAAAATGTGAAAAAATGTTAAACCACACTTGTAAGAAATAAAGATGATAAATATATATATATATATATATATATATATATATATACTATAAATAGACTCAGCAAGAAACAATGCTTGTTTGAATGAACTAAATGTTAATTAAAAAATGTACACAATTTTCTTTCTGAAGTTGAGTTGTATGCAACCAAATACGTAATGTAATGCAAACACCCATACATAGAGATGTACAAAATATATATAAAATAATGATTTCACTAGCAAAATCATGCAAATACAATAGAAAATAATCAATAAATCTTTTCACAATCGTAAAAGTCAATTATTGTTTGACAACACTATCTTGCAGAAGTAGAAAATCATCTTAAGAATTATTTAAATTATTGTTTTTAATAATACATATAAACTAACTTTCTTTTATATCTTAAGAATAGAATTTTAATAAAGAAATAATAATTTATTATAAATTAAATAATGATTATTGTTAATAAGTACTTTTTTGAGATTCATGCACTACACTAACAACTCCTTTACTATTAAATTTTGAACAATAATTTTATACTGTCAATAGAAAAGAGTATTCATTCAGCTGGTGCATGGACCTATTAATATAAAACTAATATATTAATAGGTCCATGACCTAGTCACAGTTATTTAATAAATTGAATAAAATTGTTTTGAAAATAATTAATGAATTATTTCCACATTTAGCTCTGTGATATTTTTTACTTACTTTACGCAAGTACTATACACAAATCCTCACTAAACCAATATTTGCCCAAGAAGTAATTGTTTTAATGTGTATTTGTCTTAAGTACTTGCGTAACATAAGTCAAAAAAGTCACAGATAAAATGGAAATAATTTATTTTCAATTTTTTTTTATTAATTTATTTAAATAACGGTGACCAGGTCATGGACCTATTAATATAACATTAATATATTTAGTGTAGTCGAAAATACGATATTTCGATGACTAATAGCTTAGCTTATAAAAGCATTGCAAGGGTAATAGCAATATGCTCTTAAATTATGCGCATCTTGTTGCAGGAATAAAACATTCATTGCTTTGAAGACAGTTTTTCCACTCTGCTTGGACAGTCAGAGGAATTAATCGATCTCAATGAACCATCAATAAATTGTAACGGAATATGGAATGTTCAATTTCAATGTAAATATAGCTTTACGGTTATGGTTACGTTTTTGTGGAAGGTGTGTGAAACGCAAAAGCATATTTAGGCCTCGTTAAAACTCTAATTCACCTCACACTGAGAAGTAGAGAGGAACATATAACGATGTTATAATAGACTAAATAAATAAAACTCTAATGCATCCTCCCTTTAGGGTATCTGAAAACCATTTCTCAACAATATAGCAAGTATATCTTAATGCGGGACTAATTTATGAAAGGCATAAAAATTTCAATAATAATAGTAGAATAGTGTCTTTCATCATGTATTATTCATTTTTATTTATATCGGTATTTGGATTGTCCTAAAGGTTTTCTAAATTACATTTTTGTATATTTCATTTCATTTTAAATAAGTGTAAATAAATATATATAATATACACAACTTAAAAAAATATATAACGATAGAGTAATAACAGGTATAATTTAAAATATAATGACTATTAGGTTTCATAATTGGCACCTTGGAATATACACATCTTGATGTGAACAAAAGTACTACCGCCCGTCTTTCCATCTTCACGTCTGCGCCGATCCGTAAGTACCCGCAGGAGGCCTGTACAAACGAGGCAGGGACAACAGTTGTAGCGAATTGAAGGCGTACTTCTTCACGTTTATGTTCTTCATTGTGTTTTCTCTCCTGCATCCCTCACTGAAACAAATTTTTGTTTAAAAACAAAAAACTGATGCTAAAAATGTGCAGATTGATTACCTTCTAATACAATCTAGTGCTCTCTGAAATTCGTGCTCTGCTAAGTGATATTCATCTACTAAAATTTGACACTGCTCCAAAGTTACGGCCATTCCAGTTCGGTCTTTTGCACTTTTACAACTTGTAAACCTTAAGCCTAAAAATATAAAAATTAATATTATTTGATAAAGCTTCTACATAGCTATACATTGTTATTAAAGTAATGAAAACATTTTTTATTTTATTTATTTAGTCTTATATAACATCGTTATATGTTCCTCTCTACTTCTCAGTGTGAGGTGAAAACATTTTTTAACTTAGTATAACTGAAGTTTTTTTTAATGACTATAGTTTAGACATCATTAAGGACCGATTCAGGGATAGTGGAAAACGTAACGGAAGCGGATTGTATACAGGAAGGCTGAAAGACCCCTTCCAGGGCGATTATGTACCGATATACGTAAATCCTATGATTCATCTTTCCCGCTTCCATTTCTAATTTCTGGACTATTGTGAATCGGTCCTTCATTATCAAATTAATACTACACTAAATATAATAATACCTAAGCAGCCTTAAAAATTTTATCATTTAAAAAAATGTTAATTTTGTTAATATCTTTTAATTTCCTAATTAGACTCCTCTAATCCCCAGAAAATTTAGTTATGCCTGTCTTGTAATGGCAGTGATTTAGTTTTGAAAGAAAAAGAAAAAAAATGGAGTGAGTGGAAAAACACAAAGTTGGTCAATTTTGCCCAGCAATAATAATAATAATAATCATCTTTATTGCAACAGATTTGCAAGATCATTACAAGGCAAATGTAAGTAATTTAGGCCATCGCATTAGCCATAGCCAAATATTGATAGGCCAAATGGTCTATAAGCCATTTTATAGACTTAGATCAATCTTTTCTTATGTACCAATTGAAAATATACAAAAAAATCAGACATTTTTTTTTTCTTTATCTCCTGTTCGTACAGTCTATTGTGTATTTCTAATAACTTCAATAAAGATGTTTTGTTGGCAACAGTGGAAAATACTCAAAGTCAATCCCTTCTAGTGTACCAATCGGAAATGTAAAAAAACATTGATTGTCATTATCCTGATCCTGATGGCGATTTTTGTTGGAGATTATGATATAGCCTATGTAGCTCCATGAGCCACAATGGATCTTTGGTCGCGGTGGAGGGGCTGTCTGTACCCATTCATATAGAATATTATTATGTAGCTCCATAGGAGTTCCTATTTTGTGAAACTTTGAAGGAAATCCTTCAAGAGCCAATTCTTAGATTACCCCCGATTAAATTTTTTCTCCAAAACAAATGTCAATATTATTATCCTTTATTGTGGCCTGATGGACTTCCGAAACACTTTAACAAACTTCTCATTTGGGGAATTTTATCATGAAGGCAATAAAAAAGACAGCATTTCTCTCCATTTAGCTTTCCATGGTCATTTTCACTTAAGTTAAAATCCCCTGTGAGAGTCTGTGTATTTTATGATTTTACTTATACGAAAACAACTAAAACACACAATTAAAAATGTTGCTTTTCATATTTAGTTCTCTTATTAATTCTTAATTATTTAATATATTCTAAAAATAAATATGTGTAGAATGTCATATTTATTATTTGTTTGGGTAATTACAAAAAAAACCTTTATTGGCATTCCCAAAAAAAAAAAAAAACACATTACTACAATTATTCAAATTAAATTTACTTTCTTTTCTGCTTTTCCCACTCTATCCTCCTCACAATCTTCACGCCTGTCCCATCCTCTCTCATCCAATCCTCTATTCTCTTCTTTCCACTCGTCCATTTCTCCAACATGCCCTTACACTCCTCCCCTAAATGATCCCATGTATCCATTCCGCTGTCACACAACACACATTTCACATATCCTTCTCCCATCCATACTTTCCTACCTTTCTCCTCTAACTCACACCTAGCTCTAGCCAACCCCCTCTTTTCACCTAAACACAGATCCTTTCTGACCAGGTATGCAGGTATTCTTTGTTGAACCTGCCACCTTTTATATAAGGGGTTGTACTGGCTCTGCCTAATGTCCTTCTGTCTTTCTTGCTCATCCACTTCCTCCCATTTTATCTTCATCCATGCTGCCACATCCACTCCTGCTTCCAACCATTCCTTCTCCAGCACTTCTGACACTCCAGCTTTTTCATACATACTTTTTCTTTCTTTCCTCCATTCACTCTCCGATACGCCTACACACGTTTTCCACACCTCTTTCACTATCCTTTCTTCACTTAAGCCTACCACTTTCATCTCAAATCTCGCAACTCGTCCATTGCCTCAACATGCATACACTTTCTATTCAATTCCTGAATAGAACTCCCACTAGGTGTTTCAGGAACGTTACATGCTCTCTCTCAATACTTTCATACTTTTTCGTTCCCCATACTTCAGCTCCATACATCAAGATCGGCCTCACACACGCATCCCACATTTTACACGTCAGTATAACATTCCCTTCCAGCCATTTTTCCCATTTCTCTTTAGCCATTTCCCACGCTTTCCTTGCCTTACCTTTCATCCAACTCGCATGCTCCTTATATCCACCACTCGCCTTGAACACAAAACCCAAATATTTAAATTCCTTCACTTTTTCAATCACTTCTCCCTTTGTGTAATTAATTAATGTACCATATGATCAAGAACTTTTCTCTTCTAGAGTGATTTGATTTTTTTTTTATTTTACATATTGTTCGTATCAGTGAATATAAACAAATAAAACGTCACTTGTGTATAGTATAACATAATCTACACATTACTTTTTTTGAAATTAAACAAATTCAAAGCACTCTAGAGAAGAAAATTCTCGATCTCGATGGTGATGATTTTTTTTTTGTTTTACCTTTCATCTGTCTGCATATTTGAGCCGCCAGATGTAAGACTTCCACATTTTTCGACTTTTCATTATGAACCGTCATCTTCAAAGATTCCATCAGACTCGAAACGGGTTTAGTTTGAGCCGCGCTCGAAGACATCCTTCCGTTGTACAAAGGTGGCTCCGGCATGTTCAACTTCCTGTACCGCAGGTAATACTCGTTCAACCGCTCGAAATTATCGATGTTCGACCTCTCCTGCGGTTTAGTCGCCCCGATACTTTCAGCAAGAGTGGCCCGCTCGTTGATTCCAATGTTGAAGAAAACCGGAGTCACGTGGAAAGTGACGTTCTGCCGCGTGGGGATGAGTGAGTAGAGTGCATCAGGTACTGGTAGAGAGACTGTCAGGGCGTTGCGGCTTCCCGTTACTTTCGGGAGGGGTTGGGGTTCGGAGGATGCTGGACTCGGCGAGCGGACTAGGATGAACATGACTGTTCGCAGATCCTCGATGGCAACGGACATATCGCCCCACATGTCGATTTCGTTGCCGTGGTAACTGAGTAGGCCTTCGAAGGTCGCGAGTGGTCCGAGGGCGCTTAAGCAGGTGACGAAAGCTGGGTCGGGCTTATGGCACCAAAGTCTTGTCATCAAAGCAGCCACCAGCGAAGTCAACTATTTGAAATAATTATACAATATAAATGGGTTAAATGGTTTAATTAATGATAATCGGGGTTATTCTGTAACGGAAATGTTAAGTTTGCTTTTTGAGATAATTGCAGTATTATATTTTTGACTGTTCATTTTTCTGTTTGTAACCCTTCTGGTAGCGCCCCCTACCAGAACTTGAAAAATACTTCCAAAATTGTTTCAAAACCAATTTCATTAATATTTTTTTTGGTAAAAGCCCAGAACATCACCCACTCCTCTAATTTTTTTTTTAAACTCCTTTCTAATAAGAAAAATTCTTTGGAGTTTATGAGCTGAAATGTGATGATTGCAATGCAATATATATAGGGCAGACAGGCAGGTCTTTTAAAATTAAGACTTAAAGAGAAATGATATTTTAAATAAAAAACAAACAACCTCACCAGAAGGGCATTGGACCACCTCACCGGAGCATTAAACCTCCCACCCGGAATTCTTAGATTAAGGTAGTAAGAAATTATTTTTTAAGAGTCTACAGTCGTCAGTGGAATAAAATACAAGTGTGCACTTGCTCTTTTATCAATATTCCACGAAAAGATACTCAACGGGTTTTGCAAAACATTGTATTGCAAATAATCACTTTTTTCAATATAAACGACTGTAAAATATTACATACTGGTAATAAGGGATTAAAAGCATTAAGTTTAAGCGGTGTAAAGCAGCTAAATTCATGTTGCAAAGGTGGAAGATGTTCTAAGCTTTAGCCTTTTTTTTTTTTAAAGCTCTAGGAATTATAGTTATTGAGATACAGCCGGTAACCTTTTCTATTTGCACACGCGGTACATTATTTTTATCATCAGTCTAAACAACTTTTATAATAGACACATATATACATAGAATGTTAGTTTGTGTTATAGTTAGCATATGTATATATAAAGTAGATATGCCAATAAAGGTCTTTTTTTTACATAGAATGTGAAGTTATTGATAACCTACAAGTTAAAGTTAACATTTCCTATATGGAATAGCCCCGAATAAAAGTATTTTAATAAGTTTCACACTTACCGCTTGTGAGAAACAAACATCACGGCGATACCTGACGTTGCACACGCGTTGCGCTGCTTTCGGATCCTCCTGCACCCTAAACACCGAATGGGTCAACCTGGCGGTCTTCAGAAGCCCATCCATAGCCTGCCTCAATTTCCGCATGCTCGGCCTCAACTCCCCGACCCAATCGACGATCTTCGTCAAATCCAAACCATCTGTAAATTTATTACCGTTCTTCACAACCTTTTTAACTGAATTCACAGCCGTAGCAGCACCTGACGACTGGTCGCTGCTAATCACAGTCTTGTTCGTTTTGGGATTCTGCCGCAGGCGGACCGCTGGACTTCCACACCGCCCACACAAGAACTTCACCTTGCTCACCAAACACATGACGCTCGCCTCGATATTCAACTGAGTCAAATCCCACGGTTCCGGCTCGTCAGTCGGTTTGTAGTAGTTCGCGCTAGGCGAGCTGCACATCACGTGCGTGTCCAGAAAAGTCCGCCCCTGCGAATCCTGATTCTCTTGCTTCGCAGGCTCGTCGCAATCGGGGAAGATCACAAAATTCCGCTCATCCGGCGTTTGCATTTGCGAACACAAACTCTTCACACCCTCGCTCGTACTCAACAAATTATTCTCCTCGTAACTATTCGATTTCCACATCTCGTCCAAATTCCCCGGAGTACAAGGAGTTGCGAAATCATCCAAATCCGGACTCTTTAAATCCAAAGTCAACTGCTGCGTAATCCGCTTAAAGGGTGACAACGCCAAACTCGGCTTTCCGTTAATATCACTCCCACTAATGAAATCTTCACACACCCCGGAATCATCGGTTACGACCAGCTTATGCTCCTCGATGAAACCCAAAGCTTCCTCCACCAAGCCGGGATCCCATAAACCCAACAAAATCCGCGTCTTCTTAATCATGTCTTCGCAAATCGGTAACATGCCGATGGTTTGTTTTTCTTTGGCTAATCTCATGAGGTTACGCATCGCCTCAACGACATCTTTACGTAGTTGTTTTATGGCTTGAATGGCATCGTTGGACATTTGAATTTTTGTGGCGATTTGGTAGTTGGTGCTGTTTTTCGTAGGAGATTCTTTTAATTGTTGTACTAACCTAAATAACAAACTATATATATATAAATTATACTTAAAATATTAATAATTAGGAATATATACAGAGTGAGTCGGGAAGAACGGGCCAAACTCTAGGAGTGTTTTTTACACTAAATGTAAAAAAAACTCGAGCGTTGTTATCAGATTTTTATTTGTTTTCTAGTTATACTACAATTAAAAATATTTATCTATGTCTGCCGTGTTCGCAGTACAAAAACATTTGAAAACTTTTTTGTTGTGACAATGGTCACTTTCAGGGAATTTTAGACGTGTAGCGCTACAGCTTGATGTTCCCTGAACAAGCTTTCGATGTTAAGGATGTTCACGAAAAGATGGCGGTTTTGTTTACAGCTGCACGGCTTGAAAAGTGATCAAGCAGAAAAAATATATGCTTTACCGCTTGATAAAGCGGTACAGCGCCACACATAAAGCGGTACCGTTCAGCGAAACCGCTTTCGTAAAGCGCTTAAGTGCTACAGTTCCCTGAACGCGACCATTGTGTCAGTGTGTTGTGACACTCCTGGAGTTTGGCCCATTCCTCCTCACTCACCCTGTATATAAAATCAGTAATCCCTTTTACCATACGGTATCGGGTTACAATGAGGAATAAATAAATGTTAATTAAAAATACAGACATATGGATGTGAAACCTGGACACTCAATAAAAAGACGAAAAGCAAAATCCAAACAGCGGAAATGAAATTTCTACGAGGAATAAAGGGCATAACTAGAAGAGATAGAGTAAGAAATGTAGACGTAAGAAGAGAACTGAATACAAAGGATGTACAAAAATATATCGAAGAAAGGTAACTAGGATGGTGGGGACATATACAGAGGATGAAGAAAATAATTCCTGTAAAGCAAATATGGGAAGCAAGGACAACTACAAACAGAGGAAGAGGAAGACCAACAGAAAACTGTGAGAACAGCGTAACAAAGGCACTACAAGAAAGAGGAATAAACATAAGAGAAGCAGAAAAAATGGCTAAGGACAGAAACAACTGGAAGAGAGTCATTAAGAAATAGACAATGAAGAAAAACCCAGACACCAATTGGTAAAAGGGGACATCGATTATATATATATATATATATATATATATATATATATAAAAATACAGGGTGTTCAACAATTATGGAACCTGTTGAATATATTCGGAACTTATTAATTATTGAGGCTTCCACTTTGTTATGTCAGGTCTAGTAATAATTAGTGTTGGTTTTTATTGTTCCTTTAGAATCCTGCTTGCTGCTATTTTTTTGTTAGAAATCCTCAAGTAATGCAACAGGAGCTTGCAACAGCTTTAAACTGTTCGCAAAAGACTATTTTGATTGCAAATAGTTTTGGTAAGGTTAAAATATTTGGAAAGTGAATTAACCAGAAACAACTGCAAACAAATCACAATCCACAGTTCGCTCCTCTCTGGTCAAAACAGATTTTCGTTTTTGCAGCAAATTGCTATCGGAAATTCTTTATGTTAATCTGAAGAGACGGCCACAGTGGTTGGACAAAGATGAAGTACTGCAGCCCACGCCAAATCCCGACTTGCATGCGAAAAAGGTAATGTTGTATGTTTAGTGGAATTTTAAAGGAATTCTTCATTATGAACTCTTACTAACCAACCAAATCATTACAAATGAGGTATAAAGTGCACAATTGGAAGGGTGCTTTTAAAGAAAAGGAACCTGCACCGATTAATCAGAAGAGCATAATTCTTCATCATGATAATACACGACCGCATACTGCAAGAATTACAACCTGCACATTCCTCAGATATTGCCGCACTCGATTATCTTCTCTTTGGTTTCTTGCAAAATTTTCTTTTTGTAAAATATTTCAATAATGAAGAGTGCCTCAAAAACGCCTTTTGACCGAATTTTTTTTAATCAAAATCTGAAGAATTTTATAGTAGAGGGATTGATTACGATGCTATCTGAGCATTTGGCACAAATAGTCGAAAAAAACAGTGACTATATCATTGATTGAATAAATTAGTTTTAAAAATGTATTGGAAAACGACATTAATTATTACTAGACCTGATCCATTGTAATAACTTGGATTCCATGTTACACAAACAAAGTAAAAAGTGTTTATGTATTAAAATCTTCCGAACTATTTATTGGAACAATTTGAAATGTGAAGTATGTATTTGACTAATTAATATCTATGGGAAACCTGACATCATATGGTAAAAGAGATTACAGATTAAATATACAGAGAGTTTTATGTAACACCGAACACTCAATGTAAATTTTCCTATGTTCGATTTGTACTGGAACACATCAAAGCATTAGGTGTTTAAACCTGGACAAACTGTTAATGCAGACCTATATTATGATCAATTCGATCTAGAGGACGAATCTTTGATCCAGGGATAGATCTTTAAATGTATCCAGGGATTGTTAATAGAAAATGTATCATTCTGTAACACGAAGGGTTGGATCAGAATAAATGGAAATCCAAGGGTAATGTGCACCCTTGGATTTCCATTTATTCTGATTTTCTTAGCGGATGATGTCCAAAATACTAACTTGAGATATTTTACTCAAATACCAATTGATTTTTATTGATACGGGATTGAAAATGCAGACTAGGTGGTAAAAGGTTGTTGATAACGAGAGTGATTATATTATTGATTAAAAATAAAGACTTATTAAAAATGTATTAGTTCTTCCTAATATTTATGACAAAAATTTGAAAGTGCTAGCTATTAAACTTTTCAAGATACAGGGCCAACTTGATTTAAAGAGCGGGGTGTATATTAGCTCAATCTGGTCGTTAATGACGGGGATTTCCTGGTTTATAAGGGCTTTATGAATTTCTAATGACTCAAGGAGATTCATCTTGCGACCTTTTTCCGCGAAATATATGATGGACAGTACATCTTCACCAAAAGTATAATTATTATCAATTAAATGTTTGGCAAATGACGATTTGTCCACCAATTTTTGGTGAAAAGAGGAAAGATGCTCCTTGAGTCTGATTTCAAAATTTCGACCAGTTTGGCCAAACTCCGTTACAATATTTGCATGTTAATTTGTAAATTCCAGATTTTTTATGTTTATTGGTTTAGATTTAGGGTTAAAGATTAAAAATTTTGTGTTTGTGTATGGTTTAAAGGCGATATTGACATTATGTTTTGCTAACAATTTTTTAATTTTTAAAGAGACGTTACCAAGGAAGGTAAGGGGTGAATATATAGTGTTTTGGTTGTCAATGGATTTTGGGTATATATATTTACTGGCTATTTTCAATTTTTGTTTATTTGTTAATCTATCTATAAGGGTAGATGGGTAGCCGTTGGCCATTGCAATGTTTTTAATTGTAATTATTTCTTTGTTGAAATTAGCTTCGGAAAGGGGGATGTTGAGTGCTCTAAATATCATAGAATTAAAAGAGGCATATTTCTGTTTTAAGGGGTGGTTTGAGGAAGCGGGAGTAACTCGGTCAGTATAGGTAGGTTTTCTATAAATGTCAAATGTTAGTGTGTTATTAGTTTTAGTTATGGACGAGTCTAAAAATTTAATGTTTTCATCTTTTTCTTTTTCAACTGTGAATTTAATGTTTGGGTGTCATGAATTAATAAAATTTAAGAATTGGGTCTAGTTGACAGTCAGTTCCAATGAAAGAGGCCAAGATATCATCGACGTATCGATACCACGTAAAAATATGTTTTTTGCCTATGAATATTTCAGCTAGCAAAGGACTCAAAGGTGAGCCCATTGCTAGTCATTCAGTTTATTTGTAAAATTTGTTTTCATATGTAAAATAATTATTGTTTATAATGATTTCTAAAATATTTAAAAATTCTATTTGAATATATTAAATAAAAATGATTTGAAAATAATTAATAAATCATTTTCACATTTAGCTGTGTGACCTTTGACTTACATTACGTAAGTACATTAAACAAATGCACATTAAAACAACTACTTCCCGGGCAAATATTTATTTTCAAATAATTTTTATTTAATATATTTAAATAACTTTGACCAAGTGAATGAATAATACTCTTTTCTATTTATAATTCTATTTGAATTGAAATATTAATATTACATTCTTGGAAAGAGTTTTTAATTAAATTAATACAATCAGTTGGCGGAATACGTCGAATGATACCAGTTTGTGATTCTGTGGAAAAATATGTGATGTTAATTTATTTGTTAGTTCTTTGGAGTTTTTAATAGAAGTTGGGTCTTTGAATTGTGTTAATTCTTTAAATAAATTGCTAAGATGGGATGTTAGTTTATGAGCTGGGAAATTTATAAATGATATTACAGGACGTATTGGAGTGTTAGTTTTGTGGATTTTTACTAAACCGTATAGTTTTGGACAGGAAGGATTTAATAAATCCCATATATTCCCTATATATGGGATTTATTAGATTTATCAAAAATACAACACGATTCATCAGTAATGGATTTGATTTTTTTAAGGAATTGGAGGGTGGGATCTTGTTTTAATTCTATGATATCCGAGGAATGAATAAAGTCAAATACCTTGACATCGTAATTGGATTTTTCTAGAATAACAGTGGAGTTTCCCTTATCTGCCTTGGTAATGATTAAATTATATTGTTGAATTTTATGTTTGATCGATTTTATGGTTTTGTTATCGAAGTTGTTGGAAGAATTTTTAATTAGTTTTACTATTTTTTGTTTTGTATAATCTGTATCGGGAATGTTATTTAAGGCCAGTTCGGTTTCTATAATTAAAGATTCTTTTTGATTATTCGATACAATATGTGGCGCATAGTTGGGTCCTTGTTTTAAAAATTCTTCTTCTTCTTTTTTGAATTTAATTTTAGTTAGATTTACTAAACTGGGATAAAACTGGTTTCTCACACAACTGTCACTGTTTTCTCGTTCACTATCTTTTTTTTTCTTTGATAAAAGGTGTTGGAGTTTCTTCGTCTGGGTGTTATATTTTTTAAAACAGATTCGGCTCACTTTCTCCCTTGTGTAATCATCTAGTAAATCAAATTCAGCAGCAGAGTGGCTGCTAATTCCATATGGAGCACTTTTATATATGTGTAGATCACATCTCTTCTTCTGAACCACAATTTGATTTATTTCTTTAACCAAATCATTCTGCTCTGTCTTATGGTTTTTCTTGCTGCCGCGCTATCGGTTTTTGTTTTAATTTGGATGAATTTAGGAATCACTTTATATTTACTGCACTTCTGGAGGAAATTTATGTTTAAGGATGCTTGTTTTACCTTCAAATGAAGTTTAAAGTACTTTTTTGCCATTGTTGCTACACTAGCATTAATTAAATTATTGATAATAGAGGCTTCTACATCGTTATACATTGTTTTAAGTTAAGTTGTTTTTAAGTTACTTAAACTTAGTTTAAGTACTCTTAGTTTGATAATGACAAGTGAAAATTGTTGAAACTATAGTCACTAAAATAAAATTAAAGTTATACAAACAAAGTGAATCAGCGTTTTTATTAAAACTTAAAACAATGTATAATGAAGTAGAAGCTTCTATTATCAATTATTTAAATGTCTATTTCTTTTTGTCGCCATAAAGTTACGAAATTTGAATATTCAATCAACAATTGTAAGTTATCCTCTGTTGAGACGGTTCGCAATTTGGGCGTAGTATTTGACTGTCGCATGACTTTTGTTCCCCATTTTAATAATATTACCAGTAAAGCTTTTTTTATTATACTTATCTGAAAACACGTTGATTCCATATGCCTCTAGAATGATGGAATCGTCACTTTTTCAGGCGACCGCACAGAAAAAGTTTGTTTGTGCGATCATTCCGTGCACTAACCGATTTCCATAGCAACGATGTATTTTTCACTTCTGTGTTTCACTGACGTTTTATTTTCCGTCTGTGAAATTCGTAAATTTATTCAAATGTACACAGACTTAGAATATATGCATGACTTCCCGTGTAAGGCGTAGCCGAACGGTCAGCGCACACGGAAAAATCCTTTTTTCTGGACTCCTAATGAAATATACTATTCCATGTTAGGATTTATTAATAGATTCTCTAAACAATTTTATTTGGATACGTTCAGGACTTTTTATGTTAGTTTGGTACTACCGCAGTTAGTATACTGTTTAATTATCTGGTCTCCATATTATAACAACATTGAGTTAATTGAGAAAATACAGAATAATTTTTTATTATTGGTATCATTTAGAATGGGAACAGGTCGGGCAGAGTACAGTCAATCCTACATTTTGAGAACCCTTAACTTGAAATCCCTACAACATCGAAGGGTTACACTGGATATGTGTTATGGATTTAAACTGATCAATGGTCTTGTGAACTCCAGTCATTTACTTTCGCTATTGAATTTTAATTTCTTTGTATCCACAACTGTTTGTAACAGGCCATTGTTCCGGTTAAACTTCCATCGCACTAGTTATAGCGTTCATAGTCCAGTCTCGCGTATAATGCGGTATTGTAACTTACTTATGTTAAATCCTAATTTCCTTATTTTTTCAAATTCGTATCATGTATTTAAACGCCACTTATCATTTATTGATCTCGCCAATATTAGTAACTTATAGCATTTTTGTATTTTTTCTCTCTCTTTTTAGTGTATAGCGGAATGTTCTACTAACTGTAATTATTTATATTGTATATATAACATATACAATATAAATATATTTTTTGTAATATTGAAAAAGGAGAAATACATAAATAAATACTGATAAAAAAAAATGCAATTCATATTCAACGGCACCCAAAAATAACTTATTATAAGAAATTCCACAACTTACTTAATCAGTTCACTATTTTTTTGACTTATGCAATTCATTCTTATTATTATCACATATCCTAAAATGTGTTGATTTATGTTTTCTAAATCAACACATTTTTAACTCCCTATAAAATCTAATTTTATAAAATGTTGGATTTTGAGAGGATTATAAAACAAAAATAGGTTATTATTAAAAATCCAACAACTTACTTAATCAATCCACCGTTTTTCGACTTGTGCGAGTGCGCCGTGAAAGCGCCCACCGTCATCCAGTCGTAAAAACCAGCTTTGTTAAGCGTGTCGTTGTGGACCCACATTCGTTGTAAGTGTAAATTCACTGGTGCAAATTCCAGACTCCTGTCCGATTTCCGGGAGCTCGCCTTGAAGAAACTACCCTTGTGCGCTTGCAAATTCTCCCTGGCTTGAGAATACAAGCGCAATAAGTGCAAATGCCTATCTAACAATTCCACCTGGCGGGAATGCCAGGGCTCTCTCAGTTCCCCCATGCCGGCAACTTCTTGTAACAGTTCCTTTTCTTGATGAATCCAAACGCTCCTAAAAATAAACACAATTTTGAAAATCAAATAATTTTATATATAAATAGATACATCTTTATTACGCTCAATTTTACAATCCGCAAGTAAGGCGTAAGTAACGTATTTCCGGATTAAAAATTAATGTCTATGATTCTCTCCATTTAATTATCAACAAAACAGTGCTGCATAATTAAATCAAAAACAGTAAATAAAACACATAATTAAGAGGTTCCAATCATCGTACTATCCGCCAGTCATCAACAGTTAACTGTTTATGAACCATGGCCCCAGTTAGCCTCTTCTGTACCATCCTTGGTGTCAATCTTGGCTTTCTTATTGGTCTACAACATTTTAAACCAAGATCGTACAGGTTTCGCCTCACACCCGGCACCCTGCTTCTTCAAATTTTGTTCTTATTTCTGCATGACTAACCCTTCGAAATTCTAGAGTGATATTTTGAAGTTGCCGCTTACTCCGGGGAGTTACAAGTGGTTTTCTTCCACACCGACCTTTCCTAGTTGCATCAGAAGGCTGGTTAGATTTAATTTTTTTGCTTATCCGACGTACTGAGGAATGCGATACTCCACATCTTGTCGCTATTTGCCGCTGACTAAAGCTGGTTTTAAGTAATAATGTTCTCAGAGAAGAAGTTTGCTCTACAGAAAGACAGCATCAAATATTAAACCTATGGTTTTTAATTTTTCTTGTAAGTAATTGATTACAAAATGATTTAATAATATAAAATAATATTTACAAAAACTATATTTTGGTCATAATAAATTAAAGACAACGCAAGCGCCACCTTTTGCCTAATTTCAAGTGGCATTGTCAACGATTTGGGTCTACAAGGTAGACGACCGAGAATCATTGTTTCGTCCACTAAAGGTTTCATTAAATGTATAGTTTGGTCATTCATCATTTACCTTTACAAAAAAAACTTCTTTTTTTTTTTGTAAAGGTAAATGATGAATGACCAAACTATACATTTAATGAAACCTTTAGTGGACGAAACAAAAAAAAAAAAGAAGTTTTTTTTGTAAAGGTAAATGATGAATGACCAAACTATACATTTAATGAAACCTTTAGTGGACGAAACAATGATGAAACCCTAATTAAACAAGCTACATATAATTTGCCTGTACTAGTAGGCGCTATATTTATTAATAACAGAAAAATATAAATATTATGAGTGAGTCTAATAATATAACCAGGGACTGTACGTCTTCTATTTTGTAAAGATATTATGCTAAATTCTCTTTCAAGTTTAACTGAGCTGTAGCCTCGAACAGGGTATTGTCCATGTGCTCTAAAATAGAGGTATTTCAAGAATTTCATTTGGATTTTTTCAAGGCCCGTTACAATACATACAGGGTGGGGCAAAACAGACAATGCAGTTTGGAACGCCCAGTATATCCCGTGTGGTCGGGGTACTTACCTGGAAGGGATTTCATTGTGTCTTTCTGATGTCATCTTCAGGACTTAATGCATAAAACGCCATCATGTACCGATTAAGATAAAATAACCCCAATTTCTTTAAATTGTGCCATTTTTTTTTTTAATAGCCCTTCAAAACTGCACTGCCTGCTTTGCCGCACCCTGCATATGTAATATATTCTAAAATGTCTATTGACCATAGGACTTTCAGCCTAAAATAATTTTATTTAATATTGGTTTTTGAAAAAAAGTAAATATGGATTTTGAACAACCAAATGCTATTTTTTTTTAATTATTTAATTATTTAGTCTTATATAACATCGTTATATGTTCCTCTCTACTCCTCAGTGCGAGGTGTTTAATTATTATGTTAATTTTAATAATAAATATTATTAAAATTGAAAATTACTGCAAAGTGAATGCTTTTAATAAAATTTAAATCTTCCATCATAGAACATGAACCTGCCTGTGAGCAGTCTATGCATATGGCTGATTATTTTATTTTATTTAGTCTTATATAACATCGTTATATGTTCCTCTCTACTTCTCAGTGTGAGGTGTGGCTGATTATAATTATTTAAATATACTTACAAAAGTTGTTGAGGAAACGAGAAACACAATTTGCTTTCAGCCATCAGTTCATGAACACAAATGTCTCCGCCTAATCCTGAATGGAATCGGTAAGTTTGTACAAACGGTGATGAATAAAGTAGTTTTAGCTCGGCTTGACTGGGCAGGCGCATTTTAGCTCCTAACCTAGGAGGTAATGACTGTGATCTTCTGTGGGAGAATACCTAGGAAATAAAAAATAAATGTCATCTTCCAAAAACCGAAATTATATTCTCAAATCAAAATATCAATTAGATGTCAACTACAAATTTTTCCGCAAGAAATTTACGATAAACTTAATTTTGCAGTAACAATAAAAATCAAAATGATAGACTTTGCCCATCTCAAAAAAAAGGGAAGATTTAGATGTGAGCAAAGTTTATCGTTTCAATATTTTTTGTTACTGCAAAATTAAATTTATTATTAAAAATTTCTGGCTGCAAAATATGTGGTTGATATCTGATTTTAGTATATAATTTATAAACGATTGTATTTACATGAAGATTGTATTTAGTAACAAATTTCTTGATGTACAGGGTGTTCAATTTAAGCGAAGACATTGAAATATCTCGAAAACTACACATCGAACATAGAAAAATTATAATTAAAATTTGTTCGCCTCGGAGGGGAACATCTAATGATACGAAACTCGACACACTACCCTCAACTCACTAGGGTGTAAGGAATAGAAAAGTTAAATAGGAACCCCCAATTTTTTTGTACGGATTTGAATATTTTGGGAAAAAATAAGTTTTATTTGAAATATTTTTTTGTATTCGTGACAGACGATGCTACAATTGACAAAATTAAAAATTGGAAAAACTCGTTGAAAATAGTTTTCTAATTAAAGCAAGTGTTCAAAAATTCGACCTTCAAGTTCAATACACTTATTGATCCTTCTTTCAAATGATTGTACACACGATAGAAGCATATCCGTGTGAATTTGAGCACAAGCGTTTCTTATGTGTTCTATCATGATTTTTCTGTCTGTTGGCACTTGATGATAAACTTTATCTTTCAAATAATCCCATAGAAAAAATCCGGTGATGTTAAATCAGGCGACCTACCTTGCAAGCCAATTAATAGGACCACCTCTGCCGATCCACCAAGCATTATTATCACAGTCTAATACTTCCTGTGCAACAATTGAATAATGCGCTGGGCAACCGTCATTCTGAAATTACATATTTTGGCGAATATCTAAAGCAACATCCTAATATAGTATTGGCAGTTCTTGTTCCAAAAAATGTCGATATTTAATTCCATTTAAAGTACCGTCAATAAAATTTTTGTCAGAGATGCGCATGTTAGTCAATTCATTGTCGTTTTATGATGAGTTATTGCGCAATAACTAATCATAAAATGACAATGAGTCGACTCACATGCGCATCTCTGACAAAACTTGCTTTAATTAGAAAACTATTACGTGTGAGAGGCATGAAGACTCACACATTTGTGTATTTTTATTTTTTTGATTTAATATGTACTTCTCAGGAAATCCCAATTTTTCAACGATTTTTGCCAATTTTGAATTTTGTCAATTATAGGGTCGTCTGTCACGAATACAAAAAAATTTTTCAGATAAAACTTTCTTATTTTTTCACAGAGTATTCAATCTGTCCAAAAAATGGGACAGTTTAACTCTTCTATTTTTCACACCCTACCCCCTAGAGGGTTGAAGGTAATGGGTCGAGTTTCATATCATCAGATGTCCCCCTTCGAGGTGAACAAATTTTAATTATAATTTTTTTTTATTCGATGTGCAATTTTCGAGATATTTCAATGTCTTCACTTAAATTGAACACCCTGTATAAAGAATTTGATTTTACCCAACTCAATTTTTTTTATTATACAATTTTCCAACCTGCGAGTTTGTATGGTGTGGCACCCTGCATGGAGTGTGTTCCGTGCTGCTGCCCCTGTCTTCGGCTTCCAGCGACCAAGCGCTTATTGTCAGAAACCCGACGGTGTTCTGAACGCTGGAAATCAAGGGTATGCGCAGCCTGGACGAGTCTTGAATGGCACTTAGTAAAACCGTAGCGGAACCTAGTGATATGGCCGTGTGGGACACTCTCTCTCGCACATCGAAAGCGGTGAAGCGTATCCGGGAATCTCCCAGGAGTCCATCCGAAGAACGGAAGCAAACTGTGCACAAGAAGCCCGGATTGCTGCTTTTCTGGATAAATAAAAGAAAAATCGCATTTATAATAAACGTATATCTTTTTTCATACTGTACCGGGTGTCCGAATAAGAAAGGTCACAGGCTATATATCAGGAACTATGAGTGTTAGAGCTTTCATATAAAAAAATTGTTAATAAAAGTGATCATGAGAAAATGCTGGAAATAAATTTCAAGTTCGTAACTCTTCCGGTAGGGGGCGCAATTAACAGTCGAAAAGTAATATTGCGATTACCTCAAAAAAATGTTTAATAAAGACATCATAAAACTACACTTTTTGAAATTATGATAAGTTCGTGAAACAAAAATGTTACAAACATTTTTTTCTTACTCTTGAAATAAAGGGTGGGGGAAGGTCAGAATTTATAAAGAGCAAATGTCAAATAACTCTTTTGTTTTTTAACCGATCTTAATGATTTTAATGTCATACGAAAGAACTCATCATGCTGATTAAAATTATTGGCAACAATCAGAAAAATAACTATCTTTATCGCCGCTAGGTGGCGCCAACTTAAAGTATAGATAGTTTTCCCATTTTTCTTAATAATTTCAAATGGAATGATACATTTTTCCTAATGTTAGTAGAAAGAGGATTAAAAAGTAAGAAATTTAGTGAAAACCGGAAGTCTATATCTAAATCTTATAACAAGTTATAATTAAAAGAATTTTTAGAATTAAAAATTATTAATGTAAATTTTAAGAATTTTATATGTTAATTTAAAATAAATGAAATTATAGCTAAAATAACAAAATTAAATTATTTTGTCACCAGTAGGGGGCGCTTTTTAATTTTAATAATAATTGTTCTCATTCTTTTAAATAAAGATATATTTCTTATAATACAGGTGAAAAGAGTATTAAAACTAAATGGAAAAACATTTTCAATGCCAAATTTATATCAAAATTTTGTCTTTCAAATTGTCAAATGACTCCACCGTCATATTTAATACAATCACATAATTTTATACAATTAAATAAGCAGCGATATTTACTCTAGCAGTAGCAGTATTTTTATTGCTGAAGTTTTTGCATTTCAGATCCAAAAAAATATTTCTTTCCTCATTCTGGGCCTGGATTGATAAAAAATATTTTTTAATTTCCCCAAAAATAAAAATTCGAACATTCAGCAAATCGTGGTGACCAAAAAAAATAAGCATCTCCATCTATCCACCTCTCAAGAAAGAGTATATCCAAATAATTTAGCGCGCTTTAGAAAATGCCTCCTGGTGGTGATAAACTAATTCAATTTTGTTGTTTTTGTCATATATTTTATTAACCTCAAAATGTTTTCAAATGACATTTGAAATTTTTAATTTGAAATTTTCTTTTATATATAACTTGTTATAGAATAAAGGCATTGAGATGCGGTTTTCACCAAATTTCTTGCAATTTTACGCACTTTCTATTGATACTAAGAAAAATATATCATTCCATTTGAAATTTGTAAGAAAAATAGGAAAATTATATTCTTTTTAACTTGGCGCCACCTAGCGGCTACTGAATTACTTATTTTTATGACTGTTGTCAATTGTCTTAATCAGTACGATACATTCTTTCTTATGAAATTAAAATCATTAAGATCGGTTAAAAAACAAAAGTTATTTGACATTTGCTCTTTATAAATTCGGACCTCCCCCCACCCTTTATTTCAAGAGTAAGAGAAAATTTGTTGTAACATTTTTGTTTTATGAACTCATCATGATTTCAATAAGTGTAGTTTTATCATGCCTTTATTTGAACTTTTTTTGAGATAATCGCAGAATTATTTTTTTACCATTCATTGCGCCCCCTATTGGATGAGATACGAACTTGAAATTTATTTCCAACATTTTCTCATGGTCATTTTTATTAACATATTTTTTTATTTGAAAGCTCTAGGAGCCTTAGTTCCTGAGATATAGCCGATGACCCTTCTTATCTGGACACCCGGTACAGATAATAAAAAACAATATAACATAAATAATTACAATAAATGTAAGTGTTAGTTTGTCTGGGATATCAATCTTTCTGCCCTGTCATGAATTTATTATGAAGTCAAAGAAAAAATCTATGCTAGCTAGCTGAACTGTCCTAATGATTCGCACAAATGAATTGATGAATAGTGATAGGATTAGAGTTACAGATAGTACAGAATTTTGTTATTAGGATTATTGGCAAATATTTTGCTTAAGGCTAATATATGATAGGATAAAATCACATTTATTATTTATTCCTTCATAATATGTTTTGTCTAATGATGAATTGAAAGTTTGCCACAAATCCGGCGCATCCACCATTTATGTAATCATGAAATTATCTCAAAACTAATCCTTGTACAGGGTGGCCAGAAAAGGTGTGATAATCTTCAGTTAAAGTGGTTCGTTAATCAAATTTAAGTAGAAAAAAACTAAAAAAATAATTTTAAAATTAAAAATTAAATTAAATAAAACACAAAAAAAATATTTGGTAATTATTCAATAAGCTTCATGAGGCCATTAATATACTAAATATGTGACTAGAATTTGTTTTTAACATTTTATGTATAATTATTGCTATTAATAATCGACTTATTATAAAAAAAAACATTTTCACATATTTATTATATCAATGGCCTCATGAGTATTAATGAACAACCGTACAATATTTTTTTACTTAAATTTTCTACTTGAAATACCTGAAGATTATCACACCTATTCTCGCGACCTTGTATATATAATTGTAACTCGCGTAGACTGCCAAATTCTGTCTGTTTTTATAGACATCCACGGGTTACAATTTTATTTATTTCTCTAACTGCCAGAGTATAGTACTTTTTGAATATTAAGGATGTGTTGCATTCTGGTCGCCATTTGACGATAAGTATTTAAATAATCAAAATTTAATTTGGATAACGGTTACCGGTTGCTAGTTATTTATAAAATAGTGTTAATTCATCATTAATCAAACTAAACATAAATTGAAACAATAGCACTAAGCTCAATCTGTTGCCTAATTTCAAATTAAATTGGGCAATAAACATCCATTCATCAAGGTAAATGTAACACACTGGTTTGATGAGGTCCGATAAGACAGAAATAGCCGTCACCAGGTGAAAGGTGGTTGAACAATTAATTTAATGAATTTAAACAAACGTCAATTATTAATGTCTGTGTCCAGCAATGAACTCTGCACCTCCACACTGAGACTTTTTTTCAAAAATATTTATTTAAAGGAAAACGACACTTGTTTAACCGTTTATTCATAATTATAAGTAATAGCAAGGTCAACTGAATACAACAGAATCAAATTTATTCTTATAAATTCTAAAATATTCATAATACATATACTTTAAAAACACATTTAATGAAATGTTCAGCCAGCATTCATCTAACTTATGGATAACTAGTGATGGCCATTTTGGTTTTTCGAACAAAAAGGCGGCGCTCCCATCGTATTTAATTTATTATACTTTAAAAATCGGAATGTAGCGATTTTTTTATAAACAATGTTTCCTAAACGGGGCACTTTTTTTCCAATTTTCTTTTAGAAATAGTTTAAACAATGTTTCTAGAAGTAATATAAACAATCAAAAAGCAATGGATTTGTTTATAGACAAACCATAAACGGGCATGATTGTTCATATTGCTTCTAAAAGCATTGTTTAAACCATTATTAAAACAAAATTTGAAAAAAAGTGCTCGGTTTGGGAATAATCAGTGGTTGAACAATTCATTTAAAAAAATTAAACCAACCTCAATTATTTCCGTTCTCGCGTATTGCACCCAGATCTTAACACTGGGCATGTAAACATCGACGACTAGCGTGGGATTCGGCGGTCTGCCGTGTCCGTCACACAAGAGGTTATCACAGGCGAGGGAGACCTCGCAGATAGGTAACTCGGATAGGTCGACGGCGTGCGTCCTCTGGATCCTCCACATGTGCAAATCTATGTTGGGCTTGTGTGTCCTGCGTCTCTCAATGCACTGCCTCAGCGTGTACAATTCCGCCCTGATGCCCTCGTAGCTCGCCGCCCTGATAGCGTCTATCCAACCGCTGCGTTCTGTGTCGGAGGTCGCCGCCAAGGATTGGCACAGTCCACCATCGAATACTGTAAGTAGTATTTAATAAGTATTATACTGTTTTTCGAATTTTCATATGTTTAATTAATAGAGTGAAAATTAACAAAGAAGGCATTGTGTGATCAGAAACAGGTGTAGTCAAATTCCATTTTGCTAAATCCTTAATTAGACTAATTAACCCTTTCGACACGGATTCCCAAATGCTTGAAGATACACAAAAACAGTGATGGGACAAAACTCAGTTATCATAGAAAAACACTTGTAAAAACTTTTCTTCACAAATATTTATTTTTACTAAATACGTATTTCGACTACGATGTAGTCATCTTCAATAGTTTAGATCGAAATACGTATTTAGTAAAAATAAATATTTGTAAAGAAAAGTTTTTACAAGTGTTTTTCTATATTAATAATTAAAATCTTCACACAAGTCACAACCACTCATATTCGTAAAAAAAATATATGTGCTATTGTACTGATGGGGTATAAATCCCGCAACACGTGTCTGCAGATGGCCTTGCATTAAGTAACAGTTTTTAACCTTTGCATTAAATGTTTTTTAATCAAAAAATTGTTGCTTTATACAATATGTTATTGCTATGCAACAGCGAATGAAAATTATGTAATTCAATGTCTGGAGGGATATTTACCTGAGAAGTAGTTGTTTTAATGAATATTTGTTTTTGAAGTACTTACGTAGCGTAAGTCAAAAAAATCGCAGTAGCTAAAGAGAAAATAATTAATTAATTGAGTGAATTAATTATTTTTAAATTCTTTTTATAACCCCAATTTAAAAATTGTATGCCGAAACACGAATACAGAAGAGCCGAGCAGTAGAAAAAAAAATGTGGTGTCCAGATATTAGAAAAGTACCTGCTCCCAGTAAGAGATTTTCTATCCTCGACACTAGCATAGGCAATATATATGTTTACACCAGTTATTAACAGGATGCACTATATTGGATGTATATCCATCAACTGACCTAACTATAAGTATTAATGTATATTTTATGGTTTAATAGAAAAAAAATATATATATATATATATATATATATATATACTTAATTTATGTGTAAATTTGTATATATTTTTGTTATTCTTTTTTTTCCATCTTTTAGCATACACCCCGAATAACAAAATAATCGGATAATATATGAAATTGGGAAACACGGCTTTAGTTGTCCAGTGCTCAAGTCTCAAGTGGAAAATTTAAAATACTTTATTTTTTTGGTTTTTACAATGATCTATTTATTATTGGTGACTTTTGTCGCCCTAAAAGGTATATTTCTTAAACATTTATACTTTTAATTAAACATTAAAGATGTTCTAAATAAAGATCAGTTTGCCATATTTCAATTTGATTGATGTAAATCATATGAATTGTTTTTGACAGTTTTTTTTTGTATTCGTCAGAAGCAGGGCCTGTCCACTCCGCGCGCGTTACAATATTTCGGTTTCGTTAGTTTCACCCCATACCAGCAGAGGCGCACATGTCGTGAATTCTTCCTTAATTTTTACAAAAATCACCGCTAGATGACACTACAATGACTTTCAAGCGGTTTTTTTTAATAATTCAAACTCATCAATCTTCTAAATTTTATCTGAAGTGGTGTTAAAATAAACAAATCCGTAAGTATTGGAATTTTTATGATGTTTCAGCTATTTTATTTCCATTTTTAAGCTTTTAAATAGTTCGTGCTGTTGTGTGTATTGCGTTTTTAATTTATTCATAAAAAGTTTTTAACACGTTGACGGACAGTAGGAACAAGCGAAGTTCGAAAATTGACACTATATGTTTAGCCGTCAACGTGTTAAACAAAAATGAGCCATTATTGTGTAGTTAAATGCTGTTACAATTCAAGCAAAAATATTAGAATGCATAAGTTTTCGCAAAAAAATGGGGTAAGACAATTTATAATTTATGTAAAGATGTTAGTTTCATTTATATGATTTAAATTGACTGAATTGTTGTGTCTTAAGTTTTGAATTTATTGTTTATAAGTTTTTGAACAAAAATTAGTCATATCTTGTTATTAAATATTGCCCCAAAATAAATAAACCCTTGAGGTTGCATAAGTTTTCTCAAAGGACTGGGGTAAATTTCATATTTATAATTAATAATAATAACCAATAATAAAAACTAAGAAATTACTGAATATATATAGATAATTAATGAATACTGAGTAATTAGTACTTTCTTGCGGTTTGGGTATAATTTTTTTTTTCAATTTATTAAGAATATAAGAAGTAAATTTTTATTTTATAAATACAAGTACAGTCAACAATAATGACTACAAGTCTTGATAAATAAATCTTATTTTCTTTATGTTTTTATTTACATTAGTAAATTTTCTCTTTTGCGCCCAAGTCGATTAACCTAATCAGTTGGTACTTTTTAAAAACAACAAATTGATTAACAAATTGTTTATATGCATTTTACTGAAAGAGACACATGTTCAGGATATTTTACAAATTTATTTTTCCTAATTACAATTAATCAATGATTAGTCCATTAGTTAATCAGTTGGGACGCAAATAGGTTTCAGTGCTCTTTTAAAACTTGTATATAAATTATTAAATTTTGTGGTTTTATTTTAGGTTTATGAAAAGTGGCTGGAAGTCATTGATCGACCAGACTTAAAATTAAAAACAAAAGAACAGCTGAAAAGTTATTATGTCTGTGATGCACATTTTGATGAAGGCACTAAAACGACACGAACATCCAGAACCAATTTATTGCCTGGTAGTGTGCCAACGTTGCATCTAAAAGCACCAACCAGTAAGTAATGATGCATTTAATTTGTTACATTATTTATATTAACTATTGTTCATTGTATTTTAATCAAACGTGATTATATTTAAATTAAATAAAAAGAATTTGAAAATAATAAATTATTTCCTCTTTAGCTACTGTGACATTCTGACTTATATTACATAAATATTTTAAACAAATGCTCAATAATGGACATTTGCTGCTGCGTAACATTAACATATTGTATAATGTAACAATTTTTTATTGGAGAATATTTAATGTAAAAAGTACAGCATTGCTTTACCCAATTTCAAGATGTTAAATTATATAAATTAAACTGAATTAATTAAATCAGATATAAGATGAAAATGACCGATCACAGGGAAGGAAGCGAATGATTTAACATCTTGAAATTTTGTAATGCAGAGCTATACTGATATTGCCTGACAAGTGGTCGTTTTAATGTACTTTTATTGTAAAGTACTTTACTTACGTTACAAGTCAAAAATATCACTAATACAAAAGAGGAAATAATTTATTATTAATTTTCAAATTCTTTTTATTCAATACATTTAAATAACGGTGACCAAGTAAATGAATACTCTTTTTAATTGACATTTATAATATTTGTTGTTAATTCACTTTTATATGCACAGATCCTAGTTCTACCACAGCTTCAACGGTGTTTGGTCGACCGATTTCTTCAGCAAACCCTGCTCTAGTACAGAGTGTTATGGAAGAATGTAAGTGAATCTATTGTATATTCGATGTACTGACCTATTTTTTTAATGTAAAATTTGAAGTATCTGTTATTCCTTATCAACTCAGTCTAATATTCAGTTTTTGTTATTATTTATATAAAATTTACTTGAAATGTAATACTTTCATATGACGATCATATTATTTTCAATAGTTTACATGTAGAATAGCCCTGATTTAGATAATCGGGGCTATATTTAACACAGTGACATTTATATGAAGTCTGTATACCTTTAAGTATAATTGTTAGTTTTATATTATTATTTTAAATTGAGTAAATTAAATAATAAGGTACTTATTATTTCATTTTTGTTACTAGACATTGACGATCCTGCAATTGTGGATCAACCTGGTACTTCTACCGATACTTTCCAAACGTTGGACCAACAACCTGATTTACATAAAAAACCATCTGTTCACAAAACATTGCCCCGAAACAAGGAAGACTGTAAGTATAACAATTATCTACTCAGTAATATTTAGCTTCATATATTATAACTGCATAGACAATTATTTAAGATATTCACTATATTTGGCTTTTTTTTTCAGGTTTAAAAGTCAACTTATTGCCAACTTTAAATGTGACAAGAAAAAGTCAACTGAGCTCAGATGTTACATTCATATGCACTAAAACTTCGACAGATAAATAGACGATTGACTGCTAAAAATATTTCTAATAAGAAATATCTTAAGCATGTCATGAAATCTGCTAAGACTGGAGAAGCATTGCGGTCGCAAATGAATGAAACATCATTTAACTTTTTTTTGTCCCAGGTGAAGTTGCAACGGTATAAACCCCGAGGTAGGAGATTCTCGATGGAAGACAAAACATTTGCCTTGGCAATGTTTAAGCAAAGCCCTAAATTGTATAGATTTTTATCTAGGATCTTTGCTCTTCCATCGAGACAAACCTTGAAGAAACTATTAAACAGGATTCCTATTGGTCCGGGAATTAATACTCCAATAATGGAGATGTTAAAAATATTTTGTGAACAGATGAAGGAGAAACAGAAATATTGTGCCCTTCTGTTTGACGAAATGTCGCTTAGTACAGGATTGTATTTTAATAAAGTTAATTCCTCCTTTGAGGGTTTTGCTAATTCTGGTCAGCAAACCAAAGCACGGTTTGCTGACCATGTAATGGTTTTTATGGTTCGTGGTATACTTATTAAATGGAAACAACCCATAGCGTATTTCTTTGTGGAGCACGGTATGGGTGTTCCAGATCTTACCAGAAACATAAAAATTATTATAAAGCAATTGCTAGATATTGGTTTGTATGTTGTTTGTACGGTATGCGACCAATATGCAACCAATATCAAGGTAATAAAACACTTGAGGGAGGAAACAAATCAAAGACACATATTAGCTGGTGAGGAGAATCGAACAAATGGTTTCTTGATAGATGATCAGGAAATAATACCACTGTTCGATCCACCTCACCTACTGAAATGTGTCAGAAATAATTTATTAAAATACAATGCGACTTTCAGATGGAAAGGTACAATGTTTACTGCTTGCTGGTCAGATATTGTCAAACTTCATGAGATAGATAATGAAGATGCCAATTCTAAGATTCTGCCCAAGATAACTGATTGCCATGTTTATGAAAGTAAAATGAATAAGATGAAAGTTAAACTGGCTACACAAGTCTTTTCACAGCGAACATCGGCAACGATGAAATTTTTGACTAGAACTGGCAATGAGTTATCGAGGACAGAAACTATGTTAGGAACGGCAGAATTTTTAAAGTTCTTCGATGAATTGTTTGACAGCATAAATGGTTCATCAATTATTGGTGATGATAATAAACCTTTAAAGTGTGCGATTTCCAAAAAGAGTGGACATATTGATTTTTATTACAAAGCCATTAAAATTTTGAGGACTATACGATTTATTAAACCTAGTGGTCCATTTATTCCACCGTGCATTGCAAACTGGATTAATACAATCAAAGGTTTGCAAAGCCTTTGGAGTAATTTGTCCGCTAAGTCAATTAAACACGTATGTCCTCGAAATATTAATCAAGATCCACTAGAAAATTTCTTTGGATGTATAAGAAGTTATGGATTACGTAATATTAATCCAACTTGTTCCTCTTTTAGGTCGTCATATAAAGCATTAATTGTAAATAATTTCCTGACAGTAAGTTCTCCTTATGTTAATTGTGAAGATGATGATTGTGAAGCGGCACTCAATGTTTTACAAATATTTTTAAGTAACAACATTTCTTCTCCACCTACATGTTCACCCCCAAATATACCTGACACATTTGCATTTAAAAACTCGTATAATTTTTTACGAGATAATACAAATGCTTATATAGCAGGATATTTGGGGAAGCATGTATTGAAGAAAGTGCAGGGCTGTAATTTATGTAAAAGTCAATTAATTACTAAAGAGAATGAGCCTTTTCATTCATATATTTTATGCAGAAATTATAATAGACAGTCTTTATTGAAACCACACACACATTTCTTTTCTTACATTTCTAAATCATTTCAAATTCTTAACTTTTATATTTCCAAAATTTGTACTTATAGTAATATTGTTCCATATTTAAAATTAAAAATCAACACTTTAAATATCAATAGTTCTTTTACCTGCTCGGAGCACAACTTGATTGATATCATTGATAAGTATATGATTCCATTTTATTTACATATGTGGATACAAAATGTAAATAAGATTTTAAATGGAAAGGAACATATAAAAATCAATGATGTCATCAAAATTGAGGCTCTGCGTAAATATAAAAAACATAAATTACGTATTTCAGCCATTGCTAGAAAGAAAATGTTAAAAATTGTTTAGTTAAAAATATTTGAAAAAAAAATCTTTACACAAATAACATATGGTTAATTTACTAGACATGAAAATTATTTACAATAATGTATATGTAATCCAAAATTAAAGATTTATTCATCATAAATTAATTTATGAATTAGTTATGTTATCAATACTCATGTTGTTTTATAGTATCTTCCAATAGTATAAGTTAGTTTAAGATAGTTAGTACGTTTGTTTTATTTTAATTAACCCTTTTAGCTTTATTTTAATTTGTAAATATATTTTAGTCTGTTATTTATACTGAAACTCCGACCATGCACATTCTGTGCAGTAGCATATTATTAGATTTAGTTAAAGGGTTAATAAAATACAATATTTCAAAATATGTTTTTGTCATAACTCACAATTCACATATTTTTATAAAATTGTTATTATAATATATTTAAAAGTTCTGTTATCATATTATATATATATTTTATATTAATTGTTGAATGAAATAATTCGAATTTTAATTACAATTAATATTTGAATTATTTCATATAATATATATTAACGCTTAATTTGATATTTTCTGTTTATTTATATTTTTAAACATTTTTAATGTTTATATATTTAATTATCGTTAACTAATGAAAAAAATAAATCATTTGTTTTTTAAATAAATTTGTTAATGGTTTCATTTATATAACCTTTTATTATTATTATTATATTAAATTTAAATGTGGGAATATACCCGCCAAAAACCCTCTCTCCCCGCGTCCCGCTGGCCATCGACTACAGCGCCTCTGGTGTTATGGGGTGAAACTAACGTAAAAACCCGGGACCAAAATTTAACATTGAGTGGACGATCTATAGAGTAATCTGTGGTCAGAAGTTTCTTCACTTTTACTTATAAAACTACAACTGGTAAGTTATTATTTGTAGTTTAAAGTACGTTTGCTTATTAATTTCTATGAATTGTATATTTTTGAAAGAATATACATAACTTAAAATTATGAACCAATCGAGCAATAATTAATTATTAATAAATATAATTTATTTCCCACATTCTTAAAATATGTTTTCGGTCTATAAATCTTCAATTTTTATTATATAGTTTATGCTTTTTACAATATTTTCTATCAGAAAGAAATGTATTTAACATAGACGTTTTTGAAGTAATATTTATATCCATATTTTTCTAGATTCTTTAAGGAAAGGAGTTCATAAAATTATCCAGCTGAGAGATATCAATTAATTCAAATTATAACTGTTGTTAATATGTTTATGATACTTTTATAAGTTTAATATATTTTACTTAAAAATATTGTTGTTTTTATATGTTATTTTTTATGTATTTTTTCAGATCATTTTATTAATTACAATTTCTTATTTGCATGATCTACTGACATTTTTTTCTGTAAAATAGCACATTTATAAAAAAACTTTTATATCAATAATCTGAAATAAAATTGTGAACAAAAAATTATAAATAGAAAAATGTTCAAAAGTCCCGCCATTAGTTATATCATAGTGGGTATATGAACCTAACCTCAAAAACCTTATAAAGGTTTGAAACTTGGAAAATAGTTGTCCACTTGAGCACTGGATGGCATTGCCCGCGTTTCCCGCTAAATACATGGATCTGGCCCTCTTATACTTTATCTCTATGGGTATAACTAGTTTCGACTACACGGAAATCATTATCAAACTAACTTTAAGATTACCGTGCAGTCGAAAATAGTCACTGCAAATGAAATTCACCTTCTTGGGGTTAGGGATAATCAAAATCAAATTTTCAGAGCACCCATTTTTCTAAATTGTTGCAAAGTCTATTAAAACTGTTCGCGCCAAAACGCGAAGTGTTTGTTATATATACATATATATATTTTATGTTCGCGTACACAATTTTTAACATTTGTGTTTTTGCCTACAACTCTAAAATATTTTGCTTTTGTTTGGAGTTTTCTCCTTTATGTGTTTTAAAGAAAATTCTCAAACTCCAACGATTTTTTTTTGTATACATTTCTTTTGTGCTATCACCGGACTGCATTTTACGACCTATTGAAGCGAACAAATGTCCAAAAATTGTAAGTCGAACAATGGACTTCGCTACGAATGCGTTCATTTCGCCTTGATAAGATTTATGCCCTTCACTGAGGAAAGCATGTTGAATCGTAAAACGCAGGCCCGGCCAAACGTAAGGAATAGAAGAGTTCCTTTTTTATCCTCTATTAACTCCATTCTAAACGTAAAACTTTGTAACTGCAAGCTTATTTGAACAATTAATTTAACTTGTAATACTTTTGTTCACCTTTTCATTTTTTCTATTTTTATTTGTATTGTTATTCGTTAATAAATTTCTATCATTTACTTTATTTGTACATATTTGATGCACGTTATTCAATAAATATTTTGTTTGTTTATTATTTTTATTTATTTAGTCTTATACAAGGTGTACAGAAAATGAGTGAAAACCTTCAGGTAACTCAATTCATTAATTAATTTTTAATAGAAAATCCAAATAAAAAAATGTTGTATGGTTCTTCATTGAGTCTCACGAGGTCTTCGGAATTTTAAATATGTGACTATAAATTAGTATTGTTTTTTAAATATTCTGTAAAAAATCAATAGCATTAAAAATCAATTAGACACGTGTATAATTCCATTGATGTAAATGATTAATAAATCGGATATTTTTACAATTTTATAACTTCATCAGAAGCATTCTTTTAATGAAAATAGATCTGGCAACGACACACGCTCCTTTGCAAATTTGATAATGTTGACGTTTATTTGATTGATTTGACATTAGTTTATTCGAAAAAAGTCTATGTAAATCTACAATTATTCAAGTGACTTTCCAACGCGTTTTTTTGTACGATGTATCCGTTTAACGAATATGCTGATATGTACATGGTATTTGGATTTTTGAACGGAAATGCAAACATGGCAAGAGAAGAATATTGAACACGATATCCAAATCGACAACACCCATGTAGTAATATATTCTGCAAATTGGACCAGAGACTTCGTGAATCTGGTAAATTTGTTCCAAATTACGTGAAGAGAGGTAGACCTAGGGAGCGTTGTACAGTTCAGTTGGAGGAACAAATTCTAGATGCTGTTCATGAAGATCCTACTTCCAGTACAAGACAAATAGCCAGGCAATTAAATATTCCCAGCCAAACAACAGTGTACAAAGTGCTAACACAAAATCTGTTAAGGCCTTTTCATATCCGAAAAGTACAACCATTGTATGAAAATGACAATGTGCATAGAAAAGCGTTTTGTAACACAATTTTAAACAAAATTCAAGAGAAACCTAACTTATTATTTCGAATTCTTTGGAGCGATGAGAGTACATTTACGCGGGAGGGAGTATTTAATAGCCATAATTTTCATTTTTGGGCAGACGAAAATCAACAGATGGTCAGAGAATTTGGGCATCAAAGAAAATCAATCAATGGTAAATGTTTGGCTTGGTATTTTAAATTTATGTGTTATTGGACCAATTTTTCTTTGAACTCGATTAAATGTATTGGAATATGTACATGTTCTAGAAGAAATTCTAGAAAATGTTCCATTAAATTTATTCAACAATATGCTATACATGCATGATGGAGCACCTGCTCACAGTGCACGAATTTCTAACGAGTGGCTGGATGAACATTTTCCCGAAAGATGGATTGGATGTAATGGACCAATACTATGGCCAGCAAGATCACCGGATATGAATCCACTCGATTTTTGTATTTGGGGCTTTTTAAAAGAAAAGGTGTATGCAACACCTCCAGCGGATGATATAGTAGTTATAAACAGGATAAATGCTGCAGTTGAATTAATTACAGAAGATATGTTGCTCCGGGTAATAAATTCTATTCCTCGGAGGCTCCAGATTTGTTTAGAAACTGATGGATACCAGTTTGAACAGTTTCTATAATTTTTATCTTAAACTTCAAATTTGACATGTGAAATGTGTTATTATTTTTAATAACACTTGTTTGATACAGTGTTGCCAAATGTATAGTTCTTTTAAGTGGCCCATGAGGCTTAAGGAAGGACCGTGTGACTTATTTTCGTTAATATTTTTATCTAAAAATTAGACAAAGAGTCACGCTACCTAAAGCTTTTCACTCATTTCCTGTACATCTTGTATAACATCGTTATATGTTCCTCTCTACTTCTCAGTGTGAGGTGTTGTTTATTATACAACGTGTTTATTTTAATTTTTTAAACAAATCGCTGAAACGCATAAACAAAAACTGTTATAATTTTACAAACAGACACCCTCCATCTTTCATTAATTGTTCAGATATTTGAGTATATCAAGTTCCCTTTCCATTATGGGTAAAAAAAAAAATAGAAAATCCCATCCATTTCAGTTTAAAAAAAAATCTCTTATGCAAAAAAAAGACAAACTCTTTTCCACAACGAGGAAGAAAATGTGTCTTAACTGGGCCTTAAATAGATCTGGCAACACTGACGTTATTCACAAGCGGCTTTTTGATTAGCTGTTTCAAACTCCCCACCATAATGTCGTCTGAACGCCACTTTTTTGATGCAGGTTATGTTTCACAGTTTTAGCAGTCGAAATCGGCATCTCAATTCATGACAATTCACTTTACAGTGAATAAACTGAGCTTCGGTCTCAAGATGTAGCTTGCAGTTCTAGATACATCTTGAGAAGTGTTTGAGAAACAGGGCATGAATTGGATGTTTCCATGTAAATTTACAAACATTTTTCAAAACCAAACTTTTCAATTTGGTAAAAAGTAAATGATATTTTGGTGCTGACACTGCTATCTATTCGTCACAGTAAAAATAATTTCAAGTAAAATATGCAATGTTATTTCAGCTCCTTTCGAATCCCTAATAAAAAGTGAAAAATCATTAATAATTTCTTGAATAACTTTCTCACTTATCTTACTTTCTTGCTTATTTTGAATATTAAAAGGATATACCTTTTAATATTCTGTGACCTTTTCAGGTATAGGGTTATTTTAAAAGGTAAATATAGTAAAATTACAATCACTTGATTTGTTTCACAACAACCAAGTGATTTTAATTTTACATTATTTACCTTCTATTTAGTCTTATATAACATCGTTATATGTTCCTCTTTACTTCTCAGTGTGAGGTGATTTACCTTTTAATATCATTAATAACTTAAATATTTGAGTGTCTCAAGATAAATGAGCAACTCTTTATAAAACCACATTTTCTACTAAACTTCAATACATACCCAGATAAAAAGGAAAATGTCCGTCCGTTGTCAGAGGTGTGGAAGCCATGGGTGGTTCTAATCGCACTTGGCACTGTTCCAAAACGACCACTCCTATCGGTTCCGACCACGGGTCTTTGCTTTTGAAATAGAACAAGAGGTTCCCCCTGAGCCGGCACCATCTCTCCAGATTTACTGAATAACACACACACAATTGATGAAACGAAAAAATATTTTCTTTTTACACATCGTGGATACTTTTTCATTACGAATCTATTTACTCTTTACAAAGCCGGCTATGACAAGACATTCATGCAACAAGAAGAATGAAATGGAAATATACATATGATACAAACATGCAATACACTATAACAATAATTAAAGATATTTGGACGTTATTGCTATGTTTTAATAAAAAATAAATAAATAGAGACAAATAAAATTTAAAATAGTATACATTTTCACTGCAACATTCCGGCCTGTGTCTTTAGTAGACACAGGCCCTGCCCATTGCTTCTCGTCAACAGTGATTTTGCAAGTACAAAATTATCGATCGCCAGTTCTATTAATAGTGCACATTTTTAGTTTTTAAACAATTCTTTAATCGTACGAATTTAAAAGAAAGTTTGAAATAAAAATTTTCGAGCACCCAGTGTAAAAATATTTCACATTTAAAGTTATTATTGAATAGAATAGTATTATCTTAGTGTGCATAAGAAAGAAATTTCTAGATCTCAAAAGCAAAAAAGTAATGATTTTTTAGACCACCTCTGCAACTTGTCAAACATTTTTAGAAAATATTTTTTTCTTCAGTAACATCTAGTCAAAACTATTAACTATGTTATATTGATGTAAAGATAATTTAAATCGAATCGAATAAAAAAATATTATACAGGGTGATTCAGTTTGGCGTTCCATCCCCTTCTATATTTTTTTTATTTTGATAATAAACTATAGTCAACTTTTTTTTTTCAAATGACACCATATCTATTTTTTGTTCAATTCGGATAGGGGGTACTTTCCAGCGCCCGAATATCCAAATCAGTATGTTTTATTTAAAAAAAAAATTATAAAAAATTAAATAAATTATTTCATTAAGTGTTCAAAATGGCCGCCACCTACTTCTAAACATAACTCTCCTCTATGCAAGACTCCTTGAATGCAGACACGTTTCAAAACATCCCGATTTAATGTATAGAATTCAATGCGAATCCAATTTTTTGAATATTTTATACATTTTTTGTTTTGTTAGCTAAGCTATAATTATGATGGATATTCGGGTGCAGGAAAGTCCGAATTGATCAAAAAATATTTATGGTGTCAATACCTTGACAGTTGTCATTGTATTATCAATTCGGTTACACCATTAAGTAGAAAATTTCCTGCCGTTTATAAATACATGTGGTTTATTATAGTTTACTTTCATATAGTTTGTTATAGTTTAGTTTCAAAATAAAAAAGTTAGAAAGGGGTGGAACACCAAACTGAATCACCCTGTATAAGATGTTCTGTTTGAAATAACAAATTTGATTGTAATTTCGGAAAAATGGGATACTCTACACGTCTTCAGTAGTCAAGCAAGTTTTATTAATAAATATATGCTGAATTTCTAACCTCCACAGAGATATCAAAGACGAGCGCTTTGATGATCACCCTGTATATTTTGACTTTTTATTAATTTTAAGTTTCGTTGAAATAAAACCATGTGTATTTAAATAGGCAAATATTCATAATTTGAAGTTAACGAATTTCTGGTAATAAAAAGAATATGCATAAAACAGTTTCTAGAAAAAGTTATTGGAATTCAAAATTATAAAAATATACACTGTAAATTGAACATCCTATACATTCAAGATTAAAGAAATCTTTTAATTTTCAGAAAAAATCAATATTTCTATTCCATTTCTGTATAGTAAAATTCGAAATTTCATATTCGAATAATAATTTGATAAAATTATATAAATTGCCATGCCTTACTACTACTGTGTGGTGTAAAGGTCAATGATTAATATGCATATGCATTTTATTTTAAAAAAATACTAAAAATGTTCTTACAATTAATTTTACATGTCAAAAATGTGAAAATATATAGGTTATAGCTTGCAAAATTTTAAATAAATTGAATATTACTTTTCCACCAATTTTTTATTTTTATTAAATTTAAAACGGTTGGAGAATTACTTAAGAGTTTTGGCAATTTTGACTTGTTCTGTATATAAACATTAAAGCATACTCAGGAAATAAAAAAAGTACGGTTATAATGTATTAAAAATTCTATTACCATGCCTTTGTGGTATGTGAGGCATATGATGATGTAATAAATATGTAATTATATTGTTCCATTTCTTAAAAAAAAACTTTTGAGGTCTCCTGTCTCCATTAAGACAATTTTTGAAAAATGTCTGTGTAGTCATCTCTACTGCTTAATATAACGATATGAAAAAAAAAGACAATTAGGTTTCTTATTAATTCATAAATCTCCTTACACCTAACGGTAGAAAGGAAAAAAGATTAAAAAAAAAGATAATTCATAAATATTAAAAACTGAAGTGGTACTTTGCTTTTCTATTTATTTCGGTTTTCATTAATAATAAATTTGTAAAAAAAATCTTGAAAAAGAAACTTGTAGATATTGAAAAATTAACCATTTTGTCTAAATCCCTTAGTTTTCCTACAATATTTGAAATATCTTCCGTCATTCACAATTATATCTATGGTTGCCAAAATAGTTTATTTTTCTAACGTTATTAACTATCAGCAATACAAGCAATAATTTGCTATATCGTTCTTTTATTTTTTTACTATAACACCATATTTTCACTTTTCAAATATAATTATTTTTTGTGGATACATTATGATTTATTGAAATTACATATGATTTACTTATTTATTTTTGGTGTCGTTAGTATTTTTTCGCCCCACCGTACACAATTTTCTATTCACAATAACAATAAAATCAATAACACAAATTTAAGTCTATAGAAAGTAATGCAGAAACTGGTTAAACGCATGGAATATGTTCGAAGAATAGCGCTTGCGCTACCCGTGCAATGAAATCGTGGTGTCATCACACCATAAGACAGATGAAGCAAAAACAAGCCGGGTTTGTCTTTATCATACCAACCTAAGATGCTATTGGCTGATGGAATTATAGAAGGTGCCCCTGTATACCACATAATTTCACCAAATATCACAGAATTCTTAAATTAAATATATATATATATAAAGGAAAAATTTCCTTTATTTTTGAAAATATTTTAATGAACTGATTTATATTTAGGATTTTTTTTTATATATAATTGTAAGGATCGATTTTTTAATTTCAAAAATAACACTAAAATATAATCGACAAAAATAAATCCATCCTACAAAAGCTTCGTAATTAAGTCTAGATTCCTCATGCAAAATTTCAAAATTGTTCGTTTATAAGCAAAGAAGTTTTTGAAATGAAGGCGGTCGAGTCTCCTTAATCATTCCTAGCACACTTGATTAAATCCATAAACAATCATTTAAAATCCATAAAGTATTCATTACATCCACCACGCCATATACAAAAAAAGCAACATTTCCTCCGACAGAAGACATTGCATAAATTACACACCGAAATCAGACAGGAAATGAAAAGGTGTAATTTGTTATGCTTTGTTGAAAACCGAGAGATTTATGTGTAACACACTTACAAGTGTTAAAGCTGGCATTCACGAAATTACAGATCGGGAAAAAAGGTAATTACGGGAATGCCGACATTAATTAACCATTTTTTTTTTCTGTTTGTTTTGTTTACTCTATTCAATACACCGTGGAATAACGCCGGACCACCTACGAAAAGAATAATTATGTAATGACAGAATTAGATTTCTCAAAAAATTAAGAATACATACATTGAACAAAAAAAACAAACAGAGAGAGAGACAGAAGAAAACAATGAGATTGAAGAAATAATCTTGTTTTGATAATTCGTAGATTAATATAATAATATAAGATAACAAGTAATTAACGATAACTATAATTATTTATTTCAATTTATGATAATATTCTCATTTTGTTTGTTGTCCCGATTAGGTTGATTGTTTCCACTTTTGTCTCTTTTTACCTGAACCACTTCAGACTTCCCTTAATTTATGATAATAAACGATATTTATTATTACAATACAGTATTTTTATGAGTGATTTCAATTAAGTTGAAATAGTAAATTATTTCTTGTTCTTCTAAATCTGCAACTTTAATGTAATTATAGAATTTTTTAAATAAAGAAAACAAAATTACTTTTTTATACCACTTGAATAATGAAAAAGTAATTTTGTTTTCTTTATATACTATATTAAAAATGTACCACCAAGTTAACGCCGACAAAATTAAAGAACATAATTTTTTTTAAATGTTTACAGTTAGAAAATAATTGAGGTATTCCAGTATGGTACATACATAGACAGCCCCTACACCCAACTTTGGGATTGGGCTACCCTTTTAAGGTTTTCTAGATCTCTTAAAAACTTAGGGTGAATCAGTCCAGTATAATTTAATCTAAATTTGATTAACACATAATTTATATTTATTAAACAAAAACATAATCATGATATTCATAATAAATTAAAGACGACGCAAGCGCCACCTTTTGCCCAATAATGTGAATAATCATGATATAATAATTATTATTAACCATAATATTCGGGGCTATTCTGTAAGAAAAATATTAAATCACATATAAAAACTAACAGTACTTACTTCACTTTTTATGCTAAATGTACATTTCGACATACAATGTGCTCATCATCAATAACAAACAAAAACACATTCTGTCTCGAAATGCATATTCAATTTTTTTTTTAAAGTGAAGAAGTGTACAAAATTTAACATTTCCCATACAGAATAGCTCCAATTATAAGTCTTTCAATAATGTGAATGACGATATTAATAGCAGACACTCACAAAAGCACGCTGTTACATCTTTAAATAACAAAAAAAAAACCTTACCAATATATACAACAACAAAAAAAAACACAGAATTATACGAATTGTGAATACAGTGCTTCTTTTCAAGGTGTACAATTAAAAAAACGAAAACCACAACCTGTAAGGAATTAAACAACCCAACAACGCTAAGAGTAATTAGACTAGTGGTACAGTTGTTAATTCGATGTTAGTGTCTTTAACTTTTTATCCATCCTTTAATTATTTTTTTTTTCGTGTGTTAGTAAAAGAAAAAAAGTGTGTGTGTGTGAAAGTGTGTAAACGTGTGTGAAGTGCTCTTTATGTACCTTTAGTTGCGCCCCCTACACAGCTCAGATTACGCAGCCGCTTTTTTTCTTTTTTTGTGTTATCCCTTCCTGTAATACATCGACGGTTACGTCCACATTCGTATTGTTTTGTTTTTAAAATAATAATTAAACACAAAACGGATTAATTAGGTAGAGTTGAAAATAAATCACTTATATACACACAAAAAAGATAGAGACGGGAGTAATTCGTGTATCCGTTGTTCGAGAAGATTTATATATATAAAAAAATATAAATAAAAACCTTTTAAGATAAAAAAAATGTATAATGAATTTTCATGCAATTGATTTTTTAAATTGTTAAAAACAAAATCAAAAAAGAAATTATTTTGTTAAAATATTCCTAATGAGCAAAATTGATATAAAAACAAACAAACAAGGCATCAATGTTTCATTCGAGACTATTCAGTATGTGAAATGTTAAATTTAACGTTCACGTTATTTTTTATCATCACAATCGAAGTATGCATAACAATTATAAAACTCACTTAGACTGTGATGATAAAAAAATAACGTATACGTTAACATTTCATGTACGGAATGGCCCAGATTAACAATTAATATTTTAAAGTTTATGCAAACGAAACATTTACAAATAATGACGTTTTGACTATTGATGAAGAAAACAACAAATTCAATAGAATTATATTAAAGACATTAGAGATATTTGCTGGTGAGTACCTGAAGTTTTCACAGGTGTGTAGATTTTAAAAATTATAATAAATAATATATCTTTTACAGACAAATGTTTTATTTTCGCTATAAATTATTTAATTTTCTTCTAAGAGATAGTAACTTTATTCAAATGTGTATTTGTATGTACAATAATATATAAAATTACAATTATATTCTGTTGATGAATCAGCTATCGACCAGAGGTCTTTCAACCAGAGATAGTATTTATCACTTAAAAATACAATTTTAAAAGTTCAAAAAATGTCAACCCCTTGGGACACCCTAAAGAAAATTGAATATTAAAAAAAAGTATCTCCAAAAGGTATTTTTTATATTTATCAATAATAATTCTGCCATTAATACCTCACTTCCCTCTAGGGTTTTATCAAAATTGTATATTTTATTTAATTACATAATACAACGGATTGCAGAAATATTCTAGTGTCATCCGCATTGTAATAGCGCGAGCTACCGCTGAGAAATACTGGCTCTTAGAAGACAATAATATAATTTATATTGAAAATATAATATTTATTTGTAAGATATTTATTATAATTCAACTTTTGAAATCCATTGCTAACTTTGCATTCGTAAGTTTTTTTATTAGTAATATTTATATCATTTAAAATAAAAAAATATTTGTAAATTGTGGTTGAAATGTACTGGGTGTCCAGATATGAAAGGTCACCGGCTATATCTCTAGGAAGACTCCTAGAGCTTTCAAATAAAAAATATGTTAATAAAAGTCAAGGTAGATCGAGTGACACATATGTGTAAAGGTATGCTGAACTAGCGCCTCACATAGTTTCAACGCTCCCCTTGCTTCTCACCTCCCTTTCGGTCATTCAGATCTCGTGACGTAGGCGAATTCGAATATTTTCGCGCGTACACCGGCGAAAACAAGCATAACCTATTTTCACATTGCGTGCTTTCTACTTCTTTGTTTATGCCCATTCATTGTTTCATTATTTAGTTATACTTTGGTCTTTCAGCGACCATGCGAAAAGTAAATTTGAAAATTGTTATCACCGGGCGTAATACATTAATTTGTTTGTCTGCGGGACATTACATATTTTTGTATTATTTTATTACGTTGATCCACACTCTTTTAAAATGTTGCACTCTTTAGGTTTTTACACAAACAAATGCACTTGTTCGAAGAGGTAATCCATACTATTGTAACTGAGTAAAAATGGTAATAACTAAATTCATTACTACACTGTATTATTATAAAAAAATAATACATTTTTTTAAGCATTCGAATGGTCACATCGTGACTGACATATACATTTGCAATCAATAAATTTTATGAAGGAAGAAGACTCAATCTTTAATTTACTAGTACACTTTTATTTGTACGCAATAAATACAACTTAAATATCGACTTTTGAGGTTATTGTTTATTATAATTTTATTACGATACAAATATTAAACAATTTAATTAATATTTGTATTTTTATTTTAGTAATAAATATAATAAAAGAAAACGAAAATTAATTATATTAATACAACCTAAGACCGTATTTTAGTTTAGTCGGTAGCAACTCAAAACGAAGATTGAACGATTCCAAACAACGGTTGATAGAGAGAAAACTCCGTTTCGATATCGTTTAATTTATTATTCGATAGCTATTTTAATCATATTTAAGGCGTGCGCAGTGAATTATTGTGACGTCATGAGATCTCCCATTACATTCCCCCCACTCTCAAATTTTCTATTCCATCTATCCTTTATACATATACTCAAGCGTCGTTGATAAAAGTGACGATGAGAAAATGTTGGAAATATATTTCAAGTTCGTATATCTTCCAGTAGAGAGCGCAATGAACAGTCGAAAAATAATTCTGCGATTATCTCAAAAAAAGTTCAAATAAAGGCATCATAAAACTACACTTTTTGAAATCATGATGAGTTTATAAAACTAAAATGCTACAGAAATTTTTCTCTTACTCTTGAAATAAAGGGTGGGGGAAGGTCAGAATTTATAAAGAGCAAATGTCAAATAACTCTTTTGTTTTTTAACCAATCTTAATGATTTTAATTTCATACGAAAGAATTTATCATCCTGATTAAAACAATTGACTACAATTATAAAAATAAATAATTCAGTCGCCGCTAGGTGGCGCCAAGTTAAAAAAAATATAATTTTTCCATTTTTCTTACACATTTCAAATGGAATGATATATTTTTCTTAGTATCAATAGAAAGTGCGTGAAATTGTAAGAAATTTGGTGAAAACCGCATCTCAATACCTTTATTCTATCACAAGTTTTATATAAAAGAAAATTTCAAATTAAAAATTTCAAATGTCATTGGAAAACTTTTTGAGGTTAATAAAATTTATAACAAAACTGAATTAGTTTATCAACACCAGGGGGCATTTCCTAAAGCGTGCTAAATTATTTGAATATACTCTTTCTTGAGAGGTGAATAGATGGGGTTGCTTATTTTTTTGGTCACCACGATTTGCCGAATGTTCAGATTTTTATTTTTGGGGCAAATTAAAAAATATTTTTTATCAATTCAGACCCAGAACGAAGAAAGACATATTTATTTGGATCTGAAATGTAAAAACTTCAGAAATAGATATACTGATATTGCTAGACTGGATGTCGCTGCTTATTTAATTGTATAAAATTATGTGATTGTATTATATATGACGGTGGAGTCATTTGACAATTTGAAAGACAAAATTTTGATATAAATTTGGCATTAAAAATGTTTTTCCATTTGGTTTTGATACTTTTTTCACCTGCATTATAAGAAATATTTATTTATTTAAAAAAATTAGAAAATTATTATTAAAATTAAAAATCACCTCCTACCGGTGACAAAATAATGTAATTTTGTTATTTGAGTTATAATTTCATTTATTTTAAATAAACACATAAAATTTTTAAAATTTACATTAATAATTTTTAATTATAAAAATTCTTTTAATTATAACTTCTGATAGGATTTAGATATAGACTTCCGGTTTTCGCTAAATTTCTTACTTTTTAATCGTCTTTCTACTAACATTAAGAAAAATATGTCATCCCATTTGAAATTTCTGAGAAAAATAGGAAAATAATCTAAATTTTAAGTTGGCGCCACCTAGCGGCGATAAAGTTAGTTATTTTTCTGATTGTTGCCAATAAATTTAATCAGCATGATAAGTTCTTTCGCATGACATTAAAACCATTAAAATCGGTTAAAAAACAAAAGAGTTATTTGACATTTGCTCTTTATAAATTCTAACCTTCCCCCACCCTTTATTTCAAGAGAAAGAAAAAAATTTCGGTAACATTTTTGTTTCACGAACTTATCATGATTTCAAAAAGTGTAGTTTTATGATGTCTTTATTAAACATTTTTTTGAGGTAATCGCAATATTACTTTTCGACTGTTCATTGCGCCCCCTACTGGAAGAGTTACGTACTTGAAATTTATTTCCAGCATTTTCTCATGATCACTTTTATCAACATTTTTTTAATTTGAAAGCTCTAGCACTATATATATATCCTGAGATATAGCCTCCCACCCAGTACATATGGTATTTATAAAAAAAAGTGAAGAAAGGAATATAATATAAATATAACAAATTATATTAAGTTTTGTAAATTGAATTAATTAACTGCATTTCTCTTTTAATTTTGTTCCAACAAAACACAAACATTTAATAGATGTTTAAAACACATTTCATGCTTAGTTAATCCGTCGGACATGCCTTTTCACAAAAATTAGTCATTCGAGAGTTCCGATTATGAAACAAAACAAAGAACAACAACCAACGTCTCGCATTCTCATTTTCATTTTTACATAAATATATATATATATATATTGAAAAAACGATTCATTCTCATTCACGGAATTGCATAACGAACTCACTCTCGGCTTTCCGAAAAAAACCTTCTTGCCTCTCCCTTATGTACAGGACGCCCTCCTTCTCGAATTTGCTCGACGGCTGCGTAGCCAGCGTCTCCAATTCTTGCTTGTTGAACCTCATTGTGTCGATCGATTAATCCTAAAAAAGGAAATTAGATATTTAGGTTGGTAAGTAAAGACGAGGAATGCCTATAGGAAGGAATGGAAGGATCAAGTAGTCGAGGATATAAAATTATTGAACATTAAGGAATAGAAGAAGAAAGCAACAGATAGAAATCTTTGGAAAATATTAATTAAACAAGCCATGGACTAGCTTGACATATAGTATGTTTCAGTTTAATTAAGCATGTAAATCACTTTGCATAAATGAAATATAATTAAGTAATTAATTATGATATAAAATAATAATCACCTATTTTACATTCATAATGTAAACCCAATAAGTTAATTAGTTCTAAATGTGTTAATCGGGGCTATTATGTGAGGGAAATATTAAGTTTAATTATACCAGGGGTGTTAGTTGAAGTTTGCCGGTTTTGCTAGTAGATGTCGCTAGCAATATGTATAAATTTCCATGATTTGATTTTTTTATATTGACATTAACCTACAAAAATACGCAAGTTACATTCCGCCAAAATAATAGCGTCATGTTTGTTTACCTCAGTGAATATGTCGAGTTTTGTTCCAAGTAAATCGCATTTGCGGCATTCGTTGCTTTTCTTATTTCATCAAAAGGTAAAGCAGCTGAAGCTCACCGGTTGCTGGTAGAAACTTATGGTGAACATGCTCCAGTGATTAGAACATGTGAGACATAATTTCGTCAATTTAAAAGTGGAGATTTCGATTTGACAGACAATGAACATCCTGGTGCAGCGAAAAAGTTCGAAGACGAGGAATTGCGGGCGTTATTGGATGTTGATCCAACCCAATCGCAACAAAAATTGGCAGAAACACTAAATGTGACTCGAGGAGCAATTTGCCAACGCTTAAAAGCCATGGGAAAGATCCAGAAGTATGGAAAATGGGTGCCACACCAGCTGAACGATAGACAAATGGAAAATCGAAAAACCGTTTGTGAAATGCTGCTTCAACGATTCGAAAGGAAATCTTTTCTGCATCGAATTGTCACGGGGGACGAAAAATGGATTTATTTTGAGAACCCGAAGCGAAAAAAATCATGGCTTTCACCCGGTGAAGCCGGCCCATCGACTGCATGGTCAAATCGCTTTGGCCGTAAGACAATACTCTGTGTTTGGTGGGACCAGTGTGGTGTGGTGTACTACGAGTTGTTAAAACCTGATGAAACGGTGAACACGGATCGCTACCGACGACAAATGATCAATTTGAATCATGTGTTGATCGAAAAATGGCCGGAATGGGCCCGAAGACATGGCAAAGTTATCTTGCAACATGACAACGCGCCGTCTCATACCGCTAAACTGGTGAAAGACACATTAAAAACACTTAATTGGGAAATATTATCGCACCCGCCGTACTCTCCAGACCTCGCCCCGTCCGACTATCACCTTTTCGCATCGATGGGACACTCCCTTGCAGAGCAGTGCTTCGCGAATTTTGAAGAAGTCGAAAAATGGCTCGTCGAATGGTTTGCCTCGAAAGAGAAAAAGTTTTTTTGGGATGGTATCCATAATTTGCCTGAAAGATGGGCGAAATGTGTAGAAACCAATGGTCAATACTTTGAATAAAAAAATTTTGAGATTCCTCTGAAAATTAAGTGTTTTCTTTATCGAAAAAACCGGCAAATTTCAACTAACACCCCTGGTACTTGTCAGCCGGACAGTGTTTTTTTGATTTTCACACACTTGAAGTTGATTTAAAAAGAGATAAATTAAAGGTAATTTAAAAGGTAAATAACCATAGTTAAACAGGCCATCGAAAGCACTGTATTTACGTGTAGGGTCTTACCATGTGAGAAAAGAAAGGAGTGTTCTCGCTAGTCATTCACACTAACATGTAGGGTCGTATTGACTTAGTACTACAGGATAGTGTTCCCGCTGTTGTGTTCCCACGTATTTTGGGCCTACGTGGCTAATTGTGCATGCTTGTACGTTAAATTGTACACTACCACAGAATGCGCCCCTTTTAAAAATGTTCTCATTAATTTTCTTAGTTTATTAATTTATAGTTGAAACAAAGAAAAAGGGATTGATCGAATTTTATCGATCATTGCCAGATATTTTCCTTCTTTAATTTCATTGTAATTTATAGTTCTCGGATTCGAATTTATAAAAGGGATTAGAGATGACATATTTATTACTTGATGTATGCCCTTTCATAATTTCGATCTGCGACCAATTGAGTTTTGGAAAAGGAGTAAATTTTCAAATTTTGATACACGTTGAATTCTGGCTTGTCTATTCGTTTTATCCAGCGTTTCTGCAAAGGGGTAAGTTGGGGGGTAGCAGTACCCGCACCTCACTGGTTACGGTGGTGGTACGGTTGCTTACACTCACCACTGATTGGATGATCACTCTCAACCACTATTGGTTGGACCCTTGCTCGATTGTCATTTAGGCAATATCAGTTCTGAAAGTGACATCTCCGAAATTTAGAAAAATTAAAAATGACAGTTTCACAATATATCCATTGATGGATAATAGCTTGTCTTCTGCTCATTTCGCAGGAACAAAAAAATATGTCATGAGTGTTAAACGTATTAAAAAATGTTTGCCTTGTAATTTTCTTAATTAATCTATAGAATATATACATTATATATATATTGTATAGATTAATTAAGAAGGTTAATTCATAACAATGGGGGGCAATGTAATTAAAGTTCTTGATTAATGTAAATAAATAAATATAAAGAACATTATTTAGGTTTAAAATAATAAACATCTAAAGTTTAATGTAAAAAAACACATAAATAAACATAATTCTACTCGATTGTGAATTCATTGTAACTAAAATCAAATTAATTCAATATTAAAAAATAATATTAATTTAATTTAGTTTTAATTGTGAATTATTTTTTTTTAAACTGTACAAACTTGAGAATTCTTTTTATGGTGCCTTAATTACGGTCAGCATAATAGTATTTAAACAAAAATTGAAGAAAGGAATATAATATAAATATTACTACTAAGTTTTATAAATTCAATTAATCAACTGCATTTCTCTTTTAATTTTGCTCCAACAAAACACACACATTTAATAGATGTTTATAACACATTTCATGCTTAGTTAATCCGTTGGACATGGCTTTTCACAAAAATTAGTCATTCGAGAGTTCCAATTATGAAATGAAACAAAGACGTATTTTCTGGACTCAATGGAAAGTAATCCACCCTTTGTTCGGCCGAGCCGTTATCCTTTTGTTATTGTCACGTTTGGGATTTTCGCACAGATTTGTAAATTTTGAAGAAATTAGGAATTTCTGAGATTATTGCTTATCCCGAAAATACATTGCCAGTTTATTATTTTATTGCCCTAGGATTATGCAGAAGAAAAGCACACCTTTCTAACGGATTTTCAATGTTTAATTTCCAAGAAAATGAAATGAGGTCCGATATTATATTAAATTGCGAATTGAAATTAAACGTGTGACACAAGAGAATGACACTGGCAGAGATTTACTGTATCTATTACAAAAGCAGCTTAGACTGTTTAAAAAAAAAACATGCATGCTAAACTTAACATTTTCCATACAGAATAGCCATGAATATTAAGGTGTTCTCGTTACTATTCTTCGCTTTTTTTACTTTTTCCAAATCCCAATTTGAGCAAAAATATTGAGATAATTTCCAAATTGAAAATTTTATCCATTGTAATTTTTAATTCAATTGTACTCAAAGAATTAATCTGAGAAGATCAATAGGCAGAACTCATTAGCCAAAAATAATCCCTTTTATTGCAGATAATAGAAAGCCTCTTATTCATATTTTTACCTGAAGTTTAACCTGAATACCATTGTATTAATTGTATGTACCAGACAGGTACAAACTTGTTTTCTAAGGTACGCATAAATTTTAGTCAAAGCTATTAAGGATAGACGTAATACCATTAAAATAAATTAAATGAAATGAAGGAACGATTGTGAAAATGATTATTGAAATTATTCAATTCTTTTACTACTGCAATTAATTTCTTATAACTCACTGAACAAAATGTTCTCATAAATTAAATAAAAAGAATTTGAAAATAATTAATAAATTATTTCCACATTTATTAATTATTTTCAAATCATTTTTCTCTCTTTCTTTCTTCTTTAAACTAGAGTGTAAGGCTATCATTTTTATTTAATTTATATAAATAAGTCACAGTTCACTTTTCTATTTATGTTCTCATAAATGTTGCATCAATGTTAAAAATAATAATAATCTTCATTTGCAGAGTCTCAACACATTACAAAAAGAAAATTACATCAATTAATATCTATAATATACACTATATATACAGGGTGTTTCAAAAGTAATGGATAAATGCTATAACATCGTAAATAAACATATTTTAAAAAAATGCTCTGACATGTTGATTTTTATTTTTAAAATTCATTGTATCATGTATGTATGTTACTGTATTTAATGGCCTCCGTTAATTAAATAAATAAATAAAAATAAATAAATAAAATACTATCCTGACATACATTTTTCAGCCCCCCACCCCTTCAAACCCCTAAGGGGTGGCAACCCCAACTTTAAAAATTCAAATAGTAAAGCACCCCCTTGCGATACCTCAAATGATAGATTTTTTTCAACAAAACAAAAATTCAGTTTATAAATTACGGTGATATTTACCAAAATGTATTTATTTATAAAATTGAGAGAATAACCAAATTTAAGTAACTAATCCTTAATTAAATGTTCAAAGTGCTGCCCGTTAACAAAGAGACAATGCCCTAATCTATCTACAAAAGCTTGTTGGACATTATCTAACATATCTGGAGTAATTAAGACGAGTATTACACGTATATGATATGTGGTGTTCATTTCATTTGAAAACTATGAGTCCTAGAGAGTTGAAATTTTGACAGCTTATATTAGACATAATTTTACGGGTGTGAAGTTAGCAATAGATTTCAGCAATAGATTTCATAAATTTAATTATAATAAATATCTTAAAAACAAATATTTTATTTTCGCTATAAATTATTTTATTGTCTTCTGAAAGGCAGTATTTATCAATAAAGTATACAATTTTGAAAATACAAAAATATTCAACCCCTTTCAGACATCCTTGAACGAAATTGAATTTTAAAAAAAATGTATCTCCAAAAGGCATTTTTTCATATTTTTAAATAATACGTTATTTAGTTCCTAAAGGCACTGCCTAACATATAAAAAAATAAAATTTGGATAACTCGGGCATCTTCATCCCCTAATCGCACCCCCATGTTAAAATTTCAAATTAAAATATCTCCAAAAGGCATTTTTTTATATTTTTAAATAATATGTTATTTAGTTCCTAAAGGCACTGCTAAACATACAAAAAAATAAAATTTGGATAACTCGGGCATCTTCATCCCCTAATCGCACCCCCATGTTAAAATTTCAAATTAAAATATCTCCAAAAGGCATTTTTTTATATTTTTAAATAATACGTTATTTAGTTCCTAAAGGCACTGCCTAACATATAAAAAAATAAAATTTGGATAACTCGGGCATCTTCATCCCCTAATCGCACCCCCATGTTAAAATTTCAAATTAAAATATCTCCAAAAGGCATTTTTTTATATTTTTAAATAATACGTTATTTAGTTCCTAAAGGCACTGCCTAACATGTAAAAAAATAAAATTTGGATAACTCGGGCATCTTCATCCCCTAATCGCACCCCTATATTAAAATTTCAAAATTAAATATCTCCAAAAGGCATTTTTTTATATTTTTAAATAATACGTTATTTAGTTCCTAAAGGCACTGCCTAACATATAAAAAAATAAAATTTGGATAACTCGGGCATCTTCATCCCCTAATCGCACCCCTATGTTAAAATTTCAAAATAAAATATCTCCAAAAGGCATTTTTTTATATTTTTAAATAATACGTTATTTAGTTCCTAAAGGCACTGCCTAACATATAAAAAAATAAAATTTGGATAACTCGGGCATCTTCATCCCCTAATCGTACCCCTATGTTAAAATTTCAAAATAAAATATCTCCAAAAGGCATTTTTTTATATTTTTAAATAATACGTTATTTAGTTCCTAAAGGCACTGCCTAACATTTAAAAAAATAAAATTTGGATAACTCGGGCATCTTCATCCCCTAATCGCACCCCTATATTAAATTTTCAAAATAAAATATCTCCAAAAGGCATTTTTTTATATTTTTAAATAATACGTTATTTAGTTCCTAAAGGCACTGCCTAACATATTAAAAAATAAAATTTGGATAACTCGGGCATCTTCATCCCCTAATCGTACCCCTATGTTAAAATTTCAAAATAAAATATCTCCAAAAGGCATTTTTTTATATTTTTAAATAATACGTTATTTAGTTCCTAAAGGCACTGCCTAACATTTAAAAAAATAAAATTTGGATAACTCGGGCATCTTCATCCCCTAATCGCACCCCTATATTAAATTTTCAAAATAAAATATCTCCAAAAGGCATTTTTTTATATTTTTAAATAATACGTTATTTAGTTCCTAAAGGCACTGCCTAACATATTAAAAAATAAAATTTGGATAACTCGGGCATCTTCATCCCCTAATCGCACCCCTATGTTAAAATTTCAAAATTAAATATCTCCAAAAGGCATTTTTTATATTTTTAAATAATACGTTATTTAGTTCCTAAAGGCACTGCCTAACATATAAAAAAATAAAATTTGGATAACTCGGGCATCTTCATCCCCTAATCGCACCCCTATATTAAATTTTCAAAATAAAATATCTCCAAAAGGCATTTTTTTATATTTTTAAATAATACGTTATTTAGTTCCTAAAGGCACTGCCTAACATATAAAAAAATAAAATTTGGATAACTCGGGCATCTTCATCCCCTAATCGCACCCCTATATTAAATTTTCAAAATAAAATATCTCCAAAAGGCATTTTTTTATATTTTTAAATAATACGTTATTTAGTTCCTAAAGGCACTGCCTAACATATAAAAAAATAAAATTTGGATAACTCGGTCATCTTCATCCCCTAATCGCACCTCCATGTAAAAAATTCAAATTAAAATACCTCAAAAAGGTATTTTTTATATTTTTCAATTAAACATTATTTTGTTTCCATTTTTTTTATAAATGAGCCATTATTAATACTGAAATTAATACTTGCGGACTTTAAGTTAATGAAAATGTCCTTTGCTTTGTTATTAGTACTGGTGGTATTATTGGAAATAATGCGTAGAGATTAAATGTTTATATTTCGCGAAACATTTAACACCGGCGGAAGCAATAATATCCAAGAAATAAATGTTTCCCAATCTTGATAATAAGGTATTTAGTTTAAATAGTAAGGATAAATATTATTTTCAAATACAAGGACACCTATTTATAAGGAATAGAGATGTTTGCTATCTGGTTTTTTAAACACCGAAAGGATTGTTATAAGAAATAAAATTCAAAAAATCAAAACTACTAGTATAAAGTGCTTCTATATACTAAATTCATTTTATTTTGTAAAAATGACGAATGATTTATGATATTAATTATTTTTTAAATAAATTATAAATTAACACAATATAATTTTATATTTCCAAACTGTCTAATATTTTGCGGAAATAGTTTGTATTTGTTCCGATCAACTAAAATTCAAATTTATGGCGGGACGCTTCAGAAAAAAACGACACGAGAAATTATTGTAAGATATAATATAGTCGGTTTCCAAGGAAGAAGCGCTTGAGCGCGGTTAACCCCTAAAGCGAGAACGCGAAGATGCGCAACGAAATGCGTTGAACGTCAGTCGACGATCGATAATCCTGGTGGCCATTTTACGTTGCGCATGCGTTTCATGATATACACAAATTATTCTACGCGGCATGCACACATTAGACGTCTCCAAATCTCAGATCATCGGAAAATTTTACGTACGTCGTGCACAATCTACGTTACGCAGGTAATACGACTTATATGTTGAATCTGATTTACTGATAAAATTTTTAATTATTTAATAAAATTAGCATAATTTTATTAAATAATTAAAAATTTAATAATATTTTATATATTCGGCTAATGTTCTTGTCTACGCCTCATCGCTTGGCAATTTCAGTGTGGCCCTAAATTCATTACATCAGATTTTCACATCGCTCTTAATGTATGTATACATGGTACACGTTTTTTAATATGTCATATATAGCAATCGATAGTCCACTAAAGTATTTTTTTTATTATTATTTTTTTTAATTTTAAATTAATATTACCATACTAACATTGTTTCACCTTTAAATAACAAATCAAAGTATTTTGGAGGGGAACAGTGTTTTTATCATAATGCAAATTGCTATTTAAAAATGATAATTAAAGGTGGCCACAGAAAATTAACTGGGTGGTTTATTTTGGCCGTACTACTTATTGTATCTTTAAATTTTAAAGGAGAAAATAATACTCCAAGCTTCATTATTTCCATAAACCATGATTTGTATGATAAAGACAAATTTATGACGTCAACAATATAGTCACAAATTAAAAAAAGTTTTGTAATACAATAAAAATGTATTATTTATTTTATTTATAATAATTATAATTATTTATAATATAATAATTATTATTACATTAAATTTAATCCTATATGGATTGAAACAAATATGATTAGAAAATCTATAATAGAATATAAATGTTGTATAGGTTTTACTGAAACCAATAGATTTTACAAAGTGGCACGGACAAAATTCACCACCTTTTATAAATTTATATGAACCTTATGTATAGTAATAAAAATTCATTTTACAGTAATTCGAAGATATTTGGAGACACAATTGGATTAAAGCTGAAATTGTATCAAATTTATTTTTGTATCATACATTTTGTAATTTTGATATTTCATTGTTAATTCTTCGTTGTGTTATTTATTTATTGCGATATTTGACAAAGCAAATAATACGATGGAAAGGAAGAGTGATCTATTACTTCAATATTTTTTAAATAATAATACGCAAGACTTGAGAGCACGGTCATTAAAATATAATAGTTACTTGACTGGAGAAGCTGCAAAATTTGTGTACGGTTGTGACAATAAAAATAATAGATGTAGTATTATTAAAATGATTAAAACCAATTCAGGAGAAGTTATTACTAAATTGAAAAAACAAACAAAAATTATTTCGTTTGAAATATCTCAAAAACTAGCTTATGACGAAGAAAAAGAAATTAAGAATGGTTCATCTGTTACCCAAAAAATAAATAATGTCAATAAAGCATCAGAAACAATTAAAACATTAAATACTTCACCTTCAGAAAATAGTGATCAATACAATTCGGAAATAGATGTGACCACGCAAAGTCAAGACATTGACTATAAGTTAATTGAATTGTATAAAAAACCATCCATTTCTCAAATTATTTTGCCGATAAACTCATTCAACATGTTTCCAGAAAAAATTAAACACTCCGAAAACTTCTCAATTTTTGAAGGTAATTTATTTATAGATAAAGATCAATATAAAATGATTTTTGATGAATATAAAAATAAGTTCAATAATAATATTTATCACCTTTTTATGTTAGAAAAATTGAAACAAGTAAACAATACATGTGTTATTAATATAAGAAGTTGTAATTATTTAAAAAAGAAAATTGTTATTTAATGGAGACTGTGCCCACCCAAATTGTAAAACATTTAAAATTATTTGTACAAAATATGAGGGCCTTGATGTACAAGTATACAGTACGTCTTATAATTTTTATCACGGCACACAATTAACTAGGCATGTTAGAAAAGTAGAAAGATCACTTCTTGGTAGAGAGCTAGTAGCATCAACAGCATTAAAAGTCAGATCAAATGATGTAAAAGTTAGTGTTAAAAATATTAACAAAACTAAAAACCTCTATAGAATTAAATCTGACGATGTATATCGAAAAATTCAAAATGAAACTCGCTCCAAATTCGACCGATCCGCAGACGACATTATTGATTTACATTTAATGCAGATTGACCACCCGGAATATATTTACACAGTAGGACAGCCGCTTTTTATACAAATAATGAGCAAAGAACAAGTAAATATTGCAAAACATTATTGCAAAAAAAATCCTATTTCTTTACATATAGATGCCACAGGGTCAGTAGTAAGGAAACCTTACAGAATTTCAAAGAGGGTTTTATATTATGCGGGAGTGGTTCAATTAACAACTCAGAGAATAGTGCCAATTTTTGAATTAATATCAGCCAGACATGACACGGCTACTCTCGCAAGTTGGTTACTTACTACCAAATATTATTTTATTAAACATTCATGCTGGCCTTGTTTTCAAACTGTAACAACTGATTTTAGTCTAGCATTAATGCATTCCATATGTGAATCCTTTAATATGTTAGGACTTGGGGAGTATTTAAATTTAATTTTTGATTATCTTTGTACGAAAAGAATATTACAACCTGCTGTAGTGACACTAAAATTATGTTACTGTCACCTAATGAAGTTGATGACAAGGGATGTCGATAAATATTATAAGAATAAAACAACAAGCCGAAACATTAAAGAAATAATTGCATCATTATATAAAATTGACGATTTTGTTACAATGAAAGAGTTGGTAGAAAGCTTCTTTGTTCTCATTTTTTCAAAATTCGAAACTGAGATTTTTAATATATCTTATAGAAAATTAGTGAAAAATGACAGTAATTTCGATGACGAACAAATTATATCTCAGTTTGAAGAGGATAGTCATATTAAAGAAGACGATACATTTTATAAAAATAATAAATTTTTCATTTACTTTCATTCATTTATAAATGATATATCTGCGAACAAATCAGAACCTAGTTCAACATCAATTAAAAATATATTTTATTCGTATGATTTTGGTACATATTTTTTAAAACATTATATTCCTTTCTTACCCATGTGGACCAATTTAATATTTCCCATTCAACACAATTCACTTGTGGAAAACTGGTTTGGGGTAATAAAAAATAATATTGTAAAAGGAAAATCTACAGATAAACCTTCCAGATTCATAAGAAATGTCAGAGAATTTGTACTAAATGAGTACAAAGAAGCAAAATATACCGTAAAAAGAAAAAGATGTGCCACTAAAATAACTGATGCTACAAAAGGTACACATGAGGAGCAGTGGAATAAAAGGATAAAAAATAAACATAATTATTTCAAAGCCACCGCTTTGCAAAAACTTAAAAAACAGTTTAGTATTCCGGAAAAAACAAGTGAAGATACAAACATTTCAATACTCGAACAGAGCAATACTAAGGAAAATAATGATAAAGAAACAAATGCTTCAGTATTGCCAGTTTTCCGTAAATTATCTCAAAATTATGTCGTGGCTAAGATGGAAAACTTAACATTATATTATGACAGTTTTTTGACATTAAAAACAGATAATAAAAATCCACAGGATATGTGGCTTGATAATTTTGTTGTTTTTTATACATTGCAAGTATTAATAAGAAATAAAAATTGTATTGCATTGGAATCTGAGAATATAAATAACATAATGGATAAAAAGGTCGATATAAAACATTACTCCAGAATAGTTCGCAGGTGTTCAAATAGAGATATTATAATATTGCCTATTTTAAGAAGAAATCACTGGACAATGTTTTATATTAATTTGTCGGTAGATGAAGTATATTTCTTTGATCCCTATGGAAGAAATAGCAACAAGGGTAACATTTATTTTAAAATGATATCCACATTTCTATACGACATAGGATTAAATCTCTCAGTGACGAAAATTAACCAAAATAAATACATGTACCCAATGCAGACGGATAATTGGAATTGTGGCGTATTTATAATTTATTACTGTGATGTTCTTATGAACAAACTACAATGGGTATCTAATTTAGATACAGATTTATACCGCAAACATATTATGACATTAATTATACAAAATTCAGATAACATTAAAAATGTATGTCTTTATTGCGCTCAAGACAATAAAGATATTTTGTGCAATACATGTCAACGCTTTTGTTGCAACACTTGCGTAAACAGTGAAGAATTTAAAATAAATTGTGAATTATGCCAAAGTAGTATAAGATAATATTAACAATCTACATTGTTTTCAATTAAATTTAAGCAAAGGTTTTCACAATCTATATTTTTTTGTTTCAAGTGAAATTTAAAGGCTGTTAAGTTGTAACAGGTTTTATTATGTTGTGTTTGATCAAATTAAAAGACTTATTTTCAAAAAATATATATGTATTTCTATTTTTTTTTATTATTACAATTTTTATAACGTGTATAGTTTATCAGTATATTTAAGGAGACATTTCATTTTAAAGTCTGACTGTTGTTAAGCGATTATATTTTATGATGTGTTTGAGGAAATAAAAGGACTAATTTTGAAAACATTTTATTAAACATAGAGTTTTTGATTTTGGCTTCTGCCATTAACACCTGACACTCCTCTCTAATGATGTCCTAATATTCCAAATTTTATTTTTCATATATTTGGTGCCTTTAAAAACAAAACAAAATAACGTGTTATTTAAAAATATAAAAAAATGCCTTTTGGAGATATTTTAATTTGTAATTCTAACATGGGGGTGCGATTAGGGGATGAAGATGACCGAGTTATCCAATTTTTATTTTTTTGTATGTTAGGCAGTGCCTTTAGGAACTAAATAACATATTATTTAAAAATATAAAAAAATGCCTTTTGGAGATATTTTAATTTGAAATTTTAACATGGGGGTGCGATTAGGGGATGAAGATGCCCGAGTTATCCAAATTTTATTTTTTTGTATGTTTAGCAGTGCCTTCAGGAACTAAATAACATATTATTTAAAAATATAAAAAAATGCCTTTTGGAGATATTTTAATTTGAAATTTTAACATGGGGGTGCGATTAGGGGATGAAGATGCCCGAGTTATCCAAATTTTATTTTTTTGTATGTTTAGCAGTGCCTTTAGGAACTAAATAACATATTATTTAAAAATATGAAAAAATGCCTTTTGGAGATATTTTAATTTGAAATTTTAACATGGGGGTGCGATTAGGGGATGAAGATGCCCGAGTTATCCAAATTTTATTTTTGTGTATGTTAGACAGTGCCTTTAGGAACTAAATAACGTATTATTTAAAAATATAAAAAAATGCCTTTTGGAAATATTTTAATTTGTAATTTTAACATGGGGGTGCGATTAGGGGATGAAGATGCCCGAGTTATCCAAATTTTATTTTTTTGTATGTTTAGCAGTGCCCTCAGGAACTAAATAACATATTATTTAAAAATATAAAAAAATGCCTTTTGGACATATTTTAATTTGAAATTTTAACATAGGGGTGCGATTAGGGGATGAAGATGCCCGAGTTATCCAAATTTTATTTTTTTGTATGTTTAGCAGTGCCTTTAGGAACTAAATAACATATTATTTAAAAATATAAAAAAATGCCTTTTGGAGATATTTTAATTTGAAATTTTAACATGGGGGTGCGATTAGGGGATGAAGATGCCCGAGTTATCCAAATTTTATTTTTTTGTATGTTTAGCAGTGCCTTTAGGAACTAAATAACATATTATTTAAAAATATAAAAAAATGCCTTTTGGAGATATTTTAATTTGAAATTTTAACATGGGGGTGCGATTAGGGGATGAAGATGCCCGAGTTATCCAAATTTTATTTTTTTGTATGTTTAGCAGTGCCTTTAGGAACTAAATAACATATTATTTAAAAATATAAAAAAATGCCTTTTGGAGATATTTTAATTTGAAATTTTAACATGGGGGTGCGATTAGGGGATGAAGATGCCCGAGTTATCCAAATTTTATTTTTGTGTATGTTAGACAGTGCCTTTAGGAACTAAATAACGTATTATTTAAAAATATAAAAAAATGCCTTTTGGAAATATTTTAATTTGTAATTTTAACATGGGGGTGCGATTAGGGGATGAAGATGCCCGAGTTATCCAAATTTTATTTTTTTGTATGTTTAGCAGTGCCTTCAGGAACTAAATAACATATTATTTAAAAATATAAAAAAATGCCTTTTGGAGATATTTTAATTTGAAATTTTAACATGGGGGTGCGATTAGGGGATGAAGATGCCCGAGTTATCCAAATTTTATTTTTTTGTATGTTTAGCAGTGCCTTTAGGAACTAAATAACGTATTATTTAAAAATATGAAAAAATGCCTTTTGGAGATATTTTAATTTGAAATTTTAACATGGGGGTGCGATTAGGGGATGAAGATGCCCGAGTTATCCAAATTTTATTTTTGTGTATGTTAGACAGTGCCTTTAGGAACTAAATAACGTATTATTTAAAAATATAAAAAAATGCCTTTTGGAAATATTTTAATTTGTAATTTTAACATGGGGGTGCGATTAGGGGATGAAGATGCCCGAGTTATCCAAATTTTATTTTTTTGTATGTTTAGCAGTGCCCTCAGGAACTAAATAACATATTATTTAAAAATATAAAAAAATGCCTTTTGGAGATATTTTAATTTGAAATTTTAACATGGGGGTGCGATTAGGGGATGAAGATGTCCGAGTTTTCCAAATTTTATTTTTTTGTATGTTTAGCAGTGCCTTTAGGAACTAAATAACATATTATTTAAAAATATAAAAAAATGCCTTTTGGAGATATTTTAATTTGAAATTTTAACATGGGGGTGCGATTAGGGGATGAAGATGCCCGAGTTATCCAAATTTTATTTTTTTATATGTTAGGCAGTGCCTTTAGGAACTAAATAACGTATTATTTAAAAATATTGAAAAATGCCTTTTGGAGATACATTTTTTTTTTAAATTCAATTTCGTTCAAGGGTATCTGAAAGGGGTTGAATATTTTTGTATTTTCAAAATTGTATACTTTATTGATAAATACTGCCTTTCAGAAGACAATAAAATAATTTATAGCGAAAATAAAATATTTGTTTTTAAGATATTTATTATAATTAAATTTATGAAATCTATTGCTGAAATCTATTGCTAACTTCACACCCGTCATAATTTTAATAAAAAATATGGAACTACTTTAAAAAAAAATGTTTCTTAGATATAAAAAAAATATTGCTTAAATTTTTGAAAATAAAAAAAGTACTCCCATATTATTCAAGACAATTTTATTCTAGATATAACCTGTAAGATATGACAACGCATGTCGAAATGATGTTGAAATTAGTTTTGAAAAATTTAGTTCAGTAAAATGCTGCCGCCTTGCGGATCTAGCCTTCGTTCGTTCAAGCTTTTGTACACTCACTACCAAAATGAATCGCCGCGGTTTTCAGCTGAGCGGGCGATCATTATAGAGTGCGGTATGCGTTCGTTTTTCTCTTCTTTTCTCAATAAATGAAAACAAAACCGTATTTTATTTCGCGTGAAATAATATTTTTGAATTATAACCCATAATTGAATCTATATAAATGGATATTCGGATCCCAAATTAAACTTTCAGAAAAGAATAAATACATAATAAAATTATTTTTTTTTTACAAAATATTAAAAACATAAAATACTAAAAATTACGAAAATTATTCGTAATAATTTCATATTTTGTATAACATAAAATAGACATTGTCGATAGACATTTAACTAAATATAGATATATGTTTCATGACTAATTAGATATACACATATGAATAAAACGGAAGAAATAATTTTCAATATTAATTTCTTTGTATTGAAGTAAATTAATAAAAGAAAAATGAAGATGATCATAAAAGTAGTTGTTACTATGAAATAAAAAAAAATGGTGATGTGTCCATCATGGCACTTTCCCCGGTGAATACGGTCAAATAAGTTTCTGATAGAAAATTTAATAGGGAAGCAAAATGATTAATAGAAAAAATTGATTGTTATCTTTTAAAGTTAAACCCGAGTATTTAGAAGAATATTGTAATTAAGTGTGTTATTTCTTACCTTACAATGGGTTAAAATCATTCCTCCACACTCTTCTTCATTTTTGCAAACTGGAGGCGTTTGCGAATGATAAGTTGAATTTGACGGCACTTTGACGTTTTATTTGTCATTAAAATAATTATTTTAATAATTAAAATCTCTAAGGGAATTTATCAGATAAATGCTTATAAAATGAAAACCGGAGGTCCTACAATAAAAGTTTTATAACAGAAATTATTTATTTTCCAAGATCTAAAACTTTTATTTGAAACATTTTTCTATCCGAATTAAAAAATGAAAAATTGCTAAGAGTAAAGTTGCACTTAATGAGTTTTGATTCTAACCAAAAGCTTTTCAGATCATTCCACTGTTATATAAAGCTTAGATATAAAGTTTGGTCTTAATCCATTTAGCCGTTTAGGCGGTATCGCGGAAACACACAGACACATAGACACACACACAGACATTTTTCAAAACTCGATGGAATGGACTCAGGGGACCTCAAAACGTGCATATTTGTTGAAATTGGCGGTTCGAAAATTTTCACGATCACAATACTTTCCCTTGGACAGGGGTCCGGGGAAAGTAAAAGTTTGTATAGTTGACAGCATACATATCCTTATATATTACGATAACTGTTAAAATGACAATATCAATTTAAATTCGCATTTGCGAATAGTTACCAGATATTCAATACATTTTATGAGAACTAGCAAATTAACATATCACTATTATACAGGGTTAGTCAAAATTACCAGAAAATCTAAATAATTCACAAACAGTTAATAATTTTAAAAAAAAATCCACTTCAGATTTATTTCAACAAATTGGCAAAAAATAAAGATTACAAAATTACAGAATTAAATTAAATGTAATCTTATGCATTTATGAATTGCTTACAACTTAAAAACAATGCATTTTATTGTAAAGCAATTTCCACAAATAGTTCTTACAATTAATCTTACATCAATATGAAAAACGCAAGTTTACCTAATTATTTTAGCAAATTGAACATAGTATATATTAAAAAATGTATTTAAATGATGGCGTATTTACATCCACGAAGCTTTTATTTTAAACTTTTTTTTAATTCTTACGCTTAGAGAATAATTTAGGTGTTCTGCTAATTTTAATTAACACTGTATGAAAATTATCATTGCAATAAATATTTTTGTGAATAGATCATTACTTTTATTTTTGTGGGCTGCTGTAAATACAAAAAAAGCAATCTTTTTTTTTTTTTTTTGCACCACTCACACGGGTATCGGTTTTTTTACCATATAACCCAGTAACCTTTGTATATTTGTAATTTCCAAATTTGGGGGGACAATCACACCATTCATACAACACCCATGGAATCCGGCACGAGAGCTCTTCGTTAGAAAAGTCTCTCGCCCCGGGCGGGACTCGAACCCGCACATCCACGGCGACCCAACAATCAAGACCAACGCCTTGACCGCTAGGCCACTGCGGCCCCTAAGCAATCATTTTTAGTTTATAAAAATTTAATATGGTTATTTAACACTATTTTTTATAAATATCAATAAATTTGCAATTATTTTAATGATTTTGCTATAGCCGCTTCAACAGTGCCTACTCGAATATTGACGCTCTTCTTTGAATACATTTTGATAAATATCTCTGTTATTTATTAACCGATTTTGATAATTTTTGTTTCATTGAATTCAGAATAAAAAAATCTATCATTTGAGGTATCGCAAGGGGTGCTTTACTATTTGAATTTTTAAAGTTGGGGTTGCCACCCCTTAGGGGCGAAGGGGTTGGGGGCTGAAAAATATATATCAGGATAGCATTTTAAAAATAAAAATCGACGTGTCAGAGCATTTTTCTAAAATATGTTTATTTACAATTTTATAGAATTTATCCGTTACTTTTGAAACACCCTGTATATAGTGTATATAATCAATTGCCTTGTCTACCAATCGGTGTAAGGCTTAATATACACTATTATTTATTTAGTCTTATATAACATCGTTATATGTTCCTCTCTACTTCTCAGTGTGAGGTCGAATATACACTATACTTACTTTAATTATTTACAATAGTAAATAATTTTAATTTAACATAAACGTTCATGAAACTTTTTATTTTATACACATATGGTCTGGATTAATAATTTCATAAAACTTTTTTTTATTTTGTAACAGTCATATCTTTCCTGTTTTTTTTTTTTTTAATTAATTAAAGTACACGCTATGATGAAATATTTGTAGACTAGGCCACTCGATACACATCCCGCTGTGACCGTAGATTTTGTTTTTTTTTACAACCCCGATTTTGGCCCGGCTAGTCTCAGCGCGTAGCTAGTGGTTGGATATTTACATGCTCTTCATTAGCGTTTTGGTATTGTTTGTGTGTTTATCGCTTGGATTAGGCTGTACAATATTTTGACCAAATTATTTGTGCGTGATGCAGTTCGTCATCCTGGTAGCACCCGGACATCAACTCTGCAGGGCCGCCTAACATCTCAGGTATTTCCGTTTTATTCATGATCATGTTAGAAGAATTACAAATGTTTAGAAATCTGTCGTTTTGGGTGATTTTTTTTTGTTATTATTTTTATTTATTTAGTCTTATATAACATCGTTATATGTTCCTCTCTACTTCTCAATGTGAGGTGTTTTTTGTTATTACAATATTTGAATAAGCATCACATTGATATTTTAGGCTCTTTTTAGTTAATATTACCGTCGGGGTTAAAGTTTGCTTGAAATTCGTTTATTAGAATGCTGAGTCGTGTATGCGGAGCGTCCATTCTACATCAGATTTTTCCATGATGTTGGTAGAGTTTTTGAAGTTCCCTTCTGTTTGGCATATATATCGATATATACCGCCGACTTTAATAAAGTTAAGGTTAAACCATAATATCCCCACGAGGAGGAAACGATATCAATCTTATGTGCCGAAGAGAGTAGATACCACAAGTTAGTTATCCTATTAACCACTCTTCCATCTCACGGAGATAATATTTGCCAACTCCCTCATAACACGCCGGGAACATTCTAAAATTAAATATTGATTTTGTTGCTATAAACAACCACAATTGTTTTACTTTTGTCTTTTTCATGGCTAACTACTTTTTGGTGTATGATAAAATTAAAAACGACTGTAACTTATTTTATTTTAAAAATAACTATGGCATATGTTATATCGGATTAAAGGGAAAAAAATAGCCCTTTTAATAAAGTCATAGCCAACTATTGTTTCCATTTTAAAAAAGGTAAGTTTGTGTCATATCTCCCAAAATATGGGCGAAAATTTGTTTTTTGATTTTTTGTTATTAATCTTTGTAAAATTTTCTACAACTTTGTCCTTTACAGTTTTTTTCTATCTATGATAATAATAGAGATATATTGATTTCAAAAAATTGACACATTTTACTTTTTTCAAAATATCTAGTTACCCTTGACTTTTTCAAATATTTTAAAAGTATCATTTTATTCGTCTTATAAAACTACACTTCTTTCCCCATTTAACCGTTTTTCTATCTCTTATAGTTTCCGAGATCTCCATAGAGAACATTGAAAAAAACTCACCCTGTATATTACCATTATTAATATTGTGTTTTCCATTTGTTGTTTATTTTAGTTTGTTAAATATTGTTCTGTAATTGCATTACATGTTGAACACTAAAAATTGTAGTATTATCATAAACAACATTTAATACAAATTAATTTAACTTTCTATTGTTCCGATTGTACCTATAACACATAACTGAAATAATAAATAATTCAGGATAATGTAACTGTAATTTTAATTATTCACCTCCCGAATAATAATCTCATTAAATTTATGACGTCATGTTTATAAACAGTGTGGGTTTTAAATATTCAAGACTCGAATGAATATGCACATTACTTATCTACCCCTAAACGCATAAAATCTACATCATCCGCTCGCCCGAAGCAGGTGGAACTCACTTATTGATTACCTTTTTACTTTATTAACAATTCATGCTTTATTTAGTTATGTGGTCACAGATGGCCGAACCCAACAAAAACAAACCACACATCCACACACATTACAATAATAAACAAACTAATTCCGGATGGATTCCTGAAAGCGCGCGTGGTTTTCAACATATCTAGTGCGGTTCTGTTTGTTTTGATTTTATTTGCAGGGTGTGTGTTTCGTGGTTTGCACAGGCTGTGGAGGGTGAATCTGGGACAGAGGTGGACGGCGCTTTCGGAGACTCACCCGAGTGCGGATCATGGTTCGTTTGCGACGGCGGGCATCTCGTCTATATCGTCGGTTCGTTCGTGGCACGTTTTTGGCTGCAGGAAACGTTTATTTTGCACATTTCACACGGAAACCGTCACGCACTCACTACGCTCGCAGCCAGCTGAATGTCAAATTTTGGCAAAACTCGTCCCAGGACGTAATCGCTTGGTTGTCAACGGCGCCGGTAGATGTCGCAGCGAAATTGCGCATATTCGGTTGCATATGGTTTGTTAATGTAAACTGTTACCAATAGAGGGCGAATTAATTCATCTCTGCCGTTTATTTTCTATGATGTATGTATGAATCATAGATATTAATTTATATTAACATCTATGGTATGAATTTACTAAATTCATAGATTTTCTTAATAAAAAATAAACTATCCATAATTCACAGATTTTCTTTTTAAAAAATGATGATAATTACAATATATATCGCTCTGGGTTGATCATTTTGGTAATCGATTTTTCTTCCGTACGTGAAACTATAATAATATTAGGGACAATTTAGTAAAAGTTTAATGAGTACTTTAATTATATTCACAGTCTAAGAAGCTTTTATATTAGATTATATACACATAGAATCTAAATTTAGCGACAATATATATATATACACGTATCCCGCACGGAATTGCGGATTGTCACAGTCTAAGCAAATTTTATATAATAATTGAAATGTATACTTATATTCTGAGGCTAAAAGTTAACATTTGCGTTATATTGAACAATTTAACTATGAAATAATCCTGCATAAAGTGATCATTATTAAATTATCACAATTAAAACCTGGAGAAGAAACAGAACATATTCACGTGCTTTATTATTATATTTTTCCGCTTGAAATAGCGAAACAATTGTTTCGAACAACTAATTAAAGTGAAAATGAAATACTTACATTTATTTACATACTTACGTTTACATTTAAAGTAAAATGCTTTATTTTAATCTTTACAAAGTAGAAATATAATTTTATTGCAAATAGCAGAATTCTACTAAATCGGCATGAATAATTTTATTTCTTTTAAATTTATTTTAATTATAAGAAAATAACATTAATAAAGAAAATATTTTTAAATACATTGAATTAGCTTAACAAATATTATTTTCGGCACTAGTTCCCGCAATAAAAATATTGTTTATTAAAAATATAACAAAATATTGTATCAACTATAAATATTTTATTATTAATTAGACACAAATAACTTTATCAAAATATATAATTAAATATTTATCAAAATATTATAATTATTGACTAGTTTTGAAAAACTTGTATTTTTAGTGAGTGATTTTTCTCAAATCAGTTCAGAAAGTAAAAAAAAATGTTTTATTACATAATGTAGGAATCTATTATAACGACAAATATATTTTGGTTTTAATAACTAATTACATGTAGTTAACTTAAATAAAATGTTCTTTTACCCATTTTCGAAAACAAAATAATGTTTTTGGTAAGTGATTTTTTTTTAAGTACCGCAGAAAATTAAAATATATATTAACTAAAAAATACAGGAATCTATTGTATCGATATTAATACTTTTTTTTTGTTTAGCCAATTATAAGAAAATAGCATAAATAAAGAAAATATTTTCATATGCATTGAATCAATCAGCTTCCTAAATACTAATTTAGGTAATAGTTCACGTAACAAAAAAAAATGTTTATAGAATAAATAACAGTCTACCATATCAACAATAATAATTTTGATTTTATTACGCAATTAGCCAAAATTAACTTTAACAACGAGCTATGAGTGTTTTACTGTGAGTGATTTTTCTTAAATCTTATTCAAAAAATACAATTTTTGTTTTATTACAAAACGGAGGAATCTATTACATCGACAAAAAAATATTTTTATTTTATTAGCTAATTATATCTAATTAACTTAAATAAATAATTTTTTCAGCCTATTTTTGAAAAAAAAAAAAAATGATTTCAGTATGTAATTTTTTTTTCGAAAATACTTCAGAAAGTTGAAATATATTATTATAAGAAAATGCAGAATTCTATTGTATCAATAATAATAATTTAAATTTTAATTAACTAATTATATGAAAACAAAATATATAAAGAAAATATTTTCATATTGAATCAGCTCCCTAAATATTTTTTTTTGTACTAGTTCACGTAATAAAAATATTATTTATTGAAAATACAGCAGTCTACTATATCGACAACGATAATTTTATTACGTAATTAGACAAAATTAACTTTATGAAAATATATGTTATGACGACTTATGAAGAACTAGTGTTTTCTTGAATGATTTTTTTTAAACTGCTTCAAAAATACAAACTTTGTTATATTACAAAATAAAGGAATCTATTATACCGGCAACAAATATTTTGGTTTTATTGGCTAATTATATTTAATTATTTTAAATAAAATATGTATGTTATGACTACTATTTCAATAACTAATATTTCCAGTAAGTGTTTTTTTTAAACTAGTTTAGAAAGTAGAAATATAATTTTAACCGAGAGTGCAGAATTCTATTATACCGACAATAATGATTTGAATTTTGTTTAGCTAATTATAAAAAAATAACAAAATTAAACAAAATATGTTCATATTTATAGAATCGGGAGCATTATTCTTGAAATTTATCGGACGTTTCGATTCGTTTAATTAAACATTAAAGGTGTTCTAAATAAGGATCAGTTTGCCATATTTCAATTTGATTGATGTAATTCACATGAATTGTTTTTGACAGTTTTTTTTGTATTTGTCAGAAGTTTCTTCACTTTTTCTTACAAAACTACAACTGGTAAGTAATTATTTGTAGTTTAAAATACGTTTGCTTATTAATTTCTATGAATTGTATATTTTTGAAAGAATATACATAACTTAAAATTATGAACCAATCGAGCAATAATTAATTATTAATAAATATGATTTATTTCCCACATTCTCAAGATATGTTTTCGGTTTATAAATATTCATTTTTTATTATATAGTTTATGCTTTTTACAATATTTTCCATTAGAAAAAATGTATTTAACATAGACGTTTTTGAAGTAATATTTATATCCATATTTTTCTAGATTCTTTAAGGAAAGGAGTTCATAAAATTATCCAGCTAAGAGATATCAATTAATTCAAATTATAACTATTGTTAATATGTTTTAATTAATGTATGAATATAATAACAGGTTAAATGATACTTTTATAAGTTTAATATATTTTGCTTAAAAATATTGTTGTTTTTATATGTTATTTTTTATGTATAAAATTATCTGAATATTTTATTAATTGCAATTTCTTATTTGCATGACCTACTGATATTTTTTTCTGTAAAATAGCACATTTATAAAAAAAACTTTTATATCAATAATTTGAAGTAAAATAGTGAACAAAAAATTATTAATAGAAAAATGTTCAAAAGTCCCGCCATTAGTTTTATTATAGTGTGTATATGAACCTAACCTCAAAAACCTTATAAAGGTTTGAAACTCGGGAAATAGTTGTCCACTTGAACACTGTATGGCGTTGCGCGCATTTCTCGCTAAATACATGGATCTGGCCCTCTTATACTTTATCTCTATGGTATTACGCGAATTACGACCGAAACATGCGATCAATTTTAGGAATAAGGGCCCGGGAAGGGGCTACGGACTTTCTGTAAAGAATTTGTTTTTTTTTCCCGGGCGATTGTGAATCGGCTCCAATTCTAATTTCTTTTTGCTTTTAATTATTCCATAGAGTTATATATTTTGTGTTGACACGTACGTTAAGTTGCCTATCCAATAATTGTTAGTAAATTAATTTTCGTAATGATGGCTACACAAGAAGAACCTTTTATTATTCTAGGTTTTATTGTTCACAGCACTGATGAAAACAATCTTACATGACATTAGCGATTTATACATCGCTAAAAATGAACGAAATATCAACAATTTTCACACAAATAACTTTACAAGACACGCAGTTTCCATTAAACGTAAGTTCCAACCTTAAATAAGCACCGCACACAGCGAGTAACCCACAATCCTCCAACATAACCTATAACATCCCAACAAAGAGAAGCGTCTGTACCAAAGAATAACGCGAAAATGGGCCGAAAATGCGGCGTGAAAGATTGCTTGTCCGACGCGCAGCGCAAGGAGGACATCGGCGTGACTTTCCACAAAGTCCCACACCACGCGGACATCCGACCGAAGTGGCTGCAGCTCTGCCGGATAACGAACGGGAAGAAGTGCATCTACGTGTGCTCGAGGCATTTCCTCCGGGCTGATTTCTGCAATTTCAAAGGGAGGAAGTATATGCTGAAGCAGGGAGTGCTTCCGAGTATATTTCCGTGGAATAAGCCGGCTTCGACTCAATCGAAGTGCGATGTGAAAGAGGAGAAGGAGGATGAGGAGGTTGTGATTAAAACGGAGAGTGAAAGTGAACCGACGGTTAAGAGCATCAACGAAGTGATCGAGTCGAGTTATATGCAGCCGTTGCATATAAAAACGGAAGTGGTGGAGGTTAAGGAGGAGATGAAGAGTCCTGTTAATTTGTCGACGATCGAGCAGAAAGTGACCGCGATGAATTCGTCGACCGGGGAATTGGGTTTCGTGCCGAATGCTCGGATCGAGGCTTTGGATTTCAATCAGACGTGGAGGCCGGCCACGATTTTGGAGGTCGATTACGAGGAGAACGAGGTTTTGGTTCATTTCGATATGTACAGCAGCAAGTACGATGAGTGGATCGGGATTAATAGCAATTCGATCAGGCCCGTCGCTCAAGTGGAGAAGAAGGAGGCGGAGGTCGAGGAGACTTTTGCCGAAGGGGAACGCTGTATGGCTTCTTGGAGTGATGCTAGGAAGTTTCCCGCTACTATTACCAAAGTTATTGACACTAGTAAGTTTTGTTTTTAATTATATATATAAAAAAAATATCATAAAAAGTATAAATAATAAGATGAAAACAATTTTTTTACTAATTTGTTACATAATATTATTTTATTTTTAAGATAAAATTCATTTTAGATAATACAATAATTAAAAAAAAAGAATAACTCTGGGCTGACTCACAATCGCCTGACAATAAGAATGAAACGGAAAAAATGATTTATAAGATTTAGGTGTATCCATTCAAAATTACCTGAGAACAGCTCTTCCTCTGGAATTTCTACATACGATCTGTTTTCTAGTTTCTGGGCGTTTGTGAATTGGCCCTAAATATTTAACATTTTCTTATTAGAAACTTTTATAGTATCACAAATGTTGCTTTAAGAATATATTAAAATTTTTAACATTAAACATTTATAATTGTTATGACCGATTCACAAACACCCAGGAACGAGAACTAAAACAGATCACATACAGAAATTCCATAAGGCCCTTTCTCGGATAATTTTGAACGGATACACCTAAATCCTATAAATAATTTTTTCCATTTCATTTTTGTTGCCAGGCGATTGTAAGTCAGCCCTTAGTTATTCTTTTTTTTTTTTAATTATTGAATTTCATAAAACAACTTCGGATAACTCCATCTCAACTCTTAAGCTTTAATAAACCCTCGAATAATTATCAAATATTCACATATTAATTTTGCCTATTTGATGTACCTAGCAAGAAATAAAAATCCACGATTGATAAGATAAAAGTTATTGATTATTTTAGATACCTATGAGGTTCTATTCGATGACGGTTATGTGAAAACTTTGAAGTCTCGCAGGATCTCTAAATGCTCTTCGACGTCCCCGCAATGCAGCCCCCTGTTTCAGCCTGTCAGCGGAACCAAAGAAGACAGACGCACCAAGAAGAGAAAATTGGACGTCACTAATTTATTTAACAAGAAACGGCCGAAGGTTGAAAATCCTGAGAGCGGCGCCGAGGTAAAAATGGAAGTAGTCTCGGAGGATACTGCTGATTCCAAAGGGAAGACGGATGTACCGGAAGAGTGGTATCCAACGTAAGTTTTTGAAAACATCCAAAAAATTAATAGTTAATTATGAAATGAATTTAGATAAGGGTTAATCAAAATTATTTTCTCTTTATTATTTATATTTAAAAGGTTAACAAGTAGAATCATTTAAATTTTGTTAATAATTATAATCTCAACATTGTTTTATAATAATTAAAATAATAATATTTATATCAAGAAACCTTCACGTACTCACCAACAAATAAAGTGAATATATTTAAAACCTTCGAAAAGTAAAAAATTCTAATTATTATTTTTTAATTAGAATTCTTTAGTATTCAAAATATTATTTAAACTTCCGTTTCTAAAATTGTGTTGAATTTTTTTATTAATAATTAATTATTATATAAAAAAATGAAATCATAATAGTGGTTTCAATTTATTGGAAATCCAAGAGAAACCAATCAAAAGTCTACATTGCTTAAAAAATAAGCCATGTAAAAACCGTATTGCGCATTTATTACTTAACGCAATCGATTAATCACACTGGTGGGGATAAAATTCGGCCTTAAAAGCAAACACCAGTACAAAACGGAAACAGCACTTACCGAATGGCATTGCTGCTCCAGCTAAACATCCTTTGGATCCTGTCTTGGTCTAATTCGACCCCGGAACGGGGGCGCTTCCTACACGGTTCATCCCAGCCGGGACGCGAAAAAACTCCACACACAACACAAAATCCGAAAAAAAACAAAGAAGAATCGCTAAGAAAAATCCGTGCGATAAAAACTCAAAAATCCCGACGTTCGCCGTTTCTTAACGCCGGAGACTCACTTTCATTCGGCTCTTGTGTTGCGTAGAAAGTGGATGTTTACCTTTCTACATCACAATTGGTCGAAACGTCTCCGGTGTCTGTGACGTGTGCCTCCGACGAAAGTATTTTCTTTGCTGTTCGTATTCTTCTTATTTTTCTGGACCACCTGGAAATTCGAACGGTTTTCATAAAACCTAAATCGTAATTATAATTTTTTTTCGGCAGGGAATTACCGATGTTCCTTTACTTTTCCGATTTTGTTTTATGCAAATTAGTGAAAGTCGTTTCCTATTGAGGAGGAATTCAAAATAAGCTATTATCGAATAGTTTTCACCAGTAAATCATAATGTTTATATCATTTTCGTTAATGTAATCGTTACTGAAAGGAAATCATCTATTTTATGAAAAATATTTATTGATAATTAGTTTTTATTTCGTTATAACAATTGCTACAAGTGGAAGTAATTAAATTAAGTAATACAGATTAATTTTCTATTACTGTTGTAAAAATTAATTTTAAACATATTTGATTTTCAATTACATAAAAACTAATTAAAATAACTTCAGCACCACCATGGTCGTATTGCAAAATATTATTTAAAAGTTTTAATAAAATGCACAAAGTCTTAAACTTATTTCCAGTTTGAAGGGACTGGAGTTTCCCCTTAAAAATTGAATGATAACTATTATTTGGCAATGAAGTTAATTTTGAAAAAAATTATAATTACTATCATTTTATAGTATTTAAACGAACATGTATTTTATTTTTAAATTTATTCAAATCGGTAAATAAATATCAGCGTTATCACGTGGACTAGAAAATGCATGTCGAGGCGTTAATCTCCAATCAGAGGCGACGGAGTGCAATAAATTACAGTTTGAAAAACTACGACAACGATTCCATTGTCATATATCCTCTTTCTTCACTCGCAAAAATGTATTGGTCTCATTTCACGTTTGTCTTTATTTAACACATTTAGCTACAGTTTTCGAGAAATAATGGAAAAACTTTTACATTATAAGTCCCATATAAAGCAGTGCCATTTACTGAGCCAGAAACACACCAAAGAGCTCTACCGATTCCCCTTAAAACATGTTGCAGTCTATAACATTTTTATTGATTTTATTTTCAGTTGGGAAAATAACCGGCCTGTGGGTGTCGACTCGTTTGTATTAATGATGGACGGACACCTAAAATCTGTAATAGTAGCCGATCCTCGTTTGCCTCCGAAATGGGAAAAACATGTAGCTCAGAAGGTTTATGAACACGCAGCTGGAAAATGGGGCATAATTATAGTATCGTAAGTTTCTTTTTTTCTATTCTAAACTATATCATCTATAGCATAATACATCTGTTTATGAAATTGTTAAAAGTTAAATAGAAAAGAGTATTCATGCGCTTGGTCACAGTTATTGAAATAAATTAATTAAAAAATGATTTGAAAATAATTATTAAATTATTCTCACATTTAGCTCTGTGACTTTTGACTTACGTTATGTAAGTACTTTAAACAAATGTACATTAAAACAACTACTTCCTGGGCAAATACCCACGCCGGACATTGAATTACATAATATACACCTGCTGTTGCATATCAATAAAATATTGCATCATGCAACAATTTTTTGATCCGAGAAAAATTCAATGTAAAAAACAAAAAAAAAGTTGCTTAATATAAGGCCATCTGCAGGCAAATGTTTCGGGATCTATCCCTGGTCAGTACAGCTCTGCCTTACATAACTTAAAGATGTTAAATTAAATTAATAAGTCAAAGTGTCATTAATAAGTCAATATGTCACAGAGCTAAATGTGGAAATAATTTATTAACTTTTATTTAATTGTTAAAAATTATTAGTTCAACTGATCAAAAATGATATGGGAAGGAGTAATAAAAAGAGATTCTAATGAGGACAAGACAAGAAGTTTCAAGAATTTTAAATGGGATTTTATTTCTTGGTATTTGACATTAAAGTGTTGGAAGATTTCATTCCACGTGGAATGAAAGTTGACCATGGATTTCCAACAATGAATCCCCATTTGAGAAAACATCAATTTTTTACATAATCTCAAACAATTATTTACAAAATAGTGTTAACCAATAATTAATGAAATGCCTCAGATTTTTTAAAAATTTTGCAATCTTAAAAACTTTTATTTTAAGTAAATAATTGCAATAACTTCTCAGTGTGAGGTGTTCTCTTGTTTTTTAACCGATCTTAATAATTTTAATGTTATACAAAAGAACTTACCATGCTGATTAAAATTATTGGCAACAATCAGAAAAATAACTAACTTTATCGCCGCTAGGTGGCGCCAACTTGAAGTATAGATAATTTTCCTATTTTTCTTAAAAATTTCAAATGGAATGATACATTTTTCTTAATGTTAATAGAAAGAGGATTAAAAAGTATGAAATCTAGTAAAAATCTGAAGTCTATATCTAAATCCTATCACAAGTTATAATTAAAAGAATTTTTAGAATTGAAAATTATTAATGTAAATTTTTAGAATTTTATGTGTTAATTTAAAATAAATGAAATTATAAATAAAATAACAAAATATTTTGTCACCAGTAGGGGGCGCTTTTTAATTTTAATAATAACTTTCCCATTTTTTTAAATAAAGAAATATTTCTTATAATACATGTGAAAAGAGAATTAAAATCAAATGGAAAAACATTTTCAATGCCAAATTTATATCAAAATGTTGTCTTTCAAATTGTCAAATGACTCCACCGTCATATATAATACAATCACATAATTTTATATAATTAAATAAGCAGCTACATCCACTCTAGCAATAGCAGTATATCTATTGCTGAAGTTTTTGCATTTCAGATCCAAAAAATTATGTCTTTCCTCGTTCTGGGCCTGGATTGATAACAAATATTTTTTAATTTGCCCCAAAAATAAAAATCTGAACATTCGGCAAATCGTGATGACCAAAAAAATAAGCAACCCCATCTATTCACCTCTCAAGAAAGAGTATATTCAAATAATTTAGTGTGTTTTAGAAAATGCCCCCTGGTGGTAATAAACTAATTCAATTTGTTGTTTTTGTCACACATTTTATTAACCTCAAAAAGTTTTCCATTTGAAATTTTTAATTTGAAATATTCTTTTATATATAACTTGTGATAGAATAAAGGTATTGAGATGCAGTTTTCACCAAATTTCTTACTATTTCACGCACTTTCTATTGATACTAAGAAAAATATATCATTCCGTTTGAAATTTGTAAGAAAAATGGGAAAATTATATTCTTTTTAACTTGGCGCCACCTAGCGGCAACTGAATTAATTATTTTTATGATTGTTATCAATTGTTTTGATCAGTATGATAAGTTCTTTCGTATGAAATTAAAATCATTAAGATTGGTTAAAAAACAAAAGAGTTATTTAACATTTGCTCTTTATAAATTCGGACCTCCACCCACCCTTTATTTCAAGAGTAAGAGAAAAATTTCTCGAACATTCTTGTTTTATGACCTCATCATGATTTCAAAAAGTGTAGTTTTATCATGCCTTTATTTGAACTTTTTTTGAGATAATCGCAGAATTATTTTTTTGACCGTTCATTGCGCCCCCTATTGGAAGAGATACGAACTTGAAATATATTTCCAACATTTTCTCATGGTCACTTTTATTAACATTTTTTTTTATTTGAAAGCTCTAGGAGTCTTAGTTCCTGAGATATAGCCTGTGACCCTTCTTATCTGGACACCCGGTACATTACTGTACATATGTTGTAAATATTTATGTTATATTTTTTTTACTCCTCTCCTGAAAGATATTCTCATTATGTTTGTTGTCTCAATCAGGTTGTTTCTACTTTTGTCTCTTTTTACCCGAACCACTTCGGGTCCCTTTGAATTCCCACTTGAATCATCTATAAGATGTGAGGGAATTCTGCTAATTTATGTTATATTCTTTTGTATTTGCCCGAGAAGTAGTTGTTTTAATGTGCATTTGTTTAACATACTTATGTAACATAAGTCAAAATATCACAGAGTAAAATGTGGATATAATTTATTAATTATTTTCAAATCATTTTTATTTAATTTATTTAAATAACTCACCTCACACTGAGAAGTAGAGAGGAACATATAACGATGTTACATAAGACTAAATAAATAACTGTGACCAAGTGAATTTTTCTATTTATCTTTTGTATTATTTGTGAAGTCTGAAAAAATATGTGTGTATATATATTAAAATCATTGAGAGTTGATAATAATGATATATTAATTAAATGTTTTCATTTTTAGTCCAGAGGGTCGTAAATTCCGGCAAAAATGCGACATCAGGCAATACATAAAGGAAAACCCACATTTAAATTTATCCGAATCGATGTTCGAGTTTGTTTTGCACAAAAAACGTAAAAAAGCACGTCCCCAAACTCCCCCAGCAGAATTACCCGCTCCAGAATTGACCGATAAGGAGCCTGAACAAGAACCACCTCCGGTTTCAGAAAATAAAAGTAAAACATTAAAAATTAAATGGATTGATGGTGGATACAAATGTCCGATAGAGGGTTGTGGGAAAAATTTCCGAAGGGAGAACTTGGCGCAAATGCATGTTAAACATTACCATCCGGAGTTTACGAAATTTTTAGATTCCACTCCGAATGTAGCCGATTTAGCTTATGCAAGAACGGTCGTCGGAGAAGTATCGAAATCACCAGGAAGCTCGGGCTTCAATTCCGAGAAGGCTAGCCGGGAACCTCGACCCAGCAAGCCGAAACCAGCTCCTCAGAAAACCTTCAAACCCGATCCACTCGAATCCTTAAGTGAAACACAAAAAGATTCGGAAATTTTAAAATTACTAAACAGCAAACCGTTCGATTCGATCAGCAAAATCGAATCCTCCTCCATTCAACCGTTACCATCCGGACTACCCCCATCGATGTATCCGGATATTAAATTAAAAGATCTCCTAGTAAAATCCGAAGCAGTGCCGAAAAACAATGACATCAACCTAAAATCATTAAGCTCGGCGACAACAAGGCCGACCGGTCTAAAAACTTTACTCCCAGTTAAAAAAGAAGACCCCGATCTCAAATCGACACCTTCGAAACCCCCCAAAAAGGACCTGAAGCGAAAACGTCTAGTCTCGGAAGTTGTGGAAATGCAAAGGAACAAAGAGGCGATAATCAAGGCCGAACTTCCACCGCCTCCCGTTGAAATCAAATCTGAAAACGCTCCGACAGAGCAAGCGGATAACATCATCATCGAAGGTACGCAATTTTATTTTTTTTATTACATTTAATATCTGTGTAATCCAATGATCCAAATTTTAAACAATTTTCAACCGTATAATCCAATTCATTTGATATCCCGTGTTATGTTTCAAATTGCCTCTATTAATGGTTTCGTTACCTCCCTGGGGATTCGACGAACAGGAATTGGCGATCGTAAGATAAGAATGTTTTAAAGCTGTGAACAATATATATATATTTTTTTTCAATAGTACAGTTGATTACAGTAAAAATTAATAAAAGGAATTTTATTACAAATGATGACTACAGATGTATAAAACATGCTTAGAGCTGTGACAGTAAAGAATAAGAATAATTATTCTCCACAACCAACTAATGGAATATTAAAACAAAATTTAAATAAAAACAAAATCTCCTTTAAAAAATGAAATATTTATGTGAATATTTTTTTTTAATTTAAAATTCACATAAATATTCATTTTTCAAAGGAGATTTTGTTTTTATTTAAATTTTGTCTGAGAGTAGAACTCATTTGTCAGATCTGTTATACTAAACAAAAAAAATACAAACTACAGTTATTTCTGAAATTTTTGTTAAATATAAAAATTAACTTCATAACTTTAATTTAATAAAAATTGTACTTAATTAAAATGAATAGGAAGAAAGACTGATGGTTGATAGTCATTTAACAATCATTTAATTTTTGTTTAATTTTCATTTTACAAGGATATAATTAATACAGGGTGAGTTTTTTTCGATGTTCTCTATGGGGATCTCGGAAACTATAAGAGATAGAAAAACGGTTAAATGGGGAAAGAAGTGTAGTTTTATAAGACAAATAACATGACACTTTCAAATTATTTGAAAAAGTCAAGGGTAACTAGATATTTTGAAAAAAGTAAAATGTGTCAATTTTTGAAATCAATATATCTCTATTATTATCATAGATAGAAAAAAACTGTAAAGGACAAAGTTGTAGAAAATTTTACACAGATTAATAACAAGAAATCAAAAAAAAAATTTCGCCCATATTTTAGGAGATATGACACAAACTTACCTTTTTTTAAATGGAAACAATAGTTGGCTATGACTTTATTAAAAGGGCTATTTTTTTCCCTTTAATCCGACATAACATATGCCATAGTTATTTTTAACATAAAATAAGTTACAGTCGTTTTTAATTTTACCATACACCAAAAAATAGTTAGCCATGAAAAAGACAAAAGTAAAACAATTACAGTTGTTTATAGCAACGAAATCAATATTTAATTTATTATCTTTCTTTAGATTTGTCAAAAGCAACATAAAGTAAAATAATTCCGAAATTATCAAAATAATAATAGAAGAAAATTTTAAATATTACATAAGATGCTCAAAGAGTCCACCATTATTATTATGGCATAAAGTACATCTTTTTAAAATCGAATTTGTGCCTTTTTTGACTTTTCTTCTGTCAATAGAATAAAATGTTTCAAGTACAGCTAGTCTAAGATCCTCCATGGATTGATATGATTGTTGATACACTTTGTTCTTCACATAACCCCACAGAAAAAAGTCTAAAACGGATAGGTCGGGTGATCTAGGTGGCCATAGGATTGGTCCATTTCTTTCCACCCATGAATTAGGAAAAGCATCATTTAAATAGTTTCGCACAGCCAACGTGCTATGAGGTGGAGCTCCGTCATGTTGAAACCACTTCAATCTTGCCCGTACTGATAAATTTAAATCATCGAGCATATCTTAAAATGTTTCTTGAAGAAAACGAAGGTAATCATTTCCATTCAATGTGTGAATTCTCGATCCGAACACACCGCACCATACATTAAATCCAAATTTAATTTGTGGTCTACGTTGTGCAACTTCTCATGGATTCTCCTGACTCCAAACATGTTCATTGTGCCGGTTAAAAATCCCACAATTAGTAAATCGCGTTTCATCTGTCCAAATTATTTTTGTAGGGAACGTATTATCTTGCCTCTTGGCACATGTTTTTGTACCACATACAGAAGACCATTCTCTTATTGGTATCACCGTCATGTAAATTTTGTGAAATTGATACCTTATATGGGTGATATTTATGTTTTTTCAAAACTCGTACTACGGTCCATTGAGATATGCTTGCTTCTGTTGCAATTTGTCTGGTCGATGTGGATGGATCTATCATCGCCAATGCTAATCGCTAATACGTTTATTTCCGAAACATCATTAATTTCGTTTTTTTTCAAGTTTCGGCTTTGTAAAGGATCCGTACTAACCCAAATTGTGGTAAATTCTTCTGAATGTTGGTAAAGATGGCTGCCGACGATCGATATATTGATTATAATATTGTTCTGCAGCATCCGCAGCGTTTTTATTACATTGAATGTAACAAACAAGCATATCACGCTTTTCTTCGTTGGAAAAATTCATTATCATTTTAAAAAAACTTACAACACCAAAAAAATACAAAACAAACTTATCGAAACAAACCAAATATGGAAATGAATTAATGTGTGTTTAGAATAAACAACTGCAATTGTTTTACTTTTGTCTTTTTCATGGCTAACTATTTTTTGGTGGATGGTAACATTAAAAACGACTGTAACTTATTTTATTTTAAAAATAACTATGGCATATGTTATGTCGGATTAAAGGGAAAAAAATAGCCCTTTTAATAGTCATAGCCAACTATTGTTTCCATTTAAAAAAAGGTAAGTTTGTGTCATATCTCCCAAAATATGGGCGAAAATTTTTTTTTTATTTTTTGTTATTAATCTGTGTAAAATTTTCCACAACTTTGTTCTTTACAGTTTTTTTCTATCTATGATAATAATAGAGATATATTGATTTCAAAAAATTGACACATTTTACTTTTTTCCAAATATCTAGTTACCCTTGACTTTTTCAAATAATTTGAAAGTGTCATTTTATTCGTCTTATAAAACTACACTTCTTTCCCCATTTAACCGTTTTTCTATCTCTTATAGTTTCCGAGATCCCCATAGAGAACATCGAAAAAAACTCACCCTGTATATGAGGTGCATTAAAAGAGTAAGATAACTTCAAATTTTGCGTACATTCGATTATTGATTTTTTTTGTTGTTATTTCCCAAACATATATTCTCAATTTTAAGTACATAACATACTTCGTTTGTTTTTGACAAATAAAAAGGTTAGACGTGTTTTGTTGTGTTTGGCGATTTTCTATTATTATAAAAAAAATGGAGCAAAGAATGTGCATCAAATTTTATGTGAAAAATGGAATCAAGTGCTCTAAAACGCTGCAAGTAAAGTGTTTTAATAATTTTTTTACATTCATATTCAAATTTATATTGTACCAATTTTTGTTATATCCTTGTAGTATTAATATTTGATGCTTTGAAAACAAGTTGATGTCCTTGAAGCATTCATATGGGATTTCTAATGCTTTATAGATTATTATTGGTAATTATAAAATAGTTTTGTGCATTTTGTTGTGGAACCTCACAGTAGAGCAATTATCTGACGAATCACATGTTACTTGGGTTTATTTTATAAGGATTATCGGAATTTTAGAAATTGTACAATGAACTAGCGTAGTTATACATGACAGTTCTAATATCTATCTAAGATTAATAAACTCATATTTTTCAGTATCTCCATGAACAATATTATATATTTCTGTAAATAGATATTTATTGTAAATATCATACTTTTCATATACTTCCACCTGAATAAAATTTGTTTTCTCTCTTATATCCTCTCTTTCTCTCCTGGGAGGGGCTTAATGTCTTACTTCACTAGTGCTTCACAGCGGCACTTTACAAGAGATTTCTGTGTGCCTATTGTCTTCCATTTGTAAAAAAAAGGTAACTTTGTATTAGTATTTGTTTATTGAACACCCTCTACGAGCACATTACAGGTAGTTTAATTGAATTAGTTTCTTTCATTGTGAACGCACTGTATAATTTATAAATTATAAGTCTTATTTAATTCAATTCCTTGACACCCAATACGGGTAAAAGAGGATAAGATAAAAAAGAAAGAAATTTAATTCAATTTATATCTGTTAATTGGCTATCAACCAATCCGCCTTAAAAACCTAATTTTTCTAAAAATACCATCCGCAGTGTAGTGGTATTACCATAGGCAACCACTTATTAATGATGTGTAATAATTTCATACTAATTTTGTTATCAAATAAAATACAAGTAGTTTGTCAATTCCATTGAATCTAACTTTATTTTGTCTACAAATAATTGTAGAATCTTCAAAAATTTAGTTGAAGCATGTAATCATGACTTTGACAAGTAAATCATTGTATTTTTAAATAAAAACAATCGCAGTTTTCTTTGATCAGAAAAATTGGAAATCATTACTGTCGAAATGAGAAAACTCCATAATAATGCATCTGGAGGTTACTTTGTACGATGACCCTAAAATAACTTAATTTATATAAATATTCATTGACCCCTTCTACCCATTGGGTGTAGCGTGGAATTTGTGAAATAAATATTCTTATAATTTTTACTTTGATCAACTGTGAATTGTATTTTTATTTCACAATTTATTTTTTTTTATTTTTTTGTTATAATGGAATTTAAAATTGAATAGCTATTGCAATTTAAATAATGGCGATTTAATATGTAATATAAACAACTGAATAAGTTTGAAATGAGATGTTATAGGGGTGTAATTGGATACAAACAAATAATTAATTGAAAACATAACTAATGGCAATTTACTGATTATTTAATTTTAATGAAGAAAAGATTGTGAAAATAACAGTAGTAATAAATGTCCTTATTGGCTAGAAAACAAAGTAAATACAAAGACTATATTTCAAATGAAATGTGTTAAACCACAGAGGAGAAAATGCTAAGAGAGGCAATGTAGTATGTGTTCTGGTAATCTTCAAAGAAACGAAATGCTAGAGATCGAATTACCGATGAAAAAGGAAGGTCACACCACATCGTCAAATGAATGTTTGTTTATTTTATTAGTATTAGGTTGATGCAAAAGAAATGCCGGATTTTAACCATTAACTTTAATTGTGTATAACTTTTTATAGAAAAAACGTTATTAATCAAAATAAGAACAATTAGAATTAATACAACTTTGTCAACAAGAAAAACAAGTTTATTTATGCTTGTAGCATAGAAATCTGGAGTTCTTGAAGCAACAAAAGAATTGAAGGCGGTTTCAGCATCTCTTTGATTTTTGAAGCATTTATCATGCAAGAAGTTGTCCAGATGCTTGAAAAAGTGGAAATCTGTAGGCGACAGGTCTGGCAGGTATGGTGGATGGTTGAGAGTTTTGTAGCCCAGCTCATGCAGCTTTTGTCTTGTCATAATTGAAACATGTGGCTGAGCGTTGTTATGAAGAAGAATTGGGCCTTTTCTTTTGACCAATGCCGGCTGTTTTTGTTGAAGTTTTTAGTGCATTTTGTCGATTTGTTGATAACACTTCTCCGCTGTGATAGTTTCGCCCGGATTCAGAAAGCTGTGATGTATCAAACCACCAAACAGTTACCATAACCTTCTTTTGATGCATATTTGGCTTGGGGATTGCTGGGGAGCTTCATCATGATCCAACCGTTGTGCTGAACGTCTTCGGTTATTATAGAGAACCCACTTTTCATCGTAGGTGACAACTCGGTTGAGAAATGGGTCGTTTTGGTTGCAAAGAAGTAATGCAGATGACACATCAAAACGGCGATTTTTTTTATTTTCGTTCAGTTCATACGGAACCCATTTGTCAAGCTTTTTCACTTTCCCAATTTTCTTTAAATGTCGAACAATGGTTAACTGGTCAACATTGAGCTCTTCAACAACTTTTCTTGTTGTTTTGCTTGTGTCAGCTTCAATTATGACCTTCAATTAGTCATCATGAATGTCTGATGGTCGACTACCGTGTTTTTTTTCTTCAAGACTCTCATCACCATTACGGAATCGGATGAACCATTGTTGCACAGCACATTCATTAGCAGTATTTTGGCCAAATGCTTTGTTGACATTGCGAGTCGCCTCAGCTGCTTTTTGACCTCGCTTAAACTCATACAAAAAATATCGCTCTTAATTGCTTCTTTTCCAGCATTTCTAGAATGATCAAAATATAGCAAAATCATAGAATATTTATAATAAAAATATAGAGCATATTCTAAGCTTTAAAATAATATATAAAATGTCAATAATTATTAAAAAATGTATTAAATATTTAAAACATAAAGTTTAATAATATAAAATCCGACATTTCTTTTGCATCGACCTAATAACACGCTTCATTTTATAATATTCAAAAATGCAAGTATAACAACATTTTAAGTACGGAAAGGTATACCCTGGAAAACCAATAATGTGTTCATAAGGCAGCAGAACATGTTTCATTTTATATTTAACATATAATAATAATTAATTTTATATGTAACGAATATAATTTTATGAAAATCATAAAAAAAATATTGTATACTAGAGATGGACTCATTTCAATGAGCTGGCTCACAAGATCCAGTAATTATGTCCATTTTCTTTGCTTCAATTATTAAATTTACAAAGTAAGTATAAGAACAAAAAACTAATTAAGAAGAAGAGTACAATACTATTTATGAATTTTATCCATTATACAATATTGCTGTGCAACAGCAAATGTTCATTATGTAATTCTGGTGGGGTATATACCCGAGAACTTACGTAATGTAAGTCAAAATAGTCGCTGTAGCTAAAGGAAAAATAATTGATTAATAATTAATTCTTTTTATTTAATTTATTTAACCATAAGTTTTTCAGTTTTTTAGGTATCAATTTTATTACGTTGTTTGCAATAAACAGTCGCTTATTATGGCCAAAAGATTTCAGTCACTCAAAAAAAAAATACTTTTAACTTTCTTTAATACTCCATTCAATTTAACGTTTACACTGTTGGGTTCTTAATGACAACTATTTACAAAAAATATTTACAGTTTTTTAGACAGGGACTTGAAGGAAATCGTGTAATGTCCACACTAGCGTCGAGGGTGTAAAAAATCTCACTGGCCCAGAGCCGGTATTTTTTCAACATCTGGACACCATGTTTTTTCCCGCCGCTTTTTTCCACTGCTCTACTCGTTAATTGGGGTTGTTTTTTTCTTTATTTTTTGTTCTCGGAATGCGAACAGGAATATTTATGTATTTATCTTTATCTCACCTCACACTGAGAAGTAGAGAGGAATATATAACGATGTTATATAAGACTAAGTAATAATAAAATAAAAATTCTTTATTTCATGTCAATAGTTTCCGCCTTGTTCACTGTTCATGAGTTATTCATTATTATTTATTTTATTGAAAAACATTTTAAATGAAAGTTACAGTAAACATTTTCTGTATTACATACAAAAATAAATGACCAGCATGGGTTTTTATTCATTTTATAATAATAATGTTATTATCGAGGGCGCGATCCACGCGGTCGAATTTGAAATAATTAAGTGAAATTAAGATTCGCGGGATGCTAACCTAGCACAACCTTCCTTGCAATTTGAGCTCTGTTTTTCTTGAAGAGAAAAAAAAAAGGTGGAAAGTTGTGCTTGTAAAAACACGACGGCTATGGCAATAAGGGTTAGCCTGCTATGAGATCTCTGACTCAGGGTGTTATTTAGGATTCTCGCTTAAATATTGTGTAAAACGTGACAGGGTTGATAAAATTAATAATAGTGTAACAAAAAAAAAATTAACAAATATATTAAATAATAATAATAATGAAAAAATGATCGTTTTTTTTTTTGCACCATTCACACTTTTACCCAAACACCTTTGTAATTTGAATTTGGGGGACAGTCACACTATTCATACAACGACCAGCCTACTCCCGGAATCGAACCGTGGATCTCTGGCTGACTAGCCTGACGCTTAACCTGTGCGCCACTGAGGCAGACAAAATGATCGTTCAAAAAGTTGATAATAATAATTACAATAAAAATTAATTCATTAAGGCAAAATATAAACAATATTTTTACAAAAAAAATTAAATTACAGCACTTACGAATGTTATGTCTGTTGACTCCGAAGAGTGAATAAAAGCTTACGATAATGAAGAATAAAAACTGCCGACTCCAAAGAGTAATTTCAAAACTGACTTAGGGGTTGAACGCGTCCAGTACTTAAGGGCGCGCTCAACATCCCTTAAGTGGTTAAACCACAACGAGCTCAGTCGTCGGTTGTGCATGGACAGCTGAGTGTCACCCCGATGTGCAATAATATTTTATTTACAGAATACACAATTGTTCTTATTTTCAGGCTTATAACAAAGATCATGTAATTGCAAAAAAATGAAATGAAATTAAATACTGAAACATAATTTTGAATCTGCAAATTGAAATTATTGCACAGTAGGTTTATCATGAAGTCAACGAAACTAAATACTTTCTTTACTGGATGCTACTGGACTTTGTCATCGATTTTAAATAAGAATAATGTCGAGTATTGTTGTTATTTTTTTAACAACAAAAATATTTAAATATAAACAAATTATATTTGAAAACCAAACTCCTGCTTGGCCATGGACATACAGTACTGTCCGTTTCCTTATAGCATCCAGCGAACAAATAGCACTCTCTACTTTTTTTGTTGCTTATTTATGCAATAATTACAATTATTTTTATTTTATCGAAGCTGTACTTTTTAATTTTACCTGATCTTGTTACAAGTCTGTACTTTAAGGCGGTGCGACCGGCGTGGTTCGTCGAAAAAGCTATTAGGGCCGCAATCGAGAACAAAGCATTACGGCGCGCAATTGCCTGGCATGGGTTTTTCGGGTGATTTGGAAATTCATACAGACGTGTAAAAATTTTTCTGTACCAAAACCGTTTGAAAAACCTGTGCTTGAAAGGGCAAATAATTCTCTGATAAGGTGCGCCAAAATACCTTGTTTCTTTGTAAACGAGATTATGTAAATTTTTCTTGCCTGAAACAAATTTAACATATTCTATAACAAAAGAAGGATTTTACTTGTGGGAGCGATTATGCTGCAAATACGGAATGACATTATAAAAAATAAATTATTTAATTAATGGAATGACTTGGTGAGCGATGTTCGCGAATATAAAACAATTAAAATCTGAGGGATCGGTGTTCGCGATATGACTGCTGGTAACAATATATAATTTTATTTTCCTGAAGAAAACAAAAATACAAAAACAAAGATATATAAAAAATATAAATGAGTCCTACCAAGGTACACTCTGATCTTCTTTTGATAAATTTAGTTGAAGAAAATTTATAAAATGATTAATTTATTTTTCTTTTCACAATCATTTCTGTAATAAAAAAATATAATAAACTTATTAAAACAATTAACTTTACTAAAAACATTATTATTTTTGCTAAATGTACATTTCGTGTTCAATAGCTATTAATACATTTAGCAAAAATAAATATTTTTAATGAAGAAAGTGTTACTGTTTTATTAAATTTATTATATTAAACTCACATCCAATACCTGAAACCTATATCCTATAGGGTTTCAAGAAGAAGTAGAAAAAGAGATATTAAACTTTTCACGTAACTCAAAACAAATGAGTACAAAAAAATGTATTTAATGAAATCAATTAATTAAGTTAATTAATTAAAGCTAAAATTATTTTAATTGCCTTTATATTGACGAATTTAAGAGGAGGAATATCAATATAAAATTAACACTGTGTGTTAATCCGTTGAAGATGGTCACTTTGTGTTCGAAATGTACATTTGGTAATACAAATAAAAATGTGAAGAAAGGCTATTAGTGCTTTATTTATCAATTTAATTTGATCTTCACGTAACTCAAACAATCAAAATCAATGTAAATAAATAAATTTATTTGTTGTACTAATTATTAATTACCCTTATTTCATCTCATGAATTATTAGTTCTAATTAAATGCATGCCAAAAAAAAAAACATGCATTCAAACATCGTTTTGACTGACATACTCATTCATGTCAGTACAAAACATACTCCACTCGAAACCCCTTTTAAAGCGAAACACTAATCCGGTTCTTCCGAAGGTGGGGAAGTCATCAAAATAGTTCAAATGCGGCAAGAGGAGATCATCAACTGCACGTGCGGCGTGACCGAGGAAGACGGCCTGATGATACAGTGCGAGCTGTGCTTTTGCTGGCAGCACGCTTACTGCAACAACATACAGAAGGAAATCGAAGTGCCGGAGAAGTACGTGTGTTACATTTGCCAGCATCCCGCAAAACAGAGAGAGTCGATGAAGTACATGCATGATCAGGACTGGCTGAAGTACGGGACTCTGCCTAGTTGTTCGTTTAGGGCGAGGGATGAGGAGGCCGAGAAGGAGTTGTTTGAGAAATTGAAGATTTCACACGATATAAGCGGAGGATTGGTCGAGTTGCAGGATTATGTTCACAGTTTGAAGTTGAAGATTAAAATCGCTGAGTATGTATTTATTCAAAAGCAGAATAGGTTTTTGTATACATGTAAATATATTTTTAATTTCTAGTTTCGACTGATCACTGAGCCATTATCCAAAGAAATACTTAAATTTTATATTAAATGAACTTCGAAACTATATTTAATATGAAAGCATTTTTTTACTTTGTTTGAAATTTATTTAATGACTACAGTTTCGATGTCATTAACGCATCATTATCAAACTAACTAAATTTGGTTTTCATTAATCCAACAAATTCTTCTGACTTAATTCATGTCGCACACATCCTGGATATTTCCACACCAATCCTATCCAATCTTCCAAATATGGTCTGAAATGATTTGCTGAGCTGAATTAAACCTTTATGCGATCTCGAATGTTATCAGAAAAGGATCTTGCTCCAACATGGCCTTAAGAACATCATCGTCGATCAAAGATGGTCACCCAGAACGTAGCTTATCGTACCATCTTCTGCATGTCCTTTCAGAAACTGTACTTTCACCAAACACTTTCAATAAATATCTACATGTATGAATTGTAGAAATTTTCAATGTACATTGAAAATTTATACAATTCATAGATATAAATATAATTTAAAAAGGAATAACAATTTAGTTTAATTAATTAAAAAATTCGACATTTGCATTTCCATTCCATTATTCAACTTCAGATAGGAACAGGTTAGTGCTATTTATGGTTCTCGGGCCTATCACGAATGTCTGTATAAATTGAATATAGGTGGATTTGAAGCACTTTATGAGATTGGTGGTGTAGTTGGTAGCGCACCCGACAGGCAATCAGGGGACATAGGTTCAAATCCCATCAGAGATGTTTTTTTCTACTTTATGTATAATTAAATTTAAATTATACCTCAACGTTGTACATTGAAAATTTCTGCAATTCATAGATATAAATATAATTTAAAAAGGAATAACAATTTAGTTTAATTAAATATCTATATGCTTCTGTAGCATTTCTTTCTTGTTGAAAATCGTATAAAATACAGTGGCGTAAATTAACTTTATCAGTAGCCATGGGTACACTACCTCATCCCACTTAAGACTAATGTGAATCAACTTTATTATAGTTAAATTGCTACATTCAGCGATAAAAACATGGAGCAGAATTTGCACAAAATAAACATGTGCTTACGTATTGAAAATGTTTGTTCCTAGAAATGCACAGAACTCAGAACCAGTAGACCTTACAGATATTTCCCTGTAATTTTTAACTTTGCTTGGATTGCCTCCTTGTATGCAGGGTACTTTACTCCTTCCCGCTCTGCTCTAGAATCTCCGCCTCTCTCCACATCTGGTTAAACAACTTTGCAAATTGTCATTTGCTGTCTTTTCCTATTTGTTTCCACATTTCTGCTTTAATTCCGTCCAGATGTACTACCTTCCCATACTTCACCTCTTCAAATGCTTTATCAACTTCAACTACTGTAAAGCTCTCTATTTTCCCTGACCCTTCTATCTCCTCAAATCTACCTGGCTCAAAACACATTCCTTATCCACTTATCTATATCTTCCATATTTCATTCTCCATTTTACATTCATTCAAATCCTCCATCACTTTCTCCACTGCCCTTGCTTTCTTTTCCTTACACAACTTGTCATACCAATTCATCGCTTCGCTTATACAGTGTTTTTATTTTTCCAGAGTGAAAAATCATCCAAAGTTGTACTTATGGTCAAAACCGTGGGATAAACCTCCCTTACCCGAACTCAAAGAAACACAACCAGAAGAAATGGACATCAAAGATTCCATCAAATCCGAAGACGCACAGACCGAGTCGATGCTGATGACGATACTTAAAGTGGCAAAAGAGGAAATCAAAATCAAAGAAGAATTACCGGAATTTCCAAAGCTCGACATAAACACACTAATCGAAAACAACATCGGATCGATAGTGCCCCCAGCACCGAATATTCCACAACCAGAGGCGGCAATTGAGAGCGCCGACTGCCGGCTGAATTTACTGGAACACATTCTTCACAGCCAGCAGTTGGTGGACCAGCGGTTGTCGATGTTCGAGAAGCAGCTGAAAGACTTAGACCCGTCTCTCTTCGAAGAGAACGAGGATCAGTTTGTCAAGGCGAAGCTCGTTACATCTATGGTCGTTCGGGATTTGAATACGATGAAGGAACTCGCCGATCTTCCTGCTACATGAAATGATGCATCGTTTATTTGTTATTGTATATGTTTAATTGTTTAAATTTGTAAAGTTGCAAACCTTGTTCGTAATTAATGCACTGTGCTAATAAACCAGAGATAAGGTTCCTAAATATTTTTAGTTTATTTTTTTATATGAAAAAAAATAAGCAGGTACCTTTTTTGACTTAAACCCAGAATTCTGCATTCACAAGATTGGTAGAGTATATACTATTTGATCGAGAACTTTGCTCCTCTAAAATAATAATAATTTACTAATTGTTAAGGCTTCAACTTTGTTATACATGGTTGTTCGATTAATGAAAACACTTTTTTTGAGTGATATTTATTTAGCAACTCTAGTTTCGACACAATAGACTGTTTGGTCGCTCATATAGAATATTATGATTCGACGTCATTATCAAACTAGCATAATAATCTTTATTTAGCTATATGCTATACAATAAGAGAGTGCTTTGAATTTTTTTTTTTTTAAATATAGGTTTTGTTATTTTAATAACACCTCACACTGAGAAGTAGAGAGGAACATATAACAATGTTATATATATATACATATATAATATATATATATTTCAATAAATTGAAGAATTTTATTTGATAAATAATGACGCATGTGACGTTTTGTTTTTATTCACCGCTGTTGACAAAATAAAGAAGAAAATCAAAGCACTCTAAAGGAGAACAGTTCTCAATCACATGGTACATATATATACACATATACTCGACCAGCCTTACCATATTCCAGTGTGAAGTTTTAGCCACATTAAACCTCTCAAATTCGAGTTTCGAAGCAGAACGGACAATATGTATAATACACGAAATACAATTCTGAGACGACGTAAAATTCTTTTTTTTGATCTAAATATGAAAACAACATGAAAAAATGCAACCAAAAATATTTTGACAGTTATATGACAGCTGCTTGAAAATCAACCAATTACGGCTTTTAATTATTCAATATTGCCCGATTTAACATGAAATTATCTAAATAGATATCGCAAAGCGCCATCTGTTGCCTAATTATTAAATTAATTTATCCAATTACAATTAAAAATGTGTTGGTGCAACTTAAACAGATTTGTACTAAATTATATTCGGCAACATAATTATTCATTATACAAATAAAACTTTTATTTTTCCTTCAGTCCTTATATTAAACAAATGAAAACTAAAAAAATAGCATGAAGTTATTCATTAACTTCATCGACAAATGACGATAACATATCTTCATCATCATCACCAACCACATCAATTTCTTCTTCGTCCTCTTTATTTTCACTCAGTTTGACTTTCTTCGTAGGGGATTCTTCATCATCTTCACACTTTTTTGAAACCTGTAAATGCAAATTTATATCTTCATTTATTATACTTTCTTCGTCATCCTCGATGTTTGATTTAACAACTTCTTTTAAATCATCGTTTTTGTTTTCTGTTATTTCTATAACATCAGTGTCATCGATTTTATTACAATCAGTATCTTCGTCTTCATTATTTTCTTCATTGATTTCAATTTTCTTAGAATCCGTATCTTTGTCTTCTTTATTTTCTTCATCGACTACTTTATCAGGAATCTTTTCTGCACTTTTGTTTATACAAATGTCTTCGATTATTTCAATTTTTTTATTCTCAATCGGCTTATTTTCTTTTAAATTTTCCATTACTCGATCTTGATTTAAATCATCTGTTTGTTCCACCTCCCTCCTGTTCCTTTTCTGCCCGCTTTTCCTAACATCCTCATCGTCTTCGAAAACATCAAGTGATAACGACGAATGCGTTGGTTGGCATAATTTTTCCAATGCCATCAATCCTTCGGTACAAACATTTGGGATATCAACGTCGCGTTTAGATGAACCGATATTCAAAATATTAACCGCTAAGCCCAAGTCCAAGGATTTCCTCTGCTGGTCAAAGATTGCAATCAGGACTTTGTATAGCATTATGCAATTTTTTTTGCATGTGTACGGATTGGAGTATGAGTTTACACTTATGTCGAATGCGTTTTTAACCAATGTCTCGAACAATACCTAAAATATAATTATTCAATTAATTTTATTGAAATATTTATTCATTTTTTTTAATTTATTTACATAGAACAACAAATTGCTGAAAATACTTCCATTTATTAGTATTATATGTATATTAGTAGTATATCTTCGATTGCAAATGTAATGCGTGGTTTTCATGCTTTCGTACAATTTGTTTATTTCCATTCAGACCTGTGTCCAAGGAAAAGCATCTTTCATTTGAACATTTTTTTCTAATCTTTATAAATGGCGCTATAATAAGAAACTTTTATTTGTCCATTTAAAGGTAGACCAAGAAAGGAATGGAATGACGAAATAAGAGAGGAGTTAGAAAAAAAAGGAATAAAATGGGAAGAAGCCAGAAAACTCACACAAAACAGAAAAATATGAAGAAAAACATACACAGGACAAACAATCACCTCACACTGAGAAATAGAGAGGAACATACAGGGTGGCTAACTATTTTTTGGTGTATGGTAAAATTAAAAACGACTGTAACTTATTTTATTTTAAAAATAACTATGGCATATGTTATATCGGATTAAAGGAAAAAAAATAGCCCTTTTAATAAAGTCATAGCCAACTATTGTTTCCATTTAAAAAAGGTAAGTTTGTGTCATATCTTCCAAAATATGGGCGAAAAATTTTTTTTGTTTTTTTTTTATTAATCTGTGTAAAATTTTCTACAACTTTGTCCTTTACAGTTTTTTTCGATCTATGATAATAATAGAGATATATTGATTTCAAAAAATTGACACATTTTACTTTTTTCAAAATATCTAGTTACCCTTGACTTTTTCAAATACTTTGAAAGTGTAATTTTATTCTTCTTATAAAACTACACTTCTTTCCCCATTTAACCGTTTTTCTATCTCTTATAGTTTCCGAGATCCCCATTGAGAACATCGAAAAAAACTCACCCTGTATAACGATGTATTATAAGACTAAATAAATAAATATTTGTCCATTTGTAATTGAAGGCAAAAGACCTGCCATCATGATTTTTAAATCATGTTAAAAGCCTCTTTATAACGATTGTTAAATTCTCAACATTACTAAAAATTGAGCAAACAAGTCCTAAGTATAAAAATTGTACTTACAGTGCATGTGCTGTCCTTTATTGTCAGAAGCACATTTTTCAGCAAAACGTGTAGTGTACACAGGGCTTGGTAACAAACATTTTCATTTTGTACTTGCAAGCGATGTGGAAGCATGCCGTCAGTCGGTTTATGTTGTTTATTATTTTTTTGTGATTTGCTCGAACTAATCTACAAATTTATTTTTAAAGTAATAAATTTTAAAGAAGACGAAAACATTAATTAAAATGTAATTAAAATAATGAAAATTTTCTACAAGGTATAAATGAACAAAACAAAATATAGGTTTTTCAATGTTAATTTCTTTATTATTGTGTTGTGAAGACTTTTCATGTTCGTCTGGAAAGGAACAGAGGTCAGAACAACACATTTTATAAAAACATCGAAGGGATGACATGGATGCGATAACAATTCTTTTACTTTTCTGTAAATTTGTTTTGTTCTTTCTTTCTTAATCCTCTTTTACTTGTATTGGGTGTCGAGGTTAAATTTGTTTTGTTAAGTTTCATTATATTTAGCTAATCATACATTTTATCTTTATTTGTACAAGTTGCAAATTAGTCCTTTAGAAAAATTTAAATATTCACTAACAATGATACATGGCATCATTTTTGAATATTATCTTTCTTTAGCATTTTGTAAATAATATGTAAATGAATTTTCTGAACTATAAAATAATCAATATTTTATAGCAAAGAAAATTATTTTACGTATTTTCTACAAAATGCTCAGGGATGTAGATATAAATAAATTATCATTGAAAATCCTATGTTCCAGTTTTGTGTTTTGTTTATTTACATCCTCTATATTACTTACATGTAACACTAAAGGTTTTTTTACAGGAGTTATATCAGTTATTATGTATTTAATAATCTTTTCATAAGTGATCGACTCCAAAAATTCACTGCAGTTTAAAATCCAAAGTTCCAGTATTTCATAAATCGCTATTTTATATTCGCTGCAATAAATTAACAAACACAAATTACTTTTTAAAATTGAAGAAAGCATAATTTTAGACAGATTTTTAAATTCTGAACACATTTTAATTCTTTCACTCACACCTCTAAAATGAATATGGAAGCACGAATTTGCTTTTTTTTAATTTTATATGTATGCTCGATATTATACATAACAAAAATCGACGACGATGTTGGCATTGGAAATCTAAAGTCATGTCTGAATGAAAATCACACATGAACGCATAAAGTACTGGTTGTTATGTTGACAAGTCAGTTATCAATAACCCTTAATTATCGTAAACATGTTTTCTAAGGTACATAAAACGTTTATGATTGAATCTTATTTTCGTAATGGGCAAAAAGTTTGTGGAGAGTGGCAGTATTCTGTTCCCGATTGTTTGGAGGTATTTCGAAATCAATTTCCCAATTTTGCTATTGATGATAACTGTTTTCGATGTACAATGGCGGCTGACGAAATGTGAACGATGTTTATTAGCTATGTGAATATGACTTTTAATCAGGAGCGTCGCGTTTATGCGAAAACAAACATTTGAATGACAGATTTATAAAAGTCATCCAAAATATGCCTAGACATCTATTTTTAGACAAGAAGAGCAGGGCAATAGCTAAACTAGAAGAAAACTAGTATCTTAGCCGAGTGGCTGCTGATTTTAATGTAAGCAAAACCTGCATACATAATTTAAAAAGACGATTTGAAATAAGGCAAGATTTAAGAAGGCCACCCCGAATTGGAATAGGTAGGGTATCTAATGAAGAACAGGATGTTCCATTGGTGAATCATCTCAGAGAAAATCCATTTGATATAGTGCCTTAGATGCTCGAGAAGTAAAGGGTTTTGCGGGGTCTACTAGAACTGCTCGGAGACGTGTTAAAGCTGCAGGTCTACACAATTTTCAAGCAGCCAAGAAAGTTTTTCTCTCAGAAAACAATAAACAACGAAGATTGGAGTTTGCCAACGAATTTGTGTAGCGCGGGGATGAACTCGGTCGTTTTTTCTGACGAAAAAGTATTTCAATCATGCAGTAATGGGAGCCTACGATTTTATAGACCAAGAAACCAAAGGTATGAAGAAGGATTCACCCGTCCAATAACAAATAGTGGTCGTTTTTCTGTTAATTTTTGGGCTTGGGTCAGTGTAAACGGACCCGGAATACTTTGGAAAATAGATGGCCATCTAAATGCTATTAAATACAGGGATATTTTAGAATATGTAATGTTGCCTTCAGTAACACAAACATTTCCGGAAAATTTTATATTTCAACAGGACAATAGTCCTATCCATACAGCAATAATTGTGACTCAGTGGCTAAATGACCACCGCATCCAAGTATTGCCTTGGCCTGCGAAGAGCCCTGATCTCAATCCAATTGAGAATGTTTGGGGATACCTACAAAAAACGATTTACTCAAGAGATTTTAGACCTAGGAATGCAGATGAACTTCACGAAATTGTTGAAAATGCATGGGAGGATTTGGATGACAACTACAATATGAGGAATCTAATTTCATCCATGAGTACATGTTTGGCAAAAGTTATCACAGCAAATGGTGGTCCTACAAAATATTAATTTCATAATTTCTACTTGTATTAAGAATAAATATGTTTAGCATTGTCATTAGCAATTGAATAATAGTCCTTTAAAACCTAAGTTACGCCACTGTTAAGAGTTCTGATCAATCTGTACAAAATTAGACAATTTCTCTATGACAACAAAATACCGTTCACATTTCGTCGGCCGCCATTGTACTCTTCAGCGTGCTGTACAAGTCTTTCGTGACACTGGAAATGTTGGTAGGAAGGAAGGCACTGGATTGGCAACAAAATATACTCCAGAGTTAATTGAAAATGTGCGACAAATAATAGATGATTCACCTAGAACTTCACTTCGTATGCTTTCATAAATAACTGAAGTATCAATTGGTACCTGCCAGAAAATTTTGAAGAAGGATATGCATTTGTTCTCTTATCGATTAACTTGCATGCAAGAACTACATAGAATTAATTATGCTAGAAGAGTTACATTTTGCCGATGGTTCCTTCAAAACTTTGATGACGATCTCCTTGACAAAATCTTTTTCACAGATGAGGCATGGTTTTATTTAAGCGGGTACGTTAATTCGTAAAATATGAGGATGTGGAGTGCTGCAAAGCCCGAGGATTTTTATATCGAAGAACCTCTACATCATTTGGTGCGCCATAAGTCACAGACGCGTAATAGGACCCATTTTTTTAACGGTACCCTAACAGGTGAACGGTATAGAGAAGAAATTTTGACCCCTTTATCGAACAACTTGATGATGAAGAATAGAGATATGGATATTTGCATCAAGATAGAGCAAGAGCATACACTGCTGCAGACGCTATTGATATGTTACATGAATTCTTTGATGACCGTATTATCAGAATAAACACGGAACAAAAACTCCATATATCAAGTGCATGTTAACAACTTGGTTCACCTGCAGGAGAGAATTACAGAAAAAAATAATGAAATTAACCACAATCCTTTAATGTTGCAAAATGTTTTTACTTGCGTTAGGCGAAGGAGCGAAAGTTGCCTGGATAGTGGCGGTGGGCATTTTCAACACTTACTTTGACTATTGTAATTTAAAATAAATTTAGTTTGGCTACCTATTTAACAAAATTAATATCTGACATGTCACTGTTTAACCGCAACCAGCATTTCACACGTGTGATCTTAGTACAGACATGACTCGAAACTTCAAATGCCAACTTCATCGTCGATTTTTGTTATACACTTAAATTAAATATAAATAATATAATTATTGTAATTACAATTTTCTAGTAATGTTTTTATACAGGGTGATTTGGTTTGGTGTTTCACCCCCTTCTAACTATTTTATTTTGACAGTAAACTATAACAAACCATATATATTTGTAAACGGTAAGAAATTCTCTTATTAATGGTGTCACCAAACTGACAATGGTCGCGTTCAGGGAATTTTTAGACATGCAGCACTACAGCGCAAAGCACTTGATGTTCCCTGAACACGCTTTCGATGTTAAGGACGTTCATGAAAATATGGCGGTTTTGTTTACAGCTGCACGGCTTGAAAAGCGATCAAGCAGAAAAAATATATGCTTTACCGCTTGATAAAGCGGTACAGCGCCACACATAAAGTGGTACCGTTCAGGGAAACCGCTTTCGTAAAGCACGTTTCCCTGAACGTGACCAATAAGATGACAACTGTCAAGGTAGTGATAGTCAACTTTTTTTTTTCAAATGACATATCTATTTTTTGTTCAATTTCCTGCACCCGAATATCCATCACAACTATACGCTTAGCTAACAAAAAATGTATAAAATATTCAAAAAAATAAAATATAGTAAATTAAATCAGGATATTTCGAAACGTGTCTGCTATCAAGGAGTCTTGCATAGAAGAGAGTTATGTTTATGTTTATAAGTAGATTCTGGGAATTTTGAACACTGTAACGGTTACATTTTCGCGCTAGAAATTATTTTAATTAATTCGTAAAATATTAATTTATGCAACTTATTATTCATGCGTAGCAATCCAAAAATTCGCATAATTTTTTCATTCTGCTCAGCACAGACTCGGTGATTTCTTTTCGTACTAAGACGGTGGTAGCTTTTCTATTTTTGGCCATTTTGTGCAAAGATAGAAAATGGTGTAGGTAGATTGTGACTAGAAAAATTAATGTGAAGGAGTAGTAGCATTATAATTACGGCTGAGGGGTCGGATAAATAGTTCACTAATCATCTACTGAAGTGAAGTTTATTCAGCATTGGAATAAATTCATTTGTCGGATTTTGGTTACACCACGTGGAAAAAAAAGAGTACATCAATCTGCTCTTTATCATTAAAAACCGCATTACATCTCAGGTATGTTAGTTAGAAATCTTTGAGTAATTTTCACGAGTGCCAAAAGAGCGTAATTTGATTGCAAAGCTCATAGTTTTTTTTTTTTTTGGTGTCAATTTCTAAAATTAGATATTTCAGGTTCTTGGCTTTATTTAACAGTCGTTTACTTTTTACGGAATTAGGTTTATCCTACATCATCAGGGGATGATATAGTACGAACGTTATTTTGATGAAACATTATTTCATTCAGCGAGAAGGATGACTTCGATGAGGAAGATTCGAGGCGGTCTTATCGTCGTAAAAAATTGAAGTCCGAAGGAGGTTGGATTCTTCAATTGGAGTTCTGAGGGACAGGATTGCAGTATTGTCGTCCGAGGGGCGTGATTGCTGTGAGAATTGCGAAGCGGGGAGGAGAGGAGCACCTTACTCAAACAACAGATAAGCCTTGCACACAAGTTTCGAAACTTAAGATGATTATATATATATATTCATGATAATTATTAATATTTGAAAAATTATTTAAAGTAATAAATTTAATAGCACTCTTTTTTTTGTTCCTCTGATAAATGTGTATTTATAGATGCGCCTACGAAATATTTATTAACCGGTGATTTTTTTTTTATTGATTTCGTTTCTCGGGTTATTTGAGTTCCTTTAGCGCTAACGGATCCGTGATATTCTATTATTTCGGTTGGCGTAGTCCTATATACACAGGGGGTATATACATATATTTTTGTTGTTGTTGTTTGAGGTTGGAAGAAAAAGGAATGAACTGATTATGTTTGTAAGCTATAAGAATTGTTGTTGAATGCGTACATACAATACGTGGAAGAGCAGTTTTAGTTGGTCTCAATTAACTTAACTTCACCTGTTCTGTAATTTAACTTATATTGTAACATTTTTTTTAATAATAAAGATTAATATGTTATAATAATAATAATAATAATAATGTATTATTATTATAATATTGGACAAATAAGAAGAATTTTTAGAATCAGATTAAGTAATCATAAAAAAGCAATATTAAATAATACATTTTCCAATGGACTTTCTCGACGTTGCCAAATATCAGTCACATCAAAATTTGCGAATGGTGTTGAATATTAGAAAACAAACAATTGAATCTGCATATATGAATACATTTGTGTATGTGAATATTTTGAAATAAACCCCCCTGCAACCAATTGTTTAATTATTATTACTCACCTCCTTCCTTTGAAACAGTTGCAATTCTGCGTCCTTTGTAAATAATCCAAAATTATTTTAACCGTAGAAAATCTTATAAAATTTTCTTTAAAACTGGAAAAGACAATAAAAAAAAAAACATTTATGATTATATTTATAGTTATGTCATTATGAATAATTTCTTTGTTTTGAAACACATCTCGATAAATTATTTAAAAAATTATTTTACCATGTTACACAAGTCTTCAGCATTTGAAGTAAATAAATTTGATGATTATGTATAACGGTGCTCAGCATTAAGTTTTTCATTTTGCTTTCTTCAATATGAACGTGCACGGCCAATCCCCTTTGAAGCACATTTAATAAAATTTCTGGTTTAATGGACTTCTTCACTGGGTATTTTAATCTAGAAAACAAATTAGCATAAATAACAAAAGTAATTTTGTCCGCCTCGGTGGCGCGCAGGTTAAGAGACAGGCTAGTCAGCCAGAGGTCCCCGATTCGATTCCGGGAGTTGGCTGGTCGTTGTAAATTTGAAATTACGAATATACAAAGGTTTCTGGGTTATATGGTTAAAGATAAACCAATACCTATGTGTGAGTAGTGCAAAAAAAAGTAATTTTTTATTTATTTACACCTCACACTGAGAAGTAGAGAGGAACATATAACGATGTTATATAAGACTAAATAAATAATTTTATTCATTTAAACTTACTCAATTGCTTTCGTAATAAACACAGCAACGTTTCTCAATCGCCGCTCCAGAATCCTCAGCTTTTCATCATCGTTGAAAGAAGGCGGAATTTCACGGAACTCATAAACAATCGAGTGATCACTTTCGTGTTCACTATACTCATTCGTTGTTTCATATAAAGAATCGTACAACATATCCATCGTGTTTACAAGTTTGTCGACGTAATCACTATAATTTTTTATATGCATGCTTCCTAACGATCCTGGTCCACCTGTCTAAGATAATAAAATCAAACAATATTAAACATTCAATTCAAAATAGTTTGAGCTTATATAATTATTATTGATTGTTGGCAGGTGCAGTATCCTGACCACAATCAATTGCTAAAACGCTTCAATTAAGAGGAGTATTTTTAGTAGAATTTATAGAAGTAAATTTATTTAGAGATTTTTGTATTTTTTATATATAGAAAATCTTTATTTCTGAGAAATACGTTAAATTACATTACAATATTTACATTATAATCATAAACCTCTAATTAAGCCTCAGAAAATGGCTTTGGTGTATTTTTTTAATTTTTAGCAAAATTTATTTTGAAATTCTTTCATTCAGGCAATATCAAGCTCTGTAGCACTCCACATTAAAAATTCCCTTACAGCGATCATTTTTAGAGCATACATACTCAGTGATGAATGTCAAATAAAAATATACCAGGGGTCGTTTTTATATTCCCGGACAAGGCATGAAAACAAAAGACTAGAGGAAAAACAAAATTTTATTTTTCAACATAGTTTCCTTCCTTTTGAATACAGGTATAACAATTGTTTTGTTTTTAATTTCTAACAAAAATCATACATCTATGATTATATACACATTTCAAGATTTTTTTATATTTTTATAAAGTTCATGGATACAAACCAACATAATAAAGCAATTAAAAGAAATTATAGAGCAATAAAATAATAACTGCATGTATAACATGGTTTTCAGTTGAATTTTCAATTTGTAGCAAAATTCATAGATTTAATTCAGGATGATTTAATTACAATTAAAACACTTGGTTTGTTTCACTTATTTATATTTTCTCCAACTAGTTTCGACCATTGGTCATCTTCAGGGAGGGATGTACAAAAAAAATTTTAACAACTAAATATATATACAAATTCATGCTATCATAAAATCAAGTAATAAATGTGGACTACAATGAAATCAAACAAGGAAAATTTCTGGCAATGATCAATAAAATTCGATCAATCCCTTTTTAAAGGGATTGATCGAATTTGTTTCAATAGATGTTTATAAAACTTACAGTGTAAGTATTTTTTTATTATTGATCATTGCCAGAAATTTTCCTTGTTTGATTTCATTGTAATTTAAATAAGTGCAAACGTGTGAATCATCTTTGTTTCATTTTATTTAATTTAAATGTGGACGTTATAGGAGAGTTCCAAATCTCATCCATATTATTTAAAATTGGTTTACCCCGCATTACCGCCTTCCTAATTTCCAAACCCTCTACATTGTAGACCCAAATTGTTGACGATGGCTATTACAAATTAGACAAAAGATGGTGGATTGTGCCAACTTCCCAAAAGAACACAAAAGTTTTTATAGTTTTGATGATAATTAATTATCAGCCTAATGAAATCTCTGTGAAATTGGTGAAATAATTGTAGCAGTGTTTCCATAATAAAAAAAACTGTTAAACTAAAAAAAAAACTGTTGTGCTTTTATTTAATTTGTGAATATGCAATTTGAAATATAAATCTTTCAGAAATAAATTAAAACTTATCAAGCCTATAAGCCTAATCAAGATACAGTATTTGTCTTTTTAATCAATTTTCTCGAATATCTCGAAAATATTAAAATATAACACCCCTAATTGACATCTTATTACTCTTACGGGTCATTAATTTCCAATTCTTCTTTATAATTTAAATATCGATTCTTCTAACTTGTATATAAAATTATTAAATTATTGTAATCGAAAAAGTAATTATTTTTGAGACAATTTTATAAAAAATCGTTGTTTTTGATAATAATTAATTGTTTTTATCTAACAGTATACTTCGCAAATACTGTATGAGGCAGTAGAAGTTCAATTAATCCGACTTTAATTGCTGTTACAGTTAACCTGCTAAAAAAATGAATAAAACTAAAATCCAAATGAAAGTACATAAATCTTATATTATTTAATATTGCATACTAAACAATGACTTAAATTATAAAAAAATAAATATTGTATTTAAATGTAGGATGTGAGGTAGCTCTTCTAAACCTCAGATTTATATTGTGAACATTTGACTCATACACTCTCTTGTTAGAGATAGCGTGGAGTGCACTTCTCAACAATTTTCTTATAAAGCAAACAGCAATGTAACATTCTATGTTGAGCCATATTAAGCCAGTTCAGCTCGTAAAATGTACCCGAAATATGTTTTTAAACCCAAATTGTGAGTCCACAAATGGGTTTGATTTTTAGTTGCGATTTTGCAATTTCAACTATTTTGAAAGTATGGCTGATAATTTTAAGAGTTTCATTGTTGCAATGAAATTGAACAAGGAAAATATCTGGAAATGATCAATAAAATTCTATTAATCCCTGTTTTCAACTGAAAAAAAAAAATACTTACTCTGTAAGTTTTAGAAACATCTATTGAAACAACTACTTCCGGAGCATTTACCCCGCCGGGCATTGAATTACACAATAGATTTTTGTTTGTTGCATAGCAGTACTACTGCGAATTACAACGGTTTAAGTCCCAATTATTTAATTAAATGAAACAACAAATAATAGTTAGAAGGCTATCTGTAGACACGTGTTTTGGGTACCTTTATTGCCCGAGTGTAAAACTTTACAATCTGTTGTGTTAAAAATGTGATTATTCTCGATATAGTGTTGTGCGAATCCGGTTGAACATTTATTATTAATTATTGATTTTTTGTGTTCTTCTAGGCGTGTTCTAAAATTTCTTCCACTCTGCCCTATGATTATGCTATCACAATCGCCGCACTTAATTTCATAAACACCGCACTTATCAAGTTCATCAACAACAGATTTGTTATTGACTAGTAGTCTTTGTAGGTTTAAAGGGTTAGTCATTAAGATATTAAGATTATATTTCTGAATGTGTTGTGTGATTTTTTCAGACAGATTGTTAACAAAATCCAACCTATGCCAGATTGATTTTTCGGATTTTGATTCACAATAAAAATATTTTTTGAATTGTTTTAATTTTGTCTTTTTTACAAGGTTATCAATTAATTGTTCATTATAACCATTATTAAGAGTTATTGTTTTTGTTGTATTTAATTCTATTTTAAAATTATTTTCATTAAGCGGAATGTGTATTAGCCTGTGAATTAAAGTGTAGAATGTACTGTTTTTTATTTTGTGATGAGTATTAAACAACTGGGGATAATTATATCGGTGAAATTATCTTTGCGGTAAATTTTATAATCTAGTGTATTGTCTATTATTTTGAAAATGGTTAAATCTAGAAAATTTAATCTATTATTTTGTTCCATTATACTAGGACCAATTAAAACCGGAGATATGGAATACCGAAAGAGGACAAACCAGGAACTAGAAAAGGAAATAGAAGAGATATAGTTAGCAAAATAAAAGAACAGCGAGTGAAGTGGCTCGGGCATGTCTGGAGAGCAGGGCCAAAGACAACTATATATTCAATATTAGAATGGACACCGGGAGGTAAAAGAAGAAGAGGAAGACCGAAATCAACTTGGCTGCAGGAGGTGAAAGAGGATTTAAATGGAATTGGAATAAACAAATGGCAGAACAAAACAAAGGATAGGAATTTATGGAGGCAAATCAGCAAGAAAGTTTAGAAAATTGAAAGGGGAGTGATCAACCCCGTAATTATGATCTGGAGAGCTCCAGTATGGAGCGGCGCAACCCCATCTAGGGGTATAGCGACTAGAGATATATATATATATATATTTTGTTCCATTTCTGTGGTGAAAACGATATTTTTGTTTATTGAATTTAAAGAAGTTGTGAATGAATTTAACTGTCGAATTGTCCCATCTCAAATGCAATACACATCATCAACATATCTCGCCCAGTAAACAATATTTTTACACTTATTATCTTTAAATAAATATTCTTCAAAATTAGACATGAAAATTTCTGTCAGTAAAAGCGATATGGTGAACCCATTGGCAGACCGTCTGTCTGGCAGAATATTTTGTTATTAAATTCAAAGTAATTTTGGTCAATACAAAATATTAACGAGAGTCATCATCTCCAATTTGTATATGTCAGGATGGTTTGTGTTTTTAATTAATTCTGTCAACACTGTTTTCAGTTGCTTAGTTGGAACAGAAGTAAATAAACTCTTTACATGAAATGATAACATTTTTGCATATTCACACTCTCTAATTTCCTTACCAATTCTATTGAATTTTTGATAGAGTACAGTAACAAAAAATTGATAAATCCTGGCTGTAATATTCAACTTGAGGGGATGTTTTGAATAATAACACTAAGATGTTTACTCGTTGACGTCTGTTGCTTGACTCTCTTTATTTCCTACAAACTACTTAACACTAAACTAAATATAAGAAACCCCGGGTGGGGGTTTATGGCCCGGGTGGGCCCAACGTCCACTAAGGGTGGGCCAACACCGGCAATATTTTAGTTAAATATTTACTTAGATTGTATGTTGGTGCGTAAAGATATGAGACTACTGGTCCTATCGGAATACCATCCTTGTGCAATTTCGGTAAACCATATAATACCGGATTCATCAGGATTCATTTTGATGTATTTATACTGATCCGATTTGGGAATTAAGTTATGGCACGTTTTTAAGGCAGTTTTTAATTCTCTTTGGTATTCATTTCATTTCATAGATTTAAGGTGAGAAATTTACATGTTATTTGGCCATAAGAACGAACAACGATTAATTTTCCACAATAATGAAAATAGAGCGTTGAAACTTTTACATATTGAACAATGAAGCTTTGCAAGTAAATTGACACTTTTCATTTAAAAAGAAAATCATTCTTAAATTAAATAAAAATTAAATAGTGGAACACTATCAAATATTCACATAAATTCATGAAATATTTCCACAAAAAAAACATTATTTCTTCTTCACATTGCTTCAATTTATTGAAATGATTATTATAAACATGTTGTATTAAGCAGATTGAACTAAAATAAATTATTAAAATTAATCGTTGCTTAAAAATCTCCATAAGAGCAATGTAATTTTTGAGTATGCCTTTAATTACTAGGTGGCAGCATTGTGCCATTTTAGTAATAACTTGAAAATATACTATGATTTCTGAAAACATGTGAAAAGAAATTAGGTTTGATACTGTTGGTTTGCAGTTTCATTGGACAAGTAAAAATAAAACACGACGTACGTTTTGATGTTTTTACGTTTACTTTCAGAGATCGAATTCAAAAAATATACATATTTACAAGTTTATAAAGCAGTTACTCACAATGAGATTTTTCATCTTATTTTTTCTATTGGCTAGAATGTTAGTGGGAGGACCGTGTTAAATAAGGAGAAGGTAATGAAATGGAAGATAAAATGGATATTGGCAACAAGGCCTTATTGTAGGAATTTCTATTTACATTTCTTCAAACTATATACAAAAGGGTTTTAGAAACAGTTATTTACAACGGGAACTAAATTACATGCTAATAAAAATGTCTCAAAGAGTCCTCAATCCATTGAGAATAAATAAATTTAGTGAAGAAAAGTTTACAGTGTTTTTATTATATTCATTAATCTTCACGTAACTCACACAAGTATACATTTTGTAAATATTCATGTTTTGAATGGGAATGTGGAATGCCGGCAAAAATAATGATTCAAGTCTTACTGAGTCGGAAAAATTTCTTTTTCATTTACACATTACCAAACTGAATGTGCGGCACATGGAGATTTGATCACTGGCGTACTTAGTCAGCTAAACGTTTCTAGGTCCAGTGTTCGAATTATATTATCATAATTAGCTAATCAGCAGCTAGTCCTGATGGTATATATTTAATAAAGCATGTATATAACATTAATGTAAAAATCATAATAGGTGAAGATTCACTTGTAGAAACTTAATTTCAACAAGTGAATCTTCACCTATTAGACCTAAAAATGTGATTTTTACATTAATGTAACGTAATTTGTTAGTTCATTTATACATATTATATAACTTCTTTTATTCTAGATGCAAGGGCAGCTGAATATTTCGAAAAGAAATATTTGTTATTTTATTATACAGGGTGATTTTTTTATCTTGAGACAACTAACTATATTGAAAACTAAGAATCTTATCAAGAAATGTTTCGAATAAAATTTGTTTGTCTCAGAGGGGCCTATTGGGTGATACCAATCTCGACCTGCCACCACCACCCCCTGGGGGTGGTAGGTGGGTCAAGTTGCGAATCTCAAATGAGAACCCCTATTTTTTATAGCGGATTCGGATTCTCCGCAAAAAAAATACGTAGATTTTGTTTGAAACATTTTTTTGTTTTCCAGTAGATGGCGCAGTAATCGTATAAAATACAAATTTTCGCAATTCTGGTAAAATTGCACCAGAGGATGAAAAAATAATGGTGTTTATCTATTGATAAGAGTGAGCACCCCCTAACCACTGATAGAGGGGGGGGGGGGTAACTTTTCAAATCGTAAATTTCAAATTTCAAACTGCTATAATATATGTTGATAAAGATATCTTCATTGAAAAAATTGAAAAAGATACCTTTGGAAAAATCATATGCTGCGTTTTATAAAGAAAGAGGCAAGAAATGTAAATAGTTTGATAGCATAATCAACGCAATGAAAAATAATTTAAAAATATGATAAAAAATTAATAAAGTATTATAATGTTTTGCATTTAGTTTATTTCTTTTTATTAAAAAAAAAACACATTTAGAGATTATCATACAAAAATTTGTTGGGATTTTGTACAAATAAAAAAAAATATTGTAGACCATGAAAATTAATTAAAACAAAATATTAATTAGTTAGTCATTTGATAGCCAGCTTTTCTGTTACACGATCTTTCGTAAGTGGTTCACATCTACACAAGTAGGTACATTTTCTAATTTAATCACATAGATATTCTTACATTCTATTTATTCTTACTAAATAGAATGTTATATGCATGGGAAATTGTGAATTAAAAATATATTGTATATTTATAATTAATATTTGCACTACGAGTACCTAAGTTTCTTTTTTTTTCAATAATAAAGTTATGTAATAGCAAAAAATTAATTCAACGATCATTTAAAATATATAAGTAAAAATCAGTCGAGTTCAATTAATAACATAATCGTGAATTTATTACTAATAATCCAGTTTCTTTGTTTACATTAATTCAATACCCGTTCATGAGTCGACGATTCCATCGACGCGGTTTAAGCAAACAAACAACGCGCTCCACACTGACAAATTTTTATTATTCGTTGTGACAAAATTCGGCAGGCACTACAATCCAATAAATAATCAACACTACTTTAAGCAAAATTGCTCTCCTAGCGCCATCTCGTACCCCAGAAACTCACTACGAGCGCAAATTTCCCCTCTTAATACTTATTCAGTCATAGACGTAAAATATACTAGACGAGTAATGACGTGGTGGGGATAGGGAATGTTTGTAGTCCGATATATCGCATCTGTAAACGTAAACATAAACACAAGTGGAACCTCACAGCTGTTCGATTTCCCGCTTAAATTCAAATGCAGGAAAATGCCAAACAATTATTGATCATTGTTTATGATGGTCGGAATTGTTTAACATCGTCGAATCATGGAAATATCTGACATTTCACGGTATTAATATCTTAATTAACCAAAAAATATACTGACCCATTATTACTTGTTATGTTATTATTACACAAACAGCCCCGATAGTAATTCGAAATTGTAAATAAATATAATTTTATATTTTTACATCAGAATAATTACCGTAAGACACATAGAAAATCGTAAATGAATTGTTTCCAATGACTTCAATAATGAGTTCGAAGAATTCATGAAATAAACAATGACAATATAACAATAATCACGAATCAGACAATAAACACAAGCAGAAATGAGCAAATAAAACACAAACAATCAAAATCTAGTCAAAAACACCAATACGAGCTATTAATTCAATAAAGCACTAACGAGTTAGTGTATTGGGTTAGGCGTCAAAATCAGCTGTGAAGTTACTTTGTGTTTACAAATTGTGTATTCCCCTTATATCTTTCCCCTGTATGTTGGATCACAACAAACGGTGTGTATGCTTCCTCTAGTAATTCTAACTCTATGTATTCAGTAATTTTTTTTTTTTTTTAGGTTAGCAATGCTTGACATTTAAAATTTGTCGTTTACCTTGTAATTAAGCAAAAGGTGGCGCTTGCACTATCTTTCCAATTATATGATTTTTTTTTTTTAAATTTATTCATTCAGGCAACATCAAGTGCTCTCCACTAACCGAAGCCATTTCATTTATTAAACATCATAGAGACAAATACATACAAAACATCAAACACAAAGACACAATTATTCCTTGGCAGGATGACGTCAAATATCTTGGCGTTATACTGGACAAAAAATTAACATTCGATAAACACTTACAAACAAAAAAATATACTGCACTAACACGAGCCACACAAATACACTGGATTACAAAACATCTTACACGAAAAACACGCACACTTTTATACACATCTATGATACGCCCCATACTAACATACGCATCACCAGTTTGGTCTCTTGGGAAAGCTAGCACACTTACTAAACTACAGATCATTGAAAACACAATATTACGTAAACTACAACACACACCTCCTCGCACTTCCAATGACACATTACACTACTGTTCACAAATTAAACTTAACATACGAGATCATGTCCAAAAATTAAATACAAATTTCATTACAAATTCAAGCATGTCTGATAACCCTGAAGTTCAACTTACACTAACCACCAAAAACTTTAAAAACACAATCGTAAACAAATTGAAAATCCTGTAAATATGTATACATTTTGTAAATAATTCATTTACTACTGTCCTCATAGATTTAAGTTAGTTTTAAGTTGTGTTGAATTAGTTTAAGGTAGTTTAAGTAAGTTTCCTAAAAAAATGTTAAACAAGTTGTTATAATTTCATTCAAAAGTAAGGTTGCCATGCAACGAACTTTGTATAAATTTGTCAATAAATACGTCTAAAAAAAAAAAAAAAAAAAAAAAAGTGCTCTCCACTGTAGCTCTGGGCCCCTATTCCTGAAATTGATCGAACGTTTAGTTCGTATGATATCTGTCATTTAGATAGGAATTTATATGTGAATTTGACAGTTGCGTACAACCGATTTCATGCGATCGATTTCAGGAATAAGGTCGCTATAAATTCCCTGACCGCTACCATCATAGAAAACCTAAACCATTATTACAGCATATAAACTGAATGATCAATGTAAAATACAAACATTTATTTGATAATGAGTACGTTGTAATCGAAACTAGTCACTAAAGTAAAATAAAAGTGGTATAAAAAAAGTTAAGTCTTTTCTTTGCATCAAAATTGAAAATGTTCCACAAAGTATATGTATTATAAAAAATGATTTACCTGATTCAAGTAGAGCATACATTCCGCTGCTTCTTCCAAAACGTAACTTAAAACAGGTGTATCCAGGAAGGAAAGCAAAAAACTCTCAAGTTTTTTCTTATAAACGATCATTGTCGTGGGGAAGTATTTCAAGCACTTGAAGAGGCATTGCAGAGAAAAGTCGCATTCGTTCGAACGCTTGTGAACGGAAAGGCACATTTCAACCATTTTTGGCAGAGTGTTGTTGACGACAGTTTTGTTGTAATCTTGATTGTTATGGCATAAATCTAAAAGTAAGGCTGCAACAAAAAAAACATTTTTCTGTCATAAAAAAAATTAGTAATAGTTTCATTTAAATTTTATATTATGAAACAACTATTATCCTGGGCAGCAAAAGTGAGTGTGTATAAAACAATCATTAAACCAGTAGTGTTGTACGGGAGTGAGTGCTGGGTGCTAAACACTCAAGAAACAAAAAAATAGAAGCTTGGGAAAGAAAAAAAACATGTATGAGAATAAACAAGAATTTTGTATGAAGCATATAACAAAAATCGACAACGAAGTTGGCGTTGGAAGTCTCGAGTCATGTCTGTACTAAGATCACACGTGTGAAATGCTGGTTGCGGTTAAAAAATATCAACATGACAACCAATAGTTTACGCGTGAGCATGTGATATTAGTTCAGACATGACTTTAGATTTCCAATGCCAACTTCATAGTCGATTTTTGTTATACGCTCGATATATACAATCATTTTTATTTAAATAAAAATGGTTGTCCTTTCTCCTACATATTTTTTATATTAAACTAAATATATTTCGGGACTATGTTTCCATCTTCAGTAGTGAAGTTTAAATAAATAATACGTTGTTATAGTATTCTCAATGCAATAGTGATGATATTAAAATTTTTATTGAGGTATTTATACATTACAATGCGATTTATATTATTATTTATAAAATGGCTATCGACCATCGGTCTTTCATAAGAATTTTATTTTTTATTTTTTTAATTAATTACCTCATAGAAATCCACAATAAATTATCCTCACCTAAAGTTTGGAATCGTCTCGCCGACACAGCCTCCTTCGGGTGGTAATTCAACACGTGATTCGTCCACGCAATTGAATACTCCTCCAAAATACTCACCGGAAAATCCAACACGACCTGCCGAAGCACCTCGATGCCCTTCTCCCTCGTGTGCCCCACAGACATTAACTTGTTGATACTTGAAATCAACGTTTGGGCTGCAGTTTCGTCGTTTATTGCATACCGCATCGCCTCGACCATTGTGGTCATGTACCCCAGATCATTCACCGCAATCGAATTGAGCACAGCAATGCCGTCGTTAAATGAAAACATTGTTTAATTTTATATCAGCTTCTTCGTTTTGTGTATTTTAATGGGGCTAGCAAAGTTTCTCTGATGGCCAGTATCACTTAGAGAAGTTTAAGTTGTAATAGGGTTAAGTTAATTTTATATCAACACTAGCAAACTTTTAAATTGGGATTGTTTTGAGTGGAAAGAAAAGTGAGGTTATGTTTGTGCTACCACAACACGTGTTTTCATTTAAAAATAATAGAAAAGTAAAAATAAAATTAATAAAATTTGTATTTTCAAATATTTCTGCAAGTAATAATTAAACTTTTTTTATTTGTTTTTTTTTTTTATTAGCAAATATGATTAAAATTACTATTTATATTTTTACTCATAAAGGTATAATATAAAATTATACCTTTATGAGTATAATTAATACAATTATATATTTATATAATTAATATATTAATAAAACAAAACAATAATAATGGATTTTTGTCTTGTTTTTTAATTGAATAGCATTAAATTCTCTATACTCGGGGTTATTCCATACAGAAAATGTTAAGTTTAACGAGTATGTTATTAATTAATTTCAAACCCTATGCTTGGCTGTGATGATAAATAACGTAAACGTTAAACTTAACATTTTCTGTGCGAAATAGCCCCGATTGTGTATATTTTTACTCATGACAGTATAATACTTATAAAAATATTTATCAATGAACACATTACACTTTTGCTTTCTATTAAATATGAATAGATTATTAAACATAAATAAATTATCAAAAAAATCAATAAAACAGAAACACATTTAATTGAATAATATTAAATTCCCGATTAGTTTTGTATATTTTATTTTTATTATAATTTTACTCATAGAGGTATATTTAATTATATAAATATATATCTTTTTTCATTTTATACTTTTTGCTTTTTAATAATAAATACGAATAAATTATTACCAGTGAAACAAAACAACAACAAATTAAATTATTTTATTTTTAAATTTAAAGATGATTTTGTTTAATTGACAAAATATGTTAAGTTTTACGAGTAAGTTGTTAATTAATTTAACATTCTATGAATACAAATCTATTATAAAAGCTGCTTTGACTGTTATAATAAAAATAAAGTACACGTTAAATGTAACATTTTTCTTACGGAATAGCCGTGTATATTTGAATTTATCTTTTTTTTTTATTTATTGCAAAATACATAGAATACTTATTTGTGATTTTGCTTTATTTGTTTATTTTATTATTTATTTATTAGCAATTCGTATAATTAATATTTATTTAAGCAAAATTATAAAGCATTTAAACTAAACCATAGAGCAATCAACTAATAATTGCTTATATTACTTGATTTTGTTCTTTTTTATTTGTTAGTGAAATTCATAGATGTAAAATTGTGTATTTTTAAGTAATACATAGATTTAATACGTATTTAAGAAAAAATATGGATCATTTGAACTAAACTATTAAGCTTAATAATTGCTTATATTACTTGATTTTATTTCTCTTTTTATGTTTTTAGCAAAATTCGTAGATGCTTTAATTTTTAGCAATCCATAGATTTAATTCTTATTTAAACAAAATTATAGATCATTTAAAGTAAACTATAGATCAAGCCAACGACGGTTGAGTATATGTATATATGTGTCACTCGATCTACCTTGAGATCAATCAATTAATAATTTCTTATTACTTGGTTTTATTATTATTTTTTTAATATCAAAATTCATAGATGTAATACTAATTAGTGCTTTTTTATTTTACTTATAGCAATTCCTATAGATTTAATGCTTGTTTAAGCAAAATTATAAAGCAATAAAATAATAATTACTTCTATTACTTGACTTTCGTTGTTTTTTTTTTAATTTTAGAAAGTTTCATAGATATAATACATATTTAGTGACTTTACGATTTTTTAGGTTAGGAACGCTTGACATTTTAAATTTGATCAACGCATCGAATTTAAAAATCATCGAAAATGGCTGGGGTAAACGCGTAAACAAATTAAAATTCATTAAAATGTGGCTCCGAAATGGGGGGAAATAAATGAAATGTTGTATAATAAGTGAGCCAAATGTTTTCTCTTTGTATATTTATTGTGAATTATGTGTAACTCAGCGTATTGGTAATTAAAAATACAGGTAATTATAACCTCAAAATGTACTGAAATTTATTTTAATTGAATTATTTATAAGGAATTATGTTTTTTTTTAAGGAAATAGAATGGATACTTGTCGTCCTTGCGGGTGCAAGGGATGTCGTACATGTCTGCTGTGTGAAAGTGAATTCGGAATTAGTAAAAATGTTGAGCTCGATAAAAGCTCCGGGACGTACGTTTATTGCCCTAACTGCAATAAAGCGTACCCCGGTTGGGATATAAATGATTACAAATCACATCCCGAGCACACAGGAACCCCAATCGATTACCCCGGTGTTTACATCGAGCTTGAATTCCTTTCGGAAGGCGAGGAAAGTAAATTAATCGAAGGCGTTGAAAACCTCCCTTGGGATTTATCGCAGAGCGGGAGACGCAAGCAAAACTTCGGGCCTAAATGCAATTTTAAAAAGCGGAAATTAAAACTGGGAAACTTCAACGGGTTCCCGATTTTTTCCGAGTTTGTCCAAGATAAATTTAAATCTGTTAAATTACTGAACGAGTTTCAAACGATCGAGCAGTGTACTTTGGAATACGACCCGAAACGCGGAGCGTCGATTGACGCCCACATCGACGACTGCTGGATTTGGGGAGAGCGCATTGTGACCGTCAACCTACTTTCCGACACGGTCCTCACAATGACCTACAACACGAAACCGGAATCGTACAATTTGAAAGACGTTTCGAAATATGAAAGCATTGTTTTAAGAAACAATCAACCTTTTTCAGTTGAATACAATAACGAAATCAAACATCCGATTGTGCGCATTCCAATGCCGAGGCGTTCTTTGTTAGTAATTTACGGTTCTGCAAGATATGAATGGGAGCATCGTGTTTTACGAGAGGATATTATGGAAAGGAGGCTGTGTTTGGCATACAGGGAATTTACTCCGCCTTTTTTAAAATCGGGGGATAAGTATGGGGAAAGCGAGGCGGTTTTCGTGAATGCTCGTAATTTCTTTTAAATGTTATTTATTTAAGCTTTTTTATTACGATTATTGTTTGTAGTTTGGTATTTTTTATGTTAAGTGTTACTTATTAAAAAAAAAAAACATATATTTGTGATAAACTGTGTAGTTCAATGGTTATATCAGTCTTTAAGTACGCATGGAAAATTTAATATACACTATTATTGATAATCGATTTTATTTATTCCTTCATCACTATTTTGAATATCGGAATATTGTAATACTCAAATATTCTTTAATATAAATAAATTTATTTTCAAAAATAAAAATATTAACAATTTCAAAATGTTTGAAAAACTGCAACTGTTATTATTATACAGTGTTTTTTTTTATTATTTATTCCTCATACTAATTTACATGAGAAACATTTTAACTTCTGAAAATTTCATTTTTCTTGCCACTACCAACAAATCAAAAGCTTGTTTGACAAGATAACATTTGAATAAAATTGCCCTAACCTAAAATACACAGTTTTTTTACACACACCAAATTTACAAGATCTTATTTAAAAAAACAGACTATCTAGGCTATTCTGTTAAGTTTAACGTGTACATTATTTTTTATTATCACAGTCTAAGGAATTTTTGTAATGGCTTATACACATAGAATGTGAAGATAATTAATAACGTACACGGTAAACTAAACTTTTCCCATATATAATAAAATAAAAACAAAGTAATATATATATTTCTATCTTTATTAATCTCATTTGCGTTTTCTTGTTTAAATCTATCACATAACTTTATAACATCTTATACACTATATTTTATGTACACACATCTTTTGTTTTTTTTTTTGTTACTTTTTTTCAAGTTTTTTTGTTTCCTTTAAACTTCTAAGAATAAAATAATATCACAATGTTATTTATCTGTGGGAATGCACCGACGACAAACGACGACGACGATGAGATCATTTTAAAAATTTTCTGACTAGCTGGAAGCAGCATATAATGACTAGAATTCAATTGTGTTTTAATTTGTTTCCGGGATAATTCGATGATTAATTAAAACATTTGACTTACTAGGAATATTTAAAAAAAACAAACAAACAAAACAAACAATGAAGTTTAAATTAATCATCGGATTAGCATTCGAATTTCTTCAGCATGAGTTAAGTGAATACTTCGTGAAGATCATTTCTCATTTGAAGTAATCGAGTCGTCAGACCTGCTGACTATACTGTACCTTCATGCAGCTTGAGTGTTTCACGACTTCTCCGCTAGATGTAAAATATTTTTCTGTTTTGAATTGAAATCAAAATACTTTTTTTTAAAAGCAAAATATCATTAAATTGGAATCAAAACATTTTCCCAGTTTCTCCTTTTTGTTGTTGTCTCCTCGATTAAATTTTGCTTGATATTTAAATAAATTTAAAATATCTTCCACTAAGTTCTTATTAACCACTCTTGGTGAAGAATTAGATTTGAAGTTTATTCTCCTGCTTTGTCATGATTGAAACTTTCATAGTTCACCTGTTCATTACTTACATTTCAGCTTGATCCGGATGCGTCAGAACCGTGGGTTCTTCTTTCAAAAAAGTGCTGGATCTTTGCATGCAAGGCGATTTCATCATCGCAGCTGCCGATTCAACAGCCTTTTCCTTCTCCTTTTGCTTCACAGCGCTCTTATTCTTAACAATCACGTGATTTTGGTTAATCTGCTGCTTCGTTACCGTGTTGTTATTCCTCCTGATTTGTCGCTGTTTGTTATCTGTTTTAACCACCGTTTCTTTTTTGACGCTCTCCTTTTTCGCGGGTTGTGATTGTTGTGTTTTGTTTGCGTAGGTCGTTCGCCTTTGGTTAACGGGAGCTGTAGCGGGACGTTGTTTTGTTAAGCTTGTGCTCATGTTGCTGGGCTGCTTTATGTGTCTAGCGGGTGCTGATTTAGCTGCGCTGGCCGCGGTGGGCATCGTCAAGGTGCTGATCCGCTTCACTGTGCTAGGACTGGGAGGGACCTGCGGGGCGCGAGCTGCCAGTAAAAGACTTCTCCGCAAGGAGGGGCTAGCGTGGGCTTGGGATGTGGCCGGGCTGGAGTTTCGTGAGGATTCAGAGGAACTCGTCCCGGCTTGCCGGTTCGATACCATCCTGGGCAACCGGCTCGGCTCGTTCCTGAATGACCTCTGCATGTGTCCCTCGTCCATTTTGGCCACTGATTTTAAGTGCGTTTTTAGTTTCGCGTCCATTTTATTCCATGCGGGGCACTTCGTTAACTTGCTGGCTTTCAAAATTAGCCTTTTCTCGAAGTGGGATTTTAATTTCTCGAATATTTCCAGTAATGTTGTGCTTATATCGTCTTTGTGCTTTTCAATCATTGCATTACATCTGAAATATTCTTTACATTATTCATTTGTTTCACATAATGATACAATATGAGTTCTATTTCATTTTTTAATAGATTGATTTCTAATAAATGGAAGACGACGCAAGCGCCATCTATATTCTAATAAGTAAATTGAACATTTCATTAAAAAAATAGATTCACATGTGCAGGTGCTCTAAGACCAGACATACACAAGCAGTCCTCCCCTCTCTGACACACCAGTCTGTATCATTAGTAGGCACTGGAAGATATCAATATCTAAGAAAATAATAAAACCATTCATAGGAAAATGGACCCATCGAGTACTGGAATAACCTGGCAGGGCACAGGCACAGTTAACTAATGTTAGAAAAACCCTGCCATGAACTAGCAACTGAGGCAACAAGTATGATAACTGGACACTGTACTACCCTAAGGAAACAGCTGTATAACATCAAACTCTTTACAGAACCTATATGCATGAAGACGATGAAGATGCCTCTTATGTACTATTCGAGTGCGAGGCACTTACCACCTAGAGGGAAAAAAACCTAGTTCAAGAGAATCCAGCCCATTTTCTGAAAGGAAAAATGATCGGAAAGCTGCTGGGATTAGCAAACAAGACTGAACTTTTTGATTAACAACAGTTATGGAAGAAGTATAATAAGGCACATGGCTGCAGTGCTAGAGCAACAATAACCCATATTTCCATAGCTTGTACAACAAACAAACAAAAAATTGGCCCACTGATGGGTTGTGGGCAAATATTGAATGTGAATAAAAAAATATTTTTTTTATTTCAATTAGAACATATAATACAGCACTAAGTAGTTCCACGACACGCCACTAGGGAGTAGATGTTCCCTTCAACTTTGGGAACCACTGCTCTAGAGGAGAAAAGTTCTCGATCATACGATAAATATTTTGCAATAATTACATTTGAATTTATTTATAATTAAAAATACCTCACACTGAGAAGTAGAGAGGCACATATAACGATGTTATATAAGACTAAATAAATAAATAAAATTAAAAATGAAGAAATCATACCTTGAATAAGCTGAACATTCCTGGTCCAAACTCAACCCTTTTGCAGAGTTCAGCATTATCTCCTCCACCCGTGGATAATTCCACGGTTCTATGTTAAGTAAAGTAGGCAGAACAGCTCCGTAATGCTGACCAACGAAAGTCTGACAGTTGTGGGCGAGTTGCACTCCTAGTTGGACGACTGGCTCCGCCCACTTCAGTCCAGGCAAGGAGACCAACAGCCGGTCACAGCTCAGATTGGTTTCGAGGACGGTTGCTGTGCACATGTGGACCACGTGCTGTTGATAGCACTTGTCACGGAGTTCTTTAGGTAAAGAGGCGAAGGCTCTGCTGGGCCATACTCGCAGGTAGTGGGACGTGATCCAGCGCAGGCAACGCTGGTAGAGATCGTCGAGGCCGTATGCAGCTGATAATGGCAGCACCTAATTTATTTATATTAATTAATATTTATTTTTTATCAATATATTGAAGCAATTTTCGATGTATAACATTGAGATATAATTTAAATTGTAGGTTCCGCTTGCGCGTGCCTTCTAACGCCGTGGAAAGGAAATGTAATTTTTGCTGGCTAGATTTATGAGATTTTAGGGGAGCTACATTCAGGTTGAAAAATCAGAGAGAGAGAATAATTACAAGATTAAGGTTACATTACGTTATGTGAAATTGTTGTTAGCGATTATTAAAGTTTTAAACAAATGCAGTTCGTCTAATTTCCAACCTCACGAAGAGGCCATCCCTGACTATAAAATTAATTAAATGTAATGTGGAAAAGAAATATCTCTGACGGGATTTGAACCCATGTCCATCTTGATTTTTATAACACAAGGTATTTTTTTAATTAGCCTTCACATCGATTCACATGGCAACCACTTTTCATTTTCACATTTTTTTTTTTTCAAATAAAAATTGCACGCAATTACATTTCGAGCGACTTTTATTTGAAGCAATTTTTCGTAACTATCAAATTAAACAAGTTAATTTTGCAAACTCACTTATTTTGACAGCCAGGAAAAAACTTTTCAAGCGAAAAACTTTCAGAATAACAAAATAAACAACTTTTGTTAGAAATGTTTTCTCTAACAGTGAAAATGAGCGAATCGTTTGAACATAACCTTAAATTTAATGTTTAAAACATCGATATTTCGTTCGTTTCTACAGTTGCGAGAACTTTTTCCAAACAAAAGTCGAAGACAATTGAATTCTCTACAAATTTTACCCTGAATGTCAAAATAAACAAGTTATTTAAAAAAAAACAACAATTTTCTCACTTGTTTTGACAGCTGCGAAAAAACTTTTTAAATAGAAGTTGTCAAGAATTTCATTCTGAGCTATTCCTAACTGTTAAAATGAGCTAGTTATCATTGTTCCTACATTCACATAAATGTGGTGATTATCATATTGTTTGTATTGGAAACAAAATATTAATTGTTGATCGAAATATTATTAAAAAGGGGCTGAAATTTAGATAATAGTTTTAAGAGATGATAAAAATTATTCGAAAATAAATATTTTCAAATAGAAGTAAATATAACCGTATAAATTGGTATAAAATATTTGAAATTCATTCATTCAGGCAACATCAAGTGTTTTTCGCCATAATGCTGCACTCTAAAAATTCCTTGACTGTGACAAATAATTTAAATCTAACAACATTAACTAATGTAATAGATAACCATTTCAAGGTCATCCAAAAGTGACCTTACCTCCAATACACCGGTAAGACAACCAGCGCAGGGCGAATGAAAGTGATGACAGTGTCTGGACTTGAGCGCGTGAGCAACGACCTCTTTCAATCCCTCCAAGCTGAGCATGTCGGCTAGCGAAGCCAGTTCCACCAGACTGATTGAATCGGGAACATGCGACGCCCCGCTGTAGATGTGACAGAGGGCGAAGTGCACCGCCTCGTAGCTGAATCCATCGATAATCAACGAACGGCCCCGCAGGGTCCCCGCGAAATACTGGCAGCGGGATATTAAGATGCAGCGGTGGGCTTTGATGGAGCGGGGAGGCGAGCCGACGTGTAGGACGGTGTCTGTGTCGATTTCTTCCAGGAACATTCGGAGCAGATCAGTGCCTAGTTTCCTTTGTGAAGCACCAGTTTGTGATCCTAATTTCAAGTGAAAAATACTTAGTTATTGATATTAAAAGCTAATTATTGGAACTGCTCTTCCCTTAATTAGATTTATTTTATTTACAAAAAACTAATAATTTTATTTATTAGTTTTGGATCTCGGAGGTGTTCACTTCGTGGTACATTTTCAATTTTGATATAAAGAAAACACTCAATTTTTTTATACCACTTTTATTTTACTTTTGTGACTAGTTTCAATTACTCGGTAATCATTATCAAACTAAGTTTGAGTTAAGTGTTTTCTTTATATCATAATAAATAAAATCCTAAAGATAATTAATGCATTAATATTAAAAGATGTAAAGTAAAGTAACATTTTATATGTGCTTAAGAAAAGAGCAGTTTTGATAATTAGGTTTATATCGATTTTTAAAGCTTTTACTTCTTTATACATTTTGGGTTTATTAAAGAAAATACTTTTTAACAATGTTTATATAACTTATGATTTATATTAGTAACTATAGTTTTGAAGTTATTTAAATAAAAATTCTTGTCCTTTCTCCTACCTGTTGTATTTGACAAAATATATAGGGTAGGAATTATACATTCCATTTGAAAAAAAATAAGTTATGATGTTTTTAAGAGTTCACTTTTGAAATGCTTACTGTCAAAATTGACAGATGCCATTTTTTTTAATTCTAGACGGATCGCTTACTAACAATTCAAGATGTCTCTGGTCTTCCTATCTTGTTCCTACTAGAAGTTATAGGCATTTATCGAAACGTCAATTTGAGGTTAAAATTTGACAAATAATTTTTTATCTCAAAAACTGTAAGAGTTATGTAGACATAAATCCATATCAGTGGTTAGGTAATTGAAATGGGAATCCGAAAAACAAAATTAAAATATAGGGTGTTGCATTTAAAATAACAAAGTTGGTAGCCATTTCCGGTACAACCATAAGCGAAAAAAAGTCAATATATTTACCATGACGTGGTCGCATTCAACCATGCAATGTAGATTTTTTTTGTCAAAAATTTCTGCGGTCAGGACCCTCAAAACTTTTAATGGCCGTTATTCAGGGCCTACACTGTATATTTCGGAAACTATGTTTCCGTCTGCAGTAAAGTGGATTGAAGTGTTTATAAATAATGAGTTGTTATGGCATTATAAATAATTGTATATATGTTTGTAATCAAAATGATTGAATTGCAAATTAACCTAATAATCGCCATTTGTTGTCATCACGTCATTATTTCGTTCGTTTCTACAGTTGCGAGAACTTTTTTCAAACAATAGTCGTAGACAATTGAATTCTCTACAAGTTTTATTCTGAATGTCAAAATGAATGAGTTATTTAGAAAAAAAAAACAACTATTTTCTTGTTTGTTTTGACAGCTGTGAAAAAACTTTTTTTATTTATTTATTTATTCAATTAACGGAGGCCATTAAATACAGTAACATACATACATGATACAATGAATAGTTACAATAATAAAATAATAGAATTAACAGAAAAAACACATTTTTAAAAACGAACTATTTAGCACTAAGTTTTAATAGAAGTTGTGGAGAATTTCATTCCGAACTTTTCCTAACCGTTAAAATGAGCGAGTTATTGATTGGAAACACAATTTTAATGAATAAATTAATAGTTGATCCAATAATATTTCATATATTTTATTTTTTCGGATTCAATCAGGGGCGGAAACGGAAAACATCGCCATCTGTTGTTATCACCAGATATCCATACACTAGACGAATAGTGGTTGAACATTTTATTAAATGATTTGTAATTATTTTAATTTTATTATCATAGCGTTTATAACGCCATAATAACTCATTATTTTATATCATACGTCAATGAGTGAGTGAGCACGTGCTCTGTGAATTTTTCTAGATTGTCAATTAAATTACTTGTCCAATTAATTTAAAAGTCTAGTTTATAGATTGGTGTGGTACTATTGTTTATAGTGTATTCATAAGAAGGTAACACTAGTCTAACCTCAAAATTTGCTATTTTAAGCGAATTAAACAGGTTAATTTACAATAATTAATGAAATTTATGAGTTTGATTATTTTTCACATTAATTTAAGTTGTCAGCCTGGATAGCTCAGTGATCAGACTGGATGGTCTGTTTCATTCAATTGAAGTGAGTCGTGGTTTGAACCCCCGGATAAATAATTTTATATCTTTATTCTAATTAATTTATATATCTGTATACTACCCCATTGTTCTCTTATGTTATACCATCCATCGGGCCAGTCTGTGTTGTCAAGTCAGTCACCGTGACGGCCCTCATTGGTGTGAAGAGTTTCACCTTGTTTATTCCTTTTATTATCCTTGATTAAATTTTGTCAACATTCAGGTGTATGTTCATGTTTTAAAAAAATCCTGTCAGATACACGAGCTACTTTCATGCAGCTTATGCAAAAATAATTTTAAATTCTCGCGTATTAATATATCAAAAAGTGAAGCTTGAGTAATCATATCTGAAATGAATAAGAAAGGAGGTTTAACGTGGACGTGTGACGGCTGCAGGGTACTGGGAAATGACCTGATCGAATGAAATCAGCCATCGTAGCTTTACAGAAGGAAGTTAAGGCACTAAAAGCATCGTATCCTATTTCTCTGAATAATAATGATAATCTTTTAAATTCTGAAAAAATAATTGTTGAAGTTCAAGAAAGGGAAAAAAGGAAACAAAACATAATTATTCATCGAATCTGTAAAACTACTAGTACAAAGATGATCAAACTAAAAACGATATTAAAATATTTAAAACTCTGGGAAATGAGCAAGAAATTATAAAACCTGTCCGCCTCGGTAAATTTGATTACAGCCGTTCAATGAATGCTGGTCCACTGAAATTGAAAGTATCCAGTGAGTCGTATATCTTTCGTAATATTTCGAAGTTAAAGAAATCGGAAGAATATTTCTCCGGATCAAACACCCATGGAAAGAGAATTGTTTAGAGAAACGAAGAAAGAACTTCTAAAATGTAATTTGTATGAGGCGTTCCCACAACATAAAGAAGATTATAATTTTGAAGTATAGATTCTGCGTTTATAATTTATTTAACAAAATCTAATATCGAACATGGTTATAGTCCATTTGGTTCTTTATATTATATATAGTGTCTCGCTAATGTGGGGAAATGGCTCAATATATTATGTCATTTGATAGATTCAAAAAAATATATGGAATACATATTTTTTCATTTGATGTGTATTTTTTTAATTATTTGACTGTCCCAGGAATTTACACCGTGTATGTGAAATTAATTAATATGTCTTTTATAAATTATTTCCTATTAATATTTGTCAAATTGGTGGAAAAACTAAGGGTTATGGTTTTCATGCTGCTCAAGTATCTCAAACCATTATTTAGCACAGACAGCCCATCTCACCGCCTATCTTGGTGAGATGGGCTGTCTGTTTGCAGTGCCGAGGCAGGTAATACTCAGTATAGATTTTCTACTGGACTTTAGCACTGGGTAATATACAAGGATATTCACTGCCGTTGTCCACCAAACAGCACCCTCTATCTGGTGATTTTACAATCATCAATCTGTGCTCTGAATTTGCAGTGTCTAGTTAGAATGAGAATAATTCGTGTTAATAATTGAGGCATCAAATTTGTTATACATTGTTTATTAAATGAATAAAACACTTTAAACTTTGTTTGTATAACACAACATTTTTATTTATTGTGACTATAGTTTCAACAATTTACACTTGTCATTATCAAACTAAAAGTATTCTGTTTTAGTCATACAATAATTCTTTTTAAATTTTATCTGCACAGCTTCAGATATTAATTAGCTGATCTCTCATTTGAGGGTTTTTGTATGAAATGTTACATTGCATTTTCTATAATAAAAGTGTGTTAAATTGTAATCTATTGTGATATTAATTAATTCCAATGTAGCAATTTGATTTGAAAATGTTCATTATTGACACTAATACATACATTCATTATTCTTCCATATCGCGTGCATTTGTAATTAAAACCAATTGTGCAATCGCGACAGTTTTGGTTTCGGTTACCCGCACACGTTGCACACATAAATTTCATTTTGTATAAAATTAGCATTAATTTTCAATTTAAATTTCCACATTACAAAAATGTGTTGATTTCTTTATTGATTGTTAACAATTGACATGCTAAAACTGTTACAGTGTGGAAATTAAGTAGCGGATAAATTCAGTAATTTTGTTAATATGTCTGATGAAAAGAAAATATAAATATACTGTGCATGTGTAAAAAGTTTTTTTTTTTTAAATTACATTTTTGATTTGTCATTTCAGATGAATTTTATATACCGGGTGTTGATCCAACCGCTCGGTAATAGCAATTTATATGTAAAATCACACTTTTGCAGTTTCCTGCTCCCCTAATTATTTTAGAGCAAAAACATAAGAAATCAAAGTTGTTCAGAATTTAAAATGCTATATGATAGGTCAGTATTTATTTTCAAAATAGTACTAATAGTAGAAGCAAATGAAAAATTAGTAATAATTTGAAAAAATAACAATAGCCATGATTTTAAAACAAAATCTTTTTTACATACTTTTTATTGAGTAATGCAATTGGGCCTATTACAGAAGTTGCTTAGACTGTGATAATAAACACTACAGAATAGCCCCGAACACCTGCATATAACATAACATATTACAATGTATATTGTAAAAGTCAGACAATTGGTTTTCTGCCGGTTAATTTTATTAATCTGTTCTCAACCATATACAATTTTGAATAGGTTACAAAAAAAATCAAGAAAAATAAGAAATTTAATAGGCTGAAAGACCTCCGGTCGATAGCCGTTTCCCTGAAGTACATTATGTATGTACATATAAATTGTTGTTTTTAAATATTCTGTATAAAAATATAAATTTGTTGATTACTTTTGGGAATAAAGATGTTTATATATATAAGAAATTTAGTCTGAAAGACCTCCAGTCAATAGTCATTTCTCTTAAGAATATATATTTGGTTTAAACTGTTTCATGTTATTGTATATATATATATATATATATATATTGAAACCTAAACGGCCAGCAAAAGTTAAATTAAAGTGATGTGGATCGAATAGTTATTAATGAAAAGAACAATTACAATAGTTTTTAAAGTGTAACATTGTGAACGTCCCATATATTATTAATAATATATTAACGTCCCATATATTAAAAATATTGAAGCTCTAAAAGTTCTATATAATTCATATGTACGATCTATACTGGAATACGGTTCGATTATCTGGAATCCAATATATCACACTCATAAGCAATCAATTGAGAACATTCAACGTAAATTCTACAAGTACTTGTGGTATAAAAAGCATGGAATATATCCTCCGCAGGGTTTTAACAATGACTTGCTTTTGAATGAGTTTGATGCTATCTCACTACTAACACGGAGAAATACACTAGGTCAAGTATTTCTATTCAAAATCCTCCATAATATGATAGATTGTTCCGATCTATTATATAAAATTAACTTTAATGTACCTAGATTATCTAGTAGATGTTGCACGTCCTTCTATATAACTAATGCACGCTCTAATATACTTGAATTCTCTCCATTGTGTCGCATCTGCCAAACTCATAATTATTTTAATTGTGACATATTTAACTTTAGTCTGAGTGAATTCAAGGCATTCCATTCTGTAGTTGAATTTAACTTATAAGGTTGTAGATACATTATTATTTAAAACGTTTGTGTCACAATTGTATTCTAATTCTTATTTTATTTTTTATTTAAATATGTCATTCTTTATATTTTTATATACGTCTTATTTAATAGCACATTATATTAAGTTTGTACTTATTGCTCTGTAATTGGGTTTTTTGCCTGTTGGGTAATAAAGTTTATTATTATTATTATATACAAAATGTTAAAAAAACCCACAACAACACAACATCATAGTAAACAACATAACCTAAGATCGTAAAATAAACCCATGTGCCTCACACTTATAAAATGCGGATTCCCAACCTTAGGAATGTTAGTTTGAGAACAGTCTGTTCAATAATCTCAGATGTATAATAATATTCAATTTTAATAATGTTTTCAAATGTTCAACGTTAATATTTTGTTTCAAATCTAATTTGTTTAAATTTACCTTCACTCTTATAAGCTACACCAAACATTTCACAGTTGTGATTTATTTTTGCTCATTGTGTTCTTTTAGTGTTAACCCTGAAGAAGGGACAAATCCGTCCCGAAAGCTCGGTATTACAATAAAGCAGATAACGTAAATTCTCTGCCGTTTTCTTTTGGTCGAATGCCCTGTTAGGATTATCTCCGGTCCACGGCCATTTATGAAGAATAATAATATATAAAATACGTTGAATTATATATATATATATATATATATATATATAATCGATTGCCGTCTACCATTCGGTGTAAAGCTTACATTGTATTATACCTAATATAAATTTTACAATAAAGATGTAGGAAATTAGTGGACTGTAAAAAAACTTAATTTTCTATCGTAAATATCATAGGGATAGAAATCCTTTCCTCCAATACAACCCAGTTTTCGACATATTTTTATGATTGCAATTCAACATGGATTTTTTTTCATAAGTCATGGCTAATGCAATTTAAACACTTAATATTTTGCAAATATATTTATTAATTATTTATAAATTATACACCGATTTTAAAATTCAATGAAATATCGCTTTTCAGTCATTCATTAAATTCTGAACATAAAATTGTTTTTACATGTCAACATCTGGTATAACAATATTTATATATATATATTTTATCAAAAACCCTTGTACCCTTACGGGTGTTGGGCATAACAATATTTACTAACAATTAAATTTACAAAAACATAACAAATATTGTCAAAGCATATTACACAAAAATATTTAATTGTTATCTATAATGCTTTATCAAGCAGTAAAGCATGTAATTTTTTCACTTGATTGCATTTCTAGCTGTGTAGCTGTAAACAAAACCGTCAAATTTTCATGAGCGTCCTTAACCTCTAAAGCGTGTTCAGGGAACATCAAGTGCTTTGCGCTGTAGCTCTACATGCCTAAAATTTCCTTGAAATGTATCAATCATCTAGCACTCGCCACAGTCTTGACTAGACCAACAGCTCTGAGAACAGCCTCTTCGATATAAGTACTGATTACACTCTAATTCTTCGCGATAACTATGAGAGGACCAATCCTCAACCGACTATTTTGTTATTTGTATATAAATATATATAATCGATGTCCCCTTTTACCAATTGGTGTCGGGGTTTTGTTATTTGTAATTTAGTTAAGTTTTTTGTAAATATTTTATTTGCAAATAAAAGCCGTTAACAGTCTCCTAAATTCATCCTCTACCCGGACCTCTACACAGTTCATTAACAAATTAAACGGAAAGACTTATGATTGATAGCCATTATAGATAACAATTAAATATTTTTGTGTAATATGCTTTGACAATATTTGTTATGTTTTTGTAAATTTAATTGTTAGTAAATATTGTTATGCCCAACACCCGTAAGGGTACAAGGGTTTTTGATAAAATATATATATATAAATATTGTTATACCAGATGTTGACATAGGGATTTTACATGTAAAAACAATTTTATGTAAATTCTTGCTTCCCAGTTCATTTTAGAGAAAAACTATAAGAATTTAAATGTGTTCAGAATTTAATGAATGAATGAAAAACGATATTTCATTGAATTTTAAAATCGGTGTATAATTTATAAATAATTAATAAATATATTTGCAAAATATTAAGTGTTTAAATTGCATTAGCCATGACTTATGAAAAAAAATCCATGTTGAATTGCAATCATAAAAATATGTCGAAAGTGATGTAAATTTTAATTGGTTCTTTTATATGAGTCATTAGGTGCTCAAACTGGGTTGTATTGGAGGAAAGGATCTCTATCCCTATGATATTTGGACCTAAGTGAACAGCCTCAAGGCTGTTGCCATTGAAACCTAAACCTTTATATGAGTCATTGCTTATGCTATAATTTTTAAATTTAATCACATTCAATTTAAATTATACATCGATTCTAAAATTGAACCAAGCAACATTTTACAAAGATTTTGAAATTCTGAACACATTTTAATTGTTTCAGTTTTTCTCTAAAATTAAATGGGAAGCAGGAAAAAAATGTTTTTACATATAAAATCCCTATATATACCTGATCATGTCAACACCTAGTATGTATAAAAAATTTAACTTTAAAACAATTCTTCTTGAATTTTATTACTCCGCGGATCAGTATAATTTAAATAACGAGTTAATTGCACTAAAATTGTATTCCATTGTAGCACTGGTCAAATATTTAAATAATTAATTCTGCAAGTTTTCTTGCGACATCATCCTACTATGATTCAATTATAATTAATTTATTTTTACTCGTATTATATTATGCCAAGCACACTTGAAGTTAATCCATGATTATTAATAAATATTTACCCGTACTGTCTGTTAAGCTGGTGCTGTCCGGTTCGAGGGGACGTGGGGCGATCCTGTAACCGGCGGACCTGGACATCAGCAAGGGACTCTCGACCCACGAACTCTCCGGGATCGAACGGCTCATCCGTCCACCGGAGAAATCGTTGCAGATCTCCTCCACTCGGGGATTCTGTTTCATCAAATCGGACAATCGCACAAACTATCGTTGAAAACAAAAAATCGAAATTAAATTATTGTATTTTATTAGTAAGGTCTCTTGATAAAAGAATACAGGTAGACTCTGTATATATGACTTTGTAAAGCTTTTGACGGGATCGATCATTATATACTGATTGAGAAATTGGATGCACTCAGCATTGCAGGCGTTTTACTATGTAGGGTCATGTCCTATATCTCCAATTGAACACAGGTTGTCTTGGTGAGTGTTTATGCGCATAACATCAGGAGTTCCACAAGAAAATCATCTGGGTTCGCTGTTGTTTGCTATTCATATCAATGATGTAAATGAGTGTTTTAAGTATTATTACTTTCTTTCTTAATCTTATCCTCTTTTACCCGTATTGGGTGTCGAGGAGTATTATTACTTGCTATATGCATAGAATCTAGAGATTTTTAGGGGAATACACCGGCCATTAAATTGTTTATAGCTACAAGACCTTTTACCGGCACTTTGTCCCGTCAACAGTTTCAATAACCGGATAAGTTTACATTTCCTTTAGTGGACAAAACAATGATTCAATTGTCTACCCTGTAGACTCAAAATGTTCACAATATCATTTATAAACTAGGCAACAGATGGCGCTATACACTATTTTTCAAATAAATGAATACCGGTTGTGAGGGAGCCATCCACCAATCACGGAAACGAAGAACTTAAATGAACTTTGGATTATAAATTCTAAATAAATAGGGAGAAAAAGGAAAAATTTAATAAATATATTTTTTTTATTGAGTATTAGAAGATTTTTCTACCAATAAAAAAGGAGCCTGGAATTTTTATTATTCAAAAACCCCAATAAAGGGGTGATGTGAAGAGTGTACCAAAGTCTTTCCTAATAAGAGTTATGTTAATTTAGCATTGTCTATGAAAGATTACTCATGAAAACGAAAAACCTCTAAAAATCTGCTCCTTCGTCTATCACCATCCATCACAAAAAAGCCATCACAAAACACACTACTTTTTTATTTTGTTATTGGTAACCGTTACGTTACCAATATAAAATATAACAAAAAAAAAAGGAGTGTATTTTGTGATACACCTCACACTAAGAAGTAGAGAGGAACATATAACGATGTTATATAAGACTAAATAAATAAATAAAAAAATTGTGATGACTGATAGACATAGGAGCAGACTTTTAGATTTTTTTCACAATTTAGATCGAAAGTGGGGAGGTTATGTTACTGATTTTTTGTTTCCTACTATGATAAAAGAGCATTCTTTTGTTATTTTCCGCACCTGTTTACACTTACCTACACTTTTGTTGTGTTAAAACGTCATTTAATAATAAAATCAGTAAAATTATTTCTCTTAAAAATATGACATTCATCGAGCGATATATACGATGGTCTACTTGTGTTTTCATTTGCGAGTGGTAAATTAGTTCTCAATACAGACCATAGATGGCCGACAACTAGTACAGTGCTTTACGTTTTCTTTGTTCACTCTTTCATTTAATTTAAACTATTGAGTAACCAAACTTCATTCAATTAAGAAAATTTCCCTTCTCTTTCAGTGGTTATTAGGCTAGGTTATGTCTAATTTTTGCATCCTTGCAGTTGATCGAGCTGCTCGATCTCTATGAACAACTCGTTCTTTTTTTATTTGCCCGAGCGGTCAATCTTTTTGATCGGTTCGATCTCTTTGACCAGCTCAATCTTTTCGGACTAAATTCCAGATTGGATTGATCATGTTATGTAGCTCGGCTCGAGTAGGTAAGGTCGATCATTGAATCAAACTATTTTTTTAAGTTATTTTGTTTTATGCAAACAGTTTTTATTAATTTATTATTTACTAAATACATTTTTAATTTAACAAAAATAAATACATGTAGTCATGTATATCACTTTACGTCACTATTATTGCCAAAAATTGTAATTCATGGTCACTATTTTTCATTAGTCATTTGCTAGAAATTAGTCATTTAAATTTAATATAAATGTCAACAATTAACTCTAAGATCATTGAAAGTCACTATTTTCACTAGAAATTTACTTTGTAGTAACTATTTTTGCTAGAAATTGACTTAAAAATAATTTATAGTCACTGTTATTGTCAAAATTTGATTTTAAAGTCATTTATGGTCATTATTTTTTCTTGAAATTGACTTTAAAAAAACTTTACTTCACTATTATTGTCAAAAATTGACATTACAGTCATTGATGGTCACTATTTTTGCTAAAAAGGGTCTTTAGTCATTTATAGACACTATTTTCATTATAAATTGTCTTTAAAGTTATTGACAGTCACTATTTTCACTATAAATTGACTCTAAAGTAATTTTTCGTCAATATTTTTGGTAGAAATTGACTTTAAAATCACCTTACATCACCATTATAGTAAAAAATTGACATTACAATCACTGGTAGTCACTATTATTGTTAAAAATTGACTGTAAAGTCATTGATAGTTTCTATTATGGTCAAAAAATAACTTCAAACTCATAATCACTATTTTCACTATGAATTTAAACACTTTAAAGTCATTATTATTGTTAAAAATTGACTTTAAAGTCATTAATAGTCACTATTTATACTAAAAATTGCCATTGAAGTCATTTATATTCACTATTTTTGCTATAAATTGACTTTAAAATCATTTATAGTCACTATTTTCACTAATAATGTTATGTTTAATGTTATGTATAGTCACTATAGTCAATATTTTCACTAGAAATTGACTTTAAAGTCACCACTATTGTCAAAAATCGACTCGTCAATATTTTTGTCAAAAATTGACTTTAAAGTCATTCATAGTCACTATTATTATTAAAAATTGATTTTAAAGTCATTGATAGTCTCTATAATGGTAAAAGTTAACTTTAAAGTCATTCATAATCACTATTTTCACCATGTATTTAAACACTTTAAAGTAACTGTATGTCACATTTATGTCGCCTTGCAGATTTTGTTTCTTTAAGATACATTTTAATATGAATAACAGGTAAATTTTAGTTGGATGGTGTTTTTACAGGTGTTATTTTTTGGGGAGTGGTTTTGCGGTAGATGATTTTATACGATTTTCGAGGAATAATTTTACAGGGGTGATTTTTGAGATGAATCGTAATTTTCCAGATATGTTTCACAGTGTAGTTTTCTGAGGGAGTGATATTCCATGAAGGATTTTTTTAGGGGGTTTCCTGATCAGCTGAATCGGCTCGGTCTGTTTGATCCTTCTGATCAGTGCCATCGGATCGATCTTCCTGATCGGCTCAATCTTTACGATCGACTCGATCTTTCTAAACAGCCCGAGCGGCTCGATACTTCAACTGATCGATCTTGCCCATCACTAGGTTGTATTTTGAATTGTACGTACTGTATGTTTTGTCGCTAAGCCTTAAGTTTGAGCAGTTTAGCTCGGCTAAATTTACACTGGAATGCAGGACCAATTCTAGGCTTAAGAAGATTTAAATAATCAATGGTTGAGGCTTTTACTTGATGAAACTCCATAATACTCTATTTAGTTTTTTTTTTTAAGTTTTACAAAATTTATTGTAAAGACACTGCTACAATTGTTTCGCCAAGATGATTGATCTAATGATGCCACTGTGCTGGATTAAATTGTAGCAATAAATTTTTGTGAAACTTAAAAACGATTGTTTTATTTACAAATTAAGCCAATTTATTGAATAAAAATTGTAGAAAAAAAAACTTACCTTTGGCCCTTCCTCGTCCTCCTCCACTTCCAAAGTCTTAGAAATACTCTTTTCAATAGATTCGCTTATATCAGGCGGGTCAGACTCATTTCCTGGACTCGGATCCTTCTCGATCGCCTTGTCGTTTGCTCCATTCAGCTTCTCCTCTTCCAGAGAACTGACCTCGTCGGATTGCACATCCCCGCTGCCGCCGTTCTTCCCCGTCGATTCCTTCACTGAGCCCGGCTCGCCGCCGTTCTTTTTCCCCGAAGAGGAGGGCCGGCTCCTCCGCCTGAGCAACCTGCTCGGCATCTCCTTCTTCGGGGCCTCGAAGTCTATCACCATCGAGAATATATTCTTCTTCTTAGCGGAGGCGCTCGCTTCGGCCGCCGCAGATGTCTCCACTTCTACCTCGTTGAGGTCAACGTAGAAACCTGTAAACAATGAGAAAAATTGAATTAACTGTACAGATATTTTTTTTTTTTTACTTCCCTCGGTGTGAGTAAGGGATCAAATAAATTTATAATATATAGGGTGTCACCTCACACTGAGAAGTAGAGAGGAACATATAACGATGTTATATATGACTAAATAAAATATAGGGTGTTCCATTTAAAATAAAAAATAGAAAAGAGTATTTATTCATTCACTTGGTCACAGTTATTTAAATAAATTATTTTCACATTTAGCTAAAGTGACAATTTGACTTACGTTACGTAAGTACGTTAAACAAATGCACATTAAAACAGATGGCCTTATATTAAGTAACGTTCCTTTTGTTGTTTTCTCGGATCAAAACTTTGTTGCATTATGCAATATTTTATTGATATGCAACGGCAGGTGTACATTATGTAATTCAATGTCCGGCGTGGGTATTTGCCCGGGAAGTAATTGTTTTAATGTGCATTTGTTTAACGTACTTACGTAACATAAGTCAAAAGTCACAGAGTTAAATGTGAAAATAATTTATTAATTATTTTCAAATCATTTTTATTTAATTTATTAAAATAAAAAAGTTGATAGCAATTCCAGGAAAAAATAGAAGGAAAATATCTGGGTTAAGTGGAAGAGCAGCCGATCTGACTAACTATCGGACCGACTAAACTTCACCTACACAATTTTGTTGTACATATTATACCTTGTATTTTTTGAGATATAATATAGACATTTGTTATTATTATTATATGATGAGATGGTACGGTCAGGATGCCAACTATATGGAAAATGGAAAAAGCAAAACGAAAACGGAGAGGTAGGCCCAGACGATCTTGGAATGAAGAGATAAGGAGGGTTTTGATAGAGAGGGGTATAGAGTTGTGAAGCGCAGAAGAACCAGCCACAGACCGAATGCAGTGGAGAAGGATCACAAAACATGAGGATAATTGAAACATAGACAAAAAAAAAAAACTCAGCACTGGCTAATGCTGGTAAATGAGTGTCGATTATGAATGAATTCCAGGAAAATGGGATTATATGAAAATAATTTTACATTATGCGTCTTCAGTAATCGAGCAAGTTTTATTAATTAAGTAATGCTGAATTTCTAACGACAAGGGAGTAATTGAAGATGGGCACTTCGGTGACTCACCCTGTATAATGGTGTTTAACTCCATATTTGGAAGTTAGCTATCAACCAGAGGTTTTTAATAATTTATTGATCTTTATTATTTTGCTAATTATAATTGCATTGTTTGTTGTACATCAATTATGTAGCTTACCATCAATGTTAGTTTCTTAGTTTTTATTCGCATTATTGTTATTTTTGCATTTTATTATATTTTACTTTTATTATTTACGACTATGTAAACAAGATATTTTCTCTGTAATTGGACTGTAGTCTGTTGAGAAAATAAATGATTATTATTATTATTATAAATAATGAATTTTTAATACATGCTTGTGAAGTTAGACGAGTCTGTTATTGCATAACAGTAACAATTGCAAAATACAAGATTTTACAATCTATCTCGTTTTCGTGACATGACAGTAACAATTGAAAAATAAGATATTTTACATTAAACAATAAGATGTAGAACTACTCTTATTATTATTATTGATATTTTAATTACAGCTTTACTTTTTTTTTATAAAATCTACTTCCAACTATACCCTACACCCATGTGGGTAGAAAGGGGTCATTGAATATATATATATACTTCCAACTAAACATTTAATTTTAATAACAATAATAACTTTATTTGTAATGCATTATATAATATTACAATAATAGTAAAAACTAAACTAATATTAGTGTTTAATAAAATATTCAGTCGTCTACTTTGTAGACCCAAATCGTTTGACGATGCCACATGAAATTAGGCGAAAGATGGCGCTTGCGTTGTGTTTCATTTATTATGATTAATATTAGTATTACAAATCATAAGGCAACATTCAGTTTAACTAATAGTTAGACTGGTCTACCATCTAAACCTTACAAAAAATTAATATACTTGTATATTTTCTTGGTATGTTAGAACCTTACACTATTGATGAGTATCTCTTTTCGAATGTTAATTTTTCTGTTTGATTACGTACTGCTTTTTCTATATGAGGATGAATACATACATTGGCTTTGGCTATTCGGCCATTACCTATCATCTAATTTATATACAGGGTGATTTTTTTATCTTGAGACAACTAAATATATTGAAAACTAAGAATCTTATCAAGAAATGTTTCGAATAAAATTTGTTTGCCTCAGAGGGGCCTATTGGATGATACCAATCTCGACCTGCTAAAAGTGATGGTGTTTTTAAGAATCTTATCTATTAATAAGAGCGAGCACCCCCCAACCACTGATAGAGAGCGGGGGGGTGTTAACTTTTCAAATCGAACAAATTTCAAATTGCTATAACATTGGGGGTGCTTGTAATCACCAACGGGGTGCTTGTTTTAGGTGAGTCCCCTTGCCTCACACCGTCGGTGTGTTTGATTTAAATAATTATTTCTACAAGTGCTCAAAAACTTGGCCACCCACTTCGATGCATTTATTTATCCGTACTTGGAGAGATTGAACACAACTAAGAAGTATTTCGGGCGGAATCTTACGACATGCAGCGGTAATTCGCTCAATCATGTTCTCGTATGTTGTTGGCAGTTGATCATAAACTTCACCCTTCAAGTGACCCCACAAATAAAAGTCAGGGGAGGTAAGATCTGGTGATCTGGCAGGCCAAGCTACTGTACCACCTCTTCCCATCCACTGGCGAGGGTACACGCGATCTAATACTTCTCGTGCTTCTCGATAATAATGAGCTGGACAACCATCATGTTGAAACCACATTATTTGTCGCATGTTAAGGGGGAGGTCTGTATGCAATAACGGAACACCAAACATTTACATTCCAAGGGCGTTGATGTTCAACTTGACGTAACCAATGTGGGTTTTCGGTACTCCAATAATGCATATTGTGTCGATTGACTGCACCGTAATTCGTGAAAGTTGACTCATCAGAGAACAATACTCTCGCAAAGAATTGAGGATCCCTTTGTATTTGCAGAAGCGCCCATTGACAGAATGTTATTCGATTCTGAAAATCATCGCCATGAAGTTCTTGATGCAAGGAAACATGAAACGGATGATATTTATTGGTATTCAATATTTTCCAAACAGTACTCTGACTAATTCCCGCACCATGATTTATTTGTCGAGTACTGAGGAGGGGATTATGGGCAACTGCAGCTAGTTCTGTTCCCCAGCAACTGTTCTTCGGCGGTTCCTTTTTTTTTTTGGCTGAACACTCCCTCCGGTAGAGAGCTGTTGAACAACCCGGTGAAATGAAGCGCGTGATCGCACCCTGTCTGGAAAACGTTGAGCATAAAGAGTAACAGTATTGTAAAGTTTCATTTTAAAATAATGCAAATTTGGTTGCCGAGGCTCAATGTCTGCAATTAAAAATAATGTTTTTATAATTTTTTTTTGGTTTGGCCGGCCGTGCGCGTCTCGAGTCAGTTTTGCCAGGGTTGAGCAGAAGAGCATACGTGTGCAGAATAATCGCTAATATTTTTCGTTTCGATTTCCGTTTCGCGAGGTTTCTCTTTAACAGAGGTGAGATAGTCAGTTTCTTGTGATTTTGAATCCTAATTGCGGCGAATTATTTAGGAACCTTTAATTTTGGGGCCAGAAATCCAAATCTTTTTTTGGTACAATCGTACCGATTGCGACGTTGCCGGTTTTCGTCCTAGTTGCCTGCTGAGGTGCCAATTGCGGTATTGCCCGAGTGACAACTTTGGGATTACTTACTGTCAACCTTTCAGCCCTATAGCCTGTGGAGGATTGTTACTCGTAAGGAGGATTCTCACCTGTGTAGGACTGCTTGACGGCAGTGGAGCATCGCGATATACATGAGATAAGTGACAATCACATTGCGTTTTTCGTTTGAAGAGCTACCGTGTGTTGCGCAAGTGGCGTAGTGTACTTTAAATAGTGTTCATAAGTGGCAAACAAATTATATTTATAAGTTAGATAACGCATTACCGTTCTTTTAAACCGTCCTAGACCGGTGAAGCTCTAGGTGGCGCTCGTTTTTTCTTTGTGTTGTTAGTATATTTTTTTGTCTACCACCATTAATTAATTAAGTTAAATAGTATTAATTACTACGAGATTACGTTTATTTAATTCTTATTTTTTTTGAATAAATTTTTATTTAAGTTATTTACAAAGAAACAATAGGAAAGTTCTATTATTCACGTTAATCCCACACCCACAACCGCTCCGCAAATTAACAAGTAGCCGAAGGTTTTAGTATCATCAAGATTCCTGCCACTTTCTCCATAAATTAGCACCATTTCAATTTTCTCTTGCAACGTTATAGCCGCCATCGTAACCAGTACAACATTCAATAAAAATTACTAAGAAATGAAGGAACCTGACTCAAAAGGAATGATGTGCACCGAGTGAAAGTAAACCAAAATCTGAGGTAACCTAATTCAAGAAGCCAAGCAGTGCGTGGCGAATGGAAGCAGACTAAAAACTTAAAAAAATGATGTGCTCCCAATCGTTGCAGACCAGGAACTGAAGAACGATGTGCATCCAATGGAAGCAGACCATAAACTGAGAGCCGAAGTGCACGCAATGGAAGCAGACCAAGGAGTGAAAATTGACAATTAAAAAAAATGGTTGTTGGACTTTTTGGCGTACACAAGACGCAATCAATTTCCGTTAACGTCATCTCGCAATGTTTGTTCAATTTTGTATGTTTAAAAACTTTACAAATTTTCAAAAACTTATTTTCGTTTTTTTTTTTATTTTGGAACGTTTTAGCAATAAGATTTTGGAAGAGTTATAACTTTTTTAGACCTATTTCATTCACTTTTAAATGATATAAACGATATTATATCAATTTGGAATTTGTTTGATTTGATATTTCAAAGTTTTATAACAGAAATTATTTATTTTCCAAGATCTAAAACATTTATTTGAAACATTTTTCTATCCGAATTAAAAAATGAAAAATTGCTAAGAGTAAAGTTGCACTTAATGAGTTTTGATTCTAACCAAAAGCTTTTCAGATCATTCCACTGTTATATAAAGCTTAGATATAAAGTTTGGGCTTAATCCATTTAGCCGTTTATGAGCTATCGCGGAAACACATAGACACACACAGAGACATTTTTCAAAACTCGATGGAATGGACTCGAGGGACCTCAAAACGTGCATATTTCTTGAAATTGGCGGTTCGAAAATTTTCACGATCACAATACTTTCCCTTGGACAGGGGTCCGGGGAAAGTAAAAATGTTTCAAACAAAATCTACGTATTTTTTTGCGGAGAATCCGAATCTGCTATAAAAAATAGGGGTTCCCATTTGAAATTCGCAACTTGACCCACCTACCACCCCCAGGGGGTAGGATTAGGATTAGCAGGTCGAAATTGGTAACCTCCAATAGGCCCCTCTGAGACAAACAAATTTTATTCGAAACATCTCTTGATAAGATTCTTAGTTTTCAATATATTTGGTTGTCTCAAGATAAAAAAAAAACACCCTGTATGTTTAAATAATCAACTACACAATAACTACACCCATGGAATCCGGAACAAGAACTCTTCTTTAGAAAAGTCTCGCCCTGGGCAGGACTCGAACCCGCACTTCCACGGTGACCCAATAATCAAGACCAGCACCTTAACCGTTAGGCCATCGTGGCCCCTTTTTGTATACAGAGAGTTTTATGTAACACCGAACATACTAGAATATACTCAATGTAAATTTCCCTGTGTTCGATTTGTTCAGGAACGCATCAAAGCATTGAGTGCGAAATGATTGGCTACTATTTATTTATTTTACACCCTTCCACGTCAAAAATGACTTACACTTGTCAGTTATCGCAAGCAAGTGATATTTACTGTTCTGGCTCTTAAAGCAGAAGTAGACGAAGAGTTGGACATCTTTACGTATCAATAATGTATACAAAGGAGGATAAGATTTTTATGGTATGCATTGCGGTTAAGTTTAATATTCATAATTATACATGTTGCACTTGACATAATAGTTGACATTAGAAATAGTAGCGAATCACATCGCACTCAATGCTTTGATGCGTTCCTGAACAAATCGAACATAGGGAAATTTACATTGAGTACATTCTAGTATATTCGGTGTTACATAAAACTCTCTGTATATACACATATATTTTAGACATATTACCAATTTTTTAATTTTGTACACTGGCAATAAATGTATTATTATTATTGTATATTAATTATTTTAATTTAGAAATCAGTAAATGATTGGAAATTATTATTATAATTTTTTTTTTGTTTGTTTTTGAATGGTATAAAAAAATAATTATTTCTTTCACCTCCGAGACGTAAAAAAAAACACAATACAACAATTACGCAACAACTTACTAATTTCTTTTCCAAATTGTTAATTTCTTTTTATCCTCCATATAAGTCTCTTTAATCGAGTAGAAAAAAATTAGAAAACATAAAGTGAGAGTTACAACGTTGTAAATTTTTTTACGAGTATGTTAATTATTTTTTAGTGTATGTGTGATGATCTCAGATATTATGAGAGGAGAGAGAGTGTTTGACCTTAAGCGGTGTTTTTTTTTTCCACAGCATGATTATTTCATCTGTTAATACACACACATAAAAGATCAATTTAATACATTAAATCCAGTCAATAAATTACATTTAATAGGAATATTTAAATTTGATTATTTAAATAAACCAAACCAAATGAATAATTTTCGATTTCTTAAAAAAATAATTTGTGGAAAAACATTTTAATTGAAAATAGTATTTACAGGCAGAGCCCAACACCCATAAGGGTACAAGGGTTTTTGATAATATATATATACAGGGTGGACCATTTAATGTGTTTTCAGAAAATATCTCTGAAACAAGAAACTTAAAAAAAAAAAAATGACCCAAACAAAAAATGATTGTATCGAAGGGGGCCATAATAACATAATATTGTTTTTTTCATAGATGGAGCTGTTGTCGCTAAATCGAGATCAACTTAGTTTTTTTTAATGGAAACCCCTACTTTTTATAAAAAAATCAGATTCCTTGTTAAAAATGAGAAGAATTCGCTCAGCTCATTTTTTCGCCAGAGTGATAGATGGAGCTGTAATCGCGAAAAGAAGTTGTTGCATTTGGATGCTTGTGTATTCGAACTTCGGGCGCATGTGTGTGTGCACACCCGCGAACATGCGCGTCTAAAATCACCAATAATATACGTTACATTAATTTGCTTTTTTTGTAAAAGATTTTTTGTGATTGTTTAAGTTTGATGCAAAAAAAAATGTGACGTACATTTAATAACTAGCCTTTCATTTTGGATCTTAATTTTTGTAACGTCTGCCGTCTTGTGAATGATTCAAATAAGTATCCTTATGTTGTCAAAACATGACGTTAAAATGGTGAGGTATACTATCGCGGAAAAGGTCGACGTGATTTTCGTGTATGGTGAAGGTTGACGCAATGCACTTGATGCGTGTGGCTTGTACGCGGAGAAGTATCCTGATTGAGATCATCCGAGCCACATGACTTTTCTTCGGATCGTCAACTCATTAGTGGATACTGGCAGCCTAAAACGAACCAGACATCGAAGACGCACCGTAACCCAGCAGAATGCCGAAGTTGATATTTTAGCTGCAGTTGCAGTCAATCTATCACTCTGACGAAAAAGTGAGCTGAGTGAATTCTTCTCATTTTTTAACAAGGAATATGATTTTTTAATAAAAAGTAGAGGTTTCCATTAAAAAAAACTAAGTTGACCTCGATTTAGTGACAACAGCGCCATCTATGGAAAAACCAATATTATGTTATTATGGCCCCCTTCGATAAAATCATTTTTTGTTTGGATCATTTTTTTTTAAGTTTCTTGTTTCGGAGATATTTTCTGAAAACACGTTAAACACCCTGTATATTTACAGGCAGAAAGACCTATGGTCGGTAACCATTTAAGAATTAATTAATTTTTGTGTGATATACATAATCAATGTTTATTATGTTATTGTAAATTTAATTGTTAATAAAGATTCTTATATAGTATTTATTGGCTGAAAGACCTCCGATCAATAGCCGATTCATCTACAGAGTATAATTCCAATTTTATATATTATTGTACACACATATACACATTTCAATAAAGATGTTTAGTTCATTAACTACTACTTGGTTGATTATTTAAAGTAAATTAAATAAAAAGAATTTACCGAAACATATTTAAAATGAAAAAAAAACCTGAAAATAACACCGCGCTTAGGTTGCTAGAGTCAGGTCCAAGAAATTCCAACGGTGTTTCAACAAATAACACTTTATTTAGAAAATATATACATGCTTTCGGCGCCGAGGTACTTGTCGATTTTTGTCTGAGGGTGAATTGCACCCTCAGACAAAAAGAGAAATCGACCAGTATCTCGGCGCCGGAAGCATGTATATATTTTCTAAATAAAGTGTTATTCGTTGAAAATTGTCAGTGAGGGCGGTGGGGCGCACGCAAGCGCTAACATTATGCGTTTAGAAAAATATTCAACAATAAGAAAGGTGGCGCTTGCGTCGTCTTTAATTTATTATGAATAAGAAAGTGTAAGTAAAACAACTAAATTCTTACCAAAACACGTTTCGCAGTAGCTAAAGAGGAAATAATTTATTAATTATTCAATGGAGTAAATTAATTATTTTTATTCAATAACATTTTCTCCTCTAACCCATCGTTTTCCCATAATTTTTAAAATAAACGATTTTTAACTCCCATTATTTATTCAAACACACTGAGAAGTAGAGAGGAACATATAACAATGTTATATAAGACTAAATAAATAAAATATTTATTAAAAAATCAGATTTTTATGATAAAAATACTTTATTAAAACACCACTTTTATTCTCAACAGATGGTGCTGTACTCATAAAAATGCAATTTAACATGAATAAAAAGTTAATGGTGTCTCGACTCTCTCCATCAGGATGTTTAATTAAATTAAATGCTCAAAATGACATCCTTGAAACTTACTATTTTTTCAGGAAATCACTCAGCATACAAATTGACAGCTTGACGATTTACAAATTAAAATTTTAAAAAATAAAAATTAAATTTTGTTTGCAACAAAATTAATAGCAGCAAGGCGCTGAATTTAGAACAGAATGATGACCCCTTAGGAAACATTAATTTTTGGTCTCGTAACGTTTTTTCGTACGATGCATATTTTTCGAGTTATTTTGATTTCTCAGGTTAAATGGTACACCCGGTAGAAACAATATTAGCTATTATTTAATAAATAATCCAAACACAAATTAACTTTCACATTTAACCGTTGTTTTACAAATTATGTTAATAATAGTTTGTAAGTTACAGAAACTGTATCAATTTTTTTTGACAATTATTTTTACTAGTTATGGGCAAGATCGATCATCTCAAAGATCGATCAGTTGAAGTATCAAGCTGATTAGAAAGATCGAGTTGATCAAAAAGATCAAGCTAGTCATAAAGATAGAGACAGTGGGGGATGATCAGAATGATAAAAAAAAAAAATCGTACTCGAAAATCACTCCCTTAGAAAACTATGTCGTGAAACGTATCTGAAAAGTCTGAACCCTTCTAAAAAAAATCTTCTCTTTGAAAAACTATTCCTGAAAAAATCACCCCACCCATAAAATACCACACACTGGGGTGTCATTTTCATCTCCCACCAAAAATCGGGGAATTTGAGAGCTTTTGTGATCTCCAACGCCTCCCAATAATTCATCATTACACCCTTATTACCTGCAAATTTTATTTTTACATTACTTGAGGAAAATTGGTGTTCACGAGTGATGGAATGTTTCGAAAATCCAGCGAACTGTTTCTTATTTTTTATGTATTTTATATGCTCTTTTATTCATGTGAAAAGATTGTCCGGTTTGCAATATGTAACAGTGTAACGATGAATTATCGGATGGCATTAGAGATCACAAAAGCTATTAAAGCGGGAAAAAACATAGTAAATGACAACGAAGACCTATGGAATTGCCCGATATTAAGCGCTCTTATTAACTGACGGAGTAATCATAAAAATCAATTTGTGTATAATAGTTTGTAATTCCATTTATATATTCAGTCTTGAAAGTGACATCTAGCCGAAACTAGTCGAAAATATAACAAAATTTTAGTAAAACAAAAGCAAGTGATTTCATTATAAAAAACGATCATTCCCTTTGAATATATGATACAAATTCTATGGCCTGTTATTTTTTTTTTTTTACTGGATTAAATCATTCATTATTGCAGTACTTTTATATTAATGAAACATGTCTTAGAAGTGCATAATAAATTAAACTAAAAACAGTAAAATTAACTATAAATTCTGGAATAATTTCAAATCGATATCTTCTTAAAAAGTGAAATAAATGTTTTGAGCAATAAAGTTGAAAGTTAAATACTTGTAAAAAAATATAAAGAACCTCGACACGCAATACGGGTTAAATGAGGATAAGATTAAGAAAGAAAAATATAATGAAAGACTACAAAAATGTGGATGTCAACAATTCATCAATTTACTGCCGTCGAAAAGATAGAACACCAATCAGAAAGATTGAACCAATCATGGAGATCAAACTGATCATAAAGACCGAGCCGCTCATGGAGATCGAACCGGTAAAAAAGAACGAGCCACTCATGGAGATCAAGCCAATAAAAAGAAAGAGCCACTCATGGAGATCGAAAAGCTCGATCTTTGCAAATCGATCTATTTTGTACAATCTTGCCTATCACTAATTATTATTTTTTTATTTTTATTTTTTTTTATCACTAATTATAATCATTCAATAAGAAAAAAAAAGGAAAAAATATTCAATAACACTACACCTGTTCTATACGAAATAAAATATCAAACTCCAGGAACTTTTAAAACAATTATGATTAACTCGTGTAAACACACAAAGAAACAACAGTTTTAGACTAGAACCACAATAGACGACTAATCCAAGAAACAAAATGAAAAATATAAAAGTGTATTATTAAAACTACAATAGACGACTAGACTAATTATATTCATAGGTGCCTTTTTTTTTGTTTCCTGTTAATGTTTCTAGGTTACTCATTAAACTGTATCGCTCGTTTTGAAATGAGCGTGGCTTTCACACGTTCAGGTAATTATGATAAAGAAATCACGGCTGAAAAATGTGATAACAAAAAAAAAAAAAAATGGAAAATCGACATGAAAGGATTTCCGGGAGAAATAAACGTCAAATATTTTTGTTTGCTTTTTAAATGGTTATTGGATTTGTAAACTGTAAAAAAAGAAGTTTTGCAGCAATTTTATTAATGTACATTTAATTAATATAAGAAAAACACTTGTAAAAACTTTTCTTTACAAATATTTATTGTTATTAAATACATATTTTGACTACGATGTAGTCATCTTCAATAGATTCAATTTAATTTAAATAAATTTAATTGTAAACTATTGAAGATGAATACATCATAGTTGAAATGCGTATTTAGTAATAATAAATATTTGTGAAGGAAAGTTTTTACAAGTGCTTTTCTTATATTAATCATTCAAAATCTTCACACAACTCACAACCATTTATACATTTAATTAAATGAGTGTTTTTTTTTTTCATGTCAATTTAAATATTCAATTTTTTACTTTCAAAATAACAAAAATTAACCTGATTTACCAAATATATAAAAAATTATTGATTTTAAGCATATATACTAAAATTGATTTAAAAAAGTATAGCACTCAATTAAAAAAAAAAAAAAAACATGTTTGATACATCACGTGATTATTGGACAACCTGTATACAGAGTGTCATTGAAGTGTCCGTCTTTGATATCTTCCTTGTCTTTAGAAATTCAGCATTAAATTATTAAAAAAACTTGCTCGACTTCTGAAGACGCATAACTAAAATTATTTTCATACATACAGGGTGATCCATTTTCACAGAATTGATATCAACTTTGTTGAGTTAAATAGAATACAGTTGCAGAGGTGTACTAAAAAAAATCATTACATTTTTGTTTTTTGAGATAGAGAAATGAAATTTTCTAACCGATGTGAAGTTACCCACGAATTTCCAGCCACGGATTTGCCTGGCACCTCCGCCATCATACTTATTATGACTACATCCGCCATGGCGGAGGCGCCGGGGTAAATTAAACAAAAACACGCGTTATTACAAGAATTTAAAGATGAAATTCGATTAAAAGTGCTAAATTTTTATTAACAATGTTATATTATTTTATTAACAATATTATATTATTAATATACTCTTACGTGAACACTCATTTTCGACTTTTTCAAGTTCAGACTCAAAGTCCAAAACGTTAGATGCAATTTAAACAAATGAATTCCATACTAGATTATTGCTAAAGGTGCAAACAATGATTTTAAACAATAAAATCAGGGGTATGTCTTTTGTAACTTGTAAAAAAAATGAGAAAGGGGTTGAATCACCAGCGTATGCGCTGTGCAATTCCGCTAACAGAGCGCTCGCCGATCAATCACGATGCATGTCGCTGTGGCGTCCAATGCCGACACATGGCTTTTAGTACCACTCTTCTTTTGAAGCTATGGGAAAATGTTCATTATAGTGCTTCATTACAGAAAATCCCTTAGCTGTATTTTGTTGTCGAATTTGTCTCTTATTATTCACTGATTGTTCTAATTATTTTTACAGTTTTTATATATTTTAATTTAAGTTTGTTAAATAGTTGTTTCTTGTAGTTTTGTTGTTTTAGTTAATATTAGAATTTTTATTTTTTTTAGGGTAGGTTAGTTCTTGTATTTTTATTAATTTTTAAATTCTTTTAATTATCGTTCACATATATATACCTTTTTTAATTTAATGCCTACATAATAAGTTATATTTAGTATAGTTATTATTCGTTATAAATTAGATTATAATAATTCTTTTCAATATTTTAATTTCTTCTGTTTGTTTACTTTAATTCAAAGTCTATTCTTTGATTCGTATTTACAATTGCAATAACTAGTGAAAATATTGCATCATTTTTGATTGGAAAATGTTCAGATTTTGCAATTGTTAATATTAAAGTTTCTACTCCTGTTTTACAAGAAGCAACTATTCATTTCTATGGCAACAATTTGTACGAAAACCGTTGGACATTATATCGTATAATTAGAAAAAACGTTAGTACCATTCGTAGAATTATGCAGAAAACTAAAATTGTTAAAATCAATAGTCATTCTAATAACAATACATCTTATAATAATAATTTAGAAGATGAAAAACTTTCTTCTTCTGTTATTAGTGAAGTTAATATTAACGGAAGTGAAGTGAAGTCGTTTAGTGATAATAACTCTACGAAAGATGTATCGACGGATTCAGTTGAAATAAATTTAACAGTTGATATGCCAATTTAAAAAAAAAAAACAATACAGGCGAATTGCTACCTATTGGAACGGAAAATATTTTTCCGAGACAAATTATTAACACACATTATACTTATTATGAGGGTTTTTTCATAATAACAGAAAATCAGGCAAAATTAATATATGATTCATCAACACATAAATTAAATTCGCAAATACCCCTGATTTTATTGTTTAAAATCATTGTTTGCACCTTTAGCATTTGTTTAAATTGCATCAAACATTGCCGTTTTAGACTTTGAATCTGACACACATTTTCGTGGGATTCGTGGCTGTTTTCAAAAATTATTTAAAAAAGTTACGAAAGACATACCCCTGATTTTATTGTTTAAAATCATTGTTTACATCTTTAGCAACAATCTAGTATGAAACACATTTGTTTAAATTGTATCAAACAGTGCCGTTTTGGACTTTGAATCTGATGCATCTTCAACTTGAAAAAGTCGAAAATGAGTGTTGACGTAAGAATATATTAATAATATCTGGCCCTCTTAAATTTATGGGTCATAAGCAACACTGAATCAATTCTTTGAACCGTTTGTGAATGCACTTCTCTTACTTATCAATAGTTTAGGAACACCTACCTGAATATATACAAACATGTACATTATTGTATGCTATAAACAATTAGAATGGAGAATTCCGTAAAATAAAGTTAAAGTTAAGGTAGGATAAAGGACCATTTTTATTTAAACATTTGCAACTAGTTAAGCTTCACCTCACACTGAGAAGTAGAGAGGAACATATAACGATGTTATATAAGACTAAATAAATAAAACTAGTTAAGCTTCAGAAAATATCTTTTAACCATTGGTTTTTCTGCGTATATATATATATACAGAGAGTTTTATGTAACACCGAACATACTATAATGTACTGTTACCGGCGATTAATTTTAATCGTCGTCAACGAAATTAAAATTTTCAATTTTAATTTTTTTTTTATAAAATGAGTTTTGGCCAGCTCTCTACCTGCCGGCCGCCGCGGATTAACCATCGGGTCAACATTTACCTGACCCGAGGTTGGAAGATCACCGCCCGGCCCTCCGGATTATCGTGCAGCTATTAGGGCCCGAGCAGCAGATTAAGACGCCCAGGGAGAGGACACGGGCCGCCGTTGCAATTTGAAAGAGAAAGATTATAGATTAACGTAATTCTTTCAAATTGCATTTTAACGGTTGGATTTAAGAATTCGTTGGAAATAATTATTTTGTTTACGATAGTTATTTTCCAGTGAATTCTTTGCCAACGGCCACGTGGTCCTCGAAAATCATCCCTACTCCAGACGATTTTCGGCGATTAAATACGGGATGCATCCACCCAGATCTTGAGTCCACTCTGGTGCTGTACAGGGGGCAGCATGTGGATTCATGAGGAACTTTTGTTCCTCGATATTTAACCTTCTCTCTGAGACAGGAAACTTTGACCGACGCAGACGCCAGATGTTCCAGACGTCGTTCCTGCCAGAAGAAGTCGACTCCAGGACCAGTGCTTCCTGAAGTCCACCAACGCCGAGCTTCACGGTTACTGGTGTAACCGTCTCGACGCCACACCGACACTACTAGTGTAGTGTCCTTTGCTGTTGCCGGATCCAGTCCAATCCAGGAACCTGCCGACTCCAGGAAACTCAGCCCGACGCCGACGTTAGCCGTTCCGCCGTCGTTCCTGCAGTCAACACCGACGCCAAGCACCTAGGTTGCCAGTACAACCGCTTCGACGTCAACACTACGAGGGTAGTGTTTGTTCCTGTCCCTGGATCCAACCCCGACGCAATAACCGACGGACTCCGACGCCGAATCCCGACGCCGATCACAGGACGCCGAGCTGCCGCCTGAACGCCGCCTCTATTCCGACGCCGACGCTACCTCAGGTCTACCTACATGTACACTGTGACTGCTCTCTCTGTTTTATTTGTTTTTTTTTTTTGCTATTTTTTTTGTAAATAAATTATTTAAAAACCAATTGTGTTTTAAAGGTTAGTTGCTTCGTCTTTAAATCAACCTGAGCTAGTTGATAATCAGCGTGAGGTACCTTCCCACCCGTTGACAGTACTCAATGTAAATTTTCCTATGTTCGAATTGTTCAGGAACGCATCAAAGCATTGGGTGCGATGTGATTGGCTACGATTTCTAATGTCAACTATTATGTCAAGTGCAACATGTATAATTATTATGAATATTATACTTAACCGCAATGCATACCATAAAAATCTTATCCTCCTTTGCATACATTATTGATACGTAAAGATGTCCAACTCTTCGTCTACTTCTGCTTTAAGAGCCAGAACAGTAAATATCGCTTGCTTTGCGATAACTGACATGATATCCGTCATTTTTGACGGAGAAGGGTGTAGTTTGGGTTGACTATATTATTTTTAGAAATAGTAGCCAATCACATCGCACCCAATGCTTTGATGCGTTCCTGAACAAATCGAACATAGGGAAATTTACATTGAGTACATTCTAGTATGTTCGGTGTTACATAAAACTCTCTGTATATATATATACACACATCTTTATTCAGATTATAAAGATCAATTGTAACAATGTAAATAATTACAATACATGCAGGTGTTAGTCTGTCTACTGGGGCTATCGACCAGAGTTAAGTCTTTTTGCCCTGTCGTGAATTTATGTTGATGCTAGCTAGACGAACTGTCCTGATGATTAACGCAAATGAATTGATGAATGGTGAATTTTTTTTTTAACAATAATAAACTATTACATTATTCATTCAATATTCACAATAAATTGTGTACAAAGTTTAAGTGAAAATACAAATAATGATGTGATTAATTGTATATTACATTATTTACTCTATTAGTAGTGCTTTAGCAATGCGTTATATAATAAGATTATCTCGTTGTACAGATAACATTGTGAACTTGAATTATTCATTAAATGCAACTCGAAAGATATATTTTCAATTATATCACAAGTAAATATTTACTTGTATTCATTGAATTTTTCTACCTATGCAAATATGGTTTGCGGATAATCGAAAATGCTGCAATCTCTTGTAAATAATGATTATCCACAAACCGTATTTGTAGAGATAGGAAAATTCTACGAACACAAATTACAGTCTTTTATTTATACCTAAGAATAATCACCGGTGATTCTTCAAAAGTTGAACTTTTTTTTTTGCATATGATTTTCTGCAATCAACCACTAACGAAAGTTAGTGAAATTCACATTGGTCGCATTCAGGGAAATTTTAGAGATGTAGCGCTACAGCCAAGCGCTTGATGTTCCCTGAACACGCTTTCGATGTTAAGGAAATTCACAAAAATATGGCCGTTTTGTTTACATCTGCACGGCTTGAAAAGCGATCAAGCGGAAAAAATATATGCTTTACCGCTTGATAAAGCTCTGCAACGCCACACATAAAGCGGTACCATTCAGGGAAACCGCTTTCGTAAAGCGCTTGAGCGCTACAGTTCCCTGAACGAGGCCATTATCTAGAAACTATTTGGAAAATTCAAATACATTGAAATAAGCAATATCATTTCCATCGGATAGAGACTTTCCCTTTTGGCCTCAAATCCCACAACCTAAACCTAATCAATTCCCAATGTATACCACCTAATAAAAATATAAATCTCAAACGTAAATACCCCAGCATAACTCTTCATGAATTTTGATGCAATAAATTAATTTATTTATTTATTTAGTCTTATATAACATCGTCATATGTTCCTCTCTACTTCTCAGTGTGAGGTGACAATGAATTAATAACACTTAAATTATGAACACAATCGACAATGGGTAATTATAGACGTAACATGAACGGACAATTTGTAGTTGTCTGTACTGAAAATATGGCGGTTTTATTTACAGCTGCACGGCTTGAAAAGCGATCCAGCGGAAAAAATATATATGCTTTACCGCTAGATAAAGCGCTGCAGCTCCACACATAAAGCATTACCGTTCAGCAACACCGCTTTTGTAAAAAGCTACAGTGCTACAGTTCCCAGACTTATAATATAGACAGTTAGTTATCGTTATACTTATTTTTTTATGGCAAGGACATTAACACAAAATACCAGGCGGAAAGACCCAAAAAGATAGATTTGACTTTGTAACTTTCATTATTTTGTATGGTATACAAACATCTTTATTTAGAAATAGAAATTTAGAATTGTTATTCAATACATAAACAATTACATATATTTTACAATCAGGCTATATTTATATCTTTTCTTCTAAACTGGCTAACGACCTGTGGTCTTTCCGCCTTAAATATTATTAATCTTCATATTTTAAAATTAGTTTCATATATACCCCGCATATATGAAACTAACTTTAAAATAATTCAATAATCATGTGACATATGAAACCTTTTTTAATCGAATGTTATTCATTTTATAATGATTTTTGGTTGTACGTTAAAAAAATAATAATTTTTTATATAAGGTTTATTAGTATAAATAGAAAAGAGTATTATTCATTCACTTGGTCACAGTTATTTATATATATTAAATAAAAATGATTTGAAAATAATTAATAAATTATTTTCACATTCCGCTCTGTGACTTTTGACTTACGTTACGTAAGTATGTTAAACAAATGCACATTAAAACAACTACTTCCCGGGCAATGCCCACGCCGGACATTGAATTACATAATGTACACTTACTCTTGCATATCAATAAAATATTGCATAATGCAACAAAGTTTTTGATCCGAGAAAAATTGAAATAAATAAATATGTTTTTTTCCAAGTTAAGGGTGGAGCATTTAAATCGGGAATAAGGCAGTAAAATAGCCCTTTATTTTGGTACAAGTGTTAATACATTTTGCTCAAATGGCCCTGCTATCTTAACGTTAAGATAGCTATGTTGGGGTTTTCACCCTTGAGGGTGGAGCACTAAAATCAGGAATAGGGCACTAAAATAGCCCTTAATTCTGGTAAAAGTTTCAGTGCATTCTGCTCATTTATCGAGAATTTAAAATTATTCAATTTAATCTGTGTTTTATTGGTTGATTTTTTAATAATCTATTCATATTTATTTAATAATTTGTAGCTACAAAATGTATAAGTAACAATTATTTATATTTTTTCAAATTACTGAGATATTGAACTTCATGACAATCCACTCAGTGAATTGAATAATGAATGAAATAATTTAATTTAAAATAATTAATTTATATAATTTGTTACCAGCGCTTCATGCAAAGCGTCGTTAACACATATCGCAAAATTATTTTATTGCATTTTATTTTCCTCATTCCGCGATTATTCAAATGAGTAAAATTTCCACCACTGTTATGCAAATTAATATAATCCATTGTTTGTTTGCTGCAGCTCCAAGAAGATCCCCCGCCGGGTCATCACATCTGGCAACACGAAGGAATTAGATTTTTTCCCCATAATTACTTTTGAAAAACGTGTACTTTCTCTCAGCTACCTGAAATCGGGTAAAAGGGATAACCATTCTTCCAATGGGTAATAAAATCATCATAAACGGCACATTCCGTTCGCTTGCTAATTGTTTTGGGAACGTACATTTTTAAAAGGGATTATCACAAATATTTGCGCGCCGTGCAATAAACGACAAGAGATTAGCGACGAACAAAGGGACATCGTAAGATGGGAAAACCATGGAGTTTTTCACGTACGAAACGAATTACGCGAATGTAACTTACACCATTGGATAGCTGAGAGAACGTCCGTTAAAATGACATAAGTCAAGCGCGTTGTTTAAGAAATAAACTTCAAAATGTGATAATGACTTTCCGTGATGGATCTTCGCGGAGTTATGTAAAGATATGTATGTACACTACGTCATTCAATCATGCCTGGATGGCAATGTAACAACAATAAATTGTCATGTTTAAATTTCATAATGACAATCGTATTTCAGGCATGTCAGATTTGTTACACATAAAACGCATATATGTGCTTGTGTGTATAAATACGTATATATACATGTGTGTGTGTGTGTGTGTGTGGGTACGTGCATTGTCAAACAGTGCAATTAATTATTTACATAACAAAACAACATTCAAATGTTGTGAATGTTTATTTTCTCTCTCTTTATCATTCTTTTATTTGTAATTAAATTTTGTTTATACATTTTCTTTATAAATCAGTAACCATCCTTCTCTTGAAATTATCGGATAAATAAGTATTTCCGAGACGGCCGGGCGAAGAATGGTTACCGCACCCCCGAAATTTGTGGTAGGGGCAAGGATTCGGTATTTTGTATAAATACCGAACCATCCTGTACCACAGCATCAGTTGAAAAATACTTCATTCCGAGATCTTCACCACGCTGCTACTATGGTTGCTATTTTTGTATCTTTTTTTTTATTTATATTTTTTTTATTATTATTCCCTTGTTATATTGTTGTTGTCTTGTGTTACTTTTGTTGTTATTGTTTTACTGTATTGTTTTTTGTTCTGATTGACTTTTTTTACTGTAAATATACTGTTTTTAATTTTGATTATATTTTGTTCCTTCTTGGTTATATCAACTTGTACGAGCTAGCAAGGTAATCCCGGGTACCAATTTTTTATTAATTTATTTATTTTTTTAAATTGTAATCGGGGACTTTGCTTCAAGAGAGCAAAGTCCTTAATACACCCCGGTGATAAATTTGAATACAAATCATTTGAAAATAATATACAGCAGCAGGTGTACAGGTGTGTCAGACATTGGATTACTTAAGTAATTCAATGTCTGACAGGGTGCCTGGTATTTGTCCGAGAAATAGTTGTTTGTCTTACATAAATAAAAACACTTAAACTTTGTTTGTATAACTGAGGTTAACTTGTCATTATCAAACTAAGAGTCTTAGTTTGATAATGATAATTTAATAGTTTATTAATTTACTAATAGACCAAACATTTTTTATTTTAGATTTTTCAATTACCATTGGAATGAGCAAGATGGACTTGAAAAACACTAATATTACTACAACGTTAATGTTTTGTTCACTAATAAAAATAATTAGAAAATATATTAAATCCGAGGGCAGAAAGACCTCCGGTCTATAGCCCATGACAGACTACTAACCCACCAATATATATTGCAAATATAAATATTTGTAAATATTTGTAATTCTGCTGTCTGAATAAAGATGTTTGTATATTAAATCCGAATGACAATAAAACCCATTCTGTTTTTAACTTTGTTTTTTGTGCTATCTAAATTACTTAACACATTTACCTTAATTGATTTAAAACAACGACCGGAGGAACCGAATTCAGCATGCTTTTACGATTATAGCCTTATATAACAACCTGAATGACAGTAAAAAAAAAGAATTTAGGAGACGACAATTAGTCACAGTTTGTTTATTTAAAAAAAAAAAAAACATCGAAACAAACGACCTTAATCAATCCACTCGACTTTTTTTTTCGGACCAGCTCATTTTGTACAGCGACGCAAGGACAAGGATACCACGAAATTTCACACAGGTGTTCTTTTTTGTTGGTTTCGAGTCCTTTTATGGAAGTGATTTTCAAAGTAAATGTGAGGTTTATTATTTTGACGAATTATTAATAAATTAATAAAAAGAATTATTAGAAAAATTATATTAAATTAAGAATATTACTCTTTGTAATCATAGGTTAATTTTTAAGTTGTTGTAGAAAAACCTTTGAAAAACGATGAATAAAGTGTGGCATAAATTAAAATTCATCCCTACACCACCATTATGGTAGATGGGGATTTTAGATTACATATATATATATAAATTAAAATTAAATTAAGATGATAGGATTATTTATTTATTTATTGTTATTTACGGAAATAACCTTTTTATAAAAGCAGAAAAATATAAATTGTATAAAATGTCAAAAAAAAAAAAAGTAATAACGTAAAGTAAACAAAGTATTAACTTTTAAAGAATATTTTGTTAGGGACTTGTAATCCGAAACCGCATTGAGACCAACATTTTCTGAGAATACGGGACGATACTATTAACCAAGGGGGATTAGTTTTGTAAATATCCCAATTGAGAAGAAACTAATTTACCCTACAATTATGTACGAACACGTCCGGTTTAATGGTGATTTTTAGAAATTGCCATTATTGTATTTATAAAATGTGTTTCATCCTACCCTTATACCGTTGATTGAAAATTATATAGATGCGAAACGCATATGGAGCAAGTATATCATGTCCCCTTTCACCCGCACAGTTATTGCAGGTATCGACATGTGGTGACATCTAAAATTTCGCGTAATCGTTGATGCTGTATTTCTGCACATATTTATTTATTTATTTATTTAGTCTTATATAACATCGTTATATGTTCCTCTCTACTTCTCAGTATGAGGTGTGCCACACAAAATTTTATTTATTAAATCAGCTGTTCTCGAACGGGCATATTCCATCTATTCATTTCATGCCGAGTTCACAGTTCAATAAAATATGTGTGTTGCATTTAATAGAAACAAAAACTACAAAAAATATTGTCTTTATTTTATACATATAAAAAAACATTATGTTCTCGTCTAGTTTCCAGTAAAGAGAATACAAAAAAATATTTTATTTATATCTCTGTGGTTATACAAATTAAAAAATTATATGCATGATAAGAAAAATATTTAAATATTATTAGCAGTATCAAAAATACTTTAATAAAAAGAAAATAATTAATTAAATTAAATATTAAATTCTTCAAAAATTAATTGAATAATTGATTTAATATTTTTAAAATTATTTTATTTTTTCTAAAACGTTAAAATACATACAACTATAACCACAGTAAAATAAATAAAACAAATATTAAATTCTCCTAAAAAAACGTTTTAGAAAAAAATAAAATAATTTTAAAAATATTAAATCAATTATTCTATTAATTTTTGAAGAATTTAATATTTTATTTAATTTAATTAATTATTTTCTTCTTGGTAATTTTTTTGTATTTTTATATAAGAAGTAATGTTTCCTTCATACTGATATTATGAAAGTCAAAATTACTGACACTTGTTGATAATTTTGACACTTTGTACTTTCAACATTTTTCGTTGCACAACACCCCCCCAAAAAAAAAAAAAAAATAAATAGATTTAAAAAAATCATTGAAATTAATTACGACTTTTGTAATAAAAAAATAATAATAATATATAAATTTAAAGAAATCATTGAAATTAATGTAAAAAAATGTTAATTTTCAAAATTTACAGAAAAAGCATAAACTTTCAATGACAACGAAACTTTACATTTAAAACGACCAAAAAAATATGTAATTTTCAACAGAAAATTACAAATTTATTAAAAAGAAATTGTTTTTTAAAAAAATGAAAAGAAAAGCTGTTTATATTTGTAAATTCTTATATTAATTTACCAAAATTTCCTTTGTAATTAGACTATGTCTGTTGAGGAAATAAATATTATTATTATTATTATTAAAAAAACGTGATTTTTTGTAAATTAGTGATTGATTTCCTGGCAGTCGCAAAGAAAAAGTAATTGACATTTTTTTATACATAATTTGATTATTTTTTGTTCATTACTGTCATTTTTTGAAATTTTCAACTTTTTTTGTATTTCAACATTTTATGTATAATAATAATATAAATAATAATATTTTTAAAATTTATGTTTTTTTACATTTCATCATTTTTTAAATTTTCAACTTTTTTCTATCATTTTTGGGAGATTTCACTTTTTTGATATTTCAATTTACAAAAAAATCACGTTTTTAACATTTACTTAAAAATATAGCTTTTTTTTCATTTTTCGAAAATACAATTTCTTTTTAATAAATTTTTAATTTTCGGTTGAAAATTACATATTTTTTTTTGGTCGTTTTAAATTTTGGTTGTCGTTGAAAGTTTAAACTTTTCCTGTAAATTTTAAAAATTAACATTTTTTTGTTTTACAAAAGTCCTAATTAATTTCAATGATTTTTTTAAATTTAATTATTATTATTTTTTTTTTTTGGGTTGGGTGGCGGGTGGTGTGTAACGAAAAATGTCGAAAGGCATAAAGTGTCAAAATTGTCAACAAGTGTCAGTAATTTTGACTTTCATACTATCAGTATGAAGTAAACATTCCATCTTCTATAATTTTTGAAAATTTCAACTTTTTTGTAATTTTATCGTTTTTAACAAATTTGAAAATTTCAACTTTTTTTGTAATTCCGTCGTTTTTAACAAAATTTGTGTCGATTTAGAATTATCCAAAAGATTTAAAATTCTCAAAAAAGTGAAATTCTCAGAAAATGTTACATTTTTAAGAAATTGTTAAATTTTAAATGAAATAACATTTTTTTTAAATGTTTAATTTATGAAAACAAAATAATGTCAATTTTTTTTTTTTTCAAAACACAAATGTTGAAAAAAGAATACATTTATTTTTTAAATTTAACATTTGAAATTTTTGACAATTCATTTTTTTGGTAATTTTAATGGTCATCGTTAATATTATTATTTTCACTTCTAAAAGCAGACATTTCATGATCGACGATAGTTCATTTGACATTTTCAATGTTTTGACAATTAATTTTTTAACATAATCTGCATAATCGACATTTTTTAGTTTTAAAGTTTGACAGTTCTGACATTTTTTTAATTAATCAATTGTTATGATATGAGTGGTTGTGAGTTGTGTGAAGATTTTAATGATTAATATAGAAAAACACTTGTAAAAACTTTCCTTCACAAATATTTATTTTTACTAAATACGTATTTCGACTACGATGTAGTCATCTTCAATAGTTTACAATTAATTGTACAATTATCGAAATACGTATTTAGTAAAAATAAATATTTGTAAAGAAAAGTTTTTACAAGTGTTTTTCTATATTAATCAATTATTAATTTAAAAAGTTGAACATTGCATTATTCAATATTTATCATATATAATTTATTAAATAATATAAACTTCACCTTTATTCTATAAATATTTTATTGACAAATGGCATTTATAAAGCTGTAAGTGGAAATATCAGACTTGAAGAGAAAGAAAAAACGTAACTGTTTTAAAAATGAACTCTTAATAGTAAAGGAAAAGTTATTAAATGAAAATTTGAATTGTTGTCTTTTAAAGTTAAAGCTAAATATTTAGAAGTTACTTTGTTATTCCTTACCTTACAATAATTACAATTTTTCCCACTTTAGAAATTTTCTTTTAAATATGATGGCATTTTATTTGACATAAAAATAATTATTTCAATAATTAATGTCTCCACAGCCAACATAAAGAAGATTATAAAAGTAATTGTTAATTTCTAATGGAATTTATCAAGTAGATGAAATTCCTCCGCTTATAAAATGAAAACTGAAGATCCTACAATAAAAGTTTTATAAGAAAAATTGTTTATTTTTTCAAGATCTAATACTTTTATCTGAAACATTTTTCTATCTGAATTAAAAACTGAAAAATCGCTTAGAGTAAAGTTGCACTTAATGAATTTTGATTCTAACCAAAAGCTTTTCAGATCTGTTATAAAAAGCTTAGATATAAAGTTTGTGTTTAATCCATTTAGCTGTTTATGCGCTAACGACATTTTTCAAAACTCGATGGAATGGATTCAGGGGACCTCAAAACGTGCATATTCGTTGAAATTGGCGATTCGAAAATTTTTACAATCACAATACCTTCCCTTGCACAGGGGTCCGGGGAAAGTAAAAATATAGAAAGCCATATCTAGCATCCATTACTATTAGGTGGTAATAAAAAAGCAGTTTGGCCCAGGGGAAAGATTTCACCAAATAGCACAATTTGTTAATTATATTTTATGTATTTTATTTCCCTATTTGTTCAAATTAATTGAAATTAATGTTTAAAAAAAAATTAAATAAATTACCCAGCGAATGCTTGGCCACTTCTTCCGTGCACCCCCTTTCCTCCAACTCCTCCTCCTCCCCCTCCTCTTCCCCCTGGATTCCGTTCATCGAGTAACTCTCCTCGGACGGAGCGGGCGTTTCGATGTGCACTATCGAGTTGAAGGGCGTGTCGGGTGGATCGCTCGACGGCCCCGCCAACTGGAACATGGTGCTGTACTGCGGTATGGACGACTTGAAGAGGAGTGCCCCCTGCCGCCTCTCGTCCGTCTTCCTCTGTTCGACGCTCTCGCTCACCGTCGAGCCGACCTCTTCATCCTGCAGGGCGGAAGCGTCGATGAAGCAGTGCGCTCCTCCGTTGAGGATCTGCTCGTTGTGCCGCTGCTTCTGCTCCTTGGTGCGTGTCCGTCTTTGCTCCTCGTCGCTACCCAAGCCAGAATCCATTATTACTGAAACAAACGAAAAATGAACGTTCGTCAATTAATAAAAACAATACAAGCTTCTTTCTTTCTTAATATTATCCTCTTTTACCCGTATTGGGTGTCGAGGACAAAATTAATAACCTTAATTATTTTTTTATTTATTTAGTCTTACATAACATCTCTACTTCTCAATATGAGGTGGATCTTAATTAAGATTTCTTTCTTTCTTAATCTTATCCTCACCCAATACGGGTAGTTTAATTTTTTTTTTTAATCTTTTTTCCTTTCTACCGTTAGGTGTAAGGAGTGTGAGGTTTAATTACGATTTAATAATTTAAAAAATTCCACTTTTAATTTCATTAAAATATCTTACGATATTATGCTTTTATAGATCCTTATTTAGAATATACGAATAAGTCAAAACAATCGTGGGTTTTCCGTACATGAAATGTTAAATCTAATGTTTACGTTATTGTTTAACTTCACAATCATAGTATACATATGGATTATAAAAATTGCATAGAGTGTGATGATAAAGAATATCGTGGACGTACAAAATAGCCCGAAATATAACATAAATATTTTATTTACGATACGTGTAAATCTTAGTCTGTCTGGGTTATCAATAAAACAAATAAAACCACAGTTTAAATTGAATAACTTTAAAATCTTTAAAATTAAATAAAATAAATCAAAAACAATCACAATTCAAGAAGAATCTTTCTACTTCAGTCCCACAAACTTGAATTGGAATGAATGTGTTTCTTTATTTCATTAGTAAATGAATATATCTATATATAACTACAAATAAAAAATATTTAAATGATAGGATTCATACTTTATTTGTAAAATAAACCTTTTCAGTCTCACCTGAATTTCAAAAAAACATTTTCTTTCATTTTATTATCGAAAGAACGTTTCTTTCTACATCAATCACACAAATTTAAATTTAGTTAATCATTTTATTAGTAAAAGAATATTTCTATGTAAATCCCACAAAAAATAATTTGATGAAAAGGATACATACAGCATTGGTAAAATAATGTTTCTTATTTAGTGTCACAAACTTTAATTTCAACAAATCTTGTCCTTTATTTTAAAAGTAAAAGAATGTTTCTTTCTATTTTAGTCTCCCAAAAAGATTGAATTTGAATTAATCATTTTCATTATTTTACTAATAAAAGAATATTTCTATCTTAATCACACAAAAATTATTTTGAATCAAAGGATTTATACTGCATTTGTAAAAGAATGTTTATTTCTATTTTAATAATTTAATATGGCTGAAAGATCTATAGTCGATAGCCATCTATAAGTTAAATGTATAGTATAGTATATGCAAATACCACAATAAAGATGATTGTATATAGTTTTAATATTTAAAGATTGGTAGTTGATATTGTATAAAATAAATATGAATAGATTATTAAAAATCAACCAATAAAAAAAATAAAAAAATCAATATATCTATTTAATATGGAAATATTCTTAGAAATTTAAATAAACTAAATTCTGAATTCTCTTGAAAATGAACTCATAAACTAGTCGGGAAGTTAAAATTATTCAATTTAATCTGTGTTTTATATTTTTAATGATCTATTCATATTTATTTTATATTTCTATTTTAGTCTCGCAAACTTAAATTCCAATAAATCTTCTTCATTTTAGTAGTAAAAGAATTTATGATTTTCAACACTACAATTGTTTCGCTACACTGTAATATTAACTTTCTTCACTTGAAGAAGCTACAGCGTAGCGAAACAATTGTTGTGAAATTAAATAAAAAAGTGTTGAAAATCATAAATATTTTATTAATTAAAGTAACCATGGATTTTCAAATATTAAGTGCCTCATTAATCAAAGATGGTAAAAGAATGTTTCTTTCTATTTTAGTCCCACAAACTTGAATCAAAATATTCTATGTTAACCATCAATTTCAACGAAACTATTCGTACTTTATTTGTAAAAGAACGTTTCTCTCTATTTCAGTCCCGCAAACTTGTTTATTTTCAAACAATCCCGACTCACCATTTACGGGAAGATGCATCCAAAGCAATCCATACAGGCGAACGAAACGAAAGAAAAAACGCACAAAACCGTAGTCGGCACCCCGCGGTTAAATTCCACACGAGACACACACGAAAATCGCCTGCTTTCCGCGCACGGTGCCCCCTTAATGCTCTCGCAATGTGTACCACTGTGTCAATTGATTGATTTTTTTTGCGTGTTGTTCCTTCAAGGCAGAGAGCGGTCGTCGGCTCCGGTCGGCGCGGCCTTTCAGACCTCCATAATCGTCGCACCTGCGGCACGTTTTTATCGCCGGAATCGAAAAACAACGCCGCGCGAAACGAAAATAATTTCACTGGCACATATTTTCACGGAGAGAGCCGCTTTTGACGTTTCCCCACTTCTTCTCAGCGGGGGGAAATTTCACTAAAAACAACACAAAAAAAACTCAGTTGGTCACATTGAATCGTAGATAGATTATTTTAGTAAATTATAAGTTGGCAATTATGATTATTCATAACTGCCAACTTAAAATTTTAAGTTGGTAATAAGTAATTCATAGAGATAAATTAATATTAACTCTATTAATTCATTGCTACCAACTTAAGTTTTTAAGTTACAAAGTAATCGTTAATCATAAATTCGTTATATTATAAAGCAAGGTATATCGAGTGACACATATATACATATGTGTAAAGGTATGCTGAACTAGCGCCTCACATAGTTTCAACGCCCCCCTTGCTTCTCATCAACCTTTCGGTCATTCAGACCTCGTGACGTAGACGAATTCGAATATTTTCGCGCGTACACCGGCGAAAACAAGCATAACCTATTTTCACATTGCGTGCTTTCTACTTCTTCGTTTATGCCCGTTCATTGTTTCATTATTTAGTTATACTTTGGTCTTTCAGCGACCATGTGAATAGTAAATTTGAAAATTGTTATCACCGGGCGTAATACATTAATTTGTTTGTCTGCGGGACATTACACATTTTTGTATTATTTTATTACTTTGATCCACAATATTTTAAAATGTTGCACTCTTTAGGTTTTTACACAAACAAATGCACATACTATGGTAACTGAGTAAAAATGCTAATAACTAAATTCATTACTACACTGTATTATTATAAAAAAAATACATTTTTATAAGCATTGAAATGGTCACATCGTGACTGAAATATGCATTTGCAATCAATAAATTTTATGAAGGAAGAAGACTCAATCTTTAATTTACTCGTACACTTTTATTTGTACGCAATAAATACAACTTAAGTAACGACTTTTGAGATTATTGCTTATTATAATTTTATTACGATACAAATATTAAACAATTTAATTAATATTAGTATTTTTATTTTAGTAATAAATATAATAAAATAAAACGAAAATTAATTAAATTAATATAACCTAAGGCCGTATTCTAGTTTAGTCGATAACGACTCAAAACGAAGATGGAGCGATTCCAAACAACGGTTGAAAGAGAGAAAACTCCGATTCGATATCGTTTAATTTATTATTCGATAGCTATTTTAATCATATTTAAAGCGTACGCAGTGAGTTAATGTGACGTCATGAGGTCTCCCATTAAATTCCCCCCACTCTCAAATTTTCTATTCCATCTATCCTTTATACATATACTCCAACGACGCTTGAGTATATGTATAAAGGATAGATGGAATAGAAAATTTGAGAGTGGGGGGAATTTAATGGGAGACCTCATGACGTCACATTAACTCACTGCGCATGCTTTAAATATGATTAAAATATCTATCGAATAATAAATTAAACGATATCGAATCGGAGTTTTCTCTCTTTCAACCGTTGTTTGGAATCGCTCCATCTTCGTTTTGAGTCGTTATCGACTAAACTAGAATACGGCCTTAGGTTATATTAATTTAATTAATTTTCGTTTTATTTTATTATATTTATTACTAAAATAAAAATACTAATATTAATTAATTTGTTTAATATTTGTATCGTAATAAAATTATAATAAACAATAACCTCAAAAGTCGTTACTTAAGTTGTATTTATTGCGTACAAATAAAAGTGTACGAGTAAATTAAAGATTGAGTCTTCTTCCTTCATAAAATTTATTGATTGCAAATGCATATTTCAGTCACTATGTGACCATTTCAATGCTTATAAAAATGTATTTTTTTTTTATAATAATACAGTGTAGTAATGAATTTAGTTATTAGCATTTTTACTCAGTTACCATAGTATGTGCATTTGTTTGTGTAAAAACCTAAAGAGTGCAACATTTTAAAATATTGTGGATCAAAGTAATAAAATAATACAAAAATGTGTAATGTCCCGCAGACAAACAAATTAATGTATTACGCCCGGTGATAACAATTTTCAAATTTACTTTTCACATGGTCGCTGAAAGACCAAAGTATAACTAAATAATGAAACAATGGACGGGCATAAACGAAGAAGTAGAAAGCACGCAATGTGAAAATAGGTTATGCTTGTTTTCGCCGGTGTACGCGCGAAAATATTCAAATTCGTCTACGTCACGAGGTCTGAATGACCGAAAGGGAGATGAGAAGAAAGGGGGGCGTTGAAACTATGTGAGGCGCTATTTCAGCATACCTTTACACATGTGTATATATGTGTCACTCGATCTACCTTGCATATACTCAAGCGTCGTTGATAAATTACTACCAATTTTAAATTGATAATAATGAATCATAAATATGTTATGTTATAGAGACAATTAGTTAAACTGAATCACAGATAAATCATTGTGAAGATATGAGGCTGGAATCTAGTTAGTCGATTGTGACTCAAAACGAAGATGGTGCGATTCCAATCAACGGTTGATAGAGAGAGAACTCCGATTCGCTGTCGCTATATAGTTTTATTTAGAATCCGATAGATTAAACTGTCACAAACTATAAATATATATATATATATCTATGAAAACTGAAATCAACAGTTTCACCAACGAAAAAAATACAATAAATTTGAAGGTTTACAATATAACTTCTCTTTTGTTGTTTATAACTAAAATAAAGTAAATAAATACAGTTGGTCATATTGAAGATATGAAATTGTCAGATGTATTTGTAATTATGTTAAATACCATAGATGTTATATGTAAATATATATATACCATACAGTTAGAATTATAGTTTACGTCTATGATATATACCATACAAAGAAATTTAAAATTAAAAAAATTTAAACAACAATTTAGTATAAATAAATAATCCTTTTCTAATTACTATTAGAAAAGGAGTTGAGAATAAAATACACAGTGTATTCTATGTTTATGGTATAAATATACATCTATGAAAACAGTGTCACCAACGAAAATAAAAACAATAAATTTGACGTTTCACAATACGCCAATTGTTATTTTTGTAGGTTATAATTTGTGTTAATCGAAAATGAATACGTTTAGCGTGAATTTATTTCTCCTTTCGGCATTCACAATAATTGTAAGTATATAAAAAACGCAAATTTAACAGAAATTCTTTTTTTACTTTTATCATTTTTTACTGAATAAATTTCGAAAACTGGATTGTTTATTAAACTTCAATTTTACTGAGAAAAACTGATATAATTAGAGATATTTCGTACGAGATATGTTAAATTTAACGTTTACGTTGATTTTTAATCAACGTAAAGGGGTTAATGCCTTTACAATCAACAAAATTCATATTATTTATAAATTTATAAATAACCCGATTTTTAAATAATATGAATTTTCTTAATTGTGAAGGCATTAATTTGAAAATACATGATATAACTTAAATGAAACTATTAAGTTTTTTATTTTAAGAATCAAAAACTTAATAGATTGATTTAAAAATATAAATATGAAATGTAAATAATTTTATAAATAGAAAAGAGTATTCATTCACTTGGTCACAGTTATTTAAATATATTAAATAAAAATGATTTGAAAATAATTAAGTACTTTAAACAAATGCGTGGGTATTTGCCCGGGAAGTAGTTGTTTTAGTGTGCATTTGTTTAACGTACTTACGTAACGTAAGTCAAAAGTCACAGAGCTAAATGTGAAAATAATTTATTAATTATTTTCAAATCATTTTTATTTATTATAAGTAAATAATTTTAGCCTAATCTTTTTCTTGGTAATCTTTGGCCATAGTTACATACAGTGGGCAGGGTCATCGGTTTTCGGATACTTGCATTAATTATTTAAGCCATTTATTTTTAATATGATTTTTTTTCGAGACAAAAATAAAACAGCATTGTCCAATCCAATCGAATGAAGGAAAAAATCAATTAAAGAGGAGAGGTTCAATTCCACTGAAAATACTAGTGTTGGGAAAAATCGAGTAACATTAGTAATCGAGTATTTCTAAACGAGCAATTTTAAATAAATAAATTCAATAAGAAACAATAAATTGATGTTTTTCAATAATTGTAATCATGTTGCATTAATAAAATTGTCATATACTTAATTTTACAATAACAAAAAGGATCGACTTTGCCCATCTCTAGAAAATACACTTATGAATATCATTGAATGTTGCATCAATGTTACTTTTTTGTTAATTTTGATGCAACGTTATTTATGAACATTTTATTCAATGGGATACTACAGATAATGAAACTACATGGTAATCCATATAAATATATATTAGTAAAAAAAAATAGAGAGAAAAGAACGTATTTTGCATAGGGATTTTAGTTCAGTATCGAGCAGCGTATCGATACAAAAGCGTATTCTAGTTGTTATCGAGCAACCAATTTTTGTCATATTCGCACAATACCCTGCCAGGTACCGTGAGGGTCTTGAGAAGTGTTCTATCTTTATTTAAACATATATACATCTTTTTCTATTGTTGAATTATGATACTTAAATACAGGTTTCTTATTTAAATAAACATTAATTTATTTCACGGCCCTAAAATAATGTGAAATTCACAAGCATTTTTACATTAAAAATTAAATAGTTACAATTAAGTTATGATAGTGTAAAACCTTCCTCTTTATAAAATTTCTTGATCAACTAATTATTTTAAAAGTGGATTATGATTATGTGTGTTTTATTTCCTCATCAACTAGCTCACTTACAACGAGCATTGGTCAAATCCCAACACCCGCAGGAAAACAGCAGGAATACATTGTTGCCTTACTTCTTTCACACGATACTTAACTAGAATACCAACTTGCCTCGATATCGAGTAAATCGGCCATGTTGCAAAACAATATCATGTAAACTAGAATCCGGGCCTTGATTAAACAGAACAAAATGTTCACAAATAACGTTGCATTTTAATGTCAATGTAGCAATGATACAATATTTAATTTGAATGTCCATTTTGCTCAGTGGGAGGATTAATATAAAATAATATGTTAAATTCAAAACAAATCCTAATTTACATTTAATTTTTTCTAGAGTCTAACTAAGAGCGACTTCACGGCCGAAGACTGCTGGTCGTTGGGTTTCAATAAAGCTAACTTGGTGTGCTCGTCCTGCGATCAACTAGAGAAATTCAATTTAAAATTTTTGAGGTAAGATTGAAATTTACTTTTTATAATAATGAAAAATCCGAAAATGTATTTTATTCTTTTTTTATTAAAGCAATAATGTATTTCTTATAATTTCTATGTATTTTCTTATAATAAGTGAGGAAATGTGAATATGTAATTAAGGCACAAGTTGATTTCTGTTTTTTTTAGAGATCATTGTAAAGAATGTTGTCACCAAGATGATTCCGCCACTGCGACGGAAAAAGTCTACGCGAAGGCCGTGCTTGAAGTGTGCACATGTAAATTCGGGGCGTACCCGCAAATCCAAGCCTTCATCAAGTCCGACAAGCCGGGCAACTTTCCGAACCTACAAATCAAGTACGTGAGAGGCTTGGACCCGATCATCAAGCTCTTCGACAAGGACGGCCATTTGAAGGAGACGGTCGCCATTGAGAAGTGGAACACCGACTCCGTCGAGGAATTCCTCAACACGCACTTGGTGAAAAACGAACCGGATTATTTAAGAACGAATATGATTTAATCAAAAGTATCAGTTAGAAAAAGATTAATAAAGACAGGTAAATGTAATTTTATGTGTTTTTTAAATAAATAAAATAACTTAAACAACAAAGTTGATAAAAACTGCTAATGGTTTATTAATTTTGTAATTATAATTTATGGTAAATCAAACTGCATGCAATATTGCCTAAAAGTTGTAAGTTGTACCCACCCCAAGTAATTAGCCAACTTTGATAAAGACAGCACCTGCAAAACAATAATTTAAGACTAATTTGTACCCTCTGTTGTTTTATAAGCCTTAAGTTGCTTGATTTCAATGATCGGACGAGAACTAGAATTATGAACGTGGTGTGGCTGTTGCCCCCTTTTGTTTTATAAAGGTGGTTGAAATGCCTCACACATTCAATTTTAATTAAATTAAAAGAAAATAATTTGAAAACAATTAATTATTCTCTAATTGCTCCGCAATTAAAGACTTACGAAGTAAGTACAAAGAAAATACAAATATCTATTGAAACAACTACCCACACCGGACATTGAATTATGTTGTGGATAAAATGCCCGCAGACAACAAGGACTGTAAGGGTTCTTTAAGAGAGGAAAAATCTCCGGCGCAAGTTGTGTAACGCAGCTCGATCTAGGGAGGAAACGAGGGGTGATGGAGGATACTAACCTTCTTTCTCCTCCTCGATCTGATGCTTATGCAATGCGATGTTTAGAATGTCGTTTAAATCACAGGATTTATGTGAATCGGTTCACAATTGCCCGGTAAGGGACCTTGTGGACTGTTTCTGGGCGATTGTGAATCAGCGTGTTATATGATATAGAGATAAATTAAAAATATTATAAATGGTCCATCACCTTACACTGAGAAGTAGAGAGGAACATATAACGATGTTATATAAGACTACCATTATGGTAGATGGTGATTTTAGATTATATATATAAGACTAAATAAATAAATAAATGGTCCATCATGGTACTTTCTCCGGTGAATTCAGTCAAATGAGTTTTTGAATGAACATTTAATAGTAAAAGAAAAATGATTAAATAAAAAAATAGATTATTGTATTATGAACTAAAAACTATGTATTTAGAAGATCTAAATAACCTTTACGTGGAGAAATCAACGATAACTCGCTAATTTTGAGAAAAATCGCCTCAAACAATAGTTGTTTACTTTTTCATTTGAGGAGTTTTTGTAACTTTCAAAATGAGCGAGTTAGAAAGAGAGGGGTTATTTATAAAATTAACATTTTTATTTCGATAGTTATGAAAAATTGTTTCAAAGAAAATTCATTCAGAATTGAATTCCGCGCGATTTTCATTTGAGAAAAATTGTTCTAGCTGTAGAAACATAACCTCGAAATTTACAAGAAAATCAACGACAATTCGCTTATTTTGACAGCTAGGAAAAACTTTTTCAAACAAAAGACGCTCGGAATTAAATTCTCGACAGAAACGTTTCAATTTCTTCGCAGCGAGATAATCGTTTTTATTCAAATAACTCGTTTATTTTGATAATTTTCTTTTTTTTGATAGTTTTCTACGGTTTCTTATAGAACATTTTTTCGTAACTGTTTAAACAAACGTGATATCGACGTTTTAAACATAATTTTTAAGGTTAACGCTCGTTTTTATCAGTCATGAAAAAAAAAAACGTTTCTAATAGACTTCTATTAGTCTAATCTTCTATTAGTTTTTTATTCTGAACGTTTTTTGTTTGAAAAGTTTTTCGTGACTTATCGAAATAAGTCTGTTTGCAAAAAAGTGGGGTTATGTAAAAATAACTTTTTTTAATTTGATAGTCACGAAAAATTGTTTGAAACAAAAGTCGCTCGAAATGTTATTACGCGCGATATTCATTAAAAAAAAATCGTTTCAACAACATAACCTCGAAATAACACGCTTATTGTGACAGCTAGGAAAATTTTTTTCAAACAAAATTGTCTAATAATTCAATATTATTTGTGTACACTTTATTAAGTGTGACAATTTATAGAGATCACTAAACAAAACAAAAAATAGCAATAAATTTTCCTTCACTGTAAGAGGAGGGGTATATTTTGGAAAACAAATGCCAAACAATCATCTTTGTAATGCGTTTTTAGTAAATGAACAATTTAATACATTTTCATTACATTTACAAAAATAACAGGAATATTCTCAAACATAAAACATAGAAGAAAAATCACTCGAAACAACAAATCAACAATACTGATAAATTAAAATAGCGAGTGTTGTGTAGCACTCGTTAAGTTTTACTTACATTCGATTCAATCAGCACTCATCAAAAACACATTTTTCAACTGTTTTAATTCACTGGTAACCGTCATAAAAGTGATGTCAGATTTTTTTAAAATATATTGTAAAATTAGTGTTATTATTTATAACTATAAATATACAATTTTGTACTGTACATATATTTAAATTATTAAAAAAATAAAAAATCTCTTATGAATACGTTTACTGGGTAAATCTTCTCACTGGGTCTTCCAACCTGAATAAGAAAATAACAATCATAATAAAAATGAATAAAATAATGGTTAATCTGTGGGACTATTCTTGAAATCAGTATGATTTTACACCATTTACAAATGTTACATAAACTGTACTCATTGATGTTTCTACTTTGTTATACATTGTAATTCACATTAATGAAAATACTTTAGACTGTATAATTGAAATTTTTATTGATTTATAAAAACATTAACATAAAATACGATAATGGAAAAATACTTCTAAACTTTGTTTTGTATAATTATTTTTACTTTAATAAAGTGTTATACAAAACAAAGTTTAGAAGTATTTTTCTATTATTACATTTAAACATGTATACAGAAGTAGAAGCATCCACAACTGAAAATATTTACATAAAATTTACAATAAATTGCTTCAATCCACGTTTTACACACTGATGTTACAAAACATGTGATTTACTCATCGCATACTTACTTCATTAATTTAATGTAACAAGTCGTCTTACAAATACCTCTCATTTGCACTCTGATTTCAAGAATAGATTCAATTAATTTTAAAATATTATTTTCTAAGGCTACAATTTATCTCTGTGAGAGGAATTTAACTCACCGTAGGACAGTGACATCCGTATCGTCCACAAACGGCATGTCTTGTGGCGTGAAGAACACAAACTGTGTGTTCCGGTGGTTTTTCGCGTGATGTATCAGAATTTCCATGACTTTTGTCCTGTTCGCTTTATCCTAAAAAAAAATGTATTCATAAATATACTTCCCTAATCTACACTGTGTCGAAGATTAGAATGCACAGCATAGGATTCTTGAAAACGGTAAAAGATAGAGTGTGGCTTAAATTAGGAAAAATTTGCACTATTCAGATTACTTTTATATGTTGGTCGAAGAAATTCATGATTGTTTATCTTTTTTAAATTTCACACCAAAAAATACAATTTTTCGGATTTTTTGATTTTTCAAGTTTTGTATTTATTTTAAAAGATATTAAAAAACTAATGGAATTTTGACATAGTTATTTTTTAAGTTCTACAAAATGGAGTCTTCAAATTTTTTTTCCGATGTTTCATCTTCGAGATGCTGTGTATTCTTATCTTGGACACAGTGTATACAGAATGTGTAGAGTCGCGGGATAGTCAAATAATTCGAAAAATATACAAGAACAAGATGATGGTTTTCATACAAGCGAAATTAAACAAAATTAATAAAAAAGTCCAAAATATCTTGCTTTTCTTTATATCAATAATTTTATTTTGTTGTAACAATTTTGAGTTTATAATGTGTAGTTGACAGGAGGTTGAACTCGACTGGGGGGTTGAATAAATGTCAACTGTTTTTAAGTAACGAGAGATCAATGTCAACACTAATTAACACATTGTCCTGGGATGACTATATTGTCAACTCAGGACTGTTGATTTTTATCACTCGGTATATCTAAAACCAGTGGATGACAAACAACGCTGGTCAATGTATTACGCAAAATGATGTTGCAGCTTTAATAACTATAGCTTATTATAAAACTGCCTCTGTTTGTAATGCAGCCAAATCATTTGAAGTAAATGTAATTGACATTTTTGTATTTGAAATGAGTTCTTTATGTTTTTTAGAATATGTTTGTTTTTTTAATATGTTTGTTACTTAATAAATATACCCTAGGGAGCCGAACCATATTGTTTTATTATAGATGCATGATATTATTATGAAGGTACGATTTAGGGGACTATGGAGTACGATTTGGGATACCGGTTTCCAAAATCATACTTTTTCAGTATCTTTAATAAGTATATTTTTCACAAATAATAAACTTTTTTATCTATTTGATATGTTTTAAAATAATTAAATAAAGTACCATTCTAACATTTGCGTTAGTTACTTTTATATATAACGTTTCCAGTTTGGCAATTTTGTAGTGATTTCCTTAAGTAGTACGATTATGGCAACTCTCCCCTATATCCATTGATAATGAACAAATTGTTCATTTGGAACAAATTTATTCAATATAGTGATGACATCATTATGTACAGTTTTGAATAACATTTAGATTTAAATAAAATATATGTTTTGTTTTTTAACATTTTTTTAAGAAATGAGCATTTTGATCAATACTCAAAACTGTTTCTTATGGAACCGGTGACAATATCAAGAAATACACCACACAACCAAAAATATGTGTTTAATATCTATCAAATGATACAAAACACACTGCTGCATAGGCACTACTTGTTGGTGAAACTCCAGAAACAACATACCTTTTATTTTTAACATATTTTTGTATTCACGATGGATGGAGCTCTAATCGAAAAATAAGTTCTATATAAATTAAAAAAAAGAAAAGAAAAATAATGCTAACTTAATTTTCCCATAGATAAACAAAAAGGCTCTTACTAAATATTATATTTCTTCTAACATATTTTGATTTTTGTTATTTTTTTCGTTAATTTCTATTTACACCTCATACTGAAAAGTAGAGAGGCACATATAACAATGTTATATAAGACTAAATAAATAAAAATAATTTCTATTTAACATATAAAATGACACAATTAATAACAAAATGAAATTAATTTAAAAAATCACAATAGACAAAAAATATTATTTTGTAAGTCCTAGTTGTTTTGTTTCTCGATGTGAAATATCAAGTTGCCTTATTATCCTTTTGATATATAATAGTTAATTTTTAGATCTATCAAGAACATAAATATTCCATTTTTTTAAAATTGCAAATTCCGATTTTTGGCCACCAACTACGTACTTTTTATATGTGAACATTTTTTGTATTAGTGATAAATGACGCTGTAATCTAAAAATTAATTCTGTTTAAGTTCCGAAAGTTAATTATAATTTAAAATATCAAAGTTGTTGAATCAACCCATGGTGAAACATATTTAATTCATACACTTTGTTTAAAATACTTGGTCATTCCCAAGGAGATATGACTTAAGGTCAAAACTAGTTGGAGTAAAAATAAATATTCAGTGAAACAAACCAAGTGTTTTTATCAAAGTGTATCAAAGTTGGGCAGAAAGACTTCTGATTGAAGCTGTTTTCTGAATATGGAGTCAAACACCTTTATATCGAGCGTATAACAAAAATCGAAGATGAAGTTGGCATTGGAAATCTAAAGTCATGTCTGAACTAAGATCACACGCGTAAAGTACTGGTTGTCATGTTGACCGCAACCAGCATTTCACGCGTGTGATCTTAGTACAGACATGACTCGAGACTTTCAACGCCAACTTCGTTGTCGATTTTTGTTATACCCTCGATATATTTAAGCATATGTATTGTAAATATATCTAATTTATTTCCTAAATAAATTTTATATTTATTCACAGTTGCCTTCCATTTCACCCTGAAGGAGTGTGTTTTATGCAATTCGATAATTTTTTCAAAACATTTTTTTTTTTTGATGTGATGTGTATTTATCAAATTATTTGACTTTCTATATACCCTGTATAATTGAAAAACTATTCTCAAAGTAATCGTTATTTTCATTACCATAAAAACGTCGAATTCATCAAGGAAATAAAATGGAAAGTCGAGGACCTGCCAGAGGGAGTAGAGGAAGGCGACTGTTGAAAACGAACGTTCTCCTCCCGATAGATTCCTCGCTGCAGTCACATCGACGTTGTCGGAATGGGGCAGGACAATCAAGTCCAGAGTTTTCTCATTGAAGTCAAATTTTAAAGAACCCTAGAATTTTTATTACAAAAAAAAAAAAAATTATGAAATGTTTTACATTGCAGTTGTAATTAAATTAAAAGATAGGTCTAAAATTATTTTTATTAGGCTGAAAGACCTCTGGCCATTTTGCAATATCATTACATATACAGGGTGTCCCATGAGGTAGTGGACAGCTGATATTTCGAAAACGGTTAGTAGTATGAAAATGAAATTTGGTGGCTTTAAACGGTTCAGAATGATGCCCCTTTTTCTATAGACAGATTTCATTTTCGTTTCTCCATTTCCAAATAAATGACATCAATTTTAGAATTCCAAATGAGACACCCTGTATATTTATATATTTTTGGAAAGGTGATTGAAAGACAAATACAGCAATACCATAATATTGGGGAGTTTTTATTATAAAATGAGGGAATATTATTGAAGTAATAATTGAAATAGATAATCGCAGTGGCATGGATTAACAAAAAAAAGTGCAAAAAATTGAAAATGCTTCATGTCAAATGTGTGATGTCAAGTTGACAATACATTCTGCTTACGTGTAAGTAATATCTCCCAGTTTTACGTATGACGAGTATATCGACTTGCTGCTTATGTATCTTATCTTATCCGCATTGGATGGAAGAAACTAATTTTCAGCACGTTTTACAATAAAACTCTCTAATAATATGGTATTGCTGTATTTTTCTTTCAATCACTTTTCCAAAAATCTATAAATATACAGGGTGTCCTATTTGAAATTCTGAAGTTGATATCATTTTCACAGAAATAGAGAGACGAAAATGAAATCTATATATTCAGAAAAAGGCATCATTTCCAACCATTTAAAGCCACCAAATTTCATTTTTGTACTACTAACGGTTTTCGAGATATCGGCTGTCCACTACCTCGTGGTACACCCTGTATGTATTGCAAATATTTTTTTTTTATTTTAATCATTTACCTTTCTACCACTGTGTGGTTTAAGGCCAAATAATAATTAATTATGTAAAATTACACGAATAAAGGTGTATATATATACTTCTATTAAATAAAAATATATCTTACTTGGAAAGAGCGTGTCTTGAGGAACTTCTTGAAACAATACGTCGTGAAGTGCTCAAAGTAATCGCGCATCGTGATGTACCGCCTTTTCCTGAGGTCGTAAGCCTTGTTGAGTTCCTTGATGCTGTCCCCTATGCACTCCATCAGTTCTTGGATGCTCTGATGTCGATCCACTCGTTCGGTGTACTGCAGCAGCAGCTTGTCAGGGTCTTCGTTCATTTCGCTCGCCTTCCGTACCTCCCTCTGCAGAACGTCCAGTTCCTCTGCTATCTTCGGCACAGGCCTACACAAACAATGGATTTGATTATGTATATTTTGTATATTACAACATTCATTTCAGTAAATTAAATTGATATTCCTTTTAAATTATATTTATATCTATGAATTGTAGAAATTTCAATGTACAAAATTGAGGTATAATTTAAGTTAATTAAATATAAAGTGGAAAAGACACATCTCTGATGGGATAATAAGCCATGTCTGTCGATTTCTAGTCGAGTGTGTTACCAACTACACCACAGAGACTTATGATATCAAATCTCCATTCAGTGCTTCAAGTCCATATATAAAGCGCTAAGCTGTTCCCACCTGAAGTCGAATAATGCAATGGAAATGCAAATTAAAAGAAATATCAATTTAATTTTAATTAATCAATTATAATGTGACATTTGCATTTCCATTACAAGAAAAAAAATGAAATGATTTTTATTTATTGCGAATGCTGGAGAAATTTTGACGATGCTGTCAGGTTAAATGGTACACCGGGTATTAGTGAATATGGTTTCAACGTCATTAACACAGACTATAACAGACAGCCAACTCTGTGTATGAAAGTAGCTTTTTCTATCTCAAACAAAACTATTTCTCTTTCACTCAACAGCGTTTCCGCATTCCAGGTGGCGCTGTACAATGGAAAATAATTTACAGGAATCTGTTCCTCCGTTATAATAAATCACGTCAGAGATGCTTTTGTTACTCCGAGGTTTTATTTTATAGTAAGAAATTTCCCACACAGCTGATAATTCTGTTAAAAATGAATTATTTTCATACGATATATTTACAATTGTCAGCTTTTTCCGATAGTTATAATATTAATCCACACACTATCCATGTATAACAATAAAATTAAATAAAAGAGTGTATAACAAATACATCGAAATATATTTTATCATAATTTTTACTGATATAGATTTATTTGTCTACTTGATAGTCGAAAGACGCTGAGGACTGCTTCCCCAAGATCTAGATTGTGCACAAATTAATTTTGTCATGGCCACCAATTATACAAGAACTCTCACAGTAATAAAAACACTTAAATTATTTTACAAAATAACTTTGACCGAATGTCAACACATTCACAAAAAAAAAAAAACAACTTGATATAAAAACAAATGTGCAATCTTTGCATCAACGTTTAAAATTAGCGCCATCTGGTCTACGGAAACAATGAAGTCAGAGCGAGACAGATTTTAGAGGACATATTTACTATGTAGCTAGCTCGGCCTGGTCATTAAAGTGTTACTATCAAATTGACAGTCAAAGTGACGCATTAAAAACATCAAAACAATAGTCACGAAATAAAAATTTGTACGAACATAATCAAAGTATTTTCATTAATGTGAATTACAAAGTGTAATTTTAAAAAAATGTATAAAACTAACTGTAAATTAAGCGGGTTCGCGATTTGGGTTTAAAATTACAAATACCAGTACTGACTAAAATTAAGATTAAAAAATGTAACAAGATTTAGAATTTAGAACAGAAGCGACCGAAGAGCACGATGTTATGTTCACGAAAGTTGAGACAACACTTACTCAGGGAGGAAGTTTTACAATTTACTTTTAAAAAGGGATATTCAAACACAAGAATAAATAGAGAATTTTATAGAAGAAGAAGAAGGATAAAATAAAACAAAATGGTGATTCTGAGGATTTTGACATCTGGTGGTTGGGTTGGAAAACGGTCGTTTACAACTTAATCTCTCGCTCACGGATTATCTCTTATTGCCGTCAATTCAGCACGATCTTGAAAAACTGAATAGAAATGTAGAAAATTTTACACAATGGTTTAGAGGCATTTCGAAAATATCTTAAAATATGAAAAATCACGTTCGTCCTATTTAATAAAATTCCCAGATTACAATTGAAAGTAAATTTCACGTTAACACTAACCTTAAATTTTCAGTGCGTTCGCCTAAATACTGCGCCTGCTGCACTTGCCTGTCCAGCATTCTCTGCAAATCGGCCACCTGACTGTTAGCTGATTCGATTTTCTTTTTCCACTGGTGCTCCCGCCTCTTGTCGAACTCCTCGCATGTGCCCAGCTCTGTTTGTATCCTCTTTTGCTCCTTTTTTTGTTCCTACAATACAAAAAAAAAATTAAAGCACATATTGATTTGAATAAAAACTATTGACCAAAAAGAAATAGCAGAAATATAATTTAAATAGAAAAGAGTATTCATTCACAGGGTCACAGTTAATTAAATAAATATGATTTGAAAATAATTAATAATAAAATATTTAGTTACGGTATCTCCTTTTTACACAACAATAATAAATTATTTCCACATTTAACTCTGTGACTTTTGTCTTACTTTACATAAGTATGTTAAAAAAAATGCACACTAAACAACTACTTCTCAGGCAAATACTGCGTCAGACATTGAATTACATAATGTACATCTGCTGTTGCATATCAATAAAATATTACATCACGCAACAAGTGTCTGCAGATGGCCTTATATCAAGTAACATTCTTTTTTGTTTTTTATATTGAATTTTTCTCGGATCAAAAATTGTTGTATGATGTAATATTTTATTGATATGCAACAGCAGGTGTACATTATATAATTCAATATCTGGCGGGGTATTTGCCCGAGAAATAGTTGTTTTAATGTGCATTTGTTTAAAGTACTTACGTAACGTAAGTCAAAATGTCACAGAGCTAAATGTGGAAGTAATTTATTATTTTCAAATCATTTTTATTTAAGGAATATAATTAAAAAAACCTCAACACTTAATTAGTTGTGTCCAAAAAATACCTGGAATCTTGTTACAAAATGAAAAATCTTATTTATTCTTCCAAATCTATTTAATTTTGAGGTATATCTTGTGTGGAGATGAGATTTAATTGACTCACTTCGAATACGATGACCCGTTTTTCCACCAATTTCCTGGCCTCTTTCAACTTCGCCAAGTTCTCTTGTTTTTCCAATATCGACTGTTGCAGTCTTTCGATTTCTTCAGTTGCTGTATCCATCCGCTGGTTCAGCTTTTCGATTGACCGATTTATCTCTTGTAATTCTGCATCCTAGAGAGGTAAGAGTTAAATTTGCTTATTGGTTTAGAAATAGATTATGAAAACAATTGTTTACAACATGCGAGAATAAACGAAGCCGTTAAGAGTCTGGGTAACAACAAAACCAATTTATTAGAGGGTGTAAATCCTATTTTTAAGTGTCATTGGGTAATTGTGGTAATACAAAATAGTAAGAAATGGTTGAGAATCTTCAGGTAAAGATTAATTTCTTGACATATTTACATCTCAAAAGCATTTAATTTGTTGTGTTATGGATAATATATTTTACGTAAAAATTCATTTATTTTAGTTATACAGGGTGGACCATTTAATGTGTATTCAGAAAATATCTCCGAAACAAGAAACTTTAAAAAAAATGATCCAAACAAAAAATGATTGTATCGAAGGGGGCCATAATAACATAATATTGGTTTTTCCATAGATGGCGCTGTTGTCGCTAAATCGAGGTCAACTTAGTTTTTTTAAATGGAAACCCCTACTTTTTATTAAAAAATCATATTCCTTGTTAAAAAATGAGAAGAATTCACTCAGCTCACTTTTTCGTCAGAGTGATAGATTGACTGCAACTGCAGCTAAAATATCAACTTCGGCATTCTGCTGGGTTACGGTGCGTCTTCGATGTCTGGTTCGTTTTAGGCTGCCAGTATCCACTAATGAGTTGACGATCCGAAGAAAAGTCATGTGACTCGGATGATCTCGATCAGGATACTTCTCCACGTACAAGCCACACGCATCAAGTGCATTGCGTCTACCTTCACCATACACGAAAATCACGTCGACCTTTTCCGCGATAGTATACCTCACCATTTTAACGTCATGTTTTGACAACATAAGGATACTTATTTGAATCAAACGTAAACAATCACAAAAAATCTTTTACAAAAAAAGCAAATTAATGTAACGTACATTATTGGTGATTTTAGACGCGCATGTTCGCGGGTGCGCGCACACACATGCGCGCGAAGTTCGAATACACAAGCGTCCAAATGCAACAACTTCTTTTCGCGATTACAGCTCCATCTATCACTCTGGCGAAAAAATGAGCTGAGCGAATTCTTCTCATTTTTTAACAAGGAATCTGTTTTTTAATAAAAAAAGTAGGGGTTTCCATTTAAAAAAATTAAGCTGACCTCGATTTAGCGACAACAGCTCCATCTATGGAAAAAACAATATTATGTTATTATGGCCCCCTTCGAAACAATCATTTTTTTTTAAGTTTCTTGTTTCGGAGATATTTTCTGAAAACACATTAAATGGTCCACCCTGTATATGTAGTTAGGACTGGATATAAAGCTTGCTTTAAATTAATTAAATGACGAGCCAGATTCGACAATTTTAAGTAGGCCAAAACATGCGCATTACACATTGTCTGCTGTCAAATGTACCCATAGGGTTAACTTTATATTTTTTTTTATTTTTGATTTATACATCAAAAATGTACTTGTGTAGAGTTATAAGCAACAATATAACAATTTTTTATTTAATTTTTCTACTACCCAAAGATTGCCATACCTATAATAAAAATTAAAATAAAAACCCTACCAATTGTTCAACATTATAAACATCAACATCATTATATGCAGATTCTAATTGGACCATCCTCATCCTTACACTGGTCTCCATTTCCTTGCACTCCTCCGACTTCACCTGCATCCGCCTCAGCTCCCTCCTCCTCATCTCCAGCTCCGTTTTCAAGCTCTCATAGCTGGCTTGCAGCGAATTCCTCTCGTCTTCCTGTTCCCGCAGGAGCCTCGAGTAATTCTTCAGAGCTTCAGCGTTGTTCACCTGCAGAAACCGCGCCCGCTCCACTCTACAGCTATAAAACCGATATTCTGGATCCGGGTAAAACTGGTGCCCTTCCATAGTCAACGCCGTGTGGCAGTTCCTGGGCACGTTAACGGCATCTGTCAGCAGCGCTTGAGCCTGAGCAATCTCGGGGATCAACAGCACGTTCTCAATCCTGTTCTGGTCGATCAGGCAATTCATCACCACAGGATCTGACACGGATATCATGTCGTATAGGGAGACACAGCCCTCCACGTTGTGGACTTTGTAGCGGGAAACGTCGTGGACTTTGTGGAAAAATTTTGCCGTCACTATAGCTGGTTTGCTGCTTTTGCCGTCCCAGATTTGGTTCATTAGGCTGTATAAGACGTGGTAATCTTTATCGCAATTCACACAGAAGGAAAATAGTGTCCCCGTTCCTAGGTACGTCTCGACAGCCAGGGCCCATTTTTTGTTGTTAACCGTTATATACGCACCTAATAAAAAAAAAGCCTATTACATTTATTTACTCATATTATTGTAGCATAAGTACCATAACCCCACATTCTATATGGGTAAACGGGGTTTTCGATAATATATATATAAGTACCACATATTATTATTAATTATCCACTGTGCATATAAAAAATAATCAGCAAAAATAAATTAAAAACACATATAGGTTAAGTGGAAGAGCAGAGACGGGCGTTAGCCTGTCTGAACTTTGCCTACTCCTCCTATACTATTCATATTGTAAATTTTATGAAGAAATAAAGGCACATATTATTCAAAATAAATTAAAGACGACGCAAGCGCCACCTTTTGCCTAAATAAATGTGCATATATTATTATTATTACATACAATTCTGACTATCAGTAAATAATTATTTGGCATTTTTATCTATACAAATTTATGTATGTGCATGACTCTTTTAGCCTCTTTATACATCTGATATGTATAAGATGCTAAAAGAGGTTGCGTAAGAAAGGTTGATAACCCTGACGTCGACTAAAAGCCACAGTGAAGGTCATGCAGGCAACACCATTGCCGACGGTTTAGCAAGGAAGGCATCAAGAGTATCAGATGCAAACAAATTTCCGAAATTAGATAAATGCACAAGTGGTGCTGATAAACAAATAAAATAAATTAATGAATTCTAAACACCTTATATAAATCTAATGTACTTATCCATTGACACGTTTCCAAGAAATTTAACTATTAATTTAAGGGGAATCGGTAGAGCTCTTTGGTGTGTTTCTGGCTCCGCTTTATATGGGACTTATAATGTAAAAGCTTTTCCGCTATTTCTCGAAAACTGTAGTTTCTAGAGAAAAAAGAAAACCACCATCATATTCAGCGCAGTTAGGAGCACTACGCAGATGAAACCTATTTTTCCGAAAATTAAGCATTTGTAAGAGAATAATTAAACAAAATATTTAAGGCTAACATTCCTGTCTGTGTTAAATAAAGACAAACGTGAAACGAAACCAATACATTTTTGCGAGTGAAGAAAGAGGATAGATAATTGAATCATCGTCGTAGTTTATTTATTTATTTATTTCAACGGTGTGCCATTTACATGAATAATACAATATGCAACACAAATACATAATAGATACAAACACTGAACTTAAATCTAAACAATACAATAGTTCTGTATTTACGAGTCCATGTGGACTAGAAAATGCATGTCGAGGCGTCAATATCCAATTGGAGGCAACGGAGTGCGATAAATTATAAGTTAAAAAACTACGACGACGATTCAATTATCTATCCTCTTTCTTCAGCCGCAAAAATGTATTGGTTTCGTTTCACGTTTGTCTTTATTTAACACAGGCGGGAATGTTAGACATAAATATTTTGTATAATTATTTTCTTACAAATACTTAATTTTCTGAAAAAAGGTTTCACGTGCATACTGCTCCTAACTGCGCTGAACACGATGGCGGTTTTCATTTTCCCCTACAAACTACAGTTTTCGAGAAATAACGGAAAAACTTTTACATTATAAGTCCCATATAAAGCGGTGCCATCTACTGAGCCAGAAACACACTAAAGAGCTGTACCGATTCCCCTTAAGATTTCAATAAATAAAACGCTTAGTTTAAAACTTTAATATTTGTTTTTATTTCACAAAGAATCATCATTCTTCGCCTAAAGATGCTACAGTGTAGCGAAACAATTTTTGCGAAATAAAAACAAGAAATATTAAAGTTTGAAAGAGAACGTCTTATTTATTAAAACCTTAAATTAAAAGTGAAAATGAATCTTCAACAATTAAAAGCCTTAACAATCAAAAAAATTGACTTTGTTTGGCTACTTTTTCTTTTTCCTTTACATTGCGGCACAAGAATACATGGATACTCTAGCCAAACCATGCTATTACAACGAAATGGCGATGTGATATGAAAAGCTCAGTCTAAAATAATATGCAAAGTGCACCGAAAGACCAGGTGAGTTGCATGAAATTTAGAAATACAACAAAGGCTAAATTAAGTTCAATTGGTGTGATGTTTTGGCCCTACTTGCCGATCTAGATCTCAAAATTCTGTGATCTGATGTACATTTAAATGAATATTAAAAAAAATTTTCACCACGGGTTAAGTGTGAAATTAATAAAACATAAATATTTATCCTCAAATAAAATAAAATAAACGCACCCAAAGGACCTCTTGGCAACTCCGAAAATTTACCAGCATTGCTTTTAATCGCCTCCAGCAGCCGGTTGACATTCCTCCCGTAGACGGCGGTGGCTTTATTGCAGTTTTCCTGCAGCATTACGACGCTGTCTTTCGTCCGGCCGTATTTCGACTTCACGCTCTCCAGCTCGAGCATTTTCTGCCGGACGGCCTCCTCCTTACGGGTAACTTCACTACCGTGCTGGTAGATCTCGTTCTCGTACGTCTCTCGCATCGATTTCAATTCCTTCAGTTTCTCCTGGAACTCGCCGATCTCCCGTTTCCTCTGCAGTTGCTTCTGTTGATTTTCATCCATTCTAAATGAATATTAAATAGTTATCTTTGATTACTTAATTTTCTTCTAAAATCCACGATAATTTCTAATTTTCAATTATATATTATTAAAGACACTTTTTTACCGAAGTTCTTTGTTTTGTAGAGCTACATCGCCTAAAAATATTTTTATCTATATTTAGGCGATGCAGCTCTACAAAAAAAACTTTTATGACTTTTTTTTTTGTAAAAAAACTTTCAGTCCAGTGATAGCACACAATAAATTGAAAAAGTAATATAGAAATTTATTATATTTTTTTTAATGTAATATATAATATTTGTATAGTTCTGAAAATCCTATGTACATTTTGTAGTGATGGGCAATATCAATTAATCAATGATTGACCAGTTGAAGTATCAAGCCACTCGAGCTGATCAGAAAGATCGAGCTGATCGCAAGGATCGAGTCGATTGCAAAGATCGAGCTGATCAGAAAGATCGAGTCGATTAATTTGATCATTGAACCCTTAAAAAAACCCTCATGGAAAATCACTTCCTTAGAAAACTATGCTGTGAAACGTATCTGGAAAATTACAACCCCTCTCCAAAATCACCCCTATGAAATTATTCCTTGAAAATCATATAAAATCATCCACCGCAAAAAGCACTCCCCAAAAAATTACACACACTCTAACAAAAATTTACTTGTTATTCATATTAAAACATATCTGTAAAATCCTTCTTAAAAATTACCTCTTCAAAAAACCACCGCTGTAAAATTATTCTTTTAAAATCAAATTAATCCACCTCCGCACAGAAAAATTATCAGTTGTAATATCCCAAGGACATTGATAATGCGAAATAATTTAATAAGTTTTCAAAAGCACGTTGCTTAGTAACAACCCGACGCCGCAGGAGGGTTGTTACTTAAAAGCAACGTGCTTGAGAAAACTTTAACAATTATAAGTATTTATCAATGTCTAAGGGATATTCGGTACGGACATTTCTTGCAAGTAAATAAATGATTTAACATTATTTATTGAAAATACAATTATTATTATCAATGGATGGAATTACTATTTTTATTGTCAAACTGTGAACGTGAGTGTTATTTTTATATAACGATTACTGCACGTGTTTATATTGCTTAGCAACATCATAGTGATAAGCTCCCATAAGATGATTTCAGTGTAAGTTTATGTTGATTGCTTATTATTGCACACGTGACTGAGAATTAAGCGATTTAATTGGATGCTTATTTCAGCAAGAAATGTTCCGTATAAAGCACTTTAAAAAAATAACACATCTTAAAAACAAAGAAATTAGCAAGGCCGCAAAAAAAAAAAAATTTGGACATCGACAAATCGTCAATTACGCTCTTTCAATGAAAGTGAATTAAGATGATCGCTTTTATTATAATTATTGCTTAAAGAAATAACATACTGAATTAGACATTTAGTGTGTTCCATGTGCAATGCCTTAATGATGGTCAGGGTATGCCCATTCTTATGAAGTTGTTTATAACATAATTTTAGTACGGTGAAAGGACCATCAGGGGGCGCTTTAATCATAGAAACAACACCACCTGACAGATTATTTATGATTCTTTTGTTCTTTCTGTTGTGATTAACGTCTGCATTTTGTAGGTTATAATCGTTTCAGCAGAATTATTAACAATTATTGCCAATGCATTATTTTTTTTTTTCTGGATTTTGACAGTGTAACAGTTAGTTATTTATTCATTATATGCTTCAGTGTTATAAATACAGTGTTTTTTTGGTGCTTAAACTATCTGTGGTATAGTGTGGCTATTATTTTTACAAGTGTGTGATAGTTTTAACAGACTAATTCTTTCTTTCTTAATTTTTATCCTCCCGTATTGGGCGTCGAGGTAATTGACTAATTAAAAAGTCTAAATAACATACTTTTATCATTATTAAATGTAAAGGTAAAATGTCTACAAGCATGTATCAAATAATTAATAAAAATTTAATCAATAATTTATTTTTGATATGTATTATTAAATTATCTTCATTTACCTTTTTATGAAAAACAACTGAGCTAAGTATTTTTTTTTCATTATTTATAAACCTCAAGCATCCAATATACACTGCGCCGCAAAATTAACGCAAAATTCAAAATTTCTTTTAAAAAAATTAATTTTATTGTTTTTCCTGAATTGAGCCTTCTTCTCTTTTTCTGTTTATCACAAAAACTGGAAATATGTATTAGTAGGCTAAAAACAAACCTTATTATCTGTCAAACAGGTCTTTGTTTTCTTGTTGAAAAAGGCGAGTATCGTTTGATAAGTACGTTCTTTGATTTCTGGAAGTTTATTTAGAAAATTGTAAAAACAAACAAAAATGAATCCCCCTGGACGAGTTTCAAGAAATCTTACACTTGAAGAATGTGCTGTTGTAGTGGGGCTGCAAGAAGAAGGGTTTTTTTGCAACTTACATTGCCCAACGTTTGCATGTTGCTAATTCCACAATATCGCGAGTTCTTTCCCGCTTCAGAGAAACAGGACGTCACGAAAGAAGACGCGGCCAGGGTCGAAAAAGAATGACAACGCCGAGAGAAGACAGATTTATGCAACTTCAAAGTTTAAGGCAACGATTTCTAACGAGCACTTACCTGCAACAACAATTTGTTCTAACCTATGGTCGTCGACTAAGTCAGAGTACGGTCAGAAGAAGACTTGCCGAAGTTGATCTTCGACCCTATCAAGCCGCTAAAGGTCCTTTGTTGACCAGAGAGCACCGACGAGAGCACTTAAGGTTTGCACAGGAACATCTTAATTGGAACAATGCTGTTTGGGGTAGAGTAATGTTTAGTGACGAGTCCAGATTTTGTCTGTATAGTGGCGACCGTCGTAGAAGAGTATATCGACGTCCTGGTGAAAGATCCAGCCAGGCGTGCATACGAGGAACGGTGCAATATGGTGGAGGCTCTGTCATGGTATGGGCAGGCATCACGTCGCAAGCAACAACAGCGTTGGTACACATTAATGGTGGTCGGTTACATGCACATCGATACATCGAAGAGGTGCTTGAGCATCATGTTGTACCATTTGCCCCACTTATTGGGAATAATTTCCTTTTTATGCAAGATAACGCCAGGCCACATATCGCAGGAATTGTGAACCAGTACTTTGACCATGCACGAAGTCCCGACCTCAATCCCATAGAGCATCTGTGTGACATTGTAGGGCAGAAGATTAAAGACTTGCAGCAACCTCCTGCAAACCTTCTAGAGTTAAAACTCAGGTTAACGCAAGTGTGGGAAGAAATTGAGCAGCAAGAAGTCAGAAGTTTGACTGACAGTATGCCACGAAGAATGCGAGCTGTCATCAATGCTCGAGGAGGCAATATTCGCTATTAAGACCAACTGTACGACTGTTACACGCTATTTTGCGGATCAGAAGAATCATTATTTTTTTTGTATTATTGCAGTTTGTTGTTTATTTTCTCATTTTTTGTTCACAAATAAGCAAATTAGTTTTAATAAGTAGCTATTAGGAACCACTTCGGAAAAAAAAAATGGAGAAAAAAAAAACAATAAAATTAATTTTTTAAACGAAATTTCGAATTTTGCGTTAATTTTGCGGTGCAGTGTATTTATTACAATTTTTAAAGCGAATCTTAATCTATGAAAAAACTATATATCTTTGCTTCCTAATTGTGCCAATATATGTTATTCAATTATTATTTTCAATAATTTTGTATGAAAATAATTATTGTTTAATTTAAAATGTTATTTGTATAAAGAATATACAGAGAGGTTTTTTTATCAGTATACATTAGGCGAACTGTATACCTGCAAAAAAAAAAAAACAAGTCAAACGTATTGAGCCGATTAATGTGTGTATGTTTAGTTGCCTATAACACACAACTAAACGTCAAACGCTAAACTTCAAATTGTGTGAAATATTTGATCGAAAATGTATACAAATGAAGAAAGAGTCGAATTTCAAGCGTGTATTACAATTCCAATAGTACTAGAGGAGGATAAGACATGTTTTAAATGAATCCAAAGTGGCCGAATACCTCGGTTAGGATGATTCTAAAAATAATTAAACTAAAACATTTTCTTTGTAATTCTATTGAAATACGCAACAAAATAAATCATAACTAACACTGCATGCGTTACCATCACCAGCAATTTTCATTTTTTAATAAAAATACGTCACATATTATTGTGGAGAAATTACAGGTAAAAAATATTAAGAGATTTTGTTAAGACAATTTGAAAGAAAAGTAACAGTGAAGAACAATAAACTTGAAATAAATAATTAGAATAAGTGCTAGAAATGACCACCAGAAACTGCAAGACAGTAATTCAAATGATCGCGAAAATTCTTCCACATTGTGCATTTCGATATTGTCATAAACAGAAATAGAAAATTGTTTAATTGTTTTTGAATTATCCTAGTTCAAGGAATCGATCGTTTGGGTTGCGTATTATAGGGAACTAAACACATGCATCAATTCGTTTGACTTGGGTATTTTACATGTATACATAGGAGATATGTATACTGTTAAAAAAACCTCTCTGTATATTGTTTTAAATAATCTAGTTTCCCGCCTGTCCGATTTCGCCTATTTTAGTACGGCGAAAGGACCACCAGAGGTACTAAACACAGTTTCAGTAGTAATATGGGAGTGGCCCTTCTATATCTATTAATTTTCTATGATGAAGGCGGTTGAACGGTTAAATACCTGATATGAATCATAATAAATGAAAGACGAGTGAAGCGCCATCTTTTGCCTAATTTGAAGTGGCATCGTCAACAATTTGCGTCTAGAAGGTAGACGACCGAGAATCATTGTTTCGTCCACTAAAGGAAGGCGAACTTGTTCTGCTTATGAGAACAGGAAATGAAATTGAACCCCACGAATACAGGTACAAATATATTTGCTAATTGTTAAGGCTTTCACTTGGTTATACATTTTGAGTTTATTAAACTTTCTTTAGTGGACGAAACAACGATAAACAAATGTATTTATTTAAGAATATATAAATTTCAACACCTCACATTGAGAAGTAGAGAGGAACATATAACGATGTTATATAAGACTAAATAAATAAAATAAATTTCAAACCCGACACCATATGGTAAATGGGGATGTTGATATTATCTTTAACATTATTTACTTTTTCTAATTTGATTGTTATCCCTTAGTGGAGTTAAGCCTGAAATAAAAGTTTTGAGTTAAGAATTACTTAGCACTAACTTGAACAAAGCAGTGGAAATTGATGTTAGTAGTGTCAAATACATAAATATAATAAAATCACTCACTTTAAATTAAAATTATCAATCTCCTTCTGTATATCGTCCCTCTCCTTAATTTTCGCCTCAACCGACCTCTTCACCAAGCCGTGCTCCCTGTTCTTCTGCGAGACACCGCTTTTCATGCCGTCGATCTCCCGGACAGCCTCTTGGATGGGCCCTGACTGTGACCGCACTGATTCCTTCAGCTCAGAGATTTGCGTGTCGATCTCCTTGATCCTCTCAGCGACTTCCGATATGTTTCTCGCCCTGTCCTCGACGTTGCTCTTTGCCTGATCGTACTGCTCTTTCAGCTCCTCCAGCTGCTTTTGTTTCTCCATAACTTCCTTTTCCGAGTCGCAAACCTGAAAATGTATTCAATTATTTAATAATGATTAATTTAAATAATCACCTCACACTGAGAAGTAAAGAGGAACATATAACGATGTTATATAAGACTAAATAAAATAATTTAAATAATAATTTGATTAGTTATTGAAGACAATTATTTGTTAAATAAATATACAATTGTTTACCTTTTATGTCTAATTTATTAATTAATTAAATGCAGATTTAAGCACTTAATTAAATGTCGATTTATTTATAATCAATATGATTATTTATTTCTTAATCTCATCCTCTTTTACCAGAGTCGAGGTGTAATGGTTCAAACCCCACCTTATACAAATTTATAATTTGTACAAAATGTACTTTGAGTTCAAATCGTAGTAACCCTTTAATTAATTGGCCGGGTTCGTTATTTGTGTTAATATGCATTATTTCCACTTACCGTGTCTTTTTATTATCATTATTAAATTACTCAGGAATGCTCAAGTGTGAAATTGAATAAAACGAACAAATGAAGCAAACAATGCGGAATTTATTTCGTATTGACAGAAGAACAATAAATTGACACATTAAACAAATTTAAACAATTCAAACAATTTTCACGCATTGTGTACTGCAAAAAAAAGTGGGTTGATGACCCATAAAAAAAAACCCATCAGAGAAATAATCAACAATAACAAAAGAGAATGAGAGGGTATAGTATTAAGGTTTTACCTGTTACCTGTTTATGAAGTTAAGTTGTGATCAACGACCCCTGTTTTATTTTAGTTCCCGATTGGCGTAATTTTATTAAGGCATCCGATATCTCCGGTAAGCTCTAACACTCTTCGAAGACGGACCCCTTTTATTTTGTCCCGAACCGTGTAATTAGTTTAAGGAATTCGATATCTCTGGTAAGCTCTCACGCTCTTGGAAGACGGACCCTTTTTATTTTATCCCGAACCGTGTAATTACTTTAAGGAATCCGATATCTCCGATAAGCTCTCACGCTCTTCGTAGACGGACCCTGTTTATTTTATACCCGAACCGCGTAATTAGTTTAATTTACGGAATTCGATCGGTCATTTATTATTTCACGCAATCCGATTCAAAATCACAATTACAAAACTTTCTTACTTTTTGAACGTGGTCTCTTTGCGGTCTATTCCCCAACTATCCTGTATGATGTTGACAATAATTTGTCCTTGATACACCCCTCGACTTCTTCAGAGCCATCTCAATTTGCTTTTATTTTACCATAAGTTCTCAGATTTAATTCGCATTAAAAAAATGTAAAATAAGTAAAATAAAAACTGCAGCAGGGTTAAATTAACCACCCGAATCGCTTAATCATACATCAGATTATTGGATTTTAATAATAGTTTTTACTTGATACTTCCCTCCACCCTTTTTACAGACAACAGAATTTCAATTTATTTTTCTATATAAGTCGCGAGATTTAATTAAAATTAAAAATTACGGAAAAAAATTATTCGAGGATTAATTTAACTAACTGTATCTCTTAATTAGATGTTAAATTACAAAAAGACAATAACTTGTGTTTTACCCCCTTCACAGCCACAAGAATTTGGGTTTGTTTTGATATATAATTCGTCTGATTTTATTCGAATTAAAATTTTTGAAAAAAAAAAAACAGAGAAAATTGGTGCAGAATTAATTTATCCACTTATTCAGATTTCAAACTACACGATTTTTATTAATATTGCACTTGATTCATTCCTCAACCTCTTCAGAACCGCCCGAATTTTCGTAAACAAATCATCGGATTTAATTGTAATTAAAAAATTGTAGGAAATACAGAAAAATGTGGCAGGATTAATTTAACTACTAATATCGCTTAATTAGACGTCAAGCTGCAAGATTTTGAATATAGTTTGTACTTGATACAGCCGTCAACCCCTCCGCAGCCACGTAAATTTAGGTTTATTTTCGAACGTAAGTCGCTAGATATAATTCGAATTAAAAATTGTGAAAAAAATAATCGAAAAGATTATTTCACCCACTTAAATCGTTTAATTAACCGTTAAAATACAAGATTGTGACAATAGTTTGTACTTGAAACATCCCTCAACTCAATAAATAGAATTTGAAAATTATTAATAAATTATTTCCTCCTCAGCTACTGTGACATTTTTGACTTACGTTATGTAAGTACTTTAAAATAAATGTTGTAGACAACTACTTCTCAGGTATATACTCCGCCATATACATAATGGACACTTGCCGTTGTATATCAATAACTGTGCTAATATTATTATTTAGAATATTGTTTTAATTTTGTATATTATATCGCAGTTTGATGTCTAATTAAGTGATTCGAGTAGCTAAATTAGAGCTGCAACAGTTTTTTTTGTATTGTTTTATGCATATATAAAACAATAAAAAAACCCATTACAGAGGTAAATATGATTACTTACTAGAATAAAACAATTGTTGTATGCAGATTTGGTTCTTAACCGATTATATTTTTTCAAAACTAACTTTTAGTTTCATATTGTATAATGCAACAATTTTTTAATCGAAAATATTTAATGCACAAAACAAAAATTATCATGCAATAAAAGGCTATCTGCAGACATGTGTTTCGGGATTTCATCCCTTATCAGTACAGCTCTGCCTTATATAATTGCAAAGTTGTTAATTAAAATAATTAAAAACACACCGTCACCTCTGTGATCCTCGGTGTAAGTGAACACGTGTCTGCAGATAGCCCCATATTACATAATTATTTTTGTTTTGTTTTTTGCATTAAATATTTTCGATTTATTTATTTAGCTTTCTCAAGCAATTTCATGAAAGTCTAACATTCCACAATAGATCAAGGGATTAAAATAGGACCGTCGTGCATTGGTAATGCAAAAAATTGCAATTTTCATGTTATTTTTTCTCTCTTAATAAAACCAAATTACTAAGAGTCATAAGCGATGCACAGGAGCCCTAAAATGGGCTAAAAATTATGTGCGATTTTTTTTGTAACTGAGAAGGCTGAAATAAAAAAAAATATTTTTTTTTTTTACCACTCACACATGGGCATTGGTTTATCTTTAACCATGCAACCCAGTAACCTTTGTAAATTTGTACTTTCAATTTGGAGGACAATCACACCACATTCATACAACGACCAGCCCGCTCCCGGAGTCAAACCGGGGACCTCTGGCTGATTAGCCTGACGCTAAACCTGCGCACCACCGAGGCGGACAAAAAATATGATTTCAGTGTACTCAATTACCTTAGCCCAGAGTAGTTCTTTGTGCAACTCGCTGACTTGAACCTTCATCGCCTGCAAGTTTTTGTGGCACTCGATCTTCTGGTGCAACTCCTCGATTTCACTCACCAGTTCCTTGAAAACCTACACCAAAAGATAAGAAATTAAAATACAATAAAAATAATATTTTTTATGTGATATAATTTTTTTGTGTCCAATTTCATCTTGAACCCTTAATTTGCATTTTTTATTAAGGGTCTGACACTCGTAAAAATTAAGATTGTTAATCCCTAGTTTATGGTAGTTGTGCCTGTTCACAATGGGCCAAGGGCTATAAAGAGCCAAGCAGAATGTGTTTATCTGTTCCCGAAAAACCAACATCTGGTTGACAGACTGATGCTATGCAAAAGGTAATTAAGTGTTTTGTGGAAACGGGGGACTTTTTAAAAATGGTTTATTGTTACACCTCACCTCACTAAGAAGTATATTTAACAATGTTATATAAGACTAAATAATAAAATTATTGTTACACCTATCAAGATACAATCGTAATTAACTTACAACTACATTTACATTTTTTCAATTTTTTACAATTTTTCTCGGATCAAAAATTTGTTGCATTATGTAATATTTTATTGATGTGCAACAGCAGGTGTACATTATGTAATTCAATGTCCGACGTGGGTATTTGCCCGGGAAGTAGTTGTTTTAATGTGCACTTGTTTAACGTACTTACGTAACATAAGTCAAAAGTCACAGAGCGGAATGTGACAATAATTTATTAATTATTTTCAAATCATGTTTATTTAATATACATTTACATGTTTTTATATTATTGATTATTCCTGACTAATTAAATTATAAACGCTGATTAATAACTAAACTATATATTAGACTGTGTGAATGTACGAGGATCACTAACGTGTTGTTTGGGCGTCCATGTGAGTCGCATATGACATTAATTCATAACTAGGTGGAGAATGGAATCACAAGAAGAGGAACTTTTTTCAATTATTACAAAGACATAAATTTATACAATTGAGGATATGGCCTTGGCTTCTATGCCTTTTTGACCAGTCACTGTTATTTCATTATTAATTTTAAGATATTACAATGGACCCAAATGAAATATGTCTTTCACACAAATTTCATCCGGGATGGGACTCGATCCCACAGTCTCTGCCTCATGAGCAAGGTCTTTACCCACTCGGCTATGTCAACCCCTAAATTTTTACATTTGTAAATAAATTCTTGCACCTCACATTGAGAAGTAGAAAGGAACATATAACGATGTTATATAAGACTAAATAAATAAAATAAATTCTTTCTTTCTTTAATCTTGATGTCTTTCTACCCTTTCAGGTGTAAGACTGTAAATAAATAATATACTATAATATATATCTTTAAACTCATTTTGAGTAAAATAATTTATTAAAAATTGTCCTTCAAAACCAACACTAACACATTTCATGAAATACAAAATTCAGAAAAAAAAATTAAATCATTTAATTTTTTTTTAAATTGACATGTTTTGAAACTTTGCAATTATCACATGTGTAAAACGTAATATCGTAAGACATCGGGTAACAACATAACCTTAAAGTATTAGTAACTGTATCAGCATCACATAATTTGTTTTCTGTGAAAATTTCAAGTTTTGTGCCGAATATGCGTCATTTGCGGGAACTTTTGATTTTATTTATTTATTTAGTCTTATATAACATCGTTATATGTTCCTCCCTACTTCTCAGTGTGAGGTGAACTTTTGATTTACTTCTTTAATTTGAAGAAATCTGCAGTTGAGGCTCATCGATTACTTCTAGAAGCATATGGTGAGACTGCTTTAAGTGAGAGAAGTTGATATGAGTAGTTTCAAAAGTTTAAAAACGATGAGTTTGACGTGGAAGGCAAAGAAGGTAGTGGAAGGCCGAAGGCATACGAAGATATGGAATTGGAAGCATTATTGAAGAGATTCGTGCCAAATGCAAAAAGAACTTGCACTTACATTACAAGTGACCCAACTAGCAATTTTATTTATTTTTTATTTAGTCTTATATAACATTGTTATATGTTCCTCTCTACTTCTCAGTGTGAGGTGACTAGCAATTTTATATCGTTTAAAATTGTTGGGAATGATTGAAAAAGAAGGAAATTTGGTTCCATATTAACTGATTCCGAGAGACGTTGAACGCCGATTGTGCACGTGTGAAATGCTGCTTGCCAGGTATATAAGAAAGGGTTTTTTGCATCGTATAGTCACAGGTGATAAAAAATGCGATAACTCGAAGAAGATAAAACTATGTGGACCACCTGGCCACGCTTCAACATCGACAGCCAAACCGAATATTCATGCACAAAAGCTCATGCTGTGTATTTGGTGTCGTGTATCATGAGCTGTTCAAACCGAGCGAAACAATTTCTGGAGTTCTCTACCGAACACAATTAATGAGATTGAGCCGAGCACTCAAGGAAAAACGCAGACACAACAAAATTATTCTCTTACATGATAATGCTCGTCCACATGTTGCGGCGCTGGTCAAAACCTATTTGGATACACTTAATTCCTAATTTTTAATAGAAAATGGCGGAAACTTATTTCTATTCCTGATCGATTTTTAAAACTTTACTCACTTTTATTATTAATATTATAATCAATATGATTATTTCTTTCTTAATCTCATCCTTTTTTACCAGAGTCGAGGTGTAATGGTTCAAACCCCACCTTATACAAATTTATAATTTGTACAAAATGTACGTTGTGTTCAAATCGTAGTAACCCTTTAATAATATTAGTTTTTATAGGTAAAAATTAAACAAAATGCAATTTTCCAAATTATCACATAAATAATACACAACATATAATCAATTTATAATATATTATTGAATAATCGTCAATTAATGATTATCTAATAATATAATTAAAAAATATATTATTTAAAAGTATCTTTCTACGTAAATATTTTTTATAAATTAATTTTTAAGAAAAATCCACAAAAAATGTATCAAGCGTTGCGGTTAGTGTCAACATGACAACCAGTACTTTACGCGTGCGATTTTAGTTCAGGCATGACTTTAGATTTCCAATACAAACTTCGTCATCGATTTTTGTTAAATGCTCGATATTTTAATACATCATATGATTAAGAATTTTTCTCCCCTAGAGTGCTTTGAATTTTCTTATTAATAAAAATTATGTTGGCAATAAATTAATTAGTAAATTGTTTTATTTCTAATCATTTGTGATACTCGTTTTTTATATATATATAATATATATATATGTACCGTTGGATATAACGATTATTATTATAAATAAAGAAATAAAGATTATTATTATAATTAATAATAATAATAAAAGTGACACGGTTATATCATTTTAACAAATTGAAAATTTTGATAAATAATGATATATGACATTTTATTTGCTTCTATTCACTGTTGGCAACAAAATGTAAATTAAAGAAAAACAGTCAAAGCACTCTAGAGTAGAAAAGTTCTCAATCTCAATCGCTAAAGGAAATATTTAAAATGCTTACGTTTTCTTTCTCCATAAAAATTTCTTTGGCTTTCTTCCATCTCGCTATCCCCTGCTTGTACTCGTTATACAACGTCTCGAGCCGTGTAGCCCTGTTGAACAGATCGTACCGAGCCGTCGCGTCGCTCGAATTCAAAAAATTCCTCGCCGTGTCCTGATTGAGGATCGAAACCGGATTATCGATCTGCACGTTCAGATTAACCAGAATATTCTCGACCTCCCTCGATTTCGTGTGAACGACCCTCCCCTGCAGCGTCTTCACCCTGTAGCTCGTCGCCCCGGAAGCGCTGATGGTCCTCTCGATCACGATCGCGTCCCCGTAGACCGACCTGTTGTAACCCATCGAGCTATCGTTTTTCAGCGTGATGGAGATCAGAGCTTGGTTGCAGCCGGTTTTTACGAATGCCTTCACGGAAGTGCCCCGGTTCGTTAAGGCCGCCTTTCCTCCGAGCCCGAGGATGAGCGCGGTGAGGATCGCGCTTTTTCCGCTGCCGTTTCTGCCCACGATGAAGTTCAGGTTGTTCTCGAAGGATACTTCCAGCAGGTCGTGGCACATGAAATTCCGGAGGACTATTTTGAGAATCGCTCCCACACGCTAAACAAAAAATTTATTATTATTATGTTGTATATATAACTCACCCAACACCCGAAAGGGTACAATGGGAATATTGATTATATATATAACCGCAGACAAAATATCTGTTTGTCTGTTATATAACCCTTCACCCTGTGGGTATAATGGATTATTCAATAAATATATTATACTGTTGCCCAATTTTATTTATTTAGTCTTATATAACATCGTTATATGTTCCTCTCTACTTCTTAGTGTGAGGTGCTGTTGCCCAATTTACATTTCTTTAAATTGGCTTGTGACGGCCGGAGTACAAGACGAAACAATATCCCACTTAATAAATTTACTTAAACCATAAAATACAGATAAATTTATTAAACTCAAAAATCAATATTAAAATATACAGAATGATAAATTCATGGAATCCCAAAACATAACAATTAATAAATTTAGTTAAACCATAAAATAAAGTTAAATTTATTAAACTCAAAAATCAAGAAGCAAGCATACGGCATAATAAATCCAAAAAACATAACAAATAATAATACAAGCGGATAAGGCTTACGCTCCTCAGACTTAGGACTTACGCTCCTGAGTCTGACCCAGCCGGAAGTGGGCCACGATGCCGGGTCCCGTCTGCTTAAATGGCCACTCCATCGCTCCCACTCTCGGTTGAGAGGAAGAAGCATGCGAGCTTGGTCGAACGGTCAGTCGTGGCAAGTGACGTTGATGGCTCTAGAACGAGGGGGGGTAGCTTCTCGTTTCAAGCTCGTGAGGAGTTATAAGCCACAATACAATATTTTTTTACTTAAATTTTCTGCTTTAAATTAATCAATCGGGTGTGATAATCTTCAGGTAAAGATGATCACACCGTTTCTGGCCACCTTATATATAAATATAATGAATGAAGGGAAAAACCAAGCAAATACGAAAAAAATTTCTTAAATCAAGAATTTTCCCATAACTTATTTATTTAAATAAATTTGCAAAGGAAAAAATGTTTCTTATATTCGTATCTATGATAAACTGTTTAATAAAGAATTTGTTTTGTTCATTAATATAAAAGGAAAATGTTTGAAACAGTTGAATAATGTGAAGTTGGCGTTTTCTACAAAGTTGGAAATTCATTTACTTCTCCATTAAAAATATCAATAAAGTTTCTTTTTTTTTTAAATCTGTTTCATTACTTTGTGATATATATTTAATTAATAACAAAGACAAAATAATTAAACACAACATCAATGTTTTTTTTTGTGTCGGTTTTTATCAATGGATATGTAATACATTTATATGTTCGGGCCGATTCACAGTTGCCTGGGAACGACAACGAAACAAAAACGATAAATCATAGAATTTGTGTTAATCCGTTCACAATCAGCCCTCCTTCTGACTGAGATATCCTTCAGTGCCTTTTTTCTGCATCGCCTCGAATATGTGTGAATTGTGAATCATCCATTACTCTATCTATGATATAGACCTGTTACTTTTTCTACTTCGCCTTGAATTTATATTGATGTAAACAAAACATTTACGCTATCCATCACTGTCTTTTTTCTATACCGTCTTGAATATATATGAATCAGCCCTTACTCTATCTGGGATATTCAACACTGTTATTTTTTCTACTTCGTCTTGAATTTATGTCGATATAAACAAAACATCTATGCTATCGATCAAAAAAATTCCATTTTGAATTGTCCAATAAGACAGCCCGTTCCACACAAATACCCACCTTATAACCATCCCAAATCAAGCTTTTCTCACACCCCCAAGAAATATATTTGCTGTGTTCCTATTCAAAGTTGCATTGTAAACAATCCACTTACCAGTTGGGAAATCGCGCTGTAATCAAAGTCATCCCCCTTTCTCCGCTTGTTGGTGTTGTCCAGCACCTGGGTGAGCGGCTGGCGGCGCTTCGACATTCCCGTTTCATTTAATTCGCCCCCGGAAATAATTAGCACTCTATCTAATCAGCATAACCTCATAAAACACAGTGAAATTGCGCCCAAAAAATTAGCCGCAAAAGCGCTAAACACAAACACATTTGCAGGGTTGCCAACATATTTTTTTTTATCGTATTACAGTGTTACCATAGATTTTATATTAAATTCATAGACATTGATTTCCTCTTAGAAATATATTTTTATCTAAACTTGTGTTTTTTTGAGATATTTGAATTTGATAAATGTAAAGAAATACATTCGTTACACTGCGAAGCAATAGTGAATACAACGTGCCTCTTTTTATATTTATAATCATAGATATTTAATACCTCTATAAATCTCTCTCTCTCTCTCTATATATATATATATATATATATTCAATGACTCTTTCTACCCATATGGGTGTAGGGTTTATGTTTATATTAAACTTGCGTTTATTTGAGTTACGTGAAGATGATAAATATAAAGGTATTCACTATTTTTTGACTCAGCGAAGAAATAAAGAATCCAACGTGTCTTTATTTATAAATGCATATATCTATGAACTAATGGATTTAAACTTGGTTTTTAAAAATAAATAATGAATCACATGATTATTCGGGGCTACCTTTTAAGGATAATGTTGAGTTTAAGGGGAATCGGTACAGCTCTTTGGTGTGTTTCTGGCTCAGTAGATGGCACCGCTTTATATGGGACTTATAATGTAAAAGTTTTTCCGTTATTTCTCGAAAACTGTAGTTTGTAGGGGAAAATAAAAATCACCATCGTGTTCAGCGAAGTTAGGAGCAGTACGCATGTGAAACCTTTTTTTCCTAAAATTAAGTATTTGTAAGAAAATAATTAAACAAAATATTTAAGGCTAACATTCCCGCCTGTGTTAAATAAAGACAAACGTGAAACGATACCAATACATTTTTGCGAGTGAAGAACTATCCTCTTTCTTCACTCGCAAAAATGTATTGGTTATCCTTATAATTGAATCGTCGTCGTAATTTTTCAACTTGTAATTTATCGCATTCCGTCGCCTCCGATTGGAGATTGACGCCTCGACATGCATTTCTAGTCCACGTGGACTCGTAAATACAGAATATAAACAAACAAACATAGAAAGAAATTAAATACGCTGATTTTGGAGCCGACAAAAAATCAATGAAAGCATCCAGCGGCATAACACTGATATTTATTTACCGATTTGAATGAATTAAAAAATAAAATCAATGTCGGTTTAACACTATAAAATAATAGTAATTATACATTTTTTCAAAATTAAGTTCACTGCCAAATAATAGTCATGTTTCATTTTTTAAGGGGAAACTCCATAACCGCGTTTATGAATGAAAAGTATTTCCAGCAGATCTTGGACAATGCAAATCGTATCAAAAAAAAAAATAATAATAATGCATTGATTTGACAACTCTCAAAGTTATATTTATACGCATTTTGCAATTAGTTAGTGACAAGTGTTATATTTAGCGTATTTGTATCTATTACGAATTGAATTTGATTGCAAAAAATATGGCCAAAAGGTACTCAGATTCAAAATACCCTAAAAAAGTTAACCGCAATCTGTATCTAGACCAAAACAACGTCTAAATGCTGGTCTATTACAATATTTGAATTCAAGGTAAGTAAATAAAATCAATTGCGTTAGAGGTTTTGGTTATTCACAAATAAAGTTTTACAAAATTAATTTTCGGGAGTTGTATGCTTTATTTTAGTAAATGTGCATTTAGAATTGAGTACTTTTTATACAGAGTGAGTCACCGAAGTGACTGCCTTCGATTTCTCCCTTGTAGAAATTCACTATTAATTTATTGATAAAATAAATAGAAAAGAGTATTTATTAACTTGGTCATGGTTATTTAAATAAATTAAATAAAATTGATTTGAAAATAATTAATTAATTATTTCCGCATTAGCGGCGGAATATTTGCCCGGGAAGTTGTTGTTTTAATTTGCATTTGTTTAACGTACTTACGTAACGTAAGTCAAAATGTTTCAGAGCTAAATGTGGAAATAATTTATTAATTATTTTTAAATCATTTTTATTTAATTTATTGATAAAACTTTTCTTGAGAATAGAGGGCGGAAATCATATCAACTATGTTATTTCAAATGGAACATCCTAAATATTATTTTTTATTCGTTTCCTCTTTAAATTATCTTAATATTAATATAACATTATTAGTAGTTTTGACTAACCGTTATTGCAGAAAAAAAATCTAAAAATTCCGACAGTTGCATAATAGTTGGTATACTATAAAATTATATTTTTTTGTGTGTTTTGAGATGGAGAAATTAAATTGTTTATATATACTAATATAATAATAACTTTAAATGTGAAATATTTGCATACACTGTGCAAATAAATAAAATAATTTCAAATATGTGACTTTTCAAACGGATATATTTATTTAAATGGCACCCTATACTTTTTTTTGAATTATCATAAAATGATCCAAATATTTCATTAAACATACTAGATGCCTATCTTCTATACTTATTGAAGTATTTCACATTTTGTAGTATTTATATGATATTTTAGCAATGAATTGAATAGTTGAACATGAAAAACAATAGAAACGAAAGTAACCATAAAAAATAAAGGAAATCGAAAACAAATGTCAAATAAATAGTATTTTCTATTTAAATTGGCGTTATTGAAAATCTAAATATGAGTACGAAATAGAGATTGATCTTATAAATGAGTTAAAATTTTAGTTTTAATAATAATAAAAAAAATGAGTTGAAAACAAGAGGACAGCATCTAAATTTTGGCGCAATCTGTAAAAGGCGACAGAAAACAAAATGGGCTCCTCTCATATACAGTTTACTTTATAAGGAGCCTTAAACAAATAAATGAAAAAAAAATGCCTTATAAAAGTATGAAGAAACGACCAAAAGTTCCGTAACACCGTACGGCATTTTTATCGATGAGACGTATGGTTTTTTGGGAGCATCTCCAGATGGACTCATGAAAATGGTCGCGGAATTATCGAGGTGAAGTGCCCAAAATCGATAGAAAAAATGACCATTAAACAAGCAGCAAACGAAAAAAAAACTTTCTTTTTGGATACAGATTTAAAATTAAAACGTAATCACAATTATTATTACCAAATTCAGGGCCAGATGCATATTGCAAAAGCCAACTTTTGTGATTTTGTCGTATGGACAAAACAAGATCTGTCAATTGAAAGAGTTGTCAGAGACGACAATTTTTGGAAAACAAAAATTATTGATAAATTAATATTTTTTTATAAAAATATTTTATTAAAAGAAATTATTGATCCACGGGTATGTAGGAATATGCCTATTAGAGAGTAATATTGAAACATGTGTGTGTATTTTCGCTTTATTTTAGATTATAAAGAACTTTAAACATTTTATCTGAAATAAAATTATATTTACGCTTTATTACTTACTTTTATTTATTTTATTTTTTTATTTGTCTGAAATAAAATTATATTTACACATTATATTAAAATGTAACGAATTTAATTTTACAAACATTTTGCCTGAAATGAAATTTCGTCACGAAATTATTTCTTGTAAGTATACCTGGTGTTCGATAAAAAAACGCCCAACGTCATAACCGATAAAATATTTATTAAGTGAACTATTGAACAAAAAAACCAAAGCCAATGGCCGTTCAAATACTAAGAAATGACATATGAATAGAACATAAATCACGTAGCGTGGCTCCTTTGTTGCCGAGGAATATGCGTTATTATTTAGGTATTTTTGAAATTTAACATATTGCAAAAAGTACTCCACGTGTATAGTGCTCCCGATTATCTGAAATCAATGCAATTTTTCTTTTTTTTTTGATACGATTTGCAGTGTCCGAGATCTGCTGGAAATACTTTTCATTCATAAACGCGGTTATGGAGTTTCCCCTTAAAAATTGAAAGATGACTATTATTTGGCAGTGAACTTAATTTTGAAAAAATGTATAATTACTATTATTTTATAGTATTTAAACCGACATTGATTTTATTTTTTAATTCATTCAAATCGGTAAATAAATATCAGCGTTATGCCGCTGGATGCTTTCATTGATTTTTTTGTCGGCTCCAAAATCAGCGTATTCAATTTCTTTCTATGTTTGTTTGTTTATATTCTGTATTTACGAGTCCACGTGGACTAGAAATGCATGTCGAGGCGTCAATCTCCAATCGGAGGCGACGGAGTGCGATAAATTACAAGTTGAAAAACTACGACGACGATTCAATTATTTATCCTCTTTCTTCACTCGCAAAAATGTATTGGTATCGTTTCACCTTTGTCTTTATTTAATACAGGCGGGAATGTTAGCCTTAAATATTTTGTTTAATTATTTTCTTACAAATACTTAATTTTAGGAAAAAAAGGTTTCACATGCGTACTGCTCCTAACTGCGCTGAACACGATGGTGATTTTCATTTTCCCCTACAAACTACAGTTTTCGAGAAATAACGGAAAAACTTTTACATTATAAGTCCCATATAAAGCGGTGCCATCTACTGAGCCAGAAACACACCAAAGAGCTGTACCGATTCCCCTTAACATATATGTTAATTTTAATCATCACAGTCTAAGCAACTTTTGTAAAAGATGTAGAAATACATAGAATGTGAAATTAATGAATAACGTACACATTAAACTTAACATTTTCTGTACGAAATAGTCTCGATTGTTTCACTATTTGTTTCTATTTAAAAAAAACTGACTAGTTTCGGACAGACAAACATTCTTAGTTATTATAGTATATTATATTAACATATATATATAGCAAAAGTGCTAAATAAATTCTCTTTATTATAGAATTACAGATAGAGGCATGTGCGTTTTATACCTAAATCTAATTATTGGGACACAAAGAGACAAATTCAGTGTACTAAAAAATGTTTCAGCAAATGTTTAAATAAACAGTTTATATCTATGAGTGTTGTTTGAAAAAGAATGATTAGAATTCTATATTTATTGATTTATTCTTGATTTTAAATTATCTATTTGAATACAATGCTGAAAATTATTCGATTTCATATATTTATGAATAATTTAAAGTAAAGAATAAATCAATTTTATTATTTATTTTTTGTATACACCATATGGTCGACAGAGCTCCAAAGCTAGGGCCAAAATACCTCGCAGAAGAAGAAGAAGTATTTTTTGTATACTTTAGTCATAGATGTTAATATATATATATATTACTTTGACTTTATAAATATAGTTATATATTTATATAGTCAAAGATATATTCATATATATTTATGACTTTAGTAGTAATAACAGCAATAATTTTTATTAAGCAATAGACTATACGACAACATAGAATAATTAGACATAGAAATAATTAATATTTGTGAAATTGCATTACAAATAATTGATAAGACAAACATTTTCTAACTATTTTTTGATAAAGTAGAAAAAGTTGCTGTTTTTTTACAATTAATAAACAATCGATTGATTGTATTATCTCAATTACCTCTCAACTGATATTTAGACACGATTTTTTATATAAAGTTCATAATAAAAGGTTTATTAACAAATTATGCAATTAATGATAAAGTTATCTGTTTATTCACAAGTGTTCTTTTCAATTTCGTAATAATAATGCGTTTGATGGATAACGCGTTTAACAATATTAGAATATTCATTAGGTACTGAAATTTAGGTCATAATAAAGGAAACACGATTTTGTACGCGTAAACAACTTGTTTTTTCACCTTATACAACAAAATTCATGCTTTAGTAAAATCATATGAACTATATAGATCAAAATATTATATAATAATTATATAAAATAATATTTTAGTCTATAGTAAAGTACAACAGGATTTTCTGCAGTAAGATGAAGACAAAATATAAACTAACGTTTACGTTATTGTAATTTTTTCATTCAATACAACAAAATCTATACTTTAGTAAAGTATAGAATGTTTTTTCCCACTCAAAAAAGCTAAAATATAATGTAATTTTTAACTTTAAATGAAACTATTAAGTTTTTGATTTTCACTTCAATTTATTGCTTGCGACAATTATTTCACTACAGAGTAGCTTCTTCAGGCAAAGAAATATAATGAAGAAGCTACTGTATTGCGAAACAATTGTCACGAACAATAAATTAAGGTCAAATAGTTTCATTTTAAGTTATCATGGATTTTCAAACAATTAATGCCTTCACAATCAACAAAAGTATTTTTTGTTTTCTCTCAATACAACAAAATTCATACTTTATTAGAATACGACAAGATTTTTTAATAGAAAGACGAAATATATACTAATGCTCAATTTATTGCATTTATTAAAAAGTAAATATCTATATATTTGCAAATCTAGTTACTTTTCTATTAAAAAGCATTTTATAGATATTCACATTTCAAAATGTTGGACTTATCTGAAGTTAGCGTTTTCTGCCATAGATATAGATTACCATAGATAACTATTCAAATTCATATTCAACTCAAAAAGATTAAAATTTTTTTTTTGATCAATTTTTTTGTTTTCGCTTCATATTTGCTAAATTGTTGCGTCCACTGGTCAATATTTTAAGTACAAATACTTGTTTCATGCTTTCCATTTTGTTTTTTAAATTTATTAAAATTCACTCATAAGAAATAAAAACCATCTTAACTAAAATTAATTTTACAATATAAATCCGTATAATAATTATAACGTAATAGTAAAGCTACATTATATATACATCTATGTTGTCTACTAAGTCCCAAAATTAGTTACATTCTATTACAAATCTTTTTGATTACTTCGCGATATTTATTTAATTAATAACACCTGTAATATAATTAAACACTTTGTGGGTATCACATAATTTTTAATTATATTACCTGTATTTACATATTTTAGGCAGTAATCATCTATGTTCTTGCAAATCTAGGTACCATTCTATTAAAATCTGTTTCATTATTTTGTGATACATATTTAATTAATAACAATAATTGAACACTTAATATAACACAATTAATTATTTTTTTAATGTTCTATTAATTTTTTTCTTTTTGTTATAAATACAGAGTTTTCGAAGCGTTGAATTAATGTGAAGTTAGCGCTGTCAATTTGTTTGCACATCTAGTTTGGTTCTCTATGGAAATAACCTCAAAATAAAAACAACACAAACATAACCTAGAAAAACAAATCGTTGGTTTGAAAATTCAAATTAATTATTGGAATATTGATTATTAAAAGGGCAATCATGTTTAGATAGTGCTTTTATAGCATATAGATCTTTAATGTTTAAAATGTAAGTATGATTTTTATATTAAACAAAAAATATGGTGTTTTTTTTTAGTTTAAATAATTGAAAAATATATATCGAAAGAAAAATACATACAGTGGTCATGTTCAGCAGACGCCGCCAGTTCTACTGGTGGAACTAACTAAACATTTAAATTTGGCAACTGATGAACAGTTAGCAGGGCATCCGTAAGCGGGCACGCTAGGTGTGCTGCACTCAGGCCGCAGGCTCAGGGAATAAATGTTTGTAACAATACTTTCTTTTTAGGTGTTGTAAAATCAATTTTGAACGCGGGCGCTGTGGCGGCTAGCGGTGGCCCTGACAGTTAACTGTAGAATATAATCGGAATGACTCTGCAAGGGAAATATTAAGTTTTACGTGTTTATTAATTTTTATCATCACAGTCAATGTAGCTTATATAATATATATATATATATATATTCATAGAATGTGAAATTAAATGATAACACACAATTTAAACTTAACATTTCCTATACGGAATTGCTCCGAATATAATTTATATGTACCCTACACCCATGTGGTTAGAAAGGGGTCATTGAATATATATATATATATATATATATATATATATATATAATTTATATGTTCAGTGAAATATCAGAAGTTTATAGGCTGATTTTTATTGCTCGTGAAAGGAGTGGGAATGAAAACTGAAACGGGTTGTATACGGACTCTATAAGGCCCCTTCCTGGGGGATTGTGAATACACAGAAGTCCTATAATTCATTTGTCCTGTCTCCATTTCCGGGGCAATTGTGAATCAGGCCTTTAACAAATAATAACTGAGTTGTTACAACCGGTTAATTCTACTGAGTCAAATAACTGATTGGCTGCGTTTAACAGACGCCACCACTGGTCTCATTGGAGAGGCTAAATGATTATAAAAACTCAGATTATAAACTTTAGAAAACGAACTGATTGTATAAGTTATGTTGTATTCTACAGCTTTTTGCCATTATCAGAAGAAAATGGCTAAATTTAAACATTTGGTTAGCTTCGGTAGATTCTACTGAATGCGACTATTAATTACCTGAAATAATAATTGCAATGTATGACGTTTATAAGGATAATGTTTAATACGTTTAATAGTGGCTGTAATATTTTTTATGATCTCAATAAAGAAATTTGTGTCTATGAAAATTAAACGGAGTAATTAATTTGATGTTAGAAATTAATCTTATTTTGCAGGTGAATAAATTGGTTTATAAAGTTGTGATAATTTGAGTTTGGATATAAGATGCTGCCAATAATAAGGCAATTGGAGGAGAAAAATGTGGCCAATGAGATCGACTTACTGTTATGGAGTGATCGAATGGATTTGGTCGCCTTCTCTAATGTAAAAGGTAAATAATAAAATCGAAAAAAGCATACGAGAATTCTCATAGCAAGGCAAGGATAAACAAACATAATATCCACTTAACCACTCCTCATGCGCGAATCTTGAAAGTTGACCATTTCTTCACTAGAATGGCATATTAGTGCAGATCATTATTTTTCATACCCCTACATTTTATTTGTTAATTATGCAATTTAGAAAATACAGTGATAGAAAACTAATTTTCAATACTAAATTAAACTGAGCCTTTTACTTCACTTAGTTTTTCATGTTTACAATAAAGATGATATATATATATATATATACATATATATCATCTTTATTGTGGTATTTACATATACATATATTATACAATACATTTAATATAAACTTATAAATGATTGACCTTAGGTCTTTCAGCCAGTATATAGATATATTTTATGACTTATTGTAACTTATTAATTTAAAATTAAATGAATATAAAAAAATAAAACATTGCAGGTGCTCCTTATAATCATTTGAAATACAGTAAGGCATCATTTTTTTTCCATATATGAAATGTTGACTGTTAAAATGGGTTTGAAATTTATGGACGGTATCCATTCCTCTTAACTAGTCTTTGATTCCTATTTAGGTGAAGTTGCTTTACATCGGCTAACATGGACGAGAGCTTGGAGCATGACTCCATCCAAAGATGGAGATACGGTAAATGCCATGGCTTGGAGGCCGGATGGCGAGGTCCTGGCAGTTGGATACAAATCAGGTGAATAATTTATAAAGTAAAAAATATTATTTTTTTGTAAATTTAGGGTAGATTCACAATCGCCTGTGAATGAGAACAGAACGGAAATGGGAATGATAAATCATAGGATTTACATATTGTACATCAAGTAAGTTAATATTTATAATTCCTATTTAGTATCAATTATACAGGGTGAGTTCACTTTAAAAAACTTACAACATCAAAAAAATACAAAACAAATTTATCGAAACAAACCAAATATGGAAATGAATTAATGTATGTTTAGAGTAAACAACTGCAATTGTTTTACTTTTGTCTTTTTCATGGCTAACTATTTTTTGGTGTATGGTAAAATTAAAAACGACTGTAACTTATTTTATTTAAAAATAACTATGGCATATGTTATATCGGATTAAAGGGAAAAAAATAGCCCTTTTAATAAAGTCATAGCCAACTATTGTTTCCATTTAAAAAAGGTAAGTTTGTGTCATATCTCCCAAAATATGAGCGAAATTTTTTTTTGATTCTTTATTATTAATCTGTGTAAAATTTTCTACAACTTTATCCTTTACAGTTTTTTTCTATCTATGATAATAATAGAGATATATTGATTTAAAAAAATTGACACATTTTACTTTTTTCAAAATATATAGTTACCCTTGACTTTTTCAAATATTTTGAAAGTGTCATTTTACTCGTCTTATAAAACTATACTTCTTTCCCCATTTAACCGTTTTTCTATCTCTTATTGTTTCCGAGATCCCCATAGAGAACATTGAAAAAAACTCACCCTGTATTTTTAAACTGTGAGGCTTGTTTATTCAATTGTGGCATTTTTATACTTTCCATTTAGGGATAAAATTATTGATTTTTATTTTATTTGAGAAATAAAAATAACCTTTATTTGGCATAAAAATTAAAACAAAACACTACAATACATTTCCTTGATATAAAACAAAATTAAACTGACAATGAAAATATTTAAATGTTACAACCCATTGAGCAAAACGGACATCATAATGTTGCTCGAATGTTACATTAACGTTTAATGTTGTTTTTAATGTTGATGCAATGTTATTTGTGAACATTTTGTTGAGTGGGAATAATATAAAAATTACACCCGACACTTGAAAGGGTATAAGGGTTATATGTTAATATATATACAGAGATGTTTTTTTAACAGTATACATATCCCCTATGTATACATGTAAAATACCCAAGTCAAACGCATTAATGTATGTGTTTAGTTGCCTATAATACGCAACCCGAACGATCGATTCCTTCAACTAGGATAATTCAAAAAACAATTAAACAATTTTCTATTTCTGTTTGTGACAATATCGAAATGCACGATCGTTTGAGTTACTGTCTTGCACTTATTCTTATTATTTATTTCCAGTTTATTGTTCTTCACTGTTGCTTTTCTTTCAAATTGTCTTAATAAAATCTCTTTTTTACCTGTAATTTCTCCGTAATAATAAGTATTTTTGGTAAAAAAAGGAAATAGTTTGTGACGGTAACGCATGCAGTGTTAGTCATGATTTATTTCGTTGCGTTTTTCAATAGAATAAAGAGAAAGTAACATATAACCTTCCAAAGAAAATGTTTTAGTTTAATTATTTTTAGAATTATCCTAACTGGGGTATTCGGAAACTTTGGATTCATTGAAATGTCTTATCCTCCTCTAGTTCTGTTGGAATTGTAATACACGCTTGAAATTCGACTTTTTCTTCATTTGTATACATTTTCGATTAAATATTTCACACATTTTGAAGTTTAGCGTTTGACGTTTAGTTGTGTGTTATAGGCAACCAAACATACACATATCAATGCGTTTGACTTGGTTTTTTTGCAGGTATACAGTTCGTCTAATGTATACTGATAAAAAAACCTCTCTGTATATACCGGGTTATTCACGCTATACGAAACGGCCAAAGTACACCACTTTTTAAAATTTTAATTTGAGGGCTGTATAGCGGTCTATAAGGACTACTTTCTAAAATTATTTTCATATTATACAGGGTGTCCCATATACCATAAAAGTATTCACTAGAAATTTCCCGTCCATAACCTAAATACTTCTCAAATAATTAAAATTTGAAAATTAGGTTAGATTTTAAGAAAATTGCAATTATTTCAAAAACCGTCAGGTTTAGGTACTAATAACCTTAATGAAAACGATAGATATTTTGAACATAGAATCTAAAAATTTAATAATATATAGGGTGTTCCATTTAAAAAAATCACAACTTTGATATTTTTATGGTATTTGGGACACCCTGTACAATATGAAAATAATTTTAGAAAGTAGTCCTTATAGGCCCCTAAACACCCCTGAAATCAAAATTTTAAAAAGTGCTGTACTTTGACCGCAATACTCCGTTTCGTATAGCGTTAATAACCCATATATAATATAAAAATTTTAAAAAGTCAAATGTAATAATGATCAATAATTTTACCATTTAAAATAGAGAAAACACTACTAAGATTTTATCAATTTGTAAGATCTACTCAAAGCTTAAGTCTACAATTGAAAAAATGAACCTAAATCTATAAAACTGTTAATTAAATTAATTAAACATTTTTATTTCATCAACAAAACAAGTTTGCCTTCCTTTATTTTGATACAGATTCTCTATCTCTACCTTGTAGACCTAAATTGTTGACGATGCCACTTATACGTTAGGCAAAGCACCATCTTTACCAAATAAAGGGTGTCTCAAAATGATCTGACATTTTTAATTGCACGCCATATTTTTTTGTGGCGAATATAGTGTTATAAACATTCATTTTCTTGAGTATTGCTGATATAAAATTCCATTATATTATCAATAACATTATTTAATAAATAATCATCAGCTTAATTATATTTAATATTCAATCAAATACTATTGATTTTCAACATTTTCAATAACAAGTTTGCAGAAGATAAGTAATGGAATTTTAAGCATCAGTGGAAAGTTATTTTCTCGTTATCAGCATTACTCAACGCCTAAACAAATATGTTTGATTCCAAAAGGGCGCGCGACGCGCACTGTCTTTGGAAAATAGATAAACAAAAATTGCGCGCGTCTCCTCCCCACTTAAGAGAATCAATAATTTCATAGGTTAATTTAAGTTTTTAGTTTTAAAAGAAAAACCAGATCTGATTCGGCATTGAGGCCAATCAGACACGCGAATTTCTATATTTTTAAGTTACTATAAACTGGGGAAAAAATAATAAATTTGTTTTAATTTAAAGGAAAGGTTTTTAATATTCCTCAATTACCCGCAATGTGTTAGAACTCTTGACACGCAAAGAGCGATAACAATAGAGTACTAATCTTTGACGACTGACATCAGGAAGTATTGAGGTTTAGTCGTGATTAAAAATAGACGATCAAGCAATGCCTAGAAATTGTTAAAATTCATTACAGAAAAAGTGAAAATTTTGCAGATACTGTTCGAAACGTCTTTTGGTCATCATAACGCACCATCACAAAACACTGTGGGGCATTTAATAAAAAAAAAGAGGTTAATGGTCGATTGAAAACATAGCCGCAGTGAGTGCGAGTGTTAACGAAAATCCTTCCACCATCGTGTTCAGCAAGTGAACGTTTCAAAATACTCTGTGCAGCGAATTTTTATTAAAGATCTTTATTCGCGTGCTTATAAGATTCAATTGACATAAAACCTGCAACCAGAAGACCATGCGCAGCGGTGTATATTCGCCAATTGGATAGTGGACCATCAATGGTGGTGATTTTCAAAGAAAATCGTCTTCATGAGGCGCATTTTGAACTTAATGGCTATGTGAATAAACAAAACTGTCGAATTTGGGGGACCGAAAATCCACAAGTGATCCAACAGCTTTCCATGCATCCACTACAAGTCACAGTTTGGTGCGGATTTTTGGTTGAAGGAGTGATTGGGCCGTACTTTTTCCGGAATGCTGCAGGAAATGCGGTTACCGTCAATGGTCGTGACATAATAACTAACTTTTTATAAAATGAATTGAATGGCATGGACTTAAAAGACATATTCTTTCAACAAGATGGTGTAACTTGCCACACTGTGAACAAAGTAATGTAGTTATTGCAGATAAAGTTCCATTATTATGTTATTTCACGCCGCGACGATGTGAATTGGCCACCAAGATCGTGTGACTTAACGCCATTAGACTTCTTTGTTTGGGTTTTTCTGAAAGGAAAAGTTTATCCACAGGCCATTCGAGAGCTCAAGGAAAACATTAGACGCACAAGGATCGGTGTTAGGTCTGCTACTATTTCAAATTATCTCAAATATTCCTTACCTTTGGCATTCAGACATTTTATCCAAAGAAGTTCTGACTCACTCGGGTATGCCACAAGGATTGGTGTTAGGTTCCATGCTGAACTATAAATATTCCTTACACATGGCAATGAGATATACAGGGTGTCCCATTTTAATCTTTCAGGTGGAATATATCGAACCAAGTGCGCCCAATCGAAATAGTTGTCTAATGCAAAGTTTAGTGGTTTGTAGGGGGACATTAGATTCTGTTATCAATTTCACCCCTCACCCCCCAGGGGGGTGAATAACAGGGGTAACTTCTGAATCTTAAATTGAAACCCCCATTTTTTATTGCAAATTCGGAAAGTGTGAAAAAAACTATGTAGGTTTTACTCAGAAACTTTTTTGTATGGGCAACAGGTGGCGCTGTAATCGTCAATATTAGATTATTTTACACTTAATCTAGAATTGATATAAAAATGCCACCTAATGATTACAAAATAATCAGATTCCAGACATAAGCGCCCTTTGACACCTTGATGCATTGCTGTACCTCCCCCTCCCCTCAACCTTCTCCATCACCAAGATTCATTAGGGCAATTTTAAGTCTAATTAATACCTTGGAATTACTTCAAACTGTCACATTGTATTGACAAAAAAGATAACTTCGAATGTGACGACTAGAAATCGGGGGGAGAGGGGGGGGGGGGTCTTACAACGCATGTCCATTTAGAAACATTTTTATTTTTGTCAGTCAGCCTTTGACGTTTTGAAGTCGCACTTCTTAGCGAAAATGTCAGATTACTTGCCAGATGAAATTGTTGATATGATTATGTGTGTCGCGTTCGCAAGGCAGCCTTCCTGCGCTTTTGGATGACATTCTGTACGCCACAAGGTTAACGATGTGGTTTCAGCAAGATGGTGCACCTCCGCATTTTGCACGAATTGTGCGGAATCATTTGGACGCCGCATATCCACAAAAGTAGATTGGTCGCGGGGGGCCTGCGCAATGGCCACCTAGATCGCTGGATCTAACCTCTCCAGACTTTTTCCTCTGGGAATGTGGTCACATTGAACACCTCCTAAAATGATCTTCTTACTCAACGAAATTTTTACCTAAAACTGACCGTACAAAAAACAATAATAATTTTGACATCTTTCTCTTTGAACTGCACAGTTTCATTTCGAATTTCTATTACCGTTGTACCTTTACAGACGTCAAAGTGGTGGTGGTGGAGTGGTGGTGGTAAGTAGATTGGCTTTTTCAATTCAATTTGTTTAAACTTTTTCTCTGTAATCATTAGGTGGCATTTTTACATAAATTCTAGATTAAGTGTAAAATAATCTAATATTGACGATTACAGCGCCACCTGTTGCCCCTAGAAAAAAGTTTCTAAGTAAAACCTACATAGTTTTTTTCACACTTTCCGAATTTTCAATAAAAAATGGGGGTTCCTATTTAAGAATCAGAAGTTACCCCTGCTATTCACCCCCCTGGGGGGTGAGGGGTGAAATTGATAACAGAATCTAATGTCCCCCTACAAACCACTAAACTTTGCATTAGAGAACTTTTTCGATTGAGCGCACTTGTCTCGATATATTCCACCTGAAAGATTAAAATGGGACAGCCTGTATTACCCAAAGAATTTCTGATTCACTCTGGTGTGCCATACAGGTCGGTATTAGGTCCACTGCTTTTTATAATTTCCGCAGTTTAAATATTCCTTACTCTCGTGCGATTTGACGCCATTAGACTTCTTTGTTTGGGTTTTTCTAAAAGGAAAAGTTTATCCACAGGCCATTCGAGAGCTTACGGAAAACATTAGACGCACCATTAATGAAATTAGTCCGTAATTATGCCAAAATGTCATTAAAAATGTTTGTCGAAAGAATGACTGTTTGCAAACAAGTTCGAAACGCCCATTTATCGGAAATAGTGTTCCACACATAACCCCCATGTTTGTACCTTATATTAAAATAAAAACGTTTGCATTTTTGTAATAAATAATATTTTTGATTAATAAACTAAAATGTCAGGTCATTTTGAGACACCCTTTACAAATATCTATACGGGTAAACCTTGACACGACGATCTCAAGTGCCAAGTATAGCAAGAGATTACCTAACTTATAAGTGGCATCGTCAACAATTCGAGTGTACAAAATAGTTGATCGAGAATCTTTGTATCAAAATGAAGGAAGGCAAACTTATCCTATTTATTAAATAATAATGTTTAATTAGTGCAATGTGCAATCTTTTCAATTATAAACATAATTAGTTAATAATTTAAACAACTCTTCTATTATTGCAATAAAATTACATTTACCTCTGTTTATTTTTATTTATTTATTTGAATTGCTTTATTTTTATTACTTTTAAAAAAATATTTTTATTAAATTATTTTATTCAATTATATTTATTAAACAAAAATATTACTGAAATTAATTTCATTGATGAACATTTTAAGGAGAGCTGTTGTTGCTGAATGTCGAGAACAAGGAGAGACTGCATGGTATCATGATCGGCGGAAATATTTCCGCATTAATCTGGATACAAGAAAAAGTGGAGAGTAAAAGGGAGAAGAACTTGCTGTCCGAAGATGACGAGAGTAGAAAAAAGTATTACACACGGCACGTGGTTAGTGAAGCGAACATACATTTATCAACCTTGAAGTGTGAAGATATATTTTTCCACCATCCATAAAAATAATTAATCTAATTATATCGAGTTCAGAGAAATGAACTTAGAATTATGCAAAAAAATGCAATTAGATATGTTTAAATGTATATTGCATTTTGAATGAAAACAACTTATTAGGGTGTAATCAACTGGAAAGGCATATCACTAGGGGGTGTTTTAAGGGCTTCGCTCTTTTGAAGCGAATGCGAAAGAAAAATTAAGTTGAGGAAAAATTGGTTCGCCGTGATCACCTTCTAGTTCGTTACAGTCACTAGAGTAATAAAATAAGTTGTCAAGATTAAAATAATGTATTTGAAACAAACAAAAAAAAATTAATGACAATTAGACATTAAGAAGAATAACAACAATATGACAACCCAAGAGAAATTAAAATATATATATATATATATATACATATATTATTTATATATATATACAGGGTGTCCCATTTTAATCTTTCAGGTGGAATGTATCGAGACAATTGCGCCCAATCGAAAAAGTTGTCTAATGCAAAGTTTAGTGGTTTGCAGGGGGACAGTAGATTCTGTTATCAATTTCACCCCTCACCCCCCAGGGGGGTGAATAACAGGGGTAACTTATGAATCTTAAATGGGAACCCCCATTTTTTATTGCAAATTCGGAAAGTGTGAAAAAAACTATGTAGGTTTTACTCAGAAACTTTTTTTGTATGAGCAACAGGTGGCGCTGTAATCGTCAATATTACATTATTTTACACTTAATCTAGAATTGATATAAAAATGCCACCCAATGATTACAAAATAATCAGATTCCAGACATAAGCGCCCTTTGACACCTTGATGCATTTCTGTACATCCCCCCTCCCCAACCTTCATTAGGGCAATTTTAAGTTTAATTAATACCTTGAAATTACTTCAAACTGCCACATTGTATTGACAAAAAAGATAACTTCGAATGTAACGACTAGAAATTGGGGGGAGAGAGGGGTGGGCTTACAACGCATGTCCATTTAGAAACATTTTTATTTTTGTCAGTCAGCCTTTGACGTTTTGAAGTCGCACTTCTTAGCGAAAATGTCAGATTACTTGCCAGATGAAATTGTTGATATGATTATGTGTGTCGCGTTCGCAAGGCTTGCAAGGCGGCCTTCCTGCGCTTTTGGATGACATTCCGTACGCCACAAGGTTAACGATGCGGTTTTAGCAAGATGGTGCACCTCCGCATTTTGCCCGAATTGTGCGGAATCATTTGGACGCCGCATATCCACAAAAGTAGATTGGTCGCGGGGGGCCTGCGCAATGGCCACCTAGATCGCCGGACCTAACGTCTCCAGACTTTTTCCTCTGGGGATATGGTCACATTGAACACCTCCTAAAATGATCTTCTTACTCAACGAAAATTTTACCTAAAACTGACCGTACAAAAAACAATAATAATTTTGACATCTTTCTCTTTGAACTGCACAATTTCATTTCGAATTTCTATTACCGTTGTACCTTTACAGACGTCAAAGTGGTGGTGGTGGAGTGGTGGTGGTAAGTAGATTGGCTTTTTCAATTCAATTTGTTTAAACTTGTTCTCTGTAATCATTAGGTGGCATTTTTACATCAATTCTAGATTAAGTGTAAAATAATCTAATATTGACGATTACAGCGCCACCTGTTGCCCATACAAAAAAAGTTTCTGAGTAAAACCTACATAGTTTTTTTCACACTTTCCGAATTTTCAATAAAAAATGGGGGTTCCCATTTAAGATTCAGAAGTTACCCCTGTTATTCACCCCCCTGGGGGGTGAGGGGTGAAATTGATAACAGAATCTTTTTGTACCCATATGGGTGTAGGGTTAAAATAATAATAATAATAAAAAGATATAAGTGGTACCAAAGTAGCAGCGTCGTAGATAGAACGGGTTCAACTGTCTTCTGATTCAAGGTGGTTAAGTATTTATAAAAAATCCTAACCGTTTCCCCTTCCACCGTTTCCACAGTAAAACTTATTCCATCGTGTTGACCTGGCGGAGGACTTTAGCAAACAAGCAGATTATAATAATTTTCATACTGTTGAGTTGTCTTGAAAGACGATGTCGTTTGTAAGGTGATGCGTTGTAACGACTTTCGGACTGGATTGTTCGAAGATATACAAATTTTTAACACTTTGAACAACCAACCCATAATCATTGCACATTATCATAAATCTTAGAAAAGATGATTGAACAACAAATTAATCATTATCTGCATGTTAGTTCTCTACACAATCAGGATTTAGGAAAAAATGTAGAGTACTTATGAATACTGTAGATCATATAGTAATATCACAAGACAAGGGCTACGTACAGGGCTTATTCCATTAGATTTTTCCAAAGACTTTGATACATTAAGTGCAACATTTTATTGGCAATTTTATATCATATTGAATTCGACTCTATTTCAACAACAAATGAAAATAAACTTCATTGTGGTACTTAATATTGTTACGAAATCGGGTTTAATCAGACTCGGAAATAAGTAACACAATGCCTATTTATTTACAATACACTTACTTAACAAATTTATTTACATCTCACTGTCACTATTTATTTGTGACGAGATGTTGAGCACTCGGACGTTCGTGATAGACTGACTGACAGCAGCGCCATTGACGCACGCTTATATAGCATGCTTGTTTCTCGAACTTTCCGGAACTTTCAATGACGCCGCGTTTACCGTCGCGCGCTCTGTCGAACATTCCAGAGTGATATTTCCAGTTTCTTCTTTCACTTTCGTTACAATATATTCGTCTTAGAGATATTTTATTCAAAGAAGTTTTAGTGTGCTGCAAAGATCGGTGTTAGGTCCACTACTATTTCTTATATACACATCTCAAATATTCCTTACTCATGTCTCATTGAGATATTTTATTCAAAGAAGTCCTGATTTGCTCTGGTGTACCGCAAGGATCTGTGTTAGGTTCACTACTATTTCAAATTATCTCAAATATTCCTTACCTTTGGCATTGACATATTTTATCCAAAGAAGTTATGATTGACTCTGTGTGCCACAAGGATCAGTGTTAGGTTCACTACGATTTCAAATTATCTCAAATATTCCTTACCTTTGGCATTCAGATATTTTATCCAAAGAAGTTCTGACTCACTCGGGTATGCCACAAGGATCACACCGAGCCTTGTGGCATAGGTTCCATGCTGAACTACAAATATTCCTTACACATGGCAATGAGATATTTTACCCAAAGGATTTCTGATTCACTCTGATGTGCCATACAGATCGGTGTTAGGTCCACTGCTTTTTATAATTTCCGCAGTTTAAATACTCCTTACCCTGGGCTTAGAGATATACCATTTATTCACCGATGATACTCAACTACTTTACTCCTTCCCAGAAATTGATGTTTTAAATATAATCAATAAAATCAGTTTGGATTTAAATAACAGCGCTCAGAAATGTAAAGAACATTCATTCTTTATAAGTAATAGTAAAACAGAAGTAGTTAAAGAAATTAAACGTGCGTGAAATGAACGAATCCGAAGTCAAAATCTGTAGGAAACTTACCGTTTGGTCACAATTCGCATTGAAAGTCCCAATTTTGAGGTTATAATTGATCCTATTTCCGACTAAATAAGCACATTGCGAGTATAAATCGTACACATGATGAAATAATCTTCTAATTTATGACGAAAGTTAACAAATTTGTTGCGATTTTTTCATTTATTCGGCCAAAATCACGATTTTAATTTTATACAGAAAATTACGTTTATATGAAAAAAATCAATATGTATTTTAGATCCATTTGTAAATAACAGATATTTTAATTTACGATATCAAGCATAGATGGCGTCACCGCTGCACTAAACCGAATGTATTTTGTACAATGTAATAAAAAATAATAGAGAATTATTCATCGACTATTATAAATAATACATACACATTTAATAATGATTTTTTTAATGAAAATATTGGATAGATTGGTACAACTTACGATCTTTTGCACGTTTTGTCAGAATACTTTCCAAACATGTTTGCACACTCACCTAACCTAAATTAACCCAAACTAACCTAAACTAACCTAACCCAAACTAAACTAACCTAACTTAACCTAACCTAAACTAACCCAATCTAAACTAACCTAACCTAACCCAAACTAAACTAACCTAAATTAACATAACCTAAACTAGCCTCAAAACATGTTTCCAACTTAAATTGATGTATTTGAATTAAACGGAACATTACTATTACAACATTCAATCCAAACGTAATGAAATTATTCATTCTGGGGAAATTTAAAATAAGCTATTTTAACCCCCATCACTTTCGAATATTGATGATTAATTTTGCAAAGAGCAACAGCACAAGTTGATGATATCTAAAAATTAATGAAACTATTGAATGTATTATTTTCTGATAGAAAGGCAATAAAACCATTTTTATTTAATTTATATCCATACAACGTTTTTCACATATTTCGCTAAAAATCATTGGTGAAAAGTAAATCATTTTAGCATTAAATTATAAAGCGTTTTTTGGATTTATTTTACTTTAATTCTTGAAACACTGAATTAATCTAATTGTTGTAAACTCATAAAAAAAATAATTATTTGTATAATATCATTAACTTCACTTACCTTCATAATAAGATTATTTCTAGTTTAATAAAATTTTCAAAACTCACTACAAAAACCTAGAAACTATCACGAAATTCAAGAATACAAATAATAACACTATAAACAGACGCTAAACATAACCAACAAATTGAATAAGAGCGGGAAGCTATGACGTCAGCGGTGTCCATCGTGCTTTTTTTCATTGGAGACTGAATAACATTACGAGCCGAGCGATAGGCCTACCTTTATAAATATATACTCGACCTATCTTAGTATGAATGGTGTGATTGTCCCCCAATTTGAATTTTAAAATGTTATTGGTTTAAATTGCTACAATATACCGATGCCTATGTGAGTGTGGAACAAATAATCGTTATTTTTTTTAATTCGTTTCGTGATTCGCATTTACATCTTATCACAATTCCAGGATTTTTCGGACTATTTCCTCCCCGACTTACCGACGCAGAACGCCTACTCATCAGGCAACATGTCCGACCCGAATAACGCCAACATGGATTTCTTCCGCGAACAAAAAGAGCTCAACCTCCTCCTGGTCGGCACATCCGACGGCCTCTTGCACTTCTACGTCTTCGGCATCTTCTTACTAGCATCGGTCAACCTTTCCGCAATCCTAGAAACCGAGTGCTCCGTCCTGAACATCAACACCCTGGAAGACCTCAGCAGGACGTACGTGACAGTCAAAGAAAAACGCGAGGGGACTTCGAAAGTCCTAATCCTCAACACGGACATACTGAGGACGCACCGCTTGGAAATATTCAACGTCGCTATTAAATACCAGCGAATCCAATCGGTGGTCAGCTATTTGCAGAACAGCATTGCGAATATTAAAGAATCGTGGGAGACGATTCTGCTGGAGATGGACTCGAAGCTGTCGAAGTACGCGTCGAAAGTTCCCCCGGGGACGCTTTCTGTTGATTTTCTGGATTTGCTCATGTTCGGGACGGCTACTGATGAAATGCAGGAGTTTCTACTGCATGATTTGACCAAGAAGGGGTTGGAGAAGTTCGGGCAGACCATCGAGATGAGCTACGCGAATATTCAGAAGTTGCTTTTGAAGAATATCACGAAAGTCGGGCAGGATGTTACGTTTCATTTGGCTGAATTAAGGGGAATGGCGAGGTTTACTTATAGGTATAAAGTGAGTATAATTTATTTATAGGTCAAGCACCGCAAACACAAAAATTGCGTAAGTCATAAAAATTTCACTCCCCTGATTTATTGAATTATTGTATCCTGAACCTTATGCGATAATATTTTAATCATCCATCTTTCTTTCTTTCTTTCTTTCTTAATCTTATCCTCTTTTACCCGTATTGGGTGGGTGTCGAGGTTAATCATCCATCTTACTATGGTAAAATTCAAGGATTACATATTTGGAAATATATAATCCTTGGGACGGGTGTGATATTAGCAATAGATTTCAGCAATAGATTTAGAAAAATTAATATTAATACATTTCTTACAAACAAATGTTTTATTGACGCTAAAAATTATAATATTGTCTTCTAAGAGAGGGTATATATCATTTAAAAATAAAATTTTCAAAATTCAAAGTTTTTCAACCCCTTGAAACACTCTAAACGAAATCTCGAAAAGGTATTTTTTTATATTTTTAAATTATACCCTATTTAGTTCTTAAAGCCACTACCTAACATATAAAAAAATAAAATTTGGATAACTCGTGAAGTTTTTGATTTGAATGATGGATTAAATAGATGAACGTAAGTACTATTCAATGCCTATTTATTTAATGTTGTAATAATAATATTAAATCCAAAATAAAGTTATTACTTACTGAATTTGCTTCTGATTACATTGGATACGTTAATAACTTCCTTAAGCAGGATTTCAAGAAAACCGATGCAAAAATTTAACATAGAAGTTTTAAACTTATTAGCTCCTCCAACAAATGATGAAAAACATCTTGACCAGTTAGGATCGCAATTTGAAATTTCAAGTTCCTCTAACTACAGTGGCAGTGATGGCAGTGACAGTGAATTTAGCGATAATTAAGTTACCATTAATATTTTTTTTTACTACATATATTTTCTTAGATTACCTACTATCTATTACTTCGTTATTATTATAAAAAAATAAAACGTAATTTTTATTAATAACGTATTTTTAGCCTCTAAAACATTGGTCCTTTATATGTTACACATTAAAATATATATTTAAAATTATCAGCATTACAGTATTAATAAGACCAGAAAGTTTTTTTTTATTTTCTAATAATCTAATTTGTTGTACCCCTAATAACTCATCTCTTTTTGAAGTATACATTATTTAACAATATTTTCTGCAATAAAAGCCTATTTGAAGATAAATTGCCAAATTTCAGAATTTTGGCCAGGTTTTCCGGTATTCTGTCCCACTGTGCAGTGGTGAGATCTAAAAAACTTTTAGTCACAATCAAAACTTATTAAGGGCAAAAATTATAAAAAGGAATATCCCAAATCTTTTGGAAAATTCGTGTAAAGTGAGAAATTACAAAATTCATTGTAATATTTATTTAGAATATGACTTATTTAGTTATATGCATAGGGGAAAGTACTATGAAAATGTTTTCTGCTTGATTGCCGTTCAAGTTGAGCAACTGTCAACAACTACCATATTTTTGTTCCTTGTTGTAACCTCAAATGGAAATTACATTTTAATGAATATTTTAATTGTAAATCAAAATATTATTGAAAAAGGGGAAGAAATCAAGATAATAGTTATAAGATATAATAAAAATTATTTCAAAATAAATATTTTCAAATACATTTTTTTCTAAAAACATCGTTTATGATTTTCAATTCTTTAATAATTTCACTATAATTGTTTGCTGTAGCTTCTTCAGGTGAAAAATTTAAATACAAACATTTCTATATAAAACATCTACTTATATACATGTTTTATTAATTTTTATGAAGGGATGGCACGACTTGTGTTTTTTTATTTATATCTAGATTTTCCAAAATATTTAGTTTTATTTCTTTGTTGGCACTTTATATTGTTCGTTGAATATAAAGTGTCTCCATATTGCCTTACACTTTACACTGTTTACATTGCTTGTTTTTGAATATATGTTTAAAATTAGGGTTGCAAACCATACCTTTTAATCAGTCTGTGAGCTGGTTCGTCAGTGGTTTAGTTGCAAAAATGGTAAATGTAACCGAATCATTTGTGGAACATTTGTCAAACAAAAATAAGTACCACTGAATCGGTCTCTTTTGGAACAATAACAAATTGAACCATAAAAATTGGTCCGATCCACGGATCATAAACCGATTTTGTTTTGTTTATTTAATCGGTTGAGGAATGTCTAGCGCGTCTCTCGAGTGCCTTAGCCGCGGGTATTCCACACGCAATCTCTTGCCATAGGTGGCGCTTGGATATTTCTATTTGGTCCGGGACAGGTATCCAGCCTGCCGGGGCTTCATGAACCGGTCCACGTTTGTTTCATATTATGTAACGTTCCCTTTTCAACGTTTTTCAACATTTGCCGGCCCTTCGTCGCTTGACTCAGTAGAAGACATTTTTAAACACTTTCCAAACGGGCCCAAAATTCAAACTGAATCTATCAGGAATACGCTTCATCGAACGACCAATCGCAAGCGTCTATGGAAGTGCGCACGTGGCTATCACGCGGTCGGGTTTGTTTATGTCCACTACCTCTTGAAAATGAATAGACTATACAGCCTCACAATATTCGTCATTGACCAGTGTGCTTTTTTTACATAAAAAAAAACAGATAAAATCAAAACTGTTTGGATAACTAAAAACATTTTATTTTGTAAAAATGGTAATATATGACGAATGTTTTATGATATTAATTATTTTAAAAATAACTTAATACTAACAATCTAATTTATTTTTTCCAAATTGCCTGATATTTTGCGGAAAATGGTTTATATTTGTTCCAATCGACTACAATTCTACGCGGCATGCACACCTTAGACAACAAAATAAGGTATTTTTTTAAAATATGAAAAAAAAAAAAAAAAAGAAATCCTTTTGAAGATATAGTAATTCAAAACTTTTGAAGGGAGTGCCATTAGGGGTTGAAGATGTCCACGTAATACATTTTTTTTATATATTTAGGTAGTGCCTTTAGAAACAAAATAATGTATAATTTAAAAATATAAAAAAATATCTTTTCGAGATATTTTAATTTGAAAATTTATCAAGGGGGTGCGATTAGGGGATGAAGATGTCCGAGTTATCCAAATTTTATTTTTTTGTATGTTAGGTAGTGGCTTTAAGAACTAAATAGGGTATAATTTAAAAATATAAAAAATACCTTTTGGAGATACACATTTTTTAATACTTAATTTCGTTTAGAGTGTTTCAAGGGGTCGAAAAACTTTGAATTTTGAAAATTATATTTTTAAGTGATATATATTAGAAGACAATATTATAATTTTCAGCGTCAATAAAACATTTGTTTGTAAGAAATTTATTAATATTAAATTTTTGAAATCTATTGCTAACTTCACACCCGTATCCTTGGGCAGAATTATGTATATTAATACTATTATAGGCCGTTCACGATAAGTTTATAGTAAGTTCATACTGTGAAAAATTGCTCATAGAAATGAAGATGGAGAGAACGAGATCCATATATTTGATGGGAAACAAGCGCAACGCCATGCAGTGCTCAAGTAGAGAACTATTTCCTAAGTGATAAAAACATTATTTTTGAAAGAAATGAACATATGTGCTTATTCTTACTTCCTTTAAAATATTTCTATTTCCTTCCGAATCACCTTGTATTTCATTAGATTTTAGGTTTAAACGAAGATTTAACGACCGACGCGATTTCCGCAAACGCGTCCTTCCTTATAAAAAGTGGAGAAATGCAGCAAATCATCAACAACTCCATGCTGAACTACAAGGCGTTCTTCCGCTGGCTCTACAACGCCATCGTCCATCTCATGTACGAGAACGTCCCGCCAGAGATCCCCAAGATGACGCAACAGGACCTCTCCTACATAGCCGACTTCCTGCGCAACTTCGACGAGATTAGCGACCAGAACAACACGACGATCGGCGGTAATGAGAAGCCGGGTTTTATAATGGAGCGACTGGGCCAGTATCTGAAGGACGCCCCGCTGACCATCAAGCCCAACATGGAGATGAACGAGTGGAGCCGGTTTTTGGAAGAGCACCCGTGCATCGGGGATTCGGGCCTCGTGGCGAAGCACTGCAGGGATTTGTCCTTGGTGCAGCAGTTCAGGATGCTCGAGGAGAAGCTGGAGATGATCTTCAAGGAGACCCTGCTCAATTTTGAGTTGGTTGATTCGGTTGTTTGTCTTAAATCACAGAGTAAGCTAAAAAGCACAGTTTTTCAACCCAACGTCGTTAAAATATATCTTATTACCAGATTGTCTGGAGTAGATTTGTGGGAAGCGGGAATAGCATTTAATATATTGAGAATGTGATCATGCAACGTCACCAGGATAGGGTTAATAACATACATTTTATGTACATATATGAATGCATATACGAGCTACATCACGAAATCAAGCTTCTAGACTGCTGCGGGACGCACGTTTTGATTCCATAGCAGGTTATCTGGCGTCCTACCAGATAATCTGATAATAAGATATACTTCAGCGACATTGATTACAATTAGCTTTATATCAATTTTTGAATACTCTTTATCTTTCCAACAAAACTATCATCCAATAAAGTATTTGCACTTTAGGCAGGGAGTACCGGGTGTCCGAATAATAAAGGTCACCGGCTATATCTCATGAACTAACCGCCCTAGAGCTTTCAAATAAAAAAATATTAATAAAATAGGTCATGAGAAAATGCTGGAAATAATTTTCAAGTTCGTAAGTTGTCCGGTAGGGGGCGCAATGAATACTAAAAAAATAATACTATGATTATCTCAAAAATTGTTCAAATAAAGGTATCCTAAATCAATATTCATTGAAATCGTGATGAGTTTATGAATAAAAAATGTTAGTAACTTTTTAACCTGACTCTAGAAATAAAGGGTGGGGGAAGGTTCGAATTTGTAATGAGCAAATGTCAAATAACTCTTTTGTTTTTATGCGATTTTAATGATTTTTGTGTCATATGAAACAACATACCCTGCTTAATAAAATTCATTAGAAAAATAGAAAAGTTACGTTCTTTTGCCGCCGATAGGTGGCGCTAAGTTAAAAAGTAGATAATTTTCCCATTTTACTCAAAAAATTCAAATGTCCTATCAAAAAATATAAATAAAATAATATTTTTAATAAAAATTACTAATGTTATTTGAAGGAAGGTTTTGTGTTCAATGAAATTTATGACAAAAATTAATAATCAGCGAAAATAGCAAAATATAATTACATTTCTTAACAATTTAAGAATAGCTTTTGATTAGAATTCGTAATCCGATAGTAGTATTTTATTCTTAGCGGTTTTGCAGGCATTTTGTTAATATTTATGAAGAATTTCAAACAAAAGTTTTAGATATTTATTGTAAAATAATATTGTAACCTAAAACCAATAGTTTTTTTTCAATTTTGAAATAATAGCATATGAAATAAATTGAGATACGATTAAATCTTTCGTCGTTGAGGGAACGGTTTGACATTCTATTTTTTGCATTTGAATACAAATATAAACATATTTATTTAAGATATATCACTTACAAAGAAAATATCTTTCCAGAACTAATAACCAAAGATTTAACATAAGGCATTTATTTTAAATTGAATGATAATAAAAGATCACGTTGCTATAGTAAATAATAACATAACATGAAACACCTGCCAATACGGTTTGTTTATCTAACCGTGCTTTTTGTTGTTTACCATTATTAAATATTAAGCAATGAGAATTTCCAACAAAGAAATGTATTATATGTTAGCTGTTTATTTTGAATGTCATCGGAATGAAACTATCGCAGCAAGAATTTACGCAATGAGATATCCTGAGAACAGACGGTACGACAGAAGAACTTTTTCCCGATTGGCGAGACGCTTAAGAGAGAGTAGCAACGTTAACTTTCCAGTTACAAAAAGGCATGGACGGGGACGTTCTGAAGAAAATATTATTAAGGCTGGCGTTTACTAGAAAAGGAATGATGCGATGACAGAGATAGTTGCCAATCGCCAAGGAGGTGATGGCCTCTCGATTTTAATAGCGAACTATTTGACAAATATGTAGAACACTGCAGTTTGGTTTCCTTATCTATGTGTGTGTCTGTGTATTCGACAACCGACGCTGACGCGATCGATTTTTTTATTAATGAATATGTTATTTATTATTTAGACAGTGTATAAATATATTTGATGGATTTTGTCGTATCATCGAAAGAATTACTCAATGCATACTATTATATTTTTATTCTCATTTTTAAGAAAAAAATCATTTTCACTGTAAGTTTGGATTCTTCGTGTGATGTTATTAAAAAAAAGCGGTAAAAAGTCGTTATACTTATACCTAACTGTTTTTATTAATATTTGAATATTCATAAAAATTACCTTTTATGCAGAATTGTTCCTCAAATTATATTTCGCGAGATAAAATGCATTTTGAAATAATAAAAATAGTAAGATAATATATACATCAAATTAAAGGTGTAATTTAGTGAAATAAAATGGATAAAATTATGTATACAGGGTGGGCCACTAATAACGGCCATTAAAAGTTTACGGGGTTCTTGACTGATTATATCGGAAATGGCTACCAACTTTGTTATTTTAAATAGAACACTACATATTATTATTTTTTGGATTCCCCATTTAATTGTCCATCCACTTATAAGAATTTATATCCACATAATTGTTACAGTTTTTGAGTTAAAAATTTATTTTTCGAATATTAACACCAAATAGACCTTTCGAAAAATGTCTATAAATTCTAGTAGAAACAAAATTCACTAATGAACGGCATCTTCAGTTTTTACTAATAGATCCCTCTAGTATTAAAAAAACATTTGTCAATTTTGACAATAGGTATTTCCATAAGATCCATATTTCAGTGCCCAATTAAAAACAGCATAATTCATTTTTTTAAATGGAATGCTCAATATTTTATCTCACAGATCGATTAGCAAATTAATTTGCAACATAAAATATTATATATCTATATATCCAGAGCAAGTAGTTTTTGAGTTATTTCTAAATTTCTTTCCTCACATTTTTTTTCATAATTGAGTAATTCCTGTTCTATTTACGCGTGCATCAATATTCTTTAAGAAAGATGTGGAAATCTAGCAGGCCAATTCTACAGACCTAAATTTCGAATCGATCTATCTTTATCGTTTTTAATGCTAATATGAATCGATAGAGAATTTGATTGCATAAAAATCTACAGAGGTTCCACTAAAAAAAACAGTTGAAACCTTACAAAGTTATGATATTTTTTTATAGATAAATTGGTTTATTAAAAGAATATTAAAATAACACTCTTAATGGCGAATAACATTCCGTCGAAATAAAACGCAGCATTTCTTTTTGTTTTAAATTTTCCTATGTTACATTATATAGAATATGAAAAAGAAAATATGATTTGCGCTTTACTCACTCATTTATCTTGAAGGAATTTTCTTATTTTCCCTCATTAACCATTTGTTTTAGTATTGTCAGTTCTTGGATTATACTTTTTTGGGATAGACAAATATTTTAAATAGAAGTGTAGAACTTGAATAACTAAATATTTTTGTATAGCATTATCAAACGTCCTATTCTCTTTTAAATTTCTTTAAAAAATGGTGATGTGTCCGTCGTGGTACTTTCCCCGGTGAATTCGGTCAAATAAGTTTCTGATTGAAAATTTAATAGGAAATCAAAAATGATTAATTGAAAAAATGGATTGTTGTCTTTTAAAGTTAAAGGCGAGTACTTGGAAGGATATTATAATTTAGTGTGATATTTATTACCTTACAATGGATTAAAGACATTTCTCTACACCCTTTTTCTTTTCAAACTGGAGGCGTTTGTGAATGATATGTTGAATATGAGGGAACTTTGACGTTTTATTTGTCATTAAAATAACTATTTCAATAATTAATATCTCCACAGCCAACACAAAGAAGATTATAAAATAATTGTTTATTTCTAAGGGAATTTATTAGGTAGATGAAATTCTTCCGCTTATAAAATGAAAACTGAAAGTCCTACAATAAAAGTTTGGTAACAAAAATTACTTATTTTTTAAGATCCTCAACTTTAATTTGAAACATTTTTCTATCCGAAATAAAAATGAACCTTCCCTGGCCGGGATTCCATTTTATTTTAAATTGTAATTATAAAAAAATTGACATCAATGTTAATAATCATATGTCATAAGTATGCCAAAATTTAAAATTCTCTTTATTTGGGATGAATAACCCCAACTATTATTCTACACATAGTGTAGAACTAAATACATTTTTGGAAAGTATAATTTCTGCTTACATTACAATCATTCTATAATTTTTTGTATCCGTAAATATAATAAAATAAAAGTGAAATTAAAAATGGCCTATCGGGAAATATGAAGGCAAACATTTATATATATTTTGTGAAATATGACGAAAACTGCTACCACCATAACAAGTGTTTGGTTTGAAATGTATACTTCAAAAATAAAAAGAAAGAAATAGAACATATAGATCAAAAGAACCTATGAAACAGTAAGTGAAGTAACACTTGATACAATTTAATAATTTTTAATAATAATTTTAATTTTACAATTATATTGATCTATTTTAGATCATTAGCCTTTTATTACAATCCTAAGGCTCAAATAAAATTATTCGAAAACATTACATTTTTTATAAAATAAAAAAGAAATTCATAATAATAATTTTTCACCGTGCAAACATTGGCAAAAAAAGATTCATTCATATTTGTATGCTGCTTATTTAAAATGTTTATTATTTTAGAATGGCATGTGCATCGTCGGTGTTTTAAAAACGCGACGCGCAGAGATAACTATAAAAGATATTTTTGTCTTTCTCATATTCATTGAATGTGAAACAGCAATAACCATACATACACAACAATATCAAGAAGAGGGGAGAAACATCTATTGAGTATCTCTTGAAAATTAATTAAAAATCTTTGTGTTTTTCCACAGTATTAATTATTTAAATTATTACTCATAACATTAATTCTATAAATAATTTAAAGGTGATAAACACAAATAACATTTATTAAAATATAGTACACTATTTCCCGCTATCTATATGAGACTTAATGAACTAATATTTTTCTAGTCAAATGCAGAAAACTATATGCAACTTGCCGGTTTTATTTAATATGGCCGAATTTCACGGGAATTGATGATATTTTGGGAACGACCTTCCTCAGTAAACAGCATTGTTTTCTAACGAAACAATGTATTGAACGATAACTACATTCAATGTAGATTATTACGACATATTTCATTTTCTTTCAAAAAATATATTAATAAGTAAAAATATAGCACATTCTTTGCATAAAATGTGCTAACTTTGGACGTAATTTTCTTCTAAACTATTAATCAGATTAATTTTTAAATAAATCGTTCGAAATCTGTGGAGTTTTAGGATTATTTTGATATATAATATGATGAAATTCATTATTCAGGGTTTGTTTGTTGTAGGAATTCAATTGGTACAAAATCGCTTCATTTTACATACGATAAACGCCAGCCTTAATATTCTGGCATATATTGGAATATATCCACATATTGGTATTCGGAAAATTTCATTAGATTTGGGCATTTCCAAATCAACAATATATACTATTTTAAAAGAACACAGGTTTGTAAAAACACATTTAATTTTTGTATTGAAAAAACTCATATAAAAATTGAATTAAGAAGTATATTTCAATATAAGATTTTATTTCATATAATAATTGTTTATATTCCCTATCATTATTTAATTACGTTATTATTTTAGAATGTATCCTTATCATATTGTTCTCCACCAAGAATTAATTGATTCAGATTTCAACAACAGGCTAAATTATTGCTATTGGTTCCTAAATATGTTAAAAGAAGATCCCCAATTCATTTCAAATATTTTGTGGACCGACGAGGCAACGTTTACCAGTGTTGGTAATGTAAACAGACACAACATGCATTACTGGGCCCCAACAAATCCTTACTGGATGCGAGAGATTCAATATCAAGGTCCGTGGTCAGTTAATGTTTGGTGCGGTATTGCAGCGGGGAAAATCATAGGACCATTTATATTTGATGAACCTCTTAATGGAAACACCTATTTATATTTTTTTACAAAATTATTTACCTGTGTTGCTAGAAGATGTTCCCCTCCTTAGCCATGTCAAAATGTATTTTCAACACGATGGGTGCCCTGCTCATTTTTCTATAAACGTGCAAAATTATTTGGATAGAAACTTCCCGGATAGATGGATTGGTACGGGAAGTTTATTTCCCTGGCCAGCACGCTCTCCCGACTTGACTATTTTAGATTTTATTTATGGGGCCGTTTAAAGGATGTTGTATATCAAAACAGGCCCACCACGAGGGAAGATATGATATTAAGGATAAGAAATGCGATAAATAGTATATCTATAGAACAAAAAGTACGCGATTGTATTAAATATGACGGTGGACACTTCGAACAACTTGAAAGACATTAGTCATTCGATTGTTTAATTTTGTTATAAATTGTATTAAAAACAAAAAAGTGCCTTCAAATGATAGTTGTAATTTATAATTCGAAATATTCGAATTTGCGGCTTTCACTGAATTCCTTATTTATTCAACCTCTTTTTAATTAAGATAAGAAAAATACGTCATTACATTTGAATTTTTTGAGTAAATGGGAAAATTATCTACTTTTTAACTTAGCGCCACCTATCAGCGGCAAAAGAACGTAACTTTTCTATTTTTCTAATGAATTTTATTAAGCAGAGTATGTTGTTTCATATGACACAAAAATCATTAAAATCGCATAAAAAACAAAAGAGTTATTTGACATTTGCTCATTACAAATTCGAACCTTCCCCCACCCTTTATTTCTAGAGTAAGGTTAAAAAGTTACTAACATGTTTTATTCATAAACGCATCACGATTTCAATGAATATTGCTTTAGGATACCTTTATTTGAACATTTTTTGAGATAATCATAGTTTAAATTTTTACTATTCATTGCGCCCCCTACCGGACTACTTACGAACTTGAAAATTATTTCCAGCATTTTCTCATGACCTGTTTTATTAACATTTTTTTTATTTGAAAGCTTAATTCCTGAGATATAGCCGGTGACCTTTCTTATTCGGACACCCGGTACAAAATAAAATAATTTCCAGGAATCTCTTCTTTTAAATTTTATATTGTTGTTTTTCATTAATATTACGATTTTTTTGTAATAGCAAAATAGCGCACAAAGCTAATAATTCTAAAACGAGCAAAAGTGTACATAAAACGATTTCCTGTCGCTGTTACATTGTTATGAATGAATCTACTGATGTAGTAAAAAAAACACACAATAATTAATCGCTGCAGATATTTTGTGAATTTTCATTAATTTCCAGCTGACTCATTACAATAGGTTTGTCCCAGTGGCGGCTGCTGCAGGGAGGGCAACGGGGCATTGTCCTCCCGTGAGAAACCGTGACCTGTGACAAATTTCTTTTAACAGATAAATTATTATAAATACCTAACTTGATAACAAATAGTATGCTTTCGAAACACGGGCTCCGGGGTATCTCGCATATTGCCCTTAATCTGCACGTCTACGTCGCAATCGAGCGATGGAAACTTGTGGGGGTAGATCGCGGCTCTACGCTAGCAACGGGACATTCTCTGGTTTATCCCGGGCTCAGTGTGAAGTAGGCATGAAATAGTCGTCGCAAATGCAATTATGAATTCCGTTACTAACGTACTCCAACTGATAAAAAATAACACACTGAATCACGCATTCCCCAGACCTCCTGGTGCCCTCCCGTCCCAAAAAATCACGGACCGCCACTGGTTTGTCCGTTCTTCACTGAAAGTTTGTGACATTTAGTTCATCTAAAGAATATTGAGTTGTTTTTGTTGTTGTAGATAAACCCAGAATGTCCAGCATAAACACATCAACCTCCAGCATGCTGTACGCGTTCCTCCCCGAAGAAACCCCGCCTCCCGGCTTCTACTTCTTCGAGTGTACCCCCTCTGCAACGAAATCCTGTTACGTCAACTTCAACATCCCCAACAAGAACATCATCGACGCGAAATTCTACACGCAGAACTACCTAACTCTTCTGCTGGAAGACCGCGCGCAAAACGGCAACGCCGCGTTGTTGCAGTTGGGCGTCGCCCGCATGCGCGACCTTGCGCAACCCATCAACGCCAGCGTGCCTCTAAGCGGACAACAGATGGAGCGGATGGACGCTGTCGGGGATGGGTGTCAGGGTGCGGGGAAGAGTATTGGCATGCGTGCGTGTTCTTTTGCCGTTTCTGGTTGTAGGAAAGTTTCCGTGGTGCTTTCTGAGAATAAGAAGAAAGTGATGTTGTTCGAAATGGAAGGGGAAGATGAGGAAGATGATGATACTGATATGTTTAATAGTACGATTAAGGATAGTGATGTAAGCGTGCAAGAAAATAGTGATGCTGAATAAATAATAGAATTAATTAATACTTTATTTAATCCCAGCTACAAAAATGCAAGAAGAAGAATAATATTAACAATAACTTCTTATGTTTTCATAGGTTTGTGGCTCCAGCTTTTTAGATCTCTTGAACAGTAGTAGCTTTATTTCGTTATGCAACAGGATGGCATATGTTTAAAGAATGAAATTAACACAAGTACAATCATATAGACAATCACAATTATAAAAGGTGTGCCAGAATAAACCGTCATTTATTTTTTTTATAAATAAGCCGCATTCTTTTCGAAATGTGTGGAAACTTTTATTGAAGTGTGAAGTAAAGACATGGAGGTTAATTATGAAATAGGATATCGGCCAAATAGCCGCCTCGGCTCTGCGTGCACACACGGGCTCTTAATGAAATTAATGACACTTTCGTATAATTGCGGCTCCATTGCTGCTTGGATTTCCTCTTTCAGTTCCGCAATCGTTCGAGGCTTATTGGCGTAGACCTTCCCTTTGAGGAAACCCCAAAGAAAGAAGTCCAAGGGTGTCAAATCGCATGAACGGGGCGGCCAATGCACATCACCTCGGTGCGAAATAACTTTTCCTTCGAATCTGGCGTGCAATAACTCCATTGTTTCGTTGGCTGTGTGACAAGTGGCACCGTCCTGTTGGAACCACATATCTTCGAGATACATATTATCAATTTCGGGCCAAAAGAAGTTGGTTAACATGTCGTGATATCTCACCCCATTGACAGTGACGGCGGTTCCAGCCTCATTTTGAAAGAAAAATGGCCCAATAACACCTGCAGACCAAAATCCATACCAAACAGTGCACCGTTGTGGATGCATTGGAAAGTCTTGGACTGCCCTGGGATTTTCCAAGCCCCAAATACGGCAGATCTGCTTGTTGACATACCCATTCAGATGGAAATGGGCTTCGTCGGAGAAGATGATTTTCTTTCTAAAATAGTGGTCGACTTGATGATGTTTCAACACCCAATCTGAGAACGTACGACGCTGTGCATGGTCTGCCGGCTCAAGTGCTTGGGTCAACTTAATCTTGTATGCGTGCAGATAAAGATCTTTGGCTAAAATGCGCCGCATGGAGCTTCTGGAGACAACTTCTTGAGCACGATGACGAATTGAGGTTGATGGATCGTCATCGACGCTGGTCGCTACCAAGACTACATTTTCGTTCGAACGGGCGGAACGCGGACGGCCAGGTTTCTTCATGTTCATAACTGAACCCGTGGAATCGAATTTATGGATAAAACCGACCAGAGTGCTACGGGATGGTGCGTTATGATGACCGAGAAGTGTGCGAGTTTTACGGACCGTCTCTGCAAAATTTTCACCAGTTTTATAATGAATTTTCACAACTTCAATGCATTGCTCGACCGTGAATCTATCCATGACTGATAACATTAAAGTCTACCAGTGACAGTTGTAAAAGAATTAGCACTCTACGATTGTTACCAAAAAATTAATGCCCGATTCAAAATGAATTTAATCTAGGACACCCTTTACATTAATATTACAGGGTTTACAATAAGAGCGGAACGATGTTGACAGATTGTAGCGGCCATGTTGTTTTGGCGCTAAGTTGCAGAGCAGCACGTCCAAGTGATACAACTCTATTATCAAAAAGATTGTTCATTAGTGCAAGCATTGCGCGCAACGCGCCCATTTTTCGGCAGATGCGATGGCCTCACTCTAGATCGTTCCACAGAGCGCGCGACGGTAAACGCGGCGTCATCGAAAGTTCCGGAAAGTTCGAGAAACAAGCACGCTATATAAGAGTGGCGCTGCAGTCAGTCAGTATATCAAGAACGTCCGAGTAATCAACATCTCGTTGCAAATAAATAGTGACAATATGATGTAAATAAATGTGTTAAGTGTACTCTAAATAAATAAATAAACATTGTGTTACTTATTTCCGAGTCTGATTAAACCAGATTTCGTAACAATATAAATCAGAGATTTGCACCGACTGCACAGGATATTTTCTATAACACTAGCGCCCCTTTAAGAAAGAAGGTATCCAATTATTATTAAATCTGTTTTAATTGAAGTCCTGATTTTTTCCGCCGCGAATTTAAATCGAGCTCGTAACTTTTAAACAACGTTCCGTTTCACACAAACCGATTCATTTCATTATTCACGAGAGCCCCGTCGTTTGTAATGAACCGCTTAAAATTTAACACAAATGCCCTCATAAATTTTAATATTAATTGTGTCATAAATATCTAACTAAATATATCGACGAGTCGGGGGAACGGGGACGAGTATTCCGAGGGGATATTTGTAACCAACCGACACGCAAAAAAAAACAGCCTCGTTAATCATTTATATGATGGTGGAATAAACGGGCCGCGTGGCAATTCCTAACTTTGGAAACTTCGCTATTTTTTCTTGTCTCTCCGAGGTGAGACTGTTAACGCTCCGCGCGGAGTAAATCATCGCGCGAAAATTTTAATATACCGCCACCCCCGGAGCGCTTGATATTTATGGATCTTTGAAATTATTAGGCTTTTTTTCGTTCGTTTTCTTGAGAAAGACAAAGAGCGGCGATGATTTCTCGTTTGTGAAACCGGTGCGTTGTCTAAATGCCCTTTTATTATTGTTGACTAAAGCTCAGGATGAATATTTTATTTTAAACTGAAATAGGAAGAAAATAACGTTTTATTATTACTAAACAAGCCATACAAAAATTTACATCACAAAAAAATCATGCAATTACAACAATAAAACTTCGATCATTCCCTTTTTCAAACTGCAAAAATGACTTACATTTTGTATGATAAGCGTGGATGGGATGCTTATTGCGGTGATTTCATAAAGTCGGGGTTGACAAAAGTAACACTTTATTTACAAAAATACACGTTTAGGTACCGTGGTACCAAGTCAACATTTACAATCGATTTTATGATCTTATCGGTCTCGGGGTACGACTCACCCCTGGAACCAAACTAGTGCGAGGGCGGTGTGCTAACACTGTTTTTTTGACAAATATCTATTGATAATTATTTAAATAAAAATGGTGATGTGTCCATCATGGTACTTTCACCGGTGAATTCGGTAAAATACGTTTTTGAATGAACATTTAATAAGAAAGGAAACAATATTAATTGAAAAAATGGATTGTTCTTTTTACTTTCCCCGGACCCCTGTCCAAGGGAAAGTATTGTGATCGTAAAAATTTTCGAACCGCCAATTTCAACAAATATACACGTTTTGAGGTCCCCTGAGGTTTTCATTTTATAAGCATTTATCTGATAAGTTCCTTTAGAGTTTTTAATTATTGAAATAATTATTTTAATGACACATAAAACGTCAAAGTGCCGTCAAATTCAACTTATCATTCGCAAACGCCTCCAGTTTGCAAAAATGAAGAAGAGTGTGGAGGAATGATTTTAACCTATTGTAAGGTAAGAAATAACACACTTAATTACAATATTCTTCTAAATACTCGGCTTTAACTTTAAAAGATAACAATCACTTTTTTCTATTAATCATTTTGCTTTCCTATTAAATTTTCTATCAGAAACTTATTTGACCGTATTCACCGGGGAAAGTGCCATGATGGACACATCACCATTTTTTAAAGCATTTTGACGTTTGATTTGACATAAAAATAATAATTTAAATAATTAAAGTCTCCACAACCAACATAAAGAAGATTATAAAAATAATTGTTTATTTCTAATGGAATTTATCAAGTAGATGAAATTATTTCGCTTATAAAATAAAAACTAAAGATCCTACAATAAAACTTTTCTAACAAAAATTATTTATTTTTTAAGATCTACAATTTTTATTTGAAACATTTTTCTATCCGAATTAAAAAATAGTGATGTGTCCATCATGGCACTTTCCCCGGTGAATACGGTCAAATAAGTATCTGATTGAAAATTTAATAGGAAAGCAAAATGATCAAAACACGATTTTTAGTTTTTTTTTTATAATAATTTCTAAACTGCTCAGAATTTTGAAAAATTCTCAACATAATCTAAACCAGCATACAAAACTGCACAACATTGCTCATTTAACCAGATCTCTAACTTTAAGAATAAGAAAGATACCCATGCAATCCTACTCTAGTTAGGACACTGTATACAGAGTGAGTTATTTCGATGTTCTCTATGGGGATATCGGAAACTATAAGAGATAGAAAAACGGTTAAATGGGGAAAGAAGTGTAGTTTTATAAAACGAATCAAATGACACTTTCAAAATATTTGAAAAAGTTAAGGGTAACTAGATATTTTGAAAAAAGTAAAATGTGTCAATTTTTTGAAATCAATATATCTCTATTATTATCATAGATAGAAAAAAACTGTGAAGGACAAAGTTGTAGAAAATTTTACACAGATTAATAACAAAAAATAAAAAAAAAATTGCACGCATATTTTGGGAGATATGACACAAACTTACCTTTTTTTAAATGGAAACAATAGTTGGCTATGACTTTATTAAAAGTTAGTTATTTTTAAAATAAAATAAGTTACAGTCGTTTTTAATTTTACCATACACCAAAAAATAGTGTAACGTACACGTTTCGCTATCTTTTGTTTTTCAATTAAAATATATAATAGTTAGTAGTGTTAGTTGAAAAATTAAGAATAAGTCAAATTAAATTAGAAAACCAGTTTTTAATGTAGGCAACCCAAAAATCATATTATAATTATATCTTCCAATATTGTGATGCCATATAATAATAGGAATCGTGCGGTGAAATCCAACAGTCTTGCCAGTCTTCTCAGTTGCATAATAGGGCGAGATTTGGAATGTTCAACGGTTCCCTAGAAATGTAAACATTGCAGCGTTATTAGGTAAAATAGACGAAATGGAAGACTTAATCTGATAATAGAAGCGATTATGAATTGTATAGTAATTTCTAATTTAAAGAGATTAGTAAGAAAACACACTTTACTAAAATCTAACCTCTAAAGGAAGTCGTTGGTACTCAAGGACGCTTGAGTATATGTATAAAGGATAGATGGAATAGAAAATTTGAGAGTGGGAGGAATTTAATGGAGATCTCATGACGTCACAGTAATTTACTGCGTACGCGTTAAATATGATTAAAATAGCTATCGAATTATAAATTAAACGATATCGAAACGGAGTTTTCTCTCTATCAACCGTTGTTTGGAATCGCTCCATCTTCGTTTTGAGTTGCTATCGACTAAACCAAAATACGGCCTTAAGTTATATTAATATAATTAATTTTCGTTTTATTTTATTAAATTTATTACTAAAATAAAAATACTAATATTAATTAAATTGTTTAATATTTGTATCGTAATAAAATTATAATAAACAATAACCTCAAAAGTCGATATTTAAGTTGTATTTATTACGTACAAATAAAAGTGTACTAGTAAATTAAAGATTGAGTCTACTTCCTTCATAAAATTTATTGATTGCAAATGTATATGTCAGTCACGATGTGACTATTCGAATGCTTAAAAAAATGTATTATTTTTTTTATAATAATACAGTGTAGTAATGAATTTAGTTATTACCATTTTTACTCAGTTACAATAGTATGGATTACCTCTTCGCATTTGTTTGTGTAAAAACCTAAAGAGTGCAACATTTTAAAAGAGTGTGGATCAACGTAATAAAATAATACAAAAATATGTATTGTCCCGCAGACAAACAAATTAATGTATTACGCCCGGTGATAACAATTTTCAAATGTACTTTTCGCATGGTCGCTGAAAGACCAAAGTATAACTAAATAATGAAATTATGAATGGGCATAAACAAAGAAGTAGAAAGCACGCACTGTGATAATAGGTTATGTTTGTTTTCACCGGTGTACGCGCGAAAATATTCGAATTCGTCTACGTCACGAGGTCTGAATGACCGAAGGGAGGTGAGAAGCAAGGGGGGCGTTGAAACTATGTGAGGCGCTAGTTCAGCATACCTTTACTCGATCTACCTTGGTTGGTACTTACATTATTGTTGTTGTTTCTGGGTTATTTTCCGAGTCACCTAAATATATATTTTTTCTATGGAAATGTCGAGTCTATTTCACAATCCACTTAACACTACCTTGTGTTTGTTAATTTTCCAGCCACTAGCTGTCAAATGTTTGTTGTTATTGTCAATAGATCGAAGATGCCAATCGATTTATTAGTCCAAGTGGGGGGGCGTCCGATTCGATTAATCTTGGTATTAATCCTTCGAATTTTTAATCTGGGTGGAGCGATTTGGAAAATTTATAATCTGCAAGCATCTGTGTGATCGATTTAGCAAAACCCAAAATAATAATTTTTCTAATTGAGGCCGCATTTCATCTTCAGGCCTCGAAGTTTGAGTGGTTTGAAAAGTAAAATGTGTCAATTTTTTGAAATCAATATATCTCTATTATTATCATAGATAGAAAAAAACTGTAAAAGACAAAGTTGTAGAAAATTTTACACAGATTAATAACAAAAAATCAAAAAAAAATTTCGCCCATATTTTGGGAGATATGACACAAACTTACCTTTTTTTAAATGGAAACAATAGTTGGCTATGACTTTATTAAAAGGGATATTTTTTTCCCTTTAATCCGACATAACATATGCCATAGTTATTTTTAACATAAAATAAGTTACAGTCGTTTTTAATTTTACCATACACCAAAAAATAGTTAGCCATGAAAAAGACAAAAGTAAAACAATTGCGGTTGTTTATAGCAACGAAATTAATATTTAATTTATTATCTATCTTTAGATTTGTCAAAAGCAACATAAAGTAAAATAATTCCGAAATTATCAAAATAATAATAGAAGAAAATTTTAAATATTACATAAGATGCTCAAAAAGTCCACCATTATTATTATGGCATAAAGTACATCTTTTTAAAATCGAATTTGTGGCTCTTTTGACTTTTCTTCTGTCAATAGAATAAAATGTTTCATGTACAGCTAGTCTAAAATCCTTCACGGATTGATATGATTGTTGATACACTTTGTTCTTCACATAACCCCACAGAAGAAAGTCTAAAACGGATAGGTCGAGTGATCTAGGTGGCCATAGGATTGGTCCATTTCTTCCCACCCATGAATTAGGAAAAGCATCATTTAAATAGTTTCGCACAGCCAACGTGCTATGAGGTGGAGCTCCGTCGTGTTGAAACCACTTCAATCTTGCCCGTACTGATAAATTTAAATCATCGAGCATATCTTCAAATGTTTCTTGAAGAAAACGAAGGTAATCATTTCCATTCAATGTGTTATCAAAAATATATGGGTCGAGAATTCTCGATCCGAACACACCGCACCGCACCATACATTAAATCCAAATTTAATTTGTGGTCTACGTTGTGCAACTTCTCGTGGATTCTCCTGACTCCAAACATGTTCATTGTGCCGGTTAAAAATCCCACAATTAGTAAATCGCGTTTCATCTGTCCAAATTATTTTTGTAGGGAACGTATTATCCTCTTCGCACATGCTTTGTACCACATACAGAAGACCATTCTCTTATTGGTATCACCGTCATGTAAATTTTGTGAAATTGATACCTTATATGGGTGATATTTATGTTTTTTTCAAAACTCGTACTACAGTCCGTTGAGATATGCTTGCTTCTGTTGCAATTTGTCTGGCCGGTGTGGATGGATCTATCATCGCCAATGCTAATACGTTTATTTCCGAAACATCATTAATTTCGTTTTTTTTTCAAGTTTCGGCTTTGTAAAGGATCCGTACTCACCCAAATTGTGGTAAATTCTTCTGAATGTTGGTAAAGCTGGCTGCCGACGATCGATATATTGATTATAATATTGTTCTGCAGCATCCGCAGCGTTTTTATTACACTGAATGTAACAAACAAGTATATCACGCTTTTCTTCGTTGGAAAAATTCATTATCACTTTAAAAAACTTACAACATGAAAAAAATACAAAACAAACTTATCGAAACAAACCAAATATGGAAATGAATTAATGTGTGTTTAGAATAAACAACTGCAATTGTTTTACTTTTGTCTTTTTCATGGCTAACTATTTTTTGGTGTATGGTAAAATTAAAAACGACTATAACTTATTTTATTTTAAAAATAACTATGGCATATGTTATATCTGATTAAAGAGAAAAAAATAGCCCTTTTAATAAAGTCATAGCCAACTATTGTTTCCATTTACAAAAAGGTAAGTTTGTGTCGTATCTCCCACAATATGGGCGATTTTTTTTTTCATTTTTTGTTATTAATCTGTGTAATATTTTCTACAACTTTTTCCTTTACAGTTTTTTTCTATCTATGATAATAATAGACATATATTGATTTCAAAAAATTGACACATTTTACTTTTTTCAAAATATCTAGTTACCCTTGACTTTTTCAAATATTTTGAAAGTGTCATTTTATTCGTCTTATAAAACTACACTTCTTTCCCCATTTAACCGTTTTTCTATCTCTTATAGTTTTCGAGATCCCCATAGAGAACATCGAAAAAAACTCACCCTGTATATATAATTTTATTATGTATCTTACATTTAAAAAAAAATACACGTAGTGTTTCCTAATTTTAATATCCTACAAAAACGTTACGCTTTGCAAATAAGTTTTGAGGGGTAACGATGAATTGCAAATATATATTTATTTATACGTACACTCGCTGTGTAGATTGCTTCGTGATTTATTTATTTAGAGGTGGGTAAACTCCGTTCGATTCGGAGGGTAGACGCAATAAAACGTGCCCTAATAGATATGCACCGCTCCGGGGGTAGGTTTTCCCCCCTCTCGCCCGCCCCAAAAGGCGAATTTCCATTGCAAATTGTACCCGCCGAATTGGTAATTCGGAATTTTAAGAATTTTAGTACGAACATTTCACGCTGAAAATTGCATGCAATCTCATTTTGCGAAAATGCTAATTTAAATACAAGAAAAAATGGATTATTAAAATAATGAGACCCTTTTGCGTTTTTAGTGTTTGTACAGGGTGGTTTATTTTGGTGGTGCCACATATGGAAAACATTTTTATTTTTAGAGATATTGTAAAACCGTTTCCGCCAATTTTTAATGATAAAAATTGTTGAAATAGTATCGCTGGAATTCAGATATTAGATACCACGAGGAGCGAAATAAAAACACGTGTTGTCGATTGGAAAACTGTGTATCAACTAAACTCTTTACTCATAGATGTCTCACATTACAAAAACAGTAGATATTACAAACATAATAGATGTCCATAATTTTGATATCTTATAACAAAAACAATAGCAATGAAAAAACGTATCTATCTTTAACCGTTTCCGGGTTATAACCGGAAGTTGAAAAGTCATTATTCGAGGGTGCCTATAACTCCGTTATTATTAAAAATAGAAAAATGTAATGAAAAAAAAAAAAACATTTTATGCTGACTTCGAATATGTTATCACATTTTATTTATCATTTTTAGTTTCTGAGTTATAACCTCAAACTTAAATTTTTTGAATTGTGACTATAGTCAAAAATGACATTATTGGATAAAATTTGTTTCGTAGATTCCAAATATATATAGTTTGTTTATGTTTTCTTGCGTTTTGGCAAAGTTATAAACAATTTAATGAAACTATCATAGATTGCCATTGAAACAAATGAAGAAAAAAAATTAACAGTCATCGATATTGTTTACTTATTGTTTTATTGTTTAATAATGTAAAATTTTGCTTTATTGTGTTATATTTTTATGTATGACTTATTCAATTGTATTGTTGTAACGAAAACGTGGTGGCATCAGAAAAGTGCTTTAATCACTTATACCCAAGAGGAAGGCAGCCATGCAGAATATTATTTCCAAAATTAAAGTATAATTTAATTAGTTTTGGAAGATTTTACATAGATGTAGCGGGTAACTGTAAAAAACAAATTACGAAAATTAAGAAGTATGTATATTAGCCAATGTGGAAATGAATCCAGTGGTTCTTGCAAGCAATGAAAAAGACATTGAAAATTCAAAATTATTTCGCAAAAAAAACACAAATAACAAATTTATGATCGACAACGAATGACATTTTGCATATAGTTTTTAACTATTTGAATAACTCATACTTAAAAATATAAGACAAAATAGCGAAATATTACAGTATTAAATAATACAACAATAAGTAAACAATATCATATGACTTTTTTCTTCATTTGTTTCCATGGCAATCTAAGATAGTTTCATAAAATTGTTTATAACTTTGCAAAAATGGAAAAGAACCTAAACAAACTGTATATATTTGGAATCTACGAAAAAAACTGTATCCAATAATATAATTTCCGACTACAGTTACAATTTAAAAAAAATGAACTCGAAAACTAAAAATGATAAATAAAATGTGATAACATATTCGAAGTAAGCATAAAATGTTGCTTTGAAAAAAATGCTATTATATTTTTATATTTTTAATAATAACGGAGTTACAGGCAACCTAGAAAAATGACTCGTCGTCAACTTCCGGTTATAATCCGGAAACGGTTCAAGATAGATCAGTTTTTTCTTCGCTATTGTTTTTATCGTTAAAAATTGGCATAGGGTCGTTAAAACGGTTTTCAATATCTCTTAAAATAAAAAAAAAAGTTTTCCATATGTGGCACCACCAAAATGGACCATCCTGTACACTTCTATTGTTCGGAGTTTGCAACAACAAAATCCCCAGATTAATATATTTTCATGTTTCACTAACATAAATGGAATTGTTTGATTTAGTATTGCCAACACAGAATAGTTGATATTTATGTTTATCAAGTTGTGTAGGCTTTCACGACCAGTATAATTGAAATTGTTGACTTCCGGGCTATTAGGTCAACAGACCATGGCCTAATATAACAATTCCAATTATGCTGGTCGTGAAAACCTACACAGTTTGATAAATATAAATGTCAACTATTCTCAGTTGGCAATACTAAATTTAAGTTCAATCATTTATAACTTAATTGTTGGGGCTGTTAATTTTTGAAAGTTTATAGTTGTTAATATTTAAAGTTTTTTTAATTATTTTTTTCTGGCGAAGAAGCCGCAAAAGCGTCCGAAACAATTGTCGCGAATAAAGGACAAATTTATATTTCGAAAGTGTGTTTAATTAAAAAAATAAAATCTTTAAAATGCTATCAATCATTTATTATTTCTGTGCCCACTTGCACTGCGGGTACTTAAAGATGAATAAATAGTTAACCACGATTACGTTTGAAATTGGCTTGTGCCAAGACCAGGGGGGTCGGATAATATATGAAATTGGGAAACACGACAATAGTTGTCCACTTGAGCACTGGAGGCGCTGAAGTCTCAAGTGGAAAATTTAAAATACTTTATTTTCGGCTTTTTACAATGATTTATTTATAATTGGTGACTTTTGTCGCCCTATAAGGTATATTTCTTAAACATTTATACTTTTAATTAAACATTAAAGGTGTTTTAAATAAGGATCAGTTTGCCATATTTCAATTTGATTGATGTAAATCATATGAATTGTTTTTGACAGTTTTTTTTTGTATTCGTCAGAAGTTTCTTCATTGTTTCTTATAAAACTACAACTGGTAAGTAATTATTTGTAGTTTAAAATATGTTTGCTTATTAATTTCTATGAATTGTATATTTTTGAAAGAATATACATAACTTAAAATTATGAACCAATCGAGCAATAATTAATTATTAATAAATATGATTTATTTCCCATATTCTCAAGATATGTTTTCGGTTTATAAATATTCATTTTTTATTATATAGTTTATGCTTTTCACAATATTTTCCATTAGAAAAAATGTATTTAACGTAGACGTTTTTAAAGTAATATTTATATCCATATTTTTTTAGATTCTTTAAGGAAAGGAGTTCATAAAATTATCCAGCTGGGAGATATCAATTAATTCAAATTATAACTGTTGTTAATATGTTTTAATTAATGTATGAATGTAATAACAGGTTAAATGATACTTTTATAATTTTAATATATTTTACTTAAAAATATTGTTGTTTTTATATGTATTTTTTTCAGATAATTTTATTAATTGCAATTTCTTATTTGCATGACCTACTGATATTTTTTTCTGTAAAATAGCACATTTATAAAAAAAACTTTTATATAAATAATTTGAAGTAAAATAGTGAACAAAAAATTATTAATAGAAAAATGTTCAAAAGTCCCGCCATTAGTTATATTATAGTGTGTATATGAACCTAACCTCAAAAACCTTATAAAGGTTTGAAACTCGGGAAATAGTTGTCCACTTGAGCATTGGATGGCGTTGCGCGCGTTTCCCGCTAAATACATGGATCTGGCCCTCTTATACTTTATCTCTATGGCCAAGACTTAATGGCATAATAACCTAAAAATGTCAAATATTTAATCAGCTGATTTTGGACGATAAAATCAAACACGTATAACTTCACGTCGGTTTTTGGTTAGAATATGAAAATTTGTATCCATCAACCCAGTGTGGATTTCGTAAAGGTAAAGGAACTATAGATAATTTATGTAAAGAAATTTCTGATATTAATTCTGCCTTTTAAATAATGAACTTACGGTTGCTCTTTTTATAGATTTTTCTTCTGCATTTGATTCAGTCATTCCTTCTATACTAGTTGAAAGACTAGAAAATATAGGTATACCTCTTTCTTTAGTCAGATGTATTTGGTTTTTAATTCAAAAAAGGTACTTTTCATGAAAGAAGACTATGAATTTAGTAACCCTAGATTTTCTTATGTTGGTCTCCCACAAGGGTCTGTTCTTAGTCCTTTATTATATATTTTGTACACCCTTCCATTAGAATCAATTATTACTCCTTATTGCAACATTTTGCAATATGCAGATGATGTTGTATTATATTGTTCTGGAAATAATATTCAATCTCTTTATAATAGAATTAATCAAGCGTTATTTGAGTTATCTGATTGGTTAAATGTTCCCCTTTAAAATCTAAAAATATTATTTTTCTGAAAAGGAAAAGAAAACTTCCAAATTATACCTTGTTTTTTGAAGGTAAACCTATTACGAAAGTCTCAGAATTAATGACCTTAAATCTAAAGTTAATAATATATTTAATATAGTTAAATATCTTTCACATGTATGGTGGGGTTCAGACCCTGCAATGTTATTAGCTGTCTATAAATCTTTAATTCGATCTAAAATAGAATATGGTATAATTTTAATGTCTCCTATAAGTAAAAATTTAATTAAAGTAATTGAGAGACTACAATTTTCTTTTCTTAGACTAGTGCTTGGATGTATGAGATCCGCCCCTTCTAGAGCTTTAGAAGTGGAAAGTGGAATTCCTCCAATATTTTTAAGATTAGAATTTTTAGCACTGAAGTATTTTTTGAAATGTATTTCTAATAATAATTCATTGGTTTTATCTGGAATGAATAATCTGTTAAAGTCATATGAGGTTAAAAAGAAACCTCTCTCTAAAATCTTGGACAACTATGCTATTGCTTCATCTTTTAATATTTTCATAAGTAGAAAAATACTTTGTTATTTAGGTTCATATTTCTCTAATTTTTATCCAATCAAAATTATTTACAATATAGATTTAAATGCTTCTAGTTTGAGGGGTTTAGATATAAACTCTAGATTTAACTTGATTGCTAGAGATAAATGGCCTAATTTTAAATTTTGTTTTACTGATGGTTCCTATACATCAACTCACACGGGTGGTGGTGTATATATAGAGGATATCTTTTTCATTTAACATAACTCATTCCTCCTCCATTATTACTGGTGAATTATTAGCTATTTTTGAATGTCTGAAGTTAATTAAGGTGCTGTCTATTATTAAGGCTGTTATTTTTACAGATTCTAGAAATGCATTGTATGCTATACGGGAGAAAGGTATTATTCCACACAGGAATTTGTTGGCATCTAACATTCGTAGCCTTATTTTTGATTTATATGAATTGAATTATAATATCACATTGTGCTGGATTCCAAGTCATGTAGGTATAACTGGAAATGAAACTGCGGATAGTCTTGCAATATCAGCAATTGAGTTGCCAATAACTGAATACTCATCTCCTTATACAGACTATTTTAAGGATTTAAAGACAAGTCTTCGACTTAAATCATACTAGATATTTTGCGCTTCATCCGGTTATACCTTGTGAGGTTTGGTTTTTTAATCCAAAAGTTCGGGGCAGGAGGTTTGTTACCTCAATTATTAGAATTAAAACAGCACATCTCTCTACTCCAAGTCATTTATTTAAATTAAATGTAGTTTTATCTCCTAACTGTGAATATGGGGAATATGGTGATATAAATCATATATTTTTCTCTTGTAAAAATTACTATCAGAGTTGTGATAGATTGTACTCATCATTAATTTCACTTGGTCACTCTTCTCCTATTTCTATTTACTCACTGTTATCACGTCCATCTTTTAATACATACTATAAACTTTATTCCTTTTTATGTGAAAATAACATGTATGTGTAATTCCTATTGTGAGTCTTTGTTTTTTAGGATTCCAAGGGTTTCCATACCAACTTTAACCTTTCACAACCTAAGTCTCGAAAATAGTACTGACCAACAGAGCATATTTGCTATTTAAACTACGCAAGAAGAAGAAAAAGAACTTCACGTCGATTGAGGATAATCGTGAAGTTGTTTAAGTTGATAGAGATCATAGAAAGAGATAGTTAAATAGTGATTTAATGGAAATAACCAAGTGTGGGTTTAGAATCGACGAAATTGATAATTTAGAAGTAAATAATCCAATTAATTTTGATTTACCTTAGTTTACAAACATGACAAACACATACGTGAAACTTACTAAAAAGCCCCAAAAACAGAAATAAATATCCCTAGAAAAATGCGAACGATTTATATTACTAGTCGATGGACTCCGATTAGTTAAATGACATACGGTGCAACCAAAATTCGCCGATTAAAGTTATTCATGATTAACTAATCGGATAATTTAGTCGGAGTCGGTGCAAGTGAGCATAAATCTGTGTATTAAATAAATGAACCGTTGAAACGTTAATTATTTATTTTAATAACGGCCCTTATGGACATAACAATTTTAAATCAAAATCCTATTTCCCAACCTCCGAGGTTCCACAAGGATCCATTTTGGGCCCTTTGCTCTTCAATCTGTTTATTAATGATCTTTCAGCTGCACTTAATTGTAAACACCTTTTATATGCTGATAATTAGAAATTATATTCAAATGTTTCATCACTTGAGGACTGTCAGCAGTTGCAAGATCAGCTTGGTATAGTATCTAATTGGTGTTCTTTAAATAACTTAACTCTAAATAGCAACAAGTGCAAGTTTATGTCATTCACTAGAAAGATTAATACTATTAAGTTTGATTACACTGTTTGTAATAATCCCTCAGAACAAGTTAGTGTATTTAAAGACTTGGGCGTATGGTTTGATGATACCTTTACATTTAATATGCATATTCATGAAACGATCAGCGGTTCCTTTAAGGCATTAGGTTTTATACTACGAAACTCTTTGGATCTTCAAAATATCACAGCGTTGAAATCTCTTTTTAATGTCTTTGTTAGGTCAAAGCTGGAATACGCTTCTTTGGTTTGGTATCCTCTAACTCAACAAAAAATTAGTCTTATAGAAAGTGTCCAGTGAAAATTCCTCAAATATTTACATTTGAAAGTTTATGGAACTTATCCAGTTAGAGGTTATAGCCAAGAGTTGTTACTGGAAAAATTCAATGTTGACTCGCTTGAACGACGGAGAAGGACATCTGGAATTACGTTTTTGTATAGAGTACTTCATAACGGAATTGATTGTCCGGATATTTTAAAATTGATTACATTACGTATTCCAACTTTTAACAGTAGAAACAGAAGCTCATTTTATATTGCTTCTAATCGTACATTGTATGGCTCCAAGTCACCTATTAGCATAGTCAGTGATCTTTTTAATCAACTATTGTTAACGTGTGATATTTTTGCAGATCTTTTATCATCTTTAATCATGCATTGTTAACTTTTTTTTAAATTATGGCTAAATTAAATCTGTACTTTCATTGGGTAAAATCGCATAATATTGTTATTGTTTAAATGAAATTGTAATTAATTTATATATGATTTATATAATTGTCTTGTAATTGGGAATGTTCTCCTGTAGGACAATAAACATTATTATTATTATTATAACATAACAATAATGATTAACTCTAATTGGAGGATTTTGTTTGAACTGATCGTCGATTAAATAATCGTAGCCCACCGAGTATATGAGGCGCTTATTTTGACAGTGGTCTAAGTCCATATGACTATTATTTCTGGTTGCCGGTGGTTAAATGTATAACTTCAAGTTATTTATCAATAGAGCATTTGAGATTTCTTATGTTCCGAGCAAATACGATAATTCTGGACACATACGTTTTCAGAGTTAGTTCTCTTTTAATTGTGGTGTGGCCCCTAAAATTACCCTAAAATGAAATATATATATATGAGGAAAAAAATTATATCGGCATCAACAATGGGCGAGGATGCAGCTCGGAAGACAATAAAATTGGAATTAGCAATACAGACTTTGTTGTGTAGAAGAATTCTTATTAACACTTCATAATTTGTAGTGTTCATTCCAATTTTATTTTCTTGATACTGACATTAATTTTTCCTACATTACTACAGAAAATGTAATTTTTAAAGAATAACGGAATATCTTGTAATGAAAACGTAACACAAATATTATTTTTTATAGATTTTTCTATAGTTTGAAATTTTTGGTTAATAATGAAATGTGAAAAATGTCTACGAATGTTTAAAATGTCTCTCACTTGCAAACATCTACAGTCACTGAAGTTGTTCATGTTCATGGGGTTTGTCAGGACTGAACTTTGTGCTAACAAACCTCGTACAATTCTACGTTAATCGGTTAAAGTCGAGTGATTTGAAGTTTTTAGGTTATCTTAATCATTTAACATAAAATGTTAAACCAGCATTCATCTAGCGAATGAATAACTGGCGATGGCAATTTTGAACCTAGTGTGTTCTATGTGCAATGCCTCGATGAAGGCGGTTGAACGGAATTTGTGTTATGCTTAAATAGCCTGATATGAACTATAATAATTTGAAGATTATACAAGCACTATTTATTGCCTAATTTCATCGTCAACGATTTGGGTCTACAAGGTAGACGACTAAGAATCCGTTAAATCGGCTTCGTCAGGTATAACACATTGAATACACTGGTCTGATGAGGTTCGAAAAACCGAAATGGCCATCACCAGTTATCCATTCACTAGATTCTATTACATTAATTTCGTTTCCTGTTTCCATAAACAGGACAAGTTCGTCTTTCTTTAGTGAATGAAACAGCGATTCTTGGTTGTCTACTTTGTACAGGATGGTGCCATTCGGATAGTTTTGACAGAGAAAACCTATTTCCAAATTAGATAGAGAAAAACCGACTCGAAAGATCGATTTTTGAGAAAAGTTTATTGGTAAAAACTGCATTGCAAAATCTTTAATGGTAGCCGAGAAACAGGGCGTTTCTGTCATTTTTAAAAACCGCTGTAACATCTTTATTTATCAAAATCCAATGGTATACTCAGATTTTTTCTACATATCACGGTTTTTGAGAAATAACACAAAGTTATACTTTTTGTATGGTCATCATAGTCGGCTATGGTCTAAACAAAATATTCGCTGTTTACAACAATATATAATTATGACTAATTATGTTTGGAATTAAGGGAGATATTGTGTTTTTAAAACTTTAATCAAGTTGGCTGTGGAAAATTACAAGAACAGAACAAATATTCTGTCAAGTTTGTTTATTGTCATTCTGTTTGTGACGTTTAAACAAAATTTTTGAAAATTTGACATACTAAAAGTTTATACTTCAATACGTATCCTGAACTCTGTCAACCTGATAAGAGAATTTTTAGAAGATTGAAAAATAACTTAATTCAATATGGCACTTTTAAGCAGCCAAGACCAAGGAAATATAATTCAGAAAGCAATGAAATTGAAGAACTGAATGTGATAGAAGAGGTAACTTGATAAAAATGTTTCAATACTAACATTACGACTTTAATTATTTTTCATTTTGAAACCATTTTTAAGTTATTATAGCATCCAAACATTTACTTGCGGAAATTCAACTCATAAAAATTCATAAAATTTTGAAGAAGCATTAATATAGACCCTACAGAACATGGAAAATTTATACGCTTCAGAATGGGGATGCAAACCGAAGAATTAAATTTTGTAAATGGTTTTTGCAAAAAAAAAAAATATAGGGAAAACGCTGATTTTCATTTGAGTGTTGTGTGGACTGGCGAACAGATAGTTCTGGAATATTTACGAGATATAACAACTATCATTAGAGCACTGAAAACCCTCATGTTGCAGTTGAACAGAACCGACAAGGACGATTTGGTTTTAATGTTTGGGTAGGGAGCTTTACGGGTGGAATTTTTGGGTCCTAATTTTTATTATGGCAACTTAAACAGCCAAGGCTATCTTAATATATTAGAAACGTATGTTATACCCTTTTTTGAAGAGCTTCCGTTACATCAGACGATGAACATAGTTTATCAGCATGATGGTGCTCCCCCGCACAAAGCCAGAGATGTAACAACTTTGCTAAATGGAGAGTTTGGTGCCAACTGGATCGGCATCAATGGGCTAGTGGCATGGCCCACTAGATCATGTGCCCTAGTAGAAATGTATCTTGTAGCAATATTGTATCAATATTTATATCTTGTATATATATTGAAACTGTTATTCAAAGTGCATACATTGTAGACACAATATTGAATGCGAAGAATGATACAAAAACAATTCAATCTAGACACAATAATGTCGAAATCCAGAATAAAATTAATGAATATTCAAACTGTGTACAATATAGACACAATATATATTGTAAATATTGACACATTGTTTATAATAATTATAGACACAATATTGTTTATGCCTTGAATAACAATAGTGCATTTGTGACGGTTGATTCTTAATGACAGATCGAACGCCCGATTTTCGTTTACAAATGTGATTATGTGTGATAAATTGGATTGGATGGTTTGCTTATTTCTGAGGTGAGTACTTATAAAATAAAATTGTGTGCTTGTATGTAATTAGTTTTGTTAGTTAGAATAATACGATAATCGTGTAAAATAGCGATGACGGTCTACCATAACCTCAAAATTCAATCATTTTTTAGATTACACTCTGCTGCAATTTAAAATCAGCTATAATGAATGTGTGCTATTGAATGTCTTTCACCATCAGCCTACGACTGGCGCGGACTGACACATATAACAGACTCCCAGTCTGTTAACCAAACACAGATCAATATTGAAACATTATTGTACCAACTTGAATCAAGCTTGAAATACAAGATTGTATCAATCTAGAAATTTATTATCGAGTCAAGATTGTATCAACATGACACAATATTGTATCAACTTTAACAAAATCTTAAAATCATCAATGGCCGCGTTCAGGGAACTGTAGCGCTTAAGCGCTTTACTAAAGCGGTTTCGCTGAACGGTACCGCTTTATGTGTGGCGCTGTACCGCTTTATCAAGCGGTAAAGCATATATTTTTTCCGCTTGATCGCTTTTCAAGCCGTGCAGCTGTAAACAAAACGGCCATATTTTCGTGAAGCTTCTTAACATCGAAAGCGTGTTCAGGGAACATCAAGCGCTTTGCGCTGTAGCGCTACATCTCTAAAATTCCCTGAACGCGACCATTGAGTCAAGATTGTGTCTACAATATTGTATCAACTTGACACAATAATGTGTCAATCTTGTATAAATATTTATTTTCAAGTTTAATTTAAATATTGTGTCAACCTAGTGTCGTGTTCACATCCCAATATTGCTATAAGATTGTAGAATTGAAATTCAATAATGTATCAATATTGCTACAAGATGTAATTTCCACTAGGGTGACCTTACCCATTAGATTTTTGCTTGTGGGAACGTTTAAAAGATGTAATTTTTAAAATTAGAAATATTTTAAGAGAATTAGAAGAAGCCACCAAAGAAACTTTTGCCACTATCAACCCCATTGAACCCATAACTAGTTGTAGTGCTGTATTCTTACGTCAATACTTATTTTCGACTATTTCAAGTTGCAGATGTATCAGGTTTAATTACCAAGAAGGCACTGTTTGATCCAATTTACACAATTGAATTTCGTTCTAGATTGTTGCTAAAGGTATAAACAATGATATTAAACAATACAATGGCAATTTTAGTGGAATTTAGTTTAGTTTGTATCTAAATTATAATTTTTGTGTTAATATATCCTTGCATTATAGTTGTTTTAAGTACGATTTATAACATTGTTAATGTTGTCCACTACATTGTGGAACTACAAGACTGCTACAATCTCTGCAAAATATGGTGAACATTTTCTAACCTCGCAACATCTTAGCCTTTTCAATATTTCTATGTACTTAAATATGGTTAATCAATATTTTCCAAGATCCATCAAACTTGAAAGTTATAATAATCAACCCCAATAAACCTATTTGTGGATGAAAAATTCAAGATTGTAATATTAATATATATTAATGTTTGTACACAGGTTATATCAAGTTGAAGAATAATAAGAAAATCGAGAAACACATGTTTAATTGTATACCATCTTAGAAGACTGGATCGAATGGTCTGGGCCAACAATTACACTTCAAATGAGAATAATTAGGATTACAAAACGATTTTGGATTTATTTAATTTAAATAAGTGAAAAATTAACTTATTACATGTCATTAAATACATATTTCCAAATAAAATTAATGTTTAAAAGTGGCGTATTATTTCGTTAATACGGAAAACTGTTCAGGCATAAAAATTGTATAAAAATATTTTTTACTATTTCAAATGAATAGATTATTTAACGCAGGACAACGTTAATTTAAGTCGACACTGACATTCTAATTCTTCAATAAAAAATGTTTTGATTCAGATAAATCGTATACTAGAGAGCTCTAATTATCCACAGAAAAATCAAAACAATAATTAATATTCAAATTATTACACATATTTATATTGCATCAGACAGTGCCATTTTCGTGTCATTTCGTGCCACACATTTCCGTGGAAATCGTGGCTGGTTTTTAAAAATTATTTAAAAAAGTTACAAAAGACATACCCCTGATTTTATTGTTTAGAATCATTGCTTTTAAAAATGACAGAAAATCGTTTATATCTTTAGCAACAATCTAGAGTGAAATTCATTTGTTTAAATTGGATCAAACAGTGCCATTTAGGACTTTGAATCTGGCACACATTTCCGTGGAATTCGTGGCTAGTTTTTAAAAATTATTTAAAAAGTCACAAAAGACATACCCCTGATTTTATTATCTAGAATCATTGTTTATACCTTTAGCAACAATCTAGAACGAAATTCAATTGTTGACATTGGATCAAACGGTGTTGTTTTGGTAATTGAACCTGATACACCTGCAACTTGAAATAGTCGAAAATAAGTATTGACGTAAGAATACATTAACAATGTAACATTGTTAATATAAATTTTCCACTTTTCGTCAAATGTCATCTTTAAATTCTTAAAATAAGACGTGGTTATTATTTCATTTTCCCCGGCGCATCCGCCATGGTGGAGGTGCCGGACAAATCCATGGCTGGAAATCCGTGGGTAACTTCACATCGGTATTTCTGTTGAGTTTTAGATTTATAATTAGTAGTTATATTCGTTTCATTCTTAATATTTTCCACAGCCAACATTATTAAAATTAAAAAAAAACGCAATACCTTCATTAATTTTAAATATAAATAGTCATAATTATATATTATTGCAAAACAGAAAAGAATGAATATTCTGTTTAGGCTATAGCTGACTATGATGTCCATTTTAAAAAGTATAACTTTATGTTATTTCTCAAGCCTTAAAAATGTTTTTACAGAAATAAATTATTTTGATAAATAAATAAGTTAGAGCGGCTTTTAAAAATGACAGAATATCGAGAAACTCCCTGTATCTCGGTAACCATTCAAGATTTTTTACCAATAAACGTTTCTCAAAAATCGATCTCCTGACACCTTAGTAGGTTTTTCTCTATCTAGACTGGAAATAGGTTTTCTCTGTTAAAACCATCCAAATGGCACTATCCCATACACCCAAATCGTTGATGATGCCACATGAAATTAGGCAATAGATGGCGCTTGCGTTATCTCCTAATTATTATGGTTAATCAATAAAATCATTTTAGTATTAAATTATTGTAACGAAAGTGAAAGAAGAAACTGGAAACATCACTCTCGAACGTTTCACAGAGCGTGCGACGGTAAACGCGGCGTCATCGAAAGATACGGAAAGTTCGAGAAACAAGCACGCTATATAAACGAGCGCTAGTGGCGCTGATGCAGTTGGTTCCAGTCAGTCTATCACGAACGTCCGTATGCTCAACATCGCGTTATAAATAAATAGTGATAGTTGTAAATAAATGTGTTAAGTGTATTCTAAATAAATAAATAAATAAACATTGTGTTACTTATTTCCGAGTCTGATAAATCTGATTTCGAAACATTATAATGTTTTTTTTATGTTTTATTTTACTTCAATTCTTAAAATATTTATTAATTTGATTGTTGTCGATTTAAATATTTCTATTAACTATACTTACCTTTATAATAAGATTATTTTTAGATTAACAAAATATCAAAAAATAACTAAAAACCACGGAATCTTTTACGAAATTTAATAATACAAACAATAACATTACCGACAGACGCCAAACAAAACCAAAAAATCAAATAATAGAGGGAGGCCTAATGACGTCAGAGTTGTAGATCGTGTTTTTTTCTTCTTCGGAAATCGAATAACATTATGAACGATAGGCCTACCTTTATATATATTCTTCCATTCCCTATACCATTCTACCGTCCTCTATACTTTAATGTGTCTCTTTTAATGCGCATGTTGGTAAAAAGGATATGCGCAGTATGTGTTTTATAATTTTGCAGGAATCCTAATGTAGATCACTTAAGTAGCCTCGTGACTTACTGAGTGATGTGATATATTTATCGTCTCATCATTTCAAATAAGATATTTGTTGATTGTTTTTTAATAACATAACGTTGTTAATTGAGGAATGAAATGTTGGAGGTGCCGTGAATTGAGGATTTTTACTCGGAAAATGATGTGTTATTGACTTCGAGTGCTGTGTGGTTTGCTATTTGCACAGGAGAATTATTCGAAATAATTTCTATTTGTCAATGGCTTCAAACTTACATTCTAAATTGCGTGGTTCTCCTGTTTACGTTTCTGAAAAGAATTAGTTTTCAATTTTATCTTGAATAAATACTAGCGATTCACGGTGATTTTGTAGTTTGCTCGGATTTTCTATTTGGAGGGCTAAGATTAATTGCTGACGTGTGTAATTCTCGAACCGATGCCTCGGGCAAATGAGCGGTTTTTGAATTTTTTTTTTGATAATATAGTTATCAAAAATACCTGTACTTCTGTGAGTGAGTCGAAGCCGAGCTATTTCTTAATCCAAACCTGATGCAGAGGATCGAATAGCTTCTAGATGTGGATTAACGTTAGTTTAGTATCAACAATAATTTCTAGATCTTTTTTCGACCTCAGAAAGGCATTCACCTAGGATCGTATACGTATACGGGAGAGTATTTTCTCTGCGACTACAGTTTACCACGTGGCACTTGTTAACATTTAAGTCATCAGTCAAAGATGATATTGAGATTTAATACCACAATATCATTGTGACATTGGATCTTCTTGTAGATTTTGAGATCGGCGGCATATTCAATATAGGGCAGTTGATCATTAGTTTCTTCACCAAAGTTGGTCGACTTTAATAGCTACATAACCTAAAAATATTTTCATGTATACAGAGTGCCGCATAAAGACTTTAAATAAATCATCCTTTATATTATTTGATTTTTGAAGGTATTCAAAAATTGCGTGTCAATTTATTAAAAACGTTTGACATTTATGGACAAACATAACGTTTGCAGTGGTTTCGTAAACCAAAAATATCTCCAAAAATAAACAATTATAAATTATAAAGTTATTTGACTACGAAATAAAAATAGTCGAATTTATATTTTTTTAATCAAGAGTAACTTGACGTTTTTTAATGGAACCATATATTTTTTCACAACAACCGACACAAAATTCAATTCTCTTTAGATTAAGTTTATTATTTTTATCCGAACTTTTAAAGTTTTTAAGATAATTATATTTTTCTATTTTTAACTTAAGCCCTCTGTTTATATGTGTAGAAAATAAAAAAAAAAAATATTATATATGTTTTTTTAGATAAAAATAACTAAAAGTGAAATGTCACTGCAACTTTTGGCTTACATAATAACCAAAAACAAATGCTCAGTGAAACAACTACATCCCGAACTAACTTCCCACCGGGTATTGAATTGCACAATTAAGCATTTGCCGTTGAATGCCGAAGTTGGTGTGGCAAAGCGAATGTATGTTTATGAATTTTAAAACAGTATTTTGGAAAAGAAAATAATTAGGAAGATACGTTTTCTTCATCAGAGGAAATGTCAGGGTTGCTTTCATATTCAGAGTTTGAATCTTCCGTGTCTCGGGCTTCAGTAGTCTGGGGTTCAGTAGGTAGTAGCATTTCCATTGTTTCCTTTGTAAAAGATTGGACCTTTTTCTTTGGACTTTGTCTCATTCCGGTTAAAATTGGGTCAGGAGTTAAGAGAAGTCTATTAATTACGTCGCGATTACAAGATGTCCTAGAGAATTTTCTTGAAAAATATTGTCTATATAAGCGAAATTGCTTGTTGCTTGCTGCTTCTTCTGATAGTTGTCCTATTGGGAGTATAGCGTGCTCTATTACAGCAGGGCCGTGAATTAGAATTTTGTGCATGGTTGGTGTCATTGGGTACCATGGATACAACTGTACATATAATTCTGCTGTCTTTTTCGTAAATTGTTCAAATTTTTCAATATTTACTTTTATGTCCGCTGGATATACATTCAAGAATAATTTTGAAGCGATATATTAAATCAATATCAATTCCTGTTATTTCAGCTGCGAGAGTAGGGTCAGTGAAAAACTTTCTGCTTGTACCACCATCATTTAAATTTCCGTATCCAGGCTTAGGGACATCTACAATTAGACCTAGTTTTTTCCTAAAACTTTCTTGAATATGCACCTTTCTGTTATTGACAATAACATTTTCTTCTTTTGTTTTTAATCTCCACTTTTTTATTGGTAGTTTATAAGCTAAATGTAATAAACTCTCAAATAACCGAATTCTTGCATGTAGAATCGATAGTCCAAACGCTAGTGTTTCCGGTTTCACGTGGCTTGTTTTCGACAAATCCTTAAAATCTTTTGACGTTAAATCGCATATATAACAACGCATCGTTGATGTTGTGCATGTTGCCGCGTTACAGACTTTACCATCGACCATAGTGAATAACATTATATGTTGGACAATAGAAGTGTTATCTTGAATAATCAGGCGCGAGGGTTGCAAAGAATTTAAATAGTTTTTTACATAACTGATTTCTTCCGTGATAACAGCAACCGATTCCTTGACAAATCTTATCTTATACGCATTGGTCGACAATAACGTGGAGATGATTTTGTCGGATTTTGCCATATAATTTTGTTGTTTGACCTACAAACTAGTTGGAGTGGAACAAAAGAACACTGAAATATATTATCGAAATCATTTTGAAACGTTTGTTTGTACTGGGCTTGGTGAGTATTTACCACTTGACCTAAATGCATTAAAAACCGTATTGCTGTTAGATTCAATAGAGCTTGTATGTTGATCTCGGCAATAGCTTCATTGACATTGAAGAATTCGGTATCTGGGTAGCAGTCCAATTTTGCTCTCTGTAGAATGCTGTAAGAAGGGTATATTTTTGGCGCTTATAATAATTTCGTATTGTCTTCTGCTAAGACCTGCCTCTACAAATAACGATAATGCCTGAATAGGTAACATTTGTGTTATTTCTTTTCTTATGTTTTGCATTTCTGAGTATGCTTTTTTATATTCAGTAGCTCTCTTTGGGGAATTTGTAATGTTTTTGTGAATTTGAGCAGCATCTCTCTTCCCTGAGGCTCTTAACTTTACTTGCGTAGCATGAGTAAGTTGTTCCAAATCAGTAGATCTCCTTAAATTTTCCGTTTTTCTTCGCTTAGATCTTTCACTAGATTCAATAAATGATTTGACTGGCCTACCTTGTCGCACTACTACTTTTGGCAACGTAACTGTCCCTTCAAGCAACGTAACTGTCCTTCGTCAAGTTTGGTAGATTTTGCTGCTGCATGATGTTAAACAACTTTCTTCTGGTTATAACTTTTACGCTCGATGGTCTTATAATAACACGAAAACAAAATATTGGCGAAATCAGACAAATGGAAAGTATATGGAATTTTGAGTTTATAAATTGATATTTACTAAAGTGGAGAAAAGTGGAGTCTGTTTTCATCAAAAACATAAAGTAATAGGACTGCACTTATTGTAGTAAAAAATGAATGGTGGGAAAGCTTTGGAAGTGTAACTTTTCAATTTTTATTTTCGGGAAATGCAAAAAAATATCTCAAAAACTGTTTTTTTTTAAATTATTCTTACACTAACTAAACATGTCTTTATCCCAACAAATATATGTGTAAACTGCGATACATACCTGCCTCATTGCACTCCATTGTTATTTACTTTCACACACCGCAGAAATATAACAAATAATCACGTTTGAAACTCCTACTGAGTAAAATCGTATATGTCAAATTATTATTCACAAATTAACGATATCTGTCGAATGCTTTTGACGGCTTATTGTTTGATATAATTATGAAAAATTATATAATTCCCTAATGACTTAGCTTTAGTATTCTACTTACTTTTTCTATCTACGTTGCATTTTTCGAAATTGACTTATGGCTGCCTATAATTAGAAAATACCCCATTGTGCGCCGTCACTGTCAATGGGATGAGACATCATGACATGTTAACCAACTTCTTTTGGCCTGAAATTGATAATATGGATCTCGAAGATATGTGGTTTCAACAGGACGGTGCCACTTGTCACACAACCAACGAAACAATGGAGTTATTGCACACCGGATTCGAAGGAAAAGTTATTTCGCGTCGAGGTGGTGTGCATTGGCCGCCCCATTCTTGCGATTTGACACCCTTGGACTTCTTTCTTTGGGGTTTCCGCAAAGGGAAAGTCTACGCCAATAAGCCACACACGATTGCGGAAATGAAAGAGGAAATCCAAGCAACACTTGAGCCGCAATTATGCGAAAGTGTCATTGAAAATTTCATTAAAAGAGCCCGTGTGTGCACGCAGAGCCGAGGCGGCCATTTGGCCTATATCCTATTTCATAATTAACCTTCATGTCTTTACTTCACACTTCAATAAAAGTTTCCAAACATTTCGAAAAGAATGCGACTTACTTGTAAAAAATAAAATTATGGTTTATTCTGGGACACCTTTTAGATGCTGGTCTATAATGGGTGAAAGAAATAAGCAAAATCATTTTAATTGTTAAACATTTTTATTTGAAAGTCTTTGTTTTAAATATGTCAAATACATGATATTATGAATAACCACATTCACATTTATAATTAAAAAATAAAATCGCAACTGTTACAAATTATACGCATGTAAAAATAAAAACACGAAAGAAAAAAAGAAAAAACAGTACTGCGGGGTTGCTTATTATGTACGTTTCATTTTTTTATTCATCTTGTATGTATTATTATTTTTTTATTATTACTTATAATGATATCAATTACAACTAAAACAGAGAAATAAAATAAAATAATAAGTATTAGTATTAAAAAGTATAGTAGTAGAGATAGAGAGTTTATAGAGAGGGGTGGGGAGGTTCAACTAACTTGTCTGAATACATCGATAAGTTATTATTAGGTTTATTTTTATTTTTTTTAAATTCATTATTCCTCAATGATTAATATGCTATTGTACATCCTACGACGAAACATCTATACACTTTGCGCGAATGCAAAAGCCACTAAATCCAACGGAATTTAATTAATCCTGATCATTTCAAAATAATCAAAATTAAATCAACTCCGTTTTATTTATTCATTTATTTTTCAATAAGTGGATTCTGCACTGGTTTGACATGATTGAGGATTGTTTTTTTTTGTTGTTGTTGTTGTAGGGGAATGGGAGGAAAGGGTTGCGTTTTGTTTATTGATTTACTTTTTTTAAATATTATTTTGAGTCGGCTGGTGGCAGTGTACCTGTATATAGGGTGTCCCACTGAAAAAACGGATGATACATGATGATGCTAGTTATGTCATAGTAAATGTTGTAATCAAAAAACGTCTTCTTCTTGTTTTATTTTTTTTTGAATTTCTATTTGTTTTTTCTTACTTCGATGTCGTTGCTCGCACTCCTCGCGCAGATGGGGGTTGGTTGAATCTACTGGCGATTGCGACGACCCGCTGAAAAAAATATACGATAAATATTAAAAATTAATGTTTAAAATCTTTTTTATTTATTTATAATATATTTATATTTAGATTGCAAAAATACTTTGTATTTAAATTCAGTTTTTTTTTATAAGACATCTATAAAATACCATAAATTTTGTAAATTAAGTGTTTTGTATAATTAATTATAAGCTAAAAATATAAAATTATAATAATAAATAAATATTTGGTTGCAATATTTTGAAAGTAAAAATAAACACATGCAGAGCAATGTTGCAATTTGTTGTGAATTAATAAATAATAAAAAAAAATAGCCGTCGTTCTTCTCATATTCAATTTAATATTGTAATACTGCTATTAAGTGAGTATCATTCCAATATAAGAAAATGTAATTAAATTTATACTTGTAAATAAGTGATATCATATAGCAACTAATTATTTTAATAAATCAATACAATAATTACAGCATTGATAATATATGTAAGGAACGGATAACGGATATAACCGACTTTGGTGTGTTATTTGAGAATTATCCATATGTTATTATTCACAACTAATAGGGCTTATAAGATGTTGGGTTTTATTTGTCGAATTAGTTTTGATTTTAAAGTAGATACATTAAGAATTTTGTTCTGGTCCTTGGTTCGGTCGCTTTTGAAAAATGCCCTAACAATATGGTATCCTCATCAAATTTATCTTATTAATACATTGGAGACGGTTCAGAAGAAATGTCTACGTTCTATGGCATATAGAATGAACATATTGCATACACAGTGTAATTATAATTTACTTAGAGTTAATTTAGACTTATCAACTTTGATTTTCAACAGAAATTATTTGATATGTGTTTTTTATATAAATTAGTCAACGGGTACATTAGCTGTCCCGCGCTGTTAGAAGGTTTAGATTTTTGGCACCATTTTAATAGGATTTGTTCACATCGTCGTAGTTACTTAAATTAAATTAAATAAAAAAGAATTTGAAAATAATTAATAAATTAATATTGTCACAGTAGCTAAAGAGGGAATAATTAATTAATTAATTAATTTCAAAATTCTTTTTATTTAATTCAGTAGATTTTATTTATGGAGAAGCTGCATCGCTCCACCCATATTAAAAAGAATCGGCTATCCAGATTAATTCGCACTGCCAATCGTTTATTACCCTCGGCAAACTTTGACTTGTTCGTCGTTAATTATGCACACTTTCGCAGAGTGGTGGTTAATCTGGATTGAACCCTCATGTAGTTGTAGTTTTAGTTTTTGGGTTGAGTGGTATTCTATTATGGGTAAATGTTGGGTCATTTTTCAGTATTTCTATTTTCAATTCTTATTCCTTGAATTGTATTGATTCTTTATTATTATTATTTTTTTTTTTATTAATGAAAACATTTTTTTAACTTTGTTTGTAATTTCAGTTATAACCTTCAGTTAATCGACCAAAGTAGAAGCCTTAACAATTAGTAAATTAATTAATGTTTGTATTTTTTTAAGAGATTTTATTGAATTATAAAGAAATAAAAAAATAGTGAATAAAGTGCTTCCTTCATTTAAGAATTCAACAATGAACTATATAATTATCACTAGAATTGTATTATTTTTCGTTTTTATAATAATAATGACGCGAGGCAGAAAGACCTCCAGTCGATAGCCCATGACAGACTACTAATCCACCAATATGTAATGTAAATATAAATATTTGTAAAGAATTGTAATTCTGCTGTCTGAATAAAGATGTTTGTATAGTGATGTATAATGATCAAAGTAAATTTATTGTAAAAGTAATGACGCGTAATGAATGTAATGGGTGTATATTATAAAAAAACCTTAAATTTCAATAAATCCGAATTTCAGGCCAATATAAAATGCTGTTTATTGAAATTAAAGGTTTTTTTTATAATAAACACAATTTAAAGTCATTAAATGTCATTATTAATGCTTAGTATGACTTTAAAGTTCCTGTGTAATTAATTTCACAAAAGAATAATTAAAAAATAACTGTATATCACTAGTATTGCCTACTTATGACTTTAACGTCACTTTATATATCTCTTTTTTTCTATAAATACGCTTTAGTTATTATACGTCGTTGTTATTGTTAAATTTTGGCATTAAAGTCAATATTTATTTATTAAAATTTGAGGATAAAAACAAAACGATTTTATTTTGGTGTTGTAGTCATAAGATTCTTCTATGTAATATCTAGTCCTTGTGTACTATTTTTACTGAAAATGTTTTTTAAAGTCTTCATACGTCATTATTATTGCTTAATTATGACATTACTAGGTCAATAATTTCATCAGAAATTGACTAAATCCGCCATACATTCAGTTTAGCGTAAACTTTATATCACCAGAATTTGACAAAACAGTCACTTTACATCTCTAATTACGCTAGAAAGTCTTTAAAATAACTGTATGTTACAATTATCACCTAATTAAAGTAACTTTACATCTCTCTATTTTCACCATAAATACTCTTTAGTTATTACACGTCATTATTATTGCTAAATAATTATTACTTTAAAGTCACTATGCCACTAATTTCACCAGAAATTGACTGTATAGTCACTTTAAATTTCTATTTCGGCTAGAAAAAGACTTTAAAATAACTGTATGTCACAATTATTGCGTAATTATGATTTTAGTCATTAATTTTTTTTTTTACTATAAATACCCTTAAAATCGTTATACTTCATTATTATTGCTTAATTATGACTTTCAAGTCACTATGTCGCTAATTTCAATAGTAATTGACTCTGAACTCACTTTAAATCACTATTTTCCTTGAAAAAAAAAAAAAACTTTAAAATTACTATAAATAATCATTATTGTGTAATTATGACTTTATATCTATCTATTTTTACTATAAATACCCTTGAAAGTCATTATACGTCATTAATGTAACTAGAAATTAACTTTAAAGTTACTTTATAAAGTGTTGAAAATAATTGTATATTACTATTATTGCCTAATTATGACTTTAAAGTCACTTTATATCTCTTTATTTTTACTACAAATACTCTTTAAAAATATTATACGTCATTATTATTTCTTAATTATGACTTTCAAGTCGATATGTCACTAATTAGGCAATTGTAGTGACATACAGTTATTTTATATTGAACATGGTGATGCAACGTGACTTTAAAGTCAATTTCCTGTACTTTAAAGTCACGTTGCATCACCATGTTCAATATAAAATAACTGTATGTCACTACAATTGCCTAATTATGATTTTAAAGTCATTATACGTCATTAGTATTTCTAATTAGGACTATGAAGCTACTATATCATTAATTTCAGCTAAAATTGACTTTAAAGCCACCTTAAAATAACTGTGTGTCACTGTTATTGCCTAATTATGACTTTAAAGTCACTTTATATCTCACAATTTTTACTATAAATATAATGGAACCTTTAAAGTTATTATACGTCATTATTCTTTAATTATGGCTTTAAAGTCATTATATGACTAACAATTTCTATTCACCTGAAAATGCTTTATATTCAAATTTAATGATAAAAACAAAAAATGTCATTCTCGTAATGTAGCAATATGTTACCTATGTCTGGCACTTGTATACTATTTTTTAGTATAAATAACCTTTAAACGTCATTATTAATGCTTAATTATAACTTTAAAGTCACTATATTCACCAGAAATTGTCACTTTACATCATTATTTTCACTAGAAGAGATTTTAACACAATTGTATTTCACTATTAATGCCATATACAGATTTTTAAGCGTAGTTAAAATAGAGACGCAATATTAATTTAGTCATAATTTGGACAAAATAATGATATATAGTTATTTTATGATCCTTCTCTACTTTAAAGTCAATTTACAGTAAAAGTAGTGGTGTAAAATGACTTAGCGATATACAATAATTGTAAAATTAATTTAGATTGAAAATAGTTATGTATATCTGGCAGAAAGACCTCTGGCCGATAGCCCATGACAAACTACTAACCCACCAATATGTATTGTAAATATAAATATTTGTAAAGAATTGTAATTCTGCTGTTTGAATAAAGATGTTTTGATGTATAATGATTAAAGTAACTTTATTGTAAAAGTAGTGACTTGGAGAAACTTTAAGGTCATAATTAGGAAATAATTGTGAGATACAATAACTTTAAAGTCAATTTATAGTAAAGCTAGTAACTTTAAAAATTACTTTTATGACAATTGCAGCAAAAATATTGATATGAAGTGACATTAAAGTCATAATTAGGCAATAATAGTGATATAGTTATTTTGTAATCTTTTTATAGCGAAAACAGTGATGTAAAGTAACTTTTAAGTCAATTTCTGCGGAAATTAGTGATATAGTATCATAAATGTCATAATTAAATAGTAATAATAACGTATAATGATTGTAAAGGGCATTTACAGTAAAAAATAAAGACGAAATTTTAGTTTAAAGTCATCGCAAGGCAAAAATAGTTGCATACAGTCACTTTAAAGTCAATTTGTGGCCAAATTTGTAGTAGAAAATAATTTTAAAGTCAATTTATAGTAGAAGTAAAGCGATTTCGCAAACATAATTAGGCAATCACAGACGAACAATGTTAATTTAGGGAGAACGTTAGTAATGTATAATGACTGTAATGTAAATTTATAATAAAAACAGTGACCTAAAGAAAATAATTACTTTAAAGTCAATTGCTAATGTGTATCGCAATTTTATTTCGTCAATTTGTTTTACGGATGAATTACATTTACATTAAATAACAAGCCGAACATTTAAAACGATTAAAACGAAAGATACTGGTCACAGGAGCATGCCCATCTGAATTTAAATCTCAGAATACAATGCCTTAAAAAAATGTGCGGAATTTTTTCATCATAGCTGCAAATGTGTGAATCATCTTTGTTTCATTTCATTTTATTTAATTTAATTGAAAACAATGCTGTTTTTTCTCACGCCGAGTCGATATTGTTTTTTCATTTATATATTGTGCGCCCTTTCGAAAACATTGGAAATTTAAATTCACACAATTATTTATACTAATTAATTACTCAGGTTGGCAGTGCAATGTTAGAAGCCCCGCACGTCTAAACCAAGATTATTTAACATTTCGAAATCGGTGGATTGGACCTGGAGGTGAGATCAATTGGCCTACCAGATCTCCTCATTTGGCACCGTGCAATTTCTTCTTGTGGGTCACCTAAAGAGTAAATTTTATAAAATCCGTCAGCCAAGTATTAATTCTTTGAGGAATGCAATATTCCAGGAGTGTAGATTGATAATGAACAGGCAGTTGGCAAATGTTGAAAATTGTTTTACAATTGGATGGGATATTGTTTAATGCAGAATGGAGATTTATTTGAATATTTTACTTTGAATTGTAAAGATGATTTATGTTTTTGTTTAATAAAATTTATCTCGAATTTTCAACATCAATAAAGAAATGCAATTGAAAATGAATGCCAATATTCGGCATCAAAGTATTCACTCGGTATTGGTGTTAAAATAAATAAACTTTCCATGTTACGCACTATAAAAGACGATATAAATTAATGAATATTAACAAATAAAATCAGGTTTTGGTGTAAAAATAAATGAGACTTTTTTTTAATTTATAAAACAATACTATAAACTGACGCAAACGCTTGATGTTGCCGTTTTAATAACAACCAGTCATAGCTGAAAAGCCTTTTTAGGTGGTATGCCAAGATAGGGTTCGTTTTTAATTATTTCGGAAAAATCCAGAGGGGGCTGAATTCTTTAGAAATATAATTGTAATACATTTATCTTCTGCTAGGAATTTTTATATTAATTTCATGATTATTATCTTAATTATACAGTTGGTATAAATTTAATAATTAATTATTTTTAAATCCTTCTTATTTCATTTACTTTAAATAGCTGTGACCAAGCGAATAAATCCTTTTTTATTGTATCTTGTATTATTTTACCCTTCTATAATATATTGACATATTTGTAAAATTGTGTAAAAAATTTCGTTCGGTTTACGAAGTTTTTATCAAATAGAAAGTAATTCAAGGTTATAATAGTTTGTAGTTTGTTATTTGTGTTTGCCGATAAATATTATCTTTATACAGGGTGTCCCATTTTACATTATTTTCTTGAATATCTTGAAATTAAAGCATTTTACCGAAAAGTATACCGAATTATAATCGTCACGGTTTTGAAGGGGAGATCGGATTTTGACCCCTAGCCTCACATGGGGCGCTGGGAAGGTACTCAACTTAAAAATTTTAAATGGGAACCCCTATTTTTTATTGCAGATTCCGAAAGAGCGTTTAAAAATATGTAGGGTTTATACGGATACTTTTTTAATTTTCAACAGGTGGCGCTGTAATCGTGAACGTATGAATTTTCTATAAAATTTTGGACATTTCGAATCAAACGGAATAATTTGATTTCAAATGTCTTTATTCAATGGTTATTTCGTTTTAGCAAAATTTAGAAGTATTACACAAAATAACCCTATTAAAACACTTGATTTACAATGAAATTAATTAATAATCAATAAACATAACATAAAAATGCTGATAAAATTGAATCATTCATAATTAGTTTTTTATATCCTGTTTTCGTTACCCCCAGTGTTTGGAACTGATATATTCAGAAATTTAGGTATTTATTGAAACACCAAATGTTATTTATTTTAAGTTATTGAGACAATATTAATTCACGAAAATTTTACAGAAAATTAATATTTTCCCGATTACAGCGCCACCTATTGGAAATTAAAAAAAGTATCCGTATAAACCTTACATATTTTATAACGCTTTTTCAGAATCTGCAATAAAAAATATGGCTTCCCATTTAAAAATTTTAAAACATGAAGATTATGATTTGGCAAACTTTTCGGTAAAATGTTTTAATTTCAAGAAATTCAAGAAAATAATGTAAAATGGGACACCCTGTATAGTCAGTACATTTTTGAAGGAATGGGTCATCATTCGTCTCTATATTAACGGATTCTTGTAATATCATTTAATAGGATGCAAATAATGCGTTCCTTTGGGTCGTAAATATTTTCTAATATCTTGTTTACCAGACATCTAGATCATTTAACTAATAAAAAAACCTAACCCAGGAAAGTAAACATAAACTAGGAGATAGATTACCCATTTCAATCAGACCGCGCCCAGACGGACGTCGATTTTTTCCCCCTTTTTTAAGTTTAATTTGCGCCTCGGCGACGCTTTTCCCGTATATTTATACGAGCATGGGCGGACTTATATGTTCCCGGCAAGTCGGGCGAGGGGGCGGCGGAAATCCATTTAAAAAGTTTCACACAACGTTGGTTTACTCTTTAAATAAGCCGGCTAATCCACTTTGCGTCCGTCCGACGCGTAAAACCGATTCCAATTAAGCTAATGGTAAAAAGGAAAAATGAACAAGAATAAACCGGAAAACGAAAACTTAAAGCAGCGAAATTATTATTGATTTTTTAAACTCATCGATGATTGGTTTTGAGTTACGTGAAGAGTATAATAAAAATAATTAACACGGTTGTATCCTTTCTTCATACTTTATTTTCTAATGCTTAGATATATATTAGCACTCGATATATCTAATATATCTAACCATTAGAAAATAAAGTGTGAAGAAAGGATACAACAGTGTTAATTATGTTACTGTTAATTTTACTTTCATTACAGATGATACCATTAACCCTGTTCAGTTTGTAATTAATTTGATTATATTAAATAGTAAAAAAATGTTAAGTGAAATTTTATTTTTTTTAATATAAAATTCATTCATAATCGATACTAATTTATCGGCATTAATCAGTGTTGAATTAGTATTGTTTATTTTTATTTTATTTATTATGATTATGAAGAATGGATACCATGTTTTGTTCCAAACTTATTTGTATATTATTTAAAAGGTGTTTAAGGTCAATCGGGTTAATAATATTATTAAATAGAATGTCAATAAATTTTATTGACTTGACTTGGGATAATTATACTTTGAATTAGTTTAGCATTATTATTATATATGATTATTTGTTATATTTTGCTTTTAATTAGTAGTTTACCGTTGTTTTTTATTATTATTAATGTATTTTATTATGTAAAAAAGTGAATTCCGTAAATAAAGTATTATTATTATTATTATTATGTTTTTTTTGTGATAAATATTTCATATATTGAAAAAATATTCTCAGTACTGTATTTTGAATTATTATAAGAGGGACCTACAAAGTTTACATTTTTTATTTATTTAATATTAAATAAAGAAATTACAACAAGTCATAAAATAAATATGAAAAACTAAGCAATTAAATGTCATTTATTGTAAGTTTTCAATTACTTTATTTTCTAAAATGTGTAATTATCCATTAAAATGGGATCGAAAATAATGATCCGTACTAATCTGCCATCTCGCGGTGTAATGGCCGAACTTTCAATGCTCACTATATATAAATATAATAATATTTTATAAAATATTGTTTGTATAAAAAAATTAAAGTCTTCCATAACTTTTAATGTATAACGTGTGGGTGACTTGTGCCGTGCTGTTATAGTATTCTTTATTATTGAAAGTGGTGTATTTGTTACCGCATTGTGAAACTGTTTCAAGTAATTGGTTAACATATATGTTATTTATACAAATCAACTGTTAAACCTGCTGCATATTATATATATATATATATATATATATATATATATCCAATGACCCTTTCTACCCGTATGGGTGTAGGGTTACGTATATTATTAATATAACAATATTAGATAAATCGATAAATCCATAACCTAAATTAAGCAAATATATTAAAATCGTTTACTGAGCTGCCTGTCTTGTTTACCTATTTAATAATTTCCTGCCCGTGGCCCTCTTTGTGTGTATTTCGCTTAGTCAACACGATAGGCCCCGTGTTGTCAAGAACTTGTTTATCTATATTCCTTTGTCTAATCTCAAATCCACAATGAATGATATCAGCAATAATGAACTCTTCGCCAAATTATCTGCGCAATTTAACACATTAAAAATCGAGATTACTAATGAGTTGACTACACATTTTAGAATTTTATTTGACTAATCAATTAAGTCACTAATGCCCGTTTGCACCGATTTTACTTTAAGGCCTCCTTAGTTAAGGATTCCTTAAAAGTTAAGGAAAGAATAGTAGAGATTGGATTGCACCGCTCATATAAAATCTCCGCTTAGTTAAGGTCTCCTTAGTTGGGGGAAAATCTAGTGGAAAGTCAGTGCCTAACTTCATGCCATTTATTATTCTCGCTTGCTAACCTTGAAATCATAGAAAATTATTATTAATTTTAGAAAATCACAATTATTTTGGATAATTATTACCGTTATAAACATTATAGTAATCAAAAGAAACTTTAAATAATATATTTATTTAAGAATGTATACATTTCACCATTTTTTCTATAACATTATATAGTTAGAATCAGCCGTACGTCAACGCTAAGGAAGCCTTAGTGAAGTTAAGCCGCCAACATCGGCGGCTTAAATTTAAGGAGACCTTAGACATCGTGCGCGCGCGGTGCAAACCAAATGTCATAAGTTAAGGATTACTTAGCACTAAGGAGTACTTAAACAAGGCGGTGCAAACGGGCATAAAACAGGAAAACTTACAAATGAAAAATGAACTGACAGTGTTGAAAACTGAATTGTCCGATATACGAAAAACTGTGGTAGCTCTATACAAACAAAAAAAAAGAAGACTAAATAATGTAATAATCTGAAAAAAAAAAAAAAAAAAAACTACGATGAAGTAAATACTGAAACAATTAGGGAATTATTCAAGAATAATCTTAATTTGGATATTAAAGGTGACTCCTGTGATGCATATCGCATTGGTAAATCGGTAGTCGGCAAACCTCGACTGATGCTAGTCAAGTTCGTAAAATCAGAATTAAAAACCTTAGTATTAAAAAATGCAAAACTACTAAAATATCGTCAAATATTATGAAAAAATCGTTAAAAATCATGAAAAAATCGTCAAAAATCATGAAAAACGTAAAAAATCATGAAAAAACGTCAAAAATCATGAAAAATCGTCAACAATCATGAAAAAACGTTAACATTATGTGAATTGTTGAAAATTAGGGGAAGAGAAAGGAGGAGAAGAAGAATAAATTTTAGTGAATATTTTAATAATAATTTGTTTATTAGGTGAGGAGCTATTATTTAGTTTTAAATTGTATTAATCTTGGGATTTGAATTTATTTTGCATTTTATTAGACTAGTTTTACATTTTTAATCGGAGATTTATGAGTTGAAACCAAAGGAACTTGAGGGAGTTTTACAATTTTGACTTGAAATCCATAACTTTTGAACTTTATTCTGAGGGACCTAGCTGAGCTAATCCAAAGTTTTGTATTAAATTCCAATTTTAGGCTTTCAAAATTGTATTAAACTTAGGATTTGAATTTATTTCAGGTTTATAGGATTATTGAAAATTTTAAGGTCAGGTTAATTTAAGAGATTGGGGGCTTAAATTTAAGTTTAGTTGTTTAAGGTTTAATTACAATGGGTTAAGTTAAAAGAGGGGTTAATACATTGTAAAATGTAAATTATTGGGTGTTTGTTTATAGGGGTAGAGATGTTAGTAGATAATTGTTTATATATAAAAGTTTAAATTAAAAGTTTTATTCTAGCTTAGTGGGTTGATTTATAAATAAGTTTATATGCGCTATTATAGATTTAACAATTTAAATAGTTATTATTAACAACAAGAATTAAATATTAATTACTGTTAGATTTAGTAATTTATATTAGTATCAACAAAATTTATGCCAGCAGTTACGGTTACGGTTACACAGATGATTAACCCTGTTCAGTTTGTAATTAATTAGATTATATTAAATAGTAAAAAAAATTAAGTGATTTTTTTTTTAAATTTTATTTTAGTTAATGAGGTTAATAAATTTAGATTTAAACTACGATTAGATACCTTATTATTATTATAAATGTAAATAAAAAACTTAATGATTAATACAGGGTTTTCCAATAAGAGTGATATGATTTCTTTAAATAAAAAAACACACTTATTGTTAAGGAAATTCAAATGTTTTTCATTTAATGTGAAGTACAATCGATACAATTAAGTTCTTAATAAAACGTCATTCAAATGGCCTCCACGACTTCTTCTGCAGAAAGGAATTCGATGAACCCAATTTTCGAGCACTTTTTCCACTAAATCAAGTCGTATGTCATGAATAGCACGTTCAATATTGACTTGTAAAACTTGAAGAGAGTCTGGTTTATTTCGAAAGACCAATGACTTCAAATAACCCCACAAGAAATAGTCTAATGGTGTTAAATCTCAACTTCTTGGAGGCCATTCAATATCACAATTTCTTGAAATAATCGAATCTCCAAACTTTTCTCGCAATAAATCAATTGTTGCGTTTGCTGTGTGGCATGTAGCCCCGTCTTGTTGGAACCAAATGTTGTCAAGATCAACTTCTTCCAATTTCGGCCATAAAAAGTTGGTTATCATCTCTCTGTACCGCTCTCCATTGACAGTAACGGTGTTACCAGCTTCATTTCGAAAGAAGTACGGACCGATAATTCCACCACACCAAACACCACACCAAACTGTCAATTTAGGTGAATGTAATGGTTTTTCTTGAATAATTTGTGGATTTTCTTCGCACCAGAATCGACAGTTTTGTTTATTTACCGCACCACTCAGATGGAAGTGAGCCTCATCGGAGAAGATGATTTTCTTAAAAAAATCGTTATCGTTTTCAAGTTGTTCCAAGGCAAAATCAGCAAATTCACGACATTTACGGTGGTCCAATGGCTTCAGTTCTTGAGTGAGAACAATTTTATACGGATGCAAACCCAAATCCTTTTTCAAAATCCGCCAGATTGTGGTTTGAGACAGTCCCAATTGTTGAGAACGTCTTGGAATCGACAAATTGCGGTCTTCAGCAACACTTGCCTGAACGGCAGCAATATTTGTGTTACATCGAGCGATTCTTTGTCTTATTGGCACTTTAACCTTATGTAAAGAAAATGTACGCTCACAATTTTCAACAATTCGACGAACAGCGAGCACACTTGGACGATTATTACGACCATAAAATGGCAAAAGCGCACGAAAAGTTGCAATTGGAGAACAATTATTTTGACAATAAAACTGAATAACTTGTAACCGTTGTTCTTGTGTATATCTCTCCATGATGAAATTGTAAACACTACTGAATACAATGAAAAATAAATGACAGATCATAACATATTACAAATGGCCGAAACGACACTTCAAAATCATATCATACCTATTGGAAAACCTTGTAGTTATGTTGTTTAAAGTTAAAGAATTTGGCGGTATCTTAGTTTATTTAGAGGAACATGCTCCATAATTGATAATCCACGATTTATTGCACTTACTTTAATTAATTTGTATATCATCGTAGTTTGAATATTTTTAAAGAGTGATAATGTTCAAGAGTCTTTATAATGAAGGCAATCAGATCAAGGTGCAGTTTATAGGTGAGAAGAAATGGGTTACGATAAAGTTATTTATATGGATTTATATTTGAAAAATATAATGATAAATCCACTTTCATTATATTTTTCAAATATAAATCCATATAAAGTAATAAAATTGAATTTAATATTATGACTTTAGCTCTGAGATATGTACATATCGTCCGTCGCTCTCATATAAAGTGAGATAAGTCGTAACATAGTAGATGTACTGGAAAGTGTATCTGGAGAGCAAATTAGAGCTTGTTAAAAAGCATTTTATTTACATTAAAAAGTTAATTGTGTGAATTAGTTTAATTTGAATATAAATATTTAGTTCCTAAAGTATTAAATAAATTCAGGATGATTTAATTAAAATTAAAACACTTGGTTTGTTTCCCTTATTTATATTTTCTCCAACTAGTTTCGACCATTGGTCATCTTCAGGGAGGAATGTATATGAAATATAAATAAGTGAAACAAACCAAGTGTTTTAATTTCAACTAAATCATCCTGAATTAATTAAAAAATGTTTCACCACGGGTTAAGTGAGAAATTAATTAAACATGTATTAAATAAATTATTATTAATTTAATTATTTTTATAATTTTATATTAATATAGATATGTCCCCGGAGGAGCGTGCAATTAACCAAGTTTGAGACTATACAATTTCGTCCAAGCGCGGGTACCTGAGTGATACCCACCGGCGAGAAACGACACTTGTATTGTGGTTTGCACCCAATAAATCTTCTCGAACGAGCGCAAGCCTACCCCAAAACAAACATCTCTCCTCTCAATAATATTTGGAAATATTATATAACGCGAGTTGTTTTGCGACTTAAAATTTTCATATTTCTTTCATAGAAAAACGGCTTGTTGAGAATTGAATTATAAAACTTGTATTTCATTTTATAATAGTCTTTTTAAATACTGAAAGAAAGTGTTTTTTTACAAAACTAAATAATTATAATTTTTACAACATGCTAATAAATTTAATTTACTTCCTAGTAAAAAGGAAATATATATATATATATATATATATATATATATATGTCCCTTTAATCCCGGTTGATAATTTAAATTTTTTACTGGTACTAATTGGGAGAAATATCGTATGATCACGTAATACATATTTTTCAATTTTTTACAATCGTTTAAAAAAGTCCAAAATCTGTTTTTTATTCATTTCGCTCTTAAAGTCTCAAAATGTGGCTAAAATTATTCAGTTTTTGTGAATTTGAATGTTATTCTTTTCTGATAAAACTGTGCAAATTATAGAAAATTATAAAGAGACAAAAAATATTCCAAATTAAACATTCATTCAAGCAAAACTTTTAAAAACATTATTGAGGGTCCAAATAAAAAAGATATTGATGTATTAATTTATAGGTTATGTTGTATTCTACACTTAACATCAACTGATGGTACTCATATTAACTCAAATAACGTGCTATTTAATCATATTGAACCACAGTAAATTTTATTGAAATCGAATGGAACATTAGATTGTTATCAATATTTTTTTATTTACTTGTTTATTCATATTTTAGTCTCAGGAACCTAAGGTTAAGCCATTTTTAAAAATTAACAGGACACTCTTTATATAATTGCTTTGTTTCACCAAAATATGATTATTTTCTCCGACAAGTTTCAACTTTCGTCGAAATTATTCTTGATATTGACTAAAGCCGAAACTAGTCGGAGAAAAAAAAACACATTTTAGTGAAACTAACCAAGTGTTATTAATTTTTCAAATATTTAATACAAAAAATATACTTATTTACTTTAATAAAATTGTTTTGTCATTTTTAAATAACTTAATAGATTAATAAAAAAATCTTTTCTCTAACTACTTCTATTTTTTGTATAATAGTTATATTTTCAGAATAAAATATAAGTCGTAACATTTGAATATAATTATTGTTGTTATTATTGTTTTATAGAATATAACTAATTCTCATTCTAAATAATACTTATTTAAAATGGCTCGAATAATAACGATATTCCCCTTTTTAAAAATGGTCCTTTCCGCTCAACGTCTCACTCTAAACTCGCTTTCAGAACATGTCACATGGAAAAGATTTATTGCGGTAAAACCACAATATTGGTGTTAAACACTTAAGGGAGGATTTCTCTGAAAAAGCCTTTTGGACGAAATTGTAAGGTCCTCGCTTGTTGACAGTAGCAACCATCGATATAGAACAAGACACACCTCAAAGGATAACAGTTCAACTATCAAAATTCTCGAGGATTAAATTCGAAATATATTAATGTGTATTGCTACAGCGCTGTTAGTAAATTTTCCATCATAGCATTTTCAGAAACTTTGCTCTCCGACAGTTTTTCTAATAGTGAGTTATTCTTTTAACGTTAAGTTAAAAGGCAATTTCGTCTTCAGAATGCCGCGTGAAATTAAAGAAATCAAGGAATTCCTGCTGAGGGCCAGGAGGAAAGACGCTAAATCTGTAAAGATCAAGAACAACACCAAATTCAAGGTCCGTTGCTCTAGGTTCTTGTACACCTTAGTCATCTTCGATAAGGAGAAGGCCGATAAGTTGAAGCAGTCCTTGCCTCCAGGTCTGCAAGTGAAAGAAAACAAGTAAATCCACATTCTTTTGTTTTCCAACATACAATTCCACATTGACAACATCTTTAGCTACAAATCTATCCGAGTGTACCTTGAAATGAAAATACACAGTAAATTATTATAAATATTTTGTTGTATGATTACAATTAAACAGTTTTTAAATAATTTTATAGTGTACCGTAAAGACAGAAACTTTGAATTAATTAATAAAAGTAAAGGTGGTGGAGTATTGATTGCGGTTCAGTCTTCACTTGAATCGTCTGAAATATCATTTGATTCCTGAAATTTATCTCGCCTCTGTGTTGATTTAGTAATTGTTAAAGTAGTTATTGCAAAAACTGTAGTGTTTTTTATTAATATGTATTTTAGACCGCCAATTAGCCTTGATGAACTAACGCAGTTTGTTAATGTGTTAGATAGTTTGCCTTTTCTACTTGACAGTGCCATTATTATGTTTGGGGACTTTAATTTAAATAATTACATAATTGATTCTGATGATAATTGTTCAAAAACCATCAAAAGTTGTGTTGAATTTTTTGGCCTTGATCAATATAATTCGAACCACAACCATCAGCATAGAATCCTTAATAAAAAAGACCTTTATTGGCATATCCACTTTATATATACATGCTAACTATACCACAAACTAACTCAACTTTTTCTTTTTAACTCCCTCTCCCACCCTAACCTCATCACAATTTTTACACCAGCACCATCCTCTCGCATCCATAGAATCCTTAATAATATAACATGTTCCATAAAGCACATGAAAAATCCAATCATGGATGTAGATAGTCTCCATCCTGTCCTTAGTATTAATTTTAGCGTAGAAAAGCCAATTACTAATAATTTATTTGTACCAAATAAAAAATTCAAATTTGGTAAAAAAAATGCATCAGCTAATTTTGTAAGATTATATGAATTAATGGAATGAGGCAATGTTTTGCACCAATATCAACAATGCTTGCATGCTTTATTTATGAAAAACTACACTCTTCATTTAAAATCTGTGCTCCCTTCACTCGCAAACCATCAAAAAATATCCCATATGGTTCTCTATGAAACTAAGATGTAAAATAAAAGAGAAAAAAAAAAACTTTAAATTGGCAAAAAATTTTTACTATCCCAATTCTTTAAAATTACACTCTCTAATCCTCAAGTGAGGATATTAAGCAAACACGACTTCTTTGCGTATATCAAAGATTGCGAGAAATCTGTTAGAAAAACACCAAAAAAATTCTGGAACTTTATTAATATAATAAAAAATAATTATGCAATACCACAGTCCATGAGTTTTGAGTACCAGGACATAACATCGGCTCAATATATTGTCAATAGTTTTGCAGTAAATGTTTCCAAATATTTCGAATCAGCTACAGATTCTTCTTCCTCTTATACAAAGTCAATACATAACAATACTTTACAATTATTGGGTTTCGATAAAGAAGATATTGAAGAAGCCTTTAATAAATTGTGCTCTGGGCCAGATAACCAGCACTCGTCTTAAAAGACTGTCGTTACTTATTATCAGAACCTTTAAAAAATAACTGATTGATGAGGCTTATAATTGTTGAAAGTTCATAATTACTTATATTAAATAACACTATTTAGTCTTTCAATGTCTATTGTAATATCTGTGGCTTCTTCAGGCGAAGAAATGATAAAAATATATTTAACTTATGTTTAAAACAAAGTGTTTTCCAGATATGTGGAAAAAGACTCGCATAATTCCAATTTACAAGTCAGGCGATAGGAACTTAATTATTAATTATAGGCCAATAGCAATCATTTCCAACTCATCAAAGTGTATTGAATTTGTGTTGCGTAATCATATTAGCGCATTAGTTAACTTGAATTTGGTTGATAATCAACACGGCTTTAGATCTAAGCAATCAACGCTTAGTAACCTTATGCTCTATACGCAGCAGTTATTCAACTACCTTGATAGCCAAGTTCAAGTTGATGTTGTGTTTACTGATATCTCTAAGGCCTTTGATAGGTTGGACCATAATATATTGTTATCTAAACTATGTAACTTTGGGTTCTCATTATCACTCTGCAACTTAATAAAAAAAAGCTGCCTCCATAAAAGACCTCTATTTGTAGAATATACGGGCTATAAATCTAATTTATTTTTTCCAATGTCTGGTGTTCCTCAGGGATCAGTGTTAGGTCCATTGCTTTTTAACTGCTTTACAAACGATATAGTTGAGAGATTTCACGTCCCCCATGGTTTAAGACATAATAGATTTTTTCAACTTCCTATTCCCAAAACAAATGGTACTTTTAATAATTTATTTTTGTTGTATCAGTTAAAATAAAGAGAGTTCATTCTTGACTAATTTGCCCTCTCGCGGAATAATGCTCATTTTTTTATATCTTAGTTTGAGACTGAGAAGCGACCTTCAGGACATGAAGATTCAACTTTAAACCTTTTTACACCTTATGAGCACATAATCCGTGGGCACTGTATATTAGTTGCTCATGTTAGACCGCAATTTTTTTTAGCCATATTCTCTTTCTTTCTTTCTTTCTTAATCTTATCCTCTTTTACCCGTTCATATTCTTTTTAAAAGGATTAAATATAGTCCTTCAAGATTTATTTTTAAGCAATCACTTAAATTTAATTAAACACACATGCTTTGTTAAATATTAAACACGCTTGGATTAATCTGCAGCGGGTTTCGTTTTTATCTCTCCCTCTCTCTCTCGGTCATTTTTTTGTCCCTCCGTGTTTGCAGTTTCAGTTTCAAATTGGGTAATTTAGGGTGTCACTGCACCGGGTGTTCTCTACCTCCAATTAAATCCAGATTAATGTTGCTTTTGCGGGGGCCACTCTATTATTTATAAATAATTATACTTTAATGATGCAAAAGCCCTCGTCGAGTGAGTGCACTGGCTCCGACATCAAACGCGTATTTTATGGAAATGGCCCGAAAGGGCAGATGCAAAACCGACAGGGTTAGTGTGTGTGTTTGTGCGAGTGTGTGAATTTATGGGTAGCTCGTTTTCAACGCACAAAGTAAATTGTGTTTAAATTAATGAATTAAGTTAATTTTAATGGACTGGTTTCACTTCAGCTCATTTTTTTATATTTTCAAAAATCGTACACTTGCTATTTCATTTCCGGTAGCATTTCGATGGTAACTTTACTCCATTTATTATTTATTTATTTCAACGGCGTGCCATTTACATGAATAATACAATATACAAGACAAAAATACATAATAGATACAAACACTGAACTTAAAACTAAACAATACAATAATATTACATTTCTTTTAAAAGGCGCTTTAACAATGAAAAACTTTCAATAAAAAAGTCAAAATTTAAAATATTGGCGTGACGCAAAACACGAACAGATGCGGAATATTTCGCATAATCCGTGCGCCTGTAACCAATATGGAACGTACTATCAGACCGAAGAGAGCGCGGTGGAACCCGTATACCAACCAATTCCAACAGATCAGGGCAATCCAAATACCCTACACACGCCTTTGTTTAAGACTGCGAAGGCCAAAAGTCGTCAAAAGATAAAAGTAGGGCTGATCAGTACTAAATTTAAAGGCAAGGTACCTTACAAATTTCATTTGAACTTGCTCAATGGTTTTAATTTCACAATCAGTGTACGGAGATCAAACCGTTGAACAATATTCCAATTGGGGGCGCACTAACGAATTATACAGCGTTACCAGCGTTCTGCTATTTGTGAAATTCTTACTGTTACGCTTTACAAAATCCAGCATCTGATAAGCTTTCGCGGCAATGTTTCAGATATGGTGTGCAAATGATCACTTCGAATCCACAGTGACACCTAAACCCCTTATCCTATCAACCCGATTAATTGCAATATCGTTGAAAACATAATTTGTAATGAACGACCTTGTACTTCTTGAAAAAGTAATGATATTACACTTGTTGATGTTTAGCGTTAACCTGTTATCATTACACCAGCTGTAAAAGTGATCAAGTCAGATGCAAAGCATCAAGAGTCGATTCAATACGCATATATATTTTCATATAATCAGCGAAAAGTAAACAATTCGCATAACGAAAACAGCTCGTAGCGTCGTTTATAAATATGTTGAAGAATAAGGGACCTAGGTGCGAACCCTGAGGAACACCAGAAGTAACCTTTAGGGGTCTTGATGTTATCTGCCCAATTTTAACCACTTGCAACCTATCTGTAAGACTCTATCCAACGTAAAAGAATACCAGAAATGCCAAGATAATGAAGCTTGTTGAGTAATACCGCATGATCAACAGAGTCAAACGCCTTGGAGAAATCGGTATAGATGGAATCAATTTGAAAACCGCGTTCCAAGGCGTCGACAATGTAAGAATCATATAACAATAAATTAGATTCAGTAGATGCCCCCACTCGAAACCCAAGTTGTTTGTGAGAGATTGAAGATTGCAGTGAATTAGTCAAGAAATCCGTCATCAATTTTTCAAAATGTTTTGGGATTGTTGCAATAATGGATATGGGACGATAATTTTTAACAAGTTTGTTATCACCATTCTTATATATTGGAATTATGTTTGTTAATTTCCAGCAAGACGGAAAACAACCACTAGATAGTGACAATTTAAAAAGCAACCATATTGGTCTGCTAAGCGCGAATGCACAGTTTTTTAATAGGGAAGCAGGCAGACAATCGGGGCCAGGACAATAGTTATCTTTAAGAGACTGTAATGCATTGAAGACCTCCGTGATTTTTATATTAGGTGAACGATGTAAGTGAACAATGGCCAAATCGATGAAGGTGTTATTTGTTTATTATGCGAACATGGAGCTCTATACACTGATTCGAAATGTTCAGCAAACAAATTAGCTATACTACTTCTGTCGTTGACAACCTCATTACCGTTAAGAAAATTAGTCGGCATACGATCACCACCCCTCTTCGATCTAACATGAGATCAGAATGATTTTGGGTTTGTATTAATTTCGGTTTCAACGTTCTCTAAGTGATTATTGTAACATAATCTGGGTAAGAGCTTGCACTCTTCCCTATCGAGGAAAATTGTAAGTAATCAGAATGATAGCGTGACAACATGTACTTTTTATGTAACTTTTTTTAAGGATAACTAGAGATTTTAGTTCTTTGCTAAACCATATTGGAAAACTATTTTTAGTGATATACCTGTTTTTTAGTCGAACATACATTTCGAATGCTTGGAAAATATATACATAAAATGTGTTATAAGCTAATTCAATACTGCAATCCCAATGTGTATTAATAAACAAGTTATTGAGGGATAAATAATCCGCTTTCTTAAAATTAAAACCAGCGATATTGTCTGTCCAGGAGTTGACACATACTGATGGTAGGTGTAGATTCAAGCTAAGAGCTGGATGATGCTTATCGCACGGTACTAGAGGAAAAGATGTTGCCTCAAGTAGAGAATTAAAAGATAAAATAGAGTCTATAAATGTCAAGTCAAGAAGCGCGTTATTTATATTTCTTACAGAATTTACCTGATGTAAATTTAAGTAACTGTATATGTTAGCTACTAATTCTGATTTTGGGCATACAGTGTTATTACGTACGCCAAACTCCTCGTTAATCCAAGTTGCATTTGGTAAGTTATAATCACCAAAAATGCACATAATATCGTACTCAGTCATCGATTCAATAACATTGCAATGACTTGAATAAACTGACAAATCAGAGTTTGGAGGGATGTAAACTGCGCCAGCAAGAATGGAGTAGCACTCAGAATCAATAGCTACATATAGCTCTTCTGAAATACAACTTTTTCCCAAAATCTCATGAGAGTCAAAATTATTAGAGACCGCTATAAGGACGCCGCCACCACGAGATTTATTTAACGCAACATAATCACGATCGCACCTACAAACACTGCAACTTTGAAATCCTAATTCGGCATTTGAAATATTGCCATGAAGCCAAGTTTCCGTTAGAATAAGAACATCGTAATCCATTAGTGGTATTATTGTGGTTATATCCATTAGTTTTGTCCGAAGACCACGAACATTCTGGTAATAAACCCATAGTTTATCAGATTTATTTCGTTTGGGCGCAGGCGCTAGCCACATTCACGGACGATGTAGGATATTGTGTTATATTATTGTCTCTGAAGACGCTGTTGTTCCTCGTAAAAAATCGTTCGATTTCCGTTTCTTTGATCGATTTAAGAATAGACGAGCAGTAACACCATTTGGCCATTTATCAGCTACCATAATAGAATCAACGACGTCGCAACCGATGCCAATTTTGAAAGAACAGTATAGATTATTGCTGATAAGTGGAACGCATACTGTGTTGTGTACATCCATAGTATTTAGTCAGGAATTAATGTCGTCAACTTTCGTGTTCGAAGCGCAGTTACCAACATAGTAAAAAACTCTTTTAGGAGCACACTTGATGACGGTGCTATTAGCAGTACCGCAAATAACGTGCGATACATTAGAACTTTTCACATTTAAGTTAGTATACATTTAGTTTAGTAGTTATACCTTTTTGATCTTTTTAAATCATACAACTTGATATTAACTTGCTCTGACCCTACTAGGGTTTACACGAATAGACATAATTATACTACAGTTTCATCTATTGACTATATGGTCTCAAATCTTTCACAAGAACTTTGGAAGTGTACGATTATTGAACCACATATATCGGACCACCGAGCACAAACCTTAATTTTCAATATTTCTGATGATCCATTAATACATAAATAAATTCAAAAACCAACACCTGTCTTATCTACACAAGGAATGGTTAATATCCAAAGAACATTGCAGCAGATGAATTGGAATTTCACATATCTTTCTGGAAATATTGATGAAGCCTTCGAGACATTCATTAATTTACTAATGCAACTAATTAACACACAAGAATCATATTCTAGAAATAAATATATAAATAAAAATTATTTACCATGGATAACAGATAATATTAGGAAAATGAGAGCTGAATTGAATGATTTATTTTGGTTAAAGAAAAACTTAAAATGTAATACTACTAACTTACGGTACATTAATAAAAGAACTGAATACAAAAATACTATATTCGAAATACAGAGTACTTATTATAAAAAAATAATTGAAAATGCTCCAAATAAACAAGCCAAAGTTTGGCAGTTGGTAAATAGACGCTTGGGCAAACAATCACATAATATAATTGAGAAAATTATTACACATAATAACAATATAATAACGAAATCTGATGATATCTCAAATTCTTTTGCGATGTACTTTTCAAAAATTGTAGCTGATAGTTTATCAGAACACTTTGGTAACGATAAATCTACTAGTTGTACTGCAGACTTTCCACAAACATTGATATTTCTACCAGTGGATACAAATGAAGTTCAGTTAGCAATTAAAAAACTAAAAAACACTAGATGTACAGGACAAGATGGAATTTCAAATTCATTTGTGAAGTTTATGTGTAATGAGTTTTTGGAGCCATTAAAATATCTTATTAATGAAGCTATTAATAATGGAGTATTTCCCAAAATTCTGAAAACTGCGGTAGTAATTTCCGTACATAAAAGAGAAAATAAGTCGTCGATGAATAATTATAGTGTGATATCGAAAATTATCGAAAGTATTGTGAATGATCGCTTATGGTGTTACCTAAATAAACATGAGTTGATGTCAACAGCACAGCATGGGTTTAGACAATCCCTTTCAACGGAGACAGCGTCATATCATATGGTGGAGTTCATCAGTAAAGAACTAGATTCAAAACAGTGCGTAGCCGTGCTCCTGTTCGATCTATCCTGTGTGTTTGATACAGTGGACATAGAATTTGTGAGGTATAAATTATACAAACTTGGAATTCGTGCTAACATTTTAGATTTTCTAATTTCATTTTTAAGTGATAGACGTTTTTATGTAAAATGTAATAATTTTAATTCAAAAGAATTCAGTATAAAAACAGGGGTAGCTCAGGGCTCCATCTTAGGACCATTGATCTTCTCATTGTATGTGAACGACATGAAACAATATATTAGCTGTGGGAAATTAATAAATTTTGCGGATGATACGTCGGTTGTATTATCGGCAAGTAGTCCAATTCTTCTCGATAGCTTAATTAGCAAGACAAAAGATGAAGTCAAGTGGTGGTGTGATAAAAATAGTCTCATTTTAAATCATAGTAAGACAGAATGTGTATATCGTTTCAGCATGAAAATTCCAACACATATACAACAATTGAATTTTACAAATTCAAATAAAATTTTTAGGCATTCTCTTAGATCCTCAGCTGTCATGGGAATATCATATTGATTTTGTTTGTAATAAATTAAACAAGGCCTATTATGCAATACTAAATTTAAAAAATGTATTAGCTTTACCGAATTTGGTTGAAGTCTACTACGCTCTAGCATATTCCGTTCTCTCTTACAATGTAATCATCTGGGGAAAATCTGCTTTACGTAGTAGGATTTTCGTCTTACAGAAACGGCCAGTACGATTAATTCATAATGTATCGCCGAGAGTCATGCAGATCGTTATTTTTAAAGTCAAATATTTTAATTTTTTCAATCAATTTATATAATGAGGTGCAGTCTATTTGTAAAAAAGCATACTAAATATTTTGAAAAAAAAATCATTATTTCATAAATATAATACGCGACATCGCAATAGTCTTTCAGTAGTTGAACATAATACTGCACAATACGAGAGAGGCCCAGGCTACAATTGTATAAAAATATATAATAATCTTCCGCCAGAACTTAAACAAATTAATATATATATATATCAAATTCAAGAAGGCGCTTAAATTGTATTTAGCTAGTAAGATTTTTTATTCTCTAAAGGATTTTTTCTTCTAATATTTTTGTTATCTATTAATTGTAATTGACTTGTCCAATATCTTTGTGATTTATATGGATCAATAAACTATACTTATACTTATAGCAGTATTTAAGCCACTGTTATCGTCTAAGCTGGAATTAGAAGCAGTGATTTTATCTGTAGGTTCGCCAATAGACCGCGCAGTAGACACTGAAGATGCAGTACAATTCCTTGAATCTGAATTATCAGTAGTTTTCGTATTTTTTAGATTTTTATTATTATTATTAGTAATGTTTTTATTTGCAGTATGTTTATTATATGGTTTGGTGGAGGTGTTCGAATTATTACATGCTTCCACGTTAAGACACCTATGTGTATCCGCGGCACCCGATAAGGATGATAACGCAGAAGTAATGATATTTAATATCTCAATGTTATTGGCAAGAATTAAGCTTTTTGTAGAGAGATCAAAATCATGTTTCATAGCCTTAATAAATGATTTCAGTTCTACAATTTCCTGTTTCAATAACTTTACCTCAGAGTGTAAAGAGCAATGATTAACGTCATTACAAATGTTTACACCAGATAGTGTATCTGAGATAGCTGGAAATTTAGTTGCTTGAGATCAAGTTGTAGGTGTGCTATTTCATTTCCAGTAGCATTTCGATAGTAAATTTACTCCATTTATTATCGAAATGCTAAACTTTGAAAATGAGTAAGTCTTGAAAAATCGTATACTTGCTGGTAGCATTTCTGTAGTGAATCGAAATGTTACCGAAAAATGCTATTAAAAATGAGATAACAAGTGTACGATATACAAACATCTTTATTCAGACTATATGAGAATAAAATTTTACAAAATTTACTATAACAATATGTACAATTACAATGAAATTAAACAAGGAAAATTTCTGGCAATGATCAATAAAATTCGATCAAACCCTTTTTCCAACTGCAAAAAATACTTACACTGTAAGTTTTACAAACTATCTGTAGACACGTGTCTGTAGACACACGTGTTTCGGGATTTCATCCCTCATGTGTCTACAGATAGCCTTGTAACTATTATTTGTTGTTTCCTTTCATTAAATAATTTCGACTCAAACCGTTGCAATTTCTCAGCAGTGCTGTGATGCGACAACAAATATCTATTGTGTAATCCAATGTCCGGCGGAGTAAATGCTCGGGAAGTAGTTGTTTCAATAGATGTTTGTAAAACTTACAGTGTAAGTATTGTTTGCAGTTGGAAAAAGGGTTTGATCGAATTTTATTGATTATTGCCAGAAATTTTTCTTGTTTAATTTCATTGTAATTTAAATAACTGCAAACGTGTGAATCATCTTTGTTTCATTTTATTTAATTTAATATGTACAATTGTGTTAGTAGTCTGTCATGGGCTATTGGCCATAGGTCTTTCTGCCCTGCAAGTATACGATTTTTCAAGACTCCCATTTTCAAAGTTTAGCATTTCGATAATAAATGGAGTAAATTTACTATCAAAATGCTATTGGAAATGAGACAGCAAGTGTACGATTTTTTAATATAAATATAAAAAAATGAGCTGAAGTGAAAATATTTGAAAATATTGAAAATAAAGACGTGCTGGAGTCAAACCGGTTATGTTTTTTTTTTTTCTTGAATCGTTACAATAAGAATTATAGTATTCTAGTCATGTATAATGTCTATTATTCAATCAAATTATTTGATTGATCCATATATATATCCACTCGCCTAGGGCTCGTTTCACAAACCTCATTCTCATTAATAATAGCCTTCATTATACGCTTGTTAAAAAAATCTTGCGATTGGGGAACAGAAAGGACGGAAAACCGCGTCCAATGAAAGTAATATTTAACTCCACTCATGAACCAAGGCAACTTCTATCGAATTCTAAGAAACTTCAAAATATTGTTGAATTTAACAAAATAAAAATTAAAAGTGACAAAACGCCAAAGCAGCTTCAGTTCGAGAATGAAGTATGGGATGAATTTAAGGATCGAAAAGAGAAGGGCGAAACAGATATCCGGATCAAATACGTTAACGGTGTTCCTTTGATACTTAATTTAAACTAAAAACTGCCCAACACCACGTTACTAATTCTCACAATATAGTATCACTTTATCTGTTCTATCAAAACGTTAGGGGGTTAGGTACTAAAACAAATATGTTTTACGACAATGTATGTGCTTCGAAGTTTGATGTTTTTTGTATAACGGAAACATGGTTACATGATGGTATTCTTGATACTGAAATTTTTCCTAACAATTTTAATGTATATCGTTGTGACAGAATTAATCGGCGTGGGGGAGGAGTACTCATATCTGTGAATAGTAAATATCATTCGGAATTACACTATACTAGTATGTTGGCTAAAATCGAACTAGTCATTGTTAAAATATTAGCATACAAAAAACAATTAATGTTGCGTGTGTCTATATACCACCATCTTCGTCAGTAACAGATTATGAAAGAAATTGAACAAAATGTCAATCTAGGCGAACAGCTCCTGATTTTGGGTGACTTTAATTTACCAAATCTGCATTTATTTGAAACGCACAACCAGGGACGAAATCAGCAGATTGAAGCCTATAACAATTTTATACGATTTAACAAATTGTTGCAAAGAAACTCCGTTTTGAACATTAACGAACGAATTTTATATGTTATTATATCCGGCCCCAACAGTAAGTGTAGTGTAGTAAAAGAAGATGGTTTAGTTACGTCAATTTTAAACTGAAGTTATCGACTCCCATATATGATTTTGCGAAAGCAGATCTTAGAACATTGTATGCTGAAATTTCCACAATCGATTGGACCAACTTCACTAATATTAAGGAACCAAATGAAGCTTGTGAACAATTGTACTGTATGCTTGATGATGTGTTTATTAAATGTGTTCCCAAACGTAAGTCTAAGATAAAAGATAAAAAATACCCTGTATGGTTTAGTGCGTCGTTGAAAACCTTACTAAAAAATAAAGATAAAGCAATTAAAATGTTTAGGAAACATAAATATACCTACTTAAAACTAAAAATTGATGGGCTGAAACGGGAAATACACGCCGTAATTAAATCTGATCATAAAAAATACATTTGTGAAACAGAACAAAATATTCTGAATGAACCTAAAAGACTTTTTTCATATGTGAACACGAAAAAGTCTGCAACACGAATTCCCGGTAGCATGCATTTAAACGGAATAAATATTAAAGAACCAGAAGATATAGTAGAATGTTTTGCGGATCATTTTAAAAGTATTTTTAGTAAGACTAATTCAAGTTCTACTATATGCGAAAATTTTAATTATCCCGTTGGTACATTGAAAGCAATAACTAAAAATGATATCCTGCTCCTTGCTCGGGATTTGAAGGGAATTAAAACTGCTGGGGTAGATGGAATCCCTGCATTGTGTACACTGTTTATTAGATCCATTATGTCATATATTTAATATTATAATTGATACATGTAATGTCCCTCAATTATGGAAAATTGGCAGGGTTACACCAATATTTAAAAATGGTGATAAAAGTAACATTTTGAATTATCGCCCCATTACAGTAATAAATAATTTCGCAAAATTGTTTGAAATGATAATATTTAAAGACATCTACAATCACGTTAGTTCGTATATAACTACTAGACAGCATGGATTCGTGAAAAAAAGATCAATTGTATCAAATTTGATAAATTTCTCGGAATACGTCTCCGAACACTTGGATCAACGCAGACAAGTGGATACTATATACACAGATTTTAGCAAGGCATTTGATACAATTGACCAAAATGTAATAGCCAAAAAACTTGGCTGTTATGGCTTCACGAATCAAGTAATATCATTGATGCGCTCATATCTAACCGGCAGGCAACAATATGTACATTATATGGGTCATTATTCGTCAAAATATCTAGCATCTAGCGGGGTTCCCCAAGGTTCGAACTTGGGGCCGTTACTATTTATTATATTTATTAATGACATAGTTGATAATTTACAAAGTAATGTTTTGTTGTTTGCCGATGATATGAAAATATATAGAGTTATCGACAGCGAACGTGATTGCCAAGAATTGCAGGAGGATATTATTCAAATTGATAATTGGTGCAAAACAAATGGTTTATTTCTAAATTTATCTAAATGTAAATGCATGTCTTTTGCCAGAAAAAAAGATGTGATTAGGTTTAATTACGGTTTAACTGATATTACATTTGAGAGGTGTACATCTTTACGCGATTTAGGCATAACATTCGACGATCGATTAACATTTACGGAACACATTAGTAATATATGTAATAAAAGTTATAAGATGCTGGGGTTTATTAATCGTACTTGTAAAGATTTCAACAATGTTAATGTATTAAAAACACTATATTCTTCTTATGTCCGCTCCAACCTTGAGTTTGCTTCGATAATTTGGTGTCCTCAGTATTATATACACATAAACAAGGTAGAAAGAATTCAAAAAAGTTTTTAAAAATTCTGTATTTTAAATTGAATAAGGAATATCCACCTATATCAATAACATATCTGGAACTACTTAATACATTTGACATGAAATCTTTACAAAGTAGACGTGACGATGCTAAGGTATTATTTTTACATGGAATTATTAATTATACAATCGATGATCCGAACATATTAGCTAAAATTAATATCCATGTTCCTAGGTACTGTTCACGTTCAAACAGATTATTTTATTATTCAACGCCTAGCACTAGAGCTCATTGTAATTCGCCACTAAATAAAATGTTCAAAGCGTACAATGATCGACATCACCTCGTTGATATTTTTCACATGTCTAAAAAGTCAATTATTCATATACCTTTATAGCACTGCATATATATCTTTTGTGTACTGTTATAGTTATAATAGTTTAGTTTTAATTTTTTTGTATGTAATATCCATGTGTATAATTATATATTTGTATTAATTTTTATTACCGTATGTTATTATTAAGTTGCTCTGTAATTGGACTGTAGTCTGTTGGGCAATAAAGTATTATTATTATTATTAAAATATTACATTATTATATATAAACGAAAAATAAAAACAACAAATATATTTATCAAAATAATAAAACAGCGGGCACTTTGAAATTTTCATCAAAACCCTTTATCGTACCGCCCTTTTCCGTTCGAACGATTCATTTCGGAATAACGAAAACGCAATGGCGCAATTTGGTATACGAGGCACTTTTCGAGGATCGACAATAACCTCAACAGTGCGAAATTGACATCGTCGCCGACGAGAAGATGGCTTTCCCGTTTATTCCCCGTGTTTTATTTACATTCGGCTCCGCTCCCCGCTTCCAGCATGAATATTCATGGGGGCGCGACGCGGTCTGGGGCGCAATTTGCGTCCGGACATTATTTCCCGGCGAGAATCAATTTTGCATCAATTCGACATCGGATAAAACAGTTTCGACCCAGTCTCCTTAGGGGAAAGAGGGTGGAATAAAACAAATGCCCATTCAATCGACATTTTTAATCAAATGTTTTAATAATTTATTTAATACCTCCGTAATAATAAATCTAAGACCACTGGTCGATAGCCAATTTGTGAAATTTATTATGTATAATATAGTAATGTAATGGTTTTCCACCGTATTGTGTATATACTGTTTTAATTTCACAAATAAAGATGTTTGTATATATAATAAATCTAATATACGAGTCGTAGCTACTATGCATTGGGACAAAATAAAATACATATGACAACGTTCTTGTCATTTATTAGTTTAATAAGTTTATTATTAAGGCTGGCGTTTGCCAATCGTCAAGGAGGTGATGGCCTCTCGATTTTAATAGCGAACTATTTGAGAAATATGTAGAACACTGCAGTTTGGTTTCCTTATCTATGTGTGTGTCTGTGTTTTCGACAACCGACGCTGACGCGATCGATTTTTTTATTAATGAATATGTTATTTATTATTTAGACAGTGTATAAATATATTTGATGAATTTTGTCGTATCATCGAAAGAATTACTCAATGCATGCTATTATATTTTTGTTCTCATTTTTAAGAAAAAATCATTTTCACTGTAAGTTTGGATTCTTCGTGTGATGTTATTAATAAAAAGCGGTAAAAAGTCGTTATATTTATACCTAACCGTTTTTATTAATATTTGAATATTCATAAAAATTACCTTTTATGCAGAATTGATCCTCAAATTATATTTCGCGAGATAAAATGCATTTTGAAATAATAAAAATAGTAAGATAATATATACATCAAATTAAAGGTGTAATTTATTGAAATAAAATGGTTGAAATTATGTATACAGGGTGGGCCACTAATAACGGCCATTAAAAGTTTACGGGGTTCTTGACTGATTATATCGGAAATGGCTACCAACTTTGTTATTTTAAATAGAACACTACATATTATTATTTTTTGGATTCCCCATTTAATTGTCCATCCACTTATATGAATTTATATCCACATAATTGTTACAGTTTTTGAGTTAAAAATTTATTTTTCGAATATTAACACCAAATAGACCTTTCGAAAAATGTCTATAAATTCTAGTAGAATCAAAGAATCAAAACGGCATCTTCAATTTTTACTAATAGATCCCTCTAGTATTAAAAAAACATTTGTCAATTTTGACAATAGGTATTTCCTTAAGATCCATATTTCAGTGCCCAATTAAAAACAGCATAATTCATTTTTTTTTAAATGGAATGCTCAATATTTTATCTCACAGATCGATTAGCAAATTAATTTGCAACATAAAAATATTATATATCTATATATCCAGAGCAAGTAGTTTTTGAGTTATTTCTAAATTTATTTCCTCACATTTTTTTTCATAATTGAGTAATTCCTGTTCTATTTACGCGTGCATCAATATTCTTTAGGAAAGATGTGGAAATCTAGCAGGCCAATTCTACAGACCTAAATTTCGAATCCATCTATCTTTATCGTTTTTAATGCTAATATGAATCGATAGAGAATTTGATTGCATAAAAATCTACAGAGGTTCCACTAAAAAACAGTTGAAACCTTACAAAGTTATGATATTTTTTTATAGATAAATTGGTTTATTAAAAGAATATTAAAATAACATTCTTAATGGCGAATTACATTCCGTCGAAATAAAATATAATAAAAAATCGCAGCATTTCTTTTTGTTTTAAATTTTCCTATGTTACATTATATCGAATATGAAAAAGAAAATATGATTTGCGCTTTACTCACTCATTTATCTTGAAGGAATTTTCTTATTTTCCCTCATTAACCATTTGTTTTAGTATTGTCAGTTCTTGGATTATACTTTTTTGGGATAGACAAATAACTAAATATTTTTGTATAGCATTATCAAACGTCCTATTCTCTTTTAAATTTCTTTAAAAAATTATGATGTGTCCGTCATGGTACTTTCCCCGGTGAATTCGGTCAAATAAGTTTCTGATTGAAAATTTAATAGGAAATCAAAAATGATTAATTGAAAAAATGGATTGTTGTCTTTTAAAGTTAAAGCCTAGGAAGGATATTATAATTTAGTGTGATATTTATTACCTTACAATTGATTAAAGACATTTCTCTACACCCCTTTTCTTTTCAAACTGGAGGCGTTTGTGAATGATATGTTGAATATGAGGGAACTTTGACGTTTTATTTGTCATTAAAATAATTATTTCAATAAATAATATCTCCACAGCCAACACAAAGAAGATTATAAAAATAATTGTTTATTTCTAAGGGAATTTATTAGGTAGATGAAATTCTTCCGCTTATAAAATGAAAACTGAAAGTCCTACAATAAAAGTTTGGTAACAAAAATTACTTATTTTTTAAGATCCTCAACTTTTATTTGAAACATTTTTCTAACCGAAATAAAAATGAACCTTCCCTGGCCGGGATTCCATTTTATTTTAAATTGTAATTATAAAAAAAATTGACATCAATGTTAATAATCATATGTCATAAGTATACCAAAATTTAAAATTCTCTTTATTTGGGATGAATAACCCCACACATAGTGTAGAACTAAATAAATTTTTGGAAAGTATAATTTCTGCTTACATTACAATCATTCTATAATTTTTTTTATTATTTTTTGTATCCGTAAATATAATAAAATAAAAGTGAAATTAAAAATGGCCTATCGGGAAATATGAAGGCAAACATTTATATATATTTTGTGAAATATGACGAAAACTGCTACCACCATAACAAGTGTTTGGTTTGAAATGTATACTTCAAAAATAAAAAAAATAGAACATACAGTTCAAAAGAACCTATGAAACAGTAAGTGAAGTAACAACTTTATACAATTTAGTAATTTTTAACAATAATTTTAATTTTACAATTATATTGATCTATTTTAGATCATTAGCCTTTTATTACAATCCTAAGGCTCAAATAAAATTATTTGAAAACATTACATTTTTTTATAAAATAAAAAAGAAATCTATAATAATAATTGTTCACCGTGCAAACATTGGCAAAAAAAGATTCATTCATATTTGTATGCTGCTTACTGAACGTTATTTAAAATGTTTATTATTTTAGAATGGCATGTGCATCGTCGGTGTTTTAAAAACGCGACGCGCAGAGATAATTATAAAAGATATTTTAGTCTTTCTCATATTCATTGAATGTGAAACAGCAATAAGCATACATACACAACATTATCAAGAAGAGGGGAGAAACATCTATTGAGTATCTCTTGAAAATTAATTAAAAATCTTTGTTTGTATTTTTCCACAGTATTAATTATTTAAATTATTACTCATAACATTAATTTTATAAATAATTTAAAGGTGATAAACGCAAATAACATTTATTAAAATATAGTACACTATTTCCCGCTATCTATATGAGACTTAATGAACTAATATTTGTCTAGTCAAATGCAGAAAACTATATGCAACTTGCCGGTTTTATTCAATATGGCCGAATTTCACGGGAATTGATGATATTTTCGGAACGACCTTCCTCAGTAAACAGCATTGTTTTGTGACGAAAAAATGTATTGAACCATAACTACATTCAATGTAGATTATTACGACATATTTCATTTTCTTTCAAAAATTCTATTAATAAGTAAAAATATAGCACATTCTTTGCATAAAATGTGCTAACTTTGGACCTAATTTTCTTCTAAACTATTAATCAGATTAATTTTTAAATAACTCGTTCGAAATCTGTGGAGTTTTAGGATTATTTAGATATATAATATGATGAAATTCATTATTCAGGGTTTGTTTGTTGTAGGAATTCAATTGGTACAAAATCGCTTCATTTTACATACGATAAACGCCAGCCTTAATAAATTATTTCCACATTTACCTCTGTGACATTTTGACTTCCGTTACGTAAGTACGTTAAACAAATGCACATTAAAACATTTCTCGGATCAAAAATTTGTTGCATTAGGGCCGTTTTACACGCACAAGAATTCTCGCAGAAAGTTGTGCGAGAATTATATATAAAAGTTTTGATATAATCATATATATAAAAATATTTTTCCTGTTTTACACAGCAAATAATTATTGTGTAAATAAGCAGAGCAGATTGTTTTTACAGTCGTCCAATACAAGCAGACGCGCCATTATGTAGTATGCTATTGCTTAACATTATTGGGAGACTGTTTTATATAATTCTTTTCTAGATTATATTGAACATGTTCAATATATTTCTCGCGAGAATTCTCGCAAGAAATATATTATAAAAATCGCTGTAATGCACATGCGCAAACTTATAATATTTTTCCATATATAATTATATTATGAATTTATGCGAGAATTCTTGTATGTGTAAAACGGCCCTTATGCAATATTTTATATGCAGCAGCAGGTGTACATTATGTAGTTTAATGTCCGGCGGGGTATTTCCCCGGGAAATAGTTGTTTTAAAGTGCATTTCTTTCAAATTACTTGCGTAACGTTAGTGAAAATGTCACAGAGCTAAATGTGGAAATAATTTATTAATTATTTTCAATTCATTTTTTAAAATAATGTAAAGTTGTTGAACCATCAAATCAATATCATCCGCAACAAGGATATCCCACCGATCGACTGAAGCAAGCAGATTTTTAATCGCTGCATAGTTGTCTTTGGAGAAGTCATACATGTATTCACAATATTGAAGATATATGATTTAAAGTTAATATTATAGTATTAATATTAACTTTAAATCATATCATATATATCATAAAAGATATATTGTAAGGACAATTAAATCGATTGCCTTAAGTACTAAAAATTCCGAAGAAGCAAATATGAGACTCAAAAAACATCAGTCACATTTGAAATAGAATAAATTTGTTGAAGGTTATGATAACTAAATCGAGAAATTAAAATGTTAATTGTTAAGGCTTCCATTTGGTTGTACATGATCTGTTACAATAAATTAATAAAATACTTTAACTTTGTTTATACAAATATAATAAAATATCAAGTTAAAGTGTTTTATTAATTCATATGAAAAATTAAAAGAATAACAATTTCAGTATCTGTTGACAAGACCGTTATGATACTTTTCCAGTATGCTCCTGGCAAATTTTAATCAAACTATATAAGAATTTGAAACTGATGGAAATGATTGAGGACTACCAACAGGTAGCGTAGATGGGGGGGTGGGTCCACGGGGTTATAAACCCTTCGAAATTTTAATGACTAATTCAAAAAACAAACAAATAACGTTTGAATCATAGTAACTGAGAAATAACGCAAGCGCCATCTATTACTTAATTTCATGTAGCATCGTCAAAGATTTGGGTCTGACCGAAATGGCCATCACTAGTTATCTATATGCTAGAGAAATCGTGGTTGAATATTTTATTGAATAAATAACGTTTTAGCGATATTGTAACAACACTACATTATTATTTCATGTTCATGAAACATTAGGAAAATGTGTGCTCAATGCGCTGTTTATTTGTTTTTTTTTTAAATTTTATTTCATTGTAATACAAATGAAATACAGTAAGAAAGCTATCAACTGTGTTACAGTGAAACATATATTTATTAATAGGCGAATTAGGTGCTAATTTATTCAATACAAATTGAACATACGTATAATCCTTTAAGGATTTTACAGTATGTTCGATGTAATAATTTGTATTACATGGACCGACGACGCACTGTGTTGCCGGATAATGTATTCGCGGTCACAGGTAGGCGCAATTTTTAAGAAACTAAGCACACCGTCATGTTCCCCATACTTCAGAACCCAGAAATATAAAATCTTAAAATAAAAACGTCGAGAGGTCAGTGTGTATGTATCGGTATATGGAGAAATAATATAAAATGTTAAGCGCTCTAAAAAAATAAGAAAACAAAATGTTTATATTTTGCTTCCACTAAATTATTTTATTTATTACTTACTATGCCGTGTACTGTTTTATTTAATTTTTATATCAATAAAACTAAAAATCTGGCTAATGAAAAGCTAAAAATATCTACGTAAATGTCACTGTCCTAATTTCATATCGATAATATTGCAAATCAATGTACTATCAGAAACAACCGGTGTGAAGTTACCCACGGATTTCCAGCCAAGGATTTGTCCTCCACCATGGCGGAGGCGCCGGGAAAATTATTTATTTTAAAAGTGATTAACAGCTTATAAACGGATGAAAATAACCCAATTATACAAGAACTGTGATAAGATATGTCCAACTTAATTTAAAATAATTTTTAATTTCAATTATTAGCCTCGAATAAAGACTTAGACATATCGGATTCAAGGTCCAAAACGAAGGTGTGTGTCACAATTCAGGAACTTGTTTTTCTTCTTAGATTGTTACTAAAGGTCTAAATAATCATTTAAAACAATAAAATCAGGGGTATGTATTTCGTAACTTTAAAAAAATTAAATTTCAGCCACGGATTCCCTATAAAGAGACGTACTTTTCTAAGTCTAAAACGAAGGTGTTTGTCACAATTCAGGAACTTGGTTTTCTTCTTAGATTGTTGATAAAGGTCCAAATAATCATTTAAAACAATTATATTAGAGGTATGTATTTCGTAACTTAAGAAAATATAACGCTCTGCTACGGATTCCGTATAAGGAGACGAAATTTATCACTATCTAGATTCTCCTTTTTCCTGCTAAATTGTTGCTAAAGGTTTAATTACCGATATAAAACAATAAAATCAGGGGTATAAATCCTGTAACTTTTTAAAAATAATGTAAACTCTCAGCCACGGATTTCGCCTAATAAGATTTAAAATGAGATTTCTATACGAAATCCGTTACGAAATACATACCCCAGATTATATTGTTTTAAATGATTATCTAGACCTTTAGCAACAATCTAAGAGCATAAACAAGTTCCTGAATTGTGACAGACACCTTCGTTTTGGACTTGGAAAGTTCGTCTCCCTATAGGAAATCCGTGGCTGAAGTTTAAAAATTTATAAAAAAAGTTACGAAATACATACTCTTAATTTTATTGTTTTAAATGATTATTTAGACCTTTAGCAACAATCTAAGAAGAAAAACAAGTTCCTGAATTGTGACAAACACCTTCGTTTTGAACTTAGAATGTTCGTTTCTCTATACGAAATCTGTGGCTGAAGTTTAAAAATTTATAAAAAAAAGTTACGAAATACATGCTCTTAATTTTATTGGTTTAAATGATTATTTAGACCTTTAACAACAATCTAAGAAGAAAAACAAGTTCCTGAATTGTGACAAACACCTTCGTTTTGGACTTGGAAAGTTCGTCTCCCTATAGGAAATCCGTGGCTGAAGTTTAAAAATTTATAAAAAAAGTTACGTAATACATACTCTTAATTTTATTGGTTTAAATGATTATTTAGACCTTTAGCAACAATCTAAGAAGAAAAACAAGTTCCGGAATTGTGACAGACATCTTCGTTTTGAACTTAGAATGTTCGTTTCTCTATACGAAATCCGTGGCTGAAGTTTAAAAATTTATAAAAAAAGTTACGTAATACATACTCTTAATTTTATTGGTTTAAATGATTATTTAGACCTTTAGTAATAATCTAAGAAGAAAAACAAGTTCATGAATTGTGACAAACGCCTTCATTTTGGACCTTGAATCTGATATGTCTAAGTCTTTATTCGAGGCTAATAATTGAAAGTAAAAATTATTTTAAATTAAGTTGGACATATCTTGTCACTGTTCTTGTATAATTGTGTTAATTTCATTCCTTTATAAGCTGGGAATCACTTTTAAAATAAATAATTTGCCCGGCGCCTCCGTCATGGTGGAGGCGCCGGACAAATCCGTGGCTGGAAATCCGTGGGTAACTTCACATCGGTTCAAAAACATATTTAATATAGCGCATACGTAAAGGGTCAATAAATAATAACTCAAACCTCGCAACCCCAATATTCCTTAAAAATACAAATTGCCTACTTCTACCATTTTTCATTTCATTTCATCAAATATTACAGGCTTTGACAATAGCGTTAGTGATCATGATGAGTAAGTAGACAATGACAAGAACAAGACAATGACAGGCAGAAAGACCTGTGGTCGATAGCCATTTTGCCATATGTTACATACATGTATTATAAATAAATAATAATTATGTAAAATTATACGAATAAAGATGTATTTATATATAATAAATCAAATTTTCTTTTATTTTCGTCACTGTTTGGCCATTCTAGAATGCTTAAACATTTTGGGTTTGGGCGAAGATACATCATTAGACATATCAGATCTTCGCTTTTTCGCCACGTGACTGATGAATATAATAATAATTTTATTACGGAATCACCATCTTACAAAATCAATACAATATATATATATATATACAGAGAGGTTATTTTATCAGTATACATTAGGGGAAGTGTATACCTCCAAAAAACGCGAGTCAAACGCAGTGAAACGATTAATGTATGTATGTTTAGTTGACTATTTGGCATATGTGTGTTCAGTTGCGTGTTATAGGCAACTAAACACACATGCATTAATGTATTTGACTCGCGTATTTTGCAGGTATACATAGGGGAAATGTATACTTATAAAAAAAGCTCTCTGTATATATATATATATATCAGTGTTACAACAAATCAATGTATATGCAAGTAGAAAAAAATGTACAAAATCAAAGTAATTTCTTAAGTTTACGCTTAAATGTAATGAACGAACTCCCAAATATATCAAATTTAATATCACAGTTGAGTAGGTTAATACATCTTTTTATTTTATTCAATGGAATAATTTTTCTTACAGGGACGTATATTGAAAACCGTCTTGCTTCTACATTTCAATATGTTATGAACCTCTCACAATTTATTTCAGTCCGATGTGTGTGACGCTTAGTAGTAATAAATCATAAACATAGCAATATTTAAAAATTAAATACTATTGAAAATCGATGCATCGACAAAAAAAACATATAACTTTTTATTAAAAACAAATTTATTTACGATTTTCGATTTTTTATTAATCTCAGGCAGAAAGATCTATGTTCGATAGCTATTTTCTTAGGTTTACCTAGATGTTTATTATTTCATCTCATTTCATATTTAGTGTATTATAAACCACTAGTAGACTTTGGATTAAATTTTTGTAATTATTTAGGCTGTACACTTTAGCACATTGTTTGTAAGTTACTTACATATGATATTTCCATTATAAAGTTTTACTTGTTGGAAATAAATTATTATTATTATTGTAATCTTGTAAATATTTTAATGTAATTTAACGCAAATAAAGATTTTCTATATATATATATATATACAGGGTGTCTCAGCGTGCGCGCCGAGTAGCTTTACGGCTAAATGGTTTATTTTTTTTCAAAATCGGCTTTCACAGGCCTATGTATGTCTATTAGGACCATATTTTAAAATTAGTTTCAAATATACAGGGTGTCCCATAAAAGCATGGCGTATCATAGTTATATTTTTTCTAATGGAATGACCCATATTTTATATTTTTTTCAGATTCTACATCAAAAATAAAATTAACTTTTATAATATATTCATATGCCTAAGCGTAATAATTTTTGAAATATTTAAATATTTTTGGAAAAATTGACGTTTCGAAAAAAAATCATAACTCTCAAATGGATGAATGAAAACAGATGAAATTTTGTACCAGTATATTAGACTAATGGGTAAATATTTTAGGCTATTTACAGGAATTTAAAATCTTAAGATGTTTTGATAGTTCAACATATCTCCAGAAGCACATTCAAGGTCAAATTTCATGCTTATTTTAAATGGCACACCCTATATCTAATAGCCCTATCTTGTAGGAAATTGTATTGTCTTTCAAAAAGTATAAGGGTATTTTTTACCTAAACCTAATAGTTTTCAAGATATATGCATTTTCGTTAACTTTTGACATAATATTTATTATTCATAATATGGAATGTCGATACAAAGCGCCATCTATTGTTCAATTTAATATTTATTATTATTATTCCATAAAGGTAAATGTTTAGTTATTGTTTATAAATAAAGTCAGTGGACCCAACAAATGATTTTCGAGATATTTCCTAAATTAATACACTAATTTTATTAATTGTGAATATACTAATTGCATTATTTATTTACACATGTGTAAATTATTTGATAAAAACTTGTTAGAATTGTAAAACAAATATAACGAAATACATCAAATAAATTGACAAAATAGTATTAAAAGTAATTTATAATAAATTTTCAAAAATGCTACCATCGAATACATAATTCAATTTTATTTTAAATGATATTTTGACATTTCTCAGCATATTAGGTATAATTGATCTAAATGTATTATTAATTCTGCTTACCATGTATTCAATTGTTTTGTGAAGAGTGCTGTATATTTGATTTGACAGAAATAAATCCATGGGGATTAAATCACAGAATCTAGGTGACCATGTTCTTCCAATTTATTGCTTATTAAAGCATCTGTTTTGACGAATATTCAATGGAATTAAACTTGTAATTGTGTCTCCTCATTATTAGTTACTGAATTCAAGGTAGTTTTTTTTTCAAATACTTCATACTGCCTACAGTTTTGAATGTATTTAAAACTTCCTCTACAGTCTTCTTATTAGGATGTCTTTCATCAGAGAACATTTTGTACACTAAGAGACAATCTTAATAACATTGCATTATTATTAGAATCGTGTTAATTCTTTCATTTAAGGGAAACATTATTTTTTCAATTGTTAGTAATAATACGAATGTGTCAATTAAATTTGCTTATAAGCAAAAGGCAATTAGAATAACTGACAATAATAATTATTAAATTAAGCAATAGATGGCGCTTTATGTTACATTGTCATATTAAAACAATAATGATAATGACGAAAATTAACAAAAATTGATATATCTTGAAAACTATTAGGTTTAGGTAAAAGATACCTTTATACTTTCTGAAAGACAATAAAATTTCATACAAGATAGGAATATTAGATATAGGGTGTGTCATTTAAAATAAGCATGAAATTTGACATTGAATGTGCTTCTGGAGATATGTTGAACTATCAAAACATCTTAAGATTTTAAATTCCCCTTAATAGTCTGAAATATTCACCCATTAATCAGATATACTGACACAAAGTTTCATTTATTTTCATTCACCCATTTAAATGTTATGATTTTTTTTCAAAACGTCAATTTTTCCAAAAATATTTAAATATTTCAAAAGTTATTAGGTTTAGGCATATGAACATATTATGAAAGTTAACTTTATTTTTGATGTAGAATCTGAAAAAAATATAAAATATGGGTCATTCCATTAGAAAAAATATAACTATGATACACCATGCTTTTATAGGACATCCTGTATGTTTGATACTAATTTTAAAATGTGGTCCTAATAGACCTACATAGGCCTGCGAAAGCCGATTTTGAAAAAAATAAACCATTTAGCCGTAAAGCTACTCGGCGCGCACGCTGAGACACCCTGTATATATACAGGGTGAGTTTTTTTCGATGTTCTCTATGGGGATCTCGGAAACTATAAGAGATAGAAAAACGGTTAAATGGGGAAAGAAGTGTAGTTTTATAAGACGAATAAAATGACATTTTCAAAATATTTGAAAAAGTCAAGGGTAACTACAATTCCAAAAAAATACAAAACAAAAACTTATCGAAACAAACCAAATATGGAAATGAATTAATGTGTGTTTAGAATAAACAACCGCAATTGTTTTACTTTTGTCTTTTTCATGGCTAACTATTTTTTGGTGTATGGTAAAATTAAAAACGACTGTAACTTATTTTATGTTAAAAATAACTATGGCATATGTTATGTCGGATTAAAGGGAAAAAAATAGCCCTTTTAATAAAGTCATAGCCAACTATTGTTTCCATTTAAAAAAAGGTAAGTTTGTGTCATATCTCCCAAAATATGGGCGACATTTTTTTTTGATTTTTTGTTATTAATCTGTGTAAAATTTTCTACAACTTTGTCCTTTACAGTTTTTTTATATCTATGATAATAATAGAGATATATTGATTTCAAAAAATTGACACATTTTACTTTTTTTCAAAATATCTAGTTACCCTTGACTTTTTCAAATAATTTGAAAGTGTCATTTTATTCGTCTTATAAAACTACACTTCTTTCCCCATTTAACCATTTTACTATCTCTTATAGTTTCCGAGATCCCCATAGAGAACATCGAAAAAACTCACCCTGTATATATATATATGTTATGCTGTAGTTTCTTAAATGCAAACATTTTACAAAATCTACTTATATACTAGTTTCATTAAATTTTATGAGACGGTGGGGCATGGCTATCTTTTTTCAGCTTCAGAAATGGGGAGTCCGAGAATTCTACCTACTCGTTAAGTAAATCGGAGAACTTTATAAAACCGATTCGAAGTTGGCCACGAATCCGGCGAATCCACCAATTAAATGTTAATAACTAACTAAACATCTTTATTGATGTAACATTTATACGTAGTTTAGATAATTATTTACAATGTATTTTTAGATTTATGTTCACATATATTACATGAAATGGGTAACGACTGAAGGTCTTTCCGCCTGTTGATATTTCCCAAACAATTACTAATAAAATAGTGTTTTTCAAACGCCTAAAACTCTCTAATAATATTGAACTAAGAATATGAATTTACATAATTTTCAAAGCGTTGGGCGCTGTAGAAATTAGATTTCATTGGCCACAAATATTTAACAGAGCTTTGTTTATAATATTATACAATAAAAAAATGCCAAATTAGTGTGAGTTTTCCTTGACATTTTGTTCCATTACTAATTATACGATTTTTTATTATTCAATGATGAATATTCCACTTAGGTAGTGAGTTAATATATATATACAGAGAGGGTTTTTTTTATCAGTATACATTAGGCGAACTGTATACCTGCAAAAAAAAACCAAGTCAAACGCATTGAACCGATTAATGTGTGTATGTTTAGTTGCCTATAACACACAACTAAACGTCAAACGCTAAACTTGAAATTGTGTGAAATATTTGATCAAAAATGTATACAAATGAAGAAAAAGTAGAATTTCAAGCATGTATTAAAATTCCAACAGTACTAGAGAAGGATAAGACATGTTTTCAATGAATCCAATCAGGATGATTCTAAAAAAATAATTAAACTAAAACATTTTCTCTTTATTCTTATGAAAAACGCAACAAAATAAATCATGACCAACACTGCATGCATTACCGCCACAAGCAATTTCCTATTTTTATCAAAATACGTCACTTATTATTAAGAGATTTTATTAAGACAATTTGAAAGAAAAGTAACAGCAAAGAACAATAAACTTGAAATAAATAATTAGAATAAGTGCTAGAAATGACCACCAGAAACTGCAAGACAGTAATTCAAACGATCGCGAAAATTCTTTCACATTGTGCATTTCGATATTGTCATAAACAGAAATAGAAAATTGTTTAATTGTTTTTTGAATTATCCTAGTTGAAGTAATCGATCGTTCGGGTTGCGTATTATAGGCAACTAAATACACATACATCAATGCTTTTGACTTGGGTATTTTAAATGTATACATAGGGGATATGTATACTGTTAAAAAAATCTTTCTGTATATATATATATATATATAATATCTTTATTTCAGCAGATAATTTTATATAGAATAAATTAACAATATAATTTTTATACTATGTTATACGTTGTCCATAGAAAACGACTATCGACCATAGGTCTTTCTGCCTGTGAGTTAATATTAAAGTAAAATTTATTGTAAAAATGTTAATATATTAAAAAAATATTGTTATAAAATTGTCATTTAAAATTCCTTAAACAGGTTTATTCCTTAGTAAGAAAATTTTAAAATAATATATATATTTTTTAATTTTGTTATGATTAATGAATATTTTTCAATGAATTATTTAATTTTATTTTACTATCGTTATAATATTGTTTCAATGAACGCAGTAAAAATATGTGTTTAAGTTTCATGAATCTATTGATTCGAAAAATGTTCTTTATAAGTAGAAACACCCCCGGAAGACCCATAATTCGCTAAGGGTGACCTTTTAAATAAAACTTTCTTAAACATATTTTGATTTTTGATTATGCTATGAGTGTCCTACCAAAAAAAGTTTAAACAAAAACAAGACATACTTTTATTATTTAATTTTATAAACAAAGCTCTATTAAACATTTATTTCTAATAAAATCTGTAAGGAGATCAATGAGACGAGTTACAATTCAAAACTTGTGTTGTATTTTTACTTCTCAAAAGAATCACTCATTTTTTTTAAATTTCTATGGCGATAGGAAATTAACGTCGCCATAAATCGAAATTCTAGAGCGCCCAACAATGACTTTTGGCACTGTGAAAATTTCCAATTTTCGATATGTGTCCGATAATTTTTTTAAACAAAAACAAGATATGTGGCAGTTTTTATTGTTTTATTTTATAAACAAAGTCTTGTTAAACATTTTTGGCCAATAAAATCGAATTTCTGCAGCGCCCAACACTCTGATAAATTTCATCATATTCATACTGCAATAATTTACTTAAAATAAATGTTTTTAAATTAAAATAAATAATGAATAAAATAAGAAAATATCCAAATTAATATTGAACGAAAATTATAAAAATAAATAAATAATTTCATTAAGTGTTCAAAATGCCCACCACCTACTACTAAACATAACTCCTCTTTATGAAAGACTCCTTGAATCTGCATTCAAAACATCACGATTTAATTTACGACATTCAATGCGAATCGTATTTTTTGATATTATCTTATTATTCATTTTTTTGTTAGCTAAACGATTATTGTGATGGATATTCGGCATTCAATGCGAATCCTATTTTTTATATTTTCTTATATTATTCATTTTGTTGTAGCTAACAAGCGATAATTGTGATGGATATTCGGGCGCAGGAAAGTACCCGCTATTCGAATTGAACAAAATATATATATGGTGTCATTTGAAAAAAAAGTTGACTATCGCTACTTGGGCTGTTGTCATCTTATTGTCAATTTTATGACACCATTAAATAGAGAATTTAATAATAATAATCTTTATTCACAAGTTTTCATTACAAATTTAATACATATTATTATGAGGAGGAAATACACAACAATACAAGTGAATCATTAGGTGGGATTCAGTTAAGCTTACGCTCATCGTTCTTCCATCCAAACTTAAAATATATAAGTTACATGATTACGTAATTTATTTATTTTTGCATATGGTTAGTTATAGTCTACTGTCAAAATAAAAAAAGTTAAACGAGGGCGGAACACCAAATTGAATCACCCTGTATATATATTTTTTTAATTATATATTATTATTTGAAATAAAGTATAACATCCATGTATTTCTTATTGTACAAGTCCGTAAATAAATGAATAAATAAATAAAAATATTACTTAAATATATTTCAGCACGGGATAAGTGAGAAATTAATTCAAAATATTTATAAAATCAGTTTCTGTTATAAATAAAAAAATGAAAACATATTGCAAGCATTTTTTATTAATAGTTTAATAATAGCCTTTTCCATATAAAGTATTAGGATATTTTTTAATAATAAAATAAATTCTTAAATAAAATTGGGTGAGTTATGTGAAAATGCTGATAACTTTAATTAAAAATACTTTAAAGTTCTTTTACAAATTTATTATTTACCAGATGTACAGGGTGTCCTATTTTCGATGGACTTCAAGTAAAGTATCATTAATATTGAAGTTAGAGAAAAACCAATATATTTTTCAAGGGGTCAATTTTAGTGCTTATGTCATTATCTTCAATTGTTTTCAAGTTATACACGCCAAAAGTCAATTTAGAAATATTAAGATAACGTTTTCATTTGAAAAGGTATCTACTTGCAGTAAAAACATTCTTAAGACACTTTTTTAATAGAATACTATTATATAACTAACTAACCATCTTTATTCAAATGTGTATATGTATGTACAATAATATACAAAAATTAGAATTATATTCTGTAGATGATGAATCGGCTATTATATATTTTACTATAAGTATAAAAATTATTAATTAGGTAGTGGAAAACTTCATTAAGATAAATAGAGGTGCAAAAAAAAATAAATCCTTGTTATTGCTTTTTTCTTTGGAAAATTAAATTTAAAATTAAATTTTATTAATAATCCAATAAATTAAATTTAATCTCATATCAAATCAAACGCGCGGAACTGCCAAACCCCGGTCAGAAATATTTATAGTCGATAGCCCTTGCGAAAAGGAAACATTTATATTTTTTTAAAAGAATGAATTAAATTTATTTATTGTATTCCTTTTTTCAATAAAGATAATATAATAGTAGTCAATTTAATGACATTTTAATTTAACCAATAACGGCGATCCATTTCAAACAAAAATAGGACAAATCCTAAACACCCGCTTTATTCTAAAAAGGCTTCACAATTTAATTAATTACAACTTAATTAAAATTAAAAACTCGGCGCGCGCTAATTTAATATTTACAAACGAATTAATTCAAATTACGAAATTTCACAAAACACATTAAAAACTTTCGCGCAAAGTTTAATTGTGATGCATGCTCGCGGTTGTTTATTATTTTCGCGTGTATGTCGGAGAGGTTTATTTTTTTTTAACTCCCTTTTGTCGTAAATTAAGCCTCTCCCGACGACGGGAAATAAAGGGATTAAATAGAATTTCGCGAGAGTCCCCAGCGTTGTTTTGTTAAGTTTTCCTTCTATTTTTTTTTAGATTCGCGTGGCGTTTTATAACTTTGGGGGAAAAGAAATAAGAAAAAAAAAAAAAGATCCGTCGACGATGTCATTTAAATCCCCTGGAGGGGTGGCCCGAAATCTCGACGGTGTTTCGTGTATGGTAAAGTGATTTTGTTAACGAAAGTTTTATTGGGATAATGTTTGAAGAACATTTATGCAAGGAATAACGATAAAACTTTATAACTAATATTTAGGGTTATTCCGTACGAGAAATGATAAATTTAACGTGCACATTATACTATCCGGTCCTAATCCGTTATTATTGGTTCCTGATTTCATAATTGATTAACGAAAAATCTCTACTCCGTACATAAATAATAAATAAATTAAATAAAAACAATTTGAAAATAATTAATAAATGATTTAATATTTTTTTTAAATATAAAAAATTGAATTAAAAAAAATATAAAATAAAAAAACGGATACCATGTTGCTATCATAAATATTTTTTACGAAATTAAATCTCAGTAACATCTTTTTATAAAAAATATTTTTAAATGCAAAAACAACCTTTTTTGCTAGTAAAAAAATAGACCCATAAAATGCTGCGGTATTAATGTGAATCACACTTTATGGGCGAAGTTGTGGTAAGTATTCGATCTCACTTCTTTGAAACAGTGTTATTTGAGTAAGTGTATATTTCTGAAATTAATTAAATACGACTATTTATATTTATTAATAATTTTCAGTTTATTTTTATTTAATTTATTTTTAAAATAACGTCTGCGTTAAATTAAAAACTGTATAAGTTGCGGATTCCTTTATGGGTACGCTTCTTTGTTTTGTTGATATTTTATTTAGTGGCATCGGGATAGCTGTAGAAGTTCCAGGTTCAAATACTATAGGAATTGTATTATCTGTTTGCAGGAAGTTATTTTCATGATTAGTGTTTGGTTCCACATTATTTTTATTTCTAATATTCAGAGCGTCATTAATTATTACATCATTTTTACTTAGAAATGCGTTCCTTGTTGTTGGAACAGAAAATTGATCGCCTGAAATTCTTGATAAAAACAACCGATGCGTCATGGAGGGTTCAAATCTTGTAATAGAAGGTAATTTCTCAGTTTTGTTGACTGCGTATGTAATTGCAGATGAAAATTGTTTAACATTACTTCGTTATCCGATTGGTTTACTGGATAATCGATTTATATTAGAATCCATTGAAAATTTTCTTCTCTGATGTTGTATTGCCTCGTTTAAAATTGCTTCTTTTAAATGGTCTCTGTATGATTTACCTGTTATATTAGATGTTTTTTGAACATGTATATTCAAATTATTATTAATCTGTGCTGTTGAATTTGATGTGTAGCTCCTTTTTTGTGATATAACCTTTCCTTTTTGTAAAATCCTCTTTTTAAATCCCCTGACTTTATAATCACAACTGGGAACGTAATTTCCATCCTCTACACTAACCGATGAATCAAAAGGTAGCAAATTTCTTGGTTGAAGATGATTTGTAGTTACATTATCTTCAAGTAAGTGCTTCTTTTTAAAAGCTGCCTCTTCTTCTCCGTCAAAATTATGCCTTCTCTTAGCATCTTTCAAAAAACAAGCAACGTTTTTATTCTTCAAATGAAACCTTCTGTTACACTCTTCAGCCTTCCTTGATACATCCTCAATTTCATCACACCTCTTGTACGAAAACTGCTCGTAATTGACAGGCAAATGGGATTTCTTAACAGCTCTCCTTAATTCCTCCCGCTTTAAATCCTCCTCTTCATCCTTCTCTTCTATACTGACTTCCTGCGACACACCGCGGGATTTCGGGAAGTTGCAAAAATTGCAAGCCGATGGTAAAAACAGACTCCTTGTCCGGTTCGAAAATATTTTGTATTTCACTTCGTTAGTTATCGGTCGTAAAAGAGCCGGTCGATTCTGAAGTTTCGATGTTCTGTCCGCGCTTAGGCTTCTTATGCTACCAGTTTTTGGAACTTTTATACTTGAAATTTGATTCAAAACACGCAATGCCATCGTACTTGAATTTTGACTTCCGAAATATTTTTATTTAGTTTTTAATAAAATGTTATTTAGTACACCCATTGATGAATTACCTAAGAAAGTCTGCGTTAAATTTAACATTTCTTCGTACAAAATATTATTTATTAGTCATAAAATTTCATTGTTACACTCGATTATTAAAATCATTTGATGTTGCCCCTTACAAGTCACAATGCGAAGTTAATTAAATATTTATTGAAATTCTTTCCGACGATACTCGCGTTTTATTCCTCCTTCTACTTCTTCTTAGATACATCTGTAAGTAATTAAGGGTGGCGATAAATCCACGCCGAGCGCGCGGGAAAGTATTCTGGCGATTTTGTAATTGTTTAGTGATTAATGGGCGCACATATCTGGGGAAAGTTGTTGCGAAAGGACGAGGAGGGGAGTCCCTGCGGAAGACGCGAGGAACCCCTGAATATCCAATTTACGGAAACAGAAAAACCCATTAGCGAATTTCCTTGTTCAACACGGCCCGATGGCCATGTCCGATAAATTCCGAAACAATTTATCTTTGATATGAGAAGAGGAGACGAATCAATAGAGGGCAGAAATAAGAAGAAATGAATGGAGTAATCCCGGGTGGATGCGATTTATTTGTTTAGTCTGCTCGATTTAAGTTTGATTTAAATGCATATTTTTTTAAGAGGGTTTGAGATTGCTCTTAAAATATGCTGTTTAAATAAAATTATGTATAATTTTGTGATTTTCAATAAAGTGTGCTTATTTCGCAACAATTGTTTCACAAATTAATTGCTTCTTCAGGTAAAATTAAAAATCTTAATAACTAGCAGCCGGTGACTGTTTTCCAAACGAAATTTCGATCAAAAAAATACTTATAGTTGTCAAATCGCGATCGGAATACGACGCGTCTCTAGTCCTCAAAAAGTACTATACTCTGGCAGTTAAAAAAATGAAGAAAGTTATAACCAGTGGATGTCTATAAAAACAGACAGAATTTTCCAGTGTATTTGAATTTTACGCGAGTTACGATTATATAGTGTAAATAAAGATGTATATATATATATATATATATATATATATATATTCATCTATCAATCCATACATTAGCAATTTGCATTGCATAAAGCGTCCGGGTGTACATAGCGTCCATATACGGACGCTACAAACATACTCCATGTAGGGGAGAGTTGCCATAATCGTACTACTTAAGGAAATCGCTTAAAAATCGCTTAAAATTGCCAAACTGGAAACGTTAAATATAAAAGTAATTAACGCAAATGTTAGAATGGTACTTCATTTAATTATTTTAAAACATATCAAATAGATAAAGAAGTTTATTATTTGTAAAAAATATACTTATCAAAGACACTGAAAAAGTACGATTTTGGAAACCGGTACCCCAAATCGTACTCCATAGTCCCCTAAATCGTACCTTCATAATAATATCATGCATCTATAATAAAACAATATGGTTTGGCTCCCTAGGGTATATTTATTAAGTAACAAACATATTAAAAAAAACATATTCTAAAAAACATAAAGAACTCATTTAAAATACAAAAATGTCAATTACATTTACAACATAAATAAATTCTTTCTTCTTTTGACACTCCTGCACAAGCCTCATGTACCCACGTTTTGCATTCTATGCACTGATTCATGTTTTCTAATCTTATCGCATCACATAAAATGCAATATCAATCTTCTACATTTATGTTTACTAGAATATCTAAGGAAGAACTGGTTGTTGCATTATTTGTGTTAACTTTTTTTACTTTTTTTGTTTTTTCTTCTTTATTCTTTACTTGGGAAGTGGATTTCTTCTCTCTCAGACTGATTATATTGCTTGTAGTTGTCAGCAAGCAATGGTTGCTTTAGGAATGGGAGATAGCTCTGATATTGGAACTATCAGAGAATTAACCATATTATCGGTTTTGCTATTATCTTCCAGAGTTACAACTTCGTTGTCTAAAACTTCTGTTTCGGTGTTTCCTTCTGGTGTTTGGAATTCAGATGGAAAATCATTGGCCACATTATTTAACAAATCGCTAGCCACAAAATCGGCTGCGCTAAATACAAAGCGATTAACTGGCCAACAATCAGTGGCTTCAAATGATTTGGCTGCATTACAAACGGAGGCAGCTTTATAATAAGCTGTAGTTATTAAAGCTGCAACATCATATTGCGTAATACATTGACCAGCGTGGTTTGTCATCCACTGGTCTAATATGGTCATAATAACTTTGCATTGGTCCAAAAACTCCAATGTCCAATGGTTGTAGCCTGTGTGTTGTATGGTCTGGCAATTGCAATAAAATAATACCGTTAGCTTGTGCTAGTTCCAGAGCTTGCAAGTTGAGATGTCTGCCCGTCAAGTAATAAAATGACATTTTTTTCTAGTGTTGGTTTCACATTATAAATAAAATATTGCAACCACTTGACAAAAAGATCGGTTGTTATAAACCCAAGATCAGCAACTTCTATTAAACTTCCAGGAGTAGTTCCTTTACCTATTACTGGATTTAATCGTTTTCTTTTAAAAATAAACATTGGTGGAATAAAAAAGCCTAACGGGTTTGTGCAAACCACAATTGTAGTATTGGCACCTCTTTCTCCACTAACCACCCTACCAATTCTCTTTTTTCCTTTCTCAGCAATTATTTTCGCACATTTTTTTTGAACTGTAGAGAATCCGGACTCATCCATATTAAAGATTCTAGAAGCATCAATACCTTTAGATTTGACAGTAGTTTCTAATAAATTAAAAAATTGATTCACAGCATCTCTATTAAAACCCTTAGCCCGACACATGGAAGTATTTTCAGCTTGTCTTACTGAAATATTTGGATGTCTTTTTAAAAAAGAATAAAACCATTTTTTTCAGCAAGCTGGACTGTTTGGTTAAATTTGTGTGACAAATTATTTTTTTCCGCTATTTGATATGCCAAACTTCTGATATCTCTAATGCTTAAACCAAAAAATGATGATTCTAAACGAATAATATGTTCAACAAGTTGATCTTCCATATCTTTTGGTAATGTTGTGATAGTTCCATTCCTTTTCTTTGATGATAACGATATTTTTACTGCACCCTCAAGATGTCGTTTGAAAGTAGGTTTTAGGTATATTAAAACGCCTGAAGCACTAATTGAATCCGTATTTTTTTTGAACGGTATGCCTCTATTGCATTTTTCATATTCTCTTCCGTCCATTGACCATACATTCTTTTTGGCATGATTTCTAAAGCGTACAAAATATTTGAAAATATTAGGAACTTGCAGTGGTTGCATATGATATAACGCCAGTTGCGTAAATCGTACCAGTACGATTTTAGAAACTGCACAGGAGTACGATTTAGGCAACTATGCATTATTTTTTAAATAGGCGGTTATGGCAAAAATAAGATATTTCACCTGCAATGTGAAGTAGTAAATATGTAATTTAGATATAAAAGCTGGCACTAAACATAAAAGTTAGAAGTATTTATGTTATTTTCATAAGCATAATATTTAGCAAAAGTACTCAAAATATTACATCAACTTTACCTTATTTTTAAACTCGTATTTTATTCACACACCCAACACGTAAACCTATAACTTTTAGGTTATGTAGTACATACGTCAAACTTAGTATTAAAATACACCGTTAGATAGCATTAATGTACTATATTTAAGGAAATATGCATGAGGTACGATTTTGGTGACCAGTACGATATATGCAACTCTCCCCTACAAATTTTATAGGAACTTTAAGAAGATGAAAGCAGTCTAATTAGAAAATCTTGGAGGACGCCGTCTTGTGCGACGAATCAAAATTTATAACCACTTTCCGTATATTTTTAGTTCGTAGCTTCTCTCACCAGAGGCGCCGCCGAAGTTATTTTCATGCATATAAATAATCGCGTTTAAGTCGTCCACAAAATTGGCAACGTTGTAGAATTATGATTTAAACTATGTTAAAGAAAAGAGGGCTACTTTTACGAATTAAAGGGATATTTCAAATGTATTCCAACGCTCGACAACAAGGATGGGACTCAAAGAAGGAATATTAAAAAATAAGTTCGTTTACTACTTTACTACTATTTTCTTTAATTTAAATGAATGATATAATCACACTACACAACGTATAATTATAAAATAAACAAATACGCATTAAATATAACTGTCTTGGCCAAGTTGATTCTGACTTATTAATTACTTATTAAAAACTTTTATATAAATAAAACAATTTATAACTTTCAAATATATTGTAAACTCGCTACAATTGTTTCGCCACATTGTGGCTTCTTCAGGCGAAGAAATGATCATTTCGCCTTATCAATCAATTACTTATTAAAAAGACATGCATATACTAATTTTAATTTTCGCTGTCAATTTTTAGACGAGTAATGATATAAATTTTAACAACCTCCTATTTTATATTTATTTTTATATGATTTTTATTCCACTTAGATTAGAAAATATCTGTTTAGCGACAGTGTTGATGTCTTATTTTTTAATGCAAATAAAAATGAAGTGTAGCAATTAGCAGAACTTACACTTGTCTCTAAAATGTATTATGTATGGTGGTAAAACATTATAATTAGGAGGAATGGAAGATTAATAACAATGAAATCAAAATTATAGGGTTATTGTTAAAATAATGCCATTTCTCGAAAACAGTAGACAATCGAAAATTAAAATTGGCATAAAAATGTGCATTACATACATTATCATAAAACATGTAAAATACACTTTTATTTACTTTTCTTCGAGTATTCATTTTGAATAAATACCTTTATTTTTAACCAATCTTTATTTTCAAATAGGGCTTCATTAGTTTCTTTTAGCTTATCGTACTCTCGCTTCTTAGGTGGAACTTTAGTTTTTATGTTCAATTCGAAGAACTTTCGCGCAGTTTTCTTCATATTCATGCTACTAACACGCTTTTTGTTTGTATTATTCTTCTTAGAGTTATCTTCTTTATCGTCATTAAAGGTTTGCGAAGGCCCTGGCAATACATCAATGTCTGTATTTATATTAATGTCCTCTATTGGTAAAATTTCGGGCTCATCTTCTTCATCGCTGCCTTCGATGGGAGCATCATCTAAACGTTTGCCTTTGTATTTTGTTGCATCCCCCTTTTCCATTAGTAGCAGTAATTTAGAAATTTAAGCCGCTTGAAATAAGTCATCAGGTAAACGATATGAACCCCGATGAACTCCTCCCATAAATGTAGCTAGTTGTTCAATGTCATTTTCAGTCATATTTACAACTTGGGTTAAGGTTGCCAGGTGTTTCCTCAGTTTTGTCGCAGTGATTGCAGTGGGATTTTTTGTTCCAGCATACTTAGCTATAATTTTGTACCCACAAATTGATTGAACAGAATTTGGATTGGCAAACAAGTAGGTATTATTTTTGGAAATAAAGTTATTTCGATATTTTAATAAAATTGAAATATGTTCTTGAATGTCGGGTCCAAAAAGGACAGGTACACCACGTCCTCTATTACCTCGTATTATTATTCGTTTGAAACGTTTAAATAAAATTGTCTCTGAAGGTGCAACTACATCTTCGAACTCCTCATACTTCTGAGAGCGTTCGTCAGATGATTCGTAAACATGGAGGGGCAATCTTTGGAGTTCACCTGGTCTTCGTCGGTTAAGTAAAAGAAGTCTACAAAATACGATTTCCGATAACTTAATGAAAGCAGCTTTGTTTTTATTATTCTCGTTCAAATCATTAATTGCTGCATTTGCTTGAATAACTAAATATTCTTTCATCATTTTTAGATCATTTGTAAGGTGCACGATAGTAACTTTATTCTATTTTATCATATTTAATTCATTGACAGCCTGACTTGATACTTCAAAATGCCATTCACTGTCAAATAATTGAATCAACGTTTTTAAATCTATTTCATGTTCTGCTGAATAAACCGTGGAATGAATTTGTTTTCTTTTTAAATTAGCTATTACGTATGTAATAGCTAATTGGCAGCATTACTTGATTGTTGTTCCCATATTAAGAGCTGTTGATGCTGATTCGTAAAAATCCTTTTCCACATTATATTTAGAAATATTTTTTGTAGCCAAAACAATTGCTTCAAAATGTTCAGGTTTCAATGTTTCGAACATATTTTTCATAGATGGTTTTATTTTTTTAAATTCTATTAGCAATCTCTCATCTTACGCGAGGTAACATTAATGAAATGTTTTTCACGATGTGATTTTAAATAACGAGAGCCATATTCACAAATCAGAATATCCTTTTTGGCTATTAAAGAAATATCGTCAGGTCGCATTCGTGGAAATACTTTGTCGCGAAGTTAGTTTCTTATCGACTCTTAAATTTTGTAATAAAAGGTTTTGCCCTTCAACTTGGTGACGTCTATCATTCTTTCCAATACAAGTTTTTCTATGACGCCATAATTGTTTAGTTGAGAAAAAACCTTTGCAATTGGTGCAAGGTAAAGTATTCTTAGGATTGTAAGGTGTTCGTACCGGTTTCTGAATGAAATTGCTATTTACAAAATTGCTTTTCCTTCGCAGTTTATTGAGTAGGTTAAATCTGTTTTTATTTTTAGGTGAAAGTGAAGTAATTTCCATAACCAGTTTGTGATTTCTGACAATGTGTCTTGCAAAATTGAGCACATATTCTTCACAGAAAAGACAATAGTCTTATTTCTTTTTCCCCTTTCGTTGTTCGCCATTACTTTTGTACGTACCAAAATGATCGCTGCCATGTTGTGTATTAATTGTTGGGTTGGGTTCTTTAACTACTGGATCATCTTCATGTTGATGATGATGAGTATGATTTTCAATATCTTCAATATAATCTTCTGAATCTGTTTCAGAAAGTGGAACAAACTCTGGATAAAGAGTTGTAGTTTCCGCAATTCTCTTGAGAATATAAAGCGCTATCTGTTGCACTATAAAGTTGCTGCGCTTATGTTATTTAGCTACGAAATAAAAATTGTTGAATTTATAAATGTTCAATCAAGAGTAACTTGATTATTTTAATGGAACCATTTTTTTACACCAATCGACTCAAAATGTAAATCTCTATCCAATTGGCCAATCATCTTTCCAAATTCTATGTTTTATAGGGTATCTCGATAACCATTAGATGAAAGAAGAAATATGAATTGCTAATGTAACGTATACATTTTTATATCAAGATTCATGAATTTCTAATTAATTGTTGGTGAAAATCTTGTTTTTACAGTTATTAGTAACACTAAGGTATAACTATTATCAATATATCATTAGGTTAGGTAACGTGGGCTTTCTCTTTGTCAGGTTAAATTAGTCAGTTAGCTACTTAGGTTATTATACATTTTAATTTTCTAACGATTTTCGATGTGTAAACAAACAATGGGCCCTAGGAGTTCTCAATTTAGTGGATTTACCCAACTGTTTCAAGGCACTCTTAACAAATATCAAAAAGTTATAATTTTGCATATCAAATATAATATAAATTATAATTGTGATACATCGGCCTCATTTTCAAATTTTCTCCACAAGATTCATACTGAAAATATGTTTAATAAAATATTTATAAAAACATACTGATATTATAACAATAACTTACGTATTCTTTTGGAAAAAGTCTACTCATTTTAATGAGCTCTTGGATTGCACGCGACGCCACTAAAACACGTTATATTTTGCCACCTAACTCTATGCTTCATAGGGTTGTTAATATGACAACACCGCAGAGCGCTTTAGTATCGTAAAAATAAAATTGTGTATATCAAATGGACGTTCTAATAGCGGTTAGTTAAAATTGAGAGTGTATATAATGGAAGCTCTAATAGCCACTTGCTGAAAGGGCGCCACAACGATGATAGATTGAAAATACAGATTAATAAATTGATTCTTTCAATATTTGACATGCCACAGTTGATGCCTCTTATTAATGTTTAAGAAAATATTCAGCATTAAACCTAGATTTATCTGAGTTATTAAAGACGGACGCTTCAATGCGCTTTTTTGTAAGGACGCCGCAATTGTTATTTTATATATATATATATATATACAAAGAGATTTTTTTATAAGTATACATTAGGGAAAGTGTATACCTGCAAAAAAAAAACGCGAGCCAACCGCTTTGAATAATTATTGTGTGTATGTTAAGTTGCCTATTTGGCATATGTGTGTTCAGTTGCATGTTATAGGCAACTAAACACACATACATTAATGCATTTGACTCGCGTATTTTGCAGGTATACATAGGGCAAATGTATACTGATAAAAAAAAGCTCTCTCTCTCTCTCTCTCCTCTATATATATATATATATATATATATATATATATGTATATATATATATATATAAGTGGAAAAGAAACATCTCCGATGGAATTTGAACCCATGTCCCTCAATTTCTAGCCAAGCGCGTTACCAAATACACCACAGAGACAGGTGGTATCAAAACTGATTCAATGCCTCAAGTTCACCTATATTCAATTTTGTATACCGACAATGACTTCTGACATAGATGGTTAAAAATCACCATATCTCTTTCACGACAAGGACATAAACACGAAAAACCAGGCGGAAAGCCCATTGGTCGATAGCCAATTAACAGATATAAAATTTTATTTTTTTTCTATTATTTTATTTTATCTTTCCGGTAGAGTATTTACCCGGGAAGTAGTTGTATCAATGAAAATTTGTGTAGTCACTAAAGTCACTAATTTTAATTAATAATTTTTAAAATTCTTATCAAATCATTTTTATTTAAATACTCTTTTCTATTTAAATTCTTGTTCTCTTTAATATAAGTTATTACACTACTCATTTTATGCGAATTATTTCTTATTCATAAAATCTAAAAATAATAATCGAACTCAATTATCTTTCGTATGAAATTTTACTCAATTCCCATAAAAACCAATATTTGATGGGTTTTAATAAAAAAAAACCTTACTTTAAAGCCGGACCCAAATATACACACACATATTTCCCTCATTAATCGCTTTTTTATCCTTTTTGTGTGTATTCGAAGCGCGAACCGAAAAAAAAAAAGCAAAAAAACACGCCCGATAACGATTCAGTCGTAAAATCAGATATTAAAGGGCGACTTCCGGGGTGGTAAATAACCCTCAGCGGTCGCCGGAAAAAGAGTAGAGAGTGAAAAAAAAATCGGCGGCATTAAAGTTTTTTTACGATCCATCCGGCACCGGAGGGGGAGAAATTTTAATTATCCGCACAGTAAAATCCGGCGGAGGAGGGAAATAAATCGAGGTAATAATTTTGAAGTTTACTAATAAATCTGGAAAATTTGTTTTCGTATAAGTTCCGCGATTTTAAATACGTTTTCATTTTTTCTTATATTATACATTATAATTGTGGGTTATTATTAAAAAATATTTGTGGTCTCACTCGTAAGAATGTAAATAAGAATTGTTCGCGCCAAATGACGAATTTAGACTCTATTTAATTTGTGTATTTTTCTGTAATTTATGAGCCTGTCTTATATAAATTACAGAAAAACGCACAAGTTAGACAAAAACTAAATTCGTGATTTAGCGCGGACAATTCTAATTTTATTTCTGCATTTCCGTGCAGAAAATGAGTGAAATTCATATAATATAAGGATTATTGTTATGATAAATACAGATTTTGTAACCCGAAATTCTTAAGGGTATAAAGCTTTTTTTTGATAATATATATATTTTAATCTTTAATCGAAATGCCAGTAACAAAATTAAATTAAAAATAAAAGTCAAAACCTTGCATTTCTGATACGCTTTATAATTATTAATTTTTGAAATTTTAATTTCGCGCACAAAAAAGTAGCCTCAATCAAGGTACGAAGCATCTAGTAGGGGGAATCGAGCAAGGCTTTATTTCTAAATTTTGAGTATAATCACTGGTATAATACTTCAAAGAGTTAGCTAATTTTAACAATGGCGAAAGCAACAAAAAAAAAAACATCAACTTAAATAACGGACATCTTTTGAAGTGCTGCATCAGACAATAAACTCAATTAATCCTCCAATAACACAATGTGTAACATTACAGACAAAAACGCGTAGGGGAGGCGGAAAACAAAGGAGAATCGGCGTGAAATTCGCCGCGTCATTTCATAAAAGTATTTCCGCTTACAAGGATTTCTCTGCACAGAAAAAAAAACAACAACGTAATAAAACCGCTCTCTTTCCCACTTTTCCAGGATATGATATTTGACGAATTCCGCCGAAATGTCGCTGCTGCTGCCAATCCCTCCGGCCCCACCCCAACGGTTTCCACGGGCGTTTACCCGCATTTCCCGTTCAGTTTTTTTTTATATATTTTGTACGTAAAACGAGACCAATTTCTTGAAGTCGCGCGGAATCGATGTATTTCCAACAATTCGCCCGGAGGTGCATTGAGAATATAACCACCACCCTCTTTTTCCCCTAAACCGCCCGCGAGAAATGGCGAGGGGAGGGGTGAGCGTTACCCGCGGGTATTGAATTAAATTCCATTCCGGGAATGTTTGTTAAGAAATATTCAACCCTCTTATTTGGATTACAGTAATTTTTGAAAAATGTTCCGCACCTTTTGAAGTTTGTATTAATTTAATCAGGCATTTAATTTCGAATGAACCGGAATATAAAATATTAAATTTATATTGCGGTTTAACAGCTTAAAAGTGATACGAAAAAATAATTGATTTGATACGATTTATTAATTTATATTTTATAAGATATTTTTTATGAGTATGTGAAAATATCTTATATAATATTTTTATATCTTTTATAATATTTTATATAAATTAATTATTTTTTTTAATAATACAGAGAGCTAAATGTGGAAATAATTTATTAATTATTTTCAAATCATTTTATTTAATTTATTTTTCCTTTTTTTACTCCTTTATTTTAATATTGCTGCTGTACGGAGGATTTTAATATTTTTTAATTTCAGTTCAATTTTAATATTATTTAATTTCAGTCCAATCTCTCGAACTAAAGAAGAATAATCAAAATAATGGGTGCCGTGTTAGGGGGGTGGGGTGTAGGGCTGTTGCTGCTGTATAATACAGGGTACAGGTTGGTGCATTTTAGTGGTGCCATATATGGAAAACATGTTTATATATAATAATATCTTTATTTATATACAGAGTTACAATATTTACCACTTAACATATATTTACAATGATTAACTAAATTTTGTATATAAATTGGCTATCGACCGAAGGTTTTTCCGCCTGTCTTTGTCTCATTCTTGTCTTTGTCTATCTAATTGTTACGAATGCTAACGTCATTGACAGAGTCTGAGTTATTAGATGAAATGAAGTGATAAATGGTGTAAGAAGGGTATTTATATTTAGCGGGAGTATTAGGATTGTGAAGGATGTACAAGTGCTTGAAAATAGTGGATAAGTGGGGATTTGTGACAAACTTAAGGGAGATAGATGTAATATTCTATGAAAACATTTTTATTTTTAGAGATATAGAAAAATCGTTTTCGCGACTTTTGGCTAATTTTTACTTTCCCCGGACCCCCGTACAAGGGAAAATATTGTGATCGTTGAAAATTACCAATTTTAACAAATATTTTGAGGCACGTTTTGAGGTTCGCTGAGTCCATTCGATCGAGTTTTGAAAAATGTATGTGTGTGTTTCTGTGTGTTTCCGCGAAGGCGCATTTAATAATTTTTCCTTTCCTGTAAAATTTTCAATCAAAACCTTATTTGACCGAATTCGTCGGGAAAGTACTATGATGGACTTATCATCATTTTTAATGATAAAAACAATGGCAAAAAAGATCTATCTTTAACCATTTCTAGGAATTAACCGGAAGTTGACGACGAGTCATTTTTCGATTTTCGTTATTATTAAAAATAGAAAAATATAATAAACACTTTCTCAAAGTAACATTTTATGCTGACTTCGAATATGTTATCACATTTTATTTATCATTTTTAGTTTTTGATTCATAAAATCATAATTTGTGTTATTGATATGGTTGAAAGCAAACCACCAACTCCACTTCTTCTCCGTTGTAGCAGGTGCAATAAGTTTGACCACACTACAATCAACTGTAAAGAGATTATCAGCTGTGCTAAATGCGGACAACAGCACCCAACTGCGGCTTGCGAATCTACACTCCCAGCGAAGTGCAAAGGATGCGGAGAAACGATCCACGGGGCGTGGTCAACGAAATGCAGCAAAAGACCATTTAAACCCATTGAAGGCATACCAAATGTCAAAATTGTATGCCAAAACAAAAAAAAAACTGCCGACATTGACAAAGACTTAACAAAAAACTCACGTAGCCCATCACTACACACGACTACATCATTGACACCTACATAACAATGATTAACGACCCGACAGTGAATTAAAACATCGTTTTATCGCATCATACAATATTGACACCCATGTCAACTTTACAGGCAACAAGATGTTCGTTATGTTTGACCTGGAATTCCCAAATGTTATTCCTACAGTAGCTCCTCGATCCAGAATCCAAACCAGTTTTGCCCATGTATCAAATAAGAATGGGTACCTTTAATTTCTTATGGCAACATCAACTCCCTCCCTAAAAAATTCCTTCTTTTATCAAACTACCTTTCCAACAATCCAATTGACGCTGTATCACTAGTAAAAACAAAAACCAACAAACCTTTCAAATTTCATAAGTGGCCCTTTATCCAAATCCCTTCCTCAACTCCCTTACATAATCAAAGAGGAGGCTCTATTATCGCGGTGAGGCAGGAATTCAAATTATTGAAGGCAAATCCCCCAAAAATAAACAACCAGTTGAATGAATGTCTCCACTGCATAATCGATTTTCCTCAATTTCCACTTCATATCTTCCTAGTATATATCCATCCCACTTCTCATTGAGAATACTATCCTGATAAAAGCTTCCTTCTATGATCATGTTGTCGTAATTGGAGACTTCAACGTTAACAAGACTAAATCTAGATAGCTCTCTTCCTATACCTCAAACTCTAACTTTGTCCGTATCCTCACAAATCCTTCATCTAATCTAATCTAATAACCAGTCTACTACCCCTGATATCCTTCTCTGTACCAGTAATATCCAACACCTAATCCACAACGTCAAACTTATCCCCGATTTATGCTCCGACCATTTATCCATACAATTTTCTCTCAATATCGACTCGCCACTCCCATCTCCTCCTAAAACTATAATGAATTTTAAGTATTGTGACACAGTAAAAGTATCGGAAGAACTATCGACATTTATCTCCTCTAACCCAACTATCACTCCCAACACAAAATCAAATTTCACCGATACTTTATCTAAATCCATCCTAACCCACTCCCCAATCATCACAAAAAAACCTTACAAATACCCCCTTCCCAAATATATCCTCCGTCTGATTAAATATAAAAGACAATTATACAGAGATATCAGACTAACGGAAGATAGAACCCTTAAGCAAAAATTCAACAAAATTAATAAAGACATTCACAACCTCATATTCCAATATAAAAGTGACCTATGGATAAAGTCGTGTGAACGCATTAACAGTCTACATGGCAGACAATACTGGCAGGAAATAAAAAAAAACTTAGCCAATATAGAAAGATTGACTTTATCCAGAGGATCACAGACCCTATAACAAACAAAACAGTATCTGATGTCAAAGAGATTACAAAAATATTTGCTACCCATTTCCAAAATTCCTATTCCTTCAGTAATACCACAGACTACGATATAAACTTCCTTTCCCACGTGAATTCCTGGTATATGTCTTTCATGTCTAAACAAACTTCTTTAATCCCTAATGATGAGATAAAGGAGGAGGAATATTTTGAAAATCTCGTAAAAGGAAAAAAAAAATACTGCTCCCGGTTACGACAACATTCCCAGACTGATCCTGAAATCCTTACCAAACAATATCCATACATACATTATTAAAATCTTCAATCACATCTACGCTTCCCAAATTTTCCCGAGTGAATGGAAGAAAGGTATTATCACGTGTATCCCCAAACCTAGCAATAACCCCTTAGATCCTAACAACTTTCGACCTATCATCCTACTCCCTGTCCTCGGAAAGCTGTTTGAATCCATAATCAAAAATAAACTCCTATCTTTAGTAACCGACATTATCCCTCCATACAAGTTCAGATTCCTTGAACACAGATCCACAGCCTTACCTTTATCTATCCTTACATCTAACTGCCAGACAGCAAGCCTTGAGGGCAGACGTTCCGCCATTTTATTTTTAGATATAAAAAAGGCGTTTGATTCTGTCTGGCATCGAGGCTTGCTGACAAATGTTACTCCCTAAATATCCCGCCACGCCTTATTAACCTTCTCGACAGTTTCCTTAAGAATAGATCCCTTCAAGTAAAGTTACGTCAGACCTTATCCAATCCATTCACCCACGAACAAGGACTTCCTCAAGGTTCCTCCTTATCCCCTCTACTTTACTATATACTAACTAGTCCATGACATTTACCATCCTGATCCTAAACACATAGATAAATCCGCTTACCCTCTCTTTATGCTGATGATACAGCACTGACAGCTCATGCCCCTACCCTACCCAAAGCACTAAGCACTCTACAGGACCTTATCTACACCATACAAACGTGGTTTGCGAAATGGAGAATATCTATAAATCCCAACAAATCCCAACTTTTAATTCCTTTCCACCGGTCACATAACCCTCCCTTCTTTATATCAATAAACAAACAAACCATTTATCCCTCAACCCACTGCAAATACATCCTTTTAGATCCTAAACTCACTTTAAAAGACCATTCTAGTATCCTTAAAGTTAAGGTAAAGGAACGGGCAGCACATTTCAGAAGACTTACATTTAAACAAAAGGGAATTAGCAGAGAAACAGCCTTTACTTGAATATGCCGCCATCCTTGCTTACCATCCCCGCCCAGTCACCCTTAAAAACATACAAGTCGCCGAAAGAGCGGCTCTTAGAGTGCTAACAAAGATAAGGCATCCCCTAAACCTCTTACATAATCCTTCAAATTCACTTCTTTATGAATACTAATATTACCCCTATTGAACTCAGACTTTCCTTTTTGGCTCACAAATTCGGCTCAAATTCTATAAACCTAAACCTGATCAATTCCCTATGTATCCCACGTAACAAAAATATAAACCCCAAACGCAAATTCCCCACTATAACACTTCATGAATTCATTACATCACTTCACAACATTAATGACAGTTAAATTACGGACATACCCGACAATAACTTCTGACAAAGACAGTTATATATCATCATACTTCTTTCATGAGTAGGTCGATAGCTAATTAACAGATATAAATTATACATTTGAGTTTGTTAATGTTTATTACTTATTTTGAATGCTTTCTGTATATATCTTTAATAAATATTATTATTATTATTGATATTAAGACTACACGTGAACTCAAAACTACTTTGACTACACTTAAAATTCAGTAAATTTTACATTTCGATTTAATTTCTTTAAACAACAATTTATTAAAATTAATTGATTTTATTTAAATTGAAATTATTAAAATTGAAATTATTAAAATTTCATTTATTAAAATTTCATTTATTAAAATATTTAAAATTAGATAAAATCAATTAATCTTAATAAATTCTTGTTTAAAGAATTTAAATCGAAATGTAAAAGTTTACTGAATTTTAAGTATACTGAAATAAATGAGTTTTGAGTTCATGTAAAGTGTTAATATCAATAAAGACACAACAGTTTTTTTTCTTACTTCACTTTTTATTTAACACGTTAGATGTACATTTCAGTACAGTTTGTTATTAATAATGACCACTTTATTTGTCGAAATGTACATCCAACGTGTTAAATAAAAAGTGAAGTAAGGAAAATATTCTTGTGTTATTATTTACGTATATTATTTTAAAATAAAAAAGTGAAGAAAGGAATACAAAATAAATATTACTACAATATCTTCAATAATATTATATTATTATTTTTCAAACAAGAGTAATATTATAGGTAGGTGGTTTAACAATTTGTAACTGATTATATTTATATGTACAGTAATGTACAAAATTGTGGCAATTTCTACTTGACGCTGACCGTTCTCAAATAATGTAATTATTTGTTTTTTAATATCAAGGGAAATTTTACTGCACAAAATCACTTTTTATATTAAATTCAATTCAAATATTAATCATAAAATATGTGTCTATATATTTTTGTCCCATTATAAATGTGTTTTTTATTTCTTTATCTCATTGTGTGTAGTTATTGTATGTCAAACAGACATCTCATCACTGCCATCCATTGGCGTAGAGTTGTTGATAATACAATTAATAATTATATAAAATTATAGCAACATTTGGAGATGTGTAATTGTTTGTCTATATAATTTTGTCTATCACTGTACGTATTGACTACCATGGTGAAGGCGCCGGGGAAAATTAAACAAAAACCAGGTATCATTTTATGAATTTAAAGATAAAGTTTGGCGATAAGTGCAAAATTTATATAAACAATGTAATTTTATTAATATATTCTTACGTCGATACTTATTTTCCAATATTTCAAGTTGTAGATGCATCAGGTTCAATTACCAAAATAGCAACATTTGAATTTTATTATAGATTGTTGCTCAGGGTGTAAATAATGATAATAAATAATAAAATCAGGGGTATGTATTTTGTAACTTTTTTAAATGATTTTTAAAGATCAGCCACGAATTCCATAGAAAAGTGTGTCTGATGCAAAGTCCAATATGGCACTGTTTTATGCAATTTAAACAATTGGATTTCATTATATATTGTTGCTAAGGGTGTATATAATGATAATAAATAATAAAATCGGGGGTATGTCTTTTGTAACTTTTTAAAATGATTTTTAAATACCCGTTACGAATTCCATAGAAAAGTGTGTCTGATATAATGTCCAAAATTGCACTGTTTGATGCAATTTAAACAATTCAATTTCATTATAGGTTATTGCTAAGGGTGTAAATAATGATAAGAAACAATAAAATCAGGGGTATGTTTTTTTTGCAACTTTTTTAAATGATTTTTAAACACCCGCCACGAATTTCATAGAAAATTGTGTCTGATGCAAAGTCCAATATGGAACTGTTTGATGCAATTTAAACAATTGAATTTCATTATAGATTGTTGCTGAGGGTGTAGATAATGATAATAAATAATAAAATCTGGGGTGTGTCTTTTGTAACTTTTTTAAAATGATTTTTAAACAACAGCCACCAATTCCATAGAAAAGTGTGTCAGATGCAAAGTCCAAAATGGCAATGTTTGATGCAATTTAAACAATTGCATTTCATTATAGGTTATTGCTAAGGGTGTAAATAATGATAATAAACAATAAAATCAGGGGTATGTTTTTTGCAACTTTTTTAAATTATTTTTAAACACCCACCATGAATTTCATAGAAAATTGTGTCTGATGCAAAGTCCAATATGGCACTGTTTGACGCAATTTAAACAATTGAATTTCATTATAGATTGTTGCTGAGGGTGTAGATAATGATAATAAAAAATATCAGGGGTATGTCTTTTGTAACTTTTTTAAATGATTTTTAAACACTAGCCATGAATTCCATAGAAAAGTGTGTCTGATGCAAAGTCCAAAATGGCGCTGTTTGATGCAATTTAAACAATTGAATTTAATTATATATTGTTGCTAAAGATATAAACAATGGTATTAAACAATAAAACGAGGGGTATATTTTTCTGTAACTTTTTTTTAAATAATCGACGACACTTCGTCGTTTGTCTCAATACTTTAAGGAGATAAAACGAATTCAATTTGTAGCCTGATGACTTTTTCTTGTTCCCAATTGTCAAACAAAAGATGCATGGAAAGCGATTTTTATCACCCAGAGAAGCTATTGAAGACTTTCAAAACAAAGTTTTTACGACATCAGCTTCAATGTGGAATGTTCGCATAATTTATTTGAACGTATTAAGGGTGCGGTTTAGACGAAAGAGATAGCTATATAAATATTGGCAATCACTAATTCGAGTTAGATTGCTGTTGTGATCAATGAACAATATTGTATTATACATTAAAATAATCTTAAAATAAGGAGTAATTTCATCAGATGAATTAAAAATTATTTTAATGTTTAGTTTGTGTGAAAATCAATTATGAAAAACAATGAAAATTCATCAAATTTATAGCAAATTTCAAATTATATTTTTTCTAATAAAAACTTGTGCAATGAAAATTTAAAGGATTTCACTAAATTCTGCATTCAAATAACTTAGCAGACATGACTTATTAATTTCATTATATCTTACAATTTTCTTTTCTAACTTGAACTAGTAAATTGACGTAATACTCGAAAATTAACGATTTATTTTTTATTTAGTCTGACACTTTATACTTGGTAGATAAAAAGTGTAAATACATATTCATATTATTAAATGCAAAAGAATTGCCCTTTTTTCAAACGATTATTTCCATTTTACTATATATCTATCTCTTTCTACTAAACCGCAACCTTAAAAATGTATGAAAGACGAAAATTACGAAAAGCAATAAAATTCTTTGCTTGCAACTTATTCGTTTTTGTTATACTTTTTGTAAAAAACTTAAAAGACAATCCTCGAATGATATTGTGATTTGTTAAAACGAAAAAATAATACATCATTCTAGCATGTTTTTTTCTTTGGAAATAAATGAAGAAAAAAAAATGGATTCATTATTTTGGGCACAAAAAATGACAATAGCAATTATCAATCCCACTTAAAATTAACGTTATTCGAAAATTGCGGCCGGCATTGTAACACTAGATTGATTACGATTCATCTTAATTAACGTAATGGAGCCGAGCGGAATAACCCCCCTTCCACTTCCCCATCCCGTCCCCCCAACTGGCGTCGCACTTTTTGCCGTAATCTCAATTAAATTTTAGTGGCGCGCTCGCAAGTCTAGATTGGATTATCAACGGGGGGCCCGTTACCCTTAGATCCAATAAATTTAGGGCCGGGATAATTAAGAGCACTCACGCCGCTACATAAAAACAATACCGTCATGCATAATGTGAACTAAGAACATAAAGAAAGAGAGAGAAGGGGGATAGGAAGAAAAAAAAATCGAATAAGAAATTAAAGCGCAACGTAAGCCAACCGATTCATGTGCAATGTGAGTGATTTTAAGCGAATTGTTTTTGTACAGAAAATATATATGTTAATTATTTTTAAGTTTTAATAAAAAAATATAGATATTTAGTAGAGATATTATTTATTTTATTATATTACAATATTTATTTACTATAGTAAGTATACATATTAATAAATATTAAATGCATTTCAAATTCTAATCTGCGTCGTACGCTTAATTAAAAAAAAAATAGTGGATTATTAAAAATATACTAATCTTTACTTTTTTAAAATTACTTAATTTTATCAACGAATTGAAAATCTAGAGTCTATAAATGATGCATACAAGCAATATAATTTATGCAGTAACCTTAATTTATAAATTACAGATTTTTAGTTGATTGATATTAGATCGCAAATAATATAATCTGTGCAGTAAGCTATTTTTAGTAAATAGATAGATTTTTTGTTGTTCTAGCATATAAATTTCCTGCTGAAGGATTCCCAATGAGATGGCATTGCGATAACGAGTAAGATCTCTCTCTCTCTCTCTCTCTCTCTGTTAGAGATTTAAATTCAGAATCGCTACAGTTTCGATTTTAGTCATACTAGAAGGTACTAATTCATTCAAAATCCCATATATGTACATTCCACAATTAAAATTAAAAGAAAACGAAAAAGCTTAAATAATGAAATTTAAAAAAATAACAAAATAAAAAAACAAAACGATACTAATTACCTTTACCTTTCGTCGGTTTGACGCCCTTCGCCTTGCACTTTTTCGTGATCTGCCTGTTCTGTTCGCAGGAGGGGTCGCTGTTGGGCTTCAGCTTGTCGTTCCTCGTCATCTGGCTCTGGGTATTGCAATCGCCCCAGGTGCCCTTTTCGTACCTGCATGCTGCACACCGCGGGGGAAGCGGGAAACAAAGGAGCAAAAGCGTCAGATTCAAGTAATACGTGCCAAGATTAACATGTTTTCTTATTTTCATATTTTTTTAAAGTGACTTTTCCTTCGCACAGTCACACGATCTTTACACAGCGCGCTCGAGACGGGAAAGTAAATATTTGCGTTATGGTGGATGCGCCGGGAAACGATAGTGCTTTGCACACATTCGGAGATTTATTTGCGCTCGCGAGGGATGCAACTCGTACATTTCACCTGCATTGACGACTTAGATAAAGAGGAGGGTTGAAATAAACATGAAGGAATGAAGTACAAAAGCGTTATATTTTGTTTTGTTATAATAAACCATTGAACGAAACCAAATGTTAAAAAATAAAATAAAAAATAATCAGTATATTATTTCTATTTCTTGTTTTTTTTATTACTTTTATCTCATTTTATTTAAATAAAGGAAGGAATTTACGAAGAGATAATAAAATATAGAAAAAAAAATAGACAAAACCCTACACCCATATGGGTAAAAAGGGTTATTGTTGTAAGCATGCAACATATATGAAACATGTTTAGTATTGATTTCACAGAAAATTTTATTCTTTATAAAAGTGGATGCTATATCTAAAATATTAAAAAAAAGACAAAACATATTTGACATTCGACGCTATATTAGCAAGATAGTTAACATTTTTTATAACTTTTGTGACTGTTATTTAATTAATAATATCGTTAAGGTTCTTAATTTCAAAGAATATTTGTTGTTGTTAATTAAAACCGTATGTCATTTGTTTTTTTTGCCTTTTTTATATGTTTAATATCAAGCACCAAATTATATAAATAATAAAATAATCTGAGAAACCAATACTCAAAAATTCGCATATATGGCATACTTAAATGGACACGTAATATATCCCGTGTGGTTAGTCATACATTTGAACATAGGAAAATAGCATGGAAAATCACGTTTGGGAAATTTCTGCTTACCAAATTTACGAACAAGCATAAAAGTGGTATCAATCGAAAAATCCTATTAGCGGGATTTTGTTGATGACAAATACTTGGTCATTGATTCATTTTCTTAATGGTAAAAATAAATCTATCATTCTGATATAATTTGGGGCCGACCTTTGTTTTCCGCTCGGTCTCAAGTCCCGAAACGGTCTCTTTTTCGAAATATATTACACGAACCTTATTTTATGTTATATCATCGAACCTCCGACCTCAAAATCCATAGATTTCATTGCGATGATTGAAACGGTACATTTAGCGACGAAATTTTCGCTCGGATAACGGCGTAATGTACTGTATATTTTTTTTGAAAGTATATGTGTGTATTGACAAGCGGGTTAAAAAAAAGTCGCATTTAGAGTGACCATTTGTTTCAATCACACCGTATATACAGGGTGTCTCAGTGTGCGCGCCAAGTAGCTTTACGGCTAAATGGTTTATTTTTTTCAAAATCGGCTTTCGCAGTGTCCCATAAAAGCATGGCGTATCATAGTTATTTTTTTTCAAATGGAATGACCCATATTTTATATTTTTTTCAGATTTTAAATCAAAAATAAAGTTAATTTTCATAATATATTTATATGCCTAAACCTAATAATTTTTGAAATATTTAAATATTTTTGGAAAAATTGACGTTTCGAAAAAAAAATCATAACTCTCAAATGGATGAATAAAAACAGATGATTTTTTTTACCAGTATATTAGACTAATGGGTAACTATTTTAGGCTATTTACAGAAATTTTAAATCTTAAGATGTTTTGATAATTTAACGTAACTCCAGAAACACATTCAAGGTCAAATTTCATGCTTATTTTAAATGGCACACCCTATATCTAAAATCCCTATCTTGTAGGAAATTGTATTGTCTTTCAAAAAGTATAAAGGTATTTTTTACCTAAACCTAATAGTTTTCAAGATATATCTATTTTCGTTAACTTTTGACATAATATTTATTATTCATAATATGGAAAGTCGATACAAGGCGCCATCTATTGTTCAATTTAATATTTATTATTATTATTCCATAAAGGCAAGTATTTAGTTATTGTTTATAAATAAAGTCAGTTGACCCAACAAATGATTTTCGAGATATTTCCTAAATTAATACACTAATTTTATTAATTGTGAATATACTAATTGCATTATTTATTTACATATGTGTAAATTATTTGATAAAAACTTGTTAGAATTGTAAAACAAATATAACGAAATACATCAAATAAATTGACAAAATAGTATTAAAAATAATTTATAATAAATTTTCAAAAATACTACCATCGAATACATAATTCAATTTTATTTTAAATGATATTTTGACATTTCTTAGCATATTAGGTGTAATTGATCTAAATGTATTATTAATTCTGCCTTCCAAGTATTCAATTTATTGCTTAATAAACCACCTGTTTTGACGAATATTCAATGGAATTAAACTTGTAATTGTGTCTCCTCATTTTTAGTCACTGTATTCAAGGTAGTTTTTTTCAAATACTTCATACTGCCTACAGTTTTGAATGTATTTAAAACTACCTCTACAGTCTTCTTATTAGGATGTCTTCCATCAGAGAAGATTTTGTATACTAAGAGACAATCTTAATAACGTTATATTATTATTAGAATCATGTTAATTCTTTCATTTAAGGGAAACATTATTTTTTCTATTGTTAGTAATAATACGAATGTGTCAATTAAATTTGCCTATAAACAAAAGCCTATTAGAATAACTGGCAATAATGATTATTAAATTAAGCAATAGATGGCGCTTTATGTTACATTGCCATATTAAAATAATAATGATAATGACGAAAATTCACAAAAATGGATATATCTTGAAAACTATTAGGTTTAGGTGTAGAATACTTTTATACTTTCTGAAAGACAATAAAATTTCCTACAAGATAGGCCTATTAGATATAGGGTGTGCCATTTAAAATAAGCACGAAATTTGACCTTGAATGTGCTTCTGGAAATATGTTGAACTATGAAAACATCTTAAGATTTTAAATTCCTCTTAATAGTCTGAAATATTCACCCATTAGTCAGATATACTGACACAAAATTTCATTTGTTTTTATTCACCCATTTGAAAGTTATGATTTTTTTTCGAAACGTCAATGTTTCCAAAAATATTTAAATATTTCAAAAGTTATTAGGTTTAGGCATATAAACGTATTATGAAAGTTAACTTTATTTTTGATGTTGAATCTGAAAAAAATATAAAATATTGGTCATTCCACTAGAAAAAATATAACTATGATACGCTATGCTTTTATGGGACACCCTGTATGTTTGATACTAATTTTAAAATGTGGTCCTAATACACCTACATAGGCCTGTGAAAGCCGAATTTGAAAAAAATAAACCATTTAGCCGTAAAGCTGCTCGGCGCGCACGCTGAGACACCCTGTATAAAATAAACAAAATAAATAAATACAAAAGAAATAGCATAATGTATATATATAAAATGTTGCATTAATGTTTTTTTTTGTATCAATTCTGCTCAGTGAGAGTATAATCGAGGATATTCTGTAAGGAAAATGTTAGTTTGACGTGTACGTTATTTTTCATCAGCACAGTCTAAGCAACTTTTTTAATAATATATATAAATACATAGAATGTGATGTTAATTAATAACGTACACGATAAACTTAACAATTCCCGAAAATTGCAACTAATGCAATGTATATACTAAAAAAATCTATTGAAATAAATGAAATGTGAATTATTTTTAATATGACCTTCTAAGATTTTCGTATTATACTCACCAAATTCTTAAACTTGCGCGTTTTAGTTTTTTTATTCAAGTGTTATCTTGTAAACCAAGCTTAAAACAAACAAGAATGAAACAATTTATAATACTTATAAATCGATAAAAAAAGAATACAAATCCTCCATTCAAATAGAAAAAAGAACTTACAATACAAATCGAATAAAAATGCAACCAATTCATCAAAAGAAATGTGGATAATTCAAAAGGAAAATAAAAATCAAGACGCGAACCCTAATGAGGATATAAAATATATTATAGATTCGAATATCCAAATCCACAACAAATCGTCAATACGATGAATAAGCATTTTAGCTCGATTTGCACTGACCAAGTCTCACATGTGCTAAATAACTCTAGACAAATAAGTATCAATAGTTCAGGTTCAATCTTCCTCTATCCTGTAACCGAAATCGAAGTTAGCAATATAATAAGTAACTTAAAAAATACCACCTCCAAAGATTTAGATGACATATCTATCAACGTCTTAAAATTTACAAAACAAGAAATTATTAAACCACTAACATTTTCTATTAACCAGTCACTATGTAATGGTATATTTCCGAAAGCTCTTAAGTGGGAAAAATTGTCCCACTTCATAAAAAGAGAGACTCTCATCTCATAAATAATTACAGGCCAATTTCAATATTGCCAGCTTTCTCAAGGGTATATGAACGAGTAATTTACAATAAAATAATGAACTATTTAGAAAATAATGATGTATTATGTCAAAAACAATATGGGTTTAGGAAGGGGCTAACAACGACCCATGCGATTTTCAATTTTATTGATTTTGTTCTCAGGAACCTAGAAAAAATAAGCATGTATACTCTATATATGTATACTTCTATTTTGTTGACCTAACGAAAGCGTTCGACAGTGTTCCATACGATATTTTATTAGACAAATTATTTGATTATGGAATAAGAGGAAACTGTCTAAATCTGCTCACATCATATCTTTCTGAAAGAATACAGATAACAAAAATGCAGTTCAATAACATTAATTACACTTCAACGACTGCTATTCCGATAACTGGTGTTCCCCAGGGAAGCGTATTGGGGCCTCTTCTCTTCCTAATATTTGTAAACGACATGCCTCTCAATATTAATGGGCACATTACAATGTTTGCGGACGATACCACCATCAACATGGAAAACTACCGTTTAGAGGAACTTAATGATGCAACCAATAATGTGCTTGTTGAGCTACATTCATGGCTAACCAATAACAATTTAAAGGCTAATGTTTCAAAAACGTATATTATGCACTATAAAGCAACAACAGGATACACAAATATCCAATTTAATGGCGAAACATTACATGAAAAGAAGAAGTGACTCGGCCACTTGTCGATGGGACAATTTCTTTCACAAAACCTAAAATTGTCGGATCGCATACGCTCCAGGTGCAATTTTATTTGTTTGGGGAAAATTATTCCATCGATTACCTCTACCGTGGTCGAGTGGTGTCACTATACAAAACGATTTAAGATGGGACACGCAAGTACAACAAGTATCTATGAAAATATTAAAATATGCATACATTATATTTGCAACACGTAAAGATGTCCACGAAGAAGCGGCTACGATAACCTACATGGCTTACTGTCAATCGCAACTGTCTTATGACACCAGATTTTCATGCATTTTATCACAACTCATGTATAGTACAATCCGTAAAAATATACAACGCTTTGCCTGACACAATAAAACAATTACCAAAGAAACAATTCCAAAAAAGGTCAAAGAAATATTAATAAGTCACTGCTGCTATACAGTAGATGAATTTATTAACTTGTGTGACATTATATGACTGTAGCTCAAACTGATATTGTGTACGTCCAAATAATTTTATATTTTTAATCTTATATTTTAATTTAATATTATACTTTAACAAATATTGTATTTATTATTTTAATTTAAATAGATGTAAATTTTAATGTGTTTGAATTAATAATATGTTTGTAATGTCCTCAACAACACTTCAAATTTTAATACTATATTTGACCTACCCACGAATGTTTGTATATTCTTACTGGAAATAAATGAATTATTATTATTATTATAATTTATAGGTTATGTCAAGAGAAATGTGTCTGTAATATAACAATTCAATTATTTTGTTTTGTTTATAGAAAACATCTAAACTATAATTATTTCGACGCAACAATTAATTATTTTTTTCTCCCTATAACAATAGACTCCAACTTTTATTATATTTTTGTGGCAATATTTTTAAGATTGAAATGATTCAAGTTCGTTCGTATACATTGGAATTTTTCAATCCCACACTTGTAAATATAGGATTACTTAGTAAAGCCTGTTATTGTTTGTTTTATTGCTGCGGTCAAGAAATGGAAAATAAATAGAAAATGTCCCCCAATCCGGAAAAGTTTAGCCATGTTTTATACGGAAATTGACTCATCGATGCGAACTACTCGGCCACTGTGTAGGTTGTCGATGGGACAATTTTTTTCACAAAACCTAAAATTGTCGGATCGCATACGCTCCAGGTGCAATTTTATTTTTTTGGGGAAAATTATTCCATCGATTACCTCTACCGTGGTCGAGTGGTGCGCGCCGATTTTCCCACAAAACAACTTGTAACAATCGAAATTGCCAACACCAAAAAAAATTCGACGATAAAAATCCTCTGTTGCTTTGACTATACAGAGAGGTTTTTGTATCAGTATACATTAGGAGAAGTGTATACATGCAAAAAACGCGGTAAAACGCAATGAACTGATTAATGTGTGTATATTTAGTTGATTATTTGCCATATGTGTATTCAGTTGCGTGTTATAGGCAACTAAATACACATACATTAATGCGTTTGATACGCGTATTTTGCAGGTATACATAGTGGAAATGTATACTGATAAAAAAAGCTCTATGTATAAATATGGACTGCTAGTCCCTCTCTATTTCCCATGTAAACACTGCTCAATATTTGTATCCAAGTGGGAACCCGACTAAGCCCCGCCCTGTGAACAAAAAGGTGGGAAATTTAAAAACTGGTGAGCAGAATGATCGCGTTTTACATAGTTTATAACACTTTCGATGCATGGAAAGACGACACGATGGCACTTTTCACACACGGAAAATACACGCGGACACGATTTTCACCAGGACTGACTGCTCCCATGTGATTTTTTTTATCAATTTCGAACGAATTTCGATGAATGACGGCAGACGTAACCGTAAACATAACCTCAATACGCTGTCACATCGACAGATACTTCTGTAGTCGAATTGCAGCCTTCCACAAAGCAATATATCGCCATGTTCTTAAAAACTTTCAAGGTACCACAAGATTTTAATACAATAAATTTACATAAAGCTGACTCGAGCATAAAATAGCTTTCATTTAGTACTTGGCCATGGCATTTGTCCTATGGTACCGCCACCGTCACTTTGATTCAAACGTGAAGTTGGCGTTAGCAGTCCATACTTATATAGTCAAAGCTCTGTTGTTGATACAGGCCTACAACTGTTCAGAGCAAACACACCCTAAATGTATTCATATTAAAAACGATTCTTGATTCGTTTGTTGAAATTTTGAAAAAATTCTAAATTTATACGTCCCGTTGACAATCGAGATTGCCAACATCTGAAAATTCCGTGAAAAAATCCCCTGTTGTTGAAATAGGCCTACAACTGTTCACAGCAAAGACATCATAAACTTATTCATATTAAAAAAATAACGATTTTCGATTCGTGTGGTGAAATTTTGAAAAAAAAAATCTAATTTTATTTGAAAAGTAATAATTTATACGTCCCATTGACAACTAAGATTGCCAACTTCTGAACAATTCGGCGATAAAAATCCCCTAAATTTATTTAAATTAAAAAAATGATTTTCGATTCGTGTTAAAAATTTGAAGTCTTAAATTTATTTGATAAGCTATAATTTACACGTCCCGTTGACAACCGAGGTTGCCAACATCTGAAAAAATCGGTGTAAAAATTCCCTGTTTTTAAAACAGGCCTACAACTATTCACAACAAACACACTCTAAATTTATTCAACAATCGAGATTTCCAACATCTGAAAAAATCGGTGATAAAAGTCCCCTGTTATTAAAACAGACCTACAACTGTTCACAGCAAACACGCTTTAACACTAAACCTACCACGACGGGTCAAATGACCCATTTTAAACTTTTTGCCAGAATTTCTTGTAAATAACAATAAATAGACTTTTACTAAAAAATACATCAAATGTGTTTTTCAATATTTACTCCTCTCTTGTTAATTGTTTTACCGAGAAATATATGTAATCTGCCCTAACTACCGCAACGGGTCATGTGACCCGTGCAAAGATTCATGTGATATCATGAAGATTTGTATGTGTGGTTGTGATACAAAACCATTGCATTAGACATTTTTGCTATTGCATCATATATTTTGTTGTATTGTGTTATATTTGCTGTTGGCTAACGAACGAATAGCGAATTTCATTCTCCTCCAAGCGAGCATTACAGTAAGCATTTCAAGTTATAGTGCCATTTTGTGAGTCAAGAATTCTTATTTCATTATTTTACCAATACTTCTTATCTCAAAAATGTCGAAACATTCAAAATATTTGAAATCATTGGAAATTATAAACAACATAGATGAAGAGTGTTCGGAATTTAGTGAAGAGCTATCTGAAAATGAAGTGAATAGCATAGAACAACATGATGACTCATTTGACATTACGGATGAATATGAGTCCTCAGAAAGTGAAGACGAGAATATTTTGAATATACGGAGAGGACAAAAGAGAAAAAGACCATTATCGAGTTCAGAAAGTGAAAGTGATGTGGAAGACCGATGTATCGAAATTGCGGCTGATGGTACAATTTGGCAAGAAATAGAACAAGACTCAACACCTGGACGATTGCCAATTCATAATATTTTTAGGGAGGTTGTAGGCTCGACAGCATATGCCAAACGACATATTATGAAGGGCAAAGTGAGAACTGCATTTTCCTTGCTTATTGACAATCCAATAATGCAGCACATAAGAAAATGCACAGAAGAAGAAGCCTGTCGAGTATTGGGAACTAAATGGAATCTTACTCATGCAAAAATAAATGCATTTATCGCTCTTCTATATGCACGAGGTGCATATCAGGCAAACAATCTGAACATCTCATATCTATGGAACAAGAAATGGGGACCCGCTTTTTTTTCGGAAACCATGAACAGGAGTGATTTTTGTGAAATTATGCGGTTTATCAGGTTTGATAAAAAAAGTCAACGAAGCCAGCGTTTACAAACAGATAAATTTGCTCTAATCTCTGAAGTATGGTACAAATTTATCGAGAATAGCCAAAATTGTTACAAGCCTGGGGAACATGTAACTATCGATGAACAGCTTTTCCCAACCAAAGCGAGGTGTAGGTTTACGCAATACATGCCGAACAAACCCGATAAGTTTGGTATCAAATTCTGGCTAGCATCTGACGTCAAAACCAAATACATTATAAATGGATTTCCATATTTGGGAAAGGATGAAAACAGAGGAGCTTCATCTCCGCTTGGGGAATTCGTTGTTCTCAAACTACTGGAACCGTTCACAGGATGCGGAAGAAGCGTCACTACAGATAATTTCTTTACGAGCGCATCACTAGTTGCAAAATTACTAAAGAAAAGAACCACTATTGTTGTACTTATCCGCGCAAATAAAAGAGAACTACCAAAATTCGCTAAGCAAGCGAAAGATGGTATGCCACGCTTCTTAACAAAACTATATAAATCGAGTCATTGTTCACTTACCATTTACAAAAGTAAGCCAAACAAAAAAGTGCTTCTACTAAGCTCAAAGCACAAATCTGTAAACATCGAAAAAAACGGTAAGCGTATACCTGAAACGATTAGATTTTACAATAATACTAAATATGGTGTAGACATGACGGATCAAATGGCAAGAAAATACTCCGTGAAATCAAAATCGCAAAGATGGCCTGTGCAAATTTTTTTCAATATTCTTGATCTGGCTGGAATCAACTCTTGGGTTTTATACAGAGAAACAACCGGCGAAACAATTTCTAGACAACAATTTTTATTCCAATTGGCTGAAGAACTAGCCGAAGATTTTCAACATGAGCAACAGGAAGAAAAGGAAATTATACAGAAAGCATCAACAAATTCAACTTCGGATTCTCGTGTGCAAATGCGAAAAAGGTGCCAAATAGGTTTTTGCAAAGAAAACAAAACTACGAAAATCTGTTTCAAATGCAACAAATATGTGTGTGGAAAATGTGCCTTCGAGAACCCAATAATTTGCAAAATATGTGGTGAACACAAATAAAGTATATTATTTTTTTTCTAAATTTAGTATTCAATTGAAGAATATTTAATTTTTTTCTTGTATTATTTTTATGTTTTTTAAATTTAATAAATAAACAATTTTGAATCCTTATTTGAAAAAAATTGTTTTACTCATCTACCAAATTGTGCTAAATGATATATTTTTCGCTATACATAGTAATATATATATAAGATTTCAAAGACGGGTCATTTGACCCGCTGTGGTAGGAATAGGTATACATGAAGTATCGGTAGGTTTAGTGTTAAATTTATTCATAATAAAAAAATATTTTCGATTCATGTTAATGATAGACAAAATCGATTATTTCAATAATCAAATACGAAATAATCCATTATTTGTCATAATCAAATGTTGATTTAATCAATTTCATGACATGTATAATTAAAAACTTACAATTAGTCATTATAATTACTATTTCTATGTCGAATCGAAATATTTTCAAGTTCAATTTTCATTAAACTTTAATATTTTTCATATAAATCGATTATCTAAATAATCCATTCTGTCCATCATTGATTCATGTGTTGAAATTTTGAGAAAGTTCTAAATTTATTTGACAAGTTATAATTTATACGTCCTGTTGTCAATCGAGATTGCCAACATCTGAAAAATCGGTGAAAAAAACTCCAGTTGTTGGAACAGGCCTACGACTGCTCATAGCAAACATATCTTAAATTTATTCATATTAAAAAAATGATTATCGATTCGTGTGTGTGTGTTGAAATTTCGAAAAAGTTCTAAATTTATTTGAGAAGTTATAATTTATAACCGAGAATGCCAACATTTGAAAAATTCGGCGATAAAAGTCTCCTACTGTTTAAGCAGGTCTGTAACTGTTCGCACCAAACACATCCTAAATTTATTCATATTAAAAAAAAAAAAACAAGAGTTATTTACAATTTTCACTCTAAAACAAAAATCCGCTCAATGCAGATCCTCCGCACGCCCGTAAAAAAATACCGGATGCGGAATTTCGCTTCCGCAAATAAAGCCAGACAATTGAACATCACCGGGTCCATATAAAACGCACGAATAATCCCCCCGACTCCCACAGCCGTTTTTAAATAAATTAAAAAATATCAATACATATATGAACGGGCGCAAATCCATACATGTTCGCGCATGCATTCCCGATATAATAATAATACAGCCGCGTCCGTCCGGTCTAACGTCCCGGAAATCGATGACAATAATTACAAAACGGGCATTAATTATTAATCCAAGCGTTCCAGCAGTTTTTTTTTCTGTGTATGTTTTCGTTCGCGGGATTAGGCATTGATCACTCGGCATGTGTGATTAATTAATTCGAGCAATGGGAATTTTGTTAATACGTTCGCATAATATGAGGGTATTGAGAATTGAAAAAATTAACAAATGAATTTGATGAAAAATATTTTTATTGCATTTCAAAATAATCGCCTTTAAGATCTATACACTTTTGCATGCGATTCAATCACCCTTCAAAGTATTTTGTTCAGTCAGAAGATGGTAGCTCTAAAACAAGCATTTTGAAGGCCCCGATGAAAATCGTTGTTCATCTTGAATTACTGGGAAAAATAAGTCATTGGATGCCAACTTGGATAACTATCAATTTGATCTTTGGTGTATCCAAATATTCGTTTGTTGCATTGATGTGTGTGAGCTTGCATTGTGATGATGCAAAATGATTCGTCGTTTTGGGTTTGTTTCTATCAATTTACCGTAAACTTCAGGCAAATAAATGGTCGAATATCACGCTGAATTAATGATCTTTTGATTTTCGAGAGCCACGGTTGCCACAGTAACGGTTTTCGTGAAGGAAAACGTCACCATTGCTTCTTAACGTTTCGAGAACGAACAACTTTTGTCGGTTTTGCTTCACACTGAAACACCCAAACTGCCGACTGGCCTTTTCTTTCTGGCTCATACGCATGAATCTACGACTCGTCACCCGTAACGATGTTGGATGCACCACTGTTGTATTTTGAACTCATTTTACGGCACCAATCTACACGAGTATTTTTTGAGCGTCTGTTAACAAATGTGGAATCCACCGCGCACAGAGCTTCCGAATGTTCGTGCAAAATCTTATATATGCCGGTTATGCAAATGCTTAAACATCTCTGGATCCTGATATGTCACATTTTCCGGCACGACAGCCGATTTTGGACGACCTTCTTTTAACTTCGCCCGTGAGCAAATTACTTCCACGTTTGAAATAGAAAAAACCAGCGATATGCAGTGGCTGTTGATGGCGCTTCATCACTAAATGTTAAATTTAGTTGATTGACGTCGAAAGTCATAATATATCAGCTTTTTTTGGAAATATAATTTGTCTATGATATGTGTTGCCAATTCTCAATACATAAATAGTAGCCATTGTCACTGACGTGACAACGTGGGGGGGTTTACGGTGTCTGAACATATCCAAAATATGCAAACAGATAAACAATAATCATATAATTCTATAACAAATATAATCCCTGCAATGAATTGCGACGAAACATCTTAAACATATATTTCTAATAATAAAAAGAGACCGGAATTTCGTAATGCGGAATCCCAACATCAAGAATTACCGGAGCGTGCTCATCCACAAAAAAATGACCACGAAGCGAAGGAGGGTAATTTTTTTATTTGCCACTGTGGCAAACTGCTTATTTCGCAATTACCTTCCCATCTGATCTGTTGTTTGAAGGCTGTGCTAGTTGTAAAGACTATTTTTTTTAAAATATCTTAAAGAATCGTAATAGATCATTTGTTTCGTGTTTTTATTGTAGTTATATCTTCTTTATAATAAAATTATAGAATCGCGGTTAAACAGGTTTTCTAATTAAGGTTAGATTAATTAGTAAACAAACTAAAACTTTTAGTTTTTGTAGTAATTATTCCATTTTAAGGAAGTGTCTTGAGTCCTGAACATGGAAACGCTCAAAAAAAAAAAAAAAAATCCCGAAAAGGCGTGCACGATATATACTGATCTACAATAAATTCTCGCAACATAGCTTTTATGTGTTGGAGAGTATTACTTACACAAACAATAGGAGGAAGCGGGATAGATAATAAACAACAAATTGATTCCATGGTTACTTGTAATACTTTCAGCTATTAATTGCGAATGACAGATATCTTGACATTTCGAATAATTGTTTAAGAAATTTATTTACTGCAAATAAATTTACAAATAATTATTGCAAAATTTCAACAGCACATTCGAAACTAGCATGAGTAAAATTCACATATTATATAATAACTGGTTTTTGAACCAACAAACAATACAAATGAATACATGGATTAGTTAATTTACAATAAAGATTCAAATACAGATCTTTGCACCGCTAAACAGTGCCATAATCTGTCATAGAAGTTCTTTCTCGCGTTATGAAGTATTAGAGGTGTAATGGTTCCAAACACATTGATAATCCTTTGGCGAAGCTGTTCTAAATTTGCAGGTCTTACATGATTTTCTGCTTCACGTATAGCCAAACGAAAAAATCAATTACAGCTAAATCGGGAGACCTGGCTGCCCACCTGATATCACTTCTTCTGCCAATTAAACGATTCGGAAAAGTAGTGTTTAGAAATTCACGCACATTAAGCATGTCGTGTGCAGGACATCCATCCAGCTGATACCATATTTGGTTAAATTCTACTCCTGGAAGTTGCCTCATTGCTGTAATTTGATCACAGAGAAGATTCAAATACTTAACTCCATTCAAATTACCCTCAATGAAGAAGGGTCCAACAATATGATTTCCGATGACACCAGCCCATACATTCAATTTTTGAGAGTATTGAGTTCGGAAATCGATTCGGTGATGTGGATTTTCCCTACTCCAAAACCTAATAACGTTAGGATTGTACCTTCCTAATAGAAGAAAGGTTGATTCATCCGTAAAACAAATATTCTTTTAAAAAATAGGAATTTTATTTGTACGTTCCATCATCGTTTCACAGAACACCATTCTTTCAATCTTATCTTCAGGAAATATCTGATGACCTGTTGAAATTTTGTAAGATTTGTATCCATTTCGTTTCACAACTTTTCGAACCGTCTCCCTGTTAGAATCCACTTCTGTAGCAATCCGAAGGCTGGATTTTGACGAATTTTCTTCTGCAACAGCGCAAATCATTACGTCCCGTCTTTCCTGGTCTTCTGCAGCGTTTTGTTCTCTTCTATGGCATTTCTTGTTGGCCACACATCCAGTCTGTTCAAAACCACGAACAAATCTTGAAATTGTTGAAACGTGTGTAATTGGACCGTTCTCAAAATTTGCCACAAATAAATGAACGGTATCCCTCATCGAATTGCCACCGTATACCCATTCAATAATTTGTATTCTCTCTTCCAGAGTATAAGACATCGCGGCACTTGACAATTCCAAATTTGAAGCAAAATTTGATAAACAGGATAATATTTATTTTCGAATACGTAGTCATGGTAACAACAACTATTACAATTCGTCTGCTATATATTTTATCTTTCTCTCACTTCAGAAAATCCTATTGTACTGTATTAACCTATAGATTTTGCTATGTTGCGTGAATAAATTGTTGTACGGTATATTAAACGAAATTCTATATCGTATTAACATTGCCTCTTCGGGATTTTCTTTTTTCTTAAGTGATCCCGCGTTGGGGACTCTAGCCACGTCCTAATTTTTTAACACTTAAATTTTTATGCGTCCATGGATCGTGATATTGGGAAATATGTTTGTAATCAATCATGAAGAAAAGTTGAGGGCATTAAAAGAGCTCTGGACCCCACCGGATACTTTTTTTGCCAGTGACTTTTCCAGTCACTGGCAAAAAAAGTCCAGGTACTCATGGTTTGTGTATTCAAACGTCATGCAGGGAACATTTTGCAAAGTATCTTCTTGGAAAAAAAGGCGGTCGTGGTCACCAAGAACTTGGAGCCTTTGTTACTAAACCAACTGGAAGAATTTACCATTTATTTTATTTATTATATTTACCAACTGGTGATCAAAGAACTCTAACCTTTGATTACCATGCAGAAGCCATATATCATAAATTTGCTGTCGAGCAGGCAGCAAATTTTGTAATGATTGCGGAAGGCAAAGCGTTTAAGTCCATCAATGTGGAAAACATTAAAATTTCTGAAGAAAACAGAAAGATTAAAACCCATTATAGAAATAATTCTGACTAATTTGTTTCTCATTGATTACTTCGTAAAACATTTCTACTAATATACAAAGTGTCTCAGCGTGTGCGCCGAGTAGCTTTACGGCTAAATGGTTTTTTTTTTTCAAAATCGGCTTTCCCAGGCGTGTGTAGGTCTATTAGGACCACATTTTAAAATTAGTTTCAAATATACAGGGTGTCCCATAAAAGCATGGCGTATCATAGTTATATTTTTTCTAAAGGAATACCCAATATATTTTTTTCATCAGATTTTACATCACTATTAAGGCTAACTTTCATAATATGTTCATATACCTAAACCTAATAAATTTTGAAATATTTAAATAATTTTGGAAAAATTGACGTTTCGAAAAAAAGTAAAACTTTCAAATGGGCGAATGAAAAATGAAATTTTGTATCAGTATATTTAATTAATGGGTAAATATTTTAGACCATTAAGAAGAATTTAAAATCTCAAGATGTTTTCATAATTCAACGTATCTCCAGAAACATATTCAAAGTCAAACTTCATGCATACTCTATATCTAATAGGCCTATCATGTAAGAAATTTTATTGTCTTTTAAAAAGTATGGATTTATTTTACACGTAAACCTAATAGTTTTCAAGATATGTCCATTTTCCTTAACTTTTTACATTATATTATGAATACTGTTTACGCCTATGGCGGTTTTTGTTTTAAATTTATAACACGGTAAATAGGAATAAATTTCTTTATTACCTAAGTGTGTATTTTAGATAATAATTTATTTCTAAAACAAATAAATATTACAATGTAATGAGTTTAAACACTATTAGAATTTGTTACAAGTTAAAAATAATATATACAAAATAAAAGTGAACAAAATAACAAAAATTATGATTAAACAAGATAAGCAAAGATTTCAACAAGTTTCACATATAAATAAGAAGGATTACTTACTCGTGCGAGAGACGATAGAAAAGTGATGTCAGTTTGAAGTTTTAAAAAATTGCAAGAGAGTAAGAAAATCTAAAGTGAGAGACAAAAAAGATATGACGTAAAGAAACTTGACAAATTAACAAATTCTGTTGTATGAAATCATTGCTGTAAAACTTTCAAAGATACAAAATATAAAAGTTCATATAATTTATAATAGAGACAAAATGTAATGGTCCGTACGGGTTTCGCGATCTGTCGCGAACAAATACTATAATATGGAAAGGTGATACAAAGCGCTATCTATTGTTCAATTTAATATTTATTATTTCAAATTATTCCAATAGGCAAGTATTTAGCTTTTGTTTATAAATAAAGTTATAGCCCAACAAATGATTTTTAAGAAATTTCCTAAATTAATACACTAATGTTATTGATTGTGAATTCGATGAAAAACTATATATTTGAAACAATTCTTTTATTTGGAAGACAGGAATTGGCCCATGATTCTGGAAAAATTGGAATAAACGAACCCGCTCATAATGATGCGAACTTTGGAGCACTTCTCTTAAAAGTCACTTATATATTTATATAATCAAACAATACACAGTAGAGCTATGTACACATCATCACAAACTCAGAATGAACTAATTGATCTTTGCGGTAATTCTATTCAAGCGCAACTGCTTAAAATTGTGAGAGACTTGTTTTTACTGTACATGCCGATGATATCACGGCAAGAACAACTAGTATTAGTTTGCGATACGTAGACTGTTCATCTGGAAAATCGGTTATCCGGACCGACGAGAAGTTGGCCACGGATTTTAACGCCTCCACCATCTCACTATTTATAAACTATGTCAGTAAAAAAATCATATTTCTCAAGGCACATGTTTTATTTTCAAAATTTCTTCACTAATTGTTAAACATTATATCTAGAACGATTACATATGATCAGAATGTTTTAACCCTCATTTGTTATATTTAAAAAAAATATATTACTGTCGTGCGTATTTCAACCATATATACGAAATTAAAAAAAAAACATATCTCCCAAGGTACATACTTTCTTTTCAAACTGTTTTCACTAATTGTTTAAACAATATATCCAGAATGATTATATATTATCAGATCATCAATCAGAGATTTTACTTGTATTGATTCACAATCACTCGAGAAGGAACCTTACGGACTTTTTGTATACGATCCATTCCCGTTCCGTTCACAGACGAGTATATATCAATAAACGTAAATTCTATGATTGATCTTTCCAGTAACTTTCTGTTCTCGTTCCCGGTCATTTGTAAATTAAATTAAATATTTTAAGAACGTCACTTTTTCAATTTTGATTTTTTATTTATTGATTGTTAAAGCTTTTACTTGATTATACATTTTGATTTTATTTAATTTACTTGTTTAAGTTTCATAGGCGGAATAGTGACGTTTTTTTGAATGTATATATTTTTAACTAATACTGTATGCAATTGCAAATGGAAATAAACTATATTATTATTAAATAAAACACTTTTTAACTTTGTATATCTTGTTATTGTATTTTAGTGACTATAGTTTCGAAGCATAGAGCATCATTATCAAACTAAAAAAAAATGTGGAAATAATTTATTAATTATTTTCAAATAATTTGTATCTAATTTATTCTAGTTTAATGTATTATGTTAATGTAATTAATGTTTATTTATTGTTTTTCTACATTGAAATAAAAAAAAACCCAAAAAACAGTTTTAGTTAAATTCAATTTAAATTGAATATTTTTTTTATTTCTTTGGTAAAATCTTTAATTGGGATTACCTTCCCACTTCTCGTCTGTAATTATCCGCCGAGCCTTCCGTGTGTTAAGTCGCTAATCGGATTGAACACACCCGGCGTAATCTAATCGAAATCCCGAAACCCAGACGAAAACAAATTGAATAAACATCGATATATATAGAGAGAGGCCCTTTAGGAAAGCGAAGGCGCAAACTGCGTAAGGAGATTAGCGGGATTACCCCGTAGCGGAGCCCGTTGCCGTTTTCCGGTTAATCTAATTGTCCGACGGCGGCGCGGCGGGAGGAGGAATCGTCATTAATATTACTAATTAAGTCGAAACGTAGCAGGTACTTAATCGAGTTCCCGGGCCGCCTTAGTTTATTCGGGAATTAAGGGCCGGGCGCGCAATTACGGACTGCCCAACTTCTTAAACTCGCGAGGCGCTCATTCGGATGATTTACAAGTCAAATTCGCTGCACTGAGTTTTTTTCGCTCTCTTCTGCTTCTTGGGACAAGATTGAAAAGTTTTTGCGATTTTATTAAAGTTCGCTTTGCGATATTTTTTTAAGTTAAACGGAGGATGAATGGAAGGATCGTTGAATGAAAATATGAATTTAATCGGAAATTTTACAAAATTACGAATAATTCAAATTAGGCTTTATTATAAAATCGTAACTAGCGTAAAAATTTTAGTAGACTGAAAAAATATTCCTGCTTTATAGAAATCTATGGGTTATATTTTCATTTTATACAGGGTGCTCCAGAGAAACTTACTTATTTGAAAGGTCAATAAAAACAAAAGTACTTCAGTTATTGTTTTAATTCTTTTTTATTTGAGAATACAATATCCCAAGTTTTATTCATCGAATTTTGATGACATCGGTTAAATGCCGACCACCATTGTGCATACACTGATTAAGTCGATTTTTGAAGTTTGTCTCCACTCTTTGCAGCATATCAATCGGTATGTTGGCAATGGCGTCGCGAATGTTGTTCTTGAGGTGAGCTATCGTCCGTAGTCGATCGACATAATACAGGGATTTCAAATAACCCAATAAATATGGGAGCTCCGCATGGAAGAAGGCCTCTGAGAGAGATGAGGTAGTTGTGAAAATTTTGTCACAACAAATCCATTGAGCCTCGTGCTGTGTGTGCACTGGTTCCATCTTGCTGAAACCACACGTCTCTAACGTTGGCTTGGAGGAAAAAAATCCTCCTGTAACGAGCTGCATTCACGGTAAAAACGCGTTCGTTTTTGTTTTATATAAGGACTAATTATATTGCCGATATCGCATACCAGACCGTAACTCGTTCACAATGAAGTGGCTTCTGGTGAAGTTCACTCGGATTTTTACCACTCCAATAACGCATATTTTTCTTGTTGACGCAGCCAGAAAGGTGAGTGAGCCTCATCACTGAAAAAAAACGACCACGTCTTGAGGCAGGTTGTCAAGCAGCACTTCACATGCATTTTGACGGGCAACAAATTCGCGTTCAGTTAATTCTTGCATAATAACCAATTTATAAGGATGAAGTTGAAGGTATTCGTCGAACAGTGGTGCCAGAAACTCCCAGAGCAGCTGCATGTTTGCGAGCCAACGCAGGGGAGAACGCAGAATTGACTGCCTCACTCTTTCGAGTTTTCCGGAGTTCTGGTGGTCCATTTCTGGGTTTAGCGTCACTTCCACACTCCTAAAATGAGTGAACCCACGACTGAGTCGAATTACGGCCAGGAACGAGTCTGTGAGAAGGAATTTGCGTAGCAACAAATGAGCGACCGTTAGAAAAGAAGCTCTCGACGGCGAACGCCCGCTGCTCTCTAGATCAGAGCATGATGCCAACTGACTAGAGGGAAAAACAAATTTGGGGACTTCCCCCTCCAGATGTGTCCCCCTCCCAACCTTCTACCCGTCTAACTCACCGCTTGAGAGTTTTTTCAAATAAGTAAGTTTCTCTGGCGCACCCTGTATAAACATATCTTTATTGAGACTATACAGATTATTTTAACAATATAACATAAATAATTACAATACATTTAGGTGTTAGTCTATCTGGGCTATCGATCAGAGGTCTTTCTGCCGTTTTTCATTTTATTTTACATCACTAGATTGGAAAGTTGTAAAGTATGAATATTGGTAATTCTTAATATGTAATTATTATATTTTATTTTAGAATGATAAATATAATTTACTTAGCAGATTTACATGCAGCATTTATCTGTTCTGTTCACCTAATTTGTTTAGTTTTTTCATTAGCTAGTTGATTTTGTATATTTTTCCCTGTAATAGGAAAATGTAAATTTCTGCTGGGAATAAAATCTATAATAATAATAATAATAAATTAAGAATTGTCAATATTCATACATTACAACTTTCCACTCTAGTTTATCATTCTAAATAAATATAATAATTAGAAATTAATTGCCAATATTCACACATTAAAATTTTCGATTCTAATTATATAAATTATTATATTTAATTCCATTTGTACTGATTTGAATATTTTGAAACATTAAAATGAGTGAATCGACCAACCTCTACTAGAAAGATCTGTTTGCCGAAAACGAAAAAGATTTTATACAATCAATACAGTTTTATAAATAAATGACCATTATTTATGAAACTAGTTTCAAGTGTTTGAAATGGTTATTTCAAAGAAACGCCATGAAATAGACATTTAAGAATATAGTTTTTCTAAAAAAAAAATAATTTAAGTATTCCGGTATTTCCGGTTGTCAATTAATACCTTTCGACATTACACTTGAAAGATTATTAATAAACATATTGAAAAGTAGTAGCCTAGAGACTGATTCTTGTGAAATACCAGAGGTACGAGTTCGGTAAGATAGTAGAAGTTCGATTAATTACGCTTGAAAGATTATTAATAAACATATTGAAAAGCAATGGCCCAGAGACTCTTTGTTGTGGAACAGCAGAGGTAAAAGTTCGGTAAGATAGTAATATTTAATGAACAAATTGGGCAAAAGGTGGCGCTTGCGGCGTCTTTAATTTATTAAGATAGTAATAGTTCGATTAATTACACTTGAAAGATTATTAATAAACATATTGACAAGTAGTGGTCCAGAGACTAATCCTTGTGAAACACCAGAGGTAAGTATTCGGTAAGATAGTAAGAGTTTATTTTCACGCCTTTGAGTAACACAAATTTCACGATTATTAATGTAACTTTTAAGAATTTTATGTGTTAATTTAAAATAAATGAATTTATAACTAAAATAACAAAATTAAATTATTTTGTCACCGGTAGGGGGCGCTTTTTAATTTAAATAATAATTTTATCATTTTTTAAATAAAGAAATATTTCTTATAATACAGGTGAAAAGAGAATTAAAAAAAACATTTTCAATGCCAAATTTATATCAAAATTTTGTCTTTCAAATTATCAAATGACTCCACCGTCATATTTAATACAATCACATAATTTTATACAATTAAATAAGCAGCGACATCCACTCTAACAATAGCATCTATTGCTGAAGTTTTTGCATTTCAGATCCAAAAAATTATGTCTTTCCCCGTTCTGGGCCTGGATTGATAAAAATATTTTTTAATTTGCCCCAAAAATAAAAATCTGAACATTCGGCAAATCGTGATGACCAAAAAATAAGCATTCTCATCTATTCACCTTTCAAGAAAGTGTATATTCAAATAATTTAGCACGTTTTAGAAAATGCCCCCTGGTGGTGATAAACTAATTCAATTTTGTTGTTTTTGTTATAAAATTTATTAACCTCAAAAAGTTTTCCAATGACATTTGAAATTTTTAATTTGAAATTTTCTTTTATATATAACTTGTGATGGAATAAAGGTATAGAGATGCGGTTTTCATCAAATTTCTTACATTTTGACGCACTTTTTATTGATATTAAGAAAAATATATCATTCCATTTGAAATTTGTAAGAAAAATGGGAAAATTATATTCTTTTTAACTTGGCGCCACCTAGCGGCGACTGAATTACTTATTTTTAAATAGAAAACATTTAATTTTGCTGATTGTATTTGAATTAATTTAATTGATTTTTTTTAACATCTTTAAATTATGTAAGGCAGAGCTGTACTGACGAGGGATAGATCCCGAAACACGTGTCTGCAGATGGCCTTATATTAAGTAACGTTAATTTTTGTTGTTTTTACATAAAATTTTTCTCGGATCAACATTTTGTTGCAATATTCAATATTTGTTGATATGCAGCAGCAGGTGTACATTATGTAATTCAATGTCCGGCGTGGGTATTTGCCCGGGAAGTAGTTGTTTTAATGTGCATTTGTTTAACGTACTTACGTAAGTAAGTCAATAGTCACAGAGCTAAATGTGGAAATAATTTATTAATTATTTTCAAATCATTTTTATTTAGTATACTTATTTTAATGATTGTTGTCAATTGTTTTAATCAGTATGATAAATGGATGGTCGTGGGTCGTCCTATTTTATTCCTTATTTATATCAGTCGAACTAAAAAGTATTTAAAACGGTATAATTAAAATTGAATGATCAATATTATAGCAACAGGAATCAGGAAATAAACAATTTTCATAAATATATTTATTTAAAAAGAAAAACAAAACACAAATCAAATACTCCGCCTTTTATAAATAAATATAAAAAAAACAATTCAAGTTGGAATAAAACAAATAAAACCCCGCGCACGAGAACAACAGCCCCGAAAAATAAATCTGCTTTTGCGGATTTACTTGGAGAGTATTTGGACTTTGGAAAAGCCGGTCGCGAAGGGCGAGTTGTTTACGAGGGCCGCCCTCGCCATCGCGGGGCGAATCGATACCGCGGGGCGCGCAATTCCGCGATAAAAATCTGCTCCAGATGTTATCCGGAATAACTTTACGGTTCCGCTCCCGGTTTTATCTCGCACGGTAATGAGATTATTTTAAGGAATAATTTTTTCTAGGCGATATAATGGAGTTTTGGTGTAATGAATTTTGTGTTATCTGGATGAACCTTACTTTGGTGATATTCGAAACTATTCCGTAAGTGAAATGTTACCTATGTATAATATACCAAATGTAAAATATGTTATATATAATCGATGGTTGAGGCTTTTACTTGATGAAGTTCCATAATACACTATTTGTAAATAAAACAACAGTTTTTTAAGGTTCACAAAATGTATTGTAGAGATACGGCTACAATTGATTAATTATATAAAACAACAGTGGCATCATCAAATTGATGCCACTGTTGGCGAAATAATTGTAGCTAACTTGGAAGGAATAAAATGATCGTTGAATGAAAATATGTATTCAAACAAAAAAAATATGATATTACAAATAATTCAGATTAATATATTATATAACCATAATTTATGTGTAAACTAACAAATACTAATGGAATATAAAGAAGAACTTAGGATATAATATCTGGACTAATTCATTTTTGTTTTCAATAATCAAAAATACGCTTTACTACTACTAAATAGTCTTCATCAGATTTATATAACTTATTTTGTATTCACGCTCCTAGAGTTCTCACACGTAATTCAATCACGTTTTATAGTAAAAAGCCTAACCATAGAGTAACTAGTATACATAGAGAGGCAATAAGTAGGCATTTTAGCTCTCGGCGTATTTTTCGACTCGAGAGCTGCTGCCACAGAGATATTGCGGAGACTCTACGAACTGCTTGCATGTACTTACTGAATTTTATTACCGTATCGCGAGCGCTACACTGCACTCACAAGGTCGTATAATATAAACATACACACACACATAAGCACATAATATATACACAAGTGAACAAATTCCTACTCGAGTGTTTTTTTTATTCAATTAAATAGAAACGAAAGAGAAGTCGGTAGTTCTTTCAATTTTTTTTCGCTGTGCATTTTTATTGTGTTTGTTACATACGTGTAATGAAATTAAATAAAACTTAAATTTTAATTTGTTAGAATTAGGAAAAAGCAAGAAAAAATGAAATGATTTATATTCTATACCAAATTATCTCTGTTTAAATAATTTATTTGCAGTATTACATAATACTAAAATAAATAAAATAAAATATTGTTTTTTAGGAAATATATTTCTAATTTCACTTTTGGAAGGGATATTAAAAAACAATGGCACTTTGTCACTGTCGCTTTTTAAATAGTGCATTCTTTTCCTGATTTAAACCACTCTTACCGTTTTTAAGATACCAATGCCGTGCATTCTTATCTGTTTTGAAGATATCTGTAAAAATAGTGATGTGTCCATCATGCTACTTTCTCCGGTGAATACGGCCAAATACGTTTTTGAATGAACGTTTAATAGTAAAAGAAAAATTATTAATTAAAAAAAATGACTGTTGTCTTTAAAGTTAAAGCCGAGTATTTTTAAAAGTATTCCAATTTAGTTTGCTATTTCTTATCTTACAAAAAAATCCATACTACTTTTCGTTTCTTGAATGTTTTTTTGTGAAATATGACGGCCTTTTGATGTTTTATTTGACAAAAAAGTAATTATTTCAATAATTAAAGCTTCAACAGCCCTAATAAAGAAGATTGTAAAAATAATTGTTTATTTCTAAAATGTCATATTTAGTCCAAATTCCGTCATATTTCATACATCTTTCGCAAACGCCTGTGAAGAAATGTTTTGAAGCCATTGTAAGGTAAGAAATAATAAAGTAAATTGTAAAATTCTTCCAAATACTCCGCTTTAATTTTAAAAGACAACAATCCATTTTTTCAATTAATATGTTTTCCTTTAGTATTAAATGTTCATTCAAAAACGACAGGCGTCAGTGGAAAGTAAATATTTTTGTTTATATAATTACATTTCCGAAAATAAACGAGAAATGTTTTGTAACATCAATTTTAATAGATATCTTGATAAGTTTATAACGAAAGAGGATGAAATACTATATATTAGTTACTATATGTTACAACTTTATAAAAAATATACAAGAAACAAGATTTTAATTTAAAATATATACTTTTGAAATGTATTGCAATTTAATTTAATTTTTATTTAATTAAATTACAGAAATAATTAATAAGAAACTAATTGAAGGTATATTTTAGAAATTGCATTGAGATATATAAGGTTTTCCAATAGGTATGATATGATTTTGAAGTGACGTTTCGGCGATTTGTAATATGTCATGATCTGTCATTTATTTTTCATTGTATTCAGTAGTGTTTACAATTTCATCACGGAGAGATATACACAAGAACAACATTTACAAATTATTCAATTTTATTATCAAAATAATCGTTCTCCAATTGCAACTTTTCGTGCGCTTTTGCCATTTTATGGTCGTAATAATCGTTCAAGTGTGCTCGCTATTCGTCGAATTGTTGAAAATTGTGAGCGTACATTTTCTTTACATAATATTAAAGTGCCAATAAGACAAAGAACCGCTCGAAGTAATGCAAATATTGCTGCCGTTCAGGCAAGTGTTGCTAAAGACCACAATTTGTCGATTCCAAGACGTTCTCAACAATTGGGACTGTCTCAAACCACAATCTGGCGGATTTTGAAAAAGGATTTGGGTTTGCATCCATATAAAATTGTTCTCACTCAAGAACTGAAGCCATTGGACCACCGTAAACGTCGCGAATTTGCTGATTTTGCCTTGGAACAACTAGAAAACGATTTTTTTAAGAAAATCATCTTCTCCGATGAGGCTCACTTTCATCTGAGTGGTGCGGTAAATAAACAAAACTGACGATTCTGGTGCAAAGAAAATCTATAAATTATTCAAGAAAAACCATTACATTCACCTAAATTGACAGTTTGGTGTGGTGTTTGGTCTGATGGAATCATCGGGCCGTACTTCACCAATAATGTCAATGGAGAGCGGAATAGATCGATGATAACCAACTTTTTATGGCTGAAATTGGAAGAAGTTGATCTTGACAACATTTGGTTCCAACAAGACGGGGCTACATGCCACACAGCAAATGCAACAATTGAATTATTGCGAGAAAAGTTTGGAGATTCGATTATTTCAAGAAATTGTGATATTGAATAGCCTGCAAGAAGTTGTTATTTAACACCATTAGACTATTTCTTGTGGGGTTATTTGAAGTCATTGGTCTTTCGAAATAAACCAGACTCTCTTCAAGCTTTACAAGTCAACATTGAACGTGCTATTCATGACATACGACTTGATTTAGTGGAAAAAGTGCTCGAAAATTGGGTTCATCGAATTCGTTCCTGTGGAAGAAGTCGTGGAGGCCATTTGAATGACGTTTTATTTAAAACTTAATTGTATCGATTGTACTTCACATTAAATAAAAAACATTTGAATTTCCTTAACAATAAGTGTGTTTTTCTTTTTAAAGAAATCATATCACTCTTATTGGAAAACCCTTTACCACTGAAATCTAAACTGTATGATTATTTATTATATGACTTGACATTTACTTATTCTCAATAAACATTGGGTCATAGAATTCTCCCCAAACACTCCAGTAACCACTCCTAAACACCACATGGTTCCAACCACCATTTATCCGTATTAAATTTCAGGAATATGAAAACAAGACATTATGAATAGTCTATAATTGTGTATAATTCATTAGCATTTTTTGTTCATTTTTTATGCAGAAAAAGAATATTTCTTGAATAACAATATAAAATAGGTTTTTAAAAATGAAAATCAATATTTCTTCTATATTCACACACATATTATCAAAGTTTTAATATCATAGAATAACAAAGTCAAGACAGAATAACAAACATAATTTAACGAACTTCACATTATTCATTTACAGAATGAAAACGATTTCTTTTATTGTTTGACGATTTTAGTGGATATACGATAGACGTATTTCCACTAAATCAGTACAATTCGCGTTTTCATAACATTATATTAATAAAATATTTTATTAATTATTAAATTATATAAATACAACTATTTTACAGACAGGTAGGCCGACAGTTGATAGCCGTTTTAATATAGTATAAAAATTAAATTGTTACTTTATACAGAATTGTCTGCAAAAGTAATAGACCATTATAAATAAATCACAAATAACGAAATTATTGGAATTTTAGTATTCTGTTATCAATGAAATAAAGTTGCTATAAAAACAAACACTAATAAATATTAATAATAAAATTATTGCACATGTAATTTTCTTAATTCAATCACGTTTTATAGTAAAAAGCCTAACACTACACATTTCTCAGTCGCCTATGCTTAATATGTTGAATTGTTATCGCATTGTTGAAGATTATTTTTATGTATTTATGCCTTATCTTTCTGCTTTTTCACGCAATTGTAAACTTGCTATTAGCTAGTCATAATTTTCTTGTTAGAATAGTTTTTATGCATATTTCTTTTTTTCTCATATGTAATATAACTTATTTTTAAGATTTCCCTGTAATTGGATTTTTCTGTTGGGAATTAATAAATAAATAAATATTGACATTTAATGAAGACTATTTAGTTGTAGTAAGGCGTATTTTTATCTACATATCAAAAACATTAGGACAGTATAGTATTTTTGTTACTTTTTTTTCAAACACATTCTCTATACTTATACAATTTCTAACGTGACCATTATATGTTCACGTTTCTAATGTGAACGTCAAATGCTCACGTTAGGAAACTTAAAAAAACGTAATAGTTTCAGTGTTCTATTAAGAAATTACACAACCATCAATCCTGTTTGCTTATAGACTCTTAAAGAGAACGCGCTAGCCAATGAAGTTAATGCCATTAGGAGTTTAAAAACACAATCCCCCCTGTAAAATTAATTAACATTTCGTTCAAGTCCCTACGCTTTTTAATCAAATCCAACCGCCCGCGTTGTTTACCCTTCCTCTTACCTCTTTCCCCTCATTTTTTTTGCGCGTTACGAAATCCCGCAAATACCATTTTCGTTTCAGGAACGCAAACGCGAATTTATGAATTTATAACTCCCCCCGGGGCGACGCTGGCCTTTAATCCGGAAATTGAAAGGGTCCTCGCTAATGCTCAGATGTTGTTCCTTCCCTCCGATTCGTATAAATGTCCGCGGAAAAATAATAAAAAAATAGAAGGAAGGAAAAAACGAGCGGACGAAATTTAATCCATCGCGGAATGAAAACCTGGGATTCTCGAGTGGGAAGTTTTTGAAAAGTCGTCTTATTGAGAATGGAATGAATGGAAGGGAACGGAGGTTGGCGAAGAATATCTGTTTGTTCATGAATTTTATTCTTAATTAAATTGGAATTAGAATCGCACTGCAGATATCTTGATTTTGTTTTCATAAGTATACAGAAAGAAACTTTTCATTGAATTTATTAACAAATGTGAAGTTATCCACGATTTTTCCACAACGATTTTTTATGCGGATTTTAAATTTTATTTCTCTACATTAGTCTATACTTAAAAGTCTTAAGAATCATTTTGAATAATACAACTTTTCTAAACTATTATTATTATATATATATCGAGCGTATAACAAAAATCGACGACGAAGTTGGTATTGGAAATCTAAAGTCATGTCTGAACTAAAATCACAGGCGCACGCGTAAAGTACTGGTAGTCATGTTGACACTGTTTAACCGCAACCAGCATTTCATGCGTGTGATCTTAGACAGTCATGACTCGAGTCTTCCAGCGCCAACTTCATAGTCGATTTTTGTTATACGCTCGATACAAACATCTTTATTCAGACAGCAGAATTACAATTCTTTACAAATATTTATATTTACAATACATATCGATGGGTTAGTAGTCTGTCATGGGCTATCGACCTGAGGTCATTCTGCCCAATTATTATTATTATTGCAATTTAAAAAAAATCTTTCAGTCATCCTCGATTTTCAACATAATATCGAGCAATCTTCAAAGTTCAAAATGACTGACTTTTGCGCACTTCAATTATGATTTCTTAATCTTAGAACATAGTTGGGAGTCTTAAGAACTGTTTAAGCTCTTAAAAGAGTTAAGTTTTTAATACGACTATTTTTTTCATTTTTTTTTTCTATCATCCACGAATTTCAACATAAAATCGAGCAATCTTCAAAGTCCAAAATGACTGACTTTGGCGCACTTCAATTTCGATTTCTTCATCTTAGAGTATAGTTGGGAGTCTTAAAAACTGTTTTAGCTATTAAAAAAAGTTAAGTTTTTAATATTACTATTTTTTTTATTTTTTTCTGTCATCCACGAATTCCAACATAAAATCGAGCAATCTTCAAAGTCCAAAATGACTGACTTTTACGCACTTCACTTTTGATTTCTTAATCTTAGAACATAGTCGGGAGTCTTAAGAACTGTTTAAGAATTGTTTTAGATCTTAAAAGAGTTAAGTATTTAATACTACTATTTTTTTTCATTTTTTCTATCATCCACGATTTTTAACATAAAATCGAGCAATCTTCAAAGTCCAAAATGACTGACTTCTGCGCACTTCAATTTTGATTTCTTAATCTTAGAGTATAGTTGGAAATCTTAAGAACTGTTTTAGCTCTTAAAAGGATTAAGTTTTTAATACTACTATTTTTTATTTTGTTTCTGTCATTCACGAATTTCAACATAAAATCGAGCAATCTTCAAAGTCCAAAATGATTGACTTTGCGCACTTCAATTGTGATTTCTTAATCTTAGAGTATAGTTGGGAGTCTTTAGAACTGTTTTAGCCATGAAAAAAGTTAAGCGTTTAATAATACTATTTTTTTCTGTCATCCACGAATTCCAACATAAAATCGAGCAATCTTCAAAATCTAAAATGACTGATTTTTACGCACTACAATAAAGATTTCTTACTCTTAAAGTATAGTTGGGAGTCTTAAGAACTGTTTTAGCTATTAAAAAAGTTAAGTTTTTATTACTACTATTTTTTTATTTTTTTCTGTCATCCACGAATTCCAACATAAAATCGAGCAATCTTCAAAATCTAAAATGACTGACTTTTGCGCACTTCAATAAAGATTTCTTACTCTTAAAGTATAGTTGGGAGTCTTAAGAACTGTTTTAGCTATTAAAAGAGTTAAGTTTTTAATACTACAATTTTTTTTATTTTGTTTCTGTCATCCACGAATTTCAACATAAATTCGAGCAATTTTCAAAGTCCAAAATGACTGACTTTTGCATACTTCAATTTTGATTTCTTAATCTTAGAGTATAGTTGGGAGTCTTAAGAACTGTTTTAGCTCTTAAAATAGTTAAGTTTTTAATACTACTATTTTTTATTTTTTTATGTCATCCACGAATTCCAACATAAAATCGAGCAATCTTCAAAGTCCAAAATGACTGACTTTTGCGCACTTCAATAAAGATTTCTTACTCTTAAAGTATAGTTGGGAGTCTTAAGAACTGTTTTAGCTATTAAAAGAGTTAAGTTTTTAATACTACTATTTTTTTATTTTATTTTTTCTGTCATCCACGAATTGCAACATAAAATCGAGCAATCTTCAAAGTCCAAAATGACTGACTTTTGCGCACTTCAATAAAGATTTCTTACTCTTAAAGTATAGTTGGGAGTCTTAAGAACTGTTTTAGCTATTAAAAAAAGTTAAGTTTTTAATACTACTATTTTTTTATTTTTTTGTCATCCACGAATTTCAACATAAAATGGAGCAATCTTCAAAGTCCAAAATGACTGACTTTTGCGCACTTCAATTTTGATTTCTTAATCTTAAAGTATAGTTGGGAGTCTTAAGAACTGTTTTAGCTATTAAAAGAGTTAAGTTTTTAATACTACTATTTTTTATTTTGTTTCTGTCATCCACGAATTTCAACATAAAATTGAGCAATTTTCAAAGTCTAAAATGACTGACTTTTGCGTACTTCAATTTTGATTTCTTAATCTTAGAGTATAGTTGGGAGTCTTAAGAACTGTTTTAGCTCTCTTAAAATAGTTAAGTTTTTAATACTACTATTTTTTTTTCATTTTTTTTTTCTGTCATCCACGAATTTCAACATAAAATCGAGCGATCTTCAAAGTCCAAAATGACTGACTTTTGCGCACTTCAATAAAGATTTCTTACTCTTAAAGTATAGTTGGGAGTCTTAAGAACTGTTTTAGCTATTAAAAGAGTTAAGTTTTTAATACTACTATTTTTTTTATTTTGTTTCTGTCATCCACGAATTTTAACATAAAATCGAGCAATTTTCAAAGTCCAAAATGACTGACTTTTGCGCACTTAAATTTTGATTTCTTAATCTTAGAACATAGTTGGGAGTCTTAAGAACTGTTTTAGCTATTAAAAAAGTAAAGTTTTTAATACTACTATTTTTTTATTTTTTTCTGTCATCCACGAATTTCAACATAAAATCGAGAAAACTTCAAAGTCCAAAATGTCAGACTTTGGCGCACTTCAATTTCGATTTATTGATGTTAAAATGCTTCTGGGAATCTTAAGAACCATTTTAACAATTACAATAGTTTATCTTTTATTACTACCATTTTTTGAATTCTTTCTAACATCCATGAAAATCAACATACAATCGAGCAAACTTCAAAGTCAAAAATGACTGACTTTGCCGCACTTAAATTTCAATTTCTTAATCTTAGAATGTTGCTGGGAACAATTTTAGCCACCATAATAGTTTTTTATTTATTACTACTATTTTTTCTGTCATCCTCGAATTTCAACATAAAATCGAACAATTTTGAATATTGTTCGATTTTTTTGTGCAAAATGACTGACATTGGCGCACTTCAATTTCGATTTGTTTATCTAAGTATGTTGCTAGGAGTCTTAATAACTATCCTATTTATTAAAAAAAACATTATTATTACTATTTTTCTACTTTCTCTCTCTTTTATTTTACTAAAAAGAAAGGACGACTGAGAAAGACATGGGAAGGAATAATAAACGAGATTCTAATGAAGGGAGGCATCATTAGACAAGAAGCTTCAAGAATGCCAAAAGAAAGAACTGGAAGGAGTTTATTAAAAAAACAAAATGATAGATAATACCCTACATCCACATGGATAGAGAGAGTTTTGAATCTATACTGGGAAGAACAATTTCAGATTTAAACCAGAGTGGTGGTTTATATCTGCAATTGTTTTTCGTAATATAGAAGTTAAAATAATTGTTTATTATTTATTTATTAATTTTAATCCTTATTTATTTACATCCACTGCGGTTTACACTGTTTAATCCGAAAACAAATACAACAACTAATTCATAATAAACGGGACGAGTGTCGCAATTCGATCGGTGGTTTTAAATGCGCCCCGAATTAAATTCAATGAGCACTCTATCTATCTATCTATGGGCGATATCAATGTGGGCCACAATAATAAACCGTTAAATAGTTTATCGGGTCGAACGGGCTCGAATTATAAACAAATCCCCGCTGCAATCCCACTCGGCGGTCCGTATGTTGGATTTAATTACCATCAAGCTGGAATTTAAATTATGCGCCGCAACAATGTTTTTAGCGGTTTTTCATTTGGGGTTTTCGGTCGCGGGTATTGAAATTGTTGTAATCGGCTGTTAGTTAATGAAAATATAAATACCCCTATTGGGGAAAACAACAACAACGGGATAATACACTGTTGGGATGGATGAAAATGAGGGGGAAATGTCGTTGCGTTTTGGAATGTTGATTGAAATTGGTTTTAATCTGTATAAGCATGTATAATAAAAGAATGAGACTCAAATAAAATGTGCTTAATTTTTAAATAAAATTATACTTAAATAGTTTAGACGAAGTTAGTCGGAATAAATAAATATCAGTGAAATAAAACCAAATGATGATAGAAAAAAAATATTGCTATGGAACAGCAAATGTCTATTATTGGACATTTGCTGAAGTACTTATGAAACATAAGTCATAATATCACTGTAGCTAAATGGAAAAGAAATAATTATTTTCAAATTATTTTTATTTAAAACCAAATGGTATCTCAAAAACATAAAACCTTAAGTGACAATTACAGTAAATCATGTCTCATTTAATATTAAAATTGACGTCAATAGAAAATGAATGAACATGGTCACAGTATTTAAATAAATTAAATAAAAATTATTTGAACTTAATTAATAAATTATTTTATCTAATTTATTAATTAATTTTAAAATTGATGTGTTGATAATTTTTTGCAAAAATATTTACTAAAGATTTATTGCGAACAAATCAACATATACGGTGTGAGATGTGTGTGAAGCTGGCAATGAATCCAGCAATGAACCCGGCGCCTCCACACTGAGACTTTTTTTTCTAAAATATTTATTTCAAGGAAAAAAAACACTTGTTTAATTGTTTATTCATAATTATAACTAAATGCAAGGTCAAGTGAATGGAACAGAATCAAATTTATTCCTATAAATTCTAAAATATTCATAATAAACGGCGCACTTTTTTTCCAATTTTCTTTCAGAAATGGTTTAAACAATGTTTCTAGAAGCAATATAAACAATCAGAAATGCGTGCCCGTTAATAGTTTGTCTATAAACAAATCCATTGCTGAGTCGTATTTTTAACACCTGATAGAGATTTTCAAAGTGTCAAATTTCCCAAACGGCGCACTTTTTTTTCAATTTTCTTTCAGAAATAGTTTAAACAATGTTTTTAGAAGTAATATAAACAATCAGAAATGCGTGCCCGTTAATAGTTTGTTTATAAACAAATCCATTGCTGAGTCGTATTTCCAACACCTGACGGCGATTTTCAAAGTGTCAAATTTCCCTAACGGCGCACTTTTTTTCCAATTTTCTTTCAGAAATGGTTTAAACAATGTTTTTAGAAGTAATATAAACAATCAAAATGCGTGCCCGTTAATAGTTTGTTTATAAACAATTGTTACAATTGACAGATTTACCACTAACAGTTCAATTTTAAAATTAAGAATAATATGACGTGTCTTAAAATAGAAAAAATAAAGCGGCCATGGACAAATTAAAAAAATATATATTATTATCTATATATTAGAAACAAGTTCTATCATAAACACAAAAAGTAACCGACAATAAATTAAATAACTACTTTACAAGAATGTATATCAATATCATTGACATAAATAAGTAAATATAAAAGTATGTTTAAACGTAAGATATAATTACTTCAGTAGTAACTAGTGTGTATGTATGTGAATATATGTATATATTTATATGTATAAAATAAGGGTTTGATAATTTTAGAAATTAATAAATACATATATCTTGTTATTTTAATAAGTTTAATGTTTAGCATATAAGTTGTAGATTTAATAACGCTGACCCTACTCTCGCTTTATAATTATGCCATTTGAAAATAATGGTATTTTATTATTATTATTAATGATATTGCATCAATTTTAAAAAGACAAGTTCACACAGGTGAATTTTATTCATTTGATATTTTTTCAATGATTCAAATAATTATGGTGATTTGTTACAATTTCTAATATAAATTTCAATTTGACATATTGAAATTAATATTAAAAATTCTCAAGTAAATCATTTCATAAAACTAATTGCAGTGGAAGCAATGACACGTCAACAATGACAAGAATAAACAATTTTAGCTAAAACTATCTTACACGAAATGTTTTTGAAAAATTAAGAATCTATATATTTCTATTACGAATAAGGAACAATAAAGCCAAATTCCATTTTTCTGGAAAGCATAAAGGGTGAATCGGTACACAGTTAACCTGTCACATTTACGAAAAACAGATGACCAGTTTTTTTAACGCCTCCAGCTGGACTATTGACCGTTGGTCAAGAACAAAATTATGATGATGAGGGTAGAGAGGAGGTACATCTTTGATTTTCCAAAAATATAAACGGAACATGTGTTTAGCATTTGCGTTTACAATTAAAGAAGGAAGAAACAACTATACTGCACGAATTTATGATTGTTTGTATTACATATAAGAACATCGTTCGTAAATTAGTTCAATTTTCATTTTTTTATTTATGGAGTTACGTGAAGATCAAATTAAATTGATAAAGCAATAATAACATTTCTTCACAATGTGTGAAGACAAACTATAAATGGGCACGCATTTTTGATTGTTTATATTACTTCTAAAAACATTGTTTAAACTATTTCTGAAAGAAAATTGGAAAAAAAGTGCGCCGTTTGGGAAATATTGTTTATAAAAAAATCGGTATTTTCCGATTTTTAAAGTATATGTATTATGAATATTTTAGAATTTATAGGAATAAATTTGATTCTGTTGCATTCACTTGACCTTGCATTTAGTTATAATTATGAATAAACAATTAAACAAGTGTTCTTTTCCTTGAAATAAATATTTTTAGCCGGGTTCATTGCTGGATTCATTGCCAGCTTCACACACATCAGTGTGAGTGTAAAGTCTGACACTTTATATGCTGTTTTTTTATTGTAACCATAAGTTGTTGTTGGATTAGTAATAGATTTCTAAAATATGCCGTTCGTAAAAAATGTATTTAATTGTAAAATTAAATGGCTAAAGAATTTTTCGCAAAACAATTTTTTGTCATAAAAATGGCTGAAATATTTCACAGTGCAGTTTTAATTGAATTAAAAGTCTTTAATTGCAGAGCAATTAGTAAGATAATAATTAAATTATTTTCTTTTAATTTAATTCAAAGTTTTATAAAATATTTATTTTCGCGACATGTCAGTAATGACTGACACAAAAGCCATTATTATAAAAGCATTTATTTCATTCCAACATTCTTTATTCGAAAACAACTCACACGAACACAATTATTTCCGTCTTTGACGCGACATCGTAAATCATACGAGAATGATTAAATAAACTTTTACACATTTATATTTCGAAATTGTGCGCGGACCCTTCCTCCTTCGGGGACGCAAAACTTTCCCGAAACTAATTCCAGTTGTCCCGGACTTTGCCTTATTTTTCTCCCTCTCCCTCCGCACGGTTTTATTTCCCCATTCCCAGCCAGCGTGCGAGTATATGCGTCTCTTTCCATCCCCATGTGTGAGAAGACGTGTCCCTTCCAGGGAATTCGAAATCCCGAATTCGGAATTCGAAAACTGTCGCCGCGATTTGCATACCGCAGACACAATCCAATCCAACTAGCAACTTAAGTAATCAGAGGATTTTGCGTCCCGTCTGGCGACTCTGTTGTATCGTTCTTGCGGTACGGCGCGAAGCACGGTGATAGTTCAATGTTTGAGTTGAGTTTCAGGAAATTCGATGTGTTTGTTAAAGATTATAATTTCGAAACGAGTACACATAAAGCTTGTTCGTTGAATGAAGCATTTCCTGCACTTACAGTAATGCCAAATCTTATGGATAACTTCACTAATTTGCACTTACTTCAATCTAGTGCAGAGAGAATTATTTGTTGTAAACATTTCTTAGAATTTCATTGTATTATTCGATATTATTATATTTATCATATAAAATTATCTATCAGTAATTCTTATTTTGAACAATTTTGAAAAGTAAATATTTTTAAGAGAAGTAATTAGATTTTTGATATCCGAGAAAATGTTTTCAACTGACTAATGGCTATGTAAATATTTTCATACAATAGGACAAAAAGACTTATTTTGTACACGTCTCGTCCTCTCGTTATAATCACTGTGTTTAAGTTTTAAGTTTGTAATTCTTTTTGAAGCAGAACTGATTCAGCCTTCGGGCTGATCAGATGCCTTTGCCTTTTCGTTAATAGTGAAAAAATGTAATAATTGTGTAAAGTTTGAATACAAATATAAGTTAAAGTTTGAGTTGTTGTTGTTGACTTCTTGTCAATATGGCCCGCAAGGTGTTATCAAAAGCTCCACATAAGGAGTGATAACATATTTTTATACATTTCTACTGATAGTATGTCAATTTTACACTTATTTCAACTTCATGCGATTCTATTTTTTTCTTTCTATATGACTAAATTTAGATTGTGTTTGCAACTAATAGTTTGTAGGCTTGTTGCAACAAAATAGATTTTTATTACTGAATATTTGATAGAAAATTGATTGTTAACGTAACGTATTATTTATACGTTGTCAAATAAATTTAGAATTTTCGTATAATTTAAACACACGAATCAAGAAAATCGTGAGTTATTTTATTTATACAATGTGTGACTATTATAAAAACATTAGTTAATTGATTGATATTTTACCTTCATACATTTAATTTAAATAAAAGCATCTGTTGCAAGATTTAAATTTAAGTAGAATTTTTTCGCAAGCATCCAATTTAAGTAATCCGCATCCACCTTAACCGCAAAATATTTACTTTCACGTAAAATCCTTTAAAAAAAAGCCGTTTTCCTTTCAACATGCACGCATCAAATATTCGCAATTCCAATAAAAAACGTTTTCATTAAAATCCTCACCTTTTTTGCACTTCTTCTGGATCGTCTTGGTCTGCTCGCAGGTGGACTGGTCGCCCTTCTTCTTCAGCGTCAACGTCCTGGAGCGCATGTTGTTCTTGGGATCGCAGTCCGACCACGGCCCTTTCAGGTATCTGCAATTCTCTGCGCAGAGAAGAAAAAAAATCGGGGTCAATTTTAATCCAGTGTGCCGGTCCGAGCGGAAGCGCTCGTTTGAAAATGATAAGGTGATGATAAGAAGCGGTGAATTATGGCGAATTATGCGCACTTAACGAATGAACACCCGACGGGCATCAATCAAGAGGAGAGAGAAAAAAAAAAACGGAGGGAACTTATAACTTTAAATAAGAAGAAAATAAAGAAACTAAAATAAGCTTGCAAGATTAAATTGTAATTGTAGTGTTTGGCAAAATCGAGTAATATTAGTAATCGAGTATTTCTAAATGTTGCTCATTTAGAAATACTCGATTACTAATATTATTATTATTATTTTAAATAAATAAAGGCAATAACTAATAATATATTGATGTTTTCAATAAATAAGGAACGATTACTTATTGTAATAGAATATACTGCTTTAATAAAGTTATCATATACGTAATTTTGCAGCAACAAAAAATATCGAAAAGATCGATTTTGCCCATCTCTAAATAATGTATATATATATAACAAATGTAATAATTTGAAAATAATTAATTCAGTCAAATTAAATAAAAATAATATGCAAATAATTAATAAATTATTTCCTCATACAGTAGCTAAAGGGTAAATAATTTATTAATTATTTGCATATTATTTTTATTTAATTTGACTGAATTAATTATTTTCAAATTATTTATTTAAATTATTTAAATAACTGTGACCAAGTGAATAAAATAAATTATAGATTGGTATTTCTTAAGGCAAACAAAATATTAACAGTTTTTTCACTTTTTGTATACGAGTGTCTTATATTTTTATTCAAAAATAGACATGGTTTTTTTGACGTTGTAAATGATCACGAATATAGCACAAGAACTTAAAATATTACTTATCCAACACACAAATTAACTTTAACTGAACGCAATGCCCTTTACCGGTGCATTAAGTTCTACAACACTTTACCAGACAACATAAAGACAATATACGTTTTTAAAAAATATAAAAGTGAAATACATAATTTCTTATTGGACTCAGAAGTATATAGCTTAAACGATTTCTTTGGTGTGAATTGAGAATGTTTATTTTGTTTATTTGCTACCTGACACAATTTCATTTATGTTCCTCAGAATTATTATTTTGTAAACATTTCCTGAAATAAAGTTGGTTTATTATTATTATTAAATCCTTTTTTCTATTATTATTAATTTAGTAAATCGAATAATTAATTAATTTCTCTTTAGCTACTACAAAATTTTGATTTACGTTATGTAAGTACTTAAAAAAATCTATTCAAACAACTACTTCTCCGGCAAATACTCTGCCTTGATCGTATAATGCAACAAATTTTTATTCGAGAATTAAATATCCTCTAATAAAAAAATGTTTGATTATACAATTATTTGTCATGCAAGAGCGAATATGTGTAGTTCAATATCTGGCGGGGTATTAGCCAGAAAGTACTTGTTTCAATTGATGTTTTTTTTAGTACTTATGAAACCTAAGTAAAAAAAGTTGGAGTAGCTAAAGAGAAAATAATTAATTATAATAATAATAAAGTTTATTTTCAATTGTAAATACATACAGTAAAGTTAACAATATAAAAATTCAAATGAAAAACGTCGTATCCTCTAAATAATGTAACTTATAACTAATTAATAAGATAATAACCTAAATCAATCTGTTAAACAAAAAAATCTTCAATTGAATATAAACATCTTTCGATCAAAAAACATTTGAGCTTTTGTTTGAAAATGAATAAAGATGGACTGTCTTTAATTGCTTGAGGTAGACAATTATAAATCGTGTAGCCATTATAGCTGATTCCTTTTTCAAATTGGGTCATTTTATGAACTGGTGGCTGAAACTGATTTTTATGCCTAGTTGGATAATTGTGTTGCGGTAGTGAAAATATATGAGCATTTTGACGAACGAATATGGCTACTTCATATACATAGGTTGAGGCTAATGTTAAAATTCCACAATCCTTAAAACCTTGATGACATGAGTCCCTAGAATTTATAGAGCATAGAGCTCGAATGACACGTTTTTGTATTACAAATAGACGTTGAAACAATATTTTTTTACAACGCCCGTAATGTATTATGCCATAACGGATATTAGAATGGAAGTACGCATAGTATGCAGTCAATGTTATTTGTTTAGAGCACTTTTGATTGATAGACTTAAGTAAAAAGCATATTCTACTAAGTTTCAGTGCTAAAGTTTCAATATGCTGTTCCCAGCTTAAATTAAAGTCAATTGTTAATCCTAACATTTTTATCATTGTTGATAAATCTATGTTATAACCATCCAATATAAAATTAGATGGGACATCCAAATTTGATCTAATATTTCTGAATAGGACACAGCATGTCTTATCAGAATTTAGAGTTAGTTTATTTTTTTGACACCAGGTCTTTAGATCTAAGTAAGTGTTTTGTGTATCAACTATGACTTGGTCAACTCGTTGACCACTGATAAAAGCTGTGGTGTCATCAGCATACACAACCATATCATTTGATTGCATATTATGCGTATTGTATATAATGTCATTAATAAATATATTAAATAAACTTGGCTCTAAAATTGAGCCCTGCGGAACACCCATTTCAACAGGCAGTGGTGTTGATATTTTGTTGCCATATGATACTGATTGTACTCTACTACTAAGATATGATTTTAGTAATTTCAGACATACGCCCCTAAGTTCAAGTTTAAGTAAAAGTATATTGTGGTTAACTGTATCGAATGCCCTAGTTAAATCTATAGCCAGTCCCATGGATTGATTGATCGCCCTCATCTATACTTCTTCTGATATTACTGAGAGCAGCAGTTAAAGCCGTGTTTGTATTTTTGTTTTGTTTTTTAAAACCATGTTGCATTTCTGTAATTATATTGTATTTCATAAATAATATAAAATCACTAAGGCGTTGGTTTATGGCTTGTTCCAAAATCTTTGAAAACACTGGCAAAATACAAATTGGTCTATAATTTTCTAATTTATTGGGTTCACCTTTTTTAAACAGCGATTTAATTTTTGCTGCTTTTAAATAAGTAGGAAATATATTCAAACACTTGGTTTATTAAATGTTTTAATGGTATTGCTACAGGAAAATTGAGTTTTTGTTGAATTTAACTGAATTGTAGATGAAAGCATTATCAATAGTTATGCTATCAAATTTTGTTTGCTTAATTGTACTGATACGTCGGCGAAGTAAGTATTAAATACTTCTGCTGCCTCTTCTTCTGAGAGTATTGAACCAGTTTGTTTAATAGTTTCAATACGTCATGATTTTGATTTGAATTAATTATATTCCAAATCGATTTTGATTTGTTTTTTGCATTGACTATTTGATTGTCATAAAAGGATTTACTCAATAGAGTCACTTAATTTTTTAGATCGGCCTTGAGTTGATTACTATAGTCTTTAAACATAGGATATTTAGTAGCTAACTCTGCAAAAGCATTAAATCTATCTTTAAGTCGAATAACGTCAGCAGTTATCCATGTGTCTATTTGATATTTTTGTTTATGTATAACTTTTTTCAGTGGAAAGCATTTAAAGCAATGTGATTTAACGATATTTAAAAAAAGTCTACAGTCGTACAATTAAAAACACACGTCCAATCTTGTAAACCCAGAGATTCAGTGAAATTGTTAGTATTTCTCTCATTCAAAAAAAAAACGTTTATATATACATTATTTTGTTACATTCGAACTTAATTTTAATCTTATAATCTGCGCACTGTGATCTGAGATGTGAAAATTTTTACAAAGAATTGATGAAATAGTTTTATTACAATTTGTAAATATATTATCAATACAGGTTTTTGTATTATTGTAATGAACTCTAGTGGTTTCATTAATTGTGGGAGATAAGTTATAACATAACATTGTATCTAAAAGCTCCATTTTAGGAAGCGATTGCTCCATTATGTTAATATTGAAGTCACCCCCTATAATGACGTTATATTTATTAAAATCTATACTATTTAGAACATTGGATAATACATTAAAAAAATCTTTGGTGGCTCAAGGCGGTCGATACACAGATATGAAAATATAGTTTTTATACTGAATTGCGCAACATTCGAGCTCATTTTCCACGGACATTCTAGTGATCATCCCTACTTATTGAATGGAAGTCAACACGGCAGTAAATTGCAGATCCACCATGCTCTTTGACTTTTCTGCAATATACAGATTTTAAATTGTAATTAGAAATTTTGAGTTGCGAAATATAATTATTAGTTAACCAATGTTCTGTAATAAGCAGAATTGTGGGTGCAATATCATTTAATATTGTTTCTAAAAATAATATTTTGTTAGAAATACATTGTATATTTTGATGCATAATCGAAATGGAAGTAATTACATTGGATTTATTGTGTACATAATTAATTGCACTACTTCTATTCTCTTGTTTTCTTGGTTGTACTGTTGCGTGTAAGAAAAAACCGTTCAATCAAGACGCCTGTTGGCCAAAGATCTCGTTTCTTAATATCTTCTAGAAAATGGAATTGTAACTTTAAAAGAGCTGTACTCTAATGGGTATTTCGATTAAGTATTCTATTGTGTAAATTAATTATTTTCAAATTCTTTTTATTCGATTTAATTTAAAAAATTATCACCAAGTCAAATTCAAATTTTATTCAACTCAAATAAATTTATATATAATCACAATTTCTTAAATCACTTTGTTTTCGCTTCTTATTTTCTAAATTATTGCGTCCGATGGTCAACATTTTAACTTGTTTTATGCTTTCTATTTTGTTTTTTTTTTATATAATGAATACTCTTTTTTTATTATAAATAGAAAACAGTATTCATTCACTTAGTCACAGTTATTTAAATATATTAAATAAAAATGATTTGAAAATAATTAATAAATTATTTCCACATTTAGCTCTGTGACTTTTGACTTACGTTCTTTAAATTATGTAAGGCATAGCTGTACTGACGAGGGATAGATCCCGAAACACGTGTCTGCAGATGGCCTTGTATTAAGTAACGTTCCTTTGTTGTTTTTACATTAAATTTTTCTCGGATCAACAAAAAATTGTTGCATTATGCAATATTTTATTGATATGCAACAGCAGTTGTACATTATGTAATTCAATGTCCGGCGTGGGTATTTTCCCGGGAAGTAGTTATTTTGATGTGCATTTGTTTAGCGTACTTACGTAATGTAAGTCAAAAGTCACAGAGCTAAATGTGGAAATAATTAATTAATTATTTTCAAATCATTTTTATTTAATATCTTTTTTATTAGCAATATTTTTCTCCAAGTTTTTACGTTATCGATTATTTCTGAAACATTGACTACAAAATAACGTACTCTTATTTTCCATGGGCCAGCAAGGAATAATTAACAACAACTAATCGTATAGACTATTGATTAAAAAAACACTTGGTATTGTTTCATTGATTGATGATCAACAAAAGAAATAAGGGTTTTAATTAATAGTCTATAGTTTAAAATGTTTCACCACGGGTTAAGTGAGAAATTAACTAAAGATATACAACTAATTATTCCTTGCAAAACAAAATTTGTATGAACAGGAAAAATAAAATAATGACTAAGACTGATCTTGTTATAAGATTTTCAATAAAATTATATAACAATTCCAAGCCGGCTCTATTACATCCTCACTTCAATAGCATTTCAAATTTTAACATCTCTCTTATTTCACGTCGCGGCATCAGTTTTCATTTAAACGAGGACATCCGTCATTGGAATTACCAGTAAATCGCTCGGAACCGGAACGGCCTTTGAACGTCGATTCTTGCGAACGTCCAATAAATACGCTCTCCGGACTTTTTCCTCCCTGTTTTATTTGAATAAATTGCCCCGGGGATGATAAAGTAAATAAATCCGGCGAGCACGTTTTCCTTATCGCGGGGCGCTTTCGATTCCACTCCCTTTAATCATTTTCAGACGGATTTTATTTTTCGTTCGTTCGTTTTGTTTGTTGTGTGTTAAGGTATTTCGCTTTTTTTATATTACGAGTGGGAAATTGAAAGATTCGGAGGGAGGATTTGCGATGGATTGATGTATAACTATTTGCACGTTTCGTGAGGCTACGAGAGCAGGAGTGGCTGTATTCATGTTGGCGGATCATGATTTCGAACTTGGGAGTGAGTCTCGGGGCTTTGTGTTATTTACGGTAAAGATGATCTAAACAAGATTTTTTTGTAAACAACTTTATAATAATGTTTAATTACAATCTTTGTATTTATTTATTAATACAATCCAGTAATAATATCTATTATAATATTATATATACATTTTGTAAATTGAATTTTGTTGTGTTGTGAATTTATTTTGTTTAAAAATGTATCTAATTGTCTAACTGTACCATCGAATGCTAAAATAACATCATCCACGTACCTATACCAATAAATGCATTTATTAAAAGCAGGCAATTTAGTTCGAAGTGGTCCATAAAAATTTGGGCCAATAAAGGGCGTAGTGGCTTTCCCATGGCTAAGTCATCCCGCTGGCAGAAGTATTTATTGTTGAATTGAAAATAATTCTGAGAAGCAAATATTTAGGAGGTTGAATATTTCCTCTCGTATTAAGAGATTTGTAGAGTTATTTATTAGTCTGTTTTTAATAATTGTAAAAACTTCGGTTGGAAGCACGTTCGTGAATAGACTTTTAACATCGAACGACACAAGTTTTGCGGTGTTAGGTAAATGGATGTTTTTATTTTATTCACTAGTTCTATGCAGTTTTTAATGGAATATTTTGATTTAAATTGAGTATGCTCTAGTATGATTTTATTTAATTTCTTCGCTAGACGAGTACATGGAGCACCAACGTATGAAACCACAGGTCTAATTAGATTGTTTTCTTTGTGAATTTTAATCAATCCGTATAATTTTTGAGCCTGTGGATTCAACATAAACAAAAAAAAAACAATTCATCAGTGGGTGTCGAATGCATCAAATGTACTGATGGATTCAAAATAAACACCGAATGTGGGACTGGGGTGTTTTCCAGGACACTAAACATGAAATGTTCGACACCCTTGGATAGACATGCCACGGTGACATCTACAGAAATATATGCGATCATGATGAGCTCCAATATTATTCAGGAGGAAAACATAATCGAACATGACATCATTATTCTGACAGATACTGAAGCAGCAGTTAAAGCACTAAAGCAAAGTGACTTCACATCTAATGCACAGATGTGTAAAGAAGCTAAATGAAGCTGCGGAAGGAAACTTGCTAACCCTAACGTGGATCAAAAGCCACATTGAATGAAATGCAGACAATACCGATGCCAACGGCCTAGCAAAGAAAGCATTAAGAAGTCCGTAGTTGTTCAGGTAAAAAGAGACAAAAGTGGAAACAGTCAACCTGATTGGAACAACAAACAAAATGAGAATATCTTTCGAGATAGGAGTAAATATCAAATATTAACAAGATGAAAATAGAGTTGACACCGAGAACTCTAACGAAATTAATAAAATCATTCACCTCTAAGAAACAGAAAAAGAGATGGATGAAAACATCAACGTTTGTATGTTTAATTAATTTCTCACTTAACCCGTGGTGAAACATTTTTACATCAATCTGGATAATTTATTAAAATTAAAACACTTGGTTTGTTTCACTTTAGATTATACATTCCTCCCTGAAGATGACCAATGGTCGAAACTAGTTGGAGAAAATATAATCTAGTGAAACAAACCAAGTGTTTTAATTTTAATTAATTATCCAGATTGACATCAACGTTTGATTAGACAAAAAACTATCTCCCCAAACCCGACCTTAAGGAGACTAAAATAACTCCTACACTCTAGACAACACACCAGAATTCCAACCGAATATATTACCGGCCACTATGGCTTTCGGAAGCATCTCCTTACAATGGGCATCGTAGGGGACGACCTATGTAGAGGATGCAACAGCAGGGTCTATACTTCACGAATGCCCAGCACTGTCAAGCATAAGGAATTCCACGAACAGGGAAGCCCCAAGATCGTGAAGGACCGAAGTGGAGGTTGACCTATGATCAAATATTGGAATAGCCAGACAGGCTGATTGGGTCTAGCCACTTGGATGGAAGGCACTACAATGGGCTAAAGTGGGCACGGCACACTTGCTGCCCTCCCCTAAATCCTTAAATAATAATAATATAGGGGAGAGTTGCATATATCGTACTGGTCACCAAAATCGTACCTCATGCATATTTCCTTATAGTACAATAATGCTATCTAACGGTGTATTTTAATACTAAGTTTGACGTATGTACTACATAACCTAAAAGTTATAGGTTTACGTGCCGGGCGTGTGAATAAAAGACGAGTTTAAAAATCAGGTAAAGTTGATGTAATATTTTGAGTACTTTTGCTAAGCATTATGCTTATGAAAATAACATAAATACTTCTAACTTTTATGTTTAGTGCCAGCTTTTATATCTAAATTACATATTTACTACTTCACATTGCAGGTGAAATATCTTATTTTTGCAATAACCGCCTATTTAAAAAATAATGCATAGTTGCCTAAATCGTACTCCTGTGCAGTTTCTAAAATCGTACTGGTACGATTTACGCAACTGGCGTTATATCATATGCAACCACTGCAACTTCTTAATATTTTAAAATATTTTATATGCTTTAGAAATCATGCCAAAAAGAATTTATGGTCAATGGACGGAAGAGAATATGAAAAATGCAATAGAGGCATACCGTTCAAAAAAAAAAAAATACGGATTCAATGAGTGCTGCAGGCGTTTTAATATACCAAAACCTACTTTCAAACGACATCTTGAGGGTGCAGTAAAAAGATCGTTATCATCAAAGAAAAGGAATGGAAATATCACAACATTGCCAAAAGATGTGGAAGACCAACTTGTTGAACATATTATTCGTTTAGAATCATCATTTGTTGGTTTAAGCATTAGAGATATCAGGAGTTTGGCATATCAAATAGCGGAAAAAAATAATTTGTCTCACAAATTTAACCGAACTGTCCAGCTTACTGGAAAAAAATGGTTTTATTCTTTTTTAGAAAGACACCCAAATATTTCAGTAAGATAAGCTGAAAATATTTCCATGTGCCGGGCTAGGAGTTTTAATAGAGATGCTGTGAATCATTTTTTTAATTTATTAGAAACTACTGTCAAATTTAATGGTATTGATGCTTCTAGAATCTTTAATATGGATGAGTCCGGATTCTCTACAGTTCAAAAAAATGTGCGAAAATAATTGCTGAGAAAGGAAAAAAGAGGATTGGTAGGGTGGTTAGCGGAGAAAGAGGAGCCAATACTACAATTGTGGTTTGTACAAACCCGTTAGGCTTTTTTATTCCACCAATGTTTATTTTTAAAAGAAAATGATTAAATCCAGCATTAGGTAAAGGAACTCCTCCTGGAAGTTTAATAGAAGTTGCTGATCATGGGTTTATAACAACCGATCTTTTTGTCAACATTTTATTTATGAAGCCAACACTAAAAAAAAGGTCATTTTATTACTTGACGGGCACACATCTCACACTAAAAACTTGCAAACTCTGGAACTAGCACAAGCTAACGGCATAATAATAACACAGGCTATAACCATTGGACATTGGAGTTTTTGGACCAATGCAAAGTTATTATAACCAAGTTTTGGACCAGTGGATGACACACCACGCTGGTCAATGTATTACGCAATATGATGTTGCAGCTTTAATAACTACAGCTTATTATAAAGCTGCCTCTGTTTGTAATGCAGCCAAATCATTTGAAGCCACTGGTTGTTGGCCAGTTAATAGCTTTGTATTTAGCGAAGCCGATTTTGTGGCTAGCGATTTGTTAAATAATGTGGCCAATGATATTCCAGCTGAATTCCAAATACCAGAAGGAAACACCGAAACAGAAGTTTTAGACAACGAAGTTGTAACTTTGGAAGATAATAGCAAAACCGATAATATGGCTAATTCTCCTAAAGCAACCATTAAGAAAAGAAGTGCTCAAACAGCCACTGAGCTGACAAGTACAAGCTATATAAACAGTCTGAGAGAGAAAGCCACTTCCCAAGTAAATAATAAGAATAAAGAAGAAAAAACAAAAAAAGTAAGTATGAATAATGCAACAACCAGTTCTTCCTCAGATATTCTAGTAAACATAAATAAATAAGATTGGTATTGCATTTTATGTGATGCAATAAGATTAGAAAACATGATTTAGTGCATAGGATGCAAAACGTGGGTACATGAGGCTTGTGCAGGAGTTTCAAAAGAAGAAAGAATTTATTTATGTTGTAAATGTAATTGACATTTTTGTTTCGTTGATTGTTGAGGCATTTATGTGTTGAAAATCCATATTACTTTACTTATTTGTAAAAAAAATTAAAAAGAAAAACTTCTTGATTTTCAAAGTTTTTGTGTTTATTCACTACAATTGTTTCGCAAATTTATTGCTTCTTCAGGTGAAGATATTTACAAAATGTATCAGTTTCTTAAGACTATTTATCTATATACAAACTACTTTGGTGGGAGAAACATTTTTAGTAGTGGGGAGGTAGATAATTCTATTTGCTCGTTGAGGAGAAGTCCGGAATTTTGATGTTTTATTATTTCCATATTTTGCATCAGGTTTAATTTTCTGCCTTTTTTTCAAGTGTGTAAAATTTTTACATCATCCTTAAAATTGTGGTTCTTGTCGAACGTCAACTTTTGCCAACCACCTAGGTTGGCAAAAGTTGACGTTCTCTTCTGTTTAATGTGGGCTTTTTTATGTTCTTCTATCCTCTCCTCGAACGATCTTCCAGTTTGTCCTATATAATACTTAGGGCATTTAATCATCCAGATTGTTTATACTTTTCTGTTTTTTCTTTATCATTTTTAATGTGTTTTCCTAGTGTATTATTAGTGCGGAAGGCTAATTAGCTAGAGAGATGAAGAAAATTAATATTACAGTAGCCTTTCCGCACGATAGGGTGCCCCATGATAATGTATTGTAATATTTTAAGTTATATTTAGGTGTTGTATTACGTTTGTCAATAAAGATTATGTATATAACAGTAATTACAAATATATATATATATATTTTAAGGTTCAGTAAATATAATTACAAGTTAAATCTCTCAAACAATGCCTTAATTTAGTAAAGCAAAAATTAACAAAAAAACCTCACGCAAATTAATATTTCCCTTTAATAAAATCCTCCATTACACGGAGACGTTTTTTTTCTCTCTCATTCTTTTTTTAATTTTTTCCTCCCCGCGGGAAAGAGTTCGTTCGTTCCTTCGTTCATCCTTCCTTTCTTTCCCGTATATTTTTTGTTAAACATTCCATCTCGGTCGGAGGAAAAATTTAATTTTTAAATTGTAGTTCCACTTTAATAATTTCCTAGCGACTGTAAATTTAATTCGGGAATCAAAGTGGGGGCCCGAACGAGCACTACACGAAGTTGCGCGCTGTAATTTAAAATATATTACGGCGGAGCGGAAAAACGATGGAAAAGGGGGAGGTTCTCTTCTTTTTTTGCTACAACATTGCCCCGGGATTTTTAATTGTGCGCGAAATTTTAATGAAAATCACGTCGGAGGAAATTTTAATATACTCGCCGGGGATAAGTAATGTCGAAGGGAAATTTTTGTTTATTAAATGTTTGCGAAATGTAGGATGGAATTTTCCGCTTATGAGACGCGTTTATAATTTTTAATAGTAATTTTAGAATCATGGATTATATACAAGATGTTTTAATTCATAATTCATAATTTATTGGTACCATACAGTAAAGTTTACACAAGTCAAAAACCACATGCTTCGTTTTGTGTGTTGAAAATGTGATGGAACAAGCGTTGAGAAAAAAAAACAAATCTTACTTGAAGTTTTTTTATGGTGGTGGTTTAATACTTCTTAATCGGTTGTGAGTGCCTGAGCAAATGAGTCAAAATTGGTGCGAAAGAGAAATTGTGAAAGAAAATCTGGGAGTCGAATGGGGTTCGTGAACGGTGACGGACGCGGGATGTGCAATAGGGATTTTGGGAGAAAGGTTTTCGTGTACAAGAAAACTGCAGGCACTCTCAAGATGGTAGTCATACGACAACTGATTAAGAAGTAAGATGGTTTTATCTTCCAGATGTTGCCACAACAAAACGAAATAAACACCCAACTTTGCAGTTTTAAATGGAAATCTATATCGAATCGGTAAATTATTGGATAGGTATTTTAAAAAAATATTATTCAAAATTTAAACAAAAGTTGTATTTTTTTATAACTATCCAATAATTCGGTAAGTTCTTGTATCTTGGAGGAGTTTACTTCACAATTTCAATTTTGATATAAAAAACACTTAACTTTTTTATACCACTTCTGAAAAAGTTAAGTGTGTTTTAATAAAAGTGGTATAAAATAGTTATGTGTTTTCTTTATATCAAAATTGAAAATGTGAAGTAAACGCCTCCAAGATACACGAATTAGTTTGAATTGTTTTTATAAATCTTATTATAACGAAAGTGAAAGAAGCAAATGGAAAGAAAACTTTAGAATGTTCCGCCGAGCGCGCGACGGTAAACGTAGTGTCATGGAATGTTCTGGAAAATTCGAGAAACAAGCACGTTATATAAGCGCGCGTTAGTGGCGAGACGGAAAGTCTATCACGAACCTCCGAATGCTCAACATCTCGTTATAAATAAATAGGGATAATGTGATGTAAAAAAATGTGTTTAGTATACTTTAAATAAATAAATAAATATTTTTTACTAATTAAACCCGATTTGATAACATTATATTTAACGATTTATTAAAAAAAAAATGCAGGTTCAAATAATTATGACATTGATTACCTCGACACCCAATACGGGTAAAAGAGGATAAGATTAAGAAAGAAAGAAAGAAAGTTGATAATTGGTTACCACGTGTTTGTAAGCTTGTTGTTTCCAGGATACAACAGTGATACTTGATTATCACAGTATTCAGGATGATAACATTGTTTTTAAAATTAAATAAACCATTCATAGTGTATTCGCGTTATTTTATTCCAAATGTACCAGGTGTCCAATAATAAAGAATATTACTGGCTATATCTCAGAAACAATCCTGGGGCTTTCAGATAAAAAAATATTAAGAAAACCCCTCTTAATATTTTTTATCTGAAAGCCCCAGGATTGTTCCTGAGATATAGCCAGTAATATTCTTTATTATTGGGCGCTTATGGAGAATTCAATGTAAACTGTTAACCCAAATTAAAATTAAATCATTCAATATTTTTTAAATTATTTTCGCCTAAGCAGTTATTTCATGATTAGAAAACGTTACCTATCAATTAATTTTTATTTATTTTGGCCATTGTGGTTTTTGCGATAAAACAAAGCGCGAAAAAAGTTACTGGAAATACTTCCTCTAGTTTATACCTAAATCTTCTTAATTAATTCGAATAATAAAACGTAATCTTTTTCATCACTTAGATAAAGAATTGTTGAAAATTAATATACTCAAAATATTGGTTAATTTAGAGTGTATATATTTAATATTTGGGTTAAAAAACAATAATTTTTCAATGATAATTTTCAAAGGCTTGCGATTGGCGATGCTTGTCGCACTTTTTGGGGGTGGGGATTGCGCCTGCCTGAATGCAGTAGCGTTCGTACAAAATTATTGTGGAAACAAAAGTTTGCGCATGCGCTCTACGAAAAATGAAGCGATATTGGGCGATGGAAAACGACAACTTGCGGAACCTAGTAATCCAGACAAATTAGTACGGAACGCCTGCGTGTTGTTATTGAATATTTCATTAGATGATATTTCCCTTTTTTTTCTCACGCCGAGTCGATATTGTTTTTTGCTCGGAGCCGATAAATCCGCTCAATGCGCGCGTCCTTCACCGCGATCACTTCCATCCGCGATCTCGTTGAAGGCGGTACGTAAAAATTAATTAAAAATTGTTTAACAACAAAGGGCTTACAGGGCATAGCTGTACTAATGAGGGATGAAATCCCGAAACACGTGTCTACAGATAGCCTTGTAACTATTATTTGTTGTTTCCTTTCATTAAATAATTTCGACTCAAACCGTTGCAATTTCTCAGCAGTGCTGCGATGCAACAACAAAAATCTATTGTGTAATCCAATGTCCGGCGGGGTAAATGCTCGGGAAGTAGTTGTTTCAATAGATGATATTTCAATTATCGTCCAATTTCATCAGCCGCAGCATTATTCACAATATTCTATGCTTAAATTTACTGGGAGACGGGTTTATATAGATTTAGAGTAATATATTTTAAAAATAATTATATTACACTTGCATAAACTTACAACAGTTTAATAAAGATTATAATTTTGAACAGAGTTGGATAGATCACTTGCCGTTACCTCTATTTTTCTATTTATTTTGTATTTGTTAAGTATTAATAATAAAATTCTAATCGAAATCTGCTTTAGGTAAAATAGCGAAAACATGATATTTTTAATAAATCTATAAGTGAAAAAAGTTTAGGCAAGCACTTCTTAGTTTAGGCAAGCACTCTTAATATAAAATTGACAGTCTGGGTTCTACACCTTTCATCAAATTATTTACAATCGATCGAGTTGTTGAAAATCCGTCTTTTGTCTTAAGCGACGTTTTTGCGGTCTGTAGTACTATGGGGACGTCCACATCCAGGGGGACATTGTTGAACCCTTTTCTCGGATTATTTAGACCAACATCACAACCGTTGTAACATATTTCGGTTTACACAACCAGTAATTTCTTTCAGAGAAAGTCCGGCCATGTTCAGATTAAGTTAATTGAAAAAAAAATAAGATATTGACTTACTCTTGGTATTGCTCTCAACCTCACAAAAGAAAATTGTGAACAAAGAATTATAAATTTTACAACCAATTACACAATGACTGGTTTATTTTTTCAAATTTAATTAATAAGCACAAAGGAAGGATAGAAAAACGACAATAAACTACTAGCTGTATATTTAAATTTGAATCATCACTTGATAGAAGAAAATTTCAATAAAATTCTCGAACAAATTCTAGCTATTGCAATTTTTATGGCAAGTCAATAAATTAACTAAATTTAATTATAATAAATGGAAGACGACGCAAGCGCCATCTTTTGCATAATTTCAAGTGGCATCGTCGATAATCGAGATTCGCTGTTTTGTCCACTAAAGGAAGGCGAACTTGTCCTATTTATGAGAACAGGAAATGAAATTCATTTAATAAAATGTTCAACAATTTTTCATTTAGCGTATGGATAACTAGTTATAGCCATTTCTGTTTTTGTGTTGAACGGAGCTTGTGTTGCGGCTAAATACCTGATATTAATCATAATAAATGTAAGACGACGCAAACGCCATCTTTTGCTGTTAATTGTTGAGCACTCTTTATATTTCTTTTTTCTTTTTAAGAAATAACCATTTATTTAGGTTATAGAACTACTTAAAAAAACTACCATTCGTCTAGCGTAAAAAAATCCATTCATCGAGCGTATAGATAACTGGTGATGGCCATTTAGGTTTTCGGACTTTTCCAGACCAGCGTGTTCCGTGGGAGTTGCCTTGATGGAGGCAGTTGAGCGGATTTTGTGTTGCGGTTAAATATCTGTGTTCAATTTGCATAAATAATTCGCATATAAATAAGATTGCATGTAAACAATAAGAGAGAGAGAGAGAGAGAGAGAGAGAGGGAGACAATAAATGAAACGAGTGCCAAACCAAACACGGATTAATTACTCCACTTCAATAAATTTGAATTTAATGAACACAGTTTATCTTAAAAAAATAGTGATATTTATTTGTTTGTTTAGTAGAGGACAATTATTTTTGGTTACTCTTTCTTATATTTCAATACGAGAAGTTTTAATAAAAAAACATATTTGCAAATAAAACATTTATTTTTTGGTTCCATTTGTTACTCTCCCTGGAATCCTGTGCAAGGGAAAGTATTGTGATCATAAAAATTTTCGAATAGCAAATTTCAACGGATATGCACGTTTTGAGGTCCTATAAGTTCATCCCAACGAGTTTTGAAAAATGTCTGTGTGTGTTTCAGCGATAGCGTATTTACGGCTAGATGGATTGCAACTTCATAATAAATGGAAGACGACGCAAACGCCATCTTTTGCGAGTAATTATTGAATACTCTTTATATTTGTTTTTTTAAGAAATAGAGAACAATTTCAGAGCGAGTAGAACTATGTAAATAATCTAGTGTATGGATAAGTGGAAGATCAGTGAGTTGCAAAATTAACTGAACTTCGCCTACGTTTGCGCCATAATTTTTATGTAAATATCTAAAAAGTAAATAAAGACATTTATTATTATTATTATAACCGGTGATAGCCATTTAGGTTTTTCGGGTCTTGTCAGACCAGCGTGTTCCGTGGGAGATGCCTTGATGAAGGCGATTAAAGGGATATTGTGATTAAATAACCCGATATGAATCTTAACAATTTGAAAGATATCGCAAACGCATTGCACATGAAACATACTGGTTTGACAAGGTCTGAAGGACCGAAATGGCCATCAGCAGTTTTCAATACGCTAGAATGGTGGTTTAACATTATATTAAATGAATTTCGTTTTCTGTTCTCATAAACAATTCCTTTAGTAGACGAAACAACGAATCTCGGACTTAACACTTAGAAACTATACGATTTTTTATCGCTATTTAGGTGTTTTGTGTACGATTTAAAATATCGATTTCCTTATAGACCAGAATTAATTGAAATTGTTATTAACGAAGTCACATGAAATTAGGCTATAGATGGCGCTTGCGTTATCTTTCTCATTATTACGTAAAATAACATTTATTGAAATTATCATCACTTTGTTTCATAGATAGACGTTTCATGAATATTTTAATAAAATCGTCCAACAAATTCTATGTGTTGCGTTTTTATGGATGTCATAAGTCAATTAATTGATTTAATATTTCTGTTACTTTCTTCTCATTAATCACTTGGTGAAACATTATGAATGATTAGTTCAAAATTAGAAATAATATTCACTTGGTTTTGTTTTACTTAACATATTTTTGTTTTAACTTGGCATCAAGCCGAAACTAGTTGAAACAAAAATATATTAAGTAAAAAAAAATCAAGTGAATATTATTTCTAATTTTAAACTAATTGTTTCTTTTTTTCTTAATCTTATCCTCTTTTACCCGTATTGGGTGTCGAGTTTAAACTAATTAATTGATTTAATTTAATTATTGAACAATCTTTACATTAATTTTCCTTTTTTACGAAATAAATGGAAAACTAATTCCGAACGAGTATAACTATTATGTAAAATTACGATATTTCAGCCATCAGGTGGATTTTCCCCTAACACTAATCATCCCCTTTTACGTTACGTTACGGCGGGGCGGAATAAAACGGTGGGAATTAAGCGCTTTTTACAACCCTCTCCCCATTTGCATAATGATGAATAATATTTTATTTCCCGTGCACGCGCTCGGAATATTTCTGAAAGGATTATGCACTCTCTTTACTGAAATAAAAAAAAAGATTCAAAAAAGGCGACTCCAACAAAAAGGGATAGATTGTAACAAAATTAATTTCCATGCAAATCCATTTCACAACCGTGTTACGGATTTTTTTTAAGATTTAATTTAATTTAAGCGTGTTTCAATAAATTAGTATTATTTTTATTAGCAAATAAAATTTACATCTCCGGAGAACAGTGTGTGCTGAAAGAATTTTAGTATTTTGCAAAAGTAAAAAAAAATCATCCCTCATTAACAATTCATCAATTCATTTCACTAAATTTTGAGAACTGACAATTGTCCACTCTTGTATTTCGAAAAAAAAAAATCCTCGCAAAATTTCTTAAACCAACACTGGCATTTTCTGACGCCAGTCAGACAACACTAGTGTTGGGCAAAATCGAGTGAATTTAGTAATCGAGTATTTCTAAATAACCAATTTTAAGTAGCTAAAGTTATTAAATAACAGAAAAATAGAGTTTATTAATCAATAGGTAAAACTTTCTAATATTAATATTATAAATAACATTAAGAAAATTATCATAAACTTCATTTTGCAGTGACAAAATAGATCGAAAAGATCGACTTTGCCCATATCTACAAAACACTACTGATATTTTTTGCAGGCTCGTTTGCTTTTTTCCCAACTGGAACTCGTAAAGCATCATTGTCAAATATGCCCTTCATCTGCCATCCTTTTTTCGCAAAGTAGAAGAGCTCAAACACAAACATTTTCTAACAAAGCTTGTTAAATACGCTTCATAATTTTTATATGTATCAAGCGTTTGTTGGTTATGCTAATGAAGGTAGCAGCAAGGGGAATTCTAAACTAACACTAATAAATTACATTAATTATTACTAGACCTGATATGTAACTAAAGTTAAAAAATATTAAGAGGCATCGTTGCGAATCGACCTTAAGGCTTTCTTATGGGATTTCTTAATAAAAATGCGTACTTTTAGAGAGCTTATCAGTGGAGATATAGAGCTACCTTTTTTTTTCTGCAAAATCTTATGACCTTTTTCTAGAACTTATATCGATCAAAAATTTTAATTTGATTTTAGTTTTTTTCTAATAAATAATTATTTCTTACTAGATTTTTCCGTTCATATTTATAATTCGATGTTTTTTTTATTACGCTTAAAATAACAAATCGTTCCTAAACACAACAAGCGCGTGCTCAGTTTATTTGCTTAGGTAATTATTGGATTTCGGCAGCGTACAAGGAATAAAATCGAATCGCTGGATTTTCTAATTTCGATACAACATTTTATACTGACTTCGAATATATTATCTCATTTTATTTATTATTATTAGTTTTTGCGTTATAACCTCAAACTTCGATTTTTATAATTGTTTCTATAGTAAAAAATTACATTATTGGGAACAGATTTTTTCGTAAATTCCAAATATATAATCTGTTTAGGTTTTTTTTTGCGTTTTTGCAAAATTATAAATCATTTTGTGAAACTATCATAGATTATCATGGAAACAAATGAAGAAAAAAAGTAAACAGTCATACGATATTGATTACTTATTGTTTTATTGTTTAATAATATAATATTTCGGATTTTTTTTAAATTAACTTTTCCTCAAAATGCAAACGCAATTTTTAAAGACAGTTTAGTAAAATATTAATAAATATCCATACTAAATATTTTTTTTTTTCAAAATCATATGACACCTACCTTTTGATAGAGTACAGTAGTTATAAATATGCTTATTTATATTCAATAATTTTACTTATTTGCATTTTGTTTTACTAAATCTTATAGATAAAGCAATTGATTTGTCAAATGATAAACTAATTGAAGTTTCTGAAACACACCCAAACAATGATGTAGCTTTTGAATCATCCACTATAACTGGCGCAATTTCATCATATCAGGTCTTTTCCTATATATTTATTTATATACTTTTATAATAAATAACAAATTAAATGGAACATTATTTTTCTGATTATCGCAAAATTGAATTAAATTGGCTGTAAAAAAAGTGCACAAAACGTGACGTTTGACATTTTTTAAGATTTATATTTAACATGGATTTTGTAATTTAAACAGATGAATTTTAGCAAATATAATGAAACTTTATTAAATATTTATTAATTGTACAGCCATTTTAAAAATTAATAAATTTAACATAATATTTTACATAGATTTTAAAATTCTGAAAATATTATAATTTTCTTTTTAAACTATCACTGAACTTCGCCTGTATTTTTTTACATATCTTGTATTTTCTGCTTTAATTGAATATTTATTATTATTTTAATTCTTGCAGTTTTTCTCTAATATGAACTGTGTATGGCTAATTAAGTCAACATCTGCTATTTTTTAAAAACTACGGTTGGTGCTAATGAATTATTACACAGAGTCCTGCATCTCAGCTCCCGTTTTCGACAGACCAGTTAGAAATTATGTTTACTTGGATTTACTTGGACGTATTTCAGGAAAATATTTTTGATTATACAGGATCTCCCAAAAAGTTACGTTTCGATAATATTTTTTTTAAATTACTTGAAATATATTTTATTCATTACTTAGGTGCCTTTTATGATTACCTACAAATCCTTAAAATGTTATTGAAATCGGTTCGGTGCCAACAAAAAAAATAAAATAAATGTCTAAAAATCCTAATAGTTAAATTTTATTGGTATGACAAATGCCAAATAAATACTTTATTTAAATTAACATCACAGAAAATCCATATGTGACTAAGAAATAATGGTTGTCTTATAAATGAGCAAAAATCATCCGAAATTTTAGTTGTCTCAATAATATACAACATAATTATGACAAGTTAAGAAAAAAAAAATGAAAAGTATAGAGTGCTATTAAAAAAATAAAAGTACATCGGTTTGGAAACTCACACATTTAACGTTATTTTTTAAACACCTAGCATAAAAAATATTTCACATTTAAAACTATAATTGCATAGAATAGTACTATCTCAGTTTGCATCCAAAATTTTATTTTTCTATCTCAAAAAATAAAAAGGTAATGACAATTTAAAGAGGAATCGAATAAAAATATAACATATAGGGTATTTGATTTAAAATAACACAGATGATATATATTATTATTATTAATTCAGAGAAGTTGGGACGCCCTGTATATATATATGAAAACAATTTTGCAGCTATAATTAATAAAATAACTCATAAAATTGTAATGCCATAATTTAAAATTCTTTGTCAAAATTTTTAATATAACTAATTTTTATAGCGCTGTATGTATAATAATGTAACATAAAAAAATGTAGATTTTAAAAAATATATATTTTTATATAAACATATCATGCAGTATAACTTATTATTTTACCATAATTAAAAACAGAATTCGAATTCGTTTACCTTTTCAAAGCGGCACGTTCGCCAGCTGTAATAGCAGATGATTCAAATTGTCTGGCCGCCGAAATCCGATACTTCCCTAAGTAAATAAACTGAGCCCGCGCGCTCGCTTTTTGTGTTTAGGAACGATTTGTTGTTTTAAGCGTAATAAAAAACATATCGAATTATAAATATGAACGGAAAATGAGTAAAAATCTAGTAAGAAATAATTATTTATTATAAAAAAACTAAAATCAAATTAAAATTTTTGATGGATATAAGTTCTAGAAAAAGGTCATAAGATTTTGCAGAAAAAAAGGTAGATCTTTATCTCCACTGATAAGCTCTCTAAAAGTACGCATCTTTATTAAGAAATCCCATAAGAAAGCTTCAAGGTCGATTCGGAACAGAGCGTGCAGTGGTTTTTACAAAATGTGTGTGTTTATTTTATTCCAACTTTGATTTTTCAACCTAGCGGCAAACATCTGAACTACTAGATACTGTTCCACAATAAAAATGATTGCGTCGAATTAAATTTGTTCTCGTTGAATATTTTATAGGATTAACGAGTTTAAAAATAATATATTATGAATGTATTTAATATGGATATTTAAGCGGAAGATTTTCCGCATACAGTTGAATGTGTTTAATATAGATTAGATGTAAATTTGTAAATTAAATTAATTTTTGAAAATATATTTTTTTCACTTTTTTTGTTTTTAAGAAATAAAAATTATCTGATGTCGTTCATCAGTAAATAAGCTATATGCCTGTATTTAATGATTATTATTTTTATGACTGTATAACATTGTTAATCCCTTAAAAATGATCGCAGCCTTAATCATTTTCAAAATTCTTTTCTCATTTAATTATATTTAAATATATCATAAGAAAATATTTTATTGTAAAAGCAGACATATTTCCACATCTACTGCGTTTTCTTTTCTCTTTCATTCTTTTCATATTTTTTTCAACTCCATTCTCTCTTCCTCTTGTGTTTAACTTGAAAGAACCTATGATTTACTCGACACTTTGATGGCAGCCGGCGTTCGCCCTTTTCAACTATACATATCGTGCATAATTGCGTTTCATTCACAAAGCGCGACTGGAAAAAGGGCCGCAATAACAATGAACCCGACTGGAAATCCCTTTGTTAACCTTAAAGGAAACATCATTCCGTATCGGATCAGAGGAAAATTTGCTGCCGGCTCAAACCACCCCCCCATCCGCTCGCTCCTCCGATGCTGATGATTATCATCTCCGCCCGTTTCATGGATGATATCGAAAATGAAATCTTATCAGATTATTAACAAATATAAGAAAACAAAAAGGGAACAACACAAAAGGGGAGGATGAGAAAGAAGAAAACGCGGGTATTTTTTTGTGTGCGTGGAATTATATGAGTTTTTTTTAATGCGATTAAATTTAGGGTTTGTTTGATGTGAGGGCAGGACCGAAGAGCAATATTTATTCTTTACTAGAATGGACGCCAGGAGGTAGAAGAAGAAGAGGAAGACCGAGAACCACGTAGCTAAAAGAAGTAGAAAAAGATATAGAAGACATTGGCTTTAAACAATTAAAAGAAAAATAAATAGGAGATAGACATTTATGGAGGAATATAAGCAATAGAATATAAGATATGGGGACTGATCCCCCTTTAAATAAGGATCTAGAGAGCTCCTAAAGAAGCGGTGAAACCCTTTTAAGGGGTAAAGCAACTATATATATTGATGAGAGGAATTGAAGGACTGTTTGACAGCAGGGGATTTTTTTGTAATAATTATGAATTATTTTAATTAATAAGTGAGAATCTAATTCAAAATATGAAATCTATTGAGGAGCATAGACCTTATCTATACCAATGCTCCTCGAAAGAAAAAAGTCTAAAGGTGTCAAGTCACAAGATCTCGGAGGCCAATTGTAATCACCTCTTCGTGAAATAACACGGCCACGAAACTTTTTTTGCAAAATTGCGATTGTTTTGTTACTTGCGTGGCACGTAGCGCCGTCTTGTTGGAAATAAACGTCTTCCACATTAATATCTTCCAATTCCGACCATAAAAAAATCATTAACCATTTCTCGATAGCGCTATCCATTCACCAGCCCAAAACCCGCATCAAACACGTTGGATTTTCAGAGCCCTAAATACGACAATTCTGCTTATTCACGTAGCCTACGAGGTGAAAATGGTCCTCATTACGGATTTTTCGATGAAAATCCGGATCTTTTTGATGCATTTCAAGGACCCAGTCGGCAAAGATACGACGTTGCTGGTGATCGACAGGCTTGAGTTCTTCTGTTAACTTAAAAGCCTAACTCTTTATGCAAAATACGGCGTAATGTCGTTTTTAGAATGTCTAATTCCCAAGATCGACGAGGAATCGGCAAACCTGGGTTTTCGTTAACACTATAGGCTACAGCAGCAATATTCTCAATTGTTCTTGAGCGACTCACACGATTTCGATTCTTCACATCACTAAGTTGTCCCAACAGCTCAAAATTTTTAACCAGTTTTACTATTGCTGTTTCATGACGGCCCAAAATGCTTGGTGAACTGTGACTACAAAATGTTCACCATTTCTGTAGTGAATTTTAATAATTTCAATGCGTTGTTGAAGCGTGTATCGTTGCATTTTTACTAATAGCATAGTTTTTACTTATCAAGTGTCAAATCTGACACCTGCCCAGATAGCGGTCTATTCAAAATAAAACCTCTTATTGGAAAACCCATTATTATTATTATCCTCTTCCAAGTATTTTGACTAAACTGGATGGTAATTTCCTGGCTATATTCTGCTGTTGGTTTCAAGACAGCCTTCAGGATCGTTTTCCTACTTCTGTGGGACAGCGCTGCTTCCTTTAATAATACTATTCAATGACTTTATACGCTTCCTGGCTAGGCCGCCTCTCCTTGTCACGTGCCGGTCGATTCGTATCTTGCTATCTATTGTAATCCCAAGATAGGTAATTGTTTTGTTGAGGTTGATCTTGTTGTAGCGGTCTAACCAGATGAAATTCTTTTCAATTTTTTTCTTCCACAAGAGCAGCGATTCCGATTTCTTCTTATTGATACTGATTTTCCATTGGTTTGCGTATTTACTGATTTTCAGAGTACCAAAGCAGTTCTATTAATCGCACTTAAGGTATTCCGTGGCGAGGATCGCATGGATTTACCAGTTTGCGTAAATCCATGTATCTTTTGTTTCGATAAAATTCAGGAGGTACTACATCGATCCTCTCGCGGAGGGCCTGGTTGCGTCCAGATCTTGATACGCTCTTTCAATGCCTTACCGCAGAAATTGAGATGTCTACTGCCCCAGCTTTCGGGGGCCCCTAAAAAAGCTTGGAACCGCCAAGCTGCGGGGTCTACCGTGCTCTCGAGCATGGATGTCTGAAAGGGGTAGATACCCAAGTCGGGATTGACTCAGTCCTGATGCTTGTCGTTATTAAATGAGGAGTCGGGGGTGGGTCGTTAAAAGCCCAAGGGTGTCTATTTGCTGTTTCGGTCCATGCGTGGATTGGCCTCCCGCGGTCAATGGTTTCGATGATATGACGTCGATACCATCACGATCGAGCGGCGCTCCACATAGTCATACACCGAAAGGTAAAAGACCGGAAGAGGACATGATCTAGTAATGGATCATGTCAGCTACATGTCCCAGCTTTTGCATTTAAGGTCTCCCCGTATGGTCGTATTTTTCAGGCTGGTTATATTCCTAAGGTCTTCCTTCAATAAACTGCTGTTTTGTCCTTTGTATACCGCAATGAATCAACTTGAAGCTTTGTTTCCAGCCCTACAGCCTCTAAGTTTTTGCACTGGAACTGAATCTTGCTACATTGTTCTATTATAAGAAAGAAGCATCTGATTTAACAGATATTTTACCACATATTGATCACTACAGCCATCCACCGAAAAATAATGGACTTCTTTTCCCACAACTTTATACATAATTCGAAAACAGACTTCAAGACTTCGCAGATTTTTTTAAAAATTTATTTGTATTTATTATTACAATTTAAGGCAGAAAGACCGACGGTCGATAGCCATTTTCTGAGGTTTAAAATTATATAATGTAACTAGCAGCCGGTATCAGTTTTCCAAACGAAATTTCTATTTTTTTATAATTCTTATCTTTCTCAAATCGCGACCAGAATGCGACGCGTCCCTAGTCCTCAAAAAGTACTATACTTTGGTGGTTAGAAAATTAAAAAAATGTTGAAACCCGTGGATGTCTATAAAAACATAAAGAATTTCCTAGCCTACTTGGATTTTTACGCGAGTTACGATTATATATATGTACAGGGTGGCTAGAAAAGGTGTGATAATCTTCAGTTAAAGCGGTTCTTTAATCAATTTTAAGTAGAAAAAAAAAAACGAAAAAAAGTTTTATAATAAAAAAATAAATTGAATAAAATACAAACAAATATTTGGTAATTATTCCGCTTTATGAGGCCATTAATATCCTGAATATGTAACTAGAATTTGTTTTTAACATTTTATGTATAATTATTGCTATTAATAATCGACTTACCATTAAATAATCATTTGCAATGTTTAACTGGATGTTAATAGAGGTAATTTTAATCAAAATATTTCAAAAATATTACTGATTTCTAGTCACATATTTATTATACCAATGGCCTCGTGGGCGTTAATGAAGAACCGTACAATATTTTTATACTTACATTTTCTGCTTGAAATTAATCAATGAACAACTTTACCTGAAGATTATCACACCTTTTCTGGCCACCTTGTATAAGGATAAGGATAATCAGAAATACAGATTTTCAATATATATAATTTGAATTACCAATGATTAAATATTAATCACTAAATAAATTAATAGCTTTTATTAGAAGATAACACTTGAATAATCTTGCCCTAACCTAAAACATACAGCTCGTATTACACCCAGCACCAAATTCTAGAAATGTCAATTTTTAAAGGTCGTATTTAAGAACAGAGGACATTAATTTTAATTAGAAACAAGGGGCTTAAACGTAATTAATAAAATAATATTTTGGCTTTGATTAAAAGCTAATGCTTAAATAATCTTCCCATAACCTGAAACATACAGCACGTATTAGAATCAGCATTAAATGCTAGAAATATTAATTTTTAAAGGTCATAATTATAAAAAAAAAAAACACAGACTTTAATTACAAATACGGGGCTTAAACATAATTAATAAATAAATTAAAGACGACGCAAGCGCCACCTTTTGCCTTATTTCAAGTGGCATCGTCAACGATTTGGGTCTACAAGGTAGACGACCGAGAATCATTGTTTCGTCCACTAAAGGAAGGCGAACTTGTCCTGTTTAAGAAAACAAGGAAAACGAAATTCACATTTAATGAAATGTTCAGCCAGTATTCATCTAGCGTATGGATAACTGGTGATGGCCATTTCGGTTTTTTCAAACTTCATCAGACTACTGTAATAAATTACAATGAAATTAAACAAGGAAAATTTTTGGCAATGATCAATAAAATTCGATCAATCTCTTTTTCCAACTGCAAAAATACTTACACTGTAAGTTTTACAAACATCTATTGAAACAACTACTTCCCGAGCATTTACCCCGCCGGACATTGGATTACACAATAGATATTTGTTGTTGCGCTGCTGAGAAATTGCAACGGTTTGAGTCGAAATTATTTAATGAAAGGAAACAAGTTGTTTCAATAGATGTTTGTAAAACTTACAGTGTAAGTATTTTTTGCAGTTGAAAAAAGGGATTGATAGAATTTTATTGATCATTGCCAGAAATTTTCCTTGTTTAATTTAATTGTAATTTAAATAGCTGCAAATGTGTGAATCATCTTTGTTTCATTTCATTTTATTTAATTTACTGTAATTAAGTTTATATTTTTCATTAATACTTGAATAATCTTGAACTAACCTGAAACCCACAGCTCGTATTACAACCAGCACTAAATTTTAGAAATATTAAATTTTAAAGATCATATTTAAGAGAAAAAAGCAGGCATACGCTAATTACAAACACGCAGCTTAAACGTAATTAATAAAATTATATTTTCGCGGCGTGTAATCCGGGCTAATCGGTACGGAGGGTGCAAAAGTTGTGTTTCGAGCACGGAGAAAGGGGGATAGAGTGGGATTTTTAATGCTTGTTTTACACGGAATTTTACCGCCGTCCCGTTTTCATAAATGCGCTACTCGATTGCCCTCTTTAACATTTAAATGAGCGTGAAAATAAACGAGTCGGTTGCTGCTTCCTGAAAACGCAGTTATTTTAATACCTTAAGTTCGCCGGCGTTTTTCGTTTAAGCGCGAATAAAATTAAAATGAAATTCTTGTTAAGCATTTTGTTTTTATACGCTATTTGTGTATAGTTTTCAGCGGTATTAAAAATAACACACTAATTTTTAGTAGCGCTGAAAACTATACACAAATAGCGGATAAAACAAACAAAAATAAAAATAGATAAAAGGAATGTGAGAATAGTAAATAAAAATAATTATTTTACTTAAGAGGCGTCGTTGCGAATCGACCTTGAAGCTTTCTTATGGGATTTCTTAATAAAAATGCGTACTTTTAGAGAGCTTATTAGTGGAGATAAAGAGCTAATAAAAAAACATCGAATTATAAATATGAACGGAAAATGGGTAAAAATCTAGTAAGAAATAATTATTTATTAGAAAAAAAAACTAAAATCAAATTAACATTTTTGATCGATATAAGTTCTAGAAAAAGGTCATAAGATTTTGCAGAAGGTAGCTCTTTATCTCCACTAATAAGCTCTCTAATAGTACGCAATTTTATTAAGAAATCCCTTAAGAAATCTTCAAGGTCGATTCGTAACGATGCCTCTTAATCGAATCGAAAATTGTGGCTGAAAGGCTTCCGGCAGATAGCCAATTCCTACAAAAACAATGTTTAAAGTTTAAATAAATTGCCAAAAATGTAAAAAATGTTAAACCACACTTATAAGGAATAAAGATTATGAATATAATATATATCCAGGCTGAAAGAAAACTGGTCGATAGCCAATTAACAGATATAAATTATACATTTGAGTTTGTTAATGTTTATTACTTATTTTGTATAAATAATAATAATAATAATAATATATATCGAATCGAAATTTTTTGCGTTGCGCAATTAATAATTTGTCGTGGCGGTAAACCTTTAGTCGATAAATTCTAAAACAAGATAATCATGTTTTATGTAAAATAATAAAATCATATAATCTGAATAATTCTGTTACTCCCATAAAATAATAATCGACCGATGAGAAGTTGTCCACGGATTTGCCCGGCGCATCCACCATGTCGGAGGCGCCAGGTATTGTTAATTGTTAAATAATTGTTTCTTGGAGTTGTAACTTGCTAAATGTTTGTTTAATTAGAACATATTTGTTTGACTCTTTAGTATTTTATATTTGGGTGTAATTTAATATGTTACTTTATTCTTAAAATCGTCTTCAACGTGCGCTTGCTTCAAAGTCCTGCAGAACCCTGTTTGTCACTTTTTATTTTCGTTTTTTTTCTCTAAATTACTTCATTAAGATGTTATTAGCAAATTAACAATGAAAAACTAAAAATAAAAAGTGACAAACAGTATTTTGCAGAACTTTTAAAATTTCTCTTATTAGAGTGGAATCCGTGGCTTGAGTTAAAAATTCATAAAAAAATAAATTTAAGACATACTATTTTTATACTCTCAAAATTACTTCATTAGGATGTTATTAACAAATTAGCAATGCAAAACTAAAAATAAAAAGTGAACAAAAAGTGTTTTGCAGAACTTTGAAAATTTCTCTTATTAGAGTGGAATCCGTAGCTCGAGTTAAAAATTCATAAAAAACAAATTTAAGACATACTATTTTTATACTCCCTAAATTACTTCATTAGGATGTTATTAACAAATTAACAATGAAAAACTAAAAATAAAAAGTGACAAACAGTATTTTGCAGAACTTTTAAAATTTCTCTTATTAGAGTGGAATCCGTGGCTTGAGTTAAAAATTCATAAAAAAATAAATTTAAGACATACTATTTTTATACTCTCTAAATTACTTCATTAGGATATTATTAACAAATTAACAATGAAAAACTAAAAATAAAAAGTGACAAACGGTGTTCTGCAGAACTTTGAAAATTTCTCTTATTAGAGTGAAATCCGTGGCTGGAGTTAAAAATTCATAAAAAAAATAAATTTAAGTCATACTGTTTTTATACTCTCTAAATTACTTCATTAGGATGTTATTAACAAATAAACATCGAAAAAACGAAAATAAAAAGTGACAAACAGGGTTCTGCAGGACTTTGAAGCAAGCGCATGTTGAAGACGATTTTAAGAATAAAGTAACATATTAAATTACATCCAAATATGAAATACTAAAGAGTCAAACAAAATGTTCTAATTAAACAAATATTTAGCAAGTTGCAACAAAAAACAATTATTTAACAATTAACAATACCTGGCGCCACCGACATGGTGGATGCGCCGGGCAAATCCGTGGGCATCGGTTAATAATCGTGACTATAAATTTCGCAGGCTTGCTTCGCGATGACAGCTTAAATGACACCTCCCACTGAGTGTTGGGGTAAACATCCATGTTCTTTTTTTCGTTTTTTTTTTTGCATGTGGCCCATCTACGAAGGTCCTCTATTCTGTTAGGAAAATGTTAAGTTTAACGTGTATGTTATTTTTTATCATCACAGTCTAGGCAACTTTTTTAATAGATATATATGGATAGAATGTGAATTTAATTAATAACGTAAACGTTATTCCGTACGGAATAGCCCCGAATATATCATTCATCAAGCGTATAATGAAGGCTTTTAATCATGAGAATGAGGTTTGCGGAACGAGTCACAGGTGAGTGGAGAAAATCATTCGAATTATTTTCTTTATCATTCATATTATTATTACATATTATTATTCCTTTAAATAAATAAATATTTATCAGTGGATACAATTTTTTTATTTGTTCATACAATCAACTGAAATTATATTCCAACAACAAATTGGAAAACTAAATTAAATCAAAATCCTTATGATACGAAACAAAATATAATGAAATAAATATGAATAAATTATTAAAAATCAACCAATAAAACATAGATTAGATTGAATAACTTTAAATTCTCGACTAGTTTCGGGTTATCAGCCCGAGAATTTAAAGTTATTCAATCTGTGTTTTATTGGTTGAATTTAAATAATTTATTCATATTTATTTCATACAATATGAACTACCAATGTCTAAATATTAAAACAATTAAAATATAATGAATTTTAAAAAATAAAAAAAAAACATTCAGAATTTTCAAAGCATTTGAACTATTCAAAATACAAAATTAACTTAAATCAAAATAAACAAAAGGATTAACAACATTCCCTTCCGTTTCATTCATAATAAACACACTATTGCCTGTAATAATTTCAATTCGCAACTATTGTGATGAGGCCATCAAAGTTTCATTGGATTAATTGTAGGGGCGTCGGGGATAAGAGGGGGGTGAATAAATTTCTAAGCGCGCGCGCGTGTATAATTTCCATTGAAAATTACACATGTACACCCCCTCAGCCGTCGAGCCGGTTCGCCCCGGAAGGGTGTTCGCGCCCCCGTAATTAATCAACGCAATTAGCGACACCGTGTTAATTCGCAGCCGCCGCCTTTAATGGCCGGCGCCGCGGAACTCGCGTAATCGAGGGCCCGCGTCGGTTTAATAATAAATAATAAGCCGCGTGATCGGCGCGGGGTGGCGTCCCATCCGGGGATTATTACCTTCGGCCTCCGATAATTGGAAACGGGAGCGTCGTTTAATGGGTCAGCGGTTATGAGCGAAATTGGGCGGAGAGAGGGAAATGGGGTTTTGCTCAAATTGCCTCGTTAATGGGGTGCTGGGTATTCGCGTCGTAACTTTTGCTTAATTATGTATCGCGCTGATAAACGCCCAGATGACGCGCTGAATGATACTCAATGTACCGAATACACTCCACATATTAAACTACGATTAAAAATGTGATTAATCAAAATTTACCTACAGGTGTCAGTTTAATTAATATAAAACGCTTCGTTATAGAATATTACAAGGTGAACTTTTGAAGAATGTATTAAAACATAACATAAATGTTACATTTCAGGGCTTAATATAGGACCTTCGTAGATGGGCCACAGGCAAAATAAATCGAAAAAAAAAAAAACATCGATGTTTACCCCCAACACTCGTAGGAGGTGTCATTTAAGCTGTCATCGCGAGCAAGCCTGCGAAATTTATGACTTTCCGAATCGACTGCTACTTGGTACCTGCTTTCGACACTTTTTCGTTTGCGTTCGTCCCTTAAAATGCATTATTGAATTAAAAGTGCCTTTTTTAAAAAAATATACGCATTTATATTAGCAACAGTGAAAACACATAAATATTTATTACAAAATATTAATATTTAATTACACTATATACATTTGGATATTTAATATTTAAAAATGGAATTTCCAATTATAAAATTGTAAAATATCTAAGACTTTCTCCAAGTTTATAGTAAATAAACTAGTTTTTAACTAGCTACCAAGATGTTAAAATAGAAGTTGTGCGTGACTGCAATAGTTTGTATTATATATACAAATTATTTATACGAAACAGTTTATTCGTAATTATAGGATGTATTTGCACTGTTGAATACGACAATTGTATAGTGATGGGTACAAAGGAAGTCTATCAGCAATTGAAAAACTTAAATTTATTAAAAATATTAAAGAAAATATAGCATCTAATCTTTGACGTATCGTGAAACAATCACAGATGCCGAAATGAATTATCCGCTTGGTATATAAAGTTAATAATTATTTCTAACTTCGATACTCCGTCATTAAAAATTAAAGATTGAAAACAACGAACTGTTAATTTTATTTTATGTTGCCATTATTTATAAATGTTGCCGTTAACGCAACTCATTTTTAGCACAAACAAATTAATTTAAAGTCTTAATAACTTGAAAGTTAAAAAACAAGAATGATAATATTTAGTTAATCACATGACAAATTTTAGAAAAATTAAATTAGAGCATAAATATATTATTTGAAAAGTTTAGTGAAAACCAGTATTTCGTTCATATTATTTGTATATCTAAAATAAATGCGAATTTATATTTTTTTTTTATTTAAGTTATCTTTTTTAAAAGGAACACCCTATATAAATAGAAAAGAGTATTATTCATTCACTTTGTCACAGTTATTTAAATATATTAAATAAAATGATTTGAAAATAATTAATAAATTATTTTCACATTTAGCCCTGTGACACCCTATATATTATTTAATTTTTAGATTCTTTTAATGGATTTTAAATATATGTTATTTGTGTAAGTAGTTTTTTTATGTATCTTTTTTCAGGTAAAAATACGCTTGATTTTAATTGTATAATATTTTAAAAAAATAAGTCATTGGATATTATTCATCTTCTTGACTATTATTTCTAAGTATGAAATAAATATGAATAAATTATTAAAAATCAACCAATAAAACACATTTTAGATTGAATAACTTTAAATTCTCGACTAGTTTCGGGTTATTAGCCCATTTTCAAGAGAATTTAAAATTTGTTTCTAACTTCAATTTTTCGACATTAAAATTTAACGATCTATCGTCGTTTTCAATCGTTAATTTTTTGTTGTTGTCATTATTTGCAAATATTACTGTTATTAAAACTCCTTTTTAGGAGATAATAATAATAATTGATTATAGACTTTTTTTAAATCGATGTTTAATTAGAATATTAAAAAAATATTTAATTAATCAGAGGAAAAAAAATACCGATGTGAAGTTACGCACGGATTTCTATTAAACATGTCTTTTGTAACTTTTTAAAGTTACTTTTAAATCCAGCCATGAATCCCATGAAAATGTGTGTCAGATTCAAAGTCCAAAATGTTTAAAAAATATTTTAAAAAGTTATAACAGACATACCCCTCATTTTATTGTTTAATATTATTGTTTATACCTTTAGCAACAATCTAGAATGAAATTCATTTGTTTAAATTGCATCAAACAGTGTCAATTTTGTACTTGAATCTGGTGCTTCTGTAACTTGAAATTTGGTCGATAATAAGTATTGACTTTTTTTTTGCCGAGTTTTCGTTTGTAGCCTGCTTCACTTTTTTATGGCATTTGAAAAAACGATAAATCTATTGAAAATTATGTGTTAAGTGTTTGTTTTGACGGGCCTTACGCCGCACAGTGCGGCAAAGGCCTTGTTTATAGTGGAGAGTCAAGAGCCTAGAGCCTAGATGCTTTTGAGTGCGCACGCATACGCGATGTTTAGTACTGTTGATAATTTAACAATCATTATAGAGCGCTAAAGCGCGTTAAAAATGAACGCGCCGAAAAGTCACTCCGCTGTTGGAGAGAGAGCAACGACATTTCATTTCTCAAGATGACATCGAGCCGAACAGACGCTGATCAACCCAAAACATGTGGATTAAGTGATGTGAATTTCGTTTACATTAATGATTAATCATGAAATTATTACGGTAAGTCAGTTTAAAATACATTATTACTTTAAATCTAATTTTTTATGGTATGTCTTTTGTCAAGTACTTTTATTGTTACTTTCTTACTATTTTTTTTAATTAATTAATCATAATAAAATTATTTGCTATTTTATGCAATTAAATTTATATTAATAATAAATACCTGACATAACATACATAAGGAGTTAGAATTAAATTAATTATATATTTTAAATTGACTTATTGTATTACAGTAACGTTATTATCTTTTTGGTGAAATGCTGCCAATGGTTATAAACAAAACCTCAGATGTGTATTTTTTTATATGAATTGTGTTGTTGCATGGCATTAATTACAATAATAAAAGTTGTATTTCAGTTCTTTTATCTATTACATTCTTGCACATTAAAAATTCCAGATGTTAATGAACTTCAAGGTCGTGTATTAAATCTTTTATTTTATTAACCGATAATATATATGTCGTAGTGGGTTTATTGACCCTTCAAAAATGTCTAGTTGGTGGAAGGCCATGCAACGATACATTTTCCATTTAGAAAAAATAAATCACGTCTGTCGAGTGTGTTTATATTACGCATAGGATTTTTTGTTTACGATCGTTGGCAGTACTTCACGAGAGAGATAATTTATAAGCTGCATTTTTAGGAGAAAAATATTTTATTAAAATCATTTACAAAATTAAATAATAAAATAAAATGTTCACTTTAAATACTTTATATGAAATTGTCTGTAATTAGAATTTCATTATAATATAATAAGTCAATTTATAATACATAATTAATTTAATTCTAATTTTCTATGCATGTTGTGTCAAGTACATTATAATTTAAAGTGATGCAATAATAATTAATATTTAATAATTCAATAACTATTAAAAATTGACAGAAAGATTCGGGTTTTATTCCTATCTATATAATTAGATAAAATAACAGCATCATCATTGATTAAGTAAAGGTAATTACATTACTTCCACTGATAATGATAGTAATAAAAACACTTGACAAGAGACACACCATAGAAAAATTACAATTAAATTGATATTGTATTTTAAACTGACTTACCATAATTTTATTATTAATCATTAATGTAAACGAAATTCTAATTACACACACATCACTTAATCCACATTTTTGGTATGATCGAACGATCACCGTCCGCTCGGCTCGATGTCATCTTAAGAAATGAAATGTCGTTGCTCTCTCTCCAATAGCGGAGTGACTTTTCGGCGCGCTCATTTTTAACGCGCTTTACCGCTTTATAATGATTGTTAAATTATCAACAGTACTAAACATCGCGTATGCGTGCGCACTCAAAAGCATCTAGGCTCTAGGCTCTTGACTCTCCACTATAAACAAGGCCAAATCAGCCAAAATAAAATTCAGAATGAAGAAACGAAAAAAATATATTTTATGTCCCATATTTTTTCGATGTGCCCTCTTTGAGTACGATAATTTCGGAACGCGATATAGGCTAGACAAATAGCCGTATTTTACAAATATATTTTATCCCGCTCAGCAAACATACAATTACAATTTTACATGGGTTAATTTAGCACACATCCCTTTATATTATGGCATTTGGTAAAACATTATAGATGGTATAGGACATTAGTTATAAATATTTAAACGTAATGCAATTTTATAATTAACTTTCAAATTCAAGTTGAGTTAAATTAATCCCAGTCATAGGACGGAGGGTGGAGACTATCATCAAAAAATCACTTATACTTTCCTCTATTGAATCCTGCAAGAAGAATTTTATCGATCCCAATGAAGTGGTGGTGATTTTTTTTATTCGCCGCGACCCTATACCGCCGAAACGGTTGAGCGTTCCTATCCGCACATTTCGTGTTCCTTTATTTATTTCATAATACTCACACAATATATATATATTTTTTTTGTTGATTCAATACCTATCGCTAAATATTATGACATTTAGTAAAATGTTATAGATAGTAAATAACATTCGTTATAAATATTTAAACGTAATGCGATTTTATAATTAATTTTCAAATTCAAATTGGGTTAAATTAATTCCAATCATATGACGGAGGGGACATACTACCACTTGTAAATGGTCTATACTTTCCTCTATTGAATCCTATAAGAAGAATTATTTTATCAATCCCAATAAAGTAATGGTATTTGTTTTTTATTCGCCGCGACCCTATACCGCCGAAACGGTTCATCAATCCTGTTCGTACATTTCTCACTTTCTTATTTATTTTCCCATACGTTCACATTTTTTTATTTAAAAAAAACATAATTTTTATAACATATCGCTATGGATGAATTAATTAACAATATTTACCAATAGTTATAATTATTAAGCAAGGACAATTTTATATACCGTTTTTCGGTTTTAATATGGATCAGATTAATCATTATTTTAGAACAGAGGGTAGAGATTACTATCAAAATGTCACTGTATTTATCAATATAAAATACAAAATATTTTTTTATTGATCCCAAGTTGGTAATTTTTCTATTCAGCGCGACCCTTGATTATCTTGAACGCTCAAATAGGTATATATTTGATTTAATTTTTTATTTATAATTTATTTTATATCTTTTACGAAATAATATGATATTATGGTCATTATTGCAATTATGTCAACATAACAATAAGGGTTAATTAGAATTTTTTTATCTCTCGAATATCAAAAATTATCCACAAAATAAATCATTAAGTGCTCGCTATAAAAAAATACATGTAATGGCTTCGTCCCTCGCGGTGTGTTTGATTTCTATCTAAGTTGTATTCTCAATCGTTGTATAAAATGGGATGAGAGTAAAATTTTCCACATTTTTTTAATCACTTGGTGTAGGCGCCAAGCACTTGAAACAAAAAAGAATCGAAAATAATTTTTTAAATAAGAAATCATTTAGTTATACTTTCTATTCTCCAAGCGCTCGGATATATCATTATTAAACCCTGTCGAAAAATTTAACTTCTAATATATTTAAGTTTAGTTAAGTTAGTGTTTTTAATATTTAGTGTATTTATTGTTTAGTGTTTTAAAATAAGTATATTGTTTATTGTGTTCGAACTTTAAAAAAAATGGACAATAAATCATTTTCTAAACCCAGTGCTAATTCAGATAAAACATACAATTCTTTAATTAAATATATTCAGACTCGTGTTAAGTTATCTACAACGGAATATACAAAAATTAGTAATAAACTAAAAGGGTTCTGTAGTACCCTGAAGAAAAAATGGATTAGTGCATCATATTCTTACGATAGTTTTATCGCCATTAATGATAATTGGATGCAGTTAATATTTATAAACAATTTTAAATCAGTTTGTGAGAACTTTGAAAATATTAATCGAGAGCCAAGTACGCCAGGCAAAAATTATACAAATTTTAGTAAAACTACTAAAAGGAGACGAATTTAATCTTTAATTGAGGAGAAGTGTCCCGAAGAAATATTTTCTGCAAATAATAAAAGGATTGATGAACCGTTTCGGCGGTATAGGGTCGCGGCGAATAAAAAAAAATCACCACCACTTTATTGAGATCGATAAAAAATTTCTTCTTGCGGGATTCAATAGAGGAAAGTATAAGTGATTTTTTGATGATAGTCTCCACCCTCCTAGCCTATATCGCGTTCCGAAATTATCGTACTTTTCTATTACTCAAAGAGGGCATATCGGAAAAATATGGTACTTGAAAATTTAAGAAATATGGAATATCTACATTGTACCTATATTTTTTTTGTTTCTTCATTCAGAATTTTATTTTTTCTTCCCCCACCACCACCTGGCGCGCTTGGCTGATTTTGGGTGATGTCCCGGTCCTGGTCTAACATCGACTTTGCGTTTTGTCGTTCTTGAAAAGTATATTAAATAAAAATGATTTGAAAATAATTAATGAATTATTTCCACATTTAGCTCTGTGACTATTGACTTACCTACGTAAGTACGTTAAACAAATGAACATTAAAACAACTCTTGAAAAGACCTGGCTTTTCGTAATTCTCGGGAAGATCTCGATTTTGGTCGTTCTGACTTTGTTAATAAAATAAAGTAACTCAATAAAACCTTGTTGGTAAGTAATTTATTTTTTATTTGTATTATTTTTAAACTACATCTAATATACATTTTTTCATTATAATAACAAAACATATACACCGGGACCCGGTCCACTCCGTGTAATTTAAAATGTTTCGGTTTCGTTAGTTTCACCCCAAACCAGCAGAGGCGCTAATGGCCGTTATTCGTAGCCCACCCTACATATATATCATTTTAAATATTTGTTAATATATCGAGTGATTAAAAAAAAACGAATTATAATAAGCTTTAAAATGTACAAGTAAAATAGTAATAGTAAATTTCTGTACCATTCTAGAAAAAAAAGAAATTCTCAATAGTGAGATTTTCTTTAACCGGCGAACATCACCGAGCCCGTTCCTCCGCTTTATTTTTTTCCGTTTCTAATCCCCTTCAGTCCGAGTTAGTTTGAAAATCCGCTTATTTTCATCCCTCATCGACGTCGAAAAGGTGGAACTCGTAATTAGAATTCCGGGCGTTTTTTCCTCCACAGCACCTTTTTTTTTCTTCCTCCTATTTTTTTTATAGATCTCCGAGCGGAGAAGACCCGGCCGTTTTAATGCACCTCTTTCCTTGATTAACGGACCGTTGCGCACTCCCACCCTCATCCCGAAAGGGTGAAAGGGCGATAAGTGTTAAGCTGCAAAGAGCATTGTGTCAGGATAGTTTTAATCCCCGGGATTACGGTTTTAAAGTGCGAACGCCCGGCTGACGGTTGGCTGTTTCGCGATACGCGCGCGGGGGAGGTTTTATTGATTAATTGCTTTCGGGGCTGGCACGTTTCATCGCGTTATCTTTTAATGGAGCAATAAAATGTTGGTCTATCGAATATAGATTATGTTTTATCACAGAATAATCAGAATCTGTGTATTTGTAAGTTAGCTATATATTTAAAGCATTAATATTATATAAACTCTTCGTCTTAGATGCATATGCATGCTGCATCCTCCGTTTAGTTGATCAGATTATAACTTTTAGTAATATTATTTTACTTGAAATATATTAAGTAGTTCTGTAATTAGCCTCTTAGCGTTAACACATACGAAAATAAAAGAAACATAAATTAAATACAAATGAATTAAAAACGACGCAAGCGCCACCTTTTGCCTAATTTCAAGTGTCATCGTCAACGATTTGGGTCTACACTGTAGACGACCGAGAATCATTGTTTCGTCCACTAAAGGAAGGCGAACTTGTCCTGTTTAAGCAAACAAGGAAAACGAAATTCACATTTTATGAAACGTTCGGTCACCATTCACCTAGCGTATGGATAACTAGTGATGGCCATTTCGGTTATCCATACGCTAGATGAATGGTGACTGAACGTTTCATTAAATGTAAATATAAATGATTTGAAAATAATTATTTCAACATTTACCTCTGTGACTTTTGATTTAGGTTACGTAAGTACGTTAAACAAATGCACATTAAAACAACTACTTCCCGGGCAAATACCCACGCCGGACATTGAATTACATAATGCACACCTGCTGTTGCATATCAATAAAATATTGCATTATGCAACAAATTTTGATCCGAGAAAAATTCAATGCAAAAACAAACAAATAAATAATTTATTAATTATTTACAAATCATTTTTATTTAATTCATTTAAATAACTGTGACCAAGAGAATGAATACTCTTTTCTATTTATAAAAGAAACATTTTTAAAATCCAACAATTCGATTAAATAACATAATTCACATATATGAATTATGTTATTTAATCGTCTATAAATGTTGAGTTGAGAATATGTTCACAGTAAGAGGTGTTTTTTTTTTATGTTACGTATAAAAAACACCTATAAATAATTTAATAATATAAAGTATTCGATGCAGATGAAAAAAATGAAAGTAGGCTGATTTGTATAAAAATTGAAAGTCTTCCATAATTTTAATTCTACTCAACCTTTTATAATATATTTTCGTTTTATCTGCTAAAATAAAGTCAGTTTACTCTTAAATAAAACACTTTTAACTTTGTTTGTATAACACAAAAATTAATTTATTGTAACTATAGTTCCAACAATTTACACTTGTCATTATCAGTTTACTCTTGACTAATTTTTAGAATTCGGCCAAAAAACACCTTGTCTATTAATTGATTTGACTCGTCTCTTCAATTTCTTAGTTTGAGACTAAGCAGGAGCGATCCTCATAAAGTGAATATCCATTTTAAAAATAAAAATGTCATTTATACATTATGTGCATTTAATCCGTGGAAACACTGTATGTCCAAATCTATATAATTACATACGCGAAATAGCTGTGGTCATACTTATGCAGGATTATAGTATCAAAAGTGGAAGAGTGTTAGACTCGAGAAATTATAAAGAAGTGGACGAAATAAACAACAAGGAATATTTCGAGAAACTGATACAATCTAAACCTAACATAGCCCAACTTAATTCAACCTAAACTCAACATAACAAAATCTAACCCAACCTAAACCCATTCCAACCAAACATAACCCAATAACATAAATAGAAAAGAGTATTTATTAACTTGGTCGTAGTTATTTAAATATATTAAATAAAAATGATTTGAAAATAATTAATAAATTATTTCCACATTTAGCTCTGTTACATTTGATTTACGTAACTACGTTAAACAAATGCACATTAAAACAACTACTCCCCGGGCAAATACAAACGCCGGACATTTTTACATTAAATTTTCCTCGGATAAAAAATTTGTTGCAAGATGCAATATTTTATTGATATGCAACAGCAGGTGTACATTATGTGGAGTATTTGCCCGGGAAGTAGTTGTTTTAATGTGCATTTGTTTAGCGTACTTAGGTAACGTAAGTCAAAAGCTACAAAACTAAATGAGGAAATAATTAATTATTTTCAAATCATTTTTATTTAACCTAAGTTAAGTTAGATTGTGTTATGTCAGTAATAATTAATTCAGTCATGACATTCTTAATTTTTATAAAGTTATGTCTTCCTTATTGCTTAATAATGACTTTAAATCCTGATTGCCTAATTTTTATTATAATATCATTCCCATTGCCTGGTTTTGATATTAATTAAATTTCTTTTATTTTCTAAATATTGTTTCCTTGAAGTTTTCGCCATCTTCTGCCTAAATCCAACTTAAGATACAGTTGTCGTTATTTTTATTTTCTGAATCTGCTTTTATATTGTCTAATTCTATCTTAAAATACAGTTTCCGTCATTTATATTACCTAAATCTGAATGCAGTGTACATTTTTATTGCCTAACACTGCCTTTAAGAGGGCTGTGTGTATGTGGGCGCTTATGGAGAATTCAATGTACATTGTTAACCCAAATTAAAATTAAATCATTCAATATTTTTTAAATTATTTTCACCTAAGCAGTTATTTCATGATTAGAAAACGTTACCTGTTAATTAATTTTTATTTATTTTGGCCATTATGGTTTTTGCGATATAACAAAGTGCGAAAAAAAGTTACCTGAAATGCTTCCTCTAGTTTATATCTAAATAACTTCATAAATAATTCAAATAATGAAAAGCAATTTGTTCTGTGACTTAGATAAAGAATTGTCGAAAATAAATATACCCAAAATATTGGTTGATTTCGAGTGTATATATTTAATATTTGGGTTAAAAAACAACAATTTTTCAATGATTATTTTTAAAGGCTCGCGAATGGCGATGCTCGTCGCACTTTTTGGAGGTGGGGATGCTGCCTCCCTGAATGCAGTAGCGTACGCACAGAATTATTCTGGAAATATACGTTTGCGCATGCGCTGTAAGAAAAATTAAGCGATTGTGGGCGATGGAAAACGATAGTATACGGAACCTAGTAACCCAGACAAATTAGAATGGAACGCCTGCGTGTTTCTATTGAAAATTTCGCTAGTCGATACTTCAATAATCGTCCAACCCCAACAGTCGCGGCATTATACACAACATTCTATGCTTAAATTTACTGGGAGGCGAGTTAATATAAATTTAGTGAAATATATTTCTTATTTATTTCAAATTGTAAATTCCTTTATTAAGTGTTAATTAAATATCAAGTAAGATTTTTAACTTTGACTATCATTGATCAAATCCAAGTTGACAAAATCGGCTCTTCGACAACGAACTCAGGAAATCCGAATAAAATAAACGAACCGTAACGACGAAGAACACCATCGTACGTTACATATGTATGAAATTATTTGATTGGTGAGATATCTCATATAACCAGAGTTTTTTTTTATGACAAGGCATGAATTTATGATGAAGTCATAGAAAAAAATCTATGCTAGCTATCTGAACTGTCCTGATTATTCGCACAAATGAATTGATGAATAGTGATGGGAGGATATTTGTATATAGCAAGGATTACGGAGAATAAAGAATTTTGTAAGAAGGGGTAGGTTATCAGAATTATTGTTTAATGCTTTAAATTTAATTAATTCAAAATTTCGCAAAAGCACAGTTCAAATAGGTCCGATGTCAGGTTCACACCAGTACATAGCCACTATGTACTATCTCTTTCGTTTAAACCGCACCCTAAAATAAATAGTGGTACACAAATGAAAGAGTGTCTTGAGCTATTGACAAGTGGATATTCTGTAAGGGAAATGTTAAGTTTATTTTTATCATCATATTCTAAGCAATTTTTATAATAGATATTAATTCATAGAATGTGAATGAATTAAATAATACACACGTTAATTATGATATTTTCTATGGGAAATAAACTCCGACTGTATTTACTTATTATTTGTAATAAAAAAAAGTGTAATATTTGAGTAATTAAAAATAATATTTATTTGTTAAACCTTTGGTTTAAATAAAGTAAATTTACTAAATGAAATCCTCTCATTTTTGTCCTTAAATCATCCCCGAGAGACAGGATTAAACGAATTGATTAAATCAATATCCTCAGACACTCGATAATATATCGACGATTGTAAATAACACGAGGAAGAAACAAGCGAGAGAGGTAGAGTGGGAAACATTTAATCAGCACCGTCTCCCAGTTGAGCTTAATAGGCGAATCGTGGAACAAACAAGATTAATTACAAAGGCGATTACGGGACAAGCGACTCGACGTCAATTAGCGGAATCTCGAGCTAATTAAGCCCCCGGCCAAAACAATCGGGACGTATTAAACGCCCGCCGCTTTTTGCTACAAGATCCATCCACCGTCTCGCGATGGCAGATGGGCCGTTTGATGAGCAATCTTCTCATCAGCGATATCATCGCCCCGGGTTTTAATATTGGCCCTAATTAGCCAATTAAGGAATGTCGACGATGACGTTCCAGTCAGATGAAATTTTGCCAATTTTATGTAGAAGAATTCATAAGTGAATATTTTTGTAATTAAAAAAAATCGTATGTTAAACTTTTTTAGAAGTGACTGTACAATATATGAGCTAAGTCCATTTATGTTTAAATTGAGATATTTAAAAGTTTGCATTTCATTAATATTAAAAATATACGTATAAATGTATCTAAGAGAGTTAAATTTACAATTCCTATTAAAATAATACCAAAAATTAAGTGAATAATATTTGTTTTCTTACCACAAATGGAATTAAGCCACTTTCAAAATTAACACCTATATATGTTATACATTTTGAAGGAGCTTAAGTCCATTCGACATATTTTAAATTGCTTCAAATTGAAAAACAATACTCAATTTATTTTATGTATCTTCACAATACTTTAAAAACACAATTTATACTATTCAAGAAATGTCCTAACTATATAAATTACATAAAAAATTACTGTTCATTTACATTTTGTGTATGCGGGAGGAATTTAAAGAAGTCATGGTATTCCAGTGGTATATATCGAAGTAAGTCCATCATGTCCTTGTACTTCGATGGCGTAATTGATCTTACATTTTTATAAAGTAGTGTCAATATAATATTTTCAAATTTTCTTTGTCTACCCCGACGTGGTAATAAATCCAGGATTTTAAACTCTGCATTCTCATCCATTGATATCTTATAGAAAATTTTATATCGTTCATTTCTCAAAAAACGCATCCAGACTATTTGTAACCAATTTATTGCTTCTCCGTTAGAATTCTTCAACCTTAAAAACTGCTTCCTCCAATAATCTTGTTGATTTGAAATCCTCTTGTTTCATTTCATTTAGAAGAAAGTTATTACCTTTCCGGCACTTTTTGATGACATTATAACAATCTTAAGGAACAAACATTAAATTATTTTTCTTTAATGATATTTCTACGACGCCAAAATCTCTATCATTCGGTAAAAACGAATGTCCTGATATTAGGAATTTATGATCTATTATTTCTACATTATGTTCAACAGTTTAAACAAGTTTTAGCCATGTTAAAGCTACTTTAATGTTCTTATTTTGTCCTGCACACATGTCACTGTAAGCTATAATATGTTTTTGACTTCTTAAATTTCGAAGATGTTTCAAGATGCATGAAGCTATTTATTGTGAACCTCTGGATGCAATAGTTTCATCCCAAACGTACATGTGAACATTATCATCATGAAAATTGCGAATTCCCAAATTTTTTGCTTTTGTAGTATGCTACTGAAGTGGTCAACTTTGGGTAAGGTAATGCTTTTTGCAAGTCGAAAGAAAATGCGAAATAATGATCTGGATTATGTAATGCTAGTTCTTAATCTTGTTTTAATGATTTCCTTGCTGATTCTGCTAGTCTTAAATGGACATCATGTTCTTTCATAAGTTTATTCTTTTCATCATAATCATCCGATGCTTTAATTTTAATGTTTAATAGGTCGCATGTTTAGCATGTATCTTTGCGGGGTTGGTGGAAATGCAAATTAAAATCCTTTTTAAATATCTTTCTGCAAGTCCACTCTAACTGCTTTTCTATTATTTTCCTTGCAATAAAGCTCGTAGAAATTAAACATTTTTTTGTTTAGAGTTAGATCAGGATGTAAATATTTTCTATTAGGGTTATGAGATCTAGTATAATGGGATTCAAATTTGGAAACACTTAATATGGTTTTGAACATCCTTTTTCTCTTCGTTCGTCATCCACGTAAATCATTCCCTACATTTGCCGAGTTTAATACACGTTTTAATCGTCCTTCACATACATTAAAGGTATCCAAAAAGATGTTTTTATAGACCCAAACTTTCCCGTTTTTAGAATTTAAAAAATACCTAAACCTATAATATCTTGGCGAACTTTTTCCGTTTTTTTGACGTTTTCGTTTCACAGCACAACGTTCGGTAGCTTCGTATAACAATAGATTTTGCTTATTAAAATCTCCCAAATTCCAAAACTTCTCAAAAGTATTCTTTCTGTTTTTTCATAGGTTTTTATACAAACTTTTCGACAAAGGCAATTTTTGTTTTGAAATACTTTTGCAGGTATAATGTTTCCAGTTTGAGTATAGTATTTTTTCCCGGTATTTCGTTTATTTTTTTGCAATTTTTGAATGTAGGTGTCACCATTCTTTTCTCTAAATCTTGCTCCAGAGGTATTGTCGTGAAAAGCCTGCATATTCATCTTCAAATGATGAATATTGTTCTAAAATTCTCCTTCTCTTGCGATTCTGGTTAAAATCAATATTTTCCAACTCGTCTTCACTCTCTGAATTAAATAGTCTTGTACTTTTATTCATACCCAAAGGTGTAATAATTTCTATAAATCTAATATTTTATCTTAAAATTCAATTGTAAGTGTATATTAAGTGAATATTTTCACTGCAATAATTAAACATAGTTAATACTGATTAATGATTAAATAAAATTACCTTCATCACAGCCTTCGTAAATTTGAAGATCCGCACTTTCGGACATTATTACTAATTAAGTGGACTTAGGTCACTTTCAAAATAATGTTTTTTAATAAATAATTGTTTGTGAAAACGTATGTGTTAATAATTATCTTATACTTTAAATATTCTTAATCACAAATTGTTATTTATGACAGATAACGTCAAATAATAACCGTTTCTACCGTCATCAGAAAAAAATCAAAAATGGATTTAGGCCACTTTCAAAATAAACGGCTCATATATTGAAAATATATGAAAACTAACTTGAAGTTGAACTAAAACAACAAGGGTAAGCGTTAAAAGACAGTAGTAATTCAGGTCATTTAATTAAAATTAAAAACACTTGGTACACTTATTTATATTTTCTCAGACTAGTTCCGACTATTTTTCATCTTCAGAAGTAGTTATAACACAAAATATAAAAAAATGCCGGTAAATTGGCGAATGTCAATTTTTGAGGCAAACAGAAACGTGAGTATTGATGCGCGAGTATTTATGTATTTGATAAGCAGGAATTGTGTCCACAGAAAAGGACAGTATTAAATAAATCGTCGTAGAGAGTAGTTAAACCCAAAATACAGAAGTTATAAATAGAAAAGAGAATGCCCGGCGGGGTATTTGTCCGGGAAGTAGTTATTTTAATGTGCATTTGTTTAAAGTACTTACGTAACGTAAGTCAAAATGTCATAGAGCTAAATTTGGAAATAATTTATTAATTATTTGCAAATATTTTTTTATTTAATTTAGAAAATAGTATTTTTTCACTTGGTCGCAGTTATTTAAATAAATTAAATAACATTGATTAATAAATTATTTCCACATTTAGCTCTGTGACATTTTTACTTGCACATTAAAATAATTACTTCCCGGGCAAATACCCCGCCAATTATTTTCAAATCACAGAAGTTATTATTGCATGTGAATCTCCTAAAACCCAACATTTCAATGATAGAATAAAGTATATATATATATATATATATATATTAGTATATTTTGAATACAATATAAATAAACGAAACATTACACAGTATATAACTCTAGAAGGAAACCAGTCGCGATCGAGCCAAGTTTTTTTTTTTCACGAAACACCATAAATTATAAAACCCATAACTATTTAAAAAAATCACAAAGCATGAATACATTTAATATATTCTATGAAATATATAATGGAGATAAAGAAGTTATAAAACACGCTGAATTTATATACAAAAACAATTGAAACATCTACGTTTTTTTTTGTAATATAAGCGAAATGGAGACAATATTTCCACGTGAGATCATATGAATAAAACAAATTCCTCATTCCGCACACGCTCCGAATACGATGTCAACAATTTTTTTCCCCATTATTACGTTCCTCCTTTTTTAGAATGCATAATATACCCCCGCACAGTACTAATAATAACAACAACGAGGGCGCGATTTCCCTCTGGAGAAATGCACTGGAAAAAAAAAAATGATAATCAAGCGCCGGAATGCGTACCAATCTGGAATTCAGGATTGGATCCGAAATGAAAAATCACGAGCGACGGGCGTGGGAGAGGAGCTGAATTTGAATGGGATTTTCATTAATGCATTAGTGCTTAATTAAATTCATAATCGTTTTGAGAGAGCGCGAGGGATTGCGCCCGGGGCGTTGTGCTTTTGATGGGCGGTGATCAATCACTTTTCCTACAGCAGTTTTCTTTTTTGTTGTTTGAAAGAGACGAGGGAGGAGGAAGAGGGGCGTATTAACTCTATTAAATTTTCGTATTTCCACCCTTGTGTATTTGTTTATTAAATCCATATTTAAACAAAGTGCCTATCTGTCTCTATCTGGGTTTTCTCAGTCGATATTTGTGTCGCCCATTAACCCCTCCGAGATGGCGATCTGAACATTTGAACACACAAAAAACGATAACGAAAATCATACGTGTAGGGCGTTAATCTAGAAAGCGTTAATAATATGCTTTTCATTGTAGAATCATTTTATTAATTCTTCTATGAAACTTCTACTATTAATTTTCCATAAAAGATTATTTATGTCTGCATTATTTTCTTATTCTTATACAGACATTAGTTAAATACAACTGTAATGTAGCACGGATTTACAAGGAAAATTTATCCACTAGGCAATTATTTAACAAATTATATTTTTTAAAAACGAACCATTATAAGTATAATAATTACCAATTAATATTCAGAATTATAATTATAATTTAATAGCGAATTAAATTTAATTCATTAAATTAATTACTCAACAATTAAATCTTTGTTGATTTTCACGTAAAGTGAGTTATTGCTTTATTTCTATTAGAAAATTTAAGTTTGCATTGTTGGTTACAACTCGACATGAGTATATGTTTGAAGTGTACATTAAAAATAAAATTATAAATTAAATAAATGTAAACAACCAATTGGTGAATCTGTACCTAGTAGTAAATATCTTTATTATCATAATTTTTGTACAATAGTTTGAAATAATACAATAAGTATTACATTTTTATTTTGATAAATGGCTATCTGCCTGTAGCTTTTCTGAACCTGTACCTATTATCCTTAAAATGATGTTTCGCTGTTAATTAATATATATACAAAACATCTTTATTTAAAAGTATATGTATAAAAGAACAATTATATATATTTTACAATTAAGATATATTTACATCTTTTCTTCTAAACTGGCTAAAGACCTGTGGTCTTTCCGCCTGTGTCAATTAATTTTTAATAAGATTTTATAAAATATTTTTGTTTTGTAAAATTGTTGATATTTCTAATTTATTTATAACTTATTCAATGACTTAAATTTTGTATTTTATTGTAAGCTCTAATAATTGTATATATATATACTTCGCTTCGTTTGCGCCATATTTTTTATGTAAATATCTAAAAAGTAAATAAAGACATTTATTATTATATATATATATATATATATATATATATGTATATATACCCTCATATACAAATTTATATATACGAAACAGTTTATTCGTAATTACAAGATGTATTTGCAGTGTTGAATACGATAATTGTATAGTGATAAGTGATCATAATTACGTGGGAAGTCTAATAAGCAATTGAAAAACATAAATTTATTAAAAATATTTAAGAAAATATCACATCTAATCATTGACCGTATCGTGAAATAATCACGGATGCCGAAATGAATTATCCACTTGGTAAGTATATGAAGTTAATAATTATTTCTAATTTAAATTCTCCGACATTAAAAATTAAAGATTGAAAACTAACAACTGTTAATTTTATTTTATGTTGCCATTATTTATAAATATTATTGTTAACGCAACTCATTTTTAGCACCAACAAATTAATTTAAAATCTTAATAATTAGAAAATTAAAAAAACAAGAAAGAAAATATTTAGTTAATCACATGACAAATTTTAGAAAAATTAAATTAGAGCATAAATACATTATTTGAAAGTTTTAGTGAAAACCAGCATTTTGCCCATATTTGTATATAGGTTTTGTTGTTTACAAGTAAATGTATGACGGACTGTTACCCAAGTGGCATCGGACCTCCCTTATATGTAAAATAAATGCGAAAAACATCTTAACTTTTTTTAACTGTGCACCTTCTTCACTAAAAATTGTATTTTATTTAAGTTATCTTTTTTAAATGGAATACCCTGTATATTATTCAAATTTTAGAATCCTTTAATGTATTTTAAATATATGTTATTTGTATAAATAGTTTTGTTTATTTTTTATTTATTTTTTTATTTATCTTTTTTTCCAGGAAAAAAAAAACATTGATATTAATTGTCACAGTTATTTAAATAAATAAAATATAAATGATTTAAAAATAATTAATAAATTATTTCCACATTTAGCTCTGTGTCTTTTGACTTACGTTATGTATGTACGTTAAACAAATGCACATTAAAACAACTACTTCCCGGGCAAATACCAATGCCGGACATTGAATTACATAATGTACACCTGCTGTTGCACATGAATAAAATATTTCATAATGCACTTACGTAACGATTAATTAACTGACGTATATAGAAAATAAATTCTCATTATTTTTTTATAGTAACAGGATTATACTCAAAACTAAATATTTACATGCAAATAACTTTTTTATTTGTATTTTTTGTGATAGCGTATAATAATTATTAAAAATTATCTTTGTCAAATTACGATAAAATATATAGGGTGTTTCAATTAAAATATGATTGTTTTATAAATATCTTAAATCTGATTGATAATTGGAAAAGTAATGGTTGCTACAAAATAAATATTTCAAAATTTGTTTTGCATTTTTAATATACTTATAATATTTCGTGCATTTCAAAAGAATAAAAATATATCTTCTTTTAACACTCATTCGTAAGCGTTTTTATAAAGAAATAATTTAATTCGATATTCTCTTATCTCGCTTAAATGAATTCCAGTTCAAATGCAATAAAATTAATATTATGCGGCAGAAAGGCTACTGGCCGATAGCCATTTATCAAAATAAAAATGTACTACTTATAGTATTATTTTAAACTATTGTACAAATGTATGATAATACAGATATTTACTACTACTTAATATTATGCAGGTTGGGTTATCGGAAGGTTTTCATTTAAATGTTTTAAATTGAGTCGGGTATAATTTTTTGTTTAAAATTTATAAAATGTTCCTTTTAAACAGAAAATTAGCTATATTTTAGATTTAAGAAAATCTCAATCAATTAATATTTCACAATTAATTTTATATCTCTGAATACCATTAAGTTAATAACATTAAACACAAACCCACCTAATATATTTTACATCATTTACAATTGAATGTTTGTTTTAATTGCAAACATATTCCATTCTATTACTTTTATTTGTATGCCGAATAATGTAAGTGCATTGCAATTAATATTTCATAATTTAATTGTAAATACACCACCAAAATAAAATTTCAAAAATGCAAACGGACGGAAAAGGCACGATAATAAAAACATGTGGCATTAGGGACGTAGCGATGCAAGTTCGTTTGGGACGATGCAATTTCGTCCAAGCGCGGATACCTAAGGGATACCCCCCGGCGAGAAACACAGTAAATTTTATTCAAATCGAATGGAACATTTGATTGTTATCAATAAAATATTTTTTTATTAATTTTTGTATTCATATTTTGGTCTCAGCAAACTAAGGTTAAGCTGTTTCCAAAAATTAGCAGGACGTTCTTTATATAATTGTTTTGTTTCACCAAAATATGATTATTTTCTCCGACAAGTTTCAACTTTCGTCGAAATTATCCTTGATATTGATGAAAAAATTAATTAAAAAAATCTCTTTTTTACACAATATTGGTGTTAAACACTTAAGGGATGATTTCTTTGAAAAAGCCGTTTGGACGAAATTGTAAGGTCCTGTTCGTTTGGTGACATCTGGTTTAATTCTGACCATTTCGGAAAGCCATAAATCTTTTCTAAATTGAGTGTAAACTATTTATTTTGAGGTGATTGCATGTCCCGTCGATGTTCTTTTTTGCCGGTTTTTCGTTAGTGACCTGAACCGGGTGGTCGCAAAAAACGGGTAATTCTATTTTTTTTTTTTAATTTTTAAGTTTTGGTAGAATTTAAGGAAAACTTTTAGTGTTTTATAATTAAACAGATCATCAGGGTGTATAAAATACAACATATGGTCAGTTGCACCAACCATAATAAATGATTTTCGTGTGGCTTTTCAAGAAGAATGGAAGAATATTCCACAGAATGATATTCGTGAGCTCATTACTGTCATGGGCCGCCGAATGCAGAAAATAGTTAGGACTAGAGGAAGCAATACAAAGTATTGAAATCCTATTTAATTGAAATTTTCACTGTTAATCTCTGTTAAGTTGATCTGGCAAGAGAATTGTAAGAATCGGGTTTTTGTTCCAACAAATAAAACAAGTTTAGGAACATATGCTCGATATGTAATGGGAAGTGCCGTTTTAACCAGAACAACAAAAAATTGTTCATTAGTAGATTTATATTAATATTCATACATATACATTTAATTATGTTTAATCAAGTGTGTAACATTTTTTCGTATTTTCAAATACAAAATATCAAGCTTAACGTCCTCGCTGAAACACCCTGTATATATTTATGTATGACCCGTTGTATATATTAAAATATATTCTTATTTAACTCTTTATAAAATAAAATAATTATTATAAAAAATGATTATAACTAAAGTGTTCATTTTATAAACAATCAGGCACGAATTTATTTTAATTTTTGCCTTCCGTTTTCTCGTCGATGTTTAAATTCGTTAGTTATTTGTGAATAAAAAATACAGCTCAACGAAGGGTAGGCCGAGCCATCTCATTTATGATCTTCAAGCAAGTTACCGCTATATGATGGATAAAAGAAAAAATCGTTTAATGAATAACATACGCAACGAATGTTAGCTATTTATTAAGGCAATGCGATAAAATTAGTCTCAATTAAAGCGTAACTATTGTGTTTATACTATTTCAAAAAATGAACAATCTGACATAAAGATGAAAAAGTTAGCAAAATGGGGAAAACAATATTGTTGTTTTAATTAATAACAAATAACTACTTTGTATTTGGAGTAAATGTTATCAAATTTGCTCATGGCATGTAACTGTACCATAGATAGTGCTCTATAAAATTACGTTATTTTCTAAAAGTTATTACTCAAAATTATTTACAGAAACATAATGTCTTTGTTTTAAGTCAGAACTAATAATTTATTGTATATACATTATTATTATAATTAGTTTAATAACATATATTGTAGTGATTAATTAATTTATTTAAATAAGATGTACGTGACTGATTAAACAATGCAGGGGACAGTATCTTAATAATAAATCTCCAGGTCGCGGAAACATCAGCCCTTAGAGTGTTAATAAAAATTAGATGCCCGAATAACCCCCTCCATAACCCATCCAATTCCCTTCTGCGCGAAACCTGCTAAATCCCAACTATTAAATAATGATAAATAAAGCGCCATCTTTTGCCTAATTTCATGTGGCATCGTCAACGATTTGGGTCTACAAAGTAGACGACCGAGAATCATTGTTTCGTCCACTAAAGGAAGGCGAACTTGTCCTGTTTATGAAAACAAGGAAAACGAAATTCACATTTAATGAAACGTTCAGCCACCATTCATCTAGCGTTTGGATAACTGGTGACATTAAGTCTGATGAGGTTCGAAAAAACCGAAATGGCCTTTACTAGTTATCCATACGCTTGATGAATGCTGGCTGAACATTCCATTAAATATTAATTAATGACTAGAAATCCTCTTCGTAATATTTACCACTAACCCCCACATTGTACCCATCATCCAACACTTTCGTATTCATCGAGATCCAAACATAACTCTAAAAGTAATGCATTCAGTATCAACTATTCATCAATTTAGTAGGACGAGACATAGATAGTTAGCAATCATGACGGTTTAATCACAGACAAGAATTAGATAATGACCTCTAGTTGATAGCCGTTTCTCTTAAGAATATATATTTGTTTTAAATTGTTTCATGTATTCTATATTAAATTAAATAAGTATGTATTTGGGAATAAAGAGGTTTCTGTATATATAAAAGCAATTTGTTTTATTATTATCATAAATTTTATGGTATGTTAATTAAAATAATGACGCAATCGTACTTTACATAAAGCTGTATAATATAATTGAAATTAATAGAAATAACTTGTTAATTGTTGAGGCTTCTACTTTGTTATACACGTTAAAGTTGTCGAAACTATAGTCTAATCAATCCGAGTTATACAAAGAAAGTAAAAGTGCTTCATTTATTAAAATTTATTAGTAATAATTCATTGTATAATATGCCAAAAATCAATAAATTTTGGTCAGCGAAGAACAAAATGATGTGAACGTGGAATCATGCAATTACAAACCTCAAGTAACGCTTGATTTTTTCATTCGGTTGGCAGCACTGTCTGATTGATAATCAAATGGAGAGAATCATAGACATCAACTTTTATTACGTGTGGATTGTAAAATTGGGCCAAGAGAAAGATGACAGAAAATTGCAAAATTATCATTTTCTTTTTGCCGAAATTAATAAAAATAATTCATTTTCAAATAAAATCGCAGTCTGAAATATTCGCTTGCGACATTTTTTTTTCCATATGACATTTATGTGGTCATTATTCGAAATTGAAAATTTTTATTCTAAACAATTTATCATCATAAACAATTACTCAACCCTCCTCCTCCCCGGCACGTTTACATGCGTATATAAATTTAAAATTATCCGAATCATGTGTTCGGGTTTCGGTGCGGGGAGGAAATTTTCACCCCAATTACGCTCTTCCACCCCTTCGGTACTTCAATGCGGCGGCACTCGACGACCGGCTTTATCGCGGGGAAACGGTTTCGTTAATTCCAATGACGGATGGCGCCCATAAAAACCAAACGATCCATGTAAAATAATAATAATAACAACACAGAAAGGATAAAAAAGTATAAAATAAAACTGAATGTTGTACATTTCCCATTTGAAATGCAAATTCCATTAGCCTAAAGGGTTCCTTCTTTCAAATTCACACCGTGTAACATGCAAATTCCTCGTAACCGGATTAGCGAGAGCGCAGTAAGTGAACTTCGATCCGCTCCAGGACAACAGAATGGATTAAGAACTTTTAAATTTTAGATTCCTTCCGTGAGTTTCACATAGAGTAATCGTATTCGGAATTTAAGTCATACTTTTTTTTTTCTAAAAAGTTTCAATATAATAAGGATATCTACATCTAAGGGTTTAATTTATAATAAAAGATTGCGCTAGAGTATATAAAATAAACGGAAGAGCAGTAAAAGAAAGAATCGAAGAACACTAAAAAGGTCTGGAATTCCATAGAGGAAAGTCAACATACGCAAGCCACTTAATAGAATAGCAATACACATTCGGGCAAGAAACAGTTCTACACATAGAAAGAAACTCAACGCCCTAGAACAAATGGAAATAAATAAAAGAAAAATAATAGGAACATTAATAAATGATTCGTCAAATTATTAAATCTATTGTCACTATCCCCAATATAGTATATATAGATTTGTAGGACTGTATTTTAATTATCATTCTACTACTGAAGAAGCAGCAAAAGCGTGCGAAACAATTGTCGCGTAAATAAGGCTATCTACAGACACGTGTTTTCGGGCGTAATATAAGGCTATCTACTGACACGTGTTTCCGGATTTCATCCATCATAAGTACAGCTGTGCTTTATAAAATTAAAATTAAAATGTGTCAGTTCCATTTCGGAAAACAAAGTTTTTGAGTGTGCGAGTGTAGAAGTTCAATTTTGTTCCAATAACATTTGCGTTGTTTGTAATTATAAACCGCTCCAATGTGATTTTACAATACTTTTAAATAAACTCGAACAAATATTAGATTTTGTAACGACTAGGTATTCGTATTATTACATCGCGGGAGATTATAATATAAACACTATGTTTGACTCGCATGAAGCTAATGCATTTAAACATTTGTTAACTTCATATAACGCTATGTTGAGCATAAAAGATCAACCTACGCGCATACATTGCAATAGTACCTCAACGTGCATAGATAACATTATAGTAACTCGTACAATTACAAAGTCAAAGTAATCGACACATTCCTATCAGATCATAAGGCACAGATAATATCACATCTAGAAACACACTTAAAACCATCTCAATCCTACTCCAATGTAAGATTATACACCGAGCATGTGTTGGGTGCTTTTCTAGTAGATTTACAGAATGAAGTATTTCAGTCTGTTTTTGAGTCTACAGATACCAACATCAAATACACACAATTTATTCATATATTTCTAATGTATACAAATAAACACATTCCACTCAAGAAAATTAAGAATCAAAAGAAAAAACTCAAATATAACTCGATAGAAATTATTAATTGTAAAAATCAAATGCATGTTTATGAAATTGCCTCCCAACGCATGCCCGAGTATAAATGATTACTAAAAAAAGAAATCGCATAGGATAAAGAACTACTAAACAAGGAACGTTGTGCGTATTACGAAAATAAGCTATCTAGCTCACAAAATAAATCAAAAGCTGCGTGGTCTATCATTCGCGATGTAATCGGTACTCACAATAAAAAAAAACAGGAGTATTACTAAAAACTAATAATGCAAGACAACTGGCAAACGACTTTAATTATTATTTTAAAGAAACCTCACTAAATATATTAAAGAGTAAATTACCAGTACAAAACGCAACCTATGTATATAATATACCTATACATAATAGGAACATGGTGTTCCTAGAACCAATCACCAGCACAGAATTAATAAACATAATCGCTAATATGGAAAATAAATAATCGTTCGGTCACGATGGCACTCCAATATCTTTAATAAAACATTCGATTCATATTATTGCTGAGTCACTTATTAATATTTTTAATAGCCCATTTTCTACAGGTACATATCCTGATAAATTAAAACAGTCCGATGCAACACCCATATATAAAAAGGGCAACAACTATAGGCCCATATCAATATTAAGCATACTTTCTAAAATACTAGAATCAATTATGGCAAAACGTCTCACAGCATTTTTTCAAAAGAATAAATTGTTCACAAATAATCAGCATGGGTATACTCCTGGTAGAAGTATTGATACTGCTCTTTTTCAATACCTCAACTCCATTTTATTTGCCTTGGATAAAATGGAATGTGTGTGTGATGTGCTATTAGATCTTAAAACAAATCAATCTACAAGAACTCCCTACAACATCATACTAAACAACACACCTTTTGAATTCACAAACACAGCGACATTTCTTGGAATCACGATCGATGAAACTCTCAGCTACAAAAAACATATTAATGTTACGGATTAAAAATACTAACAAAAAGCACGAACATGGCGATATCTAAAACATTTTATTTTGCAAACTTTTACTATGTGTGTGAAGTTGGCAATGAATCCAGCAATGAACCCGGCGCCTCCACACTGAGACTTTTTTTTTCTAAAATATTTATTTCAAGGAAAAGAACACTTGTTTAATTGTTTATTCATAATTATAACTAAATGCAAGGTCAAGTGAATGGAACAGAATCAAATTTATTCCTATAAATTCTAAAATATTCATAATACATATACTTTAAAAATCGGAAAATACCGATTTTTTTATAAACAATATTTCCCAAACGGCGCACTTTTTTCGCAATTTTCTTTCAGAAATGGTTTAAACAATGTTTCTAGAAGCAATATAAACAATCAGAAATGCGTGCCGGTTAATAGTTTGTCTATAAATAAATCCATTGCTGAGTCGTATTTCCAACACCTGACGGCGATTTTCAAAGTGTCAAATTTCCCAAACGGCGCACTTTTTTTCAAATTTTCTTTCAGAAATAGTTTAAACAATATTTTTAGAAGTAATATAAACAATCAAAAATGCGTGCCCGTTAATGGTTTGTCTATAAACAAATCCATTGCTGAGTCGTATTTCCAACACCTGACGGCGATTTTCAATGTGTCAAATTTCCCAAACGGCGCACTTTTTTTTCAAATTTTCTTTCAGAAATGGTTTAAACAATGTTTTTAGAAGTAATATAAACAATCAAAAATGCGTGTTCTTTAATGGTTTGTCTATAAATAAATTCATTTCTGGGTCGTATCTGGAACGCCGGACAACATTTTGAAAATAACAATTTGCAGAGTAGTTTATTTTTAATTTTGGTATATTTAAATACATTTTGCTTTATATGAACACATTTCACAAACATAATTTTCATATAAATGTTTTAAATTTGTACAAATTTACTTCAGTAGTAACTAGTGTGTATGTATGTGAATATATGTATATATTTATATGTATAAAATAAGGGTTAGATAATTTTAGAAATTAATAAATACATATATCTTGTTATTTTAATAAGTTTAATGTTTAGCATATAAGTTGTAGATTTAATAACGCTTTATAATTATGCCATTTGAAAATAATGGTATTTTATTATTATTATTAATGATATTGCATCAATTTCAAAAAGACAAGTTCACACAGGTGAATTTTATTCATTTGATATTTTTTCAATGATTCAAATAATTATGGTGATTTGTTACAATTTCTAATATAAATTTCAATTTGACATATTGAAATTAATATTAAAAATTCTCAAGTAAATCATTTCATAAAACTAATTGCAGTGGAAGCAATGACACGTCAACAATGACAAGAATAAACAATTTTAGCTAAAACTATCTTACCCAAAATGTTTTTGAAAAATTAAGAATCTATATATTTCTATTACGAATAAGGAACAATAAAGCCAAATTCCATTTTTCTGGAAAGCATAAAGGGTGAATGGGTACACAGTTAACCTGTCACATTTACGAAAAACAGATGACCAGTTTTTTAACGCCTCCAGCTGGGCTATTGACCGTTGGTCAAGAACAAAATTATGATGATGAGGGTAGAGAGGAGGTACATCTTTGATTTTCCAAAAATATAAACGGAACATGTGTTTAGCATTTGCTTTTACAATTAAAGAAGGAAGAAACAACTATACTGCACGAATTTATGATTGTTTGTATTACATATAAGAACATCGTTCGTAAATTAGTTTAATTTTCTTTTTTTTTTTTTATTTAAGATCAAATTAAATTGATAAAGCAATAATAACATTTCTTCACAATGTGTGAAGACAAACTATAAACGGGCACGCATTTTTGATTGTTTATATTACTTCTAAAAACATTGTTTAAACCATTTCTGAAAGAAAATTTGGAAAAAAGTGCGCCGTTTGGGAAATTTGACACTTTGAAAATCGCCGTCAGGTGTTGGAAATACGACTCAGCAATGGATTTGTTTATAGACAAACTATTAACGGGCGCGCATTTCTGATTGTTTATATTGCTTCTAGAAACATTGTTTAAACCATTTCTGAAAGAAAATTGCGAAAAAAATGCGCCGTTTGGGAAATATTGTTTATAAAAAAATCGGTATTTTCCGATTTTTAAAGTATATGTATTATGAATATTTTAGAATTTATAGGAATAAATTTGATTCTGTTCCATTCACTTGACCTTGCATTTAGTATAAATTATGAATAAACAATTAAACAAGTGTTCTTTTCCTTGAAATAAATATTTTAGAAAAAAAAAGTCTCAGTGTGGGGGCGCCGGGTTCATTGCTGGATTCATTGCCAGCTTCACACACATACTTTTACTCACATTTAAAATATGGAATCATATTTTGGGGTAGCTAATGATATTATCTTTAAAGCTCAAAAGCGTGCGATACGAACAATGTGTAAAATGAGACAGCGTGACAGCTGTAAAGGGATTTTCAAAAATTTTGGAATACTGACTACACCTGCTATTTACATATATGAATGCATAAAATTTATAAGCAAAAATAAACATTTATTTTCAAAATACACGTTAAACAGTCGTCACAATACGAGGCACGGTGATGCATATGTATACCCATCACACCGACTTACAATGTTAGAAAGAGGACCCCTATACAACTGTATTAAATTTTGTAACCATCTACCAGAATACATAAAAAAGAAAATGATTATAACAACATCAAAAGAATGTCATATGAATTACTATGCACGTTGGAGCCATATAATGTGGACGTGTATCTAAACAACACATGTAACATTTAATCTAAGTTTAAGAGAAAACTTAGATTAAATGTTACATGTGTTGTAGCGTGTTGTGACGTATTTCCATGCCTTTGTTGTATATATAAATTATATTTGTATATGTAATCTCTTGCACTGGAAATAAACATTGTTATTATTATTATTATAATTACAAAGTTGTTAAATTGAATCAATCAAACGTATCGACACGCCGAGATCTCCGGTGGAAATGATCGAAAACGACGTTGGCGGACGGACACGATTGCGCAATCTCGATTAATTGTTTTCGGCAAGAAGTAAAGAGCTAAAGAGGAAATCATTATTTTCGAGTTATTTTTATTTAATTTATTTAAATAACTGCGACCAAGTAAATAAATCTTTTTTTCTATGATCTAAGTGATTTATGACCACCTCATTTGAATTAAACGTAAAATATTTATGAAAAGTTTATGAATATCTATGAAACACATAAAGATATCTACAAACGAATAAATCGCTATCTCCATTAAGAATAAATCATCCTTAAAATCCTCGTAAATTGTTTTGAATCAGATTAAGACATCACATCTCGTGTCCCACTTTTTTCCCTTCCTGCCCGCCATCCAATTAAAGCCAGTCGCAGCGCAGTTCCGCTTAATTTAATGATGAGCAATTACGTCCCTCTCCGCATATACTTCACATTGATTTTAATCAAAGACTCCGCAAAGTCCTCCGGTCTTGGCAACCGGCGGAATGTAGATGTAGATGCGGATGTTAATTGGGGGGCGACATTTAAATTCTACATGCCGGAACGGAACGGCGAAGGGGGGCTGGAATCGATACGGACACGCCGGAGAACCGGACAGAGTTTAACACTTTCTTAAACTTGATTTGAATTCGAAATTCCTACTTGGTGTAACTTGGGCATTGAATGGGAATGCGAGCGGGGGTATTTTGGTGGTCCGCTGCTTTGATGATGAGGGGCATTGAAAAGTAAATTGTGTTGTTGGCGGAAACTTTAAAGGTGACAATAGTTTGCTTGATTTTCAGGAGTTTCTCTTTCCCAATTAAAATTATTTCCAGTTATGAAATTTTAGTCAATTTAAAACAATTTTAGTAAACTAAATAAAAATGCTTTGAAAATAATTAATAAATTATTTCCACATTTACCTCTGTGACTTTTGACTTACGTTACGTAAGCTAAATGTGGAAATAATTTATTAATTATTTTCAAATTTTTTTTTTAAATTTATTTGAATAACTGTGACCAAGCGAATGAATACTCTTTTCTATTTACAATTTTAGTACTTAAAAGAAATTAATACCATGCCTACATTTCAAACTTTTTTTTGTGGTTGTTGTTTCGTAGATTCCAATATTTAAATATATTTTATGTTTGCATTTTATTACTTCATTGCGCCCTTTCATACAAACAAAAAGGGTGGCTTGTGTTTGTATTTTCTTCATTACTTTTTTATGTGTAGTATTTTTACAACTCATTTTCGAGCGAAAGTACGGTTAACCATCGCCCAGAAAACATTCCAGATTTCTAAAGAGCGGGCCCAACGATAACTAGCTTATTTTGATCAGCATTCAAAATAAAAAGTCGTTTACAAAATGGAAAGACTGTAGTAAGGTAGGGAATAACAGTCTTTCTATTTTGTGATCAATCACTTCACGTAAACTCGAAGATATACAGTTAAAAAGTCGTTTACTTTTTCCTTTTGAAAGTGTTTTTATTTTTTCATTTGGAGAGTTTTTTTTTACTCTGAAAATGAACTAGTTGTAAAAAGTAGGGTTATATGTAAAATTCCCCTTTTATTTTGACAGTTACGAAAACTGCGATTTTCATAAGGGAATAATTGTCTAGCTATCAAAATAAGCGTGTTGTGAAAACATAAGCTCGAAATTTACGGGAAAATCAACGATAACTCGATTAGTTTGACAGTTAGGAAACATTTTTTCGAACATACAACGCTCGTAATGAAATTCTCGATAGCTTTTGTTTAAAAGGTTTCTTCCAAGCTGTAAAAACGAACGAGAAAATCTTTTTTTAATATCTGTTTTTTTTTTACTCTTAGGAAAAACTGATACAAATATAATTTGTTGGATTTTTTCGTAAATCTTAATTTATTTTGACAGTTACGGGAAATTGTTTAAAACAAGTCATTCAGAATTGAATTCCGTGCAATATTCATTTAAGAAAAATTGTCTATCTGCCAAAATAAATGAGTTGTGAAAACATAACCTCGAAATTTACAGAATCAACGATAACTCGTTTATTTTGACAGTTAGGAAAAACTTTTTCAAACAAAGGACATTCGGAATGAAATTCCCGATATCCTTTGATAATTACAAAAAAAAATGTTTTAAACAAAAGTCATTCAGAATTGTATTCCGCGCAATATTCATTTGAGAAAATTTGTCTAGCTGGTAAAATAAGCGAGTTGTGGAAACATAACCTCGAAATTTACAGAAGGATCAACGATAACTCGATTATTTTGACAGTTAGGAAAAACTTTTTCAAATAAATTACGCTCGGAATGAAATTCCCGATACCTTTTGATAATTACAAAAAAATGTTTTAAACAAAAGTCATTCAGAATTGAATTCCGCGCAATATTCATTTGAGAAAAATTGTTTAGCTTGCAAATTAAGCGAGTTGTGAAAATATAACCTCCAAATTTACAGAAGGATCAACGATAACTCGATTATTTTGACAATTAAGAAATTTTTTTTCAAATAAATTACGCTCGGAATGAAATTCCCGATATCTTCTGATAATTACAAAAAAAATGTTTTAAACAAAAATCATTCAGAATTGAATTCCGCGCAATATTTATTTGAGAAAAATTGTCTAGCTCGTAAAATAAGCGAGTTGTGAAAACATAACCTCGAAATTTACAGAAGGATCAACGATAACTCGATTATTTTGACAGTTAGGAAAAACTTTTTCAAATAAATTACGCTCGGAATGAAATTCCCGATATCTTTTGATAATTACAAAAAAATGTTTTAAACAAAAGTCATTCAGAATTGAATTCTGCGCAATATTCATTTGAGAAAAATTGTCTAGCTGGCAAAATAAGCTAGTTGTGAAAACATAACCACGAAATTTACGGAAAAATCAATGATAACTCGATTATGTCAACAGTTAGGAAAAACTATTTCAAACAAAAGACGCTCGGAATGAAATTCTTCTTATGTTCAGAGACGTTTCTTTTCCACTTTATATTTAATTAAATTTAAATTATACTTCAATGTTTTACATTAAAAAATTCTACAATTCATAAGAAAAACTTTTTCAAACAAAACGTACGCGGAATTTAATTGATAATTGAAAAAAAAAAACTGATACGAATCTATCGATCGAAGGGAGGGGGAAGGTTTTTATTCCATCTCTAACCGTTTAGAAATTATATTGAAAAAACTGCATTTTTGGGCCATTTTTGGGGGGTTTTTAATTCATAAAAAAATTATTATTTGAGATAGAACAAAACTGTAAACGGCAAAGTTGTAGCTCTTTGAAAGCTCTACAACTCTCTAATTTGAATTTTTATTCTATCTCTAACCGTTTAGAAATTATATTGAAAAACACCGACCACCAACCCGCCATTCCTCGCCAGTCAGAGCCGAGCGCAAAGACAAGCGTCTGTCTGCAGATCTCTAATCGCTCTCCAACAAGAAAAGTCATCAAATAAACGCAAAAAAAGAAAATCTAAACCTTTAAGTCTCATTTTGTTTTGATGTTGAATATACGATCTCTCGTACTTTATTTTTTACAATGCGTAATTAACGAGTAAAATGGGATAGAAAGTCTGGAAAGTAACGACTCGTTCTAATCTGACATCTCGCGGAGAAATTATTTAGTCAATATTAGGTTCGTTTATCCTTGTCTCGCCATTTACCCTTCTAAGGTGTGCTGGGGTTGGACATGTATGTAAGGGGAAGAAACACGAGCGTACAATTTCGTCGACGTTATCCAATGCTTTTAATCTTGATTAAAATAGAGAGAAGAAAACGAGATGGACCGCCAAGGTGGAGGATAAATATTGTTGCAATTTGAAAGAAGATCATCATAAAAAAACATGTTTCTTTCAACTGGTAATATGACGATCGTGATCGGCTTTAGGGGTTCGTTGGAAGCAAGGCTGGACTATTGGATGCGGGGGTATGCGATACTAGTGCTGCTTCTTGCGGTGGCATTTGTAACTATTGTGCACGTTTACACCATAGTAAAATAACCTCATTTACACATTTTAATTAGCGGGGATTGTTGTTAGCAGTTGTTAGTTTTTTATGCAAATTTATTATAATTGAGCCGCTGGTGCATAATTTTAGTGAGATATCGCATCGTCACGCCAAACAGTTCGCGTAAAACAAGACTGCTTAGCTGGACTTTAAATGTGGCGCCATGCTGCCGACCTAACGCTACGTTCTGATATTCATAAATCCATCTTTGGAAGTGATTATTTTATTTATCATAGCGAATTCTCTTCACCGAACATGTAAGCCACGAAATCCTCTCTTCCCCAAATCGATTTTCTAGAGATAAATACGAAGACCAACGCACCAGAAAGGAATATCCACGCGCATTACGCGTAACTCAACAAGCAATTCCAAAACGACTCAAAGACATGGAAATGACTGAGAAGCAAGGAAGGTGGGTGCCGTATGATTTGAAACTAAGATATGTTGAACGGCATTTGTTTACTTGTGAGCAATTGCTTGAAAGGCAGATATGGAAGGGATTTCTGCATCGCATTGTGACTGGGGACGAAAAATGGGTTCATTACTATAACCCCAAGCGCAAAAAAATTATAGTGATATCCAGGTCATGCTTCCACTTCAACGGCCAAACCGAATATTTACAGTTCCAAAGTCATGCTCTATATTTGGTGGGACCAGCTCGACGTAGTGTATTATCTGTAGCTGTCGAAAAATAGTGGTTGAAAATTGAGATGTGGGGTATATGTCCATAATTGAGTAAATTATTAATATTTTAGAATAAACATTTTGATATCATGATTTTTTTACACATTTTTATATTGCTAACTTCATAATATTTTATTTAAATAATCACCACAACCAACATAAAGACGATTAGATTATATTTGTTATATATTGTTTGAGAAATAAATAAATGATACCATTTCTAACTGCCGGTGATATTATTCAAATAACAACAAACAATGCTCAAATATTTCGACAGGCCCACAAAATAAACAACAACACTAATAGCATTAATCATTCTTTGAAATGTTTGAACAACTCTTTGGAAAAGCAGATATACCGGCGTCCGTTACAATAAGAGTGAAATTCATGCGGCGCATCAGACGATTTGAGTCGACTTCCACAAACGTCTCACTCGGCTAATAAAATTCAGCGGTGTGTCTCGTTTCGCGGTGAAACTCTCCCCAAAGTTCTTCCTTACGGCCCAAAGTTTCCCCGGGATAACTTCGGAGCCGTCCCTTTTGAATTTTAAACGTGTTCATCGGGCCCGCATTGAATAGCGATTTATTTTAAAGTCGCCGACGACGTTTAATAACAAAACCGCGCCGGAGTCGATAAAACGCGACTCTTCGTGAAAGTAATACTGATGGGGGAATTATTGTGTTGTGTCTCGTTGAAGTATGCGCTTGAAATTAATGCAAACATTTCTACCTTATATTTACTTATTTCTCAACTAATGATAACCTATACAATAAAGTAAACAGAATCAGTACTTACTTCACTATTTATTTTTTCAAGTACAAATACTCATTAGCATTATTAATGAGTACTCGGTACTCTTACTAATGTATCGAGCGTATAACAAAAATCTACGACGAAGTTGGCGTTGAAAGTCTCGAGTCATGTCTGTACTAAGATCACACGCGTAAAATGCTGGTTGACATTTCAGATATTAATTAATATTCCAAACAATAGGGAACAGAATACTGCCACTCTCCACCAACTTTTCGCAAATTACGAAAATAAGATTCAATCATAAACGTTTTATGTACCTTAGAAAACATGTTTTCGATAATTAGGGTGTTATTGACAACTGTCAACATGACAACCAGTACTTTACGCGTACGCGTGTGATTTTAGTTTAGACATGGCTTTAGATTTCCAATGCCAACTTCGTCGTCGATTTTTATTAAACGCTCGATACATATAGTGTATAAAGATAAAAAGGAAAGTAAGGATTGAATCTGTTTACTTTATTGTATTAAAACAACTCCAGATAATTCGAATTAAAACCTAGTGAATGATAACCTAGATTCTACCTCTACTCCAAAATTATATCTATTTTATATTCTTCATTATTTAGTCTTATAAATAATTTAAACAATTCTCTAATTTCTATGAAATTAACTCGATTAATGAAAACACTTTTTTAACTTTGTTTGTATAACTGAAATTTATTTAGTGACTATGGTTTTGATGTCATTAACGCGTCATTATGAAAGTAACAGTGACTGTTAGTAACGGGTCATTATTAAACCAACAGTCATTGTTAGTTTGATAATTACGCGTTAACATAATTTGTATTTTTTGTTTTAGTCTAAGTTTAGTTTTATCATTAGCTAATTGATTTTGTATATTTTTCCCTCTAATAGGAAAATGTAAATTTCTGTTGGGAATAAAATCTATTATTATTATTATTATTATAAATTATAATAATTATAATTATACTATAACTTTAGTTATACAAAAAAAAACTGTTGTTCATGTAAATCTTCTAATAAAACAACTGTTATTGTTTGATTAGAAGTAATCTGTTAAGGCTGGCGTTTACTAAAAAAGGAATGATGCGATGACAAAGATAGTTGCGAATCTTCAAGGAGGTGATGCCTCTCGATTTTAATAGCGAACTATTGAGAATTACTCAATGGATGTTATGTTTTTATTCTCATTTTTAGAGGTAAAATTAGAAATTTCAGAATGAATGCAAAGCACACAGTGGCATATGTATATAGATTATTACATGTGGACGGTTCATTAAATTTGTATGCCCTTTAAACCTACTCGAACTTTGACTGTATATGTAATGGAGCTTGATTTTTCAAACTAAAATATTTTCATTCTTACATTTATTCTAATTTTACCTAAAGTTGTTATTAACTTTCTAATTTTAAATTTTGATTTATGGGGTGAGTACGGGTAGTAAGAGTTACTTTTTAAAATTATTTTCATATTATATAGGGTGTCCCAAATACCATAAAAATATCAAAGATGAATTTTTGAAAATGGAAAACCCTATATATTATTATATTTTTAGAATCTACGTTCAAAATAACTATCGTGTTTATTAAGGTTATTAGCACCTAAACCTAACAGTTTTTGAAATAATTGGAATTTTGTTAAAATCTAACCTAATTTTCAAATTTGAAAAGTATTTAGGTTATGTATCCTAAATTTTTAGGTATATTTAGCAATAGATCATATTTTATTTTTTAATTACAAAAACCATTAAATTTGTACAAAGTGGCCCAAAAAATAAAACTTACTCAATAAGAACATTAAGTTGGTCAAACTTTTTTTTTTAATGGAATGCTATATTTTTTAACATTATATTAAATGAACATTATAATTATCTATTAAAGGTTTTCTATACCTCTAAGCTCTAAGTCGAGGTGATTTACAAAATGTCAAATAGTTTATCTAAACTTTCTCTTCAATTTTCAAAAACTTGTTTTTTGCTGTCATAGTATTATTTTGATTTTTTATGAATATTTGTATCATTATTATTTGTACGTACTGTAATACTTACTCAAAATATTTTTCAAAATAGAAGAGTTTTGATATATTTGTAATGTTTAAACAATGTTATCAAGAGACCTTATTAACCAACTGAAACAATACATATACATTTTGCTAAAGAAGTAATTCTAAATCGACAATTTTAAAGAGACTATTAAACCGATTTATAAAAAAGTGGATGTGAGTTATAAAAACTCAATTATTAGAAAATCTGTCACTTTGTAAGAATAGTATTGTGAATATACAGAATATTTAACATCATTCTGATTGGAATGGTAATTAGTAATCAAAATAAATTATTGGGTGATGTGGAATGAGGATCCACATTTTATTCGATTTATATTTCTACAAAGGCACAAAATGGCGTGGAGTGAATTTGTAAGCTAAAGTTACGGATCAACTAAAGCATTTGACATTTCTAAATTCCATAGCCAACTAAAATTATTAAAATATTAATCAAAATTGCACCCCAAATTATGTAAAAAATCGATTCTATGCCATTTCACAAAAACTAAATGTCTAAGAGCTTCGAGTTTGCAAAAAGATTTCATTCATATTTATATACTGCTTATTACTAAACACTATTTAAAGTGTTTATTATTTTTAAATGGTATGCAGATCGTGTGTGTTGTAGAATCGTGGCACGCAGAGATAACTGGATATTTCTGTCTTTCTCATATTCATTGAATGTGTAACAGCACTAAGCTGTTCTACACACACAAATTCGGACACATAAACACATACATACACAAACATTATCAAGAAGAGGGGAGAAACATCTATTGAGTATCTCTTGAAAATTAATTAAAAAACTTTGTTTATATTTTTCCACAGTATTAATTATTTAAATGATTACTCATAACGTTAATTTTATAAATAATTTAAAGGTGATAAACGCAAATAACATTTATTAAAATATAGTACACTATTTCCCGCTATCTATACGAGACTTAATGAACTAATATTTGTCTAGTCAAATGCAGAAAACTATATGTAACTTGCCGGTTTTATTCAATATGACCGAATTTCACGGGAATTGATGATATTTTCGGAACGACCTTCCTAAGTAAACAGCATTATTTTCTGACGAAAAAATGTTTTGAACCATAACTACATTCAATGTAGATTATTACGACATATTTCATTTTCTTTCAATAATTATATTAATAAGTAAAAATATAGTACATTCTTTGCATAAAATGTGCTAACTTTGGACGTAATTTTCTTCTAAACTATTAATCAGATTAATTTTTAAATAAATCGTTCGAAATCTGTGGAGTTTTAGGATTATTTTGATATATAATATGATGAAATTCATTATTCAGGGTTTGTTTGTTGTAGGAATTCAATTGGTACAAAGTCGCTTCATTTTACATACGATAAACGCCAGCCTTAAGAGTATTCGTCACGAATTGGCCTTGAAGCTCTCTTATGGGAGTTGTTAACATCCATCCACTTTCTTACAGAGATTATTAAGATAGATAATAGCATAATCCTTGTGTTATTTGACTAGAAGTTGCATAAACTTACAATTTTATAACATTTTTCGTTTTTGTTATAAAAAAATATTACGGATCGTTCAATTTCAACTAATTTTCCCAGTTTTATTATAAAATTCGGTGAATATATTGAATGAATGACATTTTTATTGCTTTTAAAACACCATTAATAATCGAGCGCGCTAGGTTTGTTTATTTATTTTAGAAAAGTAGCAAATTTCGGAGACACACTCCGCAATAAAAAATAATAAAACCAACATGTTTGGGCAGACACGTGTTTCAGGATCAATCCCTCATCAGTACAGCTATGCCTTACATAATGTACTGACGAGGAATAGATCCCCAAACACGTGTCTGCAGATGGCCTTATATTAAGTAACGTTCCTTTTGTTGTTTTTACATTAAATTTTTCTCGGATCAAAATTTGTTGCATTATGCAATATTTTATTGATGTGCAGCAGCAGGTGTACATTATGTAATTCAATGTCCGGCGTGGGTATTTGCCCAGGAAGTAGTTGTTTTAATGTGCATTTGTTTAGCGTACTTACGTAGGTAAGTCAATAGTCATAGAGCTAAATGTGGAAATAATTTATTAATTATTTTCAAATCATTTTTATTTAATATATTTAAATAACTGTGACCAAGTGAATGAATACTGTTTTCAATTTATATTAATTAACAACTTTGCAATTACATAAGGCACAGCTGTACTGATAAGGAATGCAATCCCGAAACACGTGTCTGCACATAGCCTTATATTACGTAACTTTATTTTAATTTTTTAAAACTTTTGTTTTTTGCAGTAAATGTTTTCGATTCAAAAATTGTTGCATTATGCAATTTGTTATTGTTATGCAACAGCAAATGTCTATTATTAGACATTTGTTAAAGTACTTATGTAGATAAGTCAAATTGTCACAGTAGCTAAAGGGAAAATAATTTATTAATTAATTATTTTCAAATTCTTTTTATTTAATTTATGCCATATATGTTCTATTTTTGTTTGGACATTTTTTAGTTAGACTTGTAATTAATATAAATCAGTATCAGTTTTCCGTAAAATTTTGTTCCATTATCCATTGTTCGACTTTAGGTTATACAATTCTGAAAATTCCACTTAAGTGGTGAGTTAGTATTAATGCAAAATTAATTGCAAAAATGTTAACTTATAAAAAAAATATTGTCATAAAATTGTGATATATAAAATTCCACGAATATTTTTTTTCCTTAGGGCCGTTTTACACATACAAGAATTCTCGCATAAATTCATAATAGAATTATATATAGAAAAATATTATAAGTTTGTGCATGTGCAATACAGCGATTTTTATAATATATTTCTTGCGAGAATTTTCGCGAGAAATATATTGAACATGTTCAAAATAATCTAGAAAATAATTATATAAAAGAGTCTCCCAATAATGTTAAGCATAGCATATTACACAATGGCGCGTCTGTTTGTATTGGACGATTGTAAAAATTGTCTGCTCTGCTTATTTTCACAATAATTATTTGCTGTGTAAAACAGGAAAAATATTTTTATATATAGAATTATAGCGAAACTTATATATATAATTCTCGCACAACTTTCTGCGAGAAATCTTGTGTGTGTAAAACGGCCCTTAGTAAGAAAATTATCAAATAATTAATTTGTTAAAATTGGTTACAATTAATAAAAATTTGAAAATTTGTCTTTGGATTATTTAATTTTATAATACTACCTTTATAATCTAGTTAAAACAATAAAAAAGTTTATTTTTACTATTTTTTTTTAAAAAAATGTGTATTATCCACGGTTTTCAAGAGAAAATCGGTCAAATTTAAAAGTTCAAAACGACCGACTTTGGCGCCTTTAATTTCCGATTTCTTTTGTATGCTAATGTATATAAATGGGAAATAAAAACCTTGGATGAACCACGAAAATCCCCGCCATGATGGAAGCGCCGGGCCGAAAAACCGTGGATAACTTCACATCGGCGAATGAAACCACCGAGTTGGATAAAAGGATATTTTATATTTTGGTGCATTTCTTCTAATGGATAATTCCAGCAGTAGCCCCACTTCACATTTACTATTATTTTCCTTGGATGAAGACATTATTTGAACATATGTTTTGGGGCTTCGTTAACATTAGCCATTCTGCACTTCGATGAAAATTATTATAGAGAATTCACTTTTCATCACTTGTCACTGTTCTGTGTAGAAGCAGATCCATTTTGTGTGGGGAGAGCATAGGAATGCATAATTCCAGTCGATTGATCTTTTTTTGGCTCAGTCTAGCTTTTTGATTTTCCCAAGCACTTTCAACATAATTGAGAAAACTGGGCTAAGTTTTGTTTTCAAAAAAATACTAAAAAATTCGATTTTCTTTTTATTATTCATATCTTCGTTATTTGAAGCAATAATTCAATACAATGAAGACATTCTTATAGCATTTTTTTATGACCTAATCGATGGCATACTAATTTTACTAATAGCATGTTTCGTTTCTTCTGGACCGTCATCAACTTTCTTATTTCTTTTTTTTTTCTCAACGGGATGAAATTCTGCAAAAGGCCCGAATTTAAACCTACCCTGTATCTCTTATAATAAGCGAGATCCCCATGGTGAAACTCGAATTTGAAACACCCTGTATATCTATTACTAGATTTTTTTTAATTTTCCATCTCTATACACCACGAACTATAATTACTCGCAATTATAATCACAAATCAAAAATCGCCCTGTATTTGTATAAATATCCCAATAAAGATAATTGCATACACGTTGTCCCTTGAAATTTCGAATATGAATAATGTAATATGTGTGTATTGTATCTTATTATTATTGGTCGCTATACAAAAAAAACAGCGTGGTAACTGAGTGCCAAGTAATGCATTCAAATGTCCGTATTAAAAATTTCAGGGGACAACGTGTATATTATTGTAGTACGAATTCCTCAAATTTATACACAAAATATACGAGGATATAAAACAAACAACACATAAAATTAATCCGAATGAGTTTGATTACAATATACAATCGCGTTCGAAGCCGTTGTTATTATTATTATTTTTTATTTCGGATTATGTTTTCCGCGAATGATTGATTTATTACATTTTCATTTTTGAGAGCCGAGGGGAAAATAATTCAACGGCAGCGAGAGGAGAGCAACAACGCAACAAAACAAAAACAAAAAAAACATCCCGATATCGATTCAGGTCTGTACATTTATACGGCCGTCAATTAACGTGCGCTGGGGATATTCGACATTTTCCGAATGCCCGGATTGATATTGCGATCGACGTCATTTCGCGCTCGTGTCCGTTTAATTTAAAACGAGCGCCGGATTGCGACGTGCAAACGACAAACGCGATATTTCATAGATTTGTTATTCCGGTCCGATTGGAGTTTCGATGTTTATGGACGCGCCGAGGAAATGTTCGATGCGTCGGAATTTTGCGAGGAAGAAAAATAATGAATGAATGACGAGTAATTGTGTACTTATGACTTTTTTCCCAAAATATAGTAGAACGTAATAGTTCATGTATATTTTGAAAAAAGGAAAAAACAAGAAGATAAAAGTTGTATTAAAAAAACACTAAAAACTATAAAAAAAGAACGCATATTTGATGTGGATTGATTCTCTGTAGTAAAGAATCAAAAATAATTCATCTATACTTGAATTATTTATTTTATTATTTAAATATTTACGATTTATTGCTTCAAAGATATAACTTCATATAAAGGGTGTTTTTCCCTTAGATAGAACTTACGGAAGGGTTGGCTGTCATTCTTTATTGTTATGCAACAGCAAATGTCTATTATTAGACATTTGTTAAAGTACTTATGTAGATAAGTCAAATTGTCACAGTAGCTAAATCGAAAATAATTTATTAATTAATTATTTTCAAATTCTTTATTTCATTTATTTAAATAACTGTGACCAAGTGAATAAATCGTTTTTCTATTATCATATATGGCATATTTTTATTCTTTAATATTACAAACAAAGCCTTAATAAATATTTATGGCCAATAAAATAAAAAATCGATAGCGCCCAACAGTGACTTTTGACACTTTGAAAATTTCCAATTTTCGATACGAGTGTCCGACTAAAAAATTGTTTAAACAAAAACAAGACATATTTGTCAATTTTTTTATTAATTTATATTATAAACAAAGCCTTTATAAACAATTATGGTGAATAAAATCAAAAATCGACAGCGCCGAACAATGACTTTTGACACTTTGAAAATTTCCAATTTTCGATACGAGTGTCCGACTAAAAAATTGTTTAAACAAAAACAAGACATATTTGTCATTTTTTTTATTAATTTATATTATAAACAAAGCCTTTATAAACAATTATGACGAATAAAATCAAAAATCGACAGCGCCCAACAATGACTTTTGGCACTTTGAAAATTTCCAATTTTCGATACGAGTGTCCGACTAAAAAATTGTTTAAACAAAAACAAGACATATTTGTAATTTTTTTTATTAATTTATATTATAAACGAAGCCTTTATAAACAATTATGACGAATAAAATCAATAATCGACAGCGCCCAACAATGACTTTTGACACTTTGGAAATTTCCAATTTTCGATATGAGTGTCCGATTGAAAAATTGTTTAAACAAAAACAAGACATATTTGTCATTTTTTTATTAATTTATATTATAAACGAAGCCTTTATAAACAATTATGACGAATAAAATCAAAAATCGACAGCGCCCAACAATGACTTTTGGCACTTTGAAAATTTCCAATTTTCGATATGAGTGTCCGACTAAAAAATTGTTTAAACAAAAACAAGACATATTTGTCATTTTTTTATTAATTTATATTATAAACAAAGCCTTTATAAACAATTATGATGAATAAAATCAAAAATCGACAGCGCCCAACAATGACTTTTGACACTTTGAAAATTTCCAATTATCGATACGAGTGTCCGACTAAAAATTGTTTAAACAAAAACAAGACATATTTGTCAGTTTTTTTATTAATTTATATTATAAACGAAGCCTTTATAAACAATTATGACGAATAAAATCAAAAATCGACAGCGCCCAACAATGACTTTTGACACTTTGAAAATTTCCAATTTTCGATACGAGTGTCCGACTAAAAAATTGTTTAAACAAAAACAAGACATTTTTTTGTCATTTTTTTATTAATTTATATTATAAACGAAGCCTTTATAAACAATTATGACGAATAAAATCAAAAATCGACAGCGCCCAACAATGACTTTTGGCACTTTGAAAATTTCCAATTTTCGATATGAGTGTCCGACTAAAAAATTGTTTAAACAAAAACAAGACATATTTGTCATTTTTTTATTAATTTATATTATAAACAAAGCCTTTATAAACAATTATGATGAATAAAATCAAAAATCGACAGCGCCCAACAATGACTTTTGACACTTTGAAAATTTCCAATTATCGATACGAGTGTCCGACTAAAAATTGTTTAAACAAAAACAAGACATATTTGTCAGTTTTTTTATTAATTTATATTATAAACGAAGCCTTTATAAACAATTATGACGAATAAAATCAAAAATCGACAGCGCCCAACAATGACTTTTGACACTTTGAAAATTTCCAATTTTCGATACGAGTGTCCGACTAAAAAATTGTTTAAACAAAAACAAGACATTTTTTTGTCATTTTTTTATTAATTTATATTATAAACGAAGCCTTTATAAACAATTATGACGAATAAAATCAAAAATCGACAGCGCCCAACAATGATTTTTGGCACTTTGAAAATTATATAAATTTCATTGAATTCTTACTGCAATAATCATAATTAATTAAAGACAACGCAAGCGCCACCTTTTGCCTAATTTCAAGTGGCATCGTCAACGATTTGGGTCTACAAGGTAGACGACCGAGAATCATTGTTTCGTCCACTAAAGGAAGGCGAACTTGTCCTGTTTAAGCAAACAAGGAAAACGTTTCATTAAATCTTACTGCAATAATTTACTGAAAATAAATGTTTTTAAGTTTTTTAAGCTATTAGAGTGTCCGAGGTGTTTGATTATTAACACTATTTTGTAAATAATTGTTTGAGATAATATCAAAATTTTATGTTTAGTCAGATGGTGGAGGCGCCGGATTCGTGGCTGGAAATTCGTGGTCAACTTCTCATCGGTATGCTTCTGCAGTATTTTTCTTCCTTGCTCTTCCTTCGTATAAAATACAGTGGCGTAAATGAACTTTATCAATAGCTTCCCACTTAAGTCTAATGCGAATCAACTTTATTATATTTAATTTGCTACGTCAGTATGTATACATTAAGCGTTGAAAGTATGAAGACGAATATGGACCAAATAAACATTGGCTTACGTATCGAAATTTTTTTTCATAGAAATGGACAAAACTTTCCGGTAGACTCTCTGTATTACAACAATGATCTACAATCATTAATTCTTACTCTTATTTCATTTGTATTTATGTATGTTTTTCTATTGATATCTCGTATTGTTCTGTAATTGGGTTTCCTGTTGAACAATAAAGCTTATATTATTATTAAATTTCCCGCCGAAAAATCTGAGGAGTTTTATCGCTCCAAGTTCATGCCAATGAAAAATGCATAAAGAGTAACAATTTTTTGATATTACTATTTTAAAAATTGAATGCATACCCTAAGCAAACTTAAAGTATCAATAGAACAAGAGATAAGGAACATAAGTCTGGAACAGCTTCAACGTGTATTTGAAAATCTAAAAAAAAAAAACGTAGAGTTAACATTTGCTTAGAAAATGAAGGCCATAAATTCCAACATTTGTTATGAAATTAGGGTTGCTAAAACTACGTTAATTATTTTCAAATATCCTTAACTTAGTTCAACTTACATAATAAAATTATAAAAATAAAATTATGATTTATTTTGAAAAAAAAAAGGTTTCTACATTAATCGTCATTTAAGCGATTTTCTTTTCATATGGTCTGTTGTACCAATACCAATATGTGTATTTGGTTACCTGCAATAATTGTTGATCAACTTTATTATAGTTAATTTGCTATAATTATTAATTTGCTTTTCGTAAATATGTATTAATTTATTAGTTTCGAGATTAACTGTATAATAAGCTAGATATTATAACACTGAACATTAATAATTCAGTTCACCTTTAGTCAAAATATAATGGAAATTATATATCTCTTTGTATTAATATAATTGTGGAGGAATTAAAAGTAAATAACCAAAAGAAAAAAATAAATGTGCATGGGTGAAGGTAGAATCCGGGATTACGAAGAGATATCGTAATAATAATAATAATGAATGAAATGCAAATTATGTAGACAGGTAAATGGAATGAGATAATCATCCGGATTACAAACTGTATACACACGCAGTATAATATATAACTAAATAATCCGACGGGCCGGTTCGTTTCATTACCATCCGCAAGTATCTTATTGGAATTCCGAAATGGAATTTTTGAGCGGTTCGTTTCGAAACATCCCTCATCCCTCATCAACCCCGGGTGGCGGCCCTTTAATATTAACGCTCCCGTAACCGTGACTGTTGCCACAATGCCGTGTATAATTAGGGAGCATTTGTGTTTGATGTTTGCACACAATGCGGCAGACGGAAAGGGGGATGATGAAACCAACCCCCTTCCCCCCGCCTGCGCTGCTGCGTCGAGTTACGCTCCGCTTCCGTGTGTCTTATTGTTTTAAGATCCGAAATGGAGTGTTGAGGGGATGAAGTGGGATTTCGGGGACTGGCTTCGGGTGGAAGCTCCGGGTCCATTTAATAATGCCGGGGCTTGGATGTGTGTGTGCGCTGATGTATGCTCATAAACTGGCTGCATTTATGCAAAGTACATTCGTGGATTAGATTCGTAAAATGTATTTGCTGGCAGGAATAATTTAACGGAGTTGTTTAAATCATTTCATGAAAATTCATTTTTTACTAGGATTACTAAACAGGACAAATTCGCCTTGTTTTAGTGGACGAAACAATGATTCTCGATCGTCTACCTTGTAGACCCGAATCGTTGACGATGCCTCTTGAAATTAGGCAAAAGATGGCGCTTACGTCGTCTTTAATTTATTATGATTTTACTAAGATGACGATTGTTTTGACCATTACTGTACGGTAATCCATACAGAGGCACACACAAGGGTGGAGGAGGGGGATAGTGAAGTATGGTTGTCATAAACAAACCCTAAAAAGTGGCAAAAGGTATGGGAATAGAATCGACAATATTTAATTCAATAAATATTAATTTATTCGATACTTATAATAAAGTAATATTTTATTCCTTTATTCACTTTTTTTATTTTTATCACTATATGTACATTTCAAGCACAACGTGCTCTTTTTCAATAGTTTTATGTAAAATTGACAAATAAATAAATAAACATGTAAACAAAATTTAATATACAAATGTGATGTGTTATTAAAAAATATCAGATAAAGGTAATTTATTGAATTAAATCAATTAATTTTAATAAATTGTTATTTAACGGAGTTAAGTCAAAATTTAAAAGTTTACTAGAATTTTTATACATCTCAATTGCTTCTAACATATTTAGTTTTGGAGAATTTGATATTTTTAAAATTTTTAAATTGCTTATCGAAAATTTATTTCCAAATGTTATTATGTGGTTAGCAATTGCGAATTTTTCTCTGTTGTTTATTTTCGAATAATAGATGAGTTCTTTGTATCTTGTTTTTGAATTTATTTTTGTTTGTCCAATATATAATTTCTCAGACTTACAGCACTGTGTTGAATAAATTTCACTTTTTTCTAAATCATTAATTTTGTTAAATGTATTTCCTAATAAAAATTTTGTCTTAGTTTTAGAATAAAATACTGGTGTTAGGTTAATTTTTTTAAAATAATTTAATTAATCTATAATTTAATTTAGGTTCATGATTAATTTTAACAAATTTTTTATTTTTATTTGTTTCATTGATTTTTTCTAATTTTGTAATATGATTAATTAAATATTTCCTTTTTTGTTTGTTAATTAATTTTTTAATTATTGAAACATCATAATATAAAAAATTTGCAAAATCTAGAATTAATTTAAATTCCTCATTTCTATTTTGATCTGTAATTGGTAAATTCATTGTTCGAAAAATCATGCTATTAAAAATTGAAAATGTATGTTTTATATTACAAAAAGAGCTCGAATGTATATAATAAAAGGTGTGTGTTGATTTTCTATAAATATTAAAATTTAATTTCTTATTGTTTCTAATAATTAAAAAATCTAAAAATGGAAAACAGCCGTTAGTTTCAGTTTCGTGTGTAAAATTGATACTGTGGAATAATTTGTTTAATTCATTTATAAAAATTTGGATATTAACGTTATTTTTAATAATAGCAAAAATGTCATCTACATATCTAAACCATAAATTTGGAAAATTGGAAATTTTAGATTTGGTAACATTTTCTAAATGGTTCATGAAAATATTTGCTAAAAATGGTGATAATGGATTGCCCATTGCTGTACCGAAAGTTTGTTTGTAAAATTTATTGTTAAATTCAAAAGCATTGCAATTCATTATTAATTTAGTTAATTTAATATAAAAATTAATTTCATTTTCCTTTTTTATTTTTTTTCTGTAAGAATATTTTCTAAAATGTTAATTGTTTGATCTACAGGAATGTTTGGGAAAAGTAATACAATATCAAAGGAGATTAATATGTCGTCATCTTCAAAATTTATATTTTTAATTTACTTTATTAACGGAATCTCCATTTCCAAATTACAATTATAATTACATATTAAAAATTTTATAAGAAAAGTGTGACGCTCTAAAAAGATTATAAAACATATGTATAAAAAAAGGCAAATTATCAATCACAAATTACGACAAAATACAAAATAAAAATAATACGCATCAAAATATTTATTTATCAATCCCAAACAGTTCATTGTGAAAACAAAATGCAACCGGCTTATTCCTATCTTCAAGTGATAATAAAAAATATAGATAAAAAAAAAATTGTTGTCAAATTAAATGAATTTTTAATAGAAAAATCATTGTTAATTTTGAGAGATTTGAATTCTTGTACTAACCATTTGGCAATTTTGTAAGTAGGTGAATTTATGTTAGAAACAATTAGTCTGTATTTGTTGCCGGGTTTATGAGTTTTTGGAAGACAATATAATTTGGGTGATTTAGGATTTTTAACTTTTAATTTAAATAGGGTAGTTTTATCAAAAAGGGTTGTTGGTTCATTGAGAATTTTGTTGATTTTACTAATATATGAATTTAGTGGATTTTTTGGTTGCTCTAAATATGGGCCTGAAGATAACATATAATTTATATCATTGATATAGTCACATTTTTTTTATTATTACTAAATAATTACCTTTATCTGATTTTAGAAAATAAACATCTCTTTCTTTCAGTTTTTTAATGATTTCATATTCGCTCTTCTTTCTTGTCTCATGATTTTTCTTTTTGATGCATTTTTCAACTTCTTGTTTTGCCATTTTTTTAAAGGCAGTAGAATCTTCCATATTTAATTTAGATGAAGCTGTTTCGATGTCATTTATTATCTCTTCAATTGGAATTTTTTTAGGTGTTATTGAATGTTTAAATCCTTTCTTCAATAAATTGATTTCTGTTTCACTGAAATTTTCTACTGTTTTGTTATAAATTAAATTTTCTTCAAAATTTGCATAATTTCTAAGATTGTCCGTTTCCTTAAAATGTTTTTCTTCTTCTATTTTTTTTATTTTCGTTGTATTTTTATTGATTTTTTGTTGATTTTAGCTTTTATAGAAATATTCATTTTGTTCAAACATTTATCCCAATTTTCTAGAGTTGTTGTATTAGCTAATTTTAAATGTAGATCGTATGCTAGAATTTCGATGTAGCTCCGTTTCGAATGAAGTCTGCTAATTTCCACTTTAATCAATTTGACTTTTGTTTCATTAATCAATTTTGAAATATGTATTTTATTTTGTCGTGATCTAATTGTACTTGTGAATTCTTTTTGAGACACTGGTTGAGGAAGTAAATATCTGCGCTGATTAGTTGTATCTTTGTCTTGTATTTGAAGAGTAAGTTAAATAGAAATGAGGAATTTAAATTGATTCTAGATTTTGCAAATTTTCTAAATTATGATGTTTCAATAATTAAAAAATTAATTAACAAACAATAAAGGAAATGTTTAATTAATCATATTACAAAATTAGAAAAAATCAATGAAACAAATACAAATAAAAAATTTGTTAAAATTATTCATGAACCTAAATTAAATTATAGATTAATTAAATTATTTAAAAAAATTAACCTAACACCAGCATTTTATTCTAAAACTAACACATTTTTTTTTATTAGGAAATACAGTGGCATTTATTCAGCACAGTGCTTTAACTGTGAGAAATTATATATTGGACAAACAAAAAGAAATTTAAAAACAAGATACAAAGAACACATCTATTATTCAAAAATAAACAACAGAGAAAAATCCGCAATTGCTAACCACATAATAACATTTGGACATAATTTTTCGTTAAACAATTTAAAAATTTTAAAAATGACAAATTCTCCAAAACTAAATATGTTAGAAGCAATTGAGATGTATACAAATTCTAGCAAACTTTTAAATTTTGACTTAACTCCGTTAAATAACAATTTATCAAAATTAATTTATTTAATTCAATAATTT